>OZ007593.1:219051123-220316748 GCA_963931845.1 Maratus michaelseni | reverse complement strand
ATATAGGACAGACTAAACGACAACTCCGTTTCAGACTCAATGAACACAGAAATTACATTAAGAAAAAAGAATTACAAAAGTCCTCTATTGCCTGTCACTGTTGGAGTGAGGGACATAATTTTAACTTCGACTCAGCCACTATTATTAAGAAATGTAACACTCCATTAGATTTAGACTTCTTTGAGGCAGTTTATATTCATAAATTTGGTAACTCCCTGGTTAATGATTTTTCAAGTGTACCGTACATCTCACCTTTCTGGGTTGAGTTACTTTGTCATAGTGAATCCTCTACAACCAACCAACCGACTTAATCAGATTGGAGGAGTTTCTCGGTGTGTTGTTGTTTTTCATTTGGGTTTTTAGATTCATTTTCATGTCTTTGGGGGGATACAATAGGGTTTAGTTTATTTACACTGAGGAAATGAGTCCAGGATACTCATGAAACGTGCGTCTGTTTATTACACGATGTTATTGTGTGTCAAACGTTGATATTTTTAGTATATTTATCCACACAAGATTTTTTCATTAATATTTATACTTTAAAGAATAATTTATTGTCTGTAATTTAATTAATTACTTAGGTTTTTGTTTTGAAAAATTCTACGTTTATTTTAAAGCATTTTGTTTACTAAAATCGGTTTTGAATTCTTTATTTTTTTCAGTATAAATCAATTTAAAAAATAGAAATTTCTGGTTTAACTTAAAATACTGTGAATTTAAAATATTGCTCATAAGTAATAAGTGAGCACGAGCTTAGCCTCTCTCATTGATGTGTTAAACAATCCAGCCCTTTAAATACCAAAATATGATGTATTTTTCTTTTGAATATTACCTTTAAAGTTTTTTCAGTGTCATTTTCTAGTGTTGAACTACTGTAATGAACTTATATTTGTCCTTACAAATAGGAATTCCTTTTAAAAAGTGTGATATTCACAATAACGTATACTTTGCATGCGACATAAATGCGAATCTTTGGGTTTTCCCGGGTAAGCTGGTATTTCAATGAACAATAATTAATAATAAATATTTTAACGTGTATTGTAATCCACAATCAATCTCAGCGTACTTGGGAACTGCTAACGGGGAAATGCATCGCCATATTTTATCGCCACAAATTCAGAAGTGACTAGAAAAAACATGAAGTGTTTGTATAAGTGTTTGTTAAGTGTTTGTATAAGTGTTTGTATAAGTGTTTGTATAAGTGTTTGTATAAGTGTTTGTTAAGTGTTTGTATAAGTGTTTGTATAAGTGTTTGTTAAGTGTTTGTATAAGTGTTTGTATAAGTATAAATCAATATTTTTGGAATTTTTTTTTGCAATTTATTCAACCAACTAGTTTCTAAATATATGGTTAGAAATTTACGTTTCCAATTCTGCATTTAAAGAATAAATTTTATTTGAGTTACTAAATAAATATTTTTTTTTTCTAAAGGGAATACAGTGCTAAACAGTTCTCCAAATTTCTTTGCTTTCAGAAAGTTCTTGGTAAAATTAAAGAAATATAATATTTATATTATACTATAGATTATTTTTTCTCTATAATTTAATTAATTGTTTCTCTTTACTAATTATTATCGCAGCACCGAGTCTCGGAATCTTTTTGTATTATTTTCTAAATCTGATATTTTCTAATCTGAATGTTTTCTCTTGAAAATAAATCTCCCGTAAATGAAATTTCTGGCTTAAGTTAAAATAATGTGTGCTTGAAATACAATGTCCCATATACAAATTATTTTTATTGCATCAGCATTTTTTGTAAAATATAACTACGTATGAGAAAATTTATTTTAATAAATAATACATAAATAAACATAAATAGTGTTTAATGAAAAGCTTAAAGTGTAAAAAATACAAAAGGCTTATATAGAGAAGGTATAAAAGCTTGATGATGGGTGGTTATATTACGTGTTCGGAAATATTGAACAATAAAACGTGCTGATGAAATTAAAACACAAACATTATATTACACTAAGACCATCTTAAGGAAAAAAATCAGGAAACTTTTCACATTTATTGAAAATCCTGAAAAAGATATCTACAGTTCCCCTTTTCCTAAATACACTTTTTAATAAGAAAAAAAGGGCAAACAGAAAGTAAGGGGTTTGAAATATATTTGTTATATATATATATATATATACACCAGTAAGTCTTTGTGTGTTCTTATCTAAACTTTTATTTATTTGTATCAAGATCTTCTTAATTTATGATCAAGGAGGTACACACAATCTGGTAACATAAGCATGATTTATACTGCTTCAATATTTATTAAGAAAGAGAACAGTATTTCTGTGTTTAGCTATTTTTATTATGAAGATAAATGAATGAGGTATAAATGTGGTCTATTTTCTATCTCAATTAATGCAATAAAATCCTAGAAACTGAAGAAATATGTATGTCCTAAAAGAAAGTTATATAATATATAATATCCCTATTAATAAATGTTTTATTTGTTAGAAATGATATTTTGTATTTTATAGTATATTTCATAACGATATTAATATCAATAACTAAATATATAAAATGTTATATAATATAGTTATTTTCAACTATCTTAGTTATATGTATTTACAATAACAGGGAAAGTATTCATAATCTTACATTTTTATACAAATTTTCTTCCTGTTATTTTATATTGCATCAACTATTTTGGAAGTGCATCCCCTTTAACCTCATAATCTGTGTCTAAACATGAACTGATATATTTACGAAATTAAAAATTTATAAATATTTTAAATTCCAATTTAATATTTTTAAATTAAAATTATTCTGAAATTATCTGACGTAAGTATTAAAAATAAATCAATAAATATAAATAAGAAAATATAATTTCCAGATAAATTTATTATATCTCTCTATATTAAAACAAGTTGGAAATTGTACGTCAAACGTGACAAATGTTGTGCGTTCGTACTATAGCTAGTTATATAAATATTCAGATCTTGATGATTTTTAATTCTGTGAAATGAATTATATCGTCTGAGATTAATTTCTGTAATAAAATAAATATCTCGGTCGCTTGACGATTAAAACTCGGAAACTCTTATAATAAGAAAGCACCAATTTTTTTTAATTCAAATTTCTTAATAAATATTTTTATTAATATCTGCTAAAGTTTTGATTCGATTTTCTTAAAATTTGAAATGACTCGACAAAATTCTGTAAAGATTCTTAAATGACATCTTAAATTTCAAACCATTCGGTTGGGTAGTTTTTGCGTTGTTATATGTGGGCGGACGGACAGACGGACGGACCAGACGACGACAATAGGTGTTACGTATTTATATAATTACGAAAGCACCTAAAAAGTAACCACTGCCGCAGCAGCCACTGTCAATTTTGTAGTCCTTCTGGACTAATATTCAGAAAAACTGTTGCATATAAAAACATAAAAATTGGTAGTTTTATAAATAAATGTTCGATAAACACGCTGAAGCAGACAGTTTTTAAGTCGAAGGATTATTTAAAGAGATAATTTATATTGGTCAAAATAGTTTTCTTAAAAAGTCTTATAGGAGCGAAAACTATGTACAGGAGTTTAACCATAATTTAAAAGTATATAGTTGATGAGCTTGCTGTGTGCCGAGTGCAATATATATATATATATATTTTAATTGGAGTATTTTTTTAGATTATATTTCATTTTTTATTAAAATTTTCATTATTTTCATGGATATTTATTCCATACTTCAAAAGTCCATTATTTGAATCGTTCCCAATTTGTAAGATAGTAAATATAATAATAATCCCTTTCAATTAAAAAATATATTTACATGTGACTATCAAAGACAGAAATAAAACTTAAAAAAATAATTAAATGATCACGTGTTAAAAATAGTATTTGTAGAAAATTATGTCATAAAAATTATACTTGTGCGTGAATATTAAAAAGAGAAATAATTAAATTATTACGCGTTCAAAGCAGTAAATGGGGAAACTTAGTCATATTTAAAATGCTCAAATACCAATATTTCTAAACAGTATCAATATAAAAATATATTTACGCGAGAGATTAATTTATTTCCACAAATTATTTTACCTATTATTGCAAATTTTAAAACAGAGTAAATAATAATATTTCCTTTCAATTAAATGTTTTTTACTTTTAATACTAATAAGAAAACTTTGAAAATTACGTCATATTGGAAACAATACATTTAAAACGTCTTACTGACAACTTTCTAGTTTTAAAAAAAAATCTATTGTTAAATTATTTGCGAAACTGTAATGCCAAAAAAACCAATGGAAGAATGTTGCTATTGGAATTTAAAGTCCCACTAACTAAAGGGTTAACTATCAGTAACTTTAAACAATAAAATATCTAATGGAAAGATAAAAAAAGTAATCTTAAATATTTATTTATTTACAATGTTTTTCTTAATTATCCCCCTCGGCTGATGTACAAGTGTTTATGACTTCATTGGAAACGGATCTGTTGTGCGTAACTACGCATAGCAATAGTTTTTCAACGCTTTTTCTCTTTTAATATCATGACGCGCCGTTTAAGGTCGTTATTATTAATTAAATTAATAAAATAACTAAAAAATGGGTAAAATATCATTAAAAATACTGATATATATAGAATAAAAAATTCTCGATGACATAGCAAACAAGTGTACTTATGGCTGACATTTTGAAACAAGACAGCAGATTAAAACAAATTTGTGATAATTTATGAGTTTTATTGAGCGTAATTTCTCATAAATTGTCTTTCATTGTTGTAATTATTTTCCCAAACATACGCGTAAAAATATATATTTATATCCGTTAGCGTCAAAATTTCGAAAAGATTGGCGACACTTGTCGAAATCTCGCCATATTTGGCGACCAAAAATAAGTCTACATAAAGAAGCCAACTTGGCTATAATTGACTAATTTCGCCAATTTCTTATTAAAAGTCAGAATTAACAAATGTTCTGTAATCGGGTTCTTTGCATTTTAGCTGGCTGTTTTCGCGTAACAATAGGTAAAATCTTAAAACGAAGATATAGGAAAACTACCTTTTTCTGCCTGTACAGGCCGGAAGGACTTTTCACTTTTGCAGCAGCGTTACACGTCACCATCGTTACGAGGACACATAATAACACAGAAATAATTCTGAAAACCACGATCTATATTTCCTTCCAATCTTGCCAGACTACTACTTTTTTTATTCAGAGTACTTAAATGCTACCTGTTTTTTGAAATATTACGATATGCCTTTTTTTCACCTAAGTTAATTTGTATTTAAATAAGCCGAATAATACTACTTCAAAAAAAGTGGTTTCAAAATGTGTATTATATTCCTAGAAATCATAATCATTTGCAAGAAGCATATACATTTTATTGATCAAGTAATCTGGATTTAAAAAAAAACTAAAACTAGCTGACTGGTAACAATGTCCTTTTCAGATGTGGACATGTAACACGTTGCTTCATTTATCACAAACTTGGGATACAATATTTAATATGAAATTGAGTCGATTCCGTTACAAATAATTTTTAGGAAAGCATTCTGTTATGAAAATGTCTAATTTGTGTTAATCCTGTATTCTATCAGTTAATTTATAAGCATATTTTTTTAAGCAAAATGACATGAAAACATTTTGAAGAAAAACATATAAAAATAGCTTATATTACAATTTTATATTTTATTAATATTTTTTTATTATTTTAAATAAACTCATGTATCAAATTTTTTATTATATTCCATGAAATCATAAATATTTGCAAGACGCATATATATTTAAATAATCAGTAGCAAAATGCAAATAAAATTTATAAACGAAGTAGGGCGTTTCATAAATTTAAAGAAAAAATATATTTTTATTTTTAAACATTGCACCAGTTGAAATACTTAGGTTGAATTATAAAACATGTATTTCATACTTGAATGAAAATTTTCAGTTAGTGATCATTTTGAATTTTATTATAGTCAAACACTTATTTTGCTCATTCATTTTCTGCAATACATTTGCATGAACGAGCATTGTTAAATCTTCTAGCTCAATTGTTACAGGAACTTTCACACGCATATAATTTTTCATGGCATAGTTTAATGAAATCACACTATTTTTCCTCAAGGTAAAACCTTAAAAATCATCATTTCAAATGTTTGAAACAAAATCCTACCAGCTTTATTCTTCTAATTTAAATGTAATGCAGAGAAAAATAAATTACTTTCCGTAAAGGGAGTCGTATAAAATTAGTTAAAAAGAAATAGGCATTGCAAAGCAAAGTATTCATTTTAGAAAATAAGTTATTTTTGAAAATGAATAACAGAGGAAAAATATTATCATTCGTTAAAAATGAAAAATATTTATTACGATGTTTTGTACAATGCATTATATACAAGCATGAGTTATAAGAAAAGATTATTTCTTGTAAGAAATATCTAAGAGGAGAATGGAAATTTCTTTCAAATTATTGAAGCTTTATTTAGCTAAATTAAAAGAAAGTAATAAATAATTTGTTTTACGCAAACAGAAATAAAAATTCAACCATAGTTGGATCAAAATGTTAAGTGAAAAAATAAGTTTTATTTTATAACTTACGTACTTTCATGGGGTATTTCATAAATTCAGAACTTTTCTTTTCGCCTCTGGTGACCAGCTTGGTCTCAATTTAAATGTACAATATCTCATTAAATATATTACTTTTATTTACAATTCCATTTAGTAGTTTAATTTCTTGCCAAATTGAGAATTAGCGATAGGAGTGGCAAAAACACTATCTTGGAACCATTTCGTGTATGTTTTATTTTTGTGTACTTCAGCTTTCTATAATAGATTTTGAGAGAAACTATTCAATCACTCCATTTGGCTGTTATGTTTCAAAATATCTACATGGTTATACAATAGGGTGGAACGAAAATAATGGTTAATAATTTATTTTAAGTTAGAAATTTGATATAGTCGGCCAAAGTTTCCTTTTGGGATTAGAATGAAGAATGTGAAATTTTGTTGCTGTACTAAAATATTTTCAGGTGCCGCAAAGAGCTTAAAAAATGACTTTTCTATGAAAAAACGATAAAAATTGCTTTTTTAAAAAAAAAGTTCTTTTCTTGATTATTAACATAATATACATATATTTTGTAAACAGAATATTCAAAATATGATAGTTTTGCAGAAAACTTGCACATTCTAAGTACTACGAATTTTTAGATGCCATTACAGAAAGAATTATTTTCTTGAATTTAGCGATTTTAGCCATATTAATTTTTATTAACTTTACTGTAACATATTCTTATAGTACTACATTGAAATGAAAGAAATGCAATCTTTAATTATCGTAACTTAGTAAAACAAATCACACTTATTTAGAAAAACTTTAAAAGAGTGAAACCTCTGATTAACGCACACCTATATGACCAAAAAAAAAGGTCTGAAAAAATGAGGTGACTGCAGGAGATCGGATGTTAGTTATAACGAGAGCTTAATGTTTGCTGAGAACTTTTAATTTGATCGTAAGAGAGGGGTGACCGTATATAAAGGTGTCCGTTAAAATAGGTTTGCTTTATATTGTTTTTAAAGGCAAAACGTTATTTTTAAGAAACATTAATTTTTCTCTAATGTCCATAGTAATCACACATGGTCCATAATAATCACACTGACACATTGTATTTTTTTTTTTTTTTTTTTTTTTTTTTTCAAATATTGGCATGATCTTCTGAAAATTTATTTTGGTTTTTATCAATGCATCTCTTGAAGAAGTACTGCAAACTGACAAGGATGACTCGGTTACTAATTTAACAATCCTTTTAACTGCTTGTGTGTGACATAGGGAAAAATTGAAGTTGACTCTCATGATCAGGTTCTTCTGCTTGCTTTATTTACTGCTTTAGTTTGTCGTCAGCAATATACATCGTCATAGGAGGTTATGTTACTTTAACATCATGCCATTGAATCATATCAATATAATCCGTGACATCAAAGTTTATGCATACAGGTATTAAAAAAATTCTGATGCCAACTTCATTTCCAGTCCCTGCTTTTACAATTCGGCGTAATGCATACTCCTTAATGACTTCTATCACCTGATAGCATACAATGGAGTACATTTTTATGTGCAGCAAAGTATGCATTGCTTTGGCTGATTGGATCAATTACATTTTTAGGAGTGTAATTGAGGTAACGTAAATAGCTGACACGTTTTCACAAGTGCTTCGTCCATAGATAGATGGTTTCAACTTTATGTTAAACCAAACAGTTGCATACACTTTCAAAATGTACTCAGTCAGTATTTGGAGATTTTGTGATGGATATTATGTTCCCACGTACAAGCGAATTATTCTGTTTGCTAAGGTAAACCATGGTGAATGACAAATTTTTTCTGGTTTCTTCATAGACAAATCAGAAGAGCAACTTCTAACGGAGATTGTGTTACACATATCTAAGAAATATATTTGGTTCGTACTTAAATTATCATTAAATTTTAGCAATGGAATGTTATTTTCAATAGGTGAAAACTCAGTCACTGGAAGTTCATAACACTTGTCCAGTTGTTTCCTTATTTTCATTCCAAATTCATTTAATTTTTTAGTTTTTCCATCTAGGGGAGAAAATAGATGATGAACGGGTAGTTCATTTGCCTGAAACCGACAAATCAAGCACTGCAGTGGCTTTCATAATTCTTTTCCCAATAAAGCAAACGCACCATTATTCAATCCAGTGTTCGAGGCAGTTCCATCATATCCAATTGCAGTAATGTTTACGTATTGGCTGTTGCCATTTAAAAATGTCATTATGTTGTCTTTTATACCTTTTCTAGTGCCAGAAATCGGTTTTACGTGTCTTGAAAATTTTGATCCATGTTCTGGAACAAGTGATATATGTTCTTCGATCAGTTATTTTGTAATACTTAGTTCCTTTATTCTCTTGCACAATAGTCTTGTCTTTTCTTACATAAAAAAAATTACTTTCTGTAACTAGTTTTACAATTTCTTCTATATATCTTTTTCGGTTCTTTATTTGTTCTCATCTAATTTTCATTCTGTCAATACATTTCTGTCATACTTCTTTCTTCATCACTAATCAAACCAATATCCTGCAGAGCGGCGCTTGGAATTGTTGCAGCAATTTTGTCTGATACTCAAGTTCAATCGCAAGTAGAAGCCACAAATCGCAGTTTCAAGCGAATTGGACTATGATTTTGATTACTTCAGGTTTCAGAGACACTGGACGTTGAGGCAATAAAAAAATTGGGATAGTATGGTGTTCTCTTCTGAACTTTGTTTTGTTTATACCTCATTTTATACTATATATGTTTCATTATTTTTGTAATTAAAATGTATTACGCAGTAAGTTTACCATGTTTTCTGATTAAAAAGATTTAAAACTGATTAAAACTGATTTAAAAGTTAACTTATGAAAACTATAGCCTATTGAAAAAAAAATTAAACATAATTGCTAAATTTGTCAAAATTTTAATAAAAACCTAAAGTTTGCCATTCTTGCGGCACCTCTAAACATAATCCAATTACGCTGATATTTAACTTCCGTCTTTATTTTGATCAAAAGCAACTTTTGAAAACTATAGCATATTGAAATTATTATTATTATTTTTTTTTACATAACTGCGAAAATTGTCAAAATTTTAATAAAAACCTAAAGTTTACCCTTCTTGCGGCACCTGAAAACATAATCCAATTACGCTAATATTTAATTTCCATCTTTATTTTGATCAAATACAACTTTTGAAAACTATATTATTTTGAAATTTAAAAAAAAAGTTTTTTCGTTCCACCCTATTGTACAATTGAGGGGGTCGGAGCAAGAGGATGCCAACCCACATTTTTGTACTTCTGAGACATTTCAATTTGAAAATTTGATCAAATACTGAAATCAAGATATATAACATAAAGTTTTTTCGCCAATATTTTAGACCATTTCATATATTCTGAGTAACAATATGGCATAACTTTAATGATATTAATATTACGTTCTTTCTAAATTAGCTATCTTTATTGGGAGCATAAACGTCTGGGGAAAAAACGAAACCTGGGGCATATGCTGCCACAAAGTGTCATTAGAAACAATTTATATGTAGGATATTATAATTTACAATATTAAGCAACAGTGTTACAGTGTTAGATTTATTTCACCGAAAATGGGGATTGGCAATTTCTTGCTCCGACCCCCTCAACTGTAACCCGTATACTTATGTAGTAACATTTAAAATTGTTAAGTAATCTTCCGTAAGAGTCCACAATTAAATGGCGCATTTTAGAGAATATCATAAGATGCGATAGAGTAATTTTTGAGACAGCTCTTCAACCCTTTCTCAACGAGCGTCGTTTATAAGTGACGTAAATATTGATCAGAATCCTTGATTTTCTATACCAATAAATTTGAATAGTCAATTTTTGCCCTTCGCAATAAGAGATTTTCTGCGATTGGATAGTTATTTTTGTAAATAACGTTGATAAAATATTTAAAATTTTGTAAAGGATGCTCATTGCGAAGGCATTAATGGTATCCACATTCACAGTAAACAATATTTTTTTCTAGCGAGTTTTAACCCGATCACAAAAGATTAGCAAATCTATTATTGTTCTTACATAAATTTTCTCGTTGATCATCGATAATAGGACTGCACACCACTTTATGTATAATTTAGTGGGTATGGTTTGGGCACAGAGACTGTTTGGCAACCAGTTAATGATAATCACAATCCTGTGATCGTCCACGTTTGATACTAAACCATGCCGTGTAATTTTTAAAATGAAGGAAGGTATCACTCTGCATGTGAGAAGTATCTCAGTCGACCAATTACTACACGGAATTAAACAAGGTGTCCACAAACTGCAGATTTTACATCTTCAAGAAATGATCCATTTTGAGAAGCATTCTCGGCGTCGATAAGGTTCTTGTCACATAAAGGCTTGGTACGTTGAAAAAATGTGTTTAAAACGGAATTTTGTGTTTTTCTAGCATATGCTCTGTTGCACAGCGCCATCTATTGGTGAATTTTTGAACTGTTTTTCACATAATCTTTTTCCCATGTTTTGAATAGTATGTGTACAAAATTTGAAGCTTATACACTGAGTAGTTTAATATATAGAAAGGTCGGAGTAGGGGTGTTTTAATTCTAGCCGCGCAGTATATTAAGGTAAATGCAATTCTATTTTAGTTCATACAAAGTTCACAAGATAGTATAAATGTCATAAAAAATACTGTGCAACTTTAGTGACAAATACTGCTTTATATATTTTTTTAATTCCATATATTTTAGCTTTTTTTTTTAAATATTCTGCTTAAAAATGTATTTTATACTATTGTAATAAGTACAGAAAATAATACTTCCACTGTTTTATCAATGATTTTTACATCAAAATTCCAGTATCTAAAAACATAATTAATTAGTTAGCTGTATAACAAGCAATGGTATACATAAATATCTACTTAAAATTTCATTACAGAAACAAATTTGAAGTGCCCAAATAATAAAAAAAATAAAC
This sequence comes from Maratus michaelseni, assembly GCA_963931845.1. Classification (NCBI taxonomy): domain Eukaryota; kingdom Metazoa; phylum Arthropoda; class Arachnida; order Araneae; family Salticidae; genus Maratus; species Maratus michaelseni. The sequence continues at coordinate 220,305,315 of OZ007593.1, read as the reverse complement.
AGATCATCGAAAGCAATTATATTTAATTGGATTAACTGTTTACTAAAAAGAGAGAATTTCTGCGCTTTTAGATAAAAGAGGAAACAATTAAATGTTTTCTTGTTTATGAGTTTTTCCTTAGAACATTTCTCTAATTATACTCTTTTACAAAACCACAAATAAAAAACGAGTTGAATATGTATGAACGTGTTTTAATTTACAAAGAATTACTTTTTAAATCTAATTTGATATATTTTTTAAATAGTAAATGTAAGGTCGTATAAAAACTTTTTTTTTAAATAATTTGCTTTGGTGAAATTATTTTTATTTATCTAAGAAAAATCCATTTTTTAAGTATAATAAAATTAGAAATAAGAATTATTTTGCAATATAAATAAAACAGGAAAGCTTAATATATATATAAGTTAAATTGAATGGCTCATTTTGAAAGACAAAAATCCTGTTTTCAGTGAAAAATTTATGAATTATTGTAAGTATATTTCTGGAATTCCAAAGAGTTAACTTTAATACTAAGTAAAGAAAAAATCATTATTAAATTTGTAACGAATGTATTACAACATCTAAAAGCCCTATTGCAAATTTAATTGAAAGATAAGCAATACTATAGTCATTTTTGCTCCTGTAAAACAGATAAAACAATTTAGATCTGATTAAAAAATATTATGTTGTATATTTTTAATTACCGATATTTTTTATTACCGGTATTGTTTATTTTTTTAATGTTACATGTTATCGTTTTATTTAAATACTCCCTTTAATAACGTGATTCATAGTATTACTGTAATAAAATCTGAATATCTGACTTGAAATGATTTGATAGTCTTTTTCCTAATAAAGAGATTGTGTATAAAAACAAAATTATTGAAATTATAAAGAATGGTATAAGTAAATATCTTCTTAAAATTCAAGTAAAAGTCTTATTAATACATAGATAAACATAAAAATACATTATTTACAGGCAGAAATTATACATCACTACATAGTATAAAACAAAGTCGCTTTTTCTGTCCCTATATCCCTATGTACGCTTAAATCTTTAAAACTACGCAACGGATTTTGATGCGGTTTTTTTTAATAAATAGAGTGATTCAAGAGGAAGGTTTATATGTATAACACGACGTTCTACGCAGATTGGTTATTGAATTATGATAGAAAGTTTTGTTATTTTGGCCGAAAAGTTGCCATTGCTATTTTTTTGCCGATCATTATTGTTGCAGGAAGAAATGAAAAGGCTATACATCTCCAAAAATAAAAGAAAAACTGTGTTAAATTAATTTAAAAAAAAAAAGAAAAAGAAAGAAAAAAGAGTTTTGATGAAAGAATATTATAAAACGAAAATATTTAATTTAAACATGATTGGGAATGTTCGCAATGCTTAAAAAATTATTCAAGAGGCAAGATTGCTATCGAAACAATATTTCGCGATTTATCTTTTGTTTTTGGCGATTTTGATTTTACTTTTGATCCTAAAAAATTTGATTTTAAGCCAAAAGGTGTCTTTTTTTTTTTTTTTTTTTTTGATGCAGAAAGAATTGAAATGGCTATACAGCTGGAAAAATAAAAGAAAAAGCTGTTATTAATTTTATTTTAAAAAAAGAAAGGAATTATAGGGGGAAATTCGAAAATCAGGTGATATTTTTTTTTATCAAATATTAGCTTTTTCAGTATTTGATTCGGATTATGAAAGATTAGCCTTCTGAAAAAGTTCTACTGGACGGATTTTGATGAGAATTGTATTGTTAGTAAGATGCTATTTCAGGAATGGTTAGTAAGATGCTATTTCAGGAATGGTTTTAATGTACTACATATTGTTCTACGCTGCTTAGTAAAACAGTTGTGTGAAGGTTATACAGTCAGGAGAACCCGATTCCGAAAGATTAGCCTTTTTGAAAGTTTTTACTGGGCGTATTTTTTGCGACTTGCATTGTTAAGTAGATAATTTGTAAGGATGGTTTTAGTATATTTTATATTGTTCTGTTTTAGAATTACGTGGAAAAGTTCTATAATCAGATGAACCCGATTATAAAAGATTAGCCTTTATAAAAACTTCTACTGAATGGATTTTGTTAATTAGTTTGCATTGTTAGTTCGATAATTTTTAGTGATGGTTTTAGTATATTGCATATAGTTTTATCATTCTTTAGCAAACCTTAACTGTAAATGACCAAATAAAAGAGTTGGTCCTTAACAGCTAAAATTTTGACTGCACATTAGCAAATATAATAGCGCAATCAGGTCATTTTTCAGTAATGTGGAAGGATATTCCAGGTAAATATACAGATTGCTTTCAAATACAAGGTCAAATTAAACGATATATTTTGTTTGCTTCAAGGTTCATTTGTAGAAACTGACCAGCGCAGCGGGCGTAGCTTGCTAGTAACAGAATAAAGAAAGAAGAATTATTTTGCAATATAAATAAAACAGGAAAGCTTAATATATATATAAAAAAAGTTAAATTGAATGGCTCATTTTGGAAGACAAAAATCCTCTTTTCAGTGAAAAATTAAATAAAAAATTACTAGAAAATCTCTTTCTTAAAAGAGAGAAATTCTATGCTTTTCGATAGTATTAATAGAGTGATGGTGCATAAACACATAATTAGTTGATTGATTTGCTAATAAATAATGATATAATTAAATATGTTTTCTTTTTAAATCCCGTTAAATTACTTATAAATATACTAATAAATATAATAGTGTTTTTCTGTTTATCGGTCTTCCTTCAGAATGTTTCTTTAGTTATATTCTTTTACAAAATCACGAATAAAAAAGCAAATTCAAAACATGGAAAATTGTTTTTAAGTTAAACAATAGTGTTGTTTTTATTAAAAAATCGCATATATATTTGTTTTCATACAAAAAATATGCCTGTAAAATATGTTTCTAAAGTATAATGTGTTCAAATTAGAGTAAATATATCAGTTCAGTGTAGAAATATAAAATTCACAATGTAATTATTTTTACTGTGGAGTTATTGCAAATTTACGTAATGAAACATAGAATATTTTATTAACTTGCAATAAATGTATAAAATGGTAAAAAAGTATGACAACATTTAAAATCTGTACTGAGTGCTATAGATTAAGAGAAAGAAATTGTATAATTAATTTATTTAACAGAAAATCTGTAAATTAGTGTTAACGTCATAGAAACCATTATTTTAATCTAAAGAAATATGTCGTGGGTGACTCCTTGAAACCCGTAACTTAAATAAGTAGCTATGACACGAAATCAGTTAACAATAACAAGGAGTTATTTAAAATCAGCAATAAATAAGGCGGCAGTGGAGCATGGCTGCTAAATTAACGAATATTAACTTAAAGGTCTAGTAATAAACTAAATGGGAATTTACTGAAGTCCAATTCTAACCCCCCCCCCCCCCCCCAACCTACAGAAAAAAGTGATTATTCTATCTATTCACAGGAAAAGAAGGGATAGTTCATCTCTGATCACTAGAATTTCTGAAAACACTATATAAACAAGTTAGAAATTGTACGTCAAACCTGAAAAATGAGGTGCGTTCGTACTATAACTAGTTATATAAATATAAAGTTCTTGGTACAATAGCTGTTGCACTCTTATGCAAAAATGTATGATTTTATTTTATGAAATTAGGTTTCAATACACTTTTACAAACAATTAATTACAAATTTGTTACATTAAAATTATACTGTGCGCAAATATCCAATACAAGATAATATAATAAAAACGTCATTGTTATTATTTCAGTGAAATGAATTATATTGTTTTTTATTATGATATGATTAATTTCCGTAATAAGATAAGTACATTTTAAGTTGACAACATTTTATCTTTTGCTAACATTTACTGAAAATTCCACTGGGAAACTTAAGCATAGCTTTGAAAATTTGAGAACATGAAATCCATATTTAGACTCTTTTTCCATTTATTATCCATTTTTTCGGAAACATCTATCCAAAAAAAAAACTGTCGTTAGATTATATGATTGCTATGATTAAACAATTTTAACATAAAAATTCTGTTTTTAATTTCAGTAATATGGAAATAATATGATTCCATCCTAAATATAACGTAATCACCATGGAAACCTAGAATCATTACCTATCATTGGATATCATTGAATTAACCTTTAATGTGATATCATTGAATTACTTAGTTATGATAGGATTTAATAGAATGAAGAAAACTTTTATTAATATCATTTTAAGTTTTGATTCGATTTTCATAACATTTTACATGACTCGACAAAATTTTGCAACATTTACCTATATTAAATTTCAAATCATCCAGTTGGGTAGTTTTTGTGCTGTTATATGCGGATAGATGGACAGACGGACGGACCAAACGACGACTGTTGGTGCTAAGTATTTATATAATTACGAACGCACCTATAAACGTCTCACTTGCAGAATACAGCAGTAGCACTAAAACGGAGAGCCATCGTCTCCAACTTCTCTTTATTTGAAATACCAAAATGGAAACACCTCATCACTAGGCATGCTCTTTAGATGGAAAATCTAAAACTAAACTCAATTAAGTCGAACGTCACTGCTGCTGATACAAGGTTTGATAATATCTCAGAAACTGCTTTGAACGAATGTCTATGAGGAGATGAGGCTCGTCAAAATTCAACGCTACTCACAACTATCAGCGTATTTATACTAACCAGCAGACAGCAAAAACGTAATTAGTATATCGCTGCGTAAAACAACCGTGACAAAGATTCATGGACGTTGAGATGCACTTTGTTAAAGTAAAAGAAATGAAAGATCACACACATCTGTATCACACACAATTCTGCTATCTGGACAACACATTCACAACTAAAACTCAGTAATTCATTTAGTCCTATACTGCCCTCAAAAAGAGAGTAGCTAGACACTACGCTGCAATGTCGTCATTTTATCTAATTGCATGTTTTTTTTTCTTTGTTTGTTTTGTGGGAGCAAATCTCATGAAGTCAACATCATCGAGGTCTCATTCAAGAGTATAAGCAATAATAATGTACTTTATAATATCAGTATTATAAATTCGGAGAAAATGTTACTTGCAGGAGTTTAATTGGTTTGCTTTTATATATACAAAACGTATCGTTGCTGAAAGTACAATTAATTGATTGTCTATGTCATAAAATAATGAAAATAATAAATACAATCTTCAAAATTTATGAAAAAACATTTTTTAAATGCACATGTAAACAATTACAAACATAAACATGAAAACAAAAAGACAACAAGATTATCTGTTTTCTAAAACCAGAGAATTTCCAAGTTTAAAGGTAAAAATGAAAACTAAATATTTTCTTGTTTATTAATCGTACCATAAAATATTTAGCTAATTATTCTCTTACAAGAACATAAATAACAAACATGTGAATATTACGTAAAATTGTTTTAATTAGAAAAGAAAAACGTTTTAAATAAATAAAAAATATTTTCGATAATTTATCTCATGCTAAAAAGAAATCGTTTATTTATTTATTTATTTTTTTAAATGCTTTTGCTGAAATTTATTTTTATTTTGAGAAAAATGCATCCATTTAATCAGGAAAATATCTAGAAAATAAGAATTATTTTCTGAAATAAATATAATGAGAAAGCTTAAAGTATAAAAATTGTATTAAATTTGACGCCTCGGGTTTAAAGTATAATGAAAATTTACTATGGACTTATTGTATTCAAAATTAGTTAAGAGATTACATTATTACTGTGTAAAGAACTTATTACTAAATTTGTAAATAATTTATGACACCATTTAAAACCTGCATGTAGTATATCGAGTGAGAAGCAATTCTTTATTGTTTTTTTCATATAATTGAAAAAATATGTACGACAATGTGTAACTTTAACTTTAAATGTTTTTAATACTTTAATGTATGTATATATGTGTATGTTTAAAAACTGTCTAGTACTTCGTAATGCTAGTGTCCAAAATTAGAATAAAATTACTTGCCGTTATTCAATTGGATGATATTTGAATGCAGCAAATTTACTGTTTCTAAAATACATCTAATTCGTTGTTTATCTCCTAAATAATGATATAAATAAATATCTTATTAAAATAACTTAAAAAAAAACGATTTTCAAGAGCGCCTTTAAAAAGCAGTAAAAACTTTAATCTAAGGAAATAAACTAGATTTTATTAGATTAATTTCTTTCTATAAAGTGAGAATCTCCACGCATTTAAGTTAAAAATAAAAAGAAAGAAATATGTTCTTGTTTATCAGTCTTTCTTTAATTACACTCCTATAATAAAACACAAATTAAACAGAAGTTTAAAACACATAAACTTGTTTGAACGTACAAAGAATTACTGTTTAAATAAAAAGTATTTTGGTGCGCAATTTTTCTCATAATAAGCTGTCGTATAAAAAATGTGTTTTTAAAATATAAGGTAAAATATTTTGTAATAAATAAATAAATAAATAAATAAAATAAATAAAAATAAAACTTTTTCCATTTAAAAAAGAAAAAAATCTTTAAATAAAGATATCTTGCAAAATAAATATATTTCGATAGCTTAAAGCATTAAAATTCGATTAAAATGAACAGATCAATGTGGGAGACATAATACAATGAAAATTTGGTGTGATTTTTTTTTGTAATTGCATTTAATTAACGAAATATATTTTAATTTATTAATGTGGAAAAAACGTATTGGTAAATTGTTTTAGAATACGTGAGAACATTTAAAAACTCTTTCACACTCTTTTATTTTTATTATTGAATTAAATTATTGTATTTCGTTTATTCTGTAATATTTGAAAGTGACACTAACATGATTCATACTAAATTTTCGTTGAGTTTTAGGATCTAAATCTGTTTGTTTTTAACACTTTCCAACATAGTCGAAAAATGCTTATGAATTCTGCTTGTCTCTCTATCTCCCATAGGAAAGTCTGTCCGTGCTCTAACTCATGTAAATATACTCGGATTGCCATGCAATTGTTATATGTGATTTATGCTTACAATGATATGTTTGGTATTGAAAACGAAATATTTAGCATTTATAGTTCATTTACGAGGACAAATAATTTTGTTACATTACTATATGTGGGGGGAAATCGTTTGCGGTGTATTTTAATGTTACACTGTTTCAAACATATTGCAATTGATATATAACTAGTAAATCTGCAGATTAGGAGCCTCAACGTCAGCTCTGAAAGTCATTGTTTTTTAATCTCACTTTTCATATTATTTAGCATGTTACAATCCGCAATTTATTTTTTTCCATATTACATATATATTTATAGGCATAGAATATACTTCGGAGGTTTCAGAATTTAGAAGTGTTGAATTAAACATGATTTATGCAATGATATTATGAAATTCTTGTGAAATTCTTATTCTTGTAATTTATTAGATAAAAAAAAAAATCATTTCTTATTTTGATATTCTTTGAAATATGGTTGCAAGCAACTAACAAAATAAAGAGGAAAGAAAAATAAATGCATTTTAAAATTTGTAAAAAGAAGGAATATAAAATAAATTTCCCGAGTAGTTTCAAAAAAAAATTTCTAATAATTTAAACAATTAATTTCTAAATTCAAATCGATGTATCCGCAAATTTTGAAAGTTATCGCATATATTTAAAACCTCCATATCGAAAATTTAGTATTCGTAATTTTACGCTTAAATGCATTATTCAAATATGCGATTTTCATTTCAGTTAAAAATGAAATTTTAAAATCGTCTGCATTCCCATAGGAAAGCATTATGACATAAAAAGAAATGTTCTATAATTTTCGAACGAATGAACCAAATTTAACTAAAAACTATACAGCTAATTTCGGGTACCTCACAAACATACCCATCAAAAATCAACCTAATCGAATGTTTTTTTACGGCAGTTATCGCGGAACAGACAGACAGGCAAACAAACAACCGGAAACCAAAAACTTTTCGGGTCTCCACATTGACCCTCAACTGACATTTCGGCAATTACTGAGGTGCACTAAAAGAGGCTTACTACAGAAAATGGTTGGTATAGGATTCATAGTTCTTTTACAGGGGCACACAAAATAATTCGGTTACAGTACTGTCTATGAACAATAATTAATGGAAGTGCAGTTTCAGTTGTGGTACGCGTTTTTAAATTTAACTATTTTTTTACATATTACTTGGTGTATATAAATGCTATAGACCATATACAGGACAGCACAAAATATGTCGAATACATTGTGGTTTATTGACGGAAATTGCTGATTAGGAATTTTTAATTATGCTATACATCTCTTAAATTAACTAAATTTTAGCATACTATGTATTATATATACAAACTTATAGATCATATGCAGGGCTGCACAAATGAATAAGGATAGTTTTTCGAGTGTTGGTGGAAATTCCACAAATTGAGTTTTTGTTATGCGTTTTCTAAATTCTTTACTTAGACGTCAACTTTTACCTTATTAATCAGTAAAGTTTTGCTAAAGTATTCTGTAAGTGTTGGAAGTCTTTCTATAGGCATATATTTATAGGCATAGAGTATACTTCGGAGTTTCAGAAATTAGAAGTGTTGAATTAAACACGATTTATGCAATGATATTATGAAATTCTTATGAAATTCTATTTCATAATTCAATTATAATGATTGCAATTCATCTTGAGGCATGAATTTTCGTTCTTGCTTCGTTTTTATATATTAGTTAGCATTTTTTAAAAACCATATCCCCTCTAGTATATTATAGAAGATATTTGATCTATAACATAATAAAGTAGTTATGACTATAAACATCAAATAACATTGCATTAAAAAGCTATATTTTTATGCAATATAGATGTAGCATGTTGTGTTCTCACTCATATAGTAATAACAGCGTTATATAATTCTGTATAGTAAAATATTGACTCAATATAATAAAATAAGTAAACCACGGCTTATTACTTATGAACTATTTGAAGGCAAAGAATTCGTGAATATGTTTTGCTAATATGCTGCATAATAATGCAGTTTTTAATAAAATAACAACGACAATGTTTACATTAAAACAACTAAGTTTTTCCGATATACTTTTTATTTCTTTTGCAAAATACTTTGAAACTCTTAAAAATAAAACTATCATAGAAGATATTTCATATGTCTCATAATAAAACAGTTATGGATACAAACATCGCATCGACGGATGGATAATTTTACTTTCCAATCACAGGTGCTATTGGTAGAAAACAAAAGAAAGTACTATTTTCTTGCAATAATACAAATGCATAATTATACATAATAAAGAGCATATACAAAAAGTAATTATAACATAGTAAAAAAGAAAAAAAACACGAGTGATTACTTAAAAAACACATTAATGATAGCAATAAAATTTGTATTTTTATTGTCTGGTAATAGAGAATTAGTGATGTATAAAATATAAGAATTTTTTTTGAAACAGTTCAATATAATAATTAGTATATTTAAGTATTAATTTTTATATCTCCAAAAGACATACAAAAAGTAATAATAACATAGTAAAAAAAAACAAAAAAAAAAACAAAAAAAACACGAGTGATTACTTAAAAAATACATTAATGATAGTAATACATTTTGTATTTATTTTGTCTGGTAATGGAGAATTAGTGATGTAAAAAATATAAGAATTTATTTTGAAACAGTTCAATATAATAAGTAGTATAATAATGTATTTTTTTTATATCTCAAAAGGTGATTCAATACATTATTGTTGCAAAATATTCGAGAAATCTCTGAGCAATAAACCCTTTTATACCATACATTTAATCAGTATCATAAGAAAGAAATTAGGTTTACAAACATCGCATGAATGCATCAATAATTTTCTTTTTCAATTACAGATGCACCTGAATGCAAACCGAACCAAAAGAAAGTTTATGGTGTGGGGCGATTCGAATCCGTTCAAGTAACCTGCGAGTTAGATGCGGATCCGGAAAACATCACATTCCGATGGCGGTTCAACTCATCCGGAAAAAGTCTGGATATTGGAACATTTGTGACATCAGGAAATAAAAGCACCGCAACGTACTTACCGAGTTCTGAAGATGATTATGGATCTGTGATATGCTGGGGGAGCAACGATGTCGGAAGGCAGAGAGAGCCCTGTGTCTTTACCGTCATTCCCGCAGGTTAGTAAAGAAATATGCTTTTACATTTTTTTTAATAACCCTGATTTTCTTTTCATTTTGAAACAGAGGGAATAAGAATGCGCATATAAAATTATGAAAAAGAGCTTTTTCATTAATATCGGAAGACAATAAACAGGAAGCATCAACCGTACAAATATGTATTATTATCAATATATTAAAAAAATGAAATGTGGATGGTGAAAGTTTAATCTTTAAAAGTTTGACAGTCAATAAAATTTGAACGAAATAAAGCAGCTATTTTATAATGTCTGTACATTTAACAGAAACAGATAAAGTTTTATTTACAAGAAACTGCTTTTGTGTCTTTTGTTTTGGAATATTTAAGATATAGCTGAATTTTTATGAAGTAAGCTCCAACATATCGACGTGAATTCTTTCAATTTGAATGCGATTCCAGTCTTGGTATTGGAATATTCGCGTCGTGCGTAAGGCAATAAAAGCACCGCAACGTACTTACCGAGCTATGGAGAAGATTATGGCTCTGCGATATGGTGGGGAAGCAATGATATAGAGAGGCAAAGAGGCATCATCATAGCCGCAGGTTAGATGTATGTAGAAAGTTATGTGTTTATAAATTCGTCTTGCTTTTCAATTTTCAACAGAGATGGAAGAATAATGCATGTATAAGGCTATTAAAGAAAGATTTTACATTAAGTTAAGATAAATAAATTGGAATAAATAAAAAGCTAATAATATGCAGTCTACAAATTTTTATTATCCGGAGCATTTTCTGTAAAAGTAAAAGAAATAAATTGCAATAAAAATGTTAATAACCTACAACCTTACAATTATTCGTATATATATGTATTTCTAAATTTCAATATATATTATTCATTATGCCAAAATATATTCAATGAGAACATAAAATTGTTTGCGTATTTTTCTTAAGGTAATATTCTTCAATATCTACGGGAAACTTTTGAAGTTAATTTCTTTCCATTTTTCAAATTATTTTTTTTCAACTTAGTTTAAATTAGGGCAGAGTGTTATTCTAGGATAATATAAAGAGTTCAATAAGGTATTGGTTGTTTTGATAAATGGTGTTTTCATATCATTTTGCATTTTGTCAACTGATGCGTCTTTACAATCATACACACAGATAAGCATAATATTCAGATATATATATATGTTTCTATTCCTTTATAATATGTTTTTGTATATCTTTTTTATTTCTTATACAGATAGAAAAAGTACTGTGTCTTATATGAACGTATATTTCGGTGTATGTGTTGATATGTCAATTCTCTATTTGCATAATTAAAACGTCTTTCTTACTCATTGTGCGTAAGTTGTTAGTTTAAACTAAGTTGAAAAAAAATTCAGTTGAAAAATGGAAAGAAATTAACTTCAAAAGTTTCCCGTTCAAAAATATTGAAGAATATTACCTTAGGAAACTCATTGTGCGTCTTTCTTATTTTGCGTACACGTAATGTACAGTGACTATAACTCTTACGGTATATAAGCATTTTATATGAAAAATAACACGACGTAATTTTATTAATGCTTAACTCTATTAAAAGGTTTTCTGGTATGAAGATATACTACATTTCCATAATAAATACCAGAGGATCCAAAACGGGATTCCCGCGTTGCAAAACATAGGTGAAAACATTAGTTTTAATAAAAAATCTAATACATTAAACATATAATTTTTAAATTACCTACTCACTAAACCAAAAATCAGTTAAAATGAATATTATCAAATGTATCAAAGTAAACTTTTAAAACGAATTAAAAGTGATACTTTCGTATTATATGCCAGAAGTTAATTACTGAAGAAATCGCTAAAGATTTCGCTACTTACAGTAGCTTTTTTAATATGATAATTTCAGTGGTTTAAGAGAGTAGTTCAATTGCAAGTCTGTTAACTTTGTGTTTTATTTATATTATTTTATTTATTATTTTGTTTATTTTTTGGTGAAGGGTTAATTACGTTAGGGAATATTAGTCTGAAACAAATGCTGGAATATTTAGGGTAACTCTAGGATATATGGCCAAAGAGTAGAGATGGCCAGTCGGACTATTTACAAAGCTTGATCCTAGATCGCAGCATACATTTCGTTCGTAGGAAATTGTTCAAGGAGTTTATTCATTGTGACGTGCAGCTGTGTTCTTCGATTAAAAACGTAAGTAAAATTTTAATGTTTATTTCATTTAGTGATTGAATATTTTCGTTGAGATAGGTATCTGAATGTTCTGCAGTGCGTACGCTGCATTTTGTTTTAATATACGAACTTTTAAGTCACTTTACGAAAAGCTATATGTTTTTCATGATTATCTAAAAGAAATTGGTTATTTTTTGTTATTTTAACTTCACTTTTCCTTTCTTGTATAAGATGGCCATTTCTCCTCGGCTTGAAGGAGAGATGGCCATCTGTCACTTTAATTTCAATTTTGTTTCCCACTTTTTGTTCTCAATGTATAACTATTTTTCCCAAAATATGATGAGCATATGTATAAGAATTTTAAATATGCATAAATGTTTCTTGTATTTGCAGTCTAAAAATTTTTATTTCAATCTTTAAAAACTATGGCCATCCATCCTTGAGTTACTCTTTATCGTTTTAAGTGCAAACGGGTTAATACACCGTAATCGAGTTGCATGCGTTAGCAATGATTTAAAAAAAATTCAAGCTTGAAAAAAAATTGAAAAACAATACAAAAAAAATCAGCTAATTGGCACACAGTTTTCAAATAAATTGCATTTGAAAGGACAATTTTACTCTTATCCAACTGTGTAAAATTTTTATTATGTGATGTTTATAAATAAATTAATTTCTGATAACAGCAAATTGATGTTTAAATAGTTGCCACTGTCGATATGATGTCTGCGTTATTCACGAAAATCTTTTTCTATAATATAAATATCCTCATTTCACATTTTGTGGAGAATTGTTGTTTTCTTTCAAAAATATTTTAAAATTATGAAAACCGCTAAAATATATTTCCTCTATTTGTTTTATTTTTTTTACTACATATAATCTTTTTCAAAACAACAAATTTTGCTTATAGTATTAGACTTAATTTCATATTATTCAATATACTGTTCCTAGTACTGTTCCTAGATGAGCCCTACTGAACCATTTTATTTCATGGGTCGCAAAGAAATTTTGATACGTTATTATTATAATAAAATCTGAAAACTATTCAAATAAAGCAATTTAATAATATTAATACAATAAAAATACCTATATAATAAGTATAAAACTTATTATTGTAATGACGCTTAATTTCCCAAATTTAAAGATATAAAAATAAGGACATTTTTTAAAAAATCAGATTTTTGCTCGATGCAAAAACTTCATACTTTTAGAAATTAAAAATGTATAGTGCAAATTTCATTAATTTTAAATATATTTTGAATAATGTTGAAAGTGAAATATGTATATATATAACCATTTTGATAAAAAGAACTACACAAATCAAAACCTCTGTTATCAAAGGTTTTGATTTATGTAGTTGTGTAGCAAAATACATAATTAGGGCATTGTAACATAATTTTACATAAATTATAAATAAAAGCATAATTTTTTGTTTTTCATAAAAATGTCTTAAATACATTTTATTCACACCTCTTTTTTTTATAAATATGGATTAATGATTGCGTGTGTAGGATAGTGAAAAATGGTAACGGGTCACATGCGAACTGTGGGCTGCAGGATGAATATGGATATTCTAGATGATTACCTTAATTAAATTCAATTATTATTTTAGTTATACCTATTCTACTAATTGTTTTTAAGTTCCATATCTCTTATTTAAATTGGAAAAAAATATTAAATCAATTACGATACAACAAGTTGAGAAATACACAATTAATTATAGATGTCTCAATTTTACGTTAAAAAAATCTATTTTTTTGGGATGAAATCCAACAAGTAGGTCAAATCTGCTTCGATTAGATAATGAAGAGAGTAGATTATAATAGTGTTTGCAGATGACAGATAATTAATAGTTAGATAATTGTATGCCAAAAAAAGATGATGTATTCTTTGTTACAAAAATATAACAGATTGGTTGTTATTATTTTAGTAAATAAGAAAATAATTAATAAACAATTTGAATCTTATTAATAAAATATTTCTAATACTTCTTTTTAATATAGCCTGTATCATAATTGTAATAATAATGATCTGTAATAAAGTGGGAAAAATATTTATGTATACAAATGAAAAAAATATATATATTCTTATTATTAAGAAAAATGAATAATTTATATCTACGACAATGCACATGTGTACTTATGAAATATAATTGATGGAAATTGCTTCAGTGATAATATTTAATGTTTCTTTAGGCCTGTGCTGTAATGTATATAGCATACCCTTTTATAAAAAATAAGTAAAAGTACCTGTAGCCTTCTCGGGGTTAAAAAGTATTTTCTTCCTTACAAATATACACTGTTAAAAATTTGCAGCAAACTGTCCAGTCATTTGACCGTTTTTATAGCAAATGGTTAAATAACCGTAATTTAACTGTATTCTGACCATAATGTGGGCAATAATGGTCAGAAAAGAGTTAAATAACGCCTATGTAAGCGTTTTCTATAAAAACGGTCAAATGATTGAACAGTTTGCTGCAAATTTTTAACAGTGTACTTTCATTGTAATATTTTTAAAACTCAAAACATAAAAAGAGATAAAAAATGTTGTTCGTCTTTCTGATTTCAATATAATTAATTTTATTTTCTTAAATGACCCACTGCAAGAAAAAAAAAACTGTTGAAGAAATCCACTATGAAAAAAAAAATATATATATCTATTGAAGAAATCCATTGCAAGGAAAATCTATAGAAAAAACCCATTGAAAAAAAAAATCTATTTAAGAAATGCATTGCAATAAAAATTTATTGAAGAAATACATTGCAATATATATATATATATATATATATATATTGAAAAAATCCATTGCAAGAAAAATCTATGGAATTGTTTTAAGACAAGTCCTTAACTTTTCCTTCAGTACTCAAGAGATGCATTCAAGAAATATGACAATTTATATTTTACGAGGGCTGTAAATTAAGTAATGGCAACATAGGTATAAATTAATTTTTAATGAACTTACAAGTACAATTGCATTACATTCCTTCTATGCAATTACCAGCAAAGCTTATATCCTTTTGCCAAATGTCGGGAAGCCGTTGTAGACCAGTGGAAAAGTGTTGATTGTTGATGTGAGCGACCGAGCGCCCTACTGCCGACCTGTGCTTTGCAAATCCGCAGTCTCATTCCGACCCGAACGAAATGCTTGAACCCATCGTGCTACTGTCTTATACGGTAAAGCATTTGTGCCGCAGGCTTCCACTAATCCTCGACAGCATTCTGTTGCATTTTTGCCACGGGCAACCTCGATTTTAAGTCAAGACTTCTGATCACCTTTTGAAAACATGCTTTAGAGCGATGGAAACGAAACTCCTCGCTTTAACGCCACACAACAACTACCCTTCTAAGCAGATCGACTGTTTTTTGCACTCTACACATCGACAACAGCGCCACCTCATCGCTCCCCTATCCTATTTGCGCATGCCCGCCTTTCTGCGAGTTTCAAGGTTAAGTTGCCACTATTTAATTTACAACCCTCGTATTTTTAATGCGAAATAACAAGACATGAGTGTGACACACCCGGCAAACATATACAAGCATGGTATAAATTTATTTTTCTCTGATTTTACTTCGAGCTTTTCAATTGCTACACATAACATAGCGTATTATCCATTATGCTATTCGTGTAAATTTTATGGCGTCCAGGAGGCAATAAATGGAGACACCACAATTACGCTACTTTGGAACTCGATGATGCGTTCGGATTCCAAACTAACTGAAACAAAAACTTTTTTACTAATTTACATTAATGCTTAAATGCTATTTAGAAAATTATTTATGTTAATTTTTATGAAAATTTCATTTTTATAAACATACTAGGAGCTATATTTCTTTTAAATGCTAAAAGGTTTAAATTAACAGTATAATATACAGTAAAAGAAATGTTATTAAATTGTTGACAAAAAATAAATTCTAAAAAATAAAAGATAAAGTGTGTAATTTTTAAATAGTAAATGAAAATTAATTAATTAATTAATTAATTAATTAATTAATTAATTTCAAAAAATAGCTTAAAAGACCTTGCAGTTGTAGAATATTCTCATTTGTTTCTGAAAATGTCTCGGAGTGAGTCGAAACATGTCAACAATCTAATGAAAGTTATTTTACTATATATTATGTTGTCAATTTACATCTTTTAGTATTTAAATGAAATATATTATTACCAGGTGTTACAATTTCTTATATTACTTTCCTACTAGGAACTTTTTAATATTTTTTGCAATATTTTATATAAAAGTATTGCAGAATATACTTGATGTATAATTTTTAGTAAATTACTAAAAAAAAAAAAAAAAAAAAAAAAAAAAAATATATATATATATATATATATATATATATATATATATATATATATTAAGGGTGTTCAAAATTCCAATATTATTTCAAAAATGATATCTGGTGGTTATATAGTGTGGTGATTTATTAAGATTTTAGGATAATCGTTGTAAGTGATATATTATATATTTCTTAATGGTTTTTTATTTACATTTTACATATTTCCAATTTTAAATTTTTCCAATTGTTGTCTGGTAATAATTCAGTATACTTGGCTGATTCTACTGTACTTAGCATCATGCCAGTAGAATTATGAAATACTGAATTATTTTTAAAACACATGTGGGTGCAGCCAATCTGACGAGTACATCCACATATGTTTTTTCATATCCAATTCTTGATTGGTTCTCTTGTGGTCCAGTTTTTCCACTGAATAATGTTCATAATTAATTTATTAATCCATTTGTGATTACATAATAGCAACTCCAATTTATAATTTTTTTCCCCTTTCTCTCTCTTTCTTTTTAAATGTTCTACAGGTATGAGTAAATTTGGCTAATTACCATTGAAGCACATGCTATGGTAATTTTATGATTGCACAAGTTAATTATTAGCTATGTGGTATTCTGATTACACAATATCATTAATTATCTCTTAGTAGATTTTAGTAGAATGATATTAGAACTTGATATGTTTTTGAAATTCATAGATATTATAATTATATATATATATATATATATATATATATATATATATATATATATATATATATATATATATATATATATATATATTTTCTTATAAGTATTATAAATGCGTAAAATAATATGTTCACGAATACTGCGTACCACACCCAGTCTGGACACCGCGCAACACTTCATAAGTCCAGAAGCTACGGGTTAACATGATCTATGGGAGTATTATGCTAAATATGTGAAAATAATATTAATTGTTCTGTGTTGTTAATGACGAAACACTCCAACCGTTTTTCTGTAAGTCCAGCGTATCGAAACATTTGCATTGGAATTATATTTATACACACGTACTACAAAACGCAAATACTACATAGAAAATACTTATATATATATATTAAATTAATTACGAAACAAATATTAAAACCAACATAAAGTTTCAACATACAGTTTTAATAATGGTTAAAAGAAAAACACTCCTCTTAATAAAAATGTAATTTCATTATAACAATTTTACATCTCAGAACATAAAATCTAGCGCGAAATATTTGTAATAATTTATGATTTTTATATAATTTCCTTTTGCTTTCTGTTTGAACATAATGCAAGAAAGTTATAAATCGCAAAATTTGGTTTGCAAATTGTTTAAGGCGAGTTGATGCTGATTTCAGCACTCAAGAGATTCATTCTGCAGATATTTCTAAATACATATATTTTATTTTTAACAGATCTTCTTGAATATTCTTATCATAAATAATGATAAATAAGATGTCATTATTGTAAGCGGTGGGGCATTAACATATTTAAAGTTGTGCGTAAGAACGATACATAATTATACACTGCTCAAAACAATTAAAGGATATTGCAGTTTTAGGTGGATTTTGTATCTGGGAAACTTTTTAGCTGATTGATACATGGTCGACAGACATAGTAGGTTATATGAGAATAAATTACACATGTTTGGCAGAAAAAAATGCATTTTATTGCGCATTTGTGTACAAAAGGAAAAAAACACAATTTGTGCATAGGAGGAAAAAAGAATAAGAAAAGGTGTTTTCTTCAAAGAAAATCATTTTCAGTAGGGGGTATGGTTTCCACGGGCGGCCACCAACGTTGAACACCTTTGAGGCATGGACTCAATGAGGCTATTAATGACGAGTTGGGGTATTCTGCCCCACTCTTCCAGAAGAGCTCTTTCCAGTTCTTGGAGAGTTTGTGGGGGTTGTTGGCGGACAGAAACTCGTCTTCCTAGAGCGTCCCAAACGTGCTCGATTGGATTCATGTCTGGAGAACACGCTGGCCATTCCAATCGAACGATTCCTTCTTCGAAAAGGAAATCCTCCACCAGGTTTGCACGATGTGGCCTGCAGTTATCGTCCATTAAAATGAAGTTATCTCCGATTGCTGCAGCGTAAGGGACTACAATAGGTCTGAGGATCTCATCCCTATATCGGCGACCAGTCAGAGCTCCATCTCGAATGATGTAGAGGTCAGTGCGCTCGTCGATGGAGATGCCACCATACACCAACACTCCTCCACCGCCAAATCTGACACTTTCGTGCACGAACGCAGGATTATTCCTACTGCCACGGTCCCTCCAGATGAAAATACGCCTATTATCCGGATGCACAGAAAAACGGGACTCGTCAGAAAACAGAATATTGCTCCATTCATTTCTCCTCCAGTTGACATGCTCGGTTGCCCACTCCCTGCGGTCGCGACGATGCCTTGATGTTAATCTAACACATGCCATCGGTCGGCGAGCATACAGACCTACAGCATGGAGCCGGTTTCGGACAGTCTGAATTGAAATCGTGGTGCCTGTAGCCGAGCGAAGGCGTTGTTGGAGAAGAGTAGCGTTCATGTTTCGGTGTCTCCGAGCTGTTAACGCTAAATACCGATCTTCATTGGGCGTTGTTGCCCGTCTACGACCTTGCCCTGGTCTTCGGCCTGCACATCCACTCTCCAAAAAACGGTTCCAGATCCTGGAAATGACATTTTGTGACACTCCAATGGCTTGCGCTACTTCGGCTTGAGTTTGGCCCCCTTCTAACCTACCAACAATTCTCCAAGCTTCTGAATCTGTCAAATGACTTCGCTGAGACATCGTACTCATCGAAACAAAGCAATCACTGAATGCCGATCATCCTTGTCTTCATTCTCTTTTATCCAGTTGAAAGTCAAATTTCATTCGCTGCCGCTGAAGCGACGTTTTTGACGTCGAACTCAAAATTTGCGTACTCCGCAGTTTGAAAACCAGAAAAATTTGCATTTGTGATTCTCTTCTTCTATTTTCGGCAAAAAAAATTTCGTTTATATCTTTATTTTATATAAAACTTCAAATATCCTTTAATTGTTTTGAGCAGTGTATATACTAGTAGATGCAACCCGGGCTTTCCGTGTTACAGAATATAGGTCTAAACTATTTTGTTTCATTTGAAAACTCTAATAGATTTTTTTCTACTTGTTATGTATGATTTAGAATGCCCTCAAACGACACGAAAAATAATTTCAATATGAAAAATACAAATTATGTATTCAAATAATTGTATGAAATTCATCTTTATTAATACATTCGTATTAGCCTCCTCTTTTTCAGTGGTTTAAGTACATAATTCGATTAGATGTTGTTAAACTTGTGTGTGTGTGTTTTTTACAATAGTATTTAAATTTTTTATTGATAAAGTTTCAATTTGGTTATGCAGAATGAGCTGCAAAGAAATCCTGAACTATTTATATTTTTTTATGTGCAAACAGATTAATCTTTCGTAATCGATCCGCAAGCAAGAGAGATAGATTTATAAATAAATCATGCTTTAAAATTATTTTTAAAACTACAAAATCTCGTAAATTGCGATACTATTTTCAAACAAATGGAATTTAAAAGAACATATTTGTTTTCATATTCAACGGTGTAAAAATTGAAACTTTGAAATATTTAAATGTTAAAACAATTGCAGTAAAAAATATTTTGTTGTTGTTGTTCAGGTATTGCCACCGTCAATAAGACGTCAGATTTACTCGCGGACATGTTTTTTCTTTATAATATAGAAAGTATATAAAAATAAGGAACTGCTTCCAAAATAAAAGGATATTAAACAAGAAATTAAAAATCTGTACAAAACTTAAAATTTATTCTTTTATATTCTATATATCTGAGCATTATAAATATTTTCCTTACTAACGAAAATTTAAAATCAAAGTATCATTAGTATCTATATTTTTAGTTTATTAAAAAAAAATTCTAAAAATTTTATTTAACTTTTTTCTGATAATTTTAAAGCTGAAAACCCCTATCAAGAATTTCGTTTTCATTTATTTCCATATATTAGACTAAACTTTCCAATTTGATATAATTCAAAGAAATTCTATCTCATAAAGTTTGATTTACGAACTGTTAAAAGCAAGTTTATAATCTTTTCTTATGTACTCGAGAGATGCATACGATGTGCATGAGATTTATTCATGCTTCATTTTTAAGAGACCCTCCTGATCCTTTATATTACTGAACCGTTTAAGCTACATTGGAGATTCCTGTTAGAAAATAATGTACATAATATTTTACTTTAAGCAATAGACTAATTTTATGTATTATATTTATGAAGTAAAACATGTAGTAATTACTTCAGTAACAACAAGAAACCAAAACAGGTATTATATTTAGGCATTTTTATAGTTGCGTAGCCTATTGTGTATTAAAAAATACATATTTATTATCTTCTGTACCATAAATTAAAATTAACGTAACATTTCAAACAACCTTTCACATTAAGGATTATAAAAATTATTTCTCTTTAAGAAGAATCATTTCATTTGGATAATTTAAAATCTCAAAACATGGCACGAAATGATTTTTTTTTTCATTTCCATATATTTCACTTTGTTTTTTAATTTAACATAATGCAAGAAAGTTATAAGTCATAAAATCTGATTTACGAACCTATAAAAGTAAGTTTATAAATCTTTCTTCTGTACTCAAGAAATGCATTAAAAATATGACAGAATTCATATTTTATTTTTAATAGGCTCTCCAGAACCTCTACAAAACAGCTCGGTTGTAAACAACACTGAAGATACAAATAAAATGTCTGGAAACATGTAGCCATGTTTTGAGTTAAATGTTTCAGCTAGAAGTTTCTGGAATAACATTATAATAAAATTATGATAAATAAACTATAATAACATTAGTTTTTTTTTCTTATAAAAAACGGTAAAAAGTAATAATCCCCAACAATGCACAATAGAACGATACATATTAATATCTAGACCCCCTTATCATATTATTGATAAGGAGGTATCATATCAAGTATCCATCAAGTATCCCCTTATCATAGTATTGATAATAATTAATATAAATACTATGATAAGCGGGTTTTGATTTATATATATAATGTAACAGGTAGTAACTCCCTCCAGACTAAAAAAAATCATGAATATTTTAAGTTGTTTTTAAAATAAAGCTGTTTTTATTTATACGGCATATATCTGTCTTTTTCAATATTTTCTTTCGTGCTTGCGTAGTATTAGAATCTAAGCATTTAAAAGGTCAAAACGTAAAAAACAGGCATAAGGTGTTTTTAATCATTTCAAATTTGAAACTATACGAAAAAATTCTAAATTGTAAAATTTGATTTACGAACTGATTAAAGCAAATTTATAATCTTTTCTTAGGTACTCAAGATATTTTTTCAAAAGTTATGACAGAAATCATATATTATTTTTAACATGCCTTCTACAAAACAACTTCTACAAAGAAGCAAGATTTCTTACTAACACTACAGACTACACTGATTTCTTACAAACTAAATGCACTGAGAGATATAACAGTGTGATATTATCTAAGAAAGACTGCTCAGACGAGTAAACCAAGTCCGTAGAGCATAATGTCCTTTCGGGATTCCTTTATTAAGGTACTAAAAAAATACAATTTCGAAACACCTGCCCTGCCTGGGGAGTACTCACATGCGACACGGGGCAGGGTGGCTTTACATGGCATAAATAAAATAAATTTACAAATATATTCCTCACTGCCGCGAAAACAGATTCTCCACGCGACACTGGGTAGTGAAGTGTGTGTTGGATTCAGTTCACAAAGGCATAAAATGAGGCACTTTGGCACTTATACTGTTCGAGTCTCAGTGGTGCCGCATGAGTAAGCTCAAATCGCGACACTGGCCTACACCACTCGATGTAGGAACAGTGTGTAGTCCAGGACACTAATGAGTTAAGTTGCTATATATCATGGGAAAAGATGTGAATATTTTTAAGCTTTGGGAAAAGTATAGGGCGTGTGAAGATGTTGGAAAGCCAATTCCTAGAGGTTGTGGATTTGCGAATGATGTGCCAGAGCAGCGTGAGATTGCAGTGATGAAATGCATGAGTAGCAGTCCCCAGCTCACCTCACTCACTGCTGAGAGAATTGGCACATTTGAATTTCTGCAAGTAGGTGTTAAAGGGGCCATGTCCTGTGAAAAAAATGAAGTGTATGGTGTGAGTGTAAGTAATTTATGAGGGACTTTGGGGATGATGTCATATGTATGCCTGCCATTAAGTGATTGCCTTGAACGTTTCAGAAAAAATCATTCAAGATTATTATCAGCGGAGAAAATTTGAAATCTCCAGCAATGTACATTATAGTAACACACATAAATATATCTACTGCGTAACAAATAGTATCTATTTCCAAATGTGAAAAAAAAATAACTTAACTCCTAACTAAAAATTTAAATCAGCGTAACATACCAATCTATATATTTTTAATAAAGGATAGAAAAAAATCATTTCTCATAAACAATTGTCGTTCCATTACAACAATTTTTAAACGCAAAACATAAACTAGAAACAAAATCTTGTTAACCATTTCTTATGTTTACATATTTTACTTTGTTTTCTGATTTCACTTCATGCAAGTAAATTCTAAATCGTAAAATTTGATTTACGAATTGTTTAAAGCTAGTTTATAACTATTCAGAAGATATGACAGAATTTATATTTTATTTTTAACAGGCCCTCCGGAACCTCTACAGAACTGCACGGTAGTAAACTACACTGAAGATTCCTTACAAGTAGAATGCATCGAGGGATATAACGGTGGATTGCCTCAAAAGTTTCAGCTAGAAGTTTATGATGATTCGGGCAGGAAATTGCATGGAAACTTCACGTCTTTCCAGCCGCAGTTTTATGTATCTGGGTTACCGAGTGGAAAAGTTTTACGCCTCGTAATATTCGCCAAGAATGGAAAAGGAAAAAGTTCTCCAATTCTTATGTCAGCGCATACGTTACAGAAACCGGAAAAACTTACAGGTACAGTTGTATGCAATTATTCTTTTTTAATCACCGAACAATTTTTATTGTTTTCTTTTTTTTTTTCAAATTTATTTAAATGCTTTCTGCCTTTCTTTAATATTAATAATTAAAATGCATAAATTTAAAATTTAGTGTTTAAATGGTAAAACATGTAATAAAAATATAAAAATGTACTTGCGTATTAAGTGATTTATAATTTTTTAATATTATTTTTTGCAAAAATACTGCAATTTTTGATAATATAGTTTCTGAAATGTTAGGTATCATACTTTTTTTTTTTTATCAAATCATAATCATTATTTAGGATCTGTAATTAAAATAATATTATTACACTTATGTACTCTGGCGACATGACGTTTTACTATTATAAGCAACTTAAAAAAATGAGTTCTAATAATTAAGAATTTGTTGAACAATTGGGAAATGTTTTAGCTTCGATTTTCATTTAAAAGTTAATTTAAACAAGAACGAAAAATCATGCTTCAAGCATAGATTATGTAGCACTTTCCAACGCTTCCAAAATGATTTTACAAAACCTACCGTTTAATAAGCTAAAAGAGAACATCTAAGTAAACAATTTGGAAAACGCATAACATATTTAAAAACATAATTTCAGGAATTTCCAACATATACAATATTCGGAAAAATATCCGAATACTTTTATTCAGCCCTGTATAGGATCTATAGATTTGTATATATACTACATAGGATGCTAAATTTTAGTTTAGTTAGGAAACGCGTAGCAGAGTTTAAAATTATCCTTCTGGAGTTTCTGTCAATAAACGGAAATGTGTTCGCGAACTTTTGTGCGTCCCTGTATAGGATCTACAGAATTTATACACACCACGTAATAGACAAAAAGCTACTTAAAATTAAAATCGCGTTCAGTAACTTAAAACGCACTTCCAGGAATTATTGTTAACAGACAGTAGAGAATTCTTTTGTGTGTCCCTGTAAATCAACGATAACTGCTATGCACACATTATTCTGTATTAAGCCTCTTGTAATACACGTTAGTGATATATATAAATTTTAATGCGTTTAAAATAATGATATATTATTTAAATAAACCGCACACGATTTTTCTCCATAGACGTAATGTAACGGAATTCTTTTGACTGTCCCTGTAAAGTAACTATAAGTGCTATGCACACCCTATTCCATATTAAGCTTCTTCTAATGCACCTTCGTGATACATATAAATTTCAATGCGTTTAAAATAGTGAAACATTATTAAAATAAACCGCAAATGATTTTTCCCCATAGACCGCAATAAAACGGAATTCTTTTGCGTGTCCCTGTAAAAAAACTATAAGTGTTACACACTTCCGTTGAAATAGAGAACATGCTATAGATAACGACAATAAGATATAAAAATTGCAGAGCAATTCAAGCATATTTACGGGAGTTAGAGCACGGACAGACAGCAGACGGCAGACAAACCGAAGTCATAAACACTTTTCAACTAGGTTGGAAAGTGCTAAAAATCGTGCAGTAAATCATCAAAAATCTCAAAATCCGCTCAATCGCCGAATATTTAAAGTATAAAAACAATATTTAAAGCATAAAAACCAACGACAGAAAGTCCAAATTACCGCAATAAAATGTGAAAACTACTTTTAAGCCTACAATTGACACATTATTTTTTTTTCAGCACAACAACGGGTTATTAGCATCAGCATATTATATTGTTGATATAATTAAAATTTCTTATCAAATGATCATAAAATAATATTGTGAATTATTTCAGGAAATAAAAAAAAAATATGGATAGCAATATTCAAACTAAATTTAAAGGACTTTTGGAAAGTAGTCATTTTGATATTTCATACCACCACAGTGAAATAAAATAGAGTTGGTTGGTTGGTGATTAAAGACGGCAGATTATACGAGGGATATAGGCCCGAGAGGGTAGTGACCTCCGTGGGGATCATTCTAAGCTAACCTAACCCGTATTTAATTATGGTTACCCATGTATCGAAGACAACCACGGAAAACTTCGAAGGAAAAGGCCGACGGTCGCGATTGGATTTAACTCAAACCCACCACTTTATGTCTGCAAGTTTTGAGAGAAGAATGAAATAAAATGGAATTTAGTTATTTCTACCTCTCTATTATATATAGATTTAAAATTTTGCCCTTAATATTTTGATAAATGTTTTTTTCATAATGCATTTTTTTTTATTAGTAACGGAAATCGTAGATTTAATACCTTTTTTGATTTATTATTTAAAATTGTTTACAATCACAAATACTTAGATATTACATAATTTTCAGTCCCGATAAGACCAGTCTAAAAATATTACTTCGAAATATTCAACAAATATTAATTCTTCTAAAAATATTATTTCGAAATATACAGTAGTTTTATTAATTTTCAAACTAAATAATAATTACAAAAAGTATTGTTAAATAAAATAATTCTTTATTTCTTTTTTCTGTTATAAAATCACGTTCAGTGAGTATCACTTAATGATACTGACAAAATGAAAATTTTCCGCAAAAATAATTCATTAAATGATGACTGTACTCAGATTAATATTGGTTGTTGGTACATATAGTACAAGTATCCTTTGAATCTGTTACAAACTAAGCAAAACACAATAGAGATTTTAAATATTAGATTAAAGGAAAAACAGTGTGTGTAAATCTATGCTAATAAAATAAAGTTTCGGTCTGTGTGTCTGTGTGTGTGTCTGTTGGCGATGGCTAGAAAAATCTAGCTCACCTAGAAGCCTGTAATTTTAGATTTAAGTAGTCCAAACCCTCTCCTGGTGTATCTGAGCCTCAGAATTTTAAAATTTTGTAAAATTAAAGTAGTTATTAATTAAAAACTGATCAAAGATCACAAATAAACAAAGTCATTATTCCGAAGCTAGCTCGCGCATGCTCAGAAACCAATATCCGTATCTTCCGGAATAGAAGAAAGAAAGCACAAGACATCCCGTTTTTTTTTTTAAAGTTTTTCTAAATTCGCTATGGGCAAACGGCTAGAAATACGGAAAAACCGTCTACATATTCTGAAAGAAAATACTTTTCGTCTCAAACGATCTGGTTGGTTTGAAAAAAAATTACATTTAACCCTTTCAAAAAAAAAAAGCATCGAATTCTTGTTTTTTATTTTCTCCCATTTTCCGAGCCTTGCATCCACCGGAATACAAAAGATACAGAAAAACAAAGGTCACCAAATTAAAAAACTAACTTTGCTCTTTTCAAAGCCACCTTTGGTTTTAAAAAATACAAAAATTAACCCTTCCAAAAAGTATATTTTCTGTATGTTGTTTTGCGATTTTTGCGATTTTGGCAATTTTTAAAAAATTGCATCGGCGATTCAGAGCAAAGTACGAAAAACTAAAAATACCAGACAATATCTACATTTATTCCGTTTTCGACATCTGTATTTGTTTTTGAAAAATACGAATATTAACCCTTCAAAAAAATTCGTGCGCAGGACTCTCTTTTGCGAATTCCGATTTTCTGCGATATATAAAATCTGGCATCGGCTTTCTAAAATAACCAAACAAAAAGCAAACACACCTGAAGACATTACGTTCTATCGGGTTTAGGAAGAAACCTTTAAATAAAAAAAATCACGTTAACCCTTTCGAAAAAAGTTTTTTACCGTAAGTCAATTTCGCTTTTTACTTACCCATCATACGTAGTATAGGGTAAGTCTTGTAATCGTTTTGAAAATCGAAAAAAATTTTTTGACGGATTTACACGTTTCAGACAATGGAGATTCCGAAAAACATATTTTTAGAAAAAAAAATTTTGCCGTCCGTCTGTGTGTCTGTGTGTCTGTGTGTGTGTGTGTCTGTAAACGCTCTATCTCCCGAAAAAATTGAGATAGAGACTTGTAATTTGGTATGTACTTAGTATGTAATAATGGGAAGAAGCCTATTTCATTTCAATAACCTCGATTAACCGGAACAATTTTTTTCGGACTCTCGAAATATTCGTTCTGATGAAAGGTATATAAAAATTTTCGAAATTGTTTATTTTAAGAAATGAATATAAAAGACAATAAAAAAACATAAATTTTGAATAAAGCATGAAGTCGATCGGATAATTAGTTGCCGAGATATTTGGAATCCTATTTTCCACACTCTTCGATTTTTCATGACCCTGTATTTCATCCGAATTTCACTTCAAAGATATATTTTAATTGGAAATTTGACGCTTAATCAGATGCAATAAACCGCTAGTTAATAGGATTATTATTTTTGGAGTTATAAGGAAAAACCTCTTTCAAGCAATTCAGTAATCGAGCCTTTAAAGTTTGTGACGTCATCAAGCCACGATTTTATTTGAATTGCAATGCATTTTATAAGTAGTTTACTCATTTTTTATTTTTATATTTTACTTTATGCATATCCATGATGGGTAAGTATTACGTTGGCCCCCAACGACTAGTTTAACTATTTCTCCTATCTTTAAAAATTCGAATTGGCGTTTATAAACAAGATACGAAAAACTAAAAATACCGCGCCTAATCTACATCCCTTTAAAATCTGGTATCCTTTCCAAAACTCACTCACGCGATTTTCGTTTTTTCGGTCCAGATTTAAAAATCGGCATCAACTCGGGAAAAGCGCATACGGACAAACAGTAGACTTCAGATCATAGACACGTTCCTTTTCTTCAAAACGCACCGTTGGATTAAAAAAAAATATCTACATTAATCCTTCGAAACCGATCGTTTACGTAACCCGCTCTCGATTTCCGCTATTTTGGCAATGTTTACCTCTGAGGTTAAATTTCGATTCTACTAGGAAATTTGGTTAGGTTGAGTGTTCTGAAAAAGCCTCTTCCAAAACAGACTGCTCCCCCTGGCGGTGGAAGGTGGAACTACATGTGTATCTCTGGTTCGATGTGCCCGATTACGACGGGGTTTGGCTCATTCGACTTGATATCTATAGCCTGAAAAATTTTAGTTTCACTTTCGACCGCCAGGATGAGCTTTCCGATCTTGGGTTTTATGAGCCCGATTACGACGGGGTTTGCCTCATTTGACTTGATTTCGACAGTCTTACAGATTTCAGTCATATTCGTATAGAACAGATGATTAATATATCGGGCCCGGGCAACACCGGGCGGGTTAGCTAGTGTTTGAATAAATTGTCAACTACGGGATTTTTGTTTCGTAAAATGTAATTACAAAACAGTTCTTAGGATAAAATACTTATTTCACGAATTATTTCAAACTCAACTGATTCTTCTGCTGTGGATCTAATATACGCCCTGTGCAAAAGAATTGTTAAAGCCACACTGCACCCATACTCATACTCTCACCAACTTTTTTTTTTGGAAGGGGGGGGGGGGGTTACAATCATGTGATTGCTACGTTAGTTTGGACAAAGTATAAGTACATCTATATAATGGTTAATTAAAATAATAAAGTAACATAACTAGTCGAATAAAGTCTATATTTTATAAAGCTATATAATAAAATAAATATATTCGGTATAACTATATAACAATTATAAAACTTAATATTGTAATGATGCATCATTTTCAAGATACAAAGGTAGAAACATCTGGTGATTTTTTTTTAAATCAGAATTTTGCTCTAATCAAAACTTTATTATTCTTTTAAACTAAATATATATAGTGCAAATTTGATTATTTTAAAATAATGTTTGATTAATGTTGAAGATTGAAAATTATATACATTACTGTAATGCAGATAGGACTGGCTACATGTAAGCAGAACTTCAGACTAAGAAAATAACATAATTAGGGTATTTTATGATAATTTTAAATTAAATATAAATAAAATAATAGAATTATGTCATAATGAACAGAAGAAAGTATAATCAACTAGATAAAATATATTCAATGGTTGGTATCTCAACTAGGATACTCCAACCGTTGAATATAATAGAATTATGTTTTCCACAAAAATATCTAAAATAATAATGAGGACTTGAATATATTTTATTCGATCTTATTTTTTTATAAATGTGAATTAATGAGTGCTGGTTTCGGTTCGTATAAAATGGGTTACCTGGGCACATCGCGCCCACGCCCCGCAGGTTTGAGCATAAAAGGTCTTGAATCTTCAGACAATGTGACACATACTCAATCTCAATAGGTCAACACCTTTTGGGTGTCGCCAATTTCGATCAAACCTACCGAGGTATCTTTCTATCTATTACTAAGTTATTTTGGAGGTGCGGC
This sequence comes from Maratus michaelseni, assembly GCA_963931845.1. Classification (NCBI taxonomy): domain Eukaryota; kingdom Metazoa; phylum Arthropoda; class Arachnida; order Araneae; family Salticidae; genus Maratus; species Maratus michaelseni. The sequence goes on along the minus strand of OZ007593.1, from coordinate 220,275,673 downwards.
TGCATGCAGAGTTTGTACGGTAGTTGAATATGAGTACCACTATTTCCGAACAGTAATCTCTGCCACATTTAATAGCAGAATAGTGTTAGAAATTCTGCTATTAAATAATGAGAATATTATTATTCGGAATTGGTTGTATTGAACAGCAGGGACCGTTTGAATCCGGTTGTGAAATCTTTAACAATAACCCGATCACAATTGAGAAAACGAGCTTCAATGTCTAAAACAATAAATATGTAATAAAAAAAATTCCTTCTTTGAATTACAAGAAAAAAAAGAAAAAAGAAAAGACTAATTACAAAAAATACTACATGTATTTAGGTGAATGTATTAAAGAACAATGAGAAATTTCATTTTTAGCTTATTCTGATGAGTATAATATTAGAAGTGGGGTTTTAAATTGTATGTATAGGTATGCATTTACGAAAGTTAATATTCAATTTTAAGAGTAATTTTAAGTAAATATCTATAAAGGTTGAGTTTATCAAAATGGGCTAAATCTCAGTTAAGAAAACTATTCCCTTTATACTATCACCTTTATACTACCTTTATTCTATTGCATGAATACTATTGCCTTTATAGATAATCAACACTCGTTTTAAAATTCCATAAAACTATATTTCTGAAGTGAAAAAAATTCTATATATATTTAATCTATAAATTCAATATATCGAATGAATTTCCCCTTTTATTCTCTTGTTCTAACAAACATTTTTAAAAATCTTGATGGAACTAGTTTTAGAGTAACTTTAAACTATCACATAATTTAAAGATTTTTCAAATGTAGGGTGGATTAAATTAAATTTATGAAAATATCATAGATGTTAATATTATCGCCAAAGAATGACAAAAGGATATTTAGTGTACAAATTTAGTGTATTTATATTTAGAAAAAAATATTTTCAATTTTATTTCCTTTCACTATAGTTTAATTCTTTACATTATTTAGTTCTATTCGTGCGAATAAAGTATAGTTTAAACTTTTGTTTTTAACTTGTGCATTTTAATTTTATTAAATTAATACGAATACGCATTATTAAATTTATATTTTCTACAATAAATAACAATATCAATGTGCATATATATTTTTTAAAACCATTGTTATTTAAATTAGTGTGAAGATGTTATCGTATGTAAACTATTAACGTTTGAGCTATATTCGTAGTGGATTATTCTCTTCTTTTTGAAAATTATTATTGTATTACTTTTATGTCTTTTTCTTCGATTATGTTAGTCCATAAATTTAGGAGTTCAATCTCTTTCATTACTGTATGTGTAAGAAAACTCCAAGTACTATTATTTCACTGTTGACGTCAAGCCTCAAGTTACCAAAATAGTTCTTCTCTGTTGGTAGATATTTCTGGTAATTCAAACTATGTTATTCACAGGGTTAACACAGGCGACTATTTTAATACTCTATTTATACCATTATCAATAAAAAAAAACATATAAAAATTTATTCTTTGGAAAAAAAAAAAATGTTTACAAATATAACAAAACGATTAGTAACTAGTGAAAACTCTGTACGATGTCTCATCTCATTTTTAATGCACACTGTTAAAAATAATCTGAAATTCACGGGTATTTTTTCCTGAATTTCACAGAAAAAGGCCCTTTTCACGACAAAAGGGCATTTTCCGTTAAAAACAGAAAATTTCCTCATATTTCCTGAAAATAACGGAACAGAAGGAGAAGAAAGTGGCCAACGGAGATATTCCGTTATCTGCTGCATATTTATTTCCAATGTTTAAAAAACTGACATGTTGCAGCACAGAAAAACTAAAAATTCAATAAATTAAAAATTCGAGTTTATTTAAAAGAACAAAATAGTTCTTTCGAATTTAAAAAGCAACAATTAATTTTCCCATGCTTTTAAAATTATTAGCAATTTATTTTTTACAGTTACAAAAGAATATTCACACTTAAAATATATTCTAAACAAATAGCTTAGTATATATATATATATATATATATAATAGTTAAATTAAGTGAAAAAAAATCGATTTTACGCAAAAAAGCAACAAACAAAAATAATGCTTTCGAATTTAAAAAAAAAAAAACTTTCTTATTCCTTTGAAATTATTCGTAATTTGCTTTTTAAAGTTATAAAAGACACTCTCAATGAAAATATATTCTAACAGAACACATTTAAAAAATATATAATAGTTGAAAAAAAAAATCGATTTTCTCAAAAAAGCAAACATACTTTATCGAATTTAATTCAAAATATAATATTCATATTTTCCATCTAACAATCAAATTAAGAATTAATATAATTCATGTTTCAATCCTCTATTAATACTAAATTTTTCAGTCATAATCTTATAACAAAATATCCCCCCAATTAATTTGAAAGTTACCAGGTTTCTAAACCCCAGATTGTTTAAGTTCCAAGCAGCGATTTGAAGAAATCCTCTATCATCCTTTCAAACTCTTATTCTAGCAAGGGCCCGCTGGTCTTGCGGTAAAACACTCGGCTCAAGGTGCTAACATCCCTAGTTCGATCTCCAAGGGCAGCCGGAAAATCTGTACCAGCGAGTATTTAATATTAAAATGCCAAATGTTAAATACTTCCGTTATAGTCAACAGATGGCAGCACAAACAGATCGGTAAATTTATTCATTTTTTTAACCGAGGTCATTCATAACAGAAAGTTACAGTTTCTTCATTCTTTCAAAACGGAAAATCTACTAACGGAACGGAAAAAGTCCGGCAACTTCGCTGCGAGTACTTTTACCGTGAATTAACGGATTTATTTTTAACAGTGCATACAATAGTTTTAATCAATAGGTTTTGCCAATAGATAGCGCAACATATTTTTAAACCAGTGAGAATGATTCAACTGATGTTTAAAATTGGATCAAGCTTTTTAATTCATTATACCCTTAGCTGTTGAAACACATATAAAAAATGTATATTAAAAGTGAGTTTGAATAAATGTATAAGTAAAAAATATTACATAGTTCATTTTTTTAAATATTTGTTAGTTAATGGATTGCAGAGTTTAAAATTTGTGAAATCCTTTTTAGACACTCTGTACCTATAAGTGTGTATAAATGCATGCATGTGTATTTAAGAATGTTTAAAATAAATGCAACGTTTATTTTATATTTTTACAAAATTACCAAAAGTTTTTTTTAATTATGTTATTATTAACAAAATATTAAATTTTATTTTAATGTATATATTATGATCGTCACAACAATGCAGTTTAAATGTATAATAATCAGAAACTTGTCTCTTTTACATAGGCATGGAAGGAATGATGATAATACGGCCTGTTTTAGGCCTTTTAATAGGAATTGTCATAGCACTAGTCATCATCGCTGTGGTTGTTATTGTATATATGAAAGTGAAAAGACATCGGAAAGATAAAGGTAATTATTTTATATTGAATGTAATTTTGAATACTTAAAGGTATATGTAATTTTTATAATGATTTTTTTTCATGTAATTATTTTACATTGAGTTTAAGTATGATTCTTTTATTGTATCTGTAACTTGGGATGAACTTTCAAAATGCTTTTTTTTCTTCTAAGTTAATTTTATTTTTATTAAATAAAAAGTAAAACTGAAAAATTATGAAAAAAAAAAGTTAATTTTGCTTTGCGAAGAAAAAGTGTACATGAAAAAAAATGAAAATAAAGAAATTTCTGTAAAACAAGATCACGTATAGACAAATATAATAAAATTGAATAAACTAATGAGTAATTACGATAATAAGATTAAGAAAGCAGACTACGCTCCACACTGTTAAAAAAATTGCAGTAAAATTACTGCAGCAGAGATTCCAGTCATACCCCGTAAAAAAAAAGTCCATGCCCAACATTTTGTGCAGCCCGTAATTTTACGGGGCAAAGTAATAAAGCATTATAATGCACAGGATATAATGCACTTTAAAACACAGTAACACTTTACTTACTGTTCCGTAGCACGTAGCACGTTAGATAATCATCACAGAATCGCTATTTTGGCGGGTTAAAATTTTCGAAACACGTGTAAAATGAAGGGTTACACCCTAGCGGTGGACAATGTATGGGGTCGCACCGTATTTTTGCTAACATATGGGCTAAAACTGTAAAAATATGTGGATTGCACTTAATTTTCTAAGTATCTAAGGGATAAGGCCGCTTATTTAGTGGATCGGACCGTTTTTCATCAAATAAGGCTGTTGCCCGTGAAAATTGAAGGGCAATTGTTCATAAATTTACAGTTTTTTCTGAGAGTGCAGCAAATATTCAAATTACCCGATAAACTGAAGATGTTCAAACATTTGATTGTAAAAAACGTAAAAACCGATAATTCAAAATACAAGCAAACGTAATTTTTCCTTGTATTACTGAGTATGGTCTCAATTCACTTAATTACTCTATTCAATATCTCTGTTCATTTTATACAACATTCATAAAAATGTTTATGTTATCTGGTTTCGAAATGTTGGTTTCGAAGGTAGTTTAATAGATAACTAATTTTAAAGGCATTGAAAGCCTATCTTAAGAAAACTATAATTTAGCTTCCATATAAAATAGAAAAAGAATGCAATTTGAAATTAATAAAAATCGAATTTCATTGTTTGGGTAATATGAGGAACAAAATATTCTGATACTGTAAAATATTTTTTAAATGTATATAGTTGCGTCAATATAATATTGGGTAAAATAAAATTCTTCAGAATTCAAAACTTTTTACCAGTGATATTATTTATAAATACACTTAAGAAAAAATTAAGCAAAAAATTACTATTTTTTTCCTTTAGTCAAAAAAGAAAGTTATTGGAATATCCGATACAAACTAATTTTAAAAAGAAAATAATCAATTAAAAAGAAATTGATTCTAGTAGTGATAAATAATGAAAATAAACGTCGTTAATTACCATATCTTTTAAAACAATAGACAGCATTTAGGCTAAAAAAGAAAGAAAAATCATATTACAAAGGATGTGAATTATCTTTTCACTTTGCTTAACAACGTACAACCAACTTTAGTGAAAAATGTGTTCAGACCAGGAATCGAACCCAAATACCTTGGTATAGCGCACCAAGTGCTTTACCAATTAAGCCATCCGGAGGACATCCAGTCTGTCACCTCTTTCACTAATATACGTTGGCAAGGCTGCAACACCGCAGCGTAAGATGTCAACATGATCACACGATCATTAAATATCAACATGAACACACTATTCGTGGCGTACATGAGACGAATAGATTACCGGCATCGGATAATATATATTTATATTTCCAATTAAGTTTTCAGTAGGACTGAAACTACGCTTTAAAACTTAACTTTCTTAACACAAGTTGGTTGTACGCTGTTAAGCAAAGTGAAAATAATATTCACACCCTTTGTAGTGCTATTTAAGCGTAGTTTCAGTCCTGCTGAAAATTTAATTGGAAATTTAAAGAAAAATCATGCACCAAGCACAGATTATGAAACACTTTCCAACACTTACAGAATACTTTAACAAACCATCGCTGTTTAATAAGGTAAATAAGGTATCTAAGTAAACAGAAAAAAAAACACACTTGAAAACCTGACTTCAGCAATTCCCGTTCACAGCCGGAAAAGTACTCCAATTATTTTCTCCAGCCCTGTATATAATTTATATATTTGTATATACTCTATAGTATGCTACAATTTACTTTAGTATTAAAACACATAACACAGTTGGAAATTCATTTTCAGCAGTTTCTACCAATAGACAGAAACATACTTGAATTATTTTGTATAGCCCTGTATATAACCATAAGCTTTCAGATTCAAATTTAACCAAGCAGGTAAGCCTACCATATGGCTTGAGCTCTTTTTTATACACGACACATATTAAGCTATAGTTTAATTCAGGCAAATACACGCAAAAATCACACTTCCAGAAATTATCATACATAGGCAGCCAATTATTCATTTTTTTGCTTGTCCTTGTATATGATTTTATTTACACTCCGTATTCTACAGAAAGCATTTCTCAGTGCATCTCAGAAATATATATTAATTTCATTATGTCTGTAATAGTGTAACATGATTTAGTGAATAGTGTAACAAACAATTTTTCACATTAATCCATAATGCAATTTGATTATTTTCAGTTTCCCTGTAAACTAAATATAAGTGCTAGACGTACCATGTTCTAAGCATCTTGAAATACATTTCAGTGATGTATATCAATTTCAATATATTTGAAATAGTGCCACATCATTAAAATGCACTGCAAGTATTTTTCCCTGTAGACCCTAATGTAACGGCAATATTTTGACTGCACCTGTAAAAGAAGTATAAGTGCGACATACTTCATTTTCAATACCGAACATGCTATAGTAACCCTCCATAAATATATATATAAATTGCATGACTGTCCTGATATATTTACGAGAGTTAGAGCACGGACAGACAGACAGACGGACAAACGGAATTCATAAACACTTTTCAACTATGTTGGAAAGTATTAAAACGGCATAACACACGTTTAAGCTGGCAGTTTCAAATAGATGACAGTGAAAATATAAATCTAACACAATTTCCACCCATTCCGCTCATTTGAAATTACATTTTTTAAAAGTTTATTTGGCGGAATCACGTTTTAATCTTTTATCCTCCGCACCATGAACTACTTGTCAGATTCATTTCGAGTTATATTTTTGATCATTTAGATGAGTTGAGATGTTGTGTGCAAAATTTTGGGAGGTTATGTAAAAAAGAAGTGTAGTTCCACTTGTGGTATGTTCCACTTGTGGAACGTTGGCAGTACGAATAACGTTTGTAAATTTAAGGCGAATTTTTATTTCCAAAAACTAATAGCACTGCACGCATATCAAAACAAAGGAAGGAAGATAAAGTAGGCCTATTTAGCCTATATAGACTAGTTTTACCCTATCAAGATTGTACCTGTCTATATAGCTAGGTACCAATGTAAAACCCTATTATCTCAATTATGGCCCAATTGTTCTAATTTTGGTCTATCTAGACTAACTGCACCCTATTTAACCTATATAGGGTAGTTTTACCTTATAAAGAATAGTACCAACCTATTTAGCTTTTTATCACAGTAAAAACCTTTTTACACCATTTATTGTAATATAGGCCTATCTGGACTAGCTATGCTTATTAGGGTGGAGCACTTGCCTATGGAAAATTATTTTTTTTTCTCCAAATCAAAATGGGACGGTGTGGGAAAGTTGCTCTATTATATCCTCATTCTGAATATAAAATATCTTTGAAAAATATTAATATTAAATACTGCCCCAAGGTCATTGAATATTGTGAAATAACGTAAAAGCGCTCGCCTATGAAAATTTTTTTCTTTCGCCAAATCAAAATAGCGCGGTGTGGGAAAGTTGCTCTATTATATCCTCATTCTGAATATAAAATATCTTTGAAAAATATTAATATTAAATACTGCCCCAAGGTCATTGAATATTGTGAAAATAACGTAAAAGCGCTCGCCTATGAAAATTTTTTTCTTTCGCCAAATCAAAATGGGACGGTGTGGGAAAGTTGCTCTATTATATCCTCATTCTGAATATAAAATATCTTTGAAAAATATTAATATTAAATACTGCCCCAAGGTCATTGAATAGTGTGAAAATAACGTAAAAGCGCTAGCCTATGAAAATTTTTTTCTTTCGCCAAATCAAAATGGGACGGTGTGGGAAAGTTGCTCTATTATATCCTCATTCTGAATATAAAATATCTTTGAAAAATATTAATATTAAATACTGCCCCAAGGTCATTGAATATTGTGAAAATAACGTAAAAGCGCTCGCCTATGAAAATTTTTTTCTTTCGCCAAATCAAAATGGGACGGTGTGGGAAAGTTGCTCTGTTATATCCTCATTCTGAATATAAAATATCTTTGAAAAATATTAATATTAAATACTGCCCCAAGGTCATTGAATATTGTGAAAATAACGTAAAAGCGCTCGCCTATGAAAATTTTTTTCTTTCGCCAAATCAAAATGGGACGGTGTGGGAAAGTTGCTCTATTATATCCTAATTCTGAATATAAAATATCTTTGAAAAATAATAATATTAAATACTGCCCCAAGGTCATTGAATATTGTGAAAATAACGTAAAAGCGCTCGCCTATGAAAATTTTTTTCTTTCGACAAATCAAAATGTGGCGGTGTGGGAAAGTTGCTCTATAATATCCTCATTCTAAATATAAAATATATTTGAAAAATATTAAGATTAAATACCGCCCCAAGGTCATTGAATATTGAGAAAAAACGTAAAAGTTGTGCATATTTCCATTTTTTTCCTCAAATATGCAAACTATTAATAATAATTTAATTTAAAAGGATGGTCATCGCATTATTATTATTATTATTATATATTTATAATAAAATTATGTAATACTTATATCAAATTCGCTTTTATTATACTAACTCAACGACTATACTTTTTTAAATATATGAAACTTGGGTAATTGTAATAGTTTTATATTTTTCACTTAACATATGTAAGAAAATATAATTTCTAATTATTTTTAAAGAACTACTGTAATAAGATAACAGTAATTTACAAGCAATGAAGTTACCATTTTATAGTAGTCCATACTGTTTTTTGGTTTCAAAAACTGGCATTTTTTTTCCAAGACTCGAGACAAGTTTTGATGAACCCATCGCCTCTCAAAGGATCACAAGCCTACGTAACAAGTTTCACACATCTTTCAGTGGCTTGATTGTGACATGGGAATAGTTTAATCTTAGGTGAGATGTCTTCATCTATTGCCTTTGGATTTAGGATACATTTTGTAAGAATATTATGATCTAATTACTTAGTTAATGGTGGTTCTGTCACGGTCACTTCAGCCCAATTTATAAAATCGATATAGTCTTTGGCTTCAAAGGTATTTTGGCTTCATCTCAGGTAACTTGAACGTAGGTATAGAATTTCTTGACTTTCGAGATTTTATTATTCTACGTTGTGCCAACACTCTTGCATAGTCCCTATCGTCAGCCAACATCGCAATCAAAATATTTTCCGGATGACAAAAATAACCATTTCGTTGAATTACGGGATTTATTATTATTTGTAATTCCTTTAGTAAATATCATGATAACATAACTGTATGATGCAAATGCTTAGCTCCGTAAATGCATGAAGGCTTAGTTTTAATTTGAAACCATATAGATGAATAAACACTTAGTATAAAATTTGTCAGAATTAACAAATTTTTAGACGGTTCACTTGAAGAAACGTATAGCCTAAGAATTTTATTTGCCCCTGTAAGCCCCCTAAAACGCACAATTTTACCAGGATTTCTTTTATACATTTTTTCGGGACACAATCCCGAAGAAATTGCTTCACATATCTCAAGCAAATAGAGTTGATGCGTGCTTAAATCCTTTTTATTAGTAATTTCTAACAAACTACAGCTTTTTCTCTTATAATGTACAAGAGGAAGAAGTTCACAATCTTTTAGAGGGTTGCCAATATATCCTGTAAAACTTTGAGGCCCATTTGTTGTACCGTCAAGATGCTAGAGCAAATGGCTAAAGATAAGCTCATTGGCATGTATTTGGCAAATAAGCCATTGAAGTAGTTTTCCTACTTTTTCTTCTAGAAATCGCATGACACCTTCTTTGTAACCCCGTGTTAACTGTACTTCCGTCACAGCCAATTGCAACAAGCTTACTGGTATCAATATTTTTTTGTAGTTAATTTTTTTTTTATTTCTTCACTTAAAATTAAAGCCTTTCCAGATTGTAACAAAAGGTGCAACAAATACTCAGAACCTGGTTCCTTTATTAAGCTTATAATGCTTGTAAATTGTAATAATAAATTATTGTTTCTTGTTATTCTTCATCTTAAGGAATAATTAAAAAATATATATTCTTACGAAGTATAAAATATAACACAATTGTGTTGTTTTGATTATGCTTTACAATTACGCAATTTTTATACATTTTTCAAAATTTTGAAGTTATTGGGGCAGTATAAGACACCTTGATTTGATATAATTATTACATAGTTTCACTATAAGCGTATAATAATAATGATTTAAGAAGAATACTTTAAAATTAATTTATTATTAATAATATTTGTGCATTTTATATGTTTGACAAGAAAATGGGAAAATGCACAACTTTTACAATTTTTCTCAATTTTCAATGACCTTGGGGCAGTATTTAATATTCATATTTTTCAAAGATATTTTATATTCAGAATGAGGATGTGATAGAGCAACTTTCCCACCCCGTCCAATTTTGATTTGAAGGGAAAAAAATTTTGCTCCACCCTAATTGCTTATTTAGACTTTTTACCATATCTAGCATTATACCAAACTGCATAGAATTGATCAAAATCCTAATAATAATAATAATATAATAATAATATAATTTTGTACCCGGAACCGCCAATTTTCCACATGTGGAACCTTGACACTCAAATGAGCATAAAATAAAACCAGAAAAAGGTAAATCATTAATGTATACAAACACATTCATAAAAAAGTAAACAATACAATAACCATCATCAGAGGACATTTGAATTCTAAACGTATAGATAGAGTGAAAATGACAGCTTTCTACATTTACTTCTTTTTGTTTCATTTCAACAAGCTCAACGAGGGTACCTCAAAAAATTACTGAACAGTTATAACATATTTTCAAAAATATATATATAAAATTTCAAACAGATTAAACAAATATTTAAAACAATACAACATCACATAGTTTAGGTTCAACTTGTAAAACATTGGCGGGTAAAAGGTTAATTAAAATCTGCATGTCAAATTAAAATTTTTTTAGACCCGATAGTTTAAAAAAAATAAGGATATCTTCTCGGAAGGATAATCGTTTTCTAATCAATTAAAGTTTTAAAATTTTGAGTGTTCAAACAAAAGACAGCGGTTTTAGCAATAATTTACATTATAAATGTAACCACCATATCAAATTTCTTATATTTAGCCTTAACAAAATCAACGAATTCTCTATTTCAGAAAGTTTATTCGCTAATACACCCCCTTGAGAGTAGTTTATAAAGAGATAAATATAGCCTATGTTTTAGCAGGACTGTCATCATTATTATCCTGAGAAAAGATGTGGAATTCATTTTTCGAAAGTAATTGATTTTTTTAACCGTTTCCGCTCATGTTCACTTTTTAAATTTAGAAATTTTAGAAACTCTTCTGAGTATGTATGTCTTAAACGTAACTACCATGCCGATATTTACGTTTCCAGACCTTACGGATCCAAAAACAAATTGTAATTTAGAACGCTTTTAGAACATTTTCGGTTTATTTTGCACTTTTAAATTTTCGGTGTTTTACGTCCCGCTTTTAAACGCTATTTAAAAAAAGTCACAATCAAAATGTAAAAAAAAAGCAATGTCATACATATTTTTTTTCCAAATGTTGTCATGAAAGAGGACACTATTTTTTTTTTCACATTTTCCATTAAAAAGATTAAAAATGTTCATGTCACCGTTATTACGCCTTCTGATAAGATCTTATTTAGCACACATTTTCATTGATTTGGCAATGTAAATATCTTCTTTCGCCTTAAAACTTCATACTATATTTTCTGGAACATACTTCAAAAAACCACTCATAATACCAATAATCCCCACCTAAAACAAGTTTAATCGAAAATCGATAGATGTGTGGAGCTGTACTTCATGTTTTTATCTTGCAAAAACAGCGATATTTGTCTAATGCAAATTACTTCTAAAAGTAAATAAATGCAAAAATTACTTCGATTTAAAAATAATTTAATCTAAAAGAAGCATAAAAGTGTATTTTTTATATTCTCAAAAGGTTATAGTTAAGGAGATTGTAGTAATTTTATATATATTGTTTTCTTTAAGAGTTTGAAATGTACCTTTTCTCCACATACACTCTTAAAAATTTGCAGCAAACTGTCCATTCATTCGACCGTTTTTACAGGAAATGGTTTCATAACAGTAATTTAACTCTATCCCGACTATATTATACCCCATATTACGGTCAGAGTAGAGTTAAATTACGGTTATATAACCGTTTTCTATAAAAACGGTCAAATTACAGGACAGTTTGCTGCAAATTTTTAACAGTGTACCTAACTTTCTTTCTCTCAGTCTAAAAATAATGTTATTGTATTTGAAATCATATTTTTGAGGATAGAAAGTTCTACTAAAGGAAATCGCTTCCAGTATTGACATTCATTAAAAACTAAAACTGCCAATAATAATATTAATCGTTTTCTCTAAACAATAGAACATTTAAGCACATATTCAAAATATTAGCAAAAGCTTTGTCATTCACAATTTTGCCGCAGCGTGTTTCACATGAAAGAAGGCATTATTATTTTCCTTTTCAGGTGCGTTCGTAATTATATAAATACGTAGCACCTACTGTAGTCGTCTGGTCCGTCCATCTGTCTGTCCGTCCGTCCATCCATCTGTCTATCCATCCGTCCATCTGCCTGTCCGTCCGTCCATTTGTCGGTCCGTCCGTCCATCTGTCGGTCCGTCCGTCCATCTGACTCTCCGTCCGTCAGCATATAACAACGCAAAAACTACCCATCTGAATATCTTGTAAGTTAATATGTATAATCGCTGTAGAATTTTGCCGAGTCATTTCAAATTTTATGAAAATCGAATTAAAACTTAAAAGATATTACTAAAAGTTTTCTTTATTCTCTTAAATCCTATCATACGTAATCTATATAATAAAAGCGCAAGTCGTGTGACTGAGAAAAACAAATATGATCTAACCACTTATTTTTTCATATGCCAAGAGGACATTTTTATTCAAAATTATTTTTTCGAATAAAATTGAATAAAAGTTACATATTTAGAAAGATCATTCAAAAAAATTGTTTGCTTGAGATATGAGTTACATTAAAAAATGTGCAGATTCTCAGATAACTTCAGTAGAAATTAGCTTAACAACAGAATATCTCAATTAATTAAAATAAATAAACACAAGAAAGTCTTTCATTGTGAGTTGTATAAATATTAAGGGGACTCAGGAGTCTTACAATTGCTTCGAAGATGCAAATTTGCATCATGTCACATTTCATTTTATTTCTGATTTCATATAACACACAATAAAATGAAATTTTTACCACTAATAGGTCAATATGTGCTTAACTTAACAGAATTATTTCAATGCTGTACGATTCATATTTAATTATTTGTAAAATCTTTAAATTTAAAAAAAAAAGTTTTTAAAAAAATTGTCTGGTATCCACTGCGCGCAAGGTTATAGAAAAAATATTGCTTAAAAAATAGCAAACAAAACTGATAATGATGCAAAATTGATATATCTTGAGCTTATACTTCAATTTCAAGCAGTTAAAAATTTATTTATTTTTTAATTTAAAATTAAACTGTAAAATGTTGAAAAAATTCATTTTTTGTTGAAAAAAATGCTAATTAAAAAAATAATTAAATTTTAATTGCTTGAAATTGAAGTATAAGTTCAAGATATATCAATTTTACATCATTATCAGTTTTGTTTGTTATTTTTGAAGCAATATTTTTTCTACAACCTTGCGCGCAGTGGATACCAAGCGAAAAAGTTTTTTTTTTTTTTTATTTAAACTTTTTTTAAATAATTAAATATGAATTGTACAACATTGAAATAATTACGTTAAATCAAGCATATATTGATCTATTAGTGGTAAAAATTTCAATTTATTGTGTATTATATGAAATCAGAAATAAAATAAAATGTGACATGATGCAAACTTGCATCTTCGGAGGAAAAGTAAGACTCCTGAGACCCCTTAAACCATGGAGGTAATGATTCACAAAGCAAGATCTCCATGGTGAATTTTGCAGCGCTGTCTGGTGTCGAAAATAAATTCACATTTGTAAACGTGGGATACGTAATAAGAAAGAAAAAGGCATGCTCATTTCGCTCATAACAGACGATATAATTCATTTCACTGAAATATTAACGATGATTTTTTTTTTACATTGTAAAACTAGTTATACTACGAATGCATCTCATTTGTCACGTTTAACAAAAATTTTCAACTTGTTTTTACAAGTACAATAAATGTTTTAGACTAAATTATTAAGTCACATTTTAAGATCTCATTTTGCCCCATTTTCTTTAATTTTGCAATGAAAATAGTTCATTCCCTCTTAAAAGTTTATGGAATATTTCTTGCAAAAACTTAAAAAAACAATCGTTCTACTTATCATTTACACCTAAATGGGGTTTAACAGAAAATCCATATAGTACTGTGAAATGCTTTACGTTTTCAGTATGAAAAATAGTCAGATGATTTTCCTGAAAACTACATCCAAAAGTTAATAAATGCAAAAATTACATAGAATTAAAAATACTCAACATAACTCTCATATCGCGACTACAAGACATTTAAAAATATATATATTCCTTCGATGATAATTACATAAAGGATTATTTTTTTTGCTCTTTTTTGCCTACAAAATATAATAGGGCGGACCGGGGTGATTCTTGGTCACTTGCAACATGGGGTGATTATTGGTCAATTAAATTTTCATTAATACTAATGATTGAATCTAAAGAAAAAAAATACTGGATGTTAGACAATTTCATTGTTATTCCGTAACAGAAACGATTTTGTGGTTCAAAACATAATTTAATGAGAAAAAATATTTTAACTAGACATATGTATAAAACTTGAGCAAAAAATAAGGGATTACAAAATCATGCTTTTTTTTCATAAGGTGTCTGTAATATGAAATTTAGCTACATGATGATCTGAAAAGGTTATATAGAAAGAGAAATATGCATAGAATACGTATGTATGTATATGAACACTGTATGAGTGCATACATTAGGGAAATAGAGGGCTAAACATCACCCTATATACATGGGGTGATTTTTGGTCGGTGATTCTTGGTCATGTAATTTTAGCTTAAAAATTACTTATAAACTAACAAATATTGCAGAAATGTTTAATATTTGTCAGTTTCAGATGGCAGCGTCTGCATTCAAAAGTTTTTTCAAGTTCATATGGCAATACTTTAAGAGTGAACCACATTGTATTGATTTTTTCAGCAACTCATAACACAAATTACATTTGAAATAACTAAACACTTTGTTTATCCATTTATTGAAGAGATATTGGGGTGAGTTTGAAAATTTAACTTTTATATTTAGATAATGAACATCTTTTACAGTACAAATGCAGTAGTTATCACCAAAGAGAATTTCATTAAGTTGTGTGAAAATGTTGAAAAAGTAAAAGATGAAAAAGAATCAAAAAAAGAAAAGGAAAACTACATTAAACAAGAATACAGCTGAAGATTCAGTAGCATCATCCTCTGAGATTAGAAAGAAAACACAGCAATGCACACAAGATACGGATATACATATGGAAGTAGAAACGGTGAAGCTGAAGAAATTCCGCAATTGCAAAAAAAAAAAAAAAAAAAAAAAAAAAAAAAAAAAAAAAAAATTCTGATATTTCAGCTACAAATAAATTAAGGAAAATACATAAAGCCATATGTGTAGAGAAATACTATGCTGGCTACTTTGAACAGATGCCATACATCGGGCGTGTTATTAGTATTCAGGATGATATTTTGTCTTTCAAATTTTTGGAAAAGTCTGCAAAAATTATCGCTGGCCAAAGAAAACGGATCTTGTGTCAGTGATGCACTCCTTTGTGTTTTATGGACCAGTTAGACTCTATGGGACAGGGCCATTTCAGATTGAGGAAGATGAAATGCAAGCTGCATACCTTAAATACAAAAGTCTTTCGTAAATAAATGTATTATTTTGCGAAATATATTTGAAGTTCCAACCATTTTAGTAATATTCTTTATTTTATAACATTTTTCATAACTCTGTTTATATTTACAAACAATATAAAGTATTAAATTTGTTCCAAGAATGTTTCATCCAATCATTTATTAAATTTTTGAGTGTTTAAAATGTTGGTATTTTTTCATAAAACTATGACCAATAATCACCCCATCCCTGACCAACAATCACCCCATTGCCGGGGTGATTATTCGTCAGACATTTTTTAATTTTATTAATATTATATATAATTAAAAAAAAATAAAATTAATTAAGATTGATGGGGATTAGATTCTCTTTCTGCAAGTATAAAATTTTTGTTTCAATTCAATTTAGTTACTGAGTTATATGGATCTTTATGAAAAGTGACCAATAATCACCCCACTCCGCCCTATTATTCAAAAATGAACTATAAACTGTATACCAGTCTTTTGTTTTATAAAAATGATATATTCGAAGAACAATCTTCTAACCGAAAACTGGTAAATATTTACAGATTAATTTAACAAAATTTTCGTTAAAATAATATTCTTCTGAAATTGAGAAAAAAAGATGCATTTACTAATTCATAATTTTTATTACGTAAAATAAAGTTAAAATAATTGAGCAAATGCTTATCAGGTATTTTTTCTGAGTTTTAAAAATTGATAATAATTATCTCTGATAAAACCATATTTTAAAGCGACTTTCAAACAATTACCAACAGCAACATAATCAATAATTTTATCCAATGTTTGTTTTATATGAAAAAATTCATTATTACTTTCCTTTTTGTTGTAAGAAGATAAAAAAGTTCATGTCTTAGTTAATAAGCCTTATAATAAGATCTCATTTTGCTCTCCTTTTCACTCCTTTAAAAAAGTATATATCTCTTTTTGCCTATAAACTCAATGGAATATTTCCTGGACAAAAACCAATTATGTTATCCACACAAATGATGTTTAATCGAAAAGCAATAACACTACGAAATGATTCTTTATAATGTAGTCATGCAAAAAGTGCGATATTTTCCCCATAAAATCACTTCTAAAACTAAGAAAAAGAAGTGGGTAAGTATGATCGAAGATCACACAAAGAGTTTCGTTTAATAATCCTTTCAAAACCCTTTATCCTTTCTTTAATAAATCCAAATAAATTTCATCCCCTCCCCCCTCCCAAAAAAAAGAAAAAAGTCATGTTTTTTTTATAAATTAAATTTTACCGGTCTTTTTTTCTCGTTTTTTCGGAAATCTGAACCACCCGAAAGCGGGCGAAGCCAATTTTTATACTCTGTCATAATAATATATGCCATGTGGACTAAAGGGGATATTAAAAAAAAAAATCTATTTCAAAAATTAATCATGTTGTATAAAGACCTTCAAAATGTTAAAATATGCCAATATTTCCATAATCGGGTTTTTATCATGATTCAATACGTTCCTCAAACTCATATGACGTTATAGTCACTTGCTGGCGTGATATCTATTCTCCATTACTCATATTGATACTCTCTTCGTATTATTCTCAAAAAAATTGAAAAAGTCCGTTAAACTTCCAATATGACGTCAGATTAATTTTATTTTTAATCCTCTGATGACATCATATTAACCTGCTTTCTGTACTTACACATATTCATACTCCTTGTTTTATTGAGAAATGTTTGAAAATGTCCGTTTTATTACCAATATGACAACATAATAGTATTTTTCCAATTGGTGAAACTTTTTATTTCATTTTCATTTTCCACGTGGAAATTTTTAAGTAGAAAATTATTTATTGTAGAAATAATTTTATTGTGGATTTTCAATTGTTAGCCACTGCTATAACGAAAAGTGTTTAAATTTAATAAGAAAAGCCTGTTAGATTTTTGGTTTTTTATCTCTATATATTAAAATAATACGATTTTTTCAAATTTTATGATTTTGAGCTTCATAGTACATATTCAGCTATAAGTACTCAAATTTTCAAGTCTACGTTATATAGTTTCTGAAAACCGGCTCTGTGATGGACAGACAACGGAGCGGGACGGATAGGGTTTCTTGAGATGAACGAAATACTAAAAATGCAAAATTTGTTTGTGGCTAATTACATACCATAATTATATGGCATTAAATGAATTGTGAGTAAGTTTAATTAATAATTTCAGTAGATAATAACTATGAAGAATTTTATAATTTTTTACGCATATTTTCTATAGGAATTTAAAATGTAATATTCCACCATACAGGATAATATTGTGTGTGCGTGTAGTGATAAGACAGCCTCAGCAGGGATCGAACCCGAAACCCCTGAACAGTAGACGAGTGCTGTAGCACCGAACAAAACGCTAGCTCAATTCCTCCATGCTAAAAATTCTTTATTCGTTATATACTTGTTTGGGTACGATGACTTCGCTACACATTCTGCCCCTAGTGAAGAAGGTTTTGTAGTACAATCGTGAAGGATGATATCGTGTTGTCGAATATGCGCGTATGTGTTGTGCTGCCATATATTGACTTAATGCCTAAGGGAGGCCACTCGGCTTGGCCAACCATGCCGTGGAGCGTTACGACCTCCCCATGATGAATCCCCGGCACGCAGGGATTTGGTGGGGAACTCCAGTGGCCGTCGGGCAGAGAGAGCGCACGCAGAGACCTCCAACGCAACACACACTCATTCCTCCAAGAAGAACGACCCCGATGAACAAAACGGTCAATCAAAAGCAGAGGCACGAGCGCCGCCGGAAAAAAAAAAAACAGACAAAGCGCAGCACCAGCCGGCCAGCAACACCACCATTTATTTAAAATGGCGATTGTACATACTTAGCCAAAAGCCTGGTCCTGCCGGGCAAAGTCCCACGCGACAGGCGGCAGTAACAAAGAACAAACATGGGTGGTGAAAATGCAATTAAGAGTCTGTCTCTGGGACCAGCGTCCCAACGCGACAAGGAGCGACAGACAAGGTGGACTAAGTCCACAGGTGCGCGTGCACCAACTGTACAGTCCGCAGTATTAGTAGAAAGGTGCATTTCTTAGGTATGACTGTACCACTTGTACAGTTCGTAAATGATGGCACTAGTGGATGATGGGTGCAAGTGTGAGCTTTCCACGAGACAAGGAACGCCACACAATTGCGCTGAAATCCACACACTAGCTGAAGATAGGTTCCACTGGTGATTGTAGATGTTGGTAACCCAAGATGCTGACCAGACAAGCAGTTGCCAAATTGAGAAGGGTATTTTGACTATAGGGGGACTTAGCCCCAGCAAGGTAGAATTACTTTAGGAGTACTAAAATAAAAAAAATAAGTTAACTATTGAAAAATTACAATACTGGGCATATGAGTTGCAGGAAGTTAGATAGACATTAACAATTTGATTAGATTAAGCTTGAGAGTAGAGTTTAAAAGACTTTTGCTGCTGTGTTAGAACATCGGTCAGGTCATATTTGACAGATCCGTTAAAAATTTATAAATTTCTAGAAGTTTATGTGTTAGGATGGGACGCGTTGTTATGTTCAGCAACCAAGAAGATGGTGGGTTGGTAGAGGGGGGGGGGTGTCTGAGATGCCAAGCAACAGTCAGGGAGCAAGAGAAGTAATAGTGGGTGGGGGAACCGCTTGCACCACACTCACATACATCGGTTCGTGAAATTTAAAAATAGTTTAGATGACTTTTATAGGGGCCATGTCCTGACGAAAATGCAGTTGTATGAGGGGTGAGGTTGTAAATGTTATGAATTTGATGCTGGTGAAGGTTGCGTGTTTTGCTTAGCCTCAGTTTACCAGTATGACGCCCACTGGAAGGAAGCTCTTGAAGAACAGTATGAAGATGACGCTCTCGACAGGGTTCGAACAAGGGATCCTTGAACGGTAGACGAGCGCTTTATCACCGAGGAAAAGGCTGAATCAGTTACTCCGTGCTAGAAACTTGTTAAATTTTTGTTTATTTAAGACGGCGTACCTATAGTGCGTTTTATTTTTAACAAAAATATAATTGAAATTTTCTATTTCGTTAATACTGAAAGACATCTATTCTTAATAAGGAAATACGCTTCAAATGCGCCTTAATATAATTTAATTTAAATTAGAACTCTATTCTATTATGACAGTTACTATACACGGTACTCCAACATTATAAATTGCTTATTGTACTGAAATACGTGCAAAACAATCATAAACAAATGCTTACTAAACATTGTTTGTCAGCCTAGAGAAGGAATACTAATAATAACTGATAAAATCAAATTTTAAAATAATGAAAATTCTATTAATATAAATATATCCTGCTATACGTAGTCATTTAGAACAAGAGTGTACGGTAATAATAATCTTTTCTATGAAATAATCTTAGACAACTCCTGCTCGAATCATTAGCAACAATCACATAATCTATAATTTTTTCCTAAGTCTATAAAGAAACTTGATATTATTATTATTATTCAAAAATGACTTCTAAAATTACGTAAATCCAACACACACACAGAGATATACACATATATATGCATATATATTCAATATAACTATCACATCGTGACTAAAAGACAGTTTGTTTAAATAATTTCAGTATATGATAGTTACGTAGTAGATATTTTTCTCATACTAATTTTCTTAAATGTTGTGCACTACAAAAATTAAATAAACACTATATGAACTTTATAGATAGATATATAAATATATATGCAATTGCTAATTTCTATCCTATCTCATATTTCAATTATATACAATTGCTATATGGCTATATATATATAAACTTTCTGTACAATTAAACCATTGAAACATAAGATATTGACCAAATATAAAATCACTATAATAAATAGCAGAGTCAAAATACAAAGCAAATTATGTAGTTCTATGAAATGAAATATGTAAAACTCAAATGAAAAAACAATAATATAAACACATATAAAAGCTAATATTGTAAATCACGTCTTCAAGGGCAGATGATTTACAAATATAAGCAAAGAACAGTCGATTTCTATAGAGACACTAGCTTTAATCTAAAAATTTTATCTCTCTCTGCCCAATCGACTGTGGAACAAGATTAATAAAAGAAAAAAAAATGAACATTGAAAAACAATAAAAGATATGAAATGGAAAATAATTAAAAAAATTTTACTTCTTACCCTATATATTTACAAAAGTTATAACACTATTCTGAAATGCACATTTTCAAATATTGTAACTATCGATCAAGGTTAATTTAACCATTAAGATATTTTATATTAAAGCTTATATTACATCCATCGGTCGCAGTTGTAATTGATATAAACACATAGATTATTACATTTTTCAATATAAAAAGGAAAATAAAAACTATAAATAAAATACTATATAACACTGTATAGAATTGCTAATATTAGTAAAATAAACTAGAGCTAATAATAAATGATTATTTTCGTCTAAAAAATAATAATAATTATGCGAGATAAAACCATATTTTAAAAGCAACTTAGTTAAATATACGGAATTAATATTGATACACTTAAAAAAAAAGGATCGCCGAAAATTATCATCTTTTCTAAAACAAAATACACAATTATTCCCCAAACATTAGAAACAGCAACCTGACTTGTAATTTTAACTTATTTTTATTTTACATGCAAACGCACACTATTGCTTTCACTTTTCAGTAAGAAGATAAAACGTGCATGTCTTAGTTATTAAACCTTATGATAAAATCTCAATTTGCTATACTTTTCATACCTTTAGCAAAGTATATATCTGTTTTTGCCTTAAAACGCTGTGGAATATTTCCTAGATATCTTTCAAAAACCAATGATACTATCGATGTTCCACACCTGAATGAGATTTAATCGAAAACCGATAGCACTATGAAATGATGCTTTCTACGGTTTTCGATGCAAAAACAGTGATGTTTTTCTTGTGCAAATCACTTATAAAAGCAAAAAAATGCAAAAATTGCATGGTATTAAAAATAGTCGATAATAATGGGGCATCAACGTTTCGTAATATAACAAAATCTATATACGATAACGATGAAGAAGTTCTTACTTGTATGCTCGCACTTTTGTATAGTAATATACGTAACATGCAATATTCTTCACAAATGTACACTGTAAAAAATTTGCAGCAGAGTAACCGGTCATTCGACCGTTTTTATAAAAAACGGTTACATAACCGTAATTTAACAGCCTTCTGACCCTAATATGAGTAATATTATGGTCAAAATAGCGTTAAATTACGGTTATTTACAGTTAAGTATGGTTACTCGGTCGTTTTTATAGAAAACGGTCGTATGACCGGTTACTTTGCTGCAAAATGTTTTACAGTGTATAATTCTATATCAGAACATATTTTAAACTCGTTTCCTTCCTATTTTTAAAAAAAATATTTTTGAGAGCAACGAACAAAATGAATAACCCGAATTTATACGAAAATGAATAACCCGAACATTCTATAAGTTTAATAGTCAGTCTCCGAAATACTTGTAATGTTCTCTTTTTCAGTAGTGTGGTGACTAGAAAATCTTTTAATTTCTGTTGGTCATAACAGTCACATTTCCCAACCAAACTCTACTATAAATGATCAACTAATAGAGTTGTTTCTTAATAAACCTAATTTTGTCTAACGCATAAGATAATAAAATAGTGCAATGGTGTTCGCATCGTATTCAGCAGGAAGGACTTTCCAGGTGAAGGTCCATATTACTTTAAAATATAAGGTCGAAATCAAGATTTCGCTTGATTCAATGTTCATTTAGGAATTGGGCCAGCGCAGTGGGCTTAGCCTACTAGTCTTACATAAAATTCTTGTACAAAAGAAACTGTTTAAGGGTACATTAAAATCGGAATTCCACTGTATTCAGCGCAAAAAATCTAAAATACAAATCAAAAATTTAAAAAAAAAAACAAAATTGGAAAATTGGAAAATTAATGAATCTCCAAATGAGCACCATAGATAGAAATGTGTTAAAGAGGTTCTTTTTGGTGATTTTCTGAGTGAAGAAAGCAAGATTTTGTATATTTCAATGAAAATAATGGAGATGATAATAAAATAAAAATAAGTAAGATATATCTAATTTTTCCTTTTAATACTAAGAACTTATGAATAATATTATTTATTTACCGGCTGTTTTATTATGTTGTTAAGTGAGAATTTATTTTATTTACTAAATCATATCAATATATTTAAATAAATGATGTCTTCCATCTTGCATAGAATATATGTAAAATAATTATTACAAATATTTCTTTTTTTTTCGTTTTAGTAACAAAGAGAACGCCAGAAGTTTCAGATAAGTAAGCATATGATCTTAATCTTATCTTATACAAATAAAGTTACTTAGGTACTTTTCCAGTATAGGGGCCTTGTCGAAATAGAAAAAACGGCCTTGGTGTGAGAAGAAAATTTAGCTATGTATTTCATGGCAATTTACTGATTGCTTCATATACACAAGTAAATTTTTTAATATATATACAATTTATGTAATATAAATAAGTCATTTATCTATTTTTATATAGAAATAGAAATAAATCGTATACAGAAACATAAAAATTCATTATGTTTGTCTTCATAGCTGTTTACATAATTTGGCAAGTAATCTCCCATTCTGACATCCTAATTGTGTCAAGCTTTTTTTAAAAAAACGCTGAGGCCCCTATATTGAAAAAGTACAAAAATAATTTTGATCTTATTAACTATTTACTTTTACAGATGTTTATAGACTGATTTATTTATATTTTTATGCTTGAACAATTTCGGTAGAAGCCTCTAGATTTCGTATAGACTGTTTGTGCTAATAAAGGAAACATTTTTTATACGTTTCAATTGAATGAGTAAATTTTTATTTGTTTAAATATAGATGCCAAACACCGTTAAAGAAGGACACAGATGATATTGCAGACAGTGAAGAAAAGGGACCAGACATTATACCAGCAAATATTAATAACAAGCAACATTTCATAGTAAATGGTAAGTTTAAACATTTTAACCCTTTCAGACACGAAGTATGCTAAAATGTTGAAATTATTGATTGGCACCAGAGTTTTCAAACAAATTTATTTGAAAAAAAGTAAAAGCTTTTCTTCCAATATATAATAAGAGGATTTTTTAAAAAAAAATACTGGTGCCATTGTGGGATTTGCAGATTAATATTAAGTGGGACTGGATTTAACACACCATGCAAGAAAGGGTCCAGGGTAAGATCACCGTGAAGCTTAAAAAAATGATAAAAAAGTATTATCTGCTTTTTTTAAATAGCATTTTACGAATCTTATTTATAAACAAATTCCAACGATATTCTAAATAGAACCAAAGTTATGGTCAATTAATGCAAGATAATTCATATACATCTAAAATAAAATTTCAAGTTTAAAGTCATTTTTCAGCAAACTGTGATTTTTGTGCGTATTCTAATTTCAAAAGTAGATAACATACAATCTTTAAATTTTGTATGATAGTGTATTATTTGTATGTTATGAATCTATTTAAAATTTTGCTACGTTTATGTTGGCCATGGGAATCGCTGAATACAGTGATGATATATACACACTCAGCAGGTTAGTATGTAGCCGTCTGCCATGCAGTAAACATTAACAAATCTAATTAATTGTTTTCGTGATTATTATTGTTTAGCTGTTTTATATAGCCTTTTTCCTTCAATAGATTCTTAATATGTCTGTAATAAACTGCAAATGAAATTAGCTCATTGTGATTTACATTATTTTTGGTAAAAAAAAAAACTCATAATTTCATGAAAATGTACTTTTCAGTAAAATAAAGTTTCTAGAAATTTTTATTTTTATTTTATTCAAACTTTCGGAAATTAAAAAGTGTTGCTCATTAAACTAAAAGTTATAAAAAGTAATCAATTGTTACGTAAACATTAAAAAATAATATTTCTAATCAAACATTTCATCGAATACTCTATACAGTAGAATTAGAATTAGAATTCAATGTGTATCTGAAAGAAGAGATTTTGTTACAAATGTTTTCGGAAAGATGGGGGTTTTGTTCTAAAAGAGCCTATGTGGAATGATTGATGAATACCAATTGTTAAGGGAGTCCGGGACAGAAAAATCTTCAAAATTTTGAAAAAAAAAATTCTGTTTTTGTCCGCTTAAAATGACGTTTAAATCATACGAGGAGGGAAGACCGAGCTATGCTCAGTCAAAATTAGCTTTGAGTTGAAATACCCTGACGCATAACCAAAATGACCCACTAATCGAATTTTCTCGAACACGTGACCTAGCCTAAGAGTCTTCTCGTGCCCGAAAACCATAGGATGCAAAATTTAGTGTAAACAGTCTGAGCCGTTTTTTAGATAAAATTAGCTGGACCCAAAATGGGGTCCAAAAATGACCCACTAATCGAATTTTCTCGGACATGTGACCTAACCCAATGATTTTGTCGCGCCCGAAACTCGTAGAATAGAAAATTTAATCAAAATCGTTAGAGCCGTTTTTAGATAAAATTAACTTGACCCGGGTTGAACCAAAAATGACCCACTACTCGAAAGTTTCCGAACATATGACCCAGCCCAATAGTCTTCTCGTGCCCGAAAATGGTAAGATACAAAATTTAGTCAAAATCGTTTTAACCGTTTTTCAGATAGAATTTGCTTGACCCTGACCATTGATGACCCAAAATGGCCGACTAATCGAATTTTCTCGAACACGTGACCTATCCCAATGGTTTTCTTGTGCCCCAAAACGGTAGGATACAAAATTTCATCAAAATCGTTAGAGCCGTTTTTAAGATAAAATTTGCACATATATATATATAACCACGCACGAGATTTGCTCGTATTAGAATATATGATTTATATCTTAATTAGATGAGGATATAGTAATTGTTTGTTTTCAAAATCTGGCTTTCATTTAGTGGTTGTCAAGGAAACGTTTTTGTGTTTTTTTGCATGACGGGTCTTTTTACGATCTCGTCTTTAAATTGTTATAAGTCAAGAACCGTTCAAACTTGGAACATGTCTTTTTCAGTTATTTTACTTTAATTTTGATGCAGCATATTTAAAAGAAATAGTTACTCTTGAAAGTATGATTATTGAAAAATAAGTAACATAATTTTTTTAAAATTTTAAATGTAAATATTTTAAATATTTTTAAAATTAATATTTAAAAAAATGCTGAATCAAAGTTAAAGCTTATATCGTTTTGTTTAATTAAATGAAAAAAAATTGAGATTTGACGAATAATATTTCAAGTTATAACGATTTTAATTTACCTCACTTAAAAAATAAAATAAAAAATAAAATAAATAAAATAAAATAATAATTTTAAAAAAAAACTTTCTGAAATGTTTTAGGATTTGATTTTTTTACAAATTACATGGTTAACTATCACAAAAAACTCAAAATTCTAATTAAATAAATAAAAATGTTTTTAAAATATGTTCCGGACCCCCTTAAACAATGCAATTCCATTACATACAAGTTTGTTTAGCTTAAATAAAAATTAGAGCAATAAACTAAAAATAAATAATTTATTTCCGTACTCACCTAACTAATTTTTTTATTACTCGTCAATGCTCATCATGAAGACAAATGGAAATAGTTATTATTATCTGAAGAAGTGCCTTATTGCACTAGGTGCTCAGAACATCGATAATCAATGTCAATCATAATATTTCTTCATTTCTGTATAATTTTAAATTTGTAACATAGACTCTTTTTCCGGACACATATTCAATTAAATTTTTATTTCTCACTACTGCACGTAAATTATTAATTCTACGAAACGCGCTGAATTTCAAAAATTCTATCGTTTTAAATTTTCTTTAATTGTAAAGCTCTACTTTTCATAACAAATGCGCATTTATTTTTTATCGTGATTAGCCAACTTCGTTTGAAGACTGGACGTTCTGCAGTTTCTAATGAAGTATTTAATTATCTTTAAATTTCGAAAATCTGCGGCATTTGGTCGTGTAAATGAGCAGCGAATCTCTTTAATATATTACAGCTAAATAGCAAATTAAATGCAATTAAAATTTTTCTCCATTCAAAAAAATAAATAGATGTAGAGAAAAAAAAATGAAAATTTAGAAATATAAAATGTGAAAATTCAATTAGTGATTCACGTATATTTATAAATACATTTTTTATGCAACAATCAACATCAGTAGAATATTCTATATAAAGAATTAACACATTCGATCTTACATAACAAAAAAACAATTAATTATTACTTTATTTAACAAAGTATATTTGCATATTGGAAGTTTTGCTGTTTTGAAAGTAACATTAAATTTATTTTATTACTATATCATTATATTTTGAATATCTACATAATTTTTTTCGTTTAAACGAGGGGCAAATTTCCTTTAAAAAATTACAAGTAAATAGTAAATTAAATGCTGTTCTAAATTTGCCGCATTAACAAAATTAATAAATATAAGGAAAAAAATGAAAAGTTTGAAATGAAACATGTGAAAATTCATTTAGTGTTTCACATGTATTCTTAAATAAAGTTTCATTTATTTTAATGCAACAATCAATATCAGTAGAATAATCACTATGAATAATCAGCACCTTCGATCTTAGTTATAAAGAATAAGTTTCTTTTTTTAATCCTGTATAAAGTTAATTTTTTCTAGTGATATAAGTTTCATTGTAAGAATTATAAATTATTTTTTACAATACGTTATTAAAACAATAACATAAGCTTATGTAATAAAAAGTACGAGAAATATAGCAATAAATTTATAAGTAAAGTTTTAGTAATTCACAGTTTTAGTCTACTATATTATAGTTTTAGATTTGTTTACAATTAAACTCTTCGTTGCGTTCGGAATGTTTGATTATATTCTTATACTTTGTATTAACGCAATATCAAAAGTATTATTAATTATTATCATCTTGTATTTGGATTAGAATCTCTTCAATTTTTTTCAAATATTAGTTGCGAGCCTTACCAAAAGTGGTTTCCTTGTTAGTTTAACAGTTTTAGTATAAATAAAATGAAAAAGTACCAATTATTATTTGAGCTTGCTCAAATAAGATGAATACCTACTATTATTAAAATAACTTAAAGTTCATTAAAAGTTCATATACACTATGTAACTAATTGAAAATTGATGATTTATGAGTTACGATATTTTTCTATTTAATGACCGTTATACCATTAAAATACTTCATAAAATAACAATTTTGAATCTTATTTTATAGATGATCCTAAAGAGCAATCTTCACCAGCTAAAAACACAGGGACGATGTGCCACTGGGGTTCACCCCCAAGAAATCCCTGTTTAGAAGCGGCAATGCAAGTACAACCATGTGCGACATTTAGGAGGGTAAGTATCTTTTGAGAAACTTTTATATATATATTTTTTCTAATTTACAGAATTATTTAAAATATTTTGTGTGCTGTTTCCCTCTGATTAAATTTTCAAAAAAAAAGATAAGCATGTATAACTTTTATGTTTTGCTAATATTATAAATTAATTTTTTTAAGTTGCTATATGAAAATCATTAGAGCTTATCATACTGAAAAATGGAATTTTATTTAATAAAAATGTACGCAAATATTTCATTAGAGGTAAAAAAAAAAAAAAAAAAAAAAAAAAAAAAAAAAAAAAAAAAAAAACTAGAATACACATGAAGCCTTCTAAACTATATTATTTAATGATAAAGTTGAGGGGGTCGGGGCAAGAAAGTGACAAGCCACATTTTGGTGAAATAAATCTAACACTGTAATCTGTTGCTTAATACTGTAAATCTCAATATGCTACATATTATTTGTTTCTGATGTCATTTGGTGGCAGCATATGTCCCAGGTTTCGTTTTTGCCCAGACATTTATGACCCCAATGAAGATAGCTAATTTACAAAAACGTAATAATAAAATCATTTAAGTAATGCCATATTGTACTCAGAATATTTCAAATGTCACTAAGACATTGGCTAAAAAACTTTATGTTATACATCTTAATTTGAGTATTTGAACATTTTTTCAAATTGAAATATCTCAGAAGTTCAAAAATGTGGCTTAGTACTCTTTTGCCCCGCCCCCTCAATTATAGGCTGTTTTGAACACTTTCATTTACAAAAAAGGGTTAAAAAAGTGTGTTCAATGATGTTATTTATTTAAAACCTAAGATAGAGGGCGTAGCACAGAATAATGAAAGATTTTTGGTGAAGATGTCTGATTTGGTATTATGATGACCATAAAACACTATTTAATAAACGAAAAAACACGAAAAAAAAATTAATGAAAGGATCATTCTAAACGGATTTCAATAATATTACAGGTTAAAGAGAATTTCACCTATTTACTCTGAGATTTATTGAAAAGGAAATATGACACGAACGTTTTTCATTAATGCCAAGGCTTTGGTAAGTTTGTATGTATATTAGTTCGCACTGACGATTTTTTAAAATAATGTTTCGTTAGACTCAATTTCTTAATTCAGAATATATGGAGCACATGCTGTCACGAACGTTACATATCTAGTACAAGAAACGTCAAAACATCTGACAAAATTGTTATTATTTTTTTTTCATCCAAAATTATTATTAAACAGTTTCTTTGTCGAAAAAAAAATATGATTTACATAATTTTAAGTGGAAATCAATTTTGAACAGGACGAAAATGAAGTGCAATTTTACAGTTCCGAGAACTCATACTCGTAAGATTATCAGTTATTAAGTCATCAATTTAGGAAAAGAAAAAAAAAATTAAACTAAGTAATCACAGGATTTTATAAAATTGTCTTTGCTCTTCACATGTTAATATAAAAATTCAGGTGCATTCATAGAAAACAGAATTCAAGAAAAAAGTTTCAATTTTATTTTATAAAAAAGTTAGTTTATTATCCAGCGGAAATCCCCGTTTACATTTTCCCTTTTATTTTAAAGATACAAAAATGTAAAAAAATTCCCATAAAATCAAAAGTTTACTTCTAGAATCAGGCAGAAATACAGTTAAACTACAGCGCAAAGAATGAAAATATTTCATAAATGATTTGGTATTAAAAGTTCTATCAGATGTCACGATAAATAAAAAGTAATTGAAGTTAGCATTGTAGATTTTAGTGTTACACACACACCTTCAAAAAAAAAAAAAAAAAAAAAAAATCAAAATTATAGAAACTTAAACTCCATTGTCAGGTATTCTTTTTAATTTTAGATAAAGCGGTATAAAAATCACTTCACATTTTTCAAGATACATATCTTTGTAATACGTATTAGTAAATATGCGCAATAAATTTATTCTACATGTAGTGGAATTTAAATTAACACGTTCACTACCGGGTGAAGATTAACGAACTCGAAGTATGTTTCAACAGATTGGCATGTTTACGACGTTCAGTACTGAGGACGCATACGTGGCGTCACTCGGGGATTCATTTGATAAACTGCTGGCGCCACATATGCGATAATAATCCTATTTGTAAAATTTAGCGCCAAGTGATACAAACGCTAGTAGCGCTTGTAATTTTACTCAGGAATGGCAAAGAAGGAAAGGAACGTTTTATGCTCAGAGGACGTATAGGTTGCGTCCGTAGAATGTCAAATGAGTGACTAAGCGCTGCCATGCAAGCGTTCTTGTAGCGAACGTGTGAAGACAAGTTCTATAAGTTTCTTTTTTTTTTCTTTTATAGAATTTGGCTTAGATTGCCTTTCAATACCTATTGTACTTTTTTCTTTCTGTATTTTAAAACTTTATTATGTTTCTAATAAAAAATATATATGTGTAAAATGAAATATCAATAAAATTTTAACAAAATCAAATAATACAAATTGTTAGATCAATTTGTTTTATGTAAGATGTTTCACAAAAATAGAAAGAAAATTTAAGTCACAGCACTAATTTTAAATCTAATTCATACTCTACTTATATATATATATATATATATTAAGTCAAAATATAGAGAATCCAAGTACAAATGTTCGTAGCTTTAAGCATACTGAAAATATTCATACAACATTCTATAGTAGAGATACTTTTCGGTGTGAACGATGTTATAACAACATGAAATGTACTGTAGACGTTCAGTATTTTAGTCAGTGACACCATTTGTAATATCAACTGCATACCAAAATATGGAGTGTCCTCCTGAGTAATGTATAAGTTTTGCCATGATCTCTACTTCTTGTTATATGATAGCATTTCTCACAAAGCAGAATAAATGTGAAAAATGTTTAATTAATGTAACTTCGTTATTATTATATTTATGAACAAATACCCCTGTTTTCGTTTTAGTACGACACTCCATAATTTATTCTGAATAAATATATTTTGATAGTGTTTAACTAAACAAAATGATTACTATATTGTGCTCTATCACCA
The DNA here is from genome assembly GCA_963931845.1 of Maratus michaelseni. Taxonomy (NCBI): domain Eukaryota; kingdom Metazoa; phylum Arthropoda; class Arachnida; order Araneae; family Salticidae; genus Maratus; species Maratus michaelseni. The sequence continues at coordinate 220,244,732 of OZ007593.1, read as the reverse complement.
GGAAAGTATCAGCACATATCTTTTGAAATCACCTGTACATTAGGGTGGAGCGAATTTTTTTTTTCTTCAAATCAAAATTGGACGGGGTGGGAAAGTTGCTGTATCAGATCCTCATTTTGAATATAAAATATCTTTGAAAAATATTAATATTAAATACTGCCCCAAGGTCATTGAAAATTGAGAAAAAATGTAAAAGTTGTGCCTTTTCCAATTTTTTTGTCAAACATATAAAATGCACAAATATTATTAATATTAAATTAATTTTAAAGTATTCTTCTTAAATTATTATTATTATACGCTTATAGTGAAACTATGTGATATTTATATGAAATCCAGGTGTCTTATACAGCTCCAATGACTTCAAAATTTTGAAAAATATATAAAAATTGGGTAATTGTAAAGCATAATCAAAACAACAAAATTGTGTTATATTTTATACTTCGTAAGAATATATTTCTTAAAATTATACTTGAAGATGAAGAATAACAAGAAAAAATAATTTATTATTACAATTTCCAAGCATTATAAGCTTAATAAAGGAACCCGGTTCTGAGTATTTGGGGCACCTTTCATTACAATCTGAAAAAGCTTTAATTTCAATTGAAGAAAAAAAAATTAACTACAAAAAATATTGATACCAGTAAGCTTGTTGCAATTGGATGTGACGGAACTACAGTTAACAGGGGTTACAAAGAAGGTGTCATGTGATTTCTAGAATAAAAAGAAGGAAAACCACTTCAATGGCTTATTTGCCAAATACATGCCAATGAGCTTATCTTGAGCCATTTGCTCTAGCATCTTGACGGTACAACAAATGGGCCTCAAAGTTTTACAGGATCTATTGGCAAACCTCTAAAAGATTGTGAACTTCTTCCTCTAGAACATTATAAGAGAATAAGCTGTGTTTCGCTAGAAATTACTAATAAAAAGGATTTAAGCACGGATCAACTCTATTTGCTTGAGATATGTGAAGCAATTTCTTCGGGATTGTGTCCCGAAAAATTGCATAAAAGAAATCCTGGTAAAATTGTGCATTCTAGGGGGCTTACAGTGGCAAATAAAATTCTTAGGCTATACGTTTCTTCAAGTGAACCGTCTGAAAATTTGTTAATTCTGACAAATTTTATACTAAGAGTTATTCAACTATATGGTTTTAAATTAAAACTAAGCCTTCATGCATTTACGGAGCTAGCATTTGCATCAAACAGTTATGCTATCATGATATTTACCAAAGGAATTATAAACAATAATGGATCCCGTAAGTCAACAAAATGGTTATTTTTGTCATCCGGAAAATATTTTTATTGCCATGTTGGCTGACGATAGGGACTATGTAAGAGTGTTGGCACTACGTAGAATAAGAAAACCTCGAAAGTCAAGAAATTCTTTACGTACGTTCAAGTTACCTGAGATCAATTTTGAAGCCAAAGACTATATCGATTCTATAAATTAGGCTGAAGTGACCGTGACAGAACCACCATTAACTAAGTAATTAGATCATAATATTCTTACAAAGTGTATCCTAAAACCAAAGGCAATAGAAGAAGACATCTTACCTAAGATTAAAGCCTATTCCCTTGTCACAATCAAGCCACTGAAGCATGTGTGAAACTTGTTATGTAGGCTTCTTCAGCTGTTTGTGGTCGTTTGAGACGCGATGGGTTCATTAAAACTTGTCTGGAGTCTCGGGAAAAAATGCCACTTTTTGAAACCAAAAAACAGTATGGACTACTATAAAATGGTAACTTCATTGCTTGTAAATTGTAATAGTAAATTATTTTTACCTTATTACAATAGTTCTTTAAAAATAATTAGAAATTAGTTATAAATTAGTTAGAAATTAGAATAGATTAAGTAAAAAATATAAAATAATTACAATTACCCAAATTTCATATATTTAAAAAAAGTATAGTCCTTGAGTTAGTATAATAAAAGCAAATTTGATATAAATATTACATAATTTTACTATAAATATAATAATAATAATAATAATAATAATTCGATGATCATCTTTTTAAATTAAATTATTATTAATAGTTTGTATATTTGAGAAAAAAATGGAAAAATACACAATTTTTACGTTTTTTCGCAATATTCAATGACCTTGGGGCAGTATTTAATATTAATATTTTTAACTATATTTTATATTTAGAATGAGGACATGATAGAGAAACTTTCCCACACCACCCCATTTTGATTTGGTGATTTTTTTTTTCATAGGCGAGTGCTTTTATGTTTTTTCTCACTATTCAATGACCTTGGGGCTGTATTTAATATTAATATTTTTCAAAGATATTTTATATTCAAAATGAGGATATGATAGAGCAACTTTCCCACACCGTCCCATTTTGATTTGGAAAAAAAAAATATTTTTCCATAGGCGAGCGCTCCACTCTACTGTACATATAAGCATTTATCGTTATCGGTGACATTTATACTACAGTATAAGTGAATTTTTTGTTCAAACCAATAGTCTATTTTCTATTAATATTACATCTTTATTTACAGCAAGAAGATGTTACATATGCTGAACTTGCGTTGCCACTGGACCAACAGATGGCGGCTACAATGACCGTCCGGAGAAAAGACCCTCCAACCGAATACGCCAAATTGGACTTACAGCGGCATATACACCCACAGAAACTCGGAGACGAGGAAGAGGAAATCAGCTGCACGTCTTGTGACACTCCTCTAATGAAAAACAAGCGAGAAAGTGCTGTTTGAGGACAAATGTTCACTGCGTCTGGTTATGAAATTTTATAGTTGTGACCATAAAATGGTTACAGTTTAAAAATAAAGTGCCGAATTTAGCCTATAAATATCATTCGTCACAGGCCTAATGTCTGAATCATGAATGGCCTTTGATTAAAAAAAAATGCATGACTTGTGGGCACAAGCTGTCAGCTGCATTTTTTCAGCTGCTTAGTCAGCTGCATTTCATCAGCTGCTTTGTCAGCTGCAATTTGTCATCTTGAAGAAAAGAAAACCATTAGATTCTCCATAAATATTGAGGAGCTTTGGTGTATGTGTATGGTAAAAGAGCTTCTAACAATAACTATTTGATGCATATCTTTGTGAGTTTTAAGATTGATAATCCTTTTACAAAACTGAATTCCACGTGATAAAGCTTTTGTTTTGTAAAGCTCCTAAAATTATCACCGTTCAAAAACTTATACAGTGAATTTCCTCTGGTGGTTCATTAAGACTTTCAGAAGAAATTCTTGTTATAATTACAGCTCTTTGCTCTGTGGTCATAGAAAAATGTGTATCTTTTTGGTGGCTTACAATAATCGCATAATTGGCGTCAGCAAAATTAAAATATAGAAGTGATATGATGTACAACATATATGATAGACAGAAGATGGTGTTCGACTGACTTAGTTGAATGTAGATCAAGAGCTCATAGCTGCTGATTTCTAGCATATAATCGTTGTTGCATTAAGAGAGAGCGTATTTTTCAAACATATTGTTGTTGCACAAAATATTCAAAGTCAAATACTAAGTCTTGGCTGCCATTGGAGCGAATAGCATTGCCAATGAAGACCATGTCATGTTTCCTCCTCATTTAAATTTTGGAAATGAACATTCTGTGTTAAAGTTAACAAATTTCAGGAAGACAAAAGAATTTTGCGATGATGTAAAACATTATTTACTTTTTTTCATTTTTTTTTTGTCTTCACAAGCACATGAATCTCAGAGCACTCAAGTTTTTTATATGACTTTATTTGTCGTAAGATTGTTGGTTATTTCTATAGTCTTATTTTTCACGTGTAAAGAAAAGTCTTTTTGTACAAATATGTGTCAACTTTTGCATACCCTGTGATTCTATAGCATAAAAAATAACGGTTTATGATTCATTAATTAAGAAAGAGTCTTTCCATATGTGATTGAAAAATTAACCAAAAAACTTAAGCAAAGTATGATTTGTAATAACATAACTAACAATTACTTGGTGGTTTTGAAGTGATTTCATGTAAATAATTTTTATTGTAAATCTAAGTACTACATAAGGTGAGTATGACAATCGATTGGGAGCATATAAAGAGTACTTACTCTAATTTACTAAAGGATGCAAAAGAGTAAAATTGGCATAGATTGTGTTATCAAGCCTACAGATTTTTTCATCATTGTATTTAAAACATGTGTAAGATAAAAGGCTCAAATACTATGTTCTTAAGCATAATGTTGATGTCCTATTGTAAATCTGACACTTTTTAAAAAAATAAATAGAAAAATTTAAATAAATATTTCGTTTTCTACAAAAAGTTTTTATTTTTATTGAAATGAATTCAATACACAAAACCCAGATATACAAACTTACTTATTTGATAATTAAATAAAAGTTTTTACCTCACAGTGATTAACCAATATGCGTCATTAACGCATATCCGCGTGCATTTCGGGAATTTATTTTATATTCAGAAATTCCGCTTCCATACAAGATATTCCGAAAGAAAATTTTTTACTTTATGTTATCACTAAACGTCTGTAATTAAATAATGCAACAATTACTATTCAGAATTTCTTGTAGGTATTTGGAATTTCTGAATAAAAAAGAAATTTCTGAATTGCGCGCATATATGCGCTAATGATGCAAATGGGTTAATCATATACCGTAACGACGAAACATTCCAATTTCAAGTGCATAGCTACTAATCCTCCTTTTTTTGTCAAACAAATATATTTCGAACCAGACATCAAATTAGTACAACATAGAAAATAGCCCTTACATTATGTAATTATTTTCGTTCGAAAAGCTTTTCCTGGAAACAAATAGGAATGTTGGCAGCTATGCAATACATAAACGTAACTTTGTAATAAATATGCAGCGTAAATGCAAATGTATTTTCAATTATACGAATTACATTAGTAGTATAATTACGAATACAAATGTATATATTTAATAAAACTCGTTTTTGTTTCCAATCATTGTAACTATTTAGTCAATTTCAGTGAGGTTTACTCACCATTTTAATTAAAAATAAGCATATGATACGCATAGTATTATTGAAATACTCACATATTTTTTGCACTTATTTCGCATTTTTTGCCGCCAAACGTAAAGAGTGTGAAATATGGGCATTTTTTAAACTTATTTATTTCGGTTTTCGTTGGGAAAAAAAAACTTGAATAACGAATGCTAGAACCAAGAAAATGAAAAACGGTTGGAGAAACTAAAAAAGTTTATTTTTAAGATGAATAAATATTTTATTACATAGTTTACATTAACTTTGAAATGTTCAGATAAATAGCTAACTTCCATGCTCGTATTAGTAACATTTCGGAGGATAGAACGCAAATATCGTTTTGAAACTTCTAAAACTATTCGGTTGTTCCAAAAATTCTGTCGTAAATTAGCACCGAACTTTAATACCTTTAATATCTGATAATTTTAACTATCAATTCGAAGCAAAAAAAAAAAAAAATCCATGCATTTCATTTTTTTTTGTTATATTAACTGTAATTTAAACTATATTTTTATGAATGGCAATGTAAATTGCCCTTTTTTTATGAAAGATTAGATTTACGCTCTTTTCTTGCTTTTCCCTTGCCTTTTTGCGAACGATTCTCCATTGGAAACAGTTAAACATATTTTTCTCTTCATTTCTTATTTTCTACGTAATTCTTATGTTTTAATGCTTTTTTGCACATTTTTCTATTTTCTTCTCTTCCTGACAAATTGTCGGCGAAGCCTCGCCGGAGAAAATGAACTCTTCCACAATGCAATGATCTGAGCCGCCAACTCGTGGTGGCCGAATTATAACAATCCTTTTGACGATGTTAGGTTTAAAATAGAACATTTCACAAAAATTAACAAACACAATAAATTTACAGTGCACATATATTTGCCGTCTGAATTTTAAAAAGTATATTACACTAATAAAATTAAGCAAAAGAGACAGACTTGCGTACACTTTAAAAAAAAAATTCAGTTGATATTTTGTACTCATGATGGATGCCTTGTGATTGCTTGAAAAAATATTTACAAGTTTTTTAATTGTCTCTTTTTAAGTTTTAATGTTTTTATGTGATTTTTAAATTTGTGTTTAAGTGTATTTAAGTCTATCGGCTTTTGTTTAGTTTTATTAAAGTCATACAAAAAAAATTAATTTAAGAGTAAGCAGGACATGTAAGCAGTAGAGTCGATTGACGCAATTCGGATAGTTCGAAACTAATCTCAAATTACGTATAAGTAAGAGGATAAAAACCTTTACCAAACTTGTTAAATAATGAAGTATTTAACTCAGTTCCCTGTGCCTAACAGTTCCCTTTAATAAAACCTAAAATATCCACTTAGAAAATAATTCTAAATTCTGATGGAATCAAGAGGATTCTGATACTTCTTTATTAAAAGTATAAAAATATTCGTTAAAAATTGGAGGATTAAACTTTGTGCCGTTTTCTTAAGAAATAAATGGACATCGTGAAAAGAGCACAAATGTAAATTTATCTGTAGAAAATGGCAGAAAACTGTTTCGGGGAATCTAAAGCTCCACATTCAGTGCAAAGGTAAAAATTACGTGTCTAAAACATATAAGTATGCAAGGTTTGCTGCTCGCGGTCAAAGTGAAATGGTGTTAAGTGTTGAAAAACAAACAGCGGAGTCAAGAGTTCCTGTGTGATCGAGGACGCCAAAGAACAGAGCTTAAGCAATCTCGAAGAGCTTAAGCAGCAAAGCGAAAGGGGTGGGGGGGGGAGGAGGATAGTGAATTAAAGAAATGTGAGCCAGATTTTAGAAAAAATTGGTGTGCTGGACATATCACTACTATCAGTCTATCAGTGCTATAGTCTAGTCTCGTTGTCCATTTTTTTCTTAATATAACAATATTCACCTCACCAAATAGACGATACTCGGAGCCACTGGCATTTCCAAGCACTATCCGGAACTCCAATCGAAAAATCTGATCCAAAACAATCCCTACGAAGTAGATCAAAGAGATCTTGTTGACGATGCTTAATACAATGCGGTAAGATTTATTCCGAATCCGAAGTTACTTGCTGAAATATCAACATTCAATCTGCACCAGAACAATTTCTAATTAATATATCTTAGCAAAATATCCATGACAACCAAATACGATTTATTATTCCCCTACAACGTAGTAATGCAAAACAATGCGATTACAAATAAATCCGACTCATCCACTAGAGTATACTTATCAACGAGTAGCAAGGCATACTACCACAAGTTACTTTAATGAATCAATATCTAAATTTATTCAAAAAGTAGATTTGTCAAGATTTTTCTTTTGAATATGTTTACGAAGTTTTTGTACTACATAAATTTTCTAAGCATAAGATTCTTTCAATGAAATTTTACTTGAAAAAGTGAAAATCAAATGACTTATATCAAATGGTTGGAGTATCATAGTTGAGATTTTTTTCCAACAGAGCGAAAATATACTGGGACTAAGACTCGAACTAAGTACTTTAGTTTTTCGTACCAACGCTCTCCCTACTGAGCTATACCGACGATATCCTGGCTGGCATCGGGATAGCTCAGTAGGGAGAGCGTTGGTACGGCAAATCAAAATGCTCAGGTTCGAAACCTGGTACCGGCATATTTTCACTCTGTTGTAAAAAATATCATCTATGATACTCCGACCATTGGATATAATTTACTCAGTTGAATATATTTCCCTCTGTTCATTGCGATCAAATGACTTATTTACTGATTTTTGTTGTTGTTGATGTTGTTTGATAATATTTTCTTTATATTTTTTATGACGGCAAAACTAAATTATAGTCATTATTACGTTCTTTGTATTCAAAGATCTCGTTTTTGAAAGATTTGCACTTTTGTGCTAATATAAAAAAGGTTTGACAATTTCTTGACTGAGATTTCTGTGATTTCTGCTTCACTCTAACTCAAGAACTATTGTGCCTTGAGAGATCTAATTAAAGTAAGTACCACATATATCCAAATAACTTGAACGAATGAAATCAATTTCACATATTTAGTTATACTTCACAAAACACAAAACTTAACATCACGACATCAAGACATAACGACAACTACATTCAGTGGCTAATGCATTACAATAAAATAATGAAAGATAGGGGGCAATAACGCACAGAGACCTTACAATTAATTTGTAGTGCTGCCATCTAGAGTTTATTATCTGTAATGCAAACACTGTAATTCTCCACTACTTAACATTTCAGACGGATAGAAGATCTTCGAAATCTTGTAGAACGTCTGTAGAATGTCTAGGTACCTGTGGGAAGGAAGAGGAAGAATTAGTATTTATAGGATCTGCATCATCATCAAATGTACTATTTGGAACCATAGTTTTTGGAACTGGTGGTATCATATCAGAGTCAGCTGGTTTAGGACTTAGAGTATTTGGAACAAAAGAGTCATATGTTTTAAGAATGGGAATAGTAAGGAGGACAAAATCAGATGTTTTAGTATTTGGAGAATTTGGGACACAAGCGTTAGCTGGTCGAAGATCAGTAACACTAGGATGCATTAATTGAGAAAAACCATGATAAACATCTTAATTTTCACTTCTGAGACTTTCTGTATCAGTTTCTTCAGAATATGTGTTACTAGTTAAATGTAAATTTGAAGCTTCATTAGTTATCTTATTAAAATGTATTTTCAAAATATTTGTACCAACTTGAATTCTATACTGCAACTCACCCTCTCTTCCAATAATGCTACCAATTTTCCACTTGGCTCCAGGAGTATAATTTCTAACAGCCACTATCTGGTTAATTTTAAATTATTTTTTCGCATTTTGCTTATCATAAAGAATATTTTAAACGTTTGGAAGTATCAGATCTATTTTGTTCTTATATGCCGCTTTGGAAATAGAGATGCAGAACTCTTCCCCATTGTAAAATGAGGCATTTTTCTATACTGTAAAATAAAGTTATTTTATTCCATTTGTAAAGTACCAGTTTAAGAAGATAATGCTTTTAATTCATGTTTGAGAATTTGCACATGCCTCTCAGCATTCCATTTGTAGTTGGATGGTATGGAGCACTAACACTGTGTTTTATACAATGATTCTTTAATAATGTTTCATATTCTTCAGAAGTAAATTGTTTTGCATTATCAGATACCAAAGATATTGTATAACCGTATCTGGCAAAAAGTTAAGACGTACAATTAATCGTGTGATCTGATGTTGTATTAGGAACAATGAAAACTTCTGGCCATTTGCTATGTGCATCAAATAGAAGAAAAAAATTACTCATAACAGTACCAAAATAATTAATATCAATGCTTTGCCATGGAGCTGTTGGCCATTCCCATTGAAGTGTATCTACCTTGGGAAGATTAGGTTTTAAATTGACATAAGTAATGCCATTCCGTACTAGATCTTGGTCAATTCCGGGCCACCATACAAATCTGCCTGCTAAAGACTTCATTTTCATTATACCGAAATGTCTAAATTGTAATTAAAAATTACTTTTCTATGAATTTCAGGGATCATTACTCGATATGCTTTTAAAATACAACTATGTTGAAGAGTAAATTCTTCTTGCTTACCACCAAAAAGTAAATTTTTAGAAAATGGAGAGCCAGAAATTGATGATGAAAAATTTGCGTAATAAAGGATCTGATTTTGTAGCTACATTAATTGTTTTGGAATTGAAAGGTAAAGTAGAAATTTGGTTAATTTAAAAAGTTTCAGATTCATCATTTACATTAACTGTATTTAATTGTAGAGATAAATATTCACTACGCAACGAAAGACGTGAAACAGCATCGACATTTACTTGTTCGGATGATTCCTGATAATAAATAATATATTTAAACACTTGTAAATATTATGCATATATTTGCATTCTAGCAGCTGAATGTAAAGAAATACTCTTTGTAAGAAAATAATAGACACAAGTGGTTTACTGTCCGTAAATAAAGTAAATCTCTTACCATACAAATATTGAAAAAAAATTACACCAAAGATAATAGCTAGGGCTTCTATGTATCCACTTGGCTATAGCTTTTTTTCTGCATTAGTTAGAGTTATCGACACAAAGCCAAATGTCTTTTCTACGTTATCTGGCATCACATGCAAAAGACCTGCAGAGACACAATATGGGAAAGCATCGGTTGCTAACACTAAGGGTAATTTAGGATTGAAATGTGTAAGAATTCTTTCAGAAATAATCTATTTTTTTATATTTTTAAATGCTTGTTCACAAACAACAGACCATATAAATTTCATATTCTTTTTGAGCAATTGATTTAAAGGTTGAGCAATTGTAGATAAATTCGGCACAAATGCCTAGAAAAGCTTTAACCTGTGATACATTTATTGGATTAGGAGCATTTAAAATAGCATCAGTTTTATCTTGTGTTTTATAATACTTTCTTTATCAATTTTATACCACAATATGTAACTACATCAGACATAAACAATTATTTGTCTTTATTAATCCTAATTTTGTATTCACGTAATCATTTTAACACTTATTTTAGCCGTTTCAATTGAATTTCATCAGTTTCCCCTGTAACACCAATATCATAAATAAAAACTGTTAAATCCATCAATACCACTTAAAAATTGTTCAATTGTTCTTTGCCAAATAGGAGGAGAACTAGTAAGACCCACTGGTAAATTTAAAAATTGGCATAAGCCCTGAGGAGTGTTTATAGTTAACAACTCTTGTGAACTTTTGTCTACAGGTAACTGAAGATATGCTTGGTTTAAATAAATCTTTGTAAAATGCAAACCACCACCTCTTCGCTATTTATTCTTTCGTGAATATCTAATTAATGTAAGTAGCAAACATATTCAAATAAAGTGGACGAATGAAATAAATTTCACAACGCAATACGTAACATCAAGACATAACTACAACTTCATTCAGTGGTCAATGCACTACAATCGAAATAATCAAATATACTGGGTGATAGCGCACTGAGACCTAAAAACTAACTTGTAGTGCGGCAATATAAAGTTTATCATCCGAAATGCAAACACTACAAGAACTAATGCAGGAAATTCAGGTTAACGTCTTGTTTATGTAGACTTTCAAGGTCTTGACATAATGTTTTATGGTCTGTTTAATTTTATGTTGTATATAACCCATGTTTTATAGCGGATTTTTAAGATTCACCTCGTAATTAATATGTAAGATTTCTACAAAAATTTTCTTCTTCAATATTGGTTTTGATTACAAAATATGAGGCATTGGATAAACTTCTTAATCCGAACCATACCCAAAATGCTTATTTGACTAAGTTTGTTTTGGGGTATATCTAATTCCACTGTTGTAACTCTCTAGATTTAAAATCATGTTGTTGCCAGAATAACGCCTAGTAACATTTCACTCCATTATAGGCTGTAGACGTAATTTAGTATTAATAATGTAATTCTTTTTTCAGTGAAAATTATAGCTGTATATCATATTCAATTCGGCAGAAAAAACGTTTTTGTGTCATCTGAGTTTATAATAAAAAATAAATAAGTTAATCCAATTGTGGATTTCAGTAACCAGCAAGGTATGCTATTCTGCTGTACGTTTTGTATTTACTGCTCGGTTTATTTTCAAGTTAAAATCAGGGAATTTCACCTTACATATTCGTAATTGTTGCAATGTAAATATGCTATTTGAAATAATATGTCACAATGCTCTAAAATGACGCTTTGTTACGGCCGCAGCATAGTTTTACAGAATATCGTTACATATGCAAAAGAAATTTCGAATTTGTTATTCGAATCAAGTTAGTGTTGTTCCCTGGAAATCGTCATTTGTTTATAGAGAAACCTTTTTTTAAAATTGTAAACCTTTAATAGCCTTATTATGTTTTCATTCATTTACTTTAAAACATTAAAAATGTTTTAATTTTACTGTAGAATAAAATTTAATGTGAAAATCACGAAGGCATAAATATATGTATATTTAAAGAAATTTTATTATTTGTTCTTGTGTAGATGATAAAATATATAAAAAGTATCACATATCACTCATGAAAAAAAATTGTATGTTTAATATTTAATGTAATTTAATGTAATATTTAATTCTAATAATATTTGAAAGTCTACATCGTAGTCCTTGGATTGACTTGACATTCGTGATAAATATTTTTATGGATTAAATATTACATTTTATTGTAGATTTGATTAGATTTCATTTACTTAATGTTAAGTTTGAATGATTTTTCTGAGCTCTTTGAACTTCTACTCATAAAGCAATAGGATCTATGTTACACAAAAATAGTTAAAGAAATTTTAGAGACTTCCCAGTTATAATATTTATACAAACTCCTTTCCCCCCACACTTTACATAGATATATTTATATTTCACGTGAGATATTATAAATATATCAGAATTTCGGCGAAGCAAGTTATAATTTTGATTTCAGGAAGTAATGAATAACATCAAATTCGTGAAACAATTTAAGATTTAAATTGAAAAAGAAAAAAGACCGAATAGAATAAGGAAAAGCATTAAACACTTATTTGTGTAGCATTACTCTTTTTACTTATGGAAAATTTCATACATATTGTGCAGATTCTTAAATTTCTTTCTTTGGCATTATATTTAATTCTAAATCAAAAGAAAAATAAATAAATTAAATAAAAAATAAATAAAATGAAGAATTTATTTCTTTCGTTCCAGTTTCAAATATTTTATTTTATAAAGACAAACTGATGTGTATTTCATTCATCAGTTTTTCAAAATAAGAAAAAAAAAGGGCACTACAACGGCGTTTAATCAAAACGTCATAACTCAAATTTAAATCCAGCCATTTTTATTCCGTAAATTTCATTACGATGAATAAAACTGAATTCAGGGCAGAAACCAAATTCATTATTTTAAACGTTCAATTTAAAATACTACATAAATAAATGTTGTGACACACAGAAACATTTTTAAAATTTGGGAACGTTCATATATTTTATTTTTTAAAAAAAGTAAGAAAAATGTAACTATATCCTTTGCATTAAACAAATCATTTAAACTGATTTTGAGCAACAGTTTAAAATATATTTCATCACCGTATTCTATTTGCTAAATTAACATGCGCTAACGAAACATGTACGGTGAAATCGTGTGTATTTACCAAACTGTTTCGTTTTGATATTTATCTGTTTAAAGACAGTATACTTATGTACCATATATGTACAGAGTGTCCCTTAAGCCGTTTTACATTGAAAAAAATCATGGAAAATTCACAAATCTTTGTATCGGAAAGCACAATCGGTTTTTTTGTGGCAAAAGAAAAACAAGTGGTAAGTGTGACCGAAGATCGCATAAAGGGTTTCGTTTAATATACCTTTCAAAACACTTTATCCTTTAATAATTAAATCCTAAAGAAAAAATAATAATTATAATTATCAATACATTATCTCAATAAGAACATAGATCGCAGCAAAACACACGAAAGAAAAATTATTTTAATTAGGACTTCCCTCAAAGGGGAGCTGAGTGATATTGCTGAGAACATAGAGTTAACAATTACGATATAATGAAAAAGAGCAAATAAAATGATAGAATTACATAATATCATATATAAATTCATATACACTGTTTAAAAAAATAGAAAAGAAGGACAAGGAGGCAATCTCTTTGAGTCATATTTTTTCTATAACATTTGGCAAAGAATCTCATTTTCTTAAGTCGAAAATGCGAAAAAAAAAAAAAAAAAAAAAAACGCCGGATTTTTTTAAAACAACAAGTTTTTTAAAGTTACGTAATCGGATTTGCAGCCGATAGCTTATTTTAGCAACGTGACTTAACGCCAATTTAATTTCATTGTTGCAACATTTTATTTGTGATAAATATTTACATTTGAAATTAAAATTTTTCCTCCATGTTTATATAACTACTAGATAAAGTACCCGGCGTTGTCCGGGAATTTAGGAATTTTTGTGCAGAAAAATCAATTTTAAAATTAAACATATTGTAAAGAGAGCTTCAAAATGTTAAAATATGCCAGTATTTCCATAATCGGGTTTTTATCGCGATTCAGTACGTTCCTCAAACTCATATGACGTTATACTCACTTGCTGACGTCATATCTACTTGCTTTCTTTATTACTCATATTGATACTCTCTTTGTATGATTCTCAAACATTTGAAAAATTCTTTGAAACTTCCAATATGACGTCCGATTAATTTTCTTTTTAATTCTCTAATGACGTCATATTAACCTGGTTTCTGTACTTACACATACTCATTCTCCTTGTATTTTAGAGAAATGTTTGACATTTTCAAACGTAATATGACGTCATATTAATCTTTTTTTTCTTTCGATTGGTGAAAATTTTTATTTCATTTTCATTCTTTACGTGGAAATATTTCATTAGAAAATTAATTATTGTAGAAAGAATTTTATTGTGAATTTTTAATTGTTGGCAGCTGCTATAATGAAAAATGTTTAACTTTAATATCAAAAGGCTGCTATAATTTTGGATTTTTATCTCACTATATTAAAATAATACGACTTTCAAACTTTTATGATTTTCAGCGTGACAGTAGATATTTAGCTGTAAGTACACAAAATTTCAAGTCTCTAATTTATACAGTTTCTGAGAACGGACTCTGTGACGGACAGAGAAGAGAGACGGATAGAGTATGATGATCGAAACCCCAAAAAAGTGTATAAAGAGACAAATACATTCAGATTTGAATAATTTAATTAATGTTAATTGAGGCATAAACAGTTCAATGAAAACTTAAACTATGTTTTGCTTTTGCCACAAAAAATTTGACACGTAAAAGTCTTGTGGTATAAATCACACGTGGTATACGGCAATTTTGTATTTTTTTATGTTTATATTTCTTTTTTAAGTTAATGGACTTGTGAGATAAATCTATGATGAATCTATGGTATTAATAAATGATGTAGGTCATTATGTAGTAAATTAGTAAATACTCGGGAAAATGCACTTTACGACAAATAAAAAAAATTGGAAATTTTTTTATGAAAGTGTTTTAATCAAAAACATCAAAGGCTTGATCTTGTGTTAACCGAACATAAATTTCAAAATGATATGAAAATTTCTAAACTTTAAATAAGTGAAATTGATAATACAAATATAAAGAATAATTATTCTGAAAAAAATAATGCATCGTAGCAATTTATGTTTTGAAAAATTCTGAAATCACAATGCGAGAAGCTAAAATGAAATTGAGAATGATTTATGTATGAACTTAATTGTCTAGTTATTTATAAGTTCATATCTGCAAATTAGGAATACACAAAAACATTTATATTCTTCTAGGTAAAGCTATTTGAATTGTTTTCAGTAACCAATTTTTGTAATTAAGTCAGAATATATTTTATAATAATAAAGCTGCGTATTTAGGCAGCAAATTTGTTGAATATCTACTTTACTTTTTTTAACGTTAATTAGGTAGGTGTCTATATTATAAAGAAAAACATGTCCACGCTGACGTCATATCGATGGTGGCAACGATTTACATACTTCATTTCCCTTTTATGCAAATGCAATTACCCCTATACATCATATATATATATATTTTCAAAATCGTGCGATAGGGGAAAAAAATCAAAACTAAGTTTGTTTGAAAATTGTATCTACATTCACTGATTTTTTAAGTTTTAAAAGTAATTTTCAAACATGATTTTTAAAAAAAATGTAATCGAACTACGTGCGTAAACACTGAAATAATCAGAATTAATAAAGCTTCTGTAAGTAGCAAACTGTTTGGCGATTTATTCGGCTATTAACCTCTGGCATGCAGCTAATACGAAAGTATCGATTATATTAAATAGCAAAACTATATTTGAATACTTAATTCATGTTTTTTATGCAAAATTCCTATTTGACTGTGTTAGTGGGCAATCTAACACATATATTAAATAAAAAATTGTGATAAAAGAATACTTTTCACCTATTTTCAGGACATCGGCCACTTATGTTCCGTAACCTTGGAAACCCTAGTTGGATCCTCTGGTTAAAATTAAACTTTGACAAATTTTTCCTGAATCCTTCAAAGGTTGCATTTTAAAAATTAGTATTAATTTCGTGCAATTTTATTATTGAAAGATCTAACGTTCATAAAATCCTATAAAATTGAAAAATCGAGTTTTTCCCTATTTGAAATTACTTTTTCACTCCAAGGAATTTTTTTATTTTTTTAGTTAAGCGCATACGTAATTTTCTCTTTATTTTATGATATTCCATGATATTTTATGATATTCCATGATATTTTATGATACTCCATGATATTTTATGATATTCCATGATATTTTATGTTATTTTATGATATTATTTTATGATACACTAGCTGTTACCCGTGACTTTGTTCACGTAACATTGAAAGACGAATAAATGCATTAATTAAGTAAAATAATTCACTCCTGATAATTAAAAATGTAAATAATTAACTAACTCTTTATCACATTTCATAGGAGACAATACAGTATTTCTTTGTTATAGGGGCCTTGATATAACTCAGTTTTAAAAAGGTTAAATTTTATGCCAAATAATCTCGAAAATGAAACTGCAACCAATGGAAAAAGGAGAGCCAAATAAAATCATGGAAATCGTCAAATTGGGTAAAATCAAATGTCAGTTTTACTTGATAAACCATTTTACTTTTAATGACTTTGTGAAACGATTTAACAGCCATCCTTCAAAAATAATTAATTGGAAATAGTATATGCTTTTCCTTTAAATTCAATTCTTGTGAATAGGGAGCAATAATCTATACACCTAAATGCAAGAAGCTTAAATTTACCTCCTTCGTTTAATCGATAGCTGAAACAAATCTTGATTTCTAAATGGCAATATGTTGATATGTTGACAGACGATTTTTAAAATAACTTGAATAACTTTAATAACTAAAATAACTTTAAAATAACTGCAAAATAACTTGATTCATAAAGTTTAAATATAGCGTTGAAATTCATCTACTTTCTATACTTACTGAGCCTTATATTATTCATGTATAAAATTTATTCACGTTCCTTTAAAAACATATTTGAAAATTCCTGTTTTATTTCAAGTATGGCGTCACTTTGTTCCCAGAGAAATCTCTTTGTAATGATATAATTCTTGTTAATTTTCTTTTCCTGGCAATCATAATGTGGATTTTGGCAGAAAACTCACATCTGTATCTAACTGACGTTCAAGCTTATTAATTAGTAACAATAAAAAAATATTTCAGTTTTTCATTTTAAATATGACGTCATTATCCATCTACTTTAATTATATACTATTGATTTTCATGCATCCCTGTTTTATTACGAATATTTGAAAATGCCTGTTATATTTCCAATTTGACGTCATATTTGTCCAAGCCAAGGAGGATCCTTTTCATACTTCCATGGTCCAGAAATCTTTTCTTAATATAATTATTGTTCATTTTTTCTTCTAATTATAATGCAATTTTTGCTAGAAAACCTCTTCTCAACATAACCAACATTCATACCTCATGTATAATAACAAACACTCCATATTTTTATTTCAAATATTATGGCAATTCATCTTCTTTTCAATTCTTTTTTATTTCCATTTTTCACGTGGAAATTGTTAAATTGAAAATGAATTGTTGGGAAAAATATTATTCCAGGCTTTGTATTTTTTGGCAACGATAATGCTTAGCAACGTAAAATGGTTAGTTAAATTTAACAGGAAAAATGTTCATTGATTCTGTATGAAAATAATGAAACTTTGAATTATTAAGAAAAATATTTGAAAATAATAAATAAAAACTACCCTATGTTCATTTCTGTGTTATAATCCATCTATATGCAAAGATACAGGGCCATTAAATCATCCGTTTTCACGTTTACTTCAGCCACAGATTCAGACACACAATCGCATTTATAATATTACTAGCTGTTACCCGTGACTTCGTTCACGTAATATTAAAAAAAGAATAAATGCATTAATTTAGCAAAGAATTTCATTCGATAATTAAAACATATATAATTAAACAAATATTTAGAAAATTATTGTCTGATATTTTTTAATATGTTTAACAGTCATAGTTGGCATCAAAGGTAAGCGAGGAAATTATCATCTAAAATACCATTAAGCATTTACCCCGCAAAAACAAATCTGGTTACAACAATGTACTTAATTTTGCGCCAAATTTCACTTGATAAAAAAAAGCAAATTGGCTATGGACCCGATTATAGATCCCTAACCTTCCTATTCTCGGAAATTTTCTACCTATATGTGAAAACCTTTTCTACTACATACAATGTGCTTTCACGTTTATAATATTTTCAATTGTCACGATCGACTTGTTCAAGTTTACGTAATTCGGCTGGAAGAAAAGTTTCATTAATTTTTGATTTCTTCTTTGCTTTTGCATTACGCGAATTTGTCGGTAAAATTGATTTTCGTTTCGATGACGTTGTTTTTTAAGTTTTTAAAAATATTGTAATTTTACTTAAACATTGCTTTAAAATCTACGCCATTTTTCTCAACCTACAAGACTTTCCAAAAATCTATTATGAAACAGAACTTTAAAAAAAGCTATATGTAAAAATGACAACAAAAATTTTACTAATTTAAAGCTAAAAGAAATATAAAATTAAATTCCGGTTCGAAACGACCATTTACAAATGTGTTTTGATTGTGAGAAAATAATGGAGGAAAAAAGTTATTACTTCGACGCAATCATATTAAATCTTTAGCTTTTATGAAAAAATGCAACTTTCTTTTAAAAAATAAAGTTATTTTTGTTAAGATTTTCTGATTTCCTATACGGATAATTTTGCGGTGCATATTATTGACATTTGCCGTCCAATATCTTTTCAAAGGTTTTTTTTTTTTTTTTTTTTTTTTTTTTTTTTTTAAATTAAAAATATGGTACCTTTATGCTAGTCGTGCGCAGACGATAAACCGCCAAGTATTATTCCATCACCATCATTCGTATTGAATTCGTATTAAAATATAAATCTTTCACTCATTTCATTTAAAACACAGAACTTTAATTTACCACACATACATTTAAAATAATTCATTTCATGTGAAATAGAAAAAGAACAAAAATAGAGAAATTAATCACAAATAATTTGATAACCCTGGATCATTTTATTTCAACATCAAATCAACTGTGTTTTATTTTCGATATATGATATATTCGCTTGCTTTCCATACTTACTCGTATTTATGCACCTTGTATTATTATCAAATATTTGAAAACTCAAGTTTTATTTCTAATATGACGTCATTTTATATTCTGTTTCTTAAATAATTAATTTCATTTTTATTTTTCACGTGAAAATTTTTCAATTGAAACTAAATTGTTGAGTAAAAATTATTATTCCGGGCTTTGATTTAGTTTTGGCAACGATAAAGTATTAGCAACGGTAAAGTAAATTTGACCATTTTAAAATATTATACGAAAAAATGTCCATTTACTCTCTATGAAAATAACGAAATTTTAAATTATTAAGAAAAATATTTGAATAAAATAAACAAAAACCGGCCTATGTTAATTTGAGGGTTATAATCAACTTATATGCAAAGATACAGGATCATTAAATGCTCCATTTTGACGCTGGCTTCAGCCTAACATTTGCACACAATCAGATTTATAATATTATTAGGACTAGCTGTTACCCGTGACTTCGTTCACATAACATTAAAAGAAAAATAAATGTACTAATCAAGGAAAATATTTCACTCCCGATAATTAAAAACGTAAATAATTAACTAACTCTTTATCACATTTCATAGAAGAAAATACGATATTTCTTTCTTACAGGGGCCTTGACATAAATCAGTTTAAAAAAGGTAAAATTTTGTGCCAAATAACCGCGAAAAGGAAACTGCAACCAATGGAAAAAGGACGGCCAAATAAAATCGTGTAAATGGACGAATTGAGTAAAAAGAATTGTCAATTTTACCTGATAAACCATTGTACTTTTAACGACTTTGAGAAACGTTTTAACAGCCATCATTTAAAAATAATTCATTGGAAATAGTATATGATTTTTCTTTAAATTCAATTCTTGTGAATAGGGAGGTATAATTCTACACCTAAATGCAAGGAGCTTCAATTGCAAAGCTTTTTGCAGCCCAAAATTACATGTAAACGTAACACTTAAACTTCAAAGCTTTTTGCAACCCAAAATTATATGTAAACATTACTTTTGCATGTAATTTTCATTGCAAATTAACATTTATTGCGGTTCAAATTAAAATTAGTTTGGGTGCAAATTACATGTAAATGTTACGTTTGCATGTAATTTGGGGTTGCAAAAAAGCTTTGCAATTGCTACTGTTACATTTGCATGTAACAGCAAATTTGTGTCCTTGGTTTAATCTATAGCTGAAACAAAACTTGATTTCTTGACAATATGCTGATAGGAGATTTTTGCTCTGCAGAATAAATTGATTCATAAAGTTTGAATATGTGGAAATATGTTTTTATTTTTCGGAAATTTTACTGTAATCAAGATTTTTTTTCATCAACTATTCAAATTGAAAATAAAATAATTTTTTTTCAGTTTTAATGAGAAAATGGCATAAAAATATATTAATCCGTTTTATTTCTCCTTTTTTATCCACAAAAATGAAGTAATTTAAGTACCATTTTTAGAGAAATTTCGTTAAAATTTACAAAAAAACGATATTAATATCTCGGAATCTAATTCAAAATTTTAAATTCTCAGAGTTTATATGACATCCTCGAATCAATGATAACCAGTGTTAAGTAAATCGCGTTGCATTAAGAGGAGTAGTTGCGAAATACACACAGTCAGATTTTAACGTAATAGACTTGTGTTCAATTTTCTTTTCCTAATAATCTTACTGATGCTTGTATTATTAATCACAGAGTTCACAGAATAAATAGAGATGAAATGTTCATGTTTGGTGTGATGCTGAAAATGCAACCCTACAGTTGGCCCAAACAACTGGCGGCTTGCTTTGAAAACCTTTTCCCATCCAATGAATCCAGTCATTGTTCCACGTGCAGCCTCTCTCCATCCAATGAAGTCAGCCCTTGGGCCTAATGATTTGAGCGATAACCGGCTTCATATTGCAAGCCGATTTTACGGTTCATTACCTCTCTATTCTTTCACTGTACTCAGTGATTATTAATGTATGAAATTGATACACGCTCCATTTGAAACATATTTAAAAAATCCCGTTTCATTATGACGTCACTTTGATCCCATAGAAATCTCTTTTCAATGATATAATTCTTGTTAATTTTCTTTTCCTGGCAATAATGACGTGAATTTTAGCAGAAAACTCACATCTGTTTGTAACTGATATTCAAGATTATTATTAATCAGTATATAAAAAAAAAATATTTCAGTTATTCATCTTAAATATGACGTCCATTATGTATATACTTTAATTATACGCTGATAGTCATGCTCTTTGTAATATTACGAATATTTGAAAATACATGTTTTATTTATGACGTCATATTTGTTCAAGCCAAGAAGGATCCTTTTCATAGTTCCATGGTTCAAGCGAAATCTTTTTCTTAATAATATAATTATTGTTAATTCTTCTTTCTAATTATAACGCAGTTTTCGACAGAAAAAGATCTTTTTAATGTAACCGATATTCACACTTCATGTATAATAACAAATACTCCATATTGTTGTTTCAAATATCACAGAAATTCATCTTCTTTTGAATTATTTTCATTTTTCACGTGAAAATCACTCAATTGAAACTTAATTGTTGAGGAAAAATTATTTTTTCGCATTTTTATTTATTGGCAACGATCAAAGCCCTAGCAACAATAAAGTAAACTCCATTTTGACGCTGGATTCAGCCTAACATTTGCACACAATCGGATTTATAATATTATTAAGATTATGATATTCCCTCTTTATTTTATGATATTAAATAAAGCCCCCCATCGAGCTACATTTGCAATCCCTCTGTAGACATCGCAGGCACAAAATACGCTAATTTGGTCTTTTTTTAAAAGTTTTCCCGTTTAAGGAATATTAAATGGCATTATCACCGTCAGTGGCTAGCTTCTGTAATCGGTTTGCCATTCACTTCCATTTCACTAGGGCGATTTTTCTTTTCTCAAGGTCGTAGCCACCCCTCTCGCAACAGCTACTGCCTTATTTGGTGATTTATTAAGTAAGATCAATCACACATTTAAAATCAGCTTGTTATAAAATTATGAAGTAAAATAAATAAATAAATAAATAAAAATCTGCCTCCTGGACATCTATGATAGTCTAGCAGATTTTTTTAATATTTATACGTTGTAAGAAAATCGTTTTAAATATATAATTTTATATATGACTTACTTTTCCACCAATTAAATGTTTTTGCCTGTATTAATTTAATTATTTTAAAGTATTCTTTCTATTTTAATATCGTAGTGCAAATATATATTTCAGTTTAAAAGTGTTTCCCAAAAATTTTGGCTTTTATGAAGCAAATTTCCGCACTAAAGGCTTTTTGCTAGCTATAATTTAATTATTTTAAATTGTTCTTTCTTTTTTAATATTTGCACGGAAATATATTTTTCAATTGAAATATGTTTGGAAATATTATTAATGCGCTTTTTTTAAATGTGGCAACATTTGGTTAAAAAATGAATTTTACGAAATATGAAATAAGTCTCTAGTGAGAAAATGAAAATTTGAATTAAAAATTGAAAAACAAACTTAAAGCGTTAGACAAATTAAAATAAATACTTGGGCATTGCACACCGCAACTTAGTGCAGTATGTGCTTGCATAAGATCGTTCAATTGCTATGCATAGTTTTTGATCCTATAAAACTCATTTAACTTAACTATTTCGATCGATTTCTTCATTAAATAGCGTTTAAAATGACTCTTTGATTTTAAAAAATTCTGTTTCAGCGTATTTATCATACATTTCTCTATAAAAATACCAGCTTTCACATTTTTTATAGGGAATAGTTTATTATTATATGCTTAAAAAG
The DNA here is from genome assembly GCA_963931845.1 of Maratus michaelseni. Classification (NCBI taxonomy): domain Eukaryota; kingdom Metazoa; phylum Arthropoda; class Arachnida; order Araneae; family Salticidae; genus Maratus; species Maratus michaelseni. The sequence goes on along the minus strand of OZ007593.1, from coordinate 220,221,901 downwards.
AGTCCCAGTCACAATACATCTAATTACGGCAGCTACAGCGTTAGTTACTTATATATACATACACACACACACGCACTAATATATATATATATATATATATATATACTTATAAAAATACGTATAAGACATGTTTTTTTTTCTTTTTTCATACCATTGTTTTCACATGTTCAGCACAAGTAGAAATACCTTCAACTATTTTTCAGTAATGAGATAAAAAATAAGAAAAAAAGACGATCATCAAATACCTTATACATGCTTTTAATATAAAGTCTTTATCAAAACCAGACATGTATATTTTGACCGCAATATTTTGTTTATAAGATTCCTTTCCTTTTGCAGGTCAGCAATCAATTATGAATGAGATTAACAGCGCCATCTGTTAAGTGAAAAATAAAAGTTTCTTCTGCATTAACGAAAATTTTGATGTACGTTGCGTGTAAATAAGTTAAAATTAATCAAGGAAATTTTTGAAAGCATAACTTAATATTTTAAATGAAAACATTGTACAAGTATTTCAGGATTCTAAGATGGATTATGATCTATTTGAATGTTTAATTAAAACAGTATTACCAGAGATTCTAAATTAATATCGTAACTGTGACTGGATAGATTTTGTTATTTTTTATTAAAGGCTATTAAAGACTTTGGCTGAAGTATGAAGATAAAAAATTTGATAATGATGATGATGTATGATGTATGATAAATAAATTTTGTTTATTTATGTACAAACATTTTTGTGTGAGTTCTTGCATAAGGTATTTTCTGTGTCAATGACTATTCCTAAAATGTATACAGAAATGTGAGATTTTTTTAAATAATACAAATTCTATTTGGAAAGTAAAAAGAGTATTCATTAACATCTATCATTATTAGTTTTGATTTGAAGAATGTATATATAAATTTTAAATGAGTTTATTTTGAGCAAATGAAATATAATTTTTTATGCTATTTTATTCAAAGGTAATTGTAGGGCATATTGCTTTCTTATAGTATTGTGGAAAATAATATTCAATGTTGAATAATAATTATTAATAATTAAAAAAAAAAAAAAAAAGATACATTATGTTGTTGAATATTTTCCAACTTTCTAAAATAAAGAAGAATTATTACTAAATGAATATTCACGTGATATGTGATAAAATATAAAGTGAACATCGATTTTTTTTTTTTTTTTTAGGTAGATTTCGTAAGAAATACTACCTATTACATTCTCACCTAAGTTGGAAATTTTGAAAATTTTTTGCAGATCTACGCCGATCATGACTCCCAGAACCCAAAAACACCCCCAGTTCAAAACTTTATCTATCTATCTATCTATCTATCTATCTATCTATCTATCTATCTATGTATGTCACTTTTTTCTGACCACGATAACTGGAAAAATTCTGCATAAATCTCTTCCAAACTGATACATAAAATCGAAGGGCATAAAATCTCGGTCAAGTTCGTTAATGGGCAAAATCGAACCAGGGGGGGGGGGGGGAAATTTGGGAGGAACTTTTTGTGAAAACAGAAAAAATCCCATAATCTCTTAATTATTATACGTATCGAATCCGTTTAAGTTATTATTACTTCTAGGAAAAGGGCCAAAAATTTATGTATGACAGATTTTTGATATAATTAAAAATGACCCCAAGAGGGGGGGGGGGGAGGGAGGTTTTAGAAGAAAAAAAAATCATAGTTTCGTCAATTCACAAGATATCAAATCCGCGTAAATTTATTATTAATCCTCTTAATATTATCTAAAACTTTTACATTGACAATTTTTTATAGGACCAACCGTTATAGCAAAAATAAATTAAAAACAAAAAAAATCTCTGCCGGCTCCGCCTGCAAACAAGTTATTTTTCGAAGTAGGTGGTTCCAACTCCCGCATCTTTTCGAAACTGATACATAAAATCAAAGGGCATAAAATCTCGGTCAAGTTTGTTAATGGGCAAAATCGAACCAATGGGGGGGGGGGATGGGGTGGGCTTTTTGTGAAAACAGAAAAAAAACCCATAATTTCTTAATTATAATACGTATCGAATCCGTTTGAAGTTATTATTACTTCTAGGAGAAGGGCCGAAAATTTATGTATGACAGATTTTTGATATAATTAAAAATTGCCTTAAGGGGGGGGGAGGGGGGGGGGTTTAGAAGAAAAAATTCATAACTTCGTCAATTCCCAAGAGTTCAAATCCGCTTAAATTTATTATAAATCCTTTTAATATTATCTAAAACTTTTATACTGACAAGTTTTTTATAGGACCAACTCTTATAGCTTAAAAAAAAAAAAAAAAAAAAAAAAAAAAAAAAAAAAAAAAAAAAATCCCTGCTGGCTCCGCCTGCAAACAAGTTAGGTTTCGAAGTAGGCGGTTCCAACTGCCGAATCTTTTCGAAACTGATACATAAAATCTCGGTCAAGTTCGTTAATGGGCAAAATCGAACCAAGGGGGGATGGGGGGGGGTGCTTTTTGTGAAATCAGAAAAAGAACATAATTTCTTAATTATGATACGTATCGAATCCGTTTTAAGTTATTATTACTTCTAGGAGAAGGGCCGAAAATTGATGTATGACAGATTTTTGATATAATTAAAAATTGCCTTAAGGGGGGGGGAAGGGGGGTTTTAGAAGAAAAATTCATAACTTCGTCAATTCCCAAGAGTTCAAATCCGCTTAAATTTATTATAAATCCTCTTAATATTATCTAAAACTTTTATACTGACAAGTTTTTTATAGGACCAACTCTTAAAGCTTAAAAAAAAAAAAAAAAAAAAATCCCTGCTGGCTCCGCCTGCAAACAAGTTAGGTTTCGAAGTAGGCGGTTCCAACTGCCGCATCTTTTCGAAACTGATACATAAAATCAAGGGGCATAAAATCTCGGTCAAGTTCGTTAATGGGCAAAATCGAACCAAGGGGGGGATGGGGGGGGGCGCTTTTTGTGAAATCAGAAAAAAAACATAATTTCTTAATTATGATACGTATCGAATCCGTTTTAAGTTATTATTACTTCTAGGAGAAGGGCCGAAAATTGATGTATGACAGATTTTTGATATAATTAAAAATTGCCTTAAGGGGGGGAAGGGGGGTTTTAGAAGAAAAAATTCATAACTTCGTCAATTCCCAAGAGTTCAAATCCGCTTAAATTTATTATAAATCCTCTTAATATTATCTAAAACTTTTATACTGACAAGTTTTTTATAGGACCAACTCTTAAAGCTTAAAAAAAAAAAAAAAAAAAAAAAAAAAAAAAAAAAAAAATCCTTGCTGGCTCCGCAAGTTAGGTTTCGAAGTAGGCGGTTCCAACTGCCGCATCATCGCAAAAAGGTCATTTCTTCCGCAATTCCCGACAAACAGGCGCCCCACGATCTGCGTCTTCGAAATTTACCTGTGCCTGTAGGCCGAGCCGTCAGGAATATTTTTTTTTTTTTTTTTTACTACAGAAGCAAATTTAATGTTTTAAAAAATTAAACAAAAAATTATAATAAAAAGAGAGAAGATTTTTTTAATTATACGATAACAATTTTGAACGTAGAATGCCCAATTTACAAATGCTTTTGAACAATTATGAACCATTACTCGTGATGTAATTAAATAAGTTCAAACATAGTTAACTAATAAATTTTGAGGATATTCAGACTTTTTAAACCTAAAATTAAAAATGGTTTTTACGTGAACAGGAAAAAAAATAAATATAGATCTTCGTTTTTTTAAGAGCTAATTTGAATGGTTTCCACTAAGATTTATAAAATCAACATTTTTTGAATTTATACTCAATGCCCCCAATTTAATTAATAACAATAATATGTATAAAACTATCATGAAAACTAAGATGAGTTTTTTTTTCTAACACTTGTTTTCACTTTTTTATAAGCATTCAATGTTTATCTTAAAAATCACGCCTACACTGTAAAAAATGACCAATGTTTCTTATTTTATGAAAAAATACTTAATATAATCTTCTGAGTTATCCGAAATTCTGAATAGTGAGTTCCATTGTCTTTTGAATCCCCAGAAACCAATACATTTTCAAAATTTAAGGAATTATTTATAAAACAAAGTATTTTTCGCAGCCCGTATTTTTCAGAAACGTTTCCGAAGGGTCTTTATAGTGTATTAATTAGTGTCCTCAGCCTGGAATACCTGTTTTTCGAATGTCATCCATTCTCAAGTAAACGTTTTCAGCCGCATAAGTTAATTTATTCATGAAAGAGTAAAGAAATAATCTTAATTTTAATGTTATTGTTAACGCTGTTAATTTTGCATATTTGCCTGTTAAATACAGGGCCATTCATAATTCCCTCCGAGGTTTCGAAACGTTATAGTAAAAAAACGAAGACGAATATGAAAAAAAGAAACATATGAAATTATTCCGAAACTATTCAAGTTTTACTTACGTACATTACAGGTGTTCTATGTGTGAACCCTTGGTCACACGGCATACATCCATGCGATAGTCCAGTTCCTGCCATACTCCGTTTCTTTAAATTTCCGGTACCACACATGAATTGTTTTGTCAGTTGGTCCCTGTTTTCGATATTTATTACGAAAGGCCCGTTGAACTGACACCACTGATTCAGATTTAAAGAAACGGAGTATGGCAGGAACTGGACTATCGCATGGATGTATGCCGTGTGACCAAGGGTTCACACATAGAACACCTGTAATGTACGTAAGTAAAACTTGAATAGTTTCGGAATAATTTCATATGTTTCTTTTTTTCATATTCGTCTTCGTTTTTTTACTATAACGTTTCGAAACCCCGGAGGGAATTATGAATGACCCTGTATATTTTTTGAGCATGAAAATGTTTACTTGAGAATGGATAGCATTCGAAAAACAGGTATTCCAGGCGGAGGACACTAATTAATACACTATAAAAACCCTTCGGTAACGTTTCTGGAAAATACGGGCAGCGAAAAATACTTTGTTTTTATAAATAATTCTTTAACTTTTGAAAATGTATTTGTTTCTGGGGATTCAAAAGACAATGGAACACGCTATTCAGAATTGCTAATAACTATTAGAAGATTATATTATATTTTCGTTCGTGGTTATAGTATACTTTCATAAAATAAGAAACCTTGGTCATTTTTTACAGCGTAGTTTCAAGACTGCAATTTATGTTGTTACAAAAACTTTCCATTAAAATGAGTTAATTTCACGTGGGATTCCTATTATGAAAATTTTTTATTTACGCATGATAGAAAGCACGGACTGCCAAGTTTATTACAAAAAATAATTTTTTGTTCTATCTCTTTTTTAATACATTACGACAAGAAAGAAAAAAGACGCATTATTTAAACTATATATTTATGATTTCTTTTTCTCAACATATCATGATAATTGAACAGATACTAAACTAATAATTGATAATATATATATATATATATATATATATATATATATTATATTTTTTTTTATTTATAATTTATTTTCTAATTTTTCTGCTAAAAATATTCCATTGTTACATTTTCACAGCCAATTGGCATATTTTAGCGAGCGTGCTTTGGCGCATAATTAATTCCACTGCTGTAACTCGTGTGCAGTTGTAAGCATAATGCATATTTGGTGTTTTATCAGCTGTACCTGGCTAATGGAAAAAGTCACTTAAAATAATAAGTTCACATTGTTAATTTATTGTTAAATTCAAAAAATAATAAAATGTTGTATTTTCATCGGAAAAACACCTGTGTACATAAATTTTACAATTCTAGCGTAACAGGAAGTGAGTGAAAAGTCAATTACAAAATTGCATATTTACATACATGAACAAAATTAATTTATATGAACGAGTGTAAAAATATAACACAAAAAAAACTATTTATTTTGTTAACCTTTAAGAGAGCAAATTTAGATCCAGGTATAGTTTAGTTACTAATGGTTTCGTTCAAAGATTTCAATCCTTAAAAAAATGGAAGAATTTATTTTTATATATGAATTTTATTGTATTCCTAATTGATATTTTGGATATTTTAAGCTGTTCTCTCTGCAGTAGATACAAAAATGTAATATAGCTATTGCTGGATTAAATAATAATCAAATGTTTTAATCTAGGCCATTCTTAAGATCCACTATTAAATACAAGTAATAATATTTGGCTTAAATGGTAAAGAATTTCGATTTCGGTTTTCGAGGAATTTATGTTTTAGAAGATCCTGAACACAGTTTGACTGTTTTTAGAAAGTGTCTGTCTGTCTCTCTGTGTGCCTGTATGTGACAAAAAAATTGTTAGCCCTCTATCTCAAGAATTAATACACGGAAATTCACAAAATTTAATATTCCATTAGACCTTGATATAAATTGGTGCTGAATAGTTTTTGGTGTAAATCCCCTAACAGATGGCGCTGCTATGCTATATATTATATATATATATATACATATAATTTTAGGCAGATTTCGTAAGAAATACTACCTATTACATTTTCACCTAAGTTGGAATTTTTGAAAACTTTTTGCAGATCTACGCCGATTATGACTCCAAGAACCCCAAACCATCTCCAGTTCAAAACTTTATCTATCTATCTATCTATCTATCTATCTATCTATGTCACTTTCTTATGGACACGATAACTGCATTAATTCTGCACAAATCTCTTCCAAACTGATACATAAAATCAAGGGGCATAAAATCTCGGTCAAGTTCGTTAATGGGCAAAATCGAACCAGGGGGGGAATGGGGGGGGGGTTTATGAAAACAGAAAAAAACCCATAATTTCTTAATTATGATACGTATCGAATCCGTTTAAAGTTATTATAACTTCTAGAAAAAAGGACGAAAACTTATGTATGACATATTTTTGATATCATTAGAAAAACCCCAAGGGTAAGCAGAAAAAAAATCATAACTTCGTCAATTCCCAAGATATCAAATCAGTTTAAATTTATTATATTCCAAATTTCGGGAATAGCTCTATCTCAAGATCTAATGTAGGGATTTTCATAAAACTGTTGCTGAATAGGTATTGGTGTATATCACTCAACATGTGGCGCTGCTATAGCGTTAGTCATTTCTGAAGAACGGAATTTCATCAAACTTCATATTCTATTAGACCTTGACATAAGTTGGTGCTGATTAGGTTTTCGTGTAAATCGCTTAACAGATGATATTGCTATGTTGTATATATTTTTTTTATTATTCTAAAATGCATAGTAAAAAAATACGTTTTTTGAAATTTCAACAAGTCTGAGTTAGAAGAAAGATTTGCGATTGGCAATATCTGACTAGTTTTAACAAGAAATCGTAAAGTTATGCTTTATTAATGCACTAGCTGACCGGTCCGACATTATCCGGTTTCGTCATAATAACCTTACATATTTATATGATTACTTCAGATTTGTATGATTTTATATGTTTCACCTGAATTTGTATGAATTTATATTTTGAAATAAAAATTTTGCAAAAACATTGATATTTATTGGTAAAATCGCTCGTAAGCAGACTTTTTTTTTTTTTTTTTTTTCACGTATGGAAGTTTGATAGTTTTAAAATATATAGTTCTTGTTGTTCGAACTCCTTGAAATTTTGATAGGTTATAAATGTAATGGTTTTACAGCTCATATAAACATTTTGTGAAAAATATTGGTATCTATTTATAAAAGAAATGTGTTTTTTTCTCGTTTTTATTTTGTTTGTTTGTTTTCGTGATGGATCATTTAACATAACAAAAAAAAAAAAAAAGTTCTTGTCATCCGAAGTGTCTAAAAATTTAATCTATTATAAATATTCCAAGCCCATTGTATCCAAGCCCACTTTAAAATTTCGTGAAAACATATGCGTATCTAGTCATGAAAACCTCATCCAAAGCAGAAAGAAGCAATGCCTACACTACACAGTCCTCGTTATAGGTATTCATGGAAAATTTCACAGATTTTATTTTTACAAATACTTCTATTCGTTCGAAGTTTTCAATATTTTTGTAGATGATGTAAATCGGGTCTGCCGAGATGCTTTAAAAAGATTGTGTCGAAATACTGACGTTTAATTACGTTTAGCGTAAACAAAAGATCGTCTTCGGAAGTGATCTGCAGTCGCAAATTGTTTCGCAAGGGTTCAAACGCGTATTTTTCAAAACCGACAGCACTGTCGAAAAGAAGAATGTTTAAGCTTTAAATATGCATTTTTGTGAATTAGAAAAGGAAACCTAGAGAGCGTTGCCGAAAGGTGGAAAAATTCAACTGCGAAAAAGAACCTATTGAAACAAAAATGAGACGTTTAGCAACAATATATTTTTTTAATGATTGCTGCGTTTAAGATGTAAAATTAAAAAAAATACTAATATGTATTCCTTTATTCTCCATATAACGAATGGATAGTTCGATTGGCATTACATTTTTCGACAAAAAAAAAAAAAAAAAAAAAACAGAAATTTGTTCTTCCTTTTCTACGAGCTTCAGAAAGCAGCGACTGGTCATGCGGGTACGCTTGCTGATTTTCAGAAAAAGTAATGCGTTTTTGATAATTTTTTTATTACTATATCAGCCAATTACTAAACAAATAAATATTGGACGATCAGGTGCAATAGGTCGATTCAGGTGCAATCAGGACGATTAGGTCTTGCCTTGCACTACCCTCATTGAAATTTTCAGACTTGTACGTGCGGTAGATGTCGCTATTCATCGCGACAGACAGACACACACACAGACCGGGCGAAACTTTCTTTTATTTGCATAGATTTAATGATGCACTGGAAAGCAATCTAAATATATATTTTCTGCATGCATTTCAGGCTGATCTTGCATTTATAGAAAAGTGTTACGAATTTGAAACCTACAAGTTTAAAAAATAATATTATGCAGCATGTGCATTTCTAATTTTTTTATGCTCTTTTCAAAATCAAAATCATATTATATCTATGTTTTCAAATTCTAAAAATGTTGTTCAATTTATATTTTTAGCTGATTCACATTCACATGTACAACACAAACATTTTTTTTTTTTTTTTGAAAAATACAAAAAATTGCAAAAAGGTTATTTTTTAAATATATTCTTTTAAATTGCACCCTCTTATGATGTGGACGCAGTTCCTATCTCAAAAAATCAAGTAATCATTCAGATGGCAAATTAAGTAAAATTCTATGTCGATATGAAAGAAAATTATTTTTTTATAAAATTTCAGATCGACGATCTTAATTTGGAACATTGGCCTGAATAATTGTTAATATTCGTGAATATGGAAATATCGACCTACTTAAAATTATCAGATATTTAAAGGAAAACTTAATTATCTTCAAAGATATGGCATTTAAAGTATATGTAAGATGTATTTTTTCTATAATTTTCACGATACCTTTTCAAAACAGCTTTCTAAAAAATGAAATATTATAGACATTCTAAAATAATAATAATAGAAAAAATTCTTTTTTTTTTTTTTTTTAACCTATTTAAATCTTAACGTGAAAATCATGTTTTTTCTTAAATAAAAATTTTTTGGTAAACCATTCAAAGTTTAATATGACTTAGCATTACTTTCGTTGACAGGAAAATATTTCAGGTTTTATTTATATATTTATTTATTTTTACTTACCCATCATACGTAGTATAATGTAAATCTTTTAATCGTTTTGAAAAGATTTTTTTGACGGATTTACACGTTTCAGACACTGGAGATTCCGAAAAACATATTTTTAGTCCGCCTGTGTGTCTGTAAACGCTCTATCTACGCGAAAAAATTGAGATAGAGACTTGAAATTTGGTATGTACTTAGTATGTAATAATGGGAAGAAGCTTATTGAATTTCAGTAACCTCGATTATGCGGAACTATTTTTTTCGGACTCTCGAAATATTCGTTCTGATGAAAAGTATATAAAATTTTCGAAATTGTTTATTTTAAGGAGTGAATATAAAATACAATAAAAAAACATAAATTTTGTATAAAGCATGAAGTCGATCGGATAATTAGTTGACGAGATATTTGTAATCCTATTTTCCACACTCTTCGATTTTTCATGACCCTGTATTTCATCCAAATTTCAATTCAGAGATATATTTTAATTGGAAATGAGACGCTTAATCAGATGCAATAAACCGCTAGTTAATAGGGTTATTAGTTTTGGAGTTATAAGGATGTTGTTTTAAGAAAATCAGTAATCGATCCTTTAAAGTTTATGACATCATCAGGCCACGAATTTATTCGAATTGCAATGCATTTTATAAGTAGTTTACACATTTTTTATTTTAATATTTTACATTATGCATATCCATGATAGGTAAGTATTACGGTGGCCCCAAACGAATGTTTTTTTTTTTTTTTTTTTTTTTTTTTTTTGTATGGGTTTTGTGTTTCTCCTACATCTACTTCACAAATTCATGTTTAAATGATAACATAAAAAGCAATTACCTATTCAAGGACATTTCTGATTTACTACTTTAGACATTCTGAAAACAAAACTGAATAGGCAAATACACATCAAAAAAAGTTTTTTGGCGAAAGAAAACCACATACTTTTCTTAAGTAAACATTATGATAAGCCAGACAAATATGAAACATGTATGTCAGATTTCTCTCTCATACGACTTCGTGAGAATTAACCCCTTAAGCACCCTTTTAAATTAAGTTACATAGTGCTGAATACCAGCTATGATAAATTTCGTTAAAAATAAAAAAAAATTAAAAATACAAAACCCATACCAGAAATTCTAAAGAAATAATTTTAATTTAGGCAATCAGGAAAGGTCTGTCATTGTATAAAATACAAATTACAACTGGAATATTGTGGTATGAATTCAAAATTTTGAATTAAAAAAAAGGCGAAACTGGCAACCTGGACGTGCGCACATACGTCCTGGTATTACAGATAGAGGTTCCATGACGTACGCAGGTACGTCGTGGTGCTTAAGAGGTTAAAAATGTTATTTACACATATCTGACGGAGTAAAAAAAAAGGAAGGAAAACCAACGTAGGAACCTTAAAATTAATATCCAATATAGGTAAAAGTTGCTTATATGCAGTGGCGGATGGTGACGGCCTTTATTTGGGGCACTAAATGCATAGTTGAAAAATGTATTATTTTCTTACCACTAATATGTAAAATAAATATTTGCCTTATTTGTTGGCAGAAAATTTTGCCGTTAAACCACCAAAAGTTTTATTTAAAACAAGAACGAAAAATCATGCGTCAAGCATAAATTATGTAACACTTTCCAACGCTTCCAAAATAATTTTACAAATCATAACGTTTAATAAGCTGAAAGATAACATCTAAGTAAACAATTTGGAAAACGCATAACATATTTAAAAACATAATTTCAGGAATTTCCAACGTATACAATATTCGGAAAAATATCCGAATTCTTTTATTCAGCCCTGTATATGATCTATAGATTTGTATATATACTACATAGGATTCTAAATTTTAGTTCAGTTAAGAAACGCTTTGCACAGTTTAAAATTCTCCTTCTGGAGTTTCTGTCAATAAACGGAAATGTGTTCGCGAACTTCTGTGCTTCCCTGTATAGGATCTACAGAATTTATACACACCACGTAATAAACAAAAAGTGAGTTAAATTTAAAATCGCGTTCAGTAATTTAAAACGCACTTCCAGGAATTATTGTTAACAGACATTAGAGAATTCTTTTGTGTGTCCCTGTAAATGAACGATGACTGCTATACACACAATATTCTGTGGTAAGCATCTTGTAATGCACCTTAGTGATATATATAAATTTAAAGGCGTTTAAAATAGGGAAACATTATTTAAATCAACCGTAGACGATTTTCCTCCATAGACGTAATGTAACGGAATTCCTTTGACTGTCCCTGTAAAGTAACTGTAAGTGCTATGCACACCCTATTCCATATTAAGCTTCTTGCTGATATTTATCAATTACAATGTGTTTGCAATTGTGTAACATCATTAAAATAAACAGCAAATGATTTTCCCTCATAGACCGTAATGTAACGGAATTCTTTTGAGAGTCCCTGTAAAAAAAACTATAAGTGCTACACACTTCAGTTGAAATAGAGAACGTGCTATAGATAACGACAATAACATATAAAAATTGCAAGGCAATCCGAGCCTATTTACGGGAGTTAGAGCACGGCCAGACGGCAGACGGCAGACGGCAGACGGCAGACGGCAGACGGCAGACGGCAGATGGCCAGACGGCAGACGGCAGACGGCCAAACAAACCGAAGTCATAAACACTTTTGAACTAGGTTGGAAAGTGTTAAAAACAATGGTAAGAAAATAATAAAAATTTCAGCTATGTATTTAGTGCCCCAAAACGAGCTAGTCATGAGCCGCCACTGCTCATATGTATCATGGAAAAGCTGTATATAGTGAAAGCCAGAAAAAAATAGAAAAATAAGCCATATGTGAGAGATTCATCTTTAATGATCTGTAGCCGAGCACGTAGTAGAATATTCTGTCCTAAACTTCTGTCATACTTTCCTCACAAGATATTTACTGTTCACAATCACTTTATAAAAAGTTGTTATTCCCTGATGCCAGTATTTACGGCTACAATATTATCTTTGTTAGTTGGAGTAGTGAGACGCTTTGTAGCACCACTATAATTCTCCTACAGGGTGATTATTAAAAAAAAAACTAACCCGATATATGAGTCCTTAACTGTCACACCGTTCACAGAAACTGCCTGAAATTTTGGTTTTAAGTATTTTGAGGTATGCGCTCAAGAATCATCTGAAAATCAACAGTTATACTCTAACAGTTACGGTTGCAGTGACAAAATTTCAAAAATTTCAAATGACAACACCTTTTTTTTTTTTTTTTTTTTTTTTTTTTTTGGAATGTGATCTTCATAGTGAAAAACCATAAAAAGCGTTGGAACGGTACCTGCAGCACGAAAATTGCCGGCGCTAGACAGACTAAGAAGAAAAGTGAAAACAACGAATAAGGACAGAGAATCAACAGAAAACAAAACATTTTATCGTGTTTCAGAAATTTTCCACGTCACACACGAAGACACGTTGCATGCGGCAGATGGTAGATAGCACTGAATAATAAAATGTTTTACTTTCTGGTGCTTCTCTGTCCTTTATTGGTTGTTTTAACTTTTCTTCTGAGTCTCTCTAGCGTCGGCAATTTTCGTGTTACAGGTACCGTTTCAACGCATTTTATGGTTTTTCACTATGAAGATCACATTCCAATAAATAAAAAAAAAAAATAGGTGTTGCCATTTGAAATTTTCAAAAATTTGTCACTGTAACCGTAACTGTTACAGTTTAACTGTTGTTTTTCATACGATTCTTGAGCACATACCTCAAAATACTTAAAACCAAAGTTTCAGTCAGTTTCTGTGAACGGTGTGACAGTTAAGGACTCATATATCGGGATATTCTTTTTATAATCACCCTGTATATCCAATTTACAAATTTATGTTCAAATGATTACACAAAATTATTCATATATCCAAGAGAATTTCGAGATTTACTACTATAGACATGCAGAAAACAAAACGGAATAAGCAAACACACATAGAAAAAAGTTTTTATGAAAGAAAAACTTCCGCCTTTCCTAAGCAAACATTATGATAAGCCAGAAAAATATCAAATATTTTTGTCAGATTTTTTTCTTAATACGGCTTCTCGAGAATCTATATTTTTCTCTGAATTATTTACACATCCCTGACAGAAAAAAAAATAGAGAAGGATAACTTTCGTAGGAACATGAAAATTAATCGTCATGAAGGGAAAAGTTGCTTTTATGAATCATTGAAAATCTCTATCTCTTGAAAGATAAAAAAAAATCGTAGATGAGAGATTTATCTTTAAAGATCCTCTAGGACGTAGAAAACTCTTCTGCCCTACACTGTTAAAAATTTGCAGCAAACTGTCTAGTCATTCGACCGTTTTTATAGAAAACGGTTACGTAACCGAAATTTAACTCTATTATGACCATATTATTGCCATAGTATGGTCAGAATAGAGTTAAGTTACGGTTATGTAACCATTTTCTATAAAAACGGTCAAATGACTGGACTGTTTGCTGCAAATTTTTAACAGTGTAATCTTCTGTCATTATATCCTTCAAAGTGTGTAATGTTCACAGTTCCATTACCATGGGGGGTTATTCCCCGATGCGTTTACTGCTCCCCTATTTTCTTTGCTCTTTGAAATTATGCGACGCTATGTAGCATAATTTGTATTTGATCTGGAATCAACTTCACCCTACTTCATAAAATTATTATAAAATTTTAATTTTCTGATTAGTAATCCAAATCTTACAGATTAGCTTAATGCGTGATTCGTATGTCCTACGCTTATTGAAGTAGCTACGCCATTACTAAATTCCAAACAAATGTTATAGAAAATGTCACGTTAAATTTCTATGAATACGCAACTATAAATAATAGAATAAGATGTTCTTATCTGAACATTTAAAATGTAAATAATTTTATGTAGGTCCTCCGATTTGTAATTGCATTGTTTTTTATTCACTTTCATAACACCGACAACAAAGTTTAAAAATTTGCAGAAAAAAAATATTCTATAATATCACGTCAAAAAATTTCAGCTCGATACTCTGAATTTAGAAGTTTTGCTTATATTCTCTTGAGACCCCGCGTCCATTCTATTGGACATTTTTATTTTTTATATAAAATAATTAATTTCAGTTCGAACTTGTAAATACTTGCTGTCCATTATACTAGACTAGGGAATCGAACCCGGGCTTCCCGGGTTACAGAACGCAGGCGAAAACCATTTTTTTCCCTAAATCTAATAGATTTTTCCTATTTTTATTTGTCAAAGTTGCTGCATTTAGTGATTTTTTTACTGGTTTCTTTGCTTTTTTTGTGCGTGAAGCGCTCATATATGCGGTATTCATCCAGTTTTTGTTTATTATTTATTTATTTATTTATTTATTTATTTATTTTTATTAAGCGTTCATACATGCGATATAGTGATCGCGACATTAACGAATTTCAAGGGTTTTGTTTATTTTTCATTTTTTTGGTATTATTAGTACAGGGAGTTCCCTGCATCCAGTGATGCTTCTTTGTTAATTTATTATTCATCATCTTATGCATGCGATATAGTGATCGCGATATTGACGAATTTCATGTATATTCGTTTTTTCCAACTTCGCAATGACCGTTAACATTATTTGTAATTCTGATGAAACATGAATTAAAACGTTGTTTCTTACTGCTCATATTAACTTTTTATATGCATTTTTATTAAATTTGTGAAATAAGTTTTTTATATTTTATTCATAAAAATGCAATATCTAAAACAATATCTTCTGTTTATATTATCTGTTAAAATATTCGATGTTTGTTTATGGTGTAAACAAATAATTTTCTTTTAAATTTTTAAATTATTACAAAGCTTCCTTTTCTCCAAAATCGTCTGAACTAATCAAATTTTGTATCCGGTATAACGCTACTCTCATATAAAGGCACCCTATTCTTGTGACGTTTTTATTTCAAAATTCATTAATTTTACTACCTGTAACTATTTAAAAATTTATAATGGCAGCATTCTTCCATTTGTTTATTGGGCGTTTCAAAATTCATGCTTAAAAATTATTTTATAAGCCATAATATATCAGGCAATTAAGATATAGTTTTCAAACAAATTGCATTTGAAAGTATTTTTTTTTTCCTCTATTACGGTGCAAAAATTGAAAATTTGCTATGTTTAGAAATTAAAAAAATTGCAATAGCAAAAATCACAAAACCGAAATTTCATCGTCAGCTGTTGCCATTCGCAAAATGACGTATGCGTTACACACGGACACGTTTGGCCTTTATAATATAGATAGTCTAGTACTTCTATCTGTGCACCGAAATAATAAAAAAATTGCAGCTAAATATGTATTTTAATAATTTGAAAGTGGCAGAGAACAAGAAACAGACTGTTGAAGGAAAGAAGACAGTTTTAACTCTAATTTTATATACTTTTTAAGAGTATTTTGATATTAATGCTACACAAATCTAATTTTAAATGTTGTGTCAATGAAATGACATCGCAGTTTAAGTAATTTAATGTATATTTTAGAGAATAAACAAAAAAAAAATTAATGTCCATTCTATTGGACGTTGGGTCTTCATCAGTTGTTACTTACCCATCATACGTAGTATAGGGTAAGTCTTGTAATCGTTTTGAAAATCGAAAAAAAAATTTTTGACGGATTTACACGTTTCAGACACTAGAGATTCCGAAAAACATATTTTTAGAAAAAAAATTTTGCCGTCCGTCTGCTCTATCTCCCGAAAAAATTGAGATAGAGACTTGAAATTTGGTATGTATTTAGTATGTAATAATGGGAAGAAGCCTATTTAATTTCAATATCCTCGATTAACCGGAACAATTGTTTTCGGACTATCGAAATATTCGTTCTGATGAAAGGTATATAAAAATTTTCGAAATTGTTTATTTTAATAAATGAATATAAAAGACAATAAAAAAACATAAATTTTGCATAAAGCATGAAGTTGATCGGGTAATTAGTTGCCGAGATATTTGGAATCCTATTTGCCACACTTTTCGATTTTTCATGACCCTGTATTTCATCCAAATTTCACTTCAAATATATATTTTAATTGGAAATTGGATGCTTAATCAGATGAAATAAACCGCTAGTTAATAGAATTATTATTTTTGGAGTTATAAGGATGTTTCTTTCAAGCAATTCAGTAATCGAGCCTTTAAAGTTTATGACGTCATCAAGCCACGATTTTATTCGAATTGCAATGCATTTTATAAATAGTTTACACATTTTTATTTTAATATTTTACATTATGCATATCTATGATGGGTAAGTATTACGGTGGCCCCCAACGACTAGTTTTATTCACATTAGACTCTTGTTGTATACTGAAGAAACGCATTAGTTTTTACTTAAAAATCAAGACAGTATTGAAATAAATAATAGATACAGAAATAGATAATATATTTTCTTAAATAAATAAATAAAAAAATATTTAGTGAAAGATTTTTTTTGCAGCATTTAGTAATTGCAGATACTTAGAATTAAGCTTTTATTATGTGTTAGTCTTATTCATTGTAACTATTTTTGGTATTATTTTTCTGATACGATATTCATAATTGAATTAATAAATTTAATCATATTTAAATAACAACAAAATTTTAAAGACAATATACTTAAAGATAACAGTGTGAGATTATAAATAAACTCATTTTGATTTCTTTTACATTTCTTCTTGGCATTTACTTGTCAATTGTGGTAGCTGTGCCACTAATTATTATTATTCTAACAAACAAATGACTGGTGTTGAGAGAGTTAAAAAACAAAATAAGATATTATTATTATTATTATTATTATTATGAAAATTAGTACACTGATCAACACGTTTCGTATTTAAAGTACACCTTTTCTATTTAATGATGCAAAAATTGAATTTATGCGATATTTAGAAATGATGTATACACGATAAAAACACACTTCTGATAATACAAAAGTTTGTAGAAATAAGAACTTTATGCAGTTTTTTGAGTATTTTGTTTAAAAATCTGTTTTTTTAAGCCTATGCAGCGATCTTACCTATGTGTGTATGCGCACAACCTTATTTTATATTATAATACTTATCATCTTACTTGCAGGCCCTGATTATCGCACGGGCATCCGGGGCCCATGCCCTGGGCACAAAATTTCTGAGGGTCACAAAATTTTTCATAATCTCATCTAAATTTACATTTTAAAAAATCATAATTGTGCCAACGTTTTTATTTCTTTTGGTACTTTTGTTTTCATTCAGTATCAGTTTGGTTTTATCCTTTAATATCAATATCATCATTAATATGTAGACTTCTCATCATTATTTTCAAGTAATTGATGTAGTGTATTTGTCAAGTCATTCAATTTTATCATATTGCATACATTTATTCGAAAAGTGACACAACTGAATAAAATGTGATATTTGAGATATTAATACGATAAAATGACAAACATATATCTCAATTTATGGTTAAAAGCACATTTCAATAAATAATAGAAAAAATGTTTTATTTTTATTGCTGGAATCGTTTTTCAATTATACGCAAAACGCATTTTTTTTTGTGTTGGCACTTTCAAATAAGCGTGCAATATGTAAAAAACAAAAAAACTATTATTACTAAATCAACCAATTTAAGTTGGCACGAAAAAACTGAATGTGCCCTGGGCACAAAAACTTGCAAGTTGGGCCCTGCTTTCTTGATAAAAATTATAATATAACATAAGGTTGTCCGCATGAAATGTAGCTTGTATTCATGTATTCGTTTAACTATAATTAATAATTGACTTGCAGAAGCACATTTATAAACTATTGAATAATTGAATTTCAGGTTCATCTATTTATTTTTTACGGGTAATCAACTTTTTAAAACTCTTTTTAATATTATTTGGTGTCTAATTAAATTTTGTATCATTATTTTATGTAAAATTCAATTTTGTGTCATTATTTTTTCTCAAATATTAAGAATTTTACATTTGGATTCATCTAATTCAATAGCAAGATTTTTACAGGACTAAGATCCAATGTCCATTCTATTGGACACGCTAAAAAACAAAGCATTTTAATTTTTTTTAAATAAATGAAAATATGTATTGCTTTCTAAACTCAAAAGAAACATAAATCTCAAAAATTTTAAAATTTGCTCAAAAAATATGAGCTTGGGTCTCAAGAGGATATAAGAGTAATTATTCTTAAATTTTTAAATATTGACACATTGAAAACTATTCGATATTGAAGCGAAAATTTAATTTGCTTCAAAGATGTTTCAGTTTAAATATCTGCAAATTATGTCTTTTTTTTTTTTTTTTTTTGTAATTTTAATAATTCTTTTCAGAATGAGCATTCTAAAAAGTGAAATACTAGGCATTGTAAAATAATAATAATATACAAGTTTAGTTTTTTTACCTATGTACATCTTACATATTTAACATATTTTTATTTTCTTAAATAATTACTAATATTATAAACAATTCAAATACAATTAAGTTAAACCTATTTAAATATTATTTTTATTAACAGACAACTATTTCACTATTGTTATTTATAATATAATAATAATAATAGACAAGTTTAGTTTGTTTTACCTATGTACATCTTACATATTTAGCATATTTTTATTTTCTTATAACTAATATTATAAAGAATTCAAATGCTATTAAGTTAAACATATTTAAATATATATATATATATATATATTTAACAGAAAACTATTTCACTATTATTATGCATGGAATTTTTGTTTCTGATTTATTCAATTTACAAACTTATGTTTAAATGATTATATAAAAAACATAATTACCTATTCACGAAGATTTCCAGATTTACTACTTTAGACATGTAGAAAACAAAACATAACATCCAAACATACATCTAAGTAATTTTTTTATTAAAGAAAAACTCCTGTCTCTCTTACGTAAACATTATGAGGAGAAAGAAAAATATGAAACATGATTATCAGATTTCTCTTTCATATGATTTCCCGAGAATTAAATATGTTTCTATGAATTATTCACACATCTCTGAGGGAGTAAATAAAAGAAAGGGAAACTTTTGTAGGAACATTAAAATTAATCTCAACTAGGGGGAAAAGTTGCTTATGTGGATCATCGAAAATCTCTATCTCTTGAAAGCAAGGAAAAATAGAAAAAAAAAAGTCATATGTGAGAGATTCTTCTTTAACGATCCTCTTTAGTCGAGGACGTAGAAGATTTTTCAGTCCTAATCTTCTATCATACATCCATCAGGGTGTTTACTGATCATAATGACTTTTTAAGAAGAGGTTATTCCCGAAGCCGGCGTTTACGGCTCCCCTATTTCCTTTATTCGTTGGAGTTATGCGACGCTTTGTAGCACCACTTGTATTCCATCTGGAATCACCGTCATTCTACTCCATAAAATCATCATAAAATTATAATTTTCTAATTGATAGTCCAATTCTTAAGGATTAGATGATTTGATTTTCGTGAATATTTTCTTATTAAATTAGCGTTTCCATTACTCAATGTACTAGTAATTTTTAAGTAAATGGCATGTTAAATGTAGCAAAAATACGTAATTTTAAATAAGAGAATAAATTATTGCTATGTGTACATTTTGATAACACTCTTTTTATTCTAAATTATTTTTTCACGTTAAGATATATAAAAAAAAACATTTCATATATATATATATATATAGTTATATTTTATAAATATCTAAAATAAAATATCTAAAAAAACTAGAAAATGCAAAACTTATCAGGATTTTAAACTTATGTGTTTTCCTGTCTGTGTATGTGTTACGTATCTATATATTTTTCAATAAATTACATAATTTTTATTGATTTTCTGGTATTGTAAAGATAAATCTATTTAAAAAATAAATATATATTGTTTTGCAAACGGCGTTTTTTTTAAGAGAATATTTACCGGGCTACAAAATTTAGAGGAACATTTTTTTTTTTTTTTAAACTGTACTGAAATTTTCTCTTTACATTATATTCTTTCAGATTGTCTACTAACAACAGCAAAATGCATTTTATATGAAAAGTATCAAAAATTTATTCAAATAAACTTTCGAAATTTATCAAAAGCAATAATTTTGTATTAGCCGCATGTTAGGCGATAATAGTCAAATAAATTGCCGAAGATTTCGCTACTCAGCAGAATTTTTTGTTCCGATAATTTCGGCGGTTTAAGTGCATAGTTTGATTACATGACTGTTAAATTTGGGTTTTATTTAAATTTATTTTGTTTATTTTATTTACTTAAAAATGAAGTGTTAATATTATTATGGAATATTAGCCAGAAACCTACTGATAATTTTTTTAGTGCAAACCGATTAATCTTTCGTAATACGGCTGCACATGATAGAGGTAATTAAAAAAAAAAAAAAAACATACATGAAAATAATTTTATACACCTTAAAAATATCAGTAAACTCAGATACAGTTTTCAAACAAATTGAATTTGAGAGACAATTATTTTTCTTATTCGACGGTGTAAAAATATAAATTGTCGGAAGTTTGGAAGTTAAAAAAGTTTTAGTAAAAGCGAAATTTATTGTTTAGGTGTTTAGACTGTCAATGTGACATCAGCGTTGCTCACGGATGTGGTTTTGATTTATAATGTTTAAATAAGTTTTTAAACATTAAAAAAATCAGTAAATTCAGATACAGTTTTCAAACAAATTGAATTTGAGAGACAATTATTTTTTTTTTATTCAACGATGTAAAAATTTAAATTGTCGGAAATTTTGAAGTTAAAAAAGATGTAGTAAAAACAAAATTTATTGTTTAGGTGTTAATGTGAGACTGGCAATGCTACATCAGGTTGCTCACGGATATGTTTTTGATTTACAATGTTGAAACCTATTGCCCATTTCTTGTACTACTGTGGGCAAAAAATAGTAAGACTTTGTTCATAATTTTAAAATTCTTAATTTATTCTTCCAAATCTATTTCGTCCCCCTCAAAGTAATCCCCCCCTGGCCCCAATACACTTGTGCCAACGTTTCTTCCAATCCTCGAAACAGTTGTTAAAGTCAATTTCTGGAATAGCCTTCAATGCGCGTAGCGATTCACGTTTAATGTCTTCAATTGATTCAAAACGGTTTCCCCGGAGTGGACGCTTGAGTTTGCTGAATAGCCAGAAGTCACACGGAGCTAAATCAGGCGAATACGGTGGTTGCGGCACTATATTGGTTGAAAATTTGTCGAAAACTCACGAAGAATTAATGCAGTATGCCACGGTGCATTATCGGTGCATCTTTCAAAATGGTTTTCACTGATCCTTCCAATATTCCAACGATGCCAGTAAGGTCTCTGACTGTTAATCGTCGATTCTCAAGCACCAATTCCTTGATTTTATTGACGTGTTGATCATCAGTTGATGTTGATGGCCGTCCTGGACGTGGTTCGTCGTCAACGCGTTCTTGACCCTCTTTGAATAATTTATATCAATCAAAAACACTTGCTCGGGACAAACAATTATCAGCGAAGGCCTTTTGCAACATTCTGACCGTTTCGGCACCAGAAATTTGATTCCGCAAACAACATTTAATGGAACTTCTTTGTTGAATAATTTCACTCATTGTAAAAATCGCCGAATGCACTTTTTGTACTTCAGAAAGATAAGCGTATACTAAACACTAATGAATATTTTGATGTGACATTTGGCATAGATGTCACTGACAGTCATACCAACCTAGAAAAAAAAAATATTTCGACGAATGGGTTTTCACGCGAAATTTAAATTTAAAAGTCTTACTATTTTTTGCCCACAGTAGTATGTTCATTTTATGAAATACAGTAAAATTCTTCTAGAATAATTGTCATTTTTTGTGTAGAAAAATAACATATTTATAGAAAAAGGAGGCCGGGGAGATGGGGTGCATTCTGAAAATATTTGAACGAAAGAAATTAAATTCTACAGTCTGTAAAGAGAGATTCTCAGAAGTATAGAAAAAAATATACAAATCATATTTATCGCATGTCATTCTGTAACAACTTACAAAAATTTAATATGTTTACCTGAAATTTTTACGCACGCACTGGAAAGAAAAAAAACTCTTCTGACGAAATCTACTATCGTAAATTCGTCAAGGCATTTACTGTAGAAAAGAACTACAATGAAAGTGATTACTGTTCCAATAGGATACTTGTTCGATAGGGTTATGAGATGCGTTTGTATCACCCGCTGACATCCTTCAATTGTATTCGATTTGGAATCAGCTATACCCTGTTCCATAAAATTTTCATTACAACTAAATCTTTTTTAATGAATATAACAAAAGATATGAATTATCAGTTACTAAGTAGCGTGCAACCAACAGAGGGAAAAAATATCCAGACCGGGGATCGAACCCGGAACTCTTGGTATCACACAACAATGCTCTATCATTTAAAATATCCGGACGACATACGTAAATATATATTTTTTGGTACTTCTCTATTATCCCGTCGACCACTTTTCATAACAAAAAATTATCGCCAAACTATAAGATTAAACGTCAAAAATGCAGTCCCATTTACTTGATGTCAGAAGCAGTATACATGTTTGTTATGTCATCGAGTGGTTTTTAATTAGACATTTGCGTGTATTTTTCATTGTTTTTTCTGATTTATTAGTTATTTATTAATTAAAATATCAGTTGTGTCCTTAAATTCTTATATTTTATTTATTTATTTATTTTGATATTCCAATGGCAACGTTCTCTCGTTTATTTGGCGTTACAGTTTGGCGATTGTTTTTTGTTATGAAAAGTGGTAGACGGGATAATAGAGAAGTCCCTTTTTTTTATTAAAAATTCCCATATCTTTGTTTAATCTGTTTTTATTTTCATTAATATTTTAATAAATATTTGAATTTTGCTTTCTTTTTGAGTCAGTGTTGTCTTCATTAAAAATTTTAGTTATTTTTTTAGGTATGTAGTGTTAACTGTATAGAGAGACGTAATATTATGTAAGTAATGACAAATAAGGTTATATTTTGTCATGTGAATATTTTTGTACACTGTAAGCAAAAAGTGACAAAATTTAGAGCGCAATATGCATGAACTGAAATTGACAACGTTATTTTCTGCAAAGTAATAGCAAAATACTCAATTATAGATAAATAATTACTTCAAATTTTATGGTTAGAAAATTTTTGTTATAATTATGGCAAATTTTGCAGAAACCAATTAGCGCATCGTTGCGGATATTAGAAAACCTTTTGAAAATGTTTCTTCTTATGCAGTACATTTGATAGTATTTCATATTCTTTTTCACATTCCAGAATTTGTATTTATAAAGAAAATTTAATTATTACAAGTTAAATAAAATAATAATTAATAAAAAATAGCTAAAATAATTTCAAATTTGTTATTATACCAGACACAAGGTATGCTTTATATCAAATTTCGGGCTGAGTTTTGTCATGAATATGCATAAAATATCATAATTTAGAATATGTGTTTTATACTATGCATTGTTGTGTGTACATTGAAATGACACCGATTTTGTAAATTGTCCGAAGGTTGTATTACAAAAAATTACAGAAATTCAATTTCGATGATTTTTCTAAAAAAGAAAGGTATTTTAAGAATATTTTAACCTTTTCCTTTTTTATCCATTCTACAAATTATTATAAAATCCCCATAAAATAAATAATATTTTATTCACGACTTCTATCTTACCTGCATTAGCTAAATAATACAATATATTTAGAGGGAAAAAGAAAAGCAATCCTGATTTTTAAATATATTTTGATTGAAAAATTATCCCTTACTTCTTAAATACAGATTATGATAAGCAAGAAAAAAACCATGGAACATGTTTGCCGAAGGTCTTTTTCCTACAACTTCCGGAGAAATAAATATGTTTTCTTGAATTATTTACACATGTCATAAGGGTAAAAATAAGAAACAAAATTCCTATCAAAATGGAAATAATTCTCTTCGCAAGCAGAGAACATTCAATGGGTCTATCAATCATGAAAAAATATGAGATCCATCTTTATCCTTCAGTTTCTTCATATTATCTAATAGAAAATTTTTAATTAAAAATTAAAAAAAAATAGCCTTTCAGCATCAACGACGCCAATTTTATAATATACGAATATTCATAATACGTGAAATTTTTTTTGGAAAGGAATTTTTTTAGTAATAAAAAAAGAAAAATAAATTTTAAAAATGTAAGTCATTTTTAAAAATTGACTTTTAAAGTTTGCATATATTTATTATTA
This sequence comes from Maratus michaelseni, assembly GCA_963931845.1. Classification (NCBI taxonomy): domain Eukaryota; kingdom Metazoa; phylum Arthropoda; class Arachnida; order Araneae; family Salticidae; genus Maratus; species Maratus michaelseni. The sequence goes on along the minus strand of OZ007593.1, from coordinate 220,197,288 downwards.
TATATATTTTTAATTTTTAGAAGATTAAACTTATTTTTTTTTTTGTTATAATATTTATGTATTTTGAAGGATAATATATTTTTTATAATGCATATATTATTAAAATTCTACAATTCTTAATAATAATAATAATATATTATAATTTTTTATAAATAGTACAAATTACAAAATAGACTGAAATAATATTTGAAAGTTATCTTACCTAAAATGTAAATCCAGATTGAAAAAAAAAATCTTTAAATAATCAAACTCTCTTTTCATCTTTTGATCAAAGTGATAGTCGACAAAAATCCCCGCTAACTCCGCAGAGATGAATTTTCGTTTTCTAAAATATTCTAATTTTTAATAAAACAATTTGTCTACCGAATTTTCTTCTTTAATAGTTCTAATAAAATTGTAAAATAATTTTAAAAGTGTGTATTTTGAATTACATGTAATAACAAAGATAAAAATATTAAAAAAAAAAAAAGACATGTAAATACCTACAGTGGATTTCCAAGAAACTCGATTGGATGCATTTAATCGAGAACTAGTGTAAATATAAAGAGAGTCTCGGGTTTTTTTTCTGTGTTTTTACAGAAATTTTTAACAGTGCAGTACATATACCGGGTGCGTCATAAATTCGTGCAAAATTTAAAAATTCATTATAATAGAAGTAATGCTCGCAAAACTTTTCGGTTATAGCGCGAGTATGATCAGAAGGAGTTTGGATTTTTTTTCATGTATAATAAAACATGATTCCAAAAGTAACCGATAGAGGGCGCTCACACGTCATACTGAGGCGTTTTATGAAAATCAGGCAACCACAAACAGACAATAAAACAAATCACAATAGCATGACACCGTGCATTTATTTTAGGGTAAAAGATGCTCAACATGACCACCACCACCAGGTATTAGGCAAGTGAGGCGCGTCAATACGCCTGCAATAGTTGTGGATTCACCATTCTTGGAGAAAAATTTAGTCACCAGCGCTCGATCCGTGATCGAATGACGAATCCATTTCCAGCCAGGTGTTTTATTGCGAGATTGATTTGCATAAAACGCCTCAGCATGACGTGTGAGCGCCCTCTATCGGTTACTTTTGGAATCATTTTTATTATACATGGAAAAAAATCCAAAATCCTTCTGATCATACTCGCGTAAACCGAAAAATTTTCCGAGCATTACTTCTTTTATTATGAATTTTTAAAGTTTGCACGTATTTATGACGAACCCGGTATATTACAAGACGCAGTAAACTCAGTACACAGTAACGTCAAAATGTCATTAGTGAAAAGACACGATTAAGTTTGGAAATGTATGGAAAGTATCTGGTTATAAGTACAATATTTATATTATAACATTACGTATATTTGTTCTTCAAGTATCTATCTGATTTCTTGATCTAGTCTGTGGCGACCTTGTTAAAATTACGGAGCAAAAATTAGACACACACTGGAGTCAACCCGAACATTGACACGGACGAGAGAAGCAAATTTCGTCAATCCGCAAGGGGACCACAATTTGATATATTTCAACACGAATGTGCAGTATTCAAACCCGAAAACAACACGAACCCGAAGTGAAAGAAAATTAATCCGTATTTTAATACAGTTATAGAAAAATGGTCTACAATTTTATCTTTAATATAACATTTATCTATTTCGTATAAGAATGTATTAATTAATATTTAAATATATAATTTTCTTTCTGAAAAATTGGGACAACCTGAACCCGAACTGCGGGTCAGGTTGGATTCCAGTAAAATTTGGTTACACCAGGATTGGCCAGGATGGCCAGGATTTTAAATCACTCAAATGACTGCGTCATTGAAACTATGTTGCCTGAAAACATTCTATGTAATGTTTTCCGGATTGTTGTGATAGATATAGCTCAAAAACGTATGCACCAAATTTCTCCAAATTTCTCCAAAACAATCACCTCATCGAGTTCACTGCTGAAATTCCAGAATTAGTTAAAACTCGATTCACATATTAAAACGCAATCGGTCTGCCAAGTCATATCTTGGTGGCAAACACCTTAAAACCCGATTTTAGCGGTTGACTCGTAGGTTTACCATTGTGTTTTCCTGCACCCAAAGGTATGAAAACATAGAGAACTGGGAGCAGGAACACACAATGGTAAACCTACGAGCCAACCGCTAAAATCGGGTTTTCCACCAAGTTATGACTTGGCAGACCGATTGCGTTTTAATATGCGAATCAAGTTTTAACTAATTCGGGAATTTCAGCCGTGAACTCCATGAGGTGATTGTCTGTGCTGCCGCCTCCCGCTCTAACTGTTGTGACATTACAGGCGCTTGCGAAGAGGTCAAAATATTAAGGATTGGGTTGTTTCTAAATGCATTGAAAAATATTTGATTAGAATTCACCCCTTCCTACCATGGATTTTTAGCTTTATTATTATTTTTAACCAAAATAATTATTCTTTAATATTAATTAATTTCAAATGGTCATTATTTTAAACTACTGTTTTTAATTTATATCGTCAAAATAATATAACATGTAATTTTATTAAACATTAAATTAATTTGCATCTATTAATTAATTTTGTCGTTGTCAAATGCAATAATGTAGATGCATTTGATGGGTAACGACTGCCAGTTTGGAACAATACAAATAGTATAACAATGAATCGACACATACATGTGTTAGTAATCGCTGCTTTAATGAATTTCATTTATTTTATACATCGCTATATGAAAAACTTTCTGTATGCAGTTATGTTTTTTTGTTGTTGTCTTCAAGAGAATGAAATGTGCATACATATGTTAATGATAGCTCATAGCTGCTGTAACAAGTTTCATATATTTTTGAGGTTGCTGTATTCTGTGATTTTTTTTTAAATTAATTGTTTTTTTTTAAATTATGGGCGAGAAACATTTGTACATGTATCAGTGACTGAGGCTTTAATGAATTAAGCACTCGGCGATAAAACTGGCGATTAAAAATGTGGTAAAAACCGGCCTAATGCAGGATTTTCAGATTTTCTTTTTTTCCTTCACGATTTTTCCGTGTCCGTTTGACAAAATTCTTTATTTTCTTTCATCCAATCGCTGAAATTAGTGATTTTTACGCACCTGATCTATGAAATTAATGATTTTTCTGCATCCGATGAATAAAATTTATGATTTTTATGTGCCCGATTGAAGAACTTTGTTTTTTCTGTGCCTGATCGATGAAATTATTAATTTTGATGTTAAATTATGTTATGAAATTAGTAATTTTTACGCGTCCACTGACAAATACGTGATTTTTATGCACCCATTCTACAAAATTCATGATTTTTACGCACCTGATCGACAAAATTCATACTTTTTACGTGCCAGATAGACGATTTTTTTTTATCACCCGATCGACAAAATCCTTGATTTTTATACACCCGTTTGATGAAATTTGTGATTTTTATGCGCAAACTTGACGAAATTAATGATTTTTTCATGCCCGATGAACGAATTTTTTGATTTTCATGCGACCGTTTGATGAAATTTGCGATTTTCATGCACTGATAAATGAAATTCATGATTTTTACCCGCCTGTTCGACGAAATTTATGATCTTTTCTCCCCCTATTGACAAAATTCATGTTTTTTCTGTGCCGATTGATGAAATCCATGATTTTTACACATTGATCAACGAAATTCCTGATTTTTATGCTGCGAAATGACGAAATTTGCAATTTTTTCAGAGACTAATTGGTATCTAATGCAATTTAATTCATTCGACTCGACAATTTTACGCATCTGATCGACATAATTCACACTTTTTACGTGCCGGATTGACGAAATTTTTTTTTATCATCCGATCGACGAAATTCTTGATTTTATGCATCCGTTTGATGAAATTTGTGATTTTTATGTGCAAACTTGACGAAATTAATGTATTTTCATGCCCCATCAACGAATTTTTTTATTTTTATGCGACCGTTTGATGAAATTTGCGTTTTTCAGGCGCTCATAAATGAAATTCATGTTTTTTACCCGCCTGTTTGATGAAATTTATGATATTTTCTCCCTTTATCGAAAAAATTCATGTTTTTTCTGTGCCGATCGATGAAATTTATGATTTTTACACATTGATCAACGAAATTCCTGATTTTTACGCTGCCACATGACGAAATTTGCAATTTTTTCCGAGATTAATTAGTATCTAATGCAGTTTAATTCATTCGACTCTACATCGACAGGATATATCGATTTTAGTTCCAAAATTCACCACCAGGGGCCGCTTTCCTCTCTCGGGTTCTATGTGCCCAATCACAATGCGGTATGGCTTATTCGACTTGAAATCCACAGCCTCAAAGATTTCAGCTATGTCTGCATAGAACAGAGTGTGCCCCCTGGTGCTGGAATATGGAACTAATGGATTTTGCAGCTAACTCGAGTTCTATGGGTCCGATCACAATGCAGTTTGATTGGACTCGACACCGACAGGATATATCGATTTTAGTTCCAAGTTTCACGACCAGGGGGCGCTTTTATATCTCAGGTTCTATGTGCCCGATCACAACGCGGTATTGCCTCATTCGACTCCAAATCGACAGCCTCAAAGATTTCAGCTATGTTTGTATAGAACAGAGTGCGCCCCCTGGCGGTAGAAGATGGAACTAACAGATTTTGTAGCTAACTCGAGTTCTATGGGTCCGATCACAATGCAGTTTAATTCATTCAACTCGACATCGACAGGATATATTGATTTTAGTTCCAAAAATCACCAATCAGGGGGCGCTTTCATATCTTCGGTTCTATGGGCCCAATCTCGACGAGGTACGGCTCATTCGACTCAAATTCGACAGCCTCAAAGGTTTCAGCTATGTTTCTATAGAACAGAGTGCACCCCCTGGCGGTGGAACATGGAACTAACGGATTTTGTAGCTAACTCGAGTTCTATAGGTCCCATCACAATGCAGTTTAATTTATTCGACACGGCATCGACAGGATATATCAATTTTAATTCCAAGTTTCACCACCAGGGGGCGCTTTTCCATCTCGGGTTCTATGGGCCCAATCACGACGAGGTATGGCTCATTCCACTCAAAATCGACAGCCTCAAAGATTTCAGCTATGTTTGTATAGAACAGAGTTCGTCCCCTGGCGGTGGAAGATGGAACTAACGGATTTTGTAGCTAACTCGAGTTCTATAGGTCCCATCACAATGCAGTTTAATTTATTCGACTCGACATCGACAGGATATATCGATTTTAATTCCAAGTTTCACCACCAGAGGGCGCTTTCCTATCGGGTTCTATAAGATCGATCACGACAAGGTATGGCTCATTTGACTCTGAATCGACAGCCTGAAAATTTTCAGCTATGTTTGTATAGATAAGATTGCGCCCTCTGGCGGAGGAAGATGGAACAAACGGATTTTGCCATGCATTTTCATCCTTCTAATTGTGTTACTCTCTCGCTGTATAACTTTAAAGTTAAGTCTTGGACTCCTCTCCTCGGGCCACCACCCTCATATTTTTATTGGAGTCCTAGGGGTCTTTTTTAGCATTTCTTTAAAATTTTATTCTAATGATTAATTTATACCCTATGCTTAATTTCGACTAATTGACATTTTCATCAATAACCGCAAAAAAAGTAATGATATCAGTACAAAACCCCTTAACGGGTTAAAAGTTGTGACGCAGCACTTTCTTTTGGCTCTAAGAATTTTAAATATGTGTCTTAAAAGCAATGATATCAAATTTGAATGACGCTATGTTAATAATATTTTTAAAAATCATCATTTTCTTTTTAGTTTTATTTATATTCACAGGTGCAATTATTATCTTAACATGAAAAAATTATTATGAAAAAATTATTCGCTGATGCTTTTTCATTCAGATCTCTCAGAAATTCAAAATATGGGTTTTAAAAGAAATGATATCAAAATTTGAGTGACACCTTCACGTGAATTTAGTAGGATTGTTTTAAAATTCAATTTAAATTATTTTTCGGTTGTCTTCTAAAGTATATTTACACATACAAACAATACTTTTGATTTTTCAATACACTGTTAAATACATTACTTTCACTGATCCTATATTATGTATTGAAATGTATTTATTTCAATAAACTGATTTATGTTTTGTGCCACGCTATCCAAAATCATAAGTAAAATTTATGTAAATGATTATTTTGCGTCATATTATCCACTTGCATACATTTCCCTTTGTTTGGATACTAAAAACCACAAATTAGTTGTTTACGTGCGATTACATACCATCTATATGAAATGCTGTGTTACATCTCATAATATTCTCCTAATATTAGAAATAATTAAAAAAATAGAAAATTTAACGCATACAATTTTCATTGATTAAATGATTGCCGTTTTACAAAAAAAAAAAAAAAAAAAAAAAAAAAACTTTAAACAAGAAAAAAATCTTACACATAAACTTATGCGTTTAATACACTGCTTCTAAATAAAAATTTAGATTGCAATTAAAAAGCAAAGCAAAAACAGCCAGTTTTCATAAGTCTCTCTTCCTTCACTATTGTCCACAAAATTTGTAAGATGAAATTAAGTGGCAGTATTTATTCTTCCATTAAAAAAAAATTCTGTTACTTGGGATTAAAACTACATTAATATAAAAGTATTTATCTTTATATAACTGAAGTAAAATAGTTTTTATATAATACTCTCAATATTTATGTTTTAAAACAACTTTTAAATCACATTTGTAGATACACAAAGGGGTTATCATTTAAAAATTACTATATTATTAAATGTATAGTAATACATTTAATTACTATACATTTAATTACTATACATTAGTGTCTACCATATCTATATGAAAATCAATCTATTGTAAATCAATATATTGTCTGTTTTCATATCTATACGAAAATTAAATTTTTAAAATGCTGTTTGGAGCCCGAATGAAAGTATCTAATTTTTTTTATGCATGTAGGGATAAAAAGTTAAAACACATGTCAGCAAGGAAAGTTAGTCTTTAGAATTTTTTTAATTTTGCATTTAGTGTGCAAAAGAAAACATTATAACGATGGTTAAATGAAAACTTGCAAATTCATTAGTTATACTTAAGAAGATTATATCTGAAGTGCTAGGAATATTATTGGGCAAATTTATAAATAAAACAAAACAAGCATCATGTTTTTTTTGTAAATAAAAATGACGCAATGCCACTTCAAAATTATTTATCATTAAAACTGACACAATAAATCACATACGCATGTTGAAATTAAGGCATAAGTGCAATTAGTAGTAATTTTTTTTCCAGAAAATGAAAAGCTTAATTTAAATATTTATAACATGTGCCTATGATACAATTGAAAATAATTGAATATTTGGCAGTCACACCGATTAAAAGTTTATCGGAACTAGACAAATAATTTTCACTCCACGTTTCTATAGAAGAATCATTAACGTGAACAGAAAAGAAAAAAATTCCACTCTAAGGTATGAAAATGTGCATAATTTAAATACAGTCATTGCGCAAATTTTAATTTGATAACAAATGGTGTTACTAATGATCTACTAGATAATTTTTTGTCATGCTTTTTTAAAACGGAAATAAATTTTCGAAAACTAATCTATGTTATTTTAGTGAAAAACTACACTGGAATTTCTTTAATGTTACAAACGCTAAGCGTTAAATATATATATTCATTAAGTTTTTAAATATTACGCTCCAAACAACATTCTGTTTTCCAAATTATTAGACAAGTCCAGTTTTAGAACAATATCGAACAGAGACATCTTAGACCATATTGATTTCAGGCGTAATCATTTGACATGTCAACCGAGTATAAGGTAAAGCTAGGAGAGTCTGCGCACAATTCAAAAGAATAACAATAAAACATCTAAATATTATTTTTTTTTGCTAAACTATTCATGAATAATTTTTACTTCATTTGTTTTTTATGCATTTCCATTGCTATTTTGTTGTTATGTCGTAATTTAATAGAACAGTTGTAATAAAACCAAGAAAGTTATTTCGCGCAATCTGTTCTTACAGGGTTGGTGTGATTGCGCACATGGGTAGGAGAGATTGTTACTAATAATAACTGCAATTAAACTGTTGACAAGAATAATTACACTAAAATGACATTGCTGTAAGTTTTTTGTGGACAAATATTATTGTATTAGGAGTGAATATTTCAACCTAATGATTAAAGAATCAGTAAAAGGAAATAATTTTAAAAACGATTAAAACATTTTAATTAAAGGAAAAAAATTAAAGAATCGGAAAAGCAAGTCCAGATAAGATTACAAAATAACATTAAGTTACTTGATAACACGTTTAACTTAAAATTGGTCCATTTTAATTCTTTATTTTTTATGCAAATTTACCAATAAGCTGCGTAATCTCTCCTAGCATGAAAACTAATGGGTACAATGCGCGATCTCTCCTAAGTAGCAGGTGCGCAAACTCTCCAGTTTCGGTAGGAGATCTCTCCTAACGCGGGCTTTTATATAAACGTGGCCGCTACTAAAACGAACCGTTGATGTTCACATTGTTAATCTAGATTAGTAGCTTATTGGAAATCGTTTAAGTTTAAAATATTTTGTACTACTGACATTGTATAGAAATTCTGATGAATAGCTGTGAAAATTCTAGCACTTACTTTGGGAAAACAAAACAAAATAGCAATGATTTATCTTAGACGCTCAAAACAATCAACGTGCACTTTCAAGTAGACACTCCACTACTGCTGTTGTACAACTACCTGGAATCGCTGCGCGCTCTCTCTACTCCTTCCCCCGAAACTCTATGTGCGCAATCTCTCCTGGCTTTACCTCATTGAAAATAAATAAGTGTCTAGGAAAAAAAAATTTTTTTCTGTATGTAGAATGGTGGCATTCATAATCGCGGAATAAATCATTTTTGATAAGAACGTAAACGAAACACTAACTATCAGGGACGAAATTTGTTCAGCCAATGAGAATCTGTGTTTCTTCTGGTCTTCTTGACTATGTACATTTGTGAAATACACGCTCTGGTGTGACTGAAATTTTACATTATTAATTTTTACATTACTTAACGGTAGAAATGCTACATATTTACCAGCAAACTGTTATTTTACAGTATAAAAGCTGTTTGCAATTAAAGTGATGCATATGCTGTATTCTTAAGTTCAATGTACAATAGAAATACTGTATCCATATTGTAAAAAATATAATTGCTAGAAGAAAAAGTTGTATTACTGTATCTATACTGTTGTATACTGTATCTATTTATTTTTTTTCCAGTGTGATAATGAATGATAGATATCCCTTATATTTATCAACAAACAGTCTTTTTTATGGTATACATGCTTTTTACAATAATTAAAGTGATACAAATAATGTACTTTTATGTTTAATGTGCCGTAAAAATATAGTAATCATACCGTATAAATGAAAATGCTGCGAAAAGAGTAGAATTCACTGTACGTACATTATATTGCAAAAAGCATCCGAATTCTTTCGATTTTAGATGTTTTGTCGGATTTCTAGAGAAATACTTCAAAAATTCATCTAAGACTTCAGTAATATAAATAAAATGTTTTATCTCATATTTTCAGTGGAGGTTGATAAAGAGGGAAATTAGGTAACCAATAACAAAATGAAAATAAATAATAATAAAACTATTTGTGTAATTACTCTGTGAAATTAAAGGCTCAAAATGATCTGCAGCTTTAGTACATGATTATGTTGATTTTGTACAATATTTGCATGCATTTTTGTAAGAATAGTACGTATATTCATTAAGATATAAAAAAAATTAATACTATTTAGGTTCTATAATACTACATAGTGGCCCAAAATTATTGAGCGCATATCATGTTTGAAAAAAAAATTTGAGGTACGTTGCATATTTATTGTTTTCTTGGAAAGACAATTTAAAACAGTTTTACACAACATTTCGAACATTAAATAAGTTTCACATAAACCGGTGGATAACGCGATAAGAGTGAGCTGGGAAAATTTACTGATTGCGTCCGTTGGCAAATATCTGCCGTACAGGAAAATGCAACATGTGAGCAACTCCAGTTCCGGATATCGATGACATAAAATGACGAATAACTAAAGTTATTGAAGGAATACCTGCTGAAATACTGCAATAAACTTTACTTGAAATTCAATATCGGCTGGATATTTTGCGTGCCACAAAAGCAGCTGATGTGGAACTTATTTAATGTTACAATGTTGTTGTGTAAAACTGTTTTAAAATGTCTTTCCAATTAAAATTCATAAAGATATAAATAAATGTAAATACATTACTTAAAGGTGCGTAAAACATAAATCAAAATCATATGAAAACACATTAAAGTCCTTTTAAAATCAAAAAAATTTCAACCGAAACTTACTCGGCCTTCATCAGTGAAAAAACTAATAGTTGTTGTCTCTATGCGTCTTCTAGCTTTCCCAGAACAAACCATTCTCCTTCAAGGGTGTGGAATATAAAGTGGGATGGAAAAGGTAATTCAAAATTTCAAAACAAGTACAGGTTAATCAATCATGTATTAATTATTTCCAGACAGTGTGGATTTCGTATGATAGTACATCGTTACAGACTACTTCTTTTCAGATATTACACTGACCTCCAAAAGTTAAGGTGTTAAGGTACATCATGTTTTTCGAAGCTCACCAGACAAAAAATGGCAGTCAGATTAAATTTCATAGTTTATATGAATGACAATAATAAGCTTTAAAAAAAACTTACGCAAAAATTACAGCTACCACTTTTATTTTATAGAAAAGAATAGGTATTTATGAATGAGAGAAAAGTATGCAATTACGAAACTTTCGTAATTTCGCGTGTAAGTTTTGTTGTATTCGAACTATTGTTGTCAGTTTTGTTCACAACAGCCACAAGAGTCTAGAAATGTCTAGAACAAGTTGTTTGCCCGATTCATTAAGGTGGCGGGTTTGTAGGAGGGATGGAAATTGGATTGTCACAGGCCGATACTGCTAGACGGCTTAATGTGTCTCGCAGTGTAGTCCAACGACTCTGGGATCAGCATGAATCCGAAGATTCTGTGTCCAGAAGACATGTTCCAGGCTACCTACGTGTTACAACACCTGCAGAAGACCGGTTTCTAGCTATTGCGGCCCGAATGAGAAGACGCACTACTGTGCCGTAACTCTTTGCAGACCACTTTGCAGCATCAGGTCGCAGAATCTCCGCTACTACGGTGCGAAGACGTCTTCACAATGCAGGTCTCTATGCAAGGCGACCAGTTGTGTGTCTCCCCCTCAACAGACGACAGAGAAGGGCCCGCTTATGTTGGGCAAGAGAACATGTTTCGTGGACCAGGCAACAGTGGGCTTCTGTACTCTTCACAGACGAGTCCAGATTCACACTGGAGAGTGATTCAGGATGTCTTCTGATCTGGAGATAATAATGCACTCGATACCATCAATCAAACACTGTCGAAACATACAGGTACAGAAACGGTGGAATCATGATTTGGGCAAGGATCTCACTCGGAGGCCACACTGACCTGCATGTTTTCAATGGAGGAACTGTGACTGGTGCGAGATATGGGGATGAGATCCTTGATTCATATGTGCGTCCATATGCCGGTGCTATTGGCAATGGTTTTATTCTAATGGATGATAATGCGAGACCACACCAAGCTGTGGTTGTTGCGGATTATCTTGAGGATCACGGTTTGGAGAAAATGGAATCGCCAGCTCACTCTCCAGACTTGAATCCGATAGAACATCTTCGGGACTATCTAGGAAGACAGGTTGCGGCTTTAAGTCCTCCTCCAAGGTCATTAAATGAGCTGGAACAAGGCTTACTCCAAGTCTGGTCAGCGTTTCCTATTTCGGTGTCCGACAATTTAATTGAGAGCATGGAAAGTCGATGCCGCCAATGCATTCAAGTCCGGGGTGGACATATTCTGTATTAGAACCAGATTTTTAATGTTTCTGTCACATTTTACTGCATAATACTGCGATGTACTGATTTTCCAAGAATGGAATTTTCCACCATGAGTGCTTTTTTGTTATAATTTCATTTATATGTTTAACATAAGTAAATTTCTATGTCGCATTTAATAAATAACAATTTAGCGCACATTTCCTCCAAATTTGTTGTTTCTATATTCATTCATTTGCAAATTAGACGCAAAAAACTGGTTGTACCTTAACTTTTGGAGGCCAGTGTATTTCTAGAGATTCTCTTATGATAACTTCTTGGTGATTACTCTTGCATTTTGTTGGTTACTATTAGTTTGGTGCGTTACTATTAGTTTTTTCACTGACGAAGGCCGAGTAAGTTTCGGTTGAAAACGTTTTGATTTGAAAAGGACTTTAATGTGTTTTGAAAATGATTTTGATTTATGTTTTACGCACGTTTACGCAATGCATTTACATTTATTTGTACCTTTATGAATTTTAATTATTAAACAATGTGAATTTGGACTGAAACTTTAACTTTTTATTGTCTTTCCAAGAAAACAATCTATATATATGTACCTAATTTTGTTCTTTTTTTAAAACACAACCCTGTATTTAGGCGTCTTAACTAATTGATGATTATAATGTTTATCTGAGTGAATTGTGTTATGCAGGCTTGTCCAGGATAGCTTAGTCGACAGATGTGTCAGTTAAACCGAAAAATTGCTGGGTTTGAGTCCCATGATGCAGTAATTTCTCATCAGTTGCAGAAAAACATTCAATTTGCAGGATTTCTTTATCAATCAGTTTGATTAAGTTTAAATAATTCAATATCATCACGTATGTATCGTTACATATGGCTTTCCATGACCTGAGCTGCGTAAATTTTAGATGACCGGATACTATTGCGTAAAGGTTGGTTAAGTGTCTGCCGGATTTGTCTAATACAGCTTACTTGATAAAAGTTCTGTCAGCTGAATCCAAAATGTCATGGGTTCAAGTTCCGGTCTGGACAAATTTTCGTTCATTTGGAAAATTTTCAACTTGTATGATTTCTTTATCAATCAGCTTGATTGAGTTAAAATAATTCAGTATCTTTATGTATGAATTGTTAAACATTGGGTTATATTGCCAAGGGTTCAATCTATTGAGCTGCGTCAATTATATTTGACCATATGCTAATGTTTAAACATTGCCTGAGTGAATTGTGTTTGCTGGAATTGCCTAGGACTGCTTAGTTGGTAAAGATTTGTTAATTAAAGCTAAAATGTGCTGGGTTCAAGTCCCAAGCTGGACACATTTTCACTTTGAAAAAAAAATGAGTGCTTTGTTTATCAATCATTTTTTATTTAAATTAGATGCGAAAAACTAATACGAATAAATTAGTTTAATATTATTTAATTCAAAGTAATTCAGTTAAAATAATTCCAAATATTTTGGTTTGCTACTTTATATTCATATTGCAGCGTTCGTTCTGAAGATTTTTTTAAAAAATAATCTCCCCATTCTAAATTGTGCAGTCCCTCTCACATTGGCGCCAATTAAAAAATGCTAGCCTTTTTATTTATTTATTTATTTATTTATTTATTCAAAACTTAATCGGATTTTTCTTCTGTTCATCATCATCTAGCAAAATAAGAACAAAATATTGTTATCATTTTATTTACTGAATTGGGACACCACTCCCCACTTGCCGGAGCCTATATTTTTAATCTATTGGTTCCACATTTTGAAAAATAATCTTAGCCATATACTTGTACTAAGTTGTTTTCAAGAGATTTAAGCACATAGAAATTTTATTTTAAACTGTGATACGACTGAATGGAAAACGTTTGCCAATCCTAGCCCGTAAACAAAATATTAATAAATTAAGTGGCTGCATGAAAAATATCTTAAATCTTATAATAGAAAATAAAACTAAATTATTAGGATTATTAAAACTAAAAATAATTAGGATTAAAACTAAATTATTAGGAATTTGTATTGTAATTTTAAATTATACGAAAAAAAAATTAATATTTCAAAATAATATTCAAAATTATTAATAAAAAATATTATTTTGAGAATTTACTGATTAATAAATTAACATTCATTTATTAATAAAAGCAGTAATAATAAAAATATATATTTTTTAAATACCATTAAAAAATTACATTTAAATATGAATTGAAAATAAAATAATGCAGTTAATTAATTTAAATAAACAATTTACAATGTTCAATTAATTTTTATATATTACATAAATAATTAAATAATAATAAAAAATAATAAAAGTTAATAAGAATAATCCGATGTACTAAACAATACAATAATTTGAATAATTAGAAGTATAAACCTAGCTCATTAAAGATTAAAACACAATCAGATCAATCAATATTATTAAAATTTTCGCATAAAACATATTACTTATTTAATGTCTATCTAGGTACTGTTTTGGCAGAAAAGAATGTCATGAAAAATAAGAACTTTATATCGCCCCCAAATTATCGTTTAAAAATAATACTGGTACAGGTTGACCGATATTGACGTTTACTAGTGAAATTTGTGCAAAGGTTAGCGTTTGGGAAGTGCCAGTATAATAAAAAAATATCAACATTGTTTTTTGAAACGAAAAAAAAAAAAAAAAAACACATTTGACATCATATTTGAGTTGCTTGTAAATGGCTTCCGGGAAACAGGTATATTTAATATATTTTTTTCTTGGAACTTTAAAGAGTAATAAAATAAAATATGTTAGGGGTTTATCCATAACTTTAGAAAAATAAATGATCTTACAAGAAAAAGTACCAAGAAAATTCAATTACTGAGCAAAATTTTATACAAAAATTCTGAATAAAACACACTCACTTTAGGATGATAACATAATCTGTAAAATTTTTCTTGTGACATTCTAAAATTTACTTTTCTGTGGTTGCCAACGATAAACAAGATGGTCACCTTATACCGTCGAGAACTAAAACTCGAACAATAACGATACTCTCGATTCACTCGAACAATAACGATAGAAGGGAGATGGGAAAGCATATAGCCATGTTTTCACGACGTTGCTTATTTTTACGTAAAAATCAATAAAGCCAAAACTTTATAATTTTTTTATATTAATTGAAACTTAATTTTCATATATTTTAAACCAAATATAGGATTCCTTTTTGTAGTGTTTATATGCACTTACAGAAACATGCGTACATACGTTTATACAAATATGTATGCGAATACACATGTACTGTACATGCGTATGTCCAAATGTATATTGAATAAATTTATTTGGTAAATCCATTAATTCCTTACTGTAAAAATGTGAAATATATTTTTTATTTGTTCTACACACAAGTAGCATGATTTGCTTAATTTTTTATTCTTTAGTACTTAACTTCTAATTACGGCTTGATGAATATGGAATTTGCATAATACACAAAGTTGGACAGACCAAAATGTATGTAAAGTTATTCAACTTTAAGCAAAAACAATGATTCTAATACGAATAAATAACAAAAGATAAAGGGTCATACAAAGTAATTATCTTACTTAAATGAAAGGTCCTCATTGTGCAAACCATACATGTAATCTGTTTAATAAATTAAGGATTGCCCTGCACTCGAAAACAAATGTCTAACTTTACTAATCTACTTCAGTGAAGTGGAAAATCACTGATCTGCGCTTCATTGTATTCATTGTCTTTTCTTTTAGATATAGGATGCTATTTCATTTAGGGTTATTGTTATTTAGAAAGTTAGATGTTCTAAGTTCGAGAAAAATAATGTTTTTATTGTTTAGCAGTAACAATAAAGTAACGTAAAGAAAAGAATCCCCTTTTGTGAGTTAAACGCATTCACTGTCACAAAATATCAAGTTATTATTTAGATACAAATGCTAAATATTTCAAAACGGTTTAGATGTAAAAAAGTCCTTCCGGTCTGTACCGGGAGGAAAAGGTAGCTTTCCTATATCTTCGTTTTAAAATTTTAGCTAATGTTACTCGAAAACAGCAAGTTAAAATGCAAAGAAACGGTTACAAAAGATTCGTTAATACTGAATTTGAATAAGAAATTCGTCAAATTATTGAGCAATAGCCAAATTGGCTTCATTTATGAAGACTTATTTTGGTCGCCAAATTTGGCGATGTTTCGCCAAATGTTGCGAAGTTTGGCGAGAATTTGGCGCTAACGGATATGAATATATAGTTTTATGCGTATGACTGGGAAAATTATTACAACAATGAAAGAAAATAACTTGCGAGTAATAGCGTTAATGTGCTGTTTTGTTTCAAAATGTCAGCCACCCTAGAATTTCAAACTGCTCTATCTCAGCCATTTTTTAAGATAGAGGTAAACCAAAAAATGCTCTTGAATCCTCGTATCAAGGCCTAACACTTAATTAAAAATAAATTTGAATTTTTAACTTTTTTGTATATTTATTTTAGTTTTAAATTTTTAAATGGCCGCCATCTTGAAACAAAATGGCGGACCAAGCTGGCCAACGAACTCGGTCGAGACATTGGTGAGCTTAATACACACAATTAGTTTCATCCAAATTGATTTATAAATACGAGCGTTATCGTATGACATAGGTCAGATATATATATATATATATATATATATATATATATATATATATATATAAATCAACATTTGAACGGAGGGTGGTTTTGGGGTCTGGGGGTCATGATCGGTGAAAATATATCGAAATTTTCCGGAACTGCTTTCCTCCGAACGGCTGCAATAGGTAGCTTTATATTTTTTTGTATTGAAAGCTACCTAATATTGCTTTAAAGTATTTGAGCGTGGTTATCTCAGTTTGAAAGATGAATGTTAATTTTCGTGAAGTTGAAAAAATTGTCACATATTTAAAAATATCCGATATTTAAATGGAAGATTTTATGCTTAAAACATCTGTTCAAACATTTCAAATAATATTTTCAAATAGCAATTGAAACATCCGTAAGTTATACATTTCTGTATTTTTTCCTGATACATATGTGAATGATCTTTCTAAAAAGTGAAAAAAAGCAATTATAAAATAATCATAATAGACAAGATTTTTTTTTTTACCTTTTTTAAATCTTACGTATTTAACATATTTTTTCTTATATAATAATTAATTTGATGAGTAGTTCAAAAGCTATCGCGTTGAACTATGTAAATATCCTTATTTAATTAACAGAAAATTATATCAGGATGGGTTTTCCTTTCTCCTATATTAAATTTAGAAAATTATGTTTAAATGGTAACATAAAAAATAATTACCATTTCAAGAACATTACCAGATTTCCTCTTTCATACATGCAGAAAACAAAACAAAATAAGCAAACACGCGTCTAAAAAAGTTTTTTTAAAGAAAAACACCTGTCTTTTTTAAGTAAACATTATAATAAAGAAGAAAAATATGAAACACGTTTGTCAGATTTTTTTTCTCATACGACTTCCTTAGAAATAAATATGTTTCTCTGAATTATTTACACATCTCTGACGGAATAAAAAGAAATGAATGCGAAATTTTTTAGGAACATTAAAATTAATCTCCACGAAGGAAAAAGTTGCTTACATGGATCATTGAAAAACTCCCTCTCGTGAAAAAAAAAAAAAAAAAAAAAAAAAAAAAAAAATAGAAAAAAAGTTACAAGTGCAAGATTTATCTTTAATGATCCTCGAGGACGTAGAAGACTCTTCTGTGCGAATCTCCCGCTATACATCCCTCAAGGTGTTTATTGTACAATAACTTTATAGGAACTTGGCGTTTACGGTGATGGCGTTTACGGTTCCCCTATTTTCTTTGTTGGTTGGAGTTATGGGATCGTTTGTAGTGCCACTAATATTCGATGTGGAATCATCTTCACACTTGTTCGTAACAATCTCATGAAATTTTAATTTTCTATTTGGTTATCCACTCCTTAAAAATTAGTCTGAAGTGGGATATGATTTTCTTGCATATATTCTTATTGTAGTAGCGTTTCCATTACTGATCATAGTAAAATAATTTATGTGAATGGAACAAGAATACGTAAGTTTAAATACCAGAATAAGTTGCTATTATGTGAGCATTTAAAATTCTAAATCATTTTATGTAGGTCTTGCTAATGCAATTGCACTGTTTCTCAGTGACATTCCCAACATAAACAACATTATTTTTTTTCTAAAGTTAAAAAATTGTTAGAAGATTATTTAAAAGAAATTTTTTTTTTAAATATTTTCAAGTTTTGACGTGAATCCAACAACGATCTTAAAATATCACTGCATGTTTCAGATACTATTGCTATATTTTTAAGATCAGTATGAATGAAAAATATTTGTAAAAAAAAAAAAAAAAAAATTCTTCTCGGTGATCTAAATTTAGAATATTTCTATTTACATATGGCTTTCTATGACCTGAGCTGCGTAAATTTTAGATGACCGGATACTATAGCCTAAAGGTTGGTTAAGTGTCTGCCGGATTTGTCAAATACAGCTTACTTGATAAAAGTTCTGTCAGTTGAAGCCAGAATGTCATGGGTTCAAGTTCCGGTCTGGAAAAATTTTCATTCATTTGGAAATTTTTTAACTTGTATGATTTCTTTATCAATCAGCTTGATTGAATTAAAATAATTCAGTATCTTTATGTATGAATTGTTGAATATTGGGTTATATTACCAAGGGTTCAATCTATTGAGCTGCGTCAATTATCGTTGACCATATGCTAACGTTAAAACATTGCCTGAGTGAATTGTGTTTGCTGGAATTGCCAAGGACTGCTTAGTTGGTAAAGCTTTGTTAATTAAAGCTAAAATGTGCTGGGTTCAAGTCCCAAGCTGGACACATTTTCACTTAAAAAAAAATAAATAGTGCTTTGTTAGGGCTTTTACATGGCTAAGATTACTTACCTAGTACAATAACTTGTACTAGGTTGTTTTCAAGAGAATTAAGCACATAGAAATTTTATTTTAAATTGTGATACGATTGAATGGAAAAAACGTTCGCCAATCCTAGCCCGTAATCAAAAGATTAATAAATTAAGTAGCTGCATGAAAAATATCTTATTTCTTATAATAGAAAATAAAACAAAATTATTAGGATTATTAAAACTAAAAATGATTAGGATTAAAACTAAATTATTAGGAATTGTGTATTGTAATTTAAAATGATACGAAAAAAAAAAATAATATTTCAAAATAATATTAAAGATTATTAATAAAAAATATTATTTTGAGAATTTACTGATTAATAAATTAGAATTAATTTATTAATAAAAACAGTAATAATAAAAATCATAAACATAAAATATATATTATTTTAAATATAAATAAAAAATTACATTTAAATATGAATTGAAAATAAAATAATGCAGTTAATTAATTTAAACAAACAATTTACAATGTTCAATTAATTTTTTTATATTCCAGAAATAATTAAATAATAATAAAAATAATAACTGTTAATAAGAATAATCCGATGTACTAAACAATAAAATAATTTCAATAATTAGAAGTACAAACATAGCTCATTAAGGATTAAAACACAATCAGATCAATCAATATTATTAAAAGTTTCGCATAAAACATATTACTTATTTAATGTCTATCTTAGGTACTGTTTTGGCAGAAAAGAATGTCATGAAAAATATGAACATTATATCGCCCCCAAATTATCGTTTAAAAATAATACTGGTACAGGTTGACCGATGTTGACGTCTACTACTGAAATTTGTGCAAAGGTTAGCGTCTGGGAAGCGCGACTCCAATAAAAAAACATCAAAATTGTTTTTTGAAAAGGAAAAAAAAAACAAAAAAAAACATTTGACATCATATTTGAGTTGCTTGTAAAAGGCTTCCGGGAAACAGGTATATTTAATATATTTTTTCTTAAAACTCTAAAGAGTTATAAAAGAAAATATGTTAGGGGTTTATCCATAACTTTAGAAAAATAAATGATTTTACAAGAAAAATATCGAGAAAAATCAATTACTAAGCAAAAATGTATTCAGAAATTCTGAATAAAACATACACTCACTTTAGGATGATAACATAATCTGTAAAAATTTTCTGGCGACATTCTAAAATGTACTTTTTTGTGGTTACCAACGATAAAAAAGATGGTAACCTTATACCGTCGAAAACTAAAATTGCTCTTTCACTCGAACAATCTATATTTTAAAGGACAAACGTGTCCGCGTGTAACGCTGACGTCATTTTGCGAATGACAACACTTGACAATGAAATTTCGGTTTTGCGATTTTTCCTACTGCAATTATTTAAATTTCAAAACATCGCACATTTTCATTTTTTACACCGTTATATAAGGGAAAAAATTTACTTTCATATGCAATTTGTTTGAAAGCTGTATCGCAATTTACTCATTTAATATAGCATTTAAATTAAATTTCAAGCACGATTTTTTAAAAATCTATCTCTTGCAGACGATTACAAAAGATTAATCCGTTTGCACTTTAAACAATATAAAAGATCAGCATTTGTTTCCAGCCAATGTTCAATCACAAAATTAAAACTTCATTAATCAATCAATAAAATAGTACAGATAAAACACAAATTGAACAGACATGTTATTTAAATAAGCACTGAAAATCGCTGAAATTATCAGAATTAAAAAAGCTGTAGATAATAAACTTTTTAGCGATTTCTTCGGCTAACAACTTCTGGCACGAGGTCAATACGAAATTACCAGTTTTAATAAATTTTAAATTTTTATTTCAATATATAATTGACATATTTCATATAAAAATGGGATTTGGTGTTGTTAGAGGGCAATCTTAAAAATATATATATATATATATATATATATATATATATATATATATATATAATCTAAAATTTAATCTAAATTATCTTAATCTAAAATTTAAGATCATTCGTAGCTTTTATCAGTTCCCCAATCTATAAAATTCTGAGACGCGTTCTCATTTCGAATGTTTTTTAAAAGCCATTTTCTTTTTATTCTTATTATTATTATTGCTCTGATTTTTTTCGTGCGCTTGGGATTTTAACTTCAAAATTTCTCCGCGACCAGGTTCGGGATTCTTTACTGTTTTAGCCTCGCCCTCTAGCCTCATTCGCTGGGCTGGAGCTAGCTTCTCACTCATTGGGTTGTGCGCTCGTGACGTAATTTCTGGATATCTCCGCGGAGAGAACAAAACTCGCCCGCACCGGTCGGAGCACTAGATTTTTGACGTTTTTGGAAGTCTAAACAAATATGTATCTGGTGTTTTTAATTCCGTAGAATATTCATCTGGCCCAATAACATCTTAATTCAATGAAGTGAAGCAACGTTAGCCCGAGGGCTATAAGTTTTAGACCTTTGGGAATTGTTTCTGTGTTGTTCGTCTTCTAATAAAATTATTTGTCTGGAGATTGGCTGGATTTATTGGAAAACTTTGGTGGACTCATTTCAGAGCCTTCTACTTCGCCATACTCGCTAATATCGACTGCAACTTGCTATATCGTTGAAGGACTGCCATCTTTTCATCGAATATTATTCATCGTAATATCTCAACCTCGTCAAAATGCTACATATATATATATATATATATTAGAGTTGTTTTCAATAATAATAATAAAAAAAATAAATGGTTTCCGCATATATTCTCTATCCCGGGAAGCCCGGGTTCGATGCCCTATTAACGACAGAAGGGAGATGTAAAAACATACAGCAATGTTTTCACGACGTTGCTTATTTTTACGTAAAAATCAATAAAGCCAATACTTTCTAATTTTTTTATATGAATTTAAACTTAATTTTCATACATTTTAAACCAAATATAGGATTATTTTTGCAGTGTTTATACTCTATACTTACAGAAACATGCATACATACATTTATATGTATGCGCATACACATGTACATGTGTATGTCCAAATGTATATTGAATAAATTTATTTGGTTAATCCATTAATTCATTTCTGTAAAAATGTAAAATACATTTTTCATTTTTTCTACACACAAGTAGCAGGATTTGCTTAAACTTTTATTCTTTGGTACTTAACTTCTAATTACGGCTTGATGAATATAGAATTTGTATAACACACAAAGTTGGACAGACCAAAATGTATGTAAAGATATTCGAATTTAAGCTAAAACAATGATTCTAATATCGAATAAATAACAAAATGTAAAGGGTCATACATAGTAATTACCTAATATAAATGAAAGCTCTTCATTGTGCAAACCATACATGTAATCTGTTTAATAAATTAAGGATTGCCCTGCACTCGAAAACAAATGTCTAACTTTACTAATCTACTTCAGTGAAGTGGATAATCACTGGCCTGCTCTTCATTGCATTCATTGTTTTTTCTTTTAGATATAGGATGCTATTTCATATAGGATTATTGTTATTGAGAAAGTTAGATATTCTATGTTCGAGAAAAATAATGTTTTTATTGTTTAACAGCATCAATCAAGTAACGTAAAAAAAAATAGAATCCCCTTTCATGACATAATGCATTCACTTTCACAAAATATCAAGTTATTATTTAGATACAAATGCTAAATATTTCAAAACGGTTTAAATGAAAAAAAGTCCTTCCGGCCTGTACCGGGAGGAAAAGGTAGCTTTCTTATATCTTCGTTTTAAAATTTTAGCTAATGTTACTCAAAAACAGCAAGTTAAAATGCAAAGAAACGGTTAGAAAAGATTCGTTAATACGGAATTTGAATAAGAAATTCGTCAAATTATTGAGCAATAGCCAAATTGGCTTCATTCATGAAGACTTATTTTGGTCGCCAAATTTGGCGATATTTTGCCAAATGTCGTCAAGTTTGGCGAGATTTTGGCGCTAACGGATATGAATATATAGTTTTATGCGTATGATTGGAAAATTATTACAACAATGAAAGAAAATTATTTGCGAGTAATCGCGTTAATGTGCTGTTTTGTTTCAAAATGTCAGCCACCCTAGAATTTCAAACTGCTCTATTTCAGACATTTTTTAAGATAGAGGTAAAAAAAAAATATGCTCTTGAATCCTCGTATCAAGGCCTAACACTTAATTAAAAATAAATCTGAATTTTTAACTTTTTTGTATATTTATTTTAGTTTTAAATTTTTAAATACCCGCCATCTTGAAACAAAATTGCGGACCAAGCTGGCCAACGAACTCGGTCGAGACATTGGTGAGCTTAATACACACAATTAGTTTCATCAAAATTGATTTATAAATACGAGCGTTATCATATGACATAGGTCAGATATATATATATATATATATATATGTATGGATACATCTATACAGGGTCATTCATAATTCCCTCCGGGGTTTCGAAACGTTATAGTAAAAAAACGAAGACGAATATGAAAAAAAGAAACATATGAAATTATTCCGAAACTATTCAAGTTTTACTTACACACATTACAGGTGTTCTATGTGTGAACCCTTGGTCACACGGCATACATCCATGCGATAGTCCAGTTCCTGCCATACTCCGTTTCTTTAAATTTCCGGTACCACACATGAATTGTTTTGTCAGTTGGTCCCTGTTTTCGATATTTATTACGAAAGGCCCGTTGAACTGACACCACTGATTCAGATTTAAAGAAACGGAGTATGGCAGGAACTGGACTATCGCATGGATGTATGCCGTGTGACCAAGGGTTCACACATAGAACACCTGTAATGTATGTAAGTAAAACTTGAATAGTTTCGGAATAATTTCATATGTTTCTTTTTTTCATATTGGTCTTCGTTTTTTACTATAACGTTTCGAAACCCCGGAGGGAATTATGAATGACCCTGTATATATAAATCAACATTTGAACGGAAGGTGGTTTTGGGGTCTGGGGGTCATGATCGGTGAAAATATATCGAAATTTTCCGGAACTGCTTTCCTCCGAACGGCTGCAATAGGTGGCTTTATGCTTTTTTGTATTGAAAGCTACCTAATATTGTTTTAAAGCATTTGAGCGCAGTTATCTCAGTTCGAAAGATGAATGTTAATTTTCGTGAAGTAGAAAAAGTTGTCACACACACATATATTTAAAAATATTCGATATTTAAATGGAAGATTTTATGCTTAAAACATCTGTTCAAACATTTCAAATAATATTTTCAAATAGCAATTCAAACAACCGTAAGTTATACGTTTCTGTATTTTTTCCTGATACATATGTGAACGATCTTTCTAAAAAGGGAAAAAAAGCAATTCTAAAATAATCATAATAGACAAGATTTTTTTTTTTTACCTTTTTTAAATCTTACGTATTTAATATAATTTTTCTTATATACTAATTAATTTGATGAGTAGTTCAAAAGCTATCGCGTTGAACTATGCAAATATCCTTATTTAATTAACAGAAAATTATATCAGGATGGGTTTTCGTTTCTTCTATATTCAATTTAAAAATTTATGTTTAAATGATAACATAAAAATTAATTACCAATTCAAGAACATTTCCAGATTTTCTATTTCATACATGCAGAAAACAAAACAGAATAAGCAAACACATGTCTAAAAAAGTTTTTTGAAAGAAAAACACCTGTCTTTCTTAAGTAAACATTATGATAAAGAAGAAAAATATGAAACACGTTTGTCAGATTTTTTTTCTCATACGACTTCCCTAGAAATAAATATGTTTCTCTGAATTATTTACACATCTCTGACGGAATAAAAATAAATGAATGGGAAATTTTTTAGGAACATTAAAATTAATCTCCACGAAGGAAAAAGTTGCTTACATGGATCATTGAAAAACTCCATCTCGTGAAAGAAAAAAAAAAATAGAAAAAAGTTACAAGTGCGAGATTTATCTTTAATGATCCTCGAGGACGTAGAAGACTCTTCTGTGCGAATCTTCCGCTATACATCCCCCAAGGTGTTTATTGTACATTGACTTTATAGGAACTTGGAGTTTACGGTTCCCCTATTTTCTTTGTTGGGTGGAGTTCTGGGGTCGTTTGTAGTACCACTAATGTTCGATGTGGTTTCACCTTCACACTAGCCAATTCTCAGGTGTTAATATATTTTTTCTTAATAACTAAAGTGTTAAACTATCCAAAGACATACATTAGACATATTTAAGTATTATTTTCATTAACATAGAATTATTTCAGAATTTTTATGATTGGTTTCGCTGTTTCATCTATTTCTTCTATATATTCTCTTAATTTAGAAATTTTTGTTTAAATAAAAACAAAAAATCTATTTATCTATTCAAGATCATTTCGATGTTTAATACTTTAGACATACAAAACACAAAACAAAATAATCAAATACACATCTAAAAGAGATTTTTTTTTTTTTTTTTTTTTTTTTTTTTTTTTTTAACTCCTTGTAACAATTTCATGGAATTTTAATTTTCTATTTTGTTATCCACTTCTTAAAAATTAGTCTGATGTGGGATTTGTTTTTCTTGCATATATTCTTATTGTAGTAGCGTTTCCATTACTGATCATAGTAAAACAATTTATGTGAATACAATTCTTAATGGAACAAGAATACGTAAGTTTAAATACCAGAATAAGTTGCTATTATGTCAGCATTTAGAAATCTAAATTATTTTATGTAGGTTTTCCAAATAGCCATTGCACTGTTTCTCAGTAACATTCCCAACATATACAGCATTATTTTTTTTCTAAAGTTAGAATATTGTAAGATGATTATTTAAAAGAAAAAATATTTTTAAATATTTCCAAGCTATGACGTGAACCTAATAACTATTTTAAAATATCGCTTCATGCTTCAGATGCTATTGCTATATTTTTAAGATCCGTATAAATTAAAACTATTTGTAAAGAAAAAAAAGTCTGCTTGGTATTCTAAATTTAGAACTTTTGTCTTTATAAGCTTGAATATTCTTAAATTTCGAAATGTTGACATATTGAAGACTATTTAATACTTAAAGAAAAATATTAATTTGATGTAATTATAATGCATTTTAAATATATATACTTTATACTTTCATGTAATCTCCATGATACTTTTGTGAAAGAGCATTCTAAAAAGTAAAATACACGGAATTGTAAAATAATAATAATAGACAAGTTTAGTTTTTTTTTACCTATTTACATCTTACATAGTTAACATATTTTTCTTAATAACTAATGTGATAAACCATTCAAAGTTAGACCTATTTAAATATTATTTTCATTTATATAAATTTATTTCAAAATTATTATGATTGGGTTCGCTGTTTCTTATATTTGAGTCTATGTATTCTCTTAATTTAGAAATTTATGTTTAAATTACAAAAGAAAAAATATTTATTTCTTCAAGAGCATTTCGATATTTAATACTTTAAACATGCAGAACACAAAACAGAATAAGCAAATACACATCTAAAAGAGTTTTTTTGAAAGAAAAACCCCTGCCTTTCTTAAGTTAACGTTATGATAAACAAGAAAAATATGACATATGTTTGTCATATTTCTTTCTCATACGACTTTCTGATAATTAAATATGTTTCTATGAATTGTTTACACATCTCTGTCGGAATAAATAAAAGCAAGAAAATCTTTCGTACGAACATTAAAATTAATCTCCACGAAGGGAACAATTGCTTATATGGATCATCTCTAACTCAAAAAAAAAAAAAAAAATCTACAAGTGAGGGATTTTTTTTTGTCCTATTTAGTTGAGGACGTAAAAGACTTTTCTGTCCTAATCTTCTATAATACATCCATCAATGTGTTTTCTGTTCATAATGACTTTATAAGAAGAGAATATTTTCCAGATGCTGGTATTTACGGCTAAAATATTATTTTTGTTGGTTGGAGTTGTGCGACGCTTTGTAGGACCACTATACTGTAAAAAATGGCATATGTTTCTTTATCTACGAAAATGTAATATAAACAGGTAATCAATTATACAATGTCTCTTACGAGATTCTTCTCCCGTAATTGCGAAATACCTTTAATTATATTTAAAAACCTGAGAAACTAATTCACTTTCGAAATTTCAAAAACTCATTATAGGAAAAAGGATTGCTGTCATGAACTTTTGTAAACGTTTCCAGTTGATTTTATGTTGCATATACATCAGTTTTCTGAAACCGGGATTTTTTTTTTCGGATGCTGTCAATTCTCAATTAATTAGTTTCAACGGTGCAATTTAATTTATGTATGCAAGAGTAACAAAAATAATATATAAATTTTAATGTTAATGGTAAAACTGTTAATTTATATTGTTTGGCTGCCAAAATATGTTTTCCAACATGAAAATATTTACTTAAAAGGTTATATCATTGGAAAAAAATCTATAATCAATTTTGTTTAAACTGATTAATACGCTATAAAAAATTACTAGGAAACGTTTCGAAAACCAATGGCAGCATTTTTTTTAATATACATACCGTTCTTTTTTTGCATGTTCATTTCACAAAATGCATTAAAACGATATTAGAAGAAACGATGTTTTCTTAATGATTACCTGTAGCTATGCTATTTTAAATGAAGTGAAAACAAATCAGAATTATAGAAAACATGGAGAGATGAAAGAGGAGTGCATTCTGAAACTATATGAAAGGAAAGGAAAACGAATCTGCAACTTATAAAACAAGAACGAAAAATCATGCGTCAAGCATAGATTATGTAACACTTTCCAACGCTTCCAAAATAATTTTACAAATAATTACCGTTTAATAAGCTGAAAGATAACATCTAAGTAAACAATTTGTAAAACGCATAACATATTTAAAAACGTAATTTCAGGAATTTCCAACATATACAATATTCTGAAAAATATCCGAATACTTTTATTCAGCCTTGTATATGATCTATAGATTTGTATATATACTACATAGGATGCTAAATTTTAGTTTAGTTAGGAAACGCGTAGCACAGTTTAAAATTCTCCTTCTGGAGTTTCTGTCAATAAACGGAAATGTGTTCACGAACTTTTGTGTTGCCCTGTATGTGATCTACAGAATTTATGCACACCAAGTAATAGACAAAAAGTGAGTTAAATTTAAAATCGCGTTCAGCAACTTAAAACGGCACTTCCAGGAATTATTATTAACAGACAGTAGAGAATTCTTTTGTGTGTCCCTGTAAATGAACGATGACTGCTATACACACAATATTCAGTAGTAAGCCTCTTGTAATGCACCTTAGTGATATATATAAATTTCAATGCGTTTAAAATTGTGTAACATCATTAAAATAAACCGCAAATGATTTTTCCCCATAGACCATCATGTAACGGAATTCTTTTGAGTGTCCCTGTAAAAAAACTATAAGTGCTACACTCTTCAGTTGAAATAGGGAACATGCTATAGATGACGACAATAACATATAAAAGTTGCATGGCAATCCGAGCATATTTACGGGAGTTAGAGCACGGACATACGGCCAGACGGCCATACGGCAGACAAACCGAAGTCATAAACACTTTTCAACTAGGTTGGAAAGTGTTAAAAAATGTAATCATAAGTGGTAGAAGTGGACGAATCATGTTTGCCACATTTCTTGCACAACTTCCGAAAAATAAATATGTTTTCCTGAATTAGTTACAACATCCTACTAAAAGAATAAAAAAATCTGAAAACATAAAATTTCTCTACGTACGTAAAGAAGCTGCTTATAAGAAACAACTAAAATCTCTGACTAATGAAGAAATTGACAAAGCAAAAATTTTATTTTATAAATAGAAATGATGATAAATTATTTTTTCTACATACGACTTCCTGCACAACTTCCTTTTCTGCACATTTCCTTTTCTTAAAAACAGCATTTGTTTATTTCTTTCAAAACAGCATTTCTTTCTTGCAAAACAGCATTTCATCCTTGCAAATCAGCATTTCATTCTTGCACAACTTCCAAAGATTATCATAAATAGTAAAAATATACGAATCATATTTGCCACATTTTTTTCTTGACGAGCTTCCAAAAAATAAATATGTTCAATTAAATATGTCCTGAATCTTTCACACACATAATACGAGAAAAAAAAAAAAATATGAAAACAAATTACGTCTACATACGGAAAGAAACTGCTTATAAGAAACGTTCAAAATCTCTGATTTAAGGAGACAATAAGAAAACAAATTAAATTTAAAATAATCATAACTCAGAGATGATTAATTAACTTCCTTAGCCACTAATGTAGAAAACCCATCCATCCAAATATAATATCGTACATCTTTCATGGTGCTTACAGTATAAAATAACTATTGAAGAGCTTTTTTCGAATACAAGCGATTACTGTTCCCCAATCCTCTTTGTTCGTCAGGATTATGAAATCCTTTTGTAGCACCCACTGACATCCTTCACTTGTGTTCGATCTGGAATTAGTGTTATCCTACGTCATAAAATTTCCGTAAAAAATAAATTTTCTTCATTGAAGATTCACTTCTCAATATTTAAGCTATTACTATTAACAATAATATTTTCAAAAATATTTGCATATCGTTTTCTTTTTGAAACAATGTTGTCTTTATTAAACATTTAGCTTATATCTCTAGAAATGTTGTGTTGACTGAATAAAGGGACGGAATATTATGCTTATAATAACAGATAACGTTTTGTTTTGCCATGTGAACATTTTTGTACGCTGTAAGAAATTACGGCAACAATTATAACGAACTATATTCACACTGAAATTGCCAGAATTAATATCTGAAAATTAATAGAAAAAAATATTATAGATAAAAAATGGTTCTAATTATGGTATATTTTACAGAAACAAATTCTGGCAATCTGGATAGCAGTAAAGCTTCTTGTAATGTTTCTTCTTATAGTTTACATTAGATAGTATTTTATATAATTTATCACATTGCAGACTTTCTTTTACATGTAAGGACAATTTTATAATCTAATATATAAAAATGATAAATTGTCTGTTTGTCTGTCTGTTTTTCTACACAAATCGACTGTTTAGAAGCGCGAATCGTCAAATTTTAGGTACAGGCGTATTAAAAAACAGCTGAGACAACTAACGTAATCCGGATTCGAAATAAATGCCCTGAAACGTGAAAACGTCGCGTCGGAGGCCCAAAATTTAAAATTTTTCTATAAGGATAACATTTCGATTGTTTGAATTCTTAATTGAAACACTAGCTCCATTGTAGCAAATTATACTTTTTAAACTTATTATTTTTTATCATATTTTAAAATTTTGTATTTCTCAAAAATATTTTGAGTGTTAATATATAAACACATGCGTTTATGCATTGAAATGCAATTTCCTGGTGGTAAGTAATAAAGTGGAAACATTGGCATTGCCTTCTTGTAAAGAAATTTAAAGACAATTTTTGTTTTCAGATATTTATAAAAAATTAAATTGGCTTACATTTTTCAATGAGGTAAGACAGTCATTTAAAGAAATCGACAAATCATTTTGATAAAAATAAAATTCAACAGTATTGTCGCTTTAAGTATAAAAGAATTGTTTTCTTTTAAGTCTAAAAACGGCCAAGATAAACATACTTAATTTAAAAGAGATAAACATTTTTTTCTCGAGAGAGAAAATAATTCTAACAATTGTACACTACCTTCAATATAATATAAAAACTTAACTTTAGAATCTTCTTTAATTAATGCTGTCTATGCTGGAGCTTTTGAGATGGAATCGAGAATAATCTTCTTAATGAATTTCTACTTTTTTCAGATGATAAAAAGTAATTCTCTTTTCTATCTCAATAAATAAATTGAGTTCTTTCATAGAGATATCATCACAAGTGACTTTGTGATGATATTGTAAGCAATGTATTATTTTATTTTTAGCCGTTATGAATTCACCCAAAATTTAAATAGAATTTAAAAAAAAATGTACATTGCATAACCTTTTATTTTTATGAAAAAACTTTTCTAGCAGACTTCACAGTTTATGACGTGCAACAGTTAAATTAGAACTTAGGGAAATTATTCTAATAGGTACTTATTCAGTAAAAAATGATGAGTCTTTTCAGCCTTTAAAATTAAGAATATGATTAATATGGCCTCAATATGGCCCTCAAGGGGTTAATGTAAGATAAATTAGGAGCTAATATGTATGGGGTTAATATTAGATAGTGCCTGGGGGCTGTACCTGGGTATATTATTCTATAATATAGCTTGAAACATCCACCACGAATAACAACAGAATGTATTAAACTTTGATTGTATTTTTCTTTTCATATAGTAGTTATATATATACATTTTTTTTCTTGTAAGCCTAATAGTATATTTGTATAAGAAATAAATTTTGAAGTCAGATTATATTTCTAACAATTGTAAATTAACTTCCATGTAATAGAAAAAAATCACTTCAGAATCTTCTTTAATTAATGCTTTCTATGCTGGAGCTTTTCAGATAGAACCGAGAATACTGTTAGTAATGAACTTTTAGTTTTGCCATATGAAACAAAACGTAACTCAAAATTTTTTTGAGTAAATAAATCGAATTTTTTCATAATAAAAAGTAATTTTTAAATACTAGCGGCTTTGTAATTATTTTGTACGCAATGAATTATTTTATTCATATCCATTTTACGAATTCACTCAAAATTTCGACAGACAAATTTTTAAAAATGTACATTACATAACCGTACTGTTTGATAAGAAAAACTTTTCTGTCACACTTCTCAATTTTTGGCGTGCAAAACTTCAATAAAAACTTAGGTATACTATTTTAATAGGTATTTATTCAGTAAGAAATGGTGAGTCTTTTTAGACTTTAAAATTCAGAATATGTGTAATGTTGCTCGACTTTTAAACTCAGGAGGATAATGTGAAATATTTTATTGGGCTAATATGATACGGGTTTAATATGATACAGTATCTGGGGCTATAATAATAATATTCTATTATATAGCTTGAAGCATTCACCATAAATATTAACAAAATGTATTAAACTTTGTATTTTTCTTTTCATGTGATAGAGATGTTTTTTTTTAATCGCATGTTATAAAACGCTAGCGAGTTGTTTTTAAAACTTCATTTTACACCTCAAGCTAAAAG
Source organism: Maratus michaelseni (assembly GCA_963931845.1). Taxonomy (NCBI): domain Eukaryota; kingdom Metazoa; phylum Arthropoda; class Arachnida; order Araneae; family Salticidae; genus Maratus; species Maratus michaelseni. The sequence continues at coordinate 220,165,591 of OZ007593.1, read as the reverse complement.
TGACATTAAAGGTTAAAGCCTGTGTATTTTTTAATATTGAAAATGGTGTGTAATTAAAAAAAAACAATAGAAGTAGAAAAGTTCATACACAAAGTATTTTGGCTGAAGTTGAAAAATAGATATTCAATGGCGAATCATTACGTCTTTAATTAATAAATATAGGATTGGTAGATCGTTTTTGTTTCGAAAAACTATGCCAATGCAAAACAGTTCACATTCTGCATCTCCTATCGTAATTTCGCAAAGGGATGATTTGACAAATTCCCGAGGTTCTTTTGAGATGTTAATTTGAACGATAAATTAAAATGCTGCTGCAAAGAAGTAAAAGAAAACAATGGATGCTAGTTGAAATATAATTACAAGTGAAGTGTGGATATTCAACAGAAAAATTAAGAATAGAAAATGGAGAACTAAAATCAAAAGCAGAAGAACTTGAATCCCTTAACAAATAAAGTAAAGGAAAGCAGCTAAAGCAGGTAAGTAAAACCAAAAAATCTCAGAAGAATGACAAAATAAATTATGATGTTATAACAGGAAAATGAGATACAAGTGTTAAAAATTATACAGGAGATAATTACGACGCAATTGATTACGCAAAAACAGACATTATTACCCAAATAGCAAGGGAGATACCGTTAGATTAAACTGAAAATGAAGTAGTTATAAAAATACAAAAACCTAATCCAAAAAAGAAGAAAAAGACGTTGATTGATATATTTCTCAAAGAAAACAGCACATAGAGTAAAAAATTAACTGCCTGCCTTCTCTGCCTGAAAGCTATGAAGAATGACTGACAGATTTCATTGCAAATGCTACATAGGGAGAAATTGATCCAGTTGTGTATGGCACAGCAATATTTCAAGAGCATATTAAAAAAGAAACTTTGTTTTAGCTGACTTTAAACATGGAATTGCACCAGACTACTCATTATGTCTCATAAATAAAGTAGATGAAGGCGAAAGACAGGAAATAATCCAAAGTTTGAGGTGTTCTAACGATTGATCTAAAGAAAGGATTTCGTGTATAAAGAAGATGAAATTTTTGTAGTGGACGATATTGTTAAGAGTTGCTGCACTGCGTTTCCCTGAAACCGCATTAAAAATCAGGAAAATGATTTGTAATTTTCCTGGCAGTATAATAATAATGAACAATGAATTAATTCAATCAGTCAATGTCGTAGGCTGCATTTCTCATATATTCGTTTTCAATAACGGGTGTAATAGAATTTCAAATTTACTTCTAAAAAAACTAAAGGTTTATGTGCTACAGACAAGGTTCTTCTTAATTTTTTAACCATAACTATTATTTTATAAATTAAGGAGGGAATTGATTTTAGTGGGTTTCTAACAGTATTCTGGTGGACGCATGAAAATTGTTCCAAAATTCAGGCAAAATGAAAGATAAAAACTTTGTTATTGTTACAAGTAAAATATAGAGTCTAGGGCCATTTTGTTATAGACCTTTCATTTCTTAGTGTTAAAAACAAATAAAAAAAATGGTGTGGTGGAATGGACCCTATTCTGTGTGGTTAATATTAGACAGGGTTGTATCTTTCTTTATACATTTATTTTTATGACGTTCAATATTTTTTATCCGCAAACAGATAGAAGAAAAAATTTAAAGTATTTTCTTTTTCGACTGTAGTCAACAGATCGAAAGTACCTATGAAATTTTATAATTTTGTTTCATGACCTATATACACATGGTTTATGAATTGAAAAATAACTCTCTTGTGTGACATATTAAAATGGCATCACTGAAATTTACTTCTTTTATATATGTGATTAAGAACTCATTAACTGTTTTTTGGTATAGCTATTTTAATGTTAATGAGCTAGGTAATTCTTAAGAAAAATGTTCAATAGAACAAAAAATTAAAAAAAGAATAATCTGTTATACTGTTTTTCCCCTTTGAAGTTTAGAAATGAGTTACTTCTCATGGAGTTTAAAAATTAATGGTCAGAATGCTTTCTTTAACATTTTCAAAATTCAAAACATTTGTAAAAAAAGAAATAAATACAAATAAAATTTTATTTACAGATTTTCATTTAGTTAACTCATTCATATAAATCAATAAATCATTCTTATAAAAGTTTTTTAATTAAAATTGTACTGCCTCCTCGATTTAAATATAGAAGAATTATTTTCTCGTATCAAGTATTAAAGTGGCAAGATAAACATATTTAATTCAAAGCAGATAAGTATTTTTCTCCCAAAAAAGAAAATAATTTTAACAATTGTAAATTTCCTTAAATCTAATATTAAAATTTAACATTATAATCTTCGTTAATTAATGTTTTTTATGCTGGAACTTTTGAGATAGAGCCGAGAATACTGTTGATAATGAAATTTTACTTTTGTCAGATGAAAGAAGGTAATTCTGTATTTTCTTCTAATTAAATAAAATAAAACGTTTCATAGAGAACAATTAATTTATAAAGAAAAGTAAAAAAAATAAAAATGTAAACATTTTTTTCTCCATCCGTTAACACATTATGTTTCGTGAAAATATTTTAAATCTTAAATTGATATATATATATATACCGGCATGTTTTTTGCGTGGAAAAATAATTTCTTTCTGAAGTATAGTAAAGAGGAAAATTTATTTTTTTTTTCTTTTATGCCGAAGATTATTTTAAGTAACTAGTTCATATTGAATAAAAAATGGTGATACTTAAAGGATGTTTATTATAGCGAAAGGTATTAAAGGTGTTAAAGTACATTTTTTGCATTATAATCTACGATTATTTTGAAGTGATTTCTGATTATAAATCGGAAAAGTTATTTTCGGCATTTACCTTTACGAAATTGGCCTTTTTGTCTACAAAATTATTTGTTATCTTTTTTTAGAGAATCAGATTTAATAGCTTTTGATTTGTGAAAAATATTTTATCTGTAATACTTTTTTCTTATACAAATAAAATTTTTTATTCTAAAACATTTTCAGAAATACTAATATATATTCATATATATATATATAAACATGTGTGTATGTATTATATTTAATTGGCATCTGAAAATACATCAAAATGTTTCACGATATTTCTATGAGAAAGACTAAACAATGGTCAACAAATCGCTCAATTTTCATTAAAAAGTTGAATTTCCTTTTTCAAGAAACATTTTACGGGTTTTTATTTGTACAATTGCATTTAGATTAACCTCCTTTATATCACCAGTCACATGATGAGCAAACGGACTGCCAAAAAACATAAAGCAACTGAAATTACTTTACGATTTTGCTTTTCGTGAAACTTTTTTAAATAGAGGTTTTTTTTTTTCTGCGTCTTTGTTTGGGAGTAAAATAATTTTTTTTTTTTTTTTAATATCGCAATGTACATGTCAAACGTGTCATATTTACTTCCGATACCCATTTTTACTGCTTTATTTAAATGACATTTTCCTCCCTTTATTTTGACGTTGGGCTTTGAAGCGGAATACTTCGTGGGATTGAATTTTTTTCCCATAACGCCCTTTTTTATAAATGTATAAAATAATGTGTACTCTAAATTTTTTTGTGTAAAGTTACGATGGATGTATAATGCCAGCAATGTTATCAGTATATTACGCACATGTACAGCAAAAATTAGTTTATGTACTTTATACACAGTACTATTATATACCTGTAAGGTATATAAGGTTATGTGTACATTAAAACCATTTGAAATCGGTTTGATATAATGTATCGATTCGGTTCATATAATGTATATTAAATACACGATACATTGTAAAAGCATTTGAAATCAGTATTATGTACTGCATACTGATTTACACTGTATAATAACTTTCGAAATATAGAGTCAGAGGAAACACATTTCAGGAGTCCTCTGAGAAGTGTAATGTGAGGTCAATGCTCGTTGCACCATTCCTTTGCATTAAGGTATGCTAAGGTGCTCAAAAAGCATGAGCACACGAAAATATATTTTCCTAAAAATTGCTATTAGATTAAACTGGTGAAAATGGAATTTTACATTAGTAATTTAGATAATAATTATTATTGGTAAATAGCCATAGATTTACCAGTAAATAGTTATTTTACGGTATAAATGCTGTTTACAATTAAACTGGTACATATATTGCATTCTCAAATTTAATATAACATAGAAATACTGTATTAAATCTACAAAGAATGAAAATCGTGCAAATACAGTAAAATTGCAGTATATATGCTGTTTTTTTCCGAAATTTTTTCACAGTGTAATAATTAACTATTGATATAGTTTATACTTATCTTCATACAGTTATTTTATGCTATAAATGCCATTTACAATTAAAGTGGTGCGTTTAATATATTTTTTAACTTAATGTACCATAAAAATAAATTATTCATACCGTGAATAATGCAAATATTAGAAATACAGTAAAATTAACTTTACATACACTATATGGCCAAACGATATCACACACTTTCGATTTTAGATGTTTTGACATTTCTAGATAAATACTTCACAATTTCTTCGGGAACCTCATAAATGTAAAGCAGGTGGTTGATCGCATATTATTCAGGTAAGGTTGGTCAGGTTTATCGATTAGTCAAGTGTTGCCGCCGTCAGTATGACGTCAGCGTTACTAACTATATTTAAAAATTTACTATATTTATAAATTTCTAAATAATTTGATGTTACAAATGCAAAAATATCATGTTTTTTAAATTATATGTTTTCTTGTGTTTTTATCAATTATGTAGTTAAATATTTTATGTGTCGAAAGCATTTAGTATCTCAAAATAGCATGTTTCTGATACAACTACTAAATGTTTCAAATCGGTATGAATAAAAGTTATTTCAAAGTAATACTACTGATCTATAATCTCAATTTGGAAAATTGGCTTTCATAAGTGTTAATATTCTTGAATTTTGAAACAATAATATGTTGAAAAATAAGAGCTTTATAAAGTAAAAGTTAATTTATATAAAATATATGGCATTTTAAATACCTGAAAGTTATATTATCCTGCAATTTTTATGATATATTTGTGAATGAATTTTTGAAATAGTGAAATAATAATAATAGAAAAGTTTTATTTTATTTACATATTTAAGTCTTACACATTTAGCACATTTCTTTTAATAATAATTAATTTGATAAACCATCCAAAGGCTATTTAGTTAAACATACTTAAGTATTATTTTTATTAACAGAAAATTATTTCAGAATTTTGTTGTATGGGCTTTCAGTTTCTACTATATTCAATTTACAAATTTATATTAAATGATTGATATCACAAAAGAGTTACCTAGTTAAGAGCTTTTCCAGATTTACTAATTTAGACAGTCAGAAAACAAAACAGAATAAGCAAACACATCGAAAAATAAGCAAAGACATCTAAAAATAAGCAAAGACATCTAAAGATTTTTCATGAACGAAAAACTCTTGCCTTTCTTAAGTAGACATTGTGATAAGCAAGACAAATATGTAAAATATCTGTCAGATTTCTTTTTCATGCAATTTCTCGAGAATTAAACATAATTCTTTGAATTATTTACACATCTCTGACAAAAAAAAAAAAAAAAAAAAAAAAAAAAAAAAGACGAAGAAGAACAAGAAGGAAAACCTTCTTAGAACCATTAAAATTAATCTCTACGGAGTGAAAAGTTGCTTTTATGGAACATTGAAACCTCTATCTCGTGAAAGAAAATCAAAGACCATAAATGCGAAATTCATATTTAGTAATCCACTTTAGTCGAAGACGTAGAAGACTTTTCTGTCCCAATCTGCTGTCACACACCTCTAAAAGTGCTTACTGTTCAAAATGACTTTATAAAAAGATCTATCCCCGATGCTCGCGTTTAATAAGGCTCCTCTATTTTTATTTTATTTTATTTTATTTTATATTTATTGGTCATTCGAGTTATGCAAAGCTATAGAACCACTAATATTCGATCTGGAATCACCGTCATCCTACAGGATAAAATTACCATTAAATTGCAATTTTCTATTTGATAATCCATTTCTGAAGAAATAATCTGATGCGTGCTTTGATTTTGATATGCATCTGTTATTGAAATAGGGTTTAAATTACTAAATATAGTACTAATGTTTTAGAAAAGGTCACGTTAAATGAAGCAAGAATACTCAAGTTAAAATACCTGAATAAGTCGCTAATATGTGAGTATTTAGAAATCAAAATTTTTAATGTAGGTCTTTGTATTTGTTTTTGCATTGTTTCTCATTCATATTCACACCACAAACAACATTATTTTTTCTCAAGTTTAAAAAAGTTGTACGAAGATTACTTAATATATGTATATATATACAGGGTGATTCATAAAAGATGGGCAGAACTTTAAGGGGTTATAGTACACTTAAAGACAAATAATATTAAATAGGAGACTAAGGGTCCCAGACGTATTCCCAAGGAGATAGGGGGCATTAAAGTTTAGGGTCCGAAATTTCAAATGATTATAAAACATGGAAAAATTGGTCGATTCGTTTGCGGTTTTTGCAAAAAATTTTCTTTATGCCAGTATTTTCTTGAAATAAAATTTTAAAGTTCAATTTCCAAAAATGCCGATAGGGGGCGCTTTAGACTTTGGAGTAACAAACAACTATTTTTTAACGTTATTTTTTGTATTTATTTAAATGATTTCGAAAGCTTAGACTTAAACTTAAATTTTGATCTAAAAATCTGAGTCCTAACGAGTAGTTAAGTAGCGTAAACGGAAATTTGAAATTTGAAACCCTTCTCCCCCCAGAACAAAAATCAGTTATTCCCGATCTTTGTGTCGTAGATTAGGCTCTAACTACTGCCGCGTTTTGCTAAAATTATTCTTTATGTCAGTATTTTCTTGAAAATAAATTTTAAAGAAAATTTTCAAAAAATTCCGATAGAGGGCGCTTTAGACTTTGGAGTAACGAACAACTATTTTATACCGTTATTTTTTGTGTCTCATTAAATGCTTTCTAAAGCTTAGACTTAAACTTAAATTTTCAGCTCAAAATCTGAATCGCTGAGCGTGGTTCAGTAGCGAGGGGAGGGGGTTCAAATTTCAACTTCTGAACATAGTTCAGTTTGCACTACTTAACCATGCCCAACGATTCTGTGCTGTGATACGAGGCAAAAATACAACTTTCGTCAAGGACTGCATAGTCGGAATTCACTCATAAAGGCACTGGCACAGTTGGAAACGTCGCTCATGCAAACGTTAAAGCTCCATTCCTGACGCTAGTCACCGGGTGAAGAAGGAAACAGAAAGTATGCAAATGTCAAATGGGGAAGAAGAAGAACACGTATGCAAAATTTCGACACGATTCAGGCATAAAAACCACTGAACGGTGAGTCAAGTGTAAGTCGCTGTAGTAATGAATCGGAAGATGGTGCCCTTCACGAATAAGGAAAAGGCTGAGATGCATTTAATTTACGGAGCGGCAGATGGAAATGGTGCAGAGGCACAACGAATGTACGGAGAGCGATTTCCTAACAGGCGGTTGCCTAACCGCAAAACTTTCGAGCGCTTGCACAGACAGTTGTGTGAGACGGGATCATTTCTCGCTTCCCGGTCGAATGCAGGTCGTGCAAAAAAGGACGAATCAGTAGTTGTTGCAGAAGCCATTCTGGATGTAGTAGCGGCGCAGCCAAGTACAAGTACACGAACAGTGGCTAGCCAGGTGGATAACTCACAGTCCACGACTTGGAGGGTACTGAAGGATGAACATTTGCTCCCGTTTCATGTGCAACGAGTCCAGAAACTGTCTCCAGGGGATTATCCAAATCGTATTGAATTCGCCCGCTGGTTTCTGCAGCAGAACGCGCTAAATCCACATTTTGGACGAACTGTGCTTTTCACCGATGAATGTACCTTCACACGTGAAGGTACATTTAACACACACAATGCACATGTATGGGCGGATGTCAATCCACATGCTACGTATCCACATGCTCATCAGAGACGCTTTTCCATCAATGTTTGGGCAGGAATCATCGGAGACCACCTAATCGGACCGTAACTTCTTCCTGAACGCCTCAACGGTAAAACATACCTCACATTTCTGCAACATGTGCTGCCAGACCTGTTAAACGTTGTTCCTCCACGCATCCGGCGGGTCATGTGGTTCCAGCACGATGGAGTGCCAGCCCATTACGTACGAGACGTCCGCAACTATCTGGACATCACATTTCCGAACAGATGGATTGGTCGAGGTGGTCCTGTTGCTTGGCCTGCTCGCTCGCCAGATCTTTCACCCCTCGATTTCTTTTTTTGGGGACGATTGAAGGCTCTTATGTATGAGACACCCATTGAATCCCCCGAGGAACTGGTCGCCAGACTTCCGCCGCTGTAGGGGAAGTGCTCGAAAAGCCTGATGTTTTCGCGAATGTTCGCCGTTCCATTCGTCGCCGTTGTTCTGCGTGCATAACCTCTGGTGGTCACAATTTTGAACATTTATTGTGATTACATGTTAATAAATATGCTTTGGTAACATAATCCTAATTTGTGTCTTTTTACCTCGTATCACAGCACACAATGTGTGGACATGGTAAACTGAACTGTGCTCAGGAGTAGAAATTTCAAACCCCTCTCCCCAGAAACTTAACCACGTCTAACGATTCAGATTTTGGGCTGAAAATTTAAGTCTAAGCTTTAGAAAGCTTTTAATGAGACACAAAAAATAACGGTATAAAATAGTTGTTCGTTACTCCAAAGTCTAAAGCGCCCTCTATCGGAATTTTTTGAAAATTTTCTTTAAAATTTATTTTCAAGAAAATACTGACATAAAGAATAATTTTAGCAAAACGCGGCAGTAGTTAGAGCCTAATCTACGACACAAAGATCGGGAATAACTGATTTTTGTTCTGGGGGGAGAAGGGTTTCAAATTTCAAATTTCAGTTTACGCTACTTAACTACTCGTTAGGACTCAGATTTTTAGATCAAAATTTAAGTTTAAGTCTAAGCTTTCGAAATCATTTAAAGAAATACAAAAAATAACGTTAAAAAATAGTTGTTTGTTACTCCAAAGTCTAAAGCACCCCCTATCGGCATTTTTTGAAATTGAACTTTAAAATTTTATTTCAAGAAAATACTGGCATAAAGAAAATTTTTTGCAAAAACCGCAAACGAATCGACCAATTTTTCCATGTTTTATAATCATTTGAAATTTCGTACCCTAAACTTTAATGCCCCCTATCTCCTTGGGAATACGTCTGGGACCCTTTGTCTCCTATTTAATATTATTTGTCTTTAAGTGTACTATAACCCCTTAAAGTTCTGCCCATCTTTTATGAATCACCCTGTATATATATCTTATGTTTCTCACCATATGACGTTAACTCAAAATATATCTTAAAATATCACGTCATTCTTCAGATATAAATGAGGAATTTTTCAGATCGGAATGAATAAAAGTTAAAAAAAATCAGCTCGATGATCTGATTTTATAACTTTTGCCTTTACAAGCGATAATATTCTTAAATGTCGAAATGTTGACATATTGAAAACAATTCGATACGTAAAGAAAAATGTTAATTTGCTGTAAAGATATAACGTTTTAAATACCTATAAGTTATATATTTCAGTTATTTCCTTGATACTTTCATGAAAGAGCATTCTAAAAAGTGAAATACTAGGAATTCTTAAAAATTAATAATAGACAATATTCCTTTTTTACTTGTTTAAACCTTACATATTTAACATACTTCTTTCTTAAATAATAGCTAATATGATAATGGTTATATGGATATATGATAATGGCATTCAATGGTTATTAAGTTACATCAATTTAAATATTATTTTCATTAACATAAAATTATTTCAAAATTATTATGAATGGATTCTTTGTGTATCCTATATTCAATTTACAAATTTATGTTCAAATGATAACACAAAAAATATTCATATATCCAAGAGAATTTCGCAATTTACTACTTTAGACATATAGAAAACAAACCAGAATAAGCAAACACACATCTAAAAAAGTTTTTATGAAAGAAAAACTCCCGCTTTTCTTAAGTAAACATTCTGATAAGCAAGAAAAATATCAAACATTTTTATGAGATTTCTTCCTTATACGGCTTCCCGAGAATCTATATGTTTCTCTAAATTATTTACACATCTCTGACAGAATAAAAAAAGAAGAAGGAGATCTTTCTTAGGAACATTAAAATTAATCTCCATGAATGGAAAAGTTGCATTTATGAGTCATTGAAAAGCTCCATCTCGTGAAAGATAAAAATAATAGAAAAAAAATCGTAGAGGAGAGATTCATCTTTAAAGATCCTCGAGACGTACGTACACTCTTCTATCTTTCAAAGTGTGTAATGTTCACAATGAGGGGGTTATTACAAGAGGGGGTTATTCCCCGATGACTTTACTTCTCCCCTTTTTTCTTTGTTCGTTGGAGTTGTGCGATCCTTTGTGTTCGATCCCACTAGTGTTCGATCTGGAATCACCTTCACCCTGCTTCATTAAATTATCATTAAATTTAAATGCGTTCATTGGTAATCCAATTCTTAAGAATTAGTCTGATGCGTTAATTGATTTTCATGTATATCTTCTTATTGGTGCAGAGTTTAAATTAATAAATTTAGTACTAATTTATGTAAAATTATAATATTATTGTAATTAATAGATTATAGTTAATACATTTATGTAAATGCCATTTTAAATTTAGCAATAATGCTCAACTTTAAATAACAAAATATGTTGATATCATGTGAGCATTTTTGTAGCGTTTTTGATATCCCTATTTTAATTTAATATTATATTTTCACATCAGGATATAAAAGTTATATATATATATATGTCACGTTTTCACTTAAATCACCGTTTTTTTGTAGATCAAATTATCAAGGCGAGAGTTTCCACTGAGGAATTTGTAGTCGTGGCGCCGAGAATCCAAATTATGGTGTGCGTACGGAAGGAAAATAATAAGCAGTCGGTTCCACTCCATATTTTATTAGAATCCAGAGAAACGTTGATGCCCTGCTTTACTATTTTAAGATGATAATTCCGTAAATAATGATTTTTAGTATCGTGGAGAGACTTCGTGAATTAATTCAATGTTTGAAGAAGACATTAGCTCTTAACAGGCAGCGTCGTCTTGTCTAATCGGCAGCCAAGGACATTTATTCCACGTTCACGAAGTACTCGCCGGCGTTACATGTACATCGGGTTCCAAGAACAATCTGCTGCTGCGCGGGAAAAATCCGCGTATAACTATTATCTAACGCCCTAGAATACAGTGCCATTAAACAGTCTTTCGACCAATCAGCGCTACGGTCCTAAATTTTCTAGCGTTATGATTTTGAAGCTATCAGACCGCAGGCTGAAAAAGTGCGGGAAAATATTTCTAGAACATTACGAAACAATCTAATTCCTTCGAACAAATAATAATAAGAAAAAAAATACGTAGGTTTTACCGAGTATGGGCAAGATGCCAAGATAAGATTTTACATTGAGACTGAAATTAGCTTTTATATTTTTGAGAAAAAATATTGTTTTGTCAGAAAACATAGGGAAATAAAAATAAAAGATATAGGTTGTTATTTCAAGAGAATTAAATATTTTTAGCTGGGAGATTGATATTTAAAAGAATTAAATTCTAGAATGCGCTTATTTAATGAAACAAAAAGTGTGTGATTTTAACAGAACAGCGCTCAGAGCTATTTTTTTAAGAGAATGAATTTACAATAAAGTATTTTTAGCTAGGCGGAATTTTGACAATCTAAATACTAGAACGAGAAAATAATTTACGATAATGGGATTTATACAGAATTATAGCTTTGATGAGGCCAACGGCGAAAATTTTTTAATTTGTTTCATATATATATATTAAAATAAAAAAATATATATTTGGTAAAAATGTAAAATACATAATGTTTTTTAAATTATGTATTTCCATGTGTGTTTATCAGTGTGTATATATTTTTTTCAATAAATTGTTTTTTTTTTTATAAATTTCCAAGTGTTGTTAATGTAAATCTGTTTAATACATACTCTTTTTCCAGCCCATTTTTAGGGCAGTTTTTTAATGTTATACTGTCCATTTTTTGTTCGTTCATTTTACAAAATTCATTAAAAGGATACTAGAGTAAACGCCATATTTTTAAAGATTATTTTCAGCTATGCTATTTTATATGTACATACAACAAAACAGAATTATAGAAAACATGGAGGCGGATATAGGAAGAGACTTAGAAAATTGTTGAACAAAAGGAAAACAAATACAGTGTGTAAAAAAAAATTTATCCTTCAGCATTTTTTTCTTGCACAACTTTCTTTTCTGCACACTTTTTTCTTGCAAAGCAGCATTTCTTTCTTGCAAAGTAGCATTTATTTCTTGCAAAACAGCATTTCATTCTTGCAAAGCAGTATTTCATTCTTGCACAACTTCCAAAGATTATCATAAATAGTAAAAATATACGAATCATATTTGCCACATTTTTTTCTTGACGAGCTTCCAAAAAATAAATATGTTCAATTAAATATGTCCTGAATATTTCACACACATAATACGAAAAAAATAATAATAATAACGTCTACATACAGAAAGAAACGGCTTATATGAAACTTTCAAAATCTCTGTGTTAAGGAGACAATAAGAAAACAAATTTAATTTAAAAGATTCATAACTCGCAGATGATTAATTATCTTCCTTAGCCGATGATGTAGAAGATTCATCTGTCCAAATCTAATATCGTACATCTCTCAGGGTGTTTACTGTATAAAATAACTATTGAAGAGCTTTTTTCCAATGCAAGCGATTACGATTCCCCTATGCTCTTTGTTCGTCAGGATTACAGGAAGGTTTCTTAACACCCGCTGACATCCTTCACTTATGTTCGAACGGGAATTATTTTTATCCAACTTCATAAAATTTCCACCACAAATACATTTTCTTCATTGAAAAAATAATTCTTATTATATAATATGTTATTATTTACATTAATATTTTCAGAATTAATTGGATATCGTTTTCTTTTTAAATAGCGTTGCAATTATTAAACATTTTAGTTATTTTTAAAGGAATCGTTATTGATTTAAACTTTCCTCATAACTGCATAGAAAGATGTAATATTTTACTTGCAGCAGAGAGGAAGACATACAAATGCACGTGAATTTTTTTTCTGTTCTATATGAGAAAACGTTAAGAATTATGACGAAATAGTTTATCACTGAAATTGCATTTTACCTGCAAATTAATAGTAAAATACTCATAATAATAATAATAATAGTAAAGTACAATACATTTTACGGAATAAAATTCTGGAAAGATGTATTTCAGCAAAGCCTCCTACAATGATTTTTCTTATAATTTATATTTGACAGTATTTGATATCATTTTTCACATTTCACAGGTGTTTTTCCATGTAATGGCAATTTTATTATTACAAATAAAATTAATGGATAATTAATAAAAGGAGAAATAAATACAATTAAATTTATTATTATACTTTGCACGTACAAAATATATTTTTATGATATATTTCTGGCAGAGTCTTCTCAGGAATATGTATAAATATATCAGAATTTAGGATGATTGTTTTCTACTATGTATTTATGTGTGTTATACTTAAATCTCTTTTACTAAAAAAAAAAAAGGAAATTTTTTTTAAATCTCCCAAAGAACATTAAGATAAACGTACATAAATTTTGTTTTTCGGACAAGATAGGTATTTTAAGCGTTATTGAGTTGAACCATTACAAGAGGGAACTGTGACTACCTTTGTAGGTTTCCACATCCTTCGAGTTCTGGTACAGCAATTAAGGATAGGAAAAACCCGATTTAAGGCCTAGGGCCTGGTTCCTTTATGGGTGTCCAGACCCGAAGCTTTTGGGAGACGCCGGCCCGTCCCCAAGTGTCTCGTGGTGGTTCTCATAATGGGTTCTACCGCGTATCGCAGCGTCCTTCGTCGTCGACACACGGGTCTAAGGGTCCTCAGGTGGCGGTCCTCTGGCCTCTCGAAGCGCATACGGAGAGTTAATTCCGGTCGTGCGCGCTAAAAGTTTTCTACTATGTAGTTATGTGTGTTATACTTAGATTGCTTTCACTTTAAAAAAAAAAAAAAAAAAAAAAAAAAAAAAAGCACTGCTTTTATAAATCTTTCAAAGAACATGAAGATAAATGTACACAAATTTTGATTTTTTGACAAGATATGTATTTTAAGTATATTTGATGTATCTCTTCTGTTTCTTTTATAGCCGTTCTAAAAAATATGCTAATATACCAGGAGATGAAATATCATTTTATTAAGGAAGACTTCTATCTTCGCTGCTTTAGCTACATAATAAAATAGATTTAGAACAAAATAAGTGCATCTTCATTTTAATATTTTTTGACAGAAAAAAAATTCCATGCCTTTTAAGTTGAGATTATGATACGCAAAAAAAAAAAAAAAAAAAAAAAAAATCTGGAATGTAATCGCCGGAGTTATTTTTCAAACAACTTCCGGGTAATTAAATATGTTTCCTTGAATTATTCACATATCTCACACGGAAAAAAAAGAAAACAAATATTTTCTTCAAAAATGAAAAAAAGTATAAGCAAAAAACTGCTTTTAAGAATCATTGAATGGATCAATCAATCACGAAAAATATGAGATCCATCTTTAACCTTCATTTGATCATAAGGTCTACTAGAGAAATTAAAATATTTTTTAATATGTTATAGATTCTAGCCATCTTAATCAGAGAAATTTTATGCAATTTAATGTTTTCTTGTCTTTTTTCTTGTTTTTGTTGTAGCACATACTGCCTATGTGAAACAGGCTGTGAATAATAATGAATTGGCAGTTACCATACACAAAACTTCTAAAATTAGTATACTAATGACAAGTCATGAAAAAAGAAATATCAGTACGTATGTTTTACAAGTCACAGCAAATAAAATACTTATACAACCTTGAAAAGTCGTGATTCAAAAGAGTACGAGGAATTTTGGAAATGTATTAAAATCGTTTGGCTGTAGCAACAATATGTATTAGATACCATTGCGTTTATTTATTCTCCAACTAGCTGTTACCCGTGACTTCGTTCACGCATCATTAAAAGAACAATAAATGCATTAATTAAGCAAACTATTTCATTCCCGATAGTTAGAAACGTAAATAATTAACTAACTCTTTATCACATTCCATAGGAAACAATACAGTATTTCTATGTTATAGAGGCCTTGCCATAACTCAGTTTTAAAAAAGTGAAATTTTGTGACAAATAATCACGAAAAGGAAACTACAACCAATGAAAAAAGGTGGGCCAAATAAAATCGTGGAAATCGGCGATTTGTGTAAAAACATATGTCAAGTTTATCTGGTAAACCGTTTTACTTTTAGCTCCTTTGTGAAGCATTTCAATAGCCATCATTCAAAGATAATGAAAATAGTATATTCTTTTTCATTAAATTCAATTCTTGTGAATAGGGACCAATAATTGCAGACCTAAATTTGCCTCCTTGATTTAATCTATAACTGAAAAAAAAATCTTTATTTCTAAATGAAAATATGTTGACAGACGATTTTTGTTCTCCAGAATAAATTGATTCATGAAGTTTGAATATGTAAAAATACGTTTTTATTTTTCAAAAATTTTACTGTAATCAAGATTTTTTTTTTCTTTCACCATCTATTCAAATTGAAAATATATTCTTTTATTTTTCAGTTTTAATGAGAAAAAATATATTAATCCGTTTTATTTCTTCTTTTTTATCCACAAAAATGGAATAATTTAGTTGCCATTTTTAGAGAAACTTCGTTAAAATTTAAAATAATAATAATAATAATAATAATAATAATAATAATAATATCTCGGAATTTAAATCACTTTTTTAAATTCTGAAAGTTTATGACATCCTCGGATGAATGATAACCGGTGTTAAGTAAATCGCGTTGCGTTCGACAATCTGAAAAGAGTAGTTGCGAAATAAAAACAGGCGGTCAGATTTTAATATAATAGATTCGTATTTATATTTCTTTTCCTAATAATCATGGTGTGTTTTTTGGCAAAAAACTCTCACCTGTATGTAACTGATATTCATGCTTAGTAATCGGTATAGATAAAAAAAATTTCAATTTTTCGTTTTAAATATGTCGTGAAACTAATCTACTTTCTATACTTACTGATCCTTGTATTATTAATGTACGGAATTAATTCCCGCTCATTGTAAACACATTTGAAAATTCCCGTTTTATTTTTAATATGACGTCTTTTTAATGCCATAATTCTTGTTAATTTTCTTTTTCTGGCAATCAGGACGTAAATTTTAGCGGAAAACTCACATTTGTATTTAACTGGTACTCAAGCTAATTATTAATCAGTATCGATAAATAATATTTCAGTTTTTCATCTCTATAATAAAACCGTAAGTCATGTGACTGTCATCAACAGTTCCGGAATGTCCGTTTCACTTTTTCATATGCCAGGCAGCCATTTTATTAAAAATTATTTTTTCGAATAAAACTTCATAAATGTGACATTTTTAGAAAGATCGTTCAAAATAAATTAATATTTGAGAGATGACTTACGTTCAATTATGTATATATTCTCCAATAACTTCAGTTGAAATTAGCTTCGCAGTTCAAATTCTCTATCCATGAAAGTAAACAAAAAAAAAGATTCATTCGTCGTGAAGGTTTAAAATATTAAACCATTAAACCATGGAGATAATCGTTCGTAAAGTTAGTTTTCCATGAAAGATTTTTTGGAGCGCTGCCTGTTGTCAAAAAAATAATTCGTACCAGTGACACAATCAAAGTTTACCATAATTATGTGCTATACAACTCAACTTCATTCTTTATCTTTTCTTGATGTAAGCTGAATGTAAACAAATAGTACAACTCATGTAATGATATTTAATGAATCAAATTTCGAAACAAATTGTCAGTTAATTTGGTATTTATGTATTATACGTGAAAGGAAGAGAGACCACCGAAAATGATTGTTAATCACCAATCATATTTACCATTATTAATGACCAATCGCTTTCAAAACAGTAATTTAATATACATTTACAAAATACATAACATCATTAAGTACTTTTGTGTTATTTGGGCGCAAATCTCGCCAAAAGAATTTTTTAAATCGCCAATACCAGCTTTTATTTTTCACGTGTGCAAATTAGAAACGATACTTTTATTTTGAAATCAAATGTTCTGATGGAACAGCTGTCGTAGACGCACCGGGGCACTATATTAACTATAGAGTTGCAATATAGAGAGAAAAAACGGGTTGCTGTAATTAGAATTATAGGCGGTAATGTTGGTGTGACATATTTACGTGATTATCAAAACTGGCTTCCAAAAGTTCAATGTTTCACCAAACCATACTCGAAAATTACGTGTTATAATATGCACTCCGATTATGTCACATTATTCAAGACGTTTTAAATGAGAATAATGATAGATTTTCTTCTTGATACTCCCGTAATCAAGTCTACAGCCAAAGTTAGCGAGAAACAAACAAACAAACAAAAAAATATTGGCAATAATATGGTTCAGTGTAAATGGTGGATATCATTAAAGACTTTCACAAAATAGACTTCATTGCACCAAATCGTATTAACCAAAATACGCCATTTGGCAATGGATCCAATTACGGAAAACTACTTAATATGTTTAAGAATCTCCTCATTAGCAAGCATATTGCAACTGATAAGCAAACGGATATGAAGCATAAATGCTTAAGTTGGTTAAGCGGTTTTTGTCAAGAAAGATGAAATACATAACAACAAAAAATATGCGAAATGCTACCATGATCGAAAAAGTTTTTGATTTGTCTATTAGAATTTTCCGGTTTGGCGAAGGATTACGAAAAAAAAAAATAAATTATGAATAAAAGTAACGTGTTACAGTGCTTAACATGCATTTAAGGGAGACCAAACTGGTCGCCAGTGGCGGCTAGTCTTAAATATTACGTCCATTATCTATCTACTTTCATTATACATTGATATCCATGCTCCTTGTATTATTACGACTATTTGAAAATATATGTTTTATTTATGACGTCATATTTGTCCAAGCCGAGGAGGATCCTTTTCATAGTTCCATGGTCCAAGTGAAATCTATTTTTAAGAATATAATTATTGTTCATTTTTCCTTCTAATTATAACGCAGTTTTTTGACAGAAAAAGATCTTTTTAATGTAACAGATATTCATACTTCATGTATAATAACAAATACTCCATATTTTTGTTTTAAATATCACGGAAATTCATCTTCTTTTGAATTCTTTTTCATTTTCATTTTTCAAGTGAAAATCGTTCAATTGAAAGTTAATTGTTGAGGAAAAATTATTTTCCGTGTTTTTATTTATTGGTAACGATCAAAGCCCTAGCAACGATAAAGTAAAATGGTTAAATGATTAAAAATTTAACTAAAAAATACGGTATAGTTGTATTAGCTGTGCGCAGACGGTAAAACGCCAAGTATTTTACCATACAAAAGAAAAAAAAAGTGAAGAAAAAACCCAAGATCATTTTATTTCACCAATCAAAACCTATCCGCTTTATTTACGATGCATGACGTCATATTTGCCTGTTTCCTATGGTTACGCATATTGAAACCTTGTATTATTATCAAAAACTAAAAAAAGTACGTTTTATATCTAATAATATTATTTAATCTTCTTTTGATTACTTTAAATTTTTTTAAAATTTCATTTTCATTTTTCACGTGAAAATTTTTCAATTGAAACTAAATTGTTGAGTAAAAATTATTATTCCGGATTTAAATTAGTTTTGGCAACGGTATAGTATTAGCAACGGTAAAGTAAATTTAACGATTTTAAAATACTATACGAAAAAATGTCCATTTATTCTCTTATGAAAATAGCGAAATTTTGAATTATTAAGAAAAATATTTGAATAAAATGAACAAACACCGGCCTATGTTCATTCGAGGGTTATAATCAACGTATATGCAAAGATACAGGATCATTAAATGCTCCATTTTGACGCTGGCTTCAGCCTAACATTTGCACACAATGAGATTTATAATATTATTAGGATTATCCAAATAATGGCGTGAATAAGTCCGAGGCCAATTTTTAAAAGTAAAGGAACAAAAGAAGTGACACACTCAGGATAGTACATTTGGTATTAGGGAGTAAATGTTCTTTTTCAGTCGCACACACACATTTGAGCAATTTCATATATGACAGAATGTCATTTTGAGTTATAAAATTAAGTTAAAGCAATTACCCTGAAGCTATTTTACTAATGAAAATTGATTTTTCAGTTTGAACATGACTGTTATTGATTTAAAAAAAAAAAAAAATATATGAAACATTTTTTTCAGTTATTTTATTCTACCATTTTTTAGCAATTTCTGATAGTGTGCCGGAATGACATTTTTGCTACCATGACTCTAACCTGGTATTTAAAACTGGAAACTTTTGTGAATTAAGCAGCCCAATTCAGTTTTTAAACTAATACATATCTTAAATATTATGTATAAGCAATATAAAATTATAATTTAGAGCAACCTACCTGTCCTAGGGTTGCAGTTATTAACTATCATTTGACGTGATTGAATGACTATGATGGAATGAAAGAAAATTTATTAAAAATTTATTAAAAGAAAATCGACTAAACTAATAAATTTTATATATTTTTATTATCCTGAATGGTCATAAGAAATTACATTTTATAACTATTCACATCCGACAGCTTTTCAAAGGCATATCGAGCACGATTACGTAGTTTATTTTGTATCACATTTTACGTAACCTAAAATTGAAAGAAAGAAGCTTGTATGATTACAGAATAGAGAGGGACATATATTCTCCTAAATAACATTTTAAGTTCAACAATAGGGGTGATGAAAAGTACCAGCTACAGGCTTTGGTATAAAAACATTAAAAAAACGAAAATTATTTTGATACAACCTAATGCTTTTTATTAGACACGCAATTATTTTGTAGAATCTCTAAGGTTTAATTTCAAACAAAGACGTGCAAAGAAAATATTTTTAAAAAATCAAAAATTTAGAAAAAGTAGGGGTTTTAACATTTCCTTACGATTTTAATAATAATAATATAAATACGCAATTATTTTGTAGAATCTCTAAGGTTTAATTTCAAACAAAGACGTGCAAAGAAAATATTTAAAAAAATCAAAAATTTAGAAAAAGTAGGGGTTTTAACATTTCCATAGGATTTTAATAATAATAATATAAATACGCAATTATTTTGTAGAATCTCTAAGGTTTAATTTCAAGCAAAGACGTGCAAAGAAACTATTTAAAAAAATCAAAAATTTAGAAAAAGTAGGGGTTTTAACATTTCCTTAGGAATTTAATAATAATAATATAAATAAAAAAATTTTCAAAAAGTATAAAATTTAACAAAGCTTTCTGTATTAAATTATTTTCCTTCATAACACCAATTAATAAATTGTGAAAAAATTATTATGAAACACTCAAGTAAAAATAAATAGTTCAAATTGCACCACGTCCCCTTAAGTGACTATTTGACGCAAATTATAAAATACTAGTTACTTAAAAGTTTTTTATTATTATAAAATGTAGTAAACGGGAGAAATTTTGTTTATAAACCCATGTCTTTATGAAATATATCTGACCAAAGACCAAAAAAGTGTTACGTTTGACGTTGGTCTTTTTTATTGCCCTGTATTAGTCTAGAAATTTGTGCTAGTTTGTGCATAACCTTTTTACACACTTAAATAAATCTGCCAAATGTTTAAAATAATCTAGGCATAAAAAATTCTTTTAAGATGTTTCTAATATTCCTAATAAGAATTTGAAAAGGAAATAGCAATGTAATGTCAAAACCAATTAAGATTATCCGTTTTTCTCATCCAGCATTAAAGTGGCAAAAAAAAAATTTTTAATTTAAAAGTGATAAAAATAGTTTCCCAAGAGAGAAAAAAAAATTGTAAAAATTGTTAATTAGTTTCAATATCATTTGAAACCTTAAGTTTAAGAATCTTCTTTAATTAATGCTTTCTATTCTGGAACTGTTGAGATGAAACCTAGAATGCTCTTGTAATGAAATTTAACTTTTGTCAAATGAAAGAAAGGAATTTTGTTATCTTCAAATTAATGAAAAAATATTATTAAATTGAGAAACATTAATTTATAAAAACAAATAAATACTTAAAATAAAAAATAATAATTTAGGCATATTTTTCTTCACCTTTAAAAGTGTTGTTTTTCGTGAAGAGGTTTCAAATTTAAATAAGTATATATAAAGGTGTTTAGACATTCAAAAATAATTTCCGTCAGGAATACAGTAAAAACGTAACATTAGCATATGTCCGTGATAAATTTGAAGTGATTTATTAAATATTTTTAACACTCTATTAAAAAAAAAAAAAAAAAAAAAAAAAAAAAAAAAAAAGACACTATGGTAAATGAATCTTTTGTGACCGGAAGGCTTTCGCAGCTAATATAAAGAAAACCATTGTAGATAATAATATAAAAATTAATAGTATTATAGAGACGTATTCAATAAACACGCTCAAATTGACAGATTTTTAATCTAACTATTATTTTAAGAGTTATTTATTTTTGAAGCGATCAAATTATTTCTATTAAAAAAGTTTTATAGAAACAAAAACTATACGTATTAATTTAACCATATTTTGCAGTGACATACGTGACAAGCTTGCGGTGTGCAGTGTGCAAATATTTTTTCAATTTGACTTTTTTTGTTGAAATTTTTATTTCAATTTTCAGTATTTTAATAGAGATTTATTTAATATTTAGAATAAAAAATCATAATTTAAATTTTTGCCAAATTTTAAGACAGTGCAATTTTTACTATTTATTTTCAATTAAAAAATATATTTGCACGTGACTTTTAAAAACAGAAAGAAAACTGTATAATAGTAATTAAATAAGCGTGGGTTAAAAGTAGAACATGGGAAACATTACGTCATTAAAATGCATATAGACATGAATATTAAAACATAAAGAAAATATTTGAATTATTACACGCTAAGTGAATTTAAATGTGAAAATATTACATCATATATTGAAAAGATACGTTTAAAACTGTTTTCTGATGGACAATATTCATGTTATGTCGCAGTTAGGAATCACATGGCGTAGGAGTAGCGCGAGTAGCAAGTTTGTTTATATATTTCATCTTTTACTGCAGCATAAACACAGAGCAGGTAAATGAATGCGTAAAATACTTTAGATTTATTTTATACGAATTAATATTCGATAAATACATATTATAAATACGTATATAATTACTATTTAAAATAAACATTTTATATTTTTTAATTAAAATGAAAAATATACATGAAATTTCATTAAAATAGAAAAAAAAAATCATGCATATTCTATGCATGTTCCTTAACACGTTCGCTGCCAAGCTAAAAATACCGGAATTTTCATTTTATTTAGAAAGTTCAAATTCATACCAGAAAATACTAATAGCAATATTTACTTTGTTTTATTACAGACATTTCGATATTACATAAAATAAAAATTCTTCTTTTGAAATTTCCGGTGCGAATAACTAATTTTAGATTGAAGAAACGTAGATAGCACTACGAGTATACTCGTAGTTGGCAGCGAACGTGTTAAAACTAAAACAGCGGGAAATTTTACTCAAATTTTATAAAAATATGTCACACCAGAATTTTTATTTAAAATTTCAACTTATTTATTTAACTTATTTTTGTGCAGAATTTTTCTGTAACTTATTTTATAAAGAAATTTCTGGTTCGAATCCACATTTTTTCATTTTGTAACGGTGAAAATGACCCCTCATCGGCGTTCTGGTGTTAAAACATCTAAAACTCGATGTCAGCATGAAACATAAGCATACATTTCTATACTGAGTGTTTTCAATGCTGCGGTTATGAATGTTATTCGCAAGCATCGAAACCAAAGGAAAAATATTGTTCATAGCGTCGTTATAAGAGTCCGAAAGGCCGCGACATTTTGTACATAACTATTTTATACAAGATGATTTTCAAATGTGTAATTGATCTTACTTATCAAACTCTAAAATAATCTTTAACTGTCGCTACAGTGGTGGCTGACGTCATGGAAACAAAAAAATTCGCAAGTCAAACGGAAAAGCACGGCGACCCGATTAAAGAAGATCGTTGACATTCGTGATAATATTATTCAATCTTCCATAACTGGGTAATCTTTTTAAAACACAGCACTTTAGTGGAACACAGCACTTACTTGGT
Source organism: Maratus michaelseni (assembly GCA_963931845.1). NCBI lineage: Eukaryota > Metazoa > Arthropoda > Arachnida > Araneae > Salticidae > Maratus > Maratus michaelseni. Next base: position 220,142,490 of record OZ007593.1, on the reverse strand, counting down.
TTTAAAACACAGCACTTTAGCATGATTTTAGAGGTTGTGGTGTGTGTACGGAGCTTGGCGAGCACAGATCGGGAAAGGCGTAGCTACTTTGTAAATTAAACAATCATGTGAATTTTGTGAATTATGCCTTTCTAAAAGAAAAATACAAAGTATATTGGTAATTATTTTATTTCTTTTCTTAAAATTTTATGATTGAGCATAATATTTTCACATTTTAAAGACTTAAAAAAATCACCAGAATGTTAAATTGTTAGACATAAAATTTCTTTTGAGGTGTTTATTTTAGCATAAATATTAATAAAAGTTTTGATAAAAATTTCAAAAGCTGAACAGTAAGGCATTGTTACTACAAATGATGAAGAATTGTTTACTCTCATCAAATATTAAAATAATAAGACAATCATTTACATTAAAAAAATAATAATAATTAATATATTTTACAGAGAAAGAAGAAAAAACCACCGACTATATTACTTTCAATATCATTTAAATGTTTAACATTAAGAATATTTTTTAATTAATGTTTTCTATGCTGGGGCTATTGAGATGAAAAAGAGAATTCGCTTCATAAAGAACTATTACTTTTGTCAGGTGAAGGACAGTGTAATTCTCTTTTTGTTCTTCGGAAGTGAATTCTTTTTTGTAGAAAAATATTTTTTTAAATACAAGTAAATAAATTAAAATAAAATTATAATAATTGAAACAGTTATTTTAAAAATATATTTTGAAAAAGGGTCTTGATTGTAAAATTATTGTAAATGCACATGAGTTTGTGTAGTAAAAAATAATTCACTTGTGGTGTATAGTAGAGTGGTGTCAATGGCATTTTATTCTTTTATATATATGACTAAGAACTGATTAATTAAAACATTATTATACTTATTGTAAAATTAAAATGAACTGGTTAGTTCTTAACCCATTTGCGAATGCGCCTGCTACAGAAGATTTAATCCTTTATCACAGGTATTTCAGAATAGAACATTTTCTTGAGATTCATAACAGAAACGTTCACAATGTGACTAGGAACTGGTGTATTAAAACATTATTATACTTATTGTAAAATTAAAATTAACTAACTAGTTCTTAACCCCTTCGCGAAAGTGCCTGCTACAGAAGATTTAATCCTTTATCACAGGGTTTTCAGAATAGAACATTTTCTTGAGATTCATAACAGAAACGTTCTCAATGTGACTACGAACTGGTTAATTAAAACATTATTATACTTATTGTAAAATTAAAATTAACTAATTAGTTCTTAACCCCTTCGCGATAGCGCCTGCTACAGAAGATTTAATCCTTTAGCACAGGTTTTTCAGAATAGAACATTTTCTTGAGATTCATAACAATGTGCAATTTTGAGATTCATAACAGTGTGCAATTTTTGTGTTCACAGAACACAAAAAGAATAAAGCAATATTTGCAATAAAATACTATTGTTCGGAATAATGAAGGATCCCGAAATTCCAAAAATATAATCAGTTATACATTTTTTAACTAGTGAATTACGAAATTATTGCTTTCAGCATTCTTTTTTAACATTCTTAAAAACATTATTTTCAAAAATTCAAATTTTTTTTTCTAAATTTAAACAGGCATATTTAATTCTGTAATTCCTCCTTTAACTAAACCATTCAAAGAAATTGATCAATTGATTTGATAAAAAAAAATTATATGAAAGTTGTTGTGTTTGATCACAATAAATATAAAATAACTGTTTTCTCTTATCAAGTACAAAAGTGCCAAAAAAAATCATACTTAATTTATAAGATATAAACATTTTTAAACGAGAGAGAAAATAATTCAAACTTTTGTAAATTGCTTTCAATAAATATAAAAATTTCGCTTTATAATCTTCTTTAATTATTGTTTCTGATTTTAGGGATGTTGTGATAGAATCAAGAATACTCTTGATAATGAATTTTTACTTTTGTCAGATGACATTTTTTTTTTTTTCCTTCTGAACAAATAAATTGAAACTTTAATAGAGAAGAACTAAATTATAAGTAGAAGTAAATGAATTAAAATAAAAGTATAATATAATTGAAATATTTTTTCCCTCTTTTAGCACGTTGTATTTCGAAAAATATATTTTGATTGAAAAATTAAAAACATTTCACTGTCTAGCAAAAGGTCTAAATTCTAATGCTGTTTGCTTTGTATTTTATTGTAAATGCTAAAATATTTGATTATTCCAAAATTATATATATAAAAAATAATTATATGTATGTAAACCTTGAGGGTATCAATCATTCCTCAATGAATTAAAACTGTATTATATTTGTAGGATTATATCAATTTAAAAAATGCTTATATTGCAGTGAAACTTAGAAATTAGTGAACGTATTAACACGGGCTTGTCAGTGAAATGATTAATATATATATACTCATGCGTTTTTCTATTGAAAAATAATTCCCTTGTGGTACATAATAAAAGGGTATAATTGAAATTTTCTTCCTTATATCTGTGATTAAGAACTGACTAATTATTTTGTTTTTAATTTAGATATTATAAATTTAATCAGCTCAGTTTTTCTTGAGAAAAATTTTCAACAGAAGAATCAAATTTAAAAAAGAATAATCTGTTTTTCTTCTTATGAAGTTCAGAAATTAATGGTTACAGCATACTTTTTTGACATTTTTGTAGGATTTATTTTTGAAAATTCAAAACAATAAAAAAAAATAAATAGACATGAAATTTCTTTTAAATTTTTTCATTGAACTAAATTATTCAAAGAAATGTATAAATAAGTTTTATATATGTTTTTAAAGGAAACTTATAGTGCATCCTCAATTTAAATATAGAAAAATTAAAATCTTTTATCGAGTCATACAGTGACAAGATAAAATACTTAATTTAAAAGAGATTAACATTTTTCTTGAGACGGAAAATAATTCTAACAATTGTACATTACTGTTAATATAATATAAAAATTTAACTTTAGTTTGTTTAATTGTATTGTTTAATTTCTTTCTATGCTGGAGTTTTTGAGAATACTCCTGATAATGAATTTTCACATTTGTTAGATGAAACAAAGTAATTCTCTTTTTACTTCTAATTAAATAAAATAAATTATTTCGTAGAGAAAAAATGTAATTTATAAAGACAAGTAAAAAAAAAATGAAACTAAAAGAATAATAATTGAATTTTTGTTCTTCATCTAGTAAAACGTTGTGATTCGTGAAAATATTTTTCAATCTTAAATTAATATATATTCCCGTATGTTTGTGCATGGAAAAATAATTTTCTTCCTATGTTTATTTCAGGAAAAAACGCTATTGTATTCTTTTATTCTTGTGATTGAAAAAAAGACATTGGTGCACGTCGAATGGAGAATGGTGGTTCTAAAAGAGAGTTAGCATTTCATAATATATTAAATCAGGACAACTTTTGTATTATAATTTACGACTATTTTGCAGTGATTTATTATAATAAATAAAAAAAAATTCGATTGTGGTTGTTTACAAAATATCTAATTTTGTCAGAGAAAATTTTATCTTAAAATTTTTGGAGCCTAGATACAACAGCTTTTTATTTGTCATCAGGTTTTTTGTATGACATATTTTTTTATTTGTAATATTAAAATATTGTAATTTTTATTTAATATTCATAAATTATACAAATGAAAATTATTATATTAAAACATTTTCAGCTGTACTATGCGTGTATATATACGTTATTTATATGATAGCTGAAAATACCTGAAAATACCTTAAAATGTTTCAGGCATTTTGTATTAGAACAACTAAACAATGTTCAACACAGCGTTCAATTTTCATTCAAAAGCGAAATATTTCGCTGTTTTCCTATTTGTACAATTGCATTTAGCGTGACCCCTTTACAGCACCAGTCACATAATGAAGAAACGAACTGCCAGAAGACATAAAGCAACTGAATTAAATTACGGTTTTGCTTTTCAAGAAACTTATTTAAATAGAGGGTTTTTGTTCTGCTTCTTTGTTTGGGAGTAGAACATTTTTTACTATATCGCAATGTACATGTCAAACATATCATATTTACTTCCGACACCCTTTTCAATGCTTTCTTTAAGTGACATTTTCCCCGCTGAAGTTTGGCGTTGGGCTTTCAATCGGAATATATTGTTGGAATGTTTTTTGTTTTCTTTTATAAAGTTTTTCTTTAACATATAAAATAATAGACACTGGAAAAATGTATGTGTAAAATTACGGTATATGTACTGCCAGCAATGTGATCATTATATTACGCCCGTATACCGTAAAATGTAATTTATATACCGTATATAAAGTATTGGTTTGTACAGTGTATACCTTACTAGTATGTACCAGTACGGTATAAAGCATGTGTACTTTACAGACATTCATAATATGTTTATATACTGCACATATAATACGCAGTATATGTACTGTAAAAGCATTTGAAATCGTATGTATGCTGCACACTAAATTCTACTCTATAACAACTTTCAAAATAAAGGGTCAGCGCAAATGCATACCAGAAAACCCCACAGGAGTTCAATGAGAGGTCTCTGCTACTGGTAGCCTTCTTAGGCAATAATATACCTCGGTGATAAGATATACCTAAATAAACATTAAACTTTTAGAGCAAGGGAAAAAAATATATATTAAATAGAGCTCTTAGTTTAAACTGTTGTTGTGGGAATTTTCCATTTCACATATAGAAAATAATTAGAAATAGAAATGCTATATATATATACCAGTTATTTTACGGGATAAATGCTGTTTTCAATTAAAGTGGTACATATAGTTTATTTTTAAATTTAATGCAACACAGAAATACTGTAGTCATACCGTACACCATGAAAAAGTTAGAAAAACATTAAATTTCACTGTACATTACACTTTGTGGTCAAACGTAACCACACACTTTTGGTTTTAGATTTTTTGTCAAATACCTTCAGAAATACTTCACAAATTCTCGAACTTCGGGAATAAAAAAAAGTTTTTTATCTCATAGCTGTCAGCGAATGTTGATCATGAGGTCAATTAGAAGGCAAATAACAAATTGAAAAAAAAGAATATTTGCAATCACCATGGGAAATAAAATGTTCGAAATATTCTGTAGCTTTTGCACATAATTATTTTGATATTGTACAACATTTGCGATCGTTTGTGTAAGAATAGGATGTAAAATCATGAAAATGTACAGTTTCTTTAAAAAATTCAGAAAATGTTTCGCAGTTTTTGTTTACAGAATGCAAGATCTTCAAACAACGCGAAATTCTGAAAATTCCATAATGTAGATTAGAAGTAATCTACAATAATTATAATAGAGATATAATTAGTATTTGATGAAATATAAGTATTCGTATAGAATAATTTAAAACAACACATGCGTAGAAGATATATATATATATATATTTGCATATTTTAGCAGCCAACTGTATAGAACATCTCATATAAAAAGGCCAGTCAAATATCGAGACAAATCAGAAGGAGAATAATTAGAACGAGATCATTACAACAAAAAATAGAATTATCAAAATCAAATTACCCTTTCCAAAGTTATTACGTGGACATACGGTAAATACGAACTCCTTTTTTGGATGTCTGTTAATAAAAATGACAATATGTGGAAAATCCTTTATCATCCAACTACTTGTAGAAAGCCACTGAAATTCTGTCTATGATATCGCTGATAGCTTTCGGAATTTTGGAGATATTATTTAATGTCTGCCTAGCAGGGTTGCCAGATTGGCCTTTTTTAAAATTCAGAAATTCCGAATTCGTATCGGAAATTGTAAAATAAAAAAAAAATACTTTATAAAATCATGAAATGCATTACATTTAATTAAGCAAAGAATACCATTCGGAATTTCTGGTATGGATTCGAAATTACTGAATAAAAAAAAAAAAAAAACTGTTAACTCTGCTGCCTACGTATAGTTATGAAAGAAAAATTTTAACATGAAGAAAAAGTAAAAACATTATTTCGCCCGCATATTATTCCTTAAAAATAGTACTGGTACAAGCCAATTGATATTGACGTCTACTACTAAACGTTGCACAGAGGTTGGTGTTCGGCTTTATTTTTCAAATGGCAACATCCACATTTGATATCATATTTGCTCGGAAAAGACTGCCCGGAATACGTGTAGGTTGAACATTTTTTCATAAATTTTCATAGTGTTATAAATAAAAATATGTTAGGAGATTGTCCATAGATTTAAAAAAAATAAACGTACAAGAAAGGTTTAGAGAACATTCACTTACTATGCAAAAATCTATAAAAAAATTTTTGAATATAAGAGACATCCAATATGTTTGAATCCAAAGCGTGTGTGGGCAATGGCACAATAGGGTAATAATAGATTTATCCGATTACCTAACTGATAACAACAGGTAGGTGGGGGGGGGGGTGACAAAATAAGAAATATTTCACAGATTATTGGGAAAATTGAACTCATAGAAAAGGATGCACAATTTCTAATGAGAAATAAAATTATAAATTCTACGGATGGCAATATTTTTAGTAACTTTCTATGATATTATAAATTTTTATAAGACTTTTTTTGTTTTATATATATATAAATTTAAAATTAAATAAGTAAATAAATGAAAATTACTAGTGAAGGACTAAAGCAGAAGGGTAAAAGGAGGCAGAAAAAGTGATATCTGGTTCTGCTGCAATATGATCTGCGTCAACAGTAATCTTCCGACTTGGTGTTGGATTCAAGGCTCGGTAGTGAACTCGATCAACTGCAGCATATAAAATAGACTCACTTCAAGAAGAAGGTAAAATCTGTAAAATTTTGGTGATTTTTCTTTTCCATATTTGCCTACGATTTTTAAAAATGGCAACCTTCTACCGACGAAAAGAAAAATTTAGCTTTCTCTTAAAAAGAAAAATAATAATAATAATAATAGTAATGAGGTATAAAAGCACAAAGCAATGTTTTTCAGGGCGCTGAATATTTTTATGTAAAAATTAATCTAGACTACAATTCATAACTTTTTAATATGCATTTGTAATTAAGTCGCATATATGTTTAATCAGATTTAAGTTTTTTTTTTTTTTTTTTTTTTTTTTTTTGTAGTGTTTATACATTATAGTTACAGAAATAAATATGCATACATAAATTTATAAAAGAATTTATGCGCATACACATGCTGTATGTACATGTCTAAACATATACTATAAAAATTTGTTAGGTTAATTAATTTATTTTTTATGTGAAAATGTGAAAAACATTTTTCATATTGATAGAAGTACAAAATATTTGCTAAAAACAAGTACGATGATATATTTATTTTTATTTACTTAATACAGAAATTCTAATTATCGTTTAATGTATAAAGAATTTGGATAATACGCAAGGTTGGGCAGACTGAAAGAGAAGAATATATATTCTGCTTTAAGCTATAAAAACAATTTCAATGTGAATAAATAACAAAAGATACAAGGTCATACATCGTAATTATCTTATATAAATGAAAGCTCTTCATTGTGAAAATCATATACGTTCTTTGTTTAATAAATTAAGGATTGCCCTGTCCTTAAAAATAAATGTCCAACTTTACTAATCTACTCCTGTGAAGAGGAAAATTATTGACCTGCGCTTAATTGTATCCTATGTCATTTGTTTTATATATAGGATGCAGTTTCATTTAGGTTAAGTCTTATTTAGAAACGTAGATGTTCTGTGTTCAGGAAAAATAATGCTTTTATTATCTATTCAGTAATAATCAAGTAATGCCTTTTGAGAAAATTGCTTTGAGGTTTATATATTTTTTCTTTAGCTACTTCAAAGAGAAACAATTAAGAGCAGTTATTAGAAAATTGTTTATCTCAATTGTTTTACAAATTTTGAGATAGCCATATTCAGTGCACTGTAGGTGTAGATTTACTTTAAATTTTCTTGCTTTATTCATTTAATTAGTTTTTAGACTAAAACTTCATTCTATGCTTAAAATTTTCAGGAACAAAATGTTTTCTTTTCCTGATTATAATAAGTACGCTCTGGCTTTGAGTCTTTCAAGAAAATAATTTTATCATATTAAAATTTTTTTAAAGTGTTTAATTGAAATATATTGGGTATTTTCCAATATATAATTTTATACTACATATCCAATACACATATGAAATTGAAAACGAATACGAAAACGAAATACTTAAAGACATGTAATTTTTTTCAGTATTTTAATATCGAATGATATGTTAGCTTTACTGTTGCATTGTCAGTTCTGGTTCATTATCTAGCATGAAGCTCTACTTACTGTGTTCCATAAACACGACAACATTATCATTTGTTACAGGAAATATATTGTATCCGGTTTCAAGCAGGAATAGATGACGAAAAGTCAGATGCTTTAAAAAAAAACACATACAATTTGCTTTTTAAAATAAAGAAATAATCTGTTGCAACTGCTATATTTTGAAGCGTAGTTTAAAATGTAATTTCTGTCGTAAAAACGTTTTCAATCACTTTTTAATTGATATTCACATGTGTGAAGATTATACAGCATAAAATATTTTAAATGTATTTCGGTAGAACTAGGCAATTCTTAAAAATCTGGCTATGTAAAATTACAACCCTCCAAGATACCTAGTATTACTGTATTGTTAGACAAATTACTGCATACATACAGAGGATGTTCACACATTTTTGTAAAGAATTTCACTTGCTATAAGATTTAAATTTAAATATAAAATATAATAGACCGGGAGGCGGCAGCACAGACAATCACCTCATCGAGCTCACGGCTGAAATTCCAGAATTAGTTGAAACACGATTCGCATATTAAAACGCAATCGGTCTGCCAAGTCATATTTTGGTGCAAAACACGTGAAAACCCGATTTTACGGCTGACTCGTAGGTTTACCATTGTGTTTTCCTGCTCCCAAAAGTATGAATACATGGAGAACTGACTGCAGGAAAACACAATGGTAAACCTACGAGTCAACCACTAAAGTCGGGTTTTCACGTGTCTTCCACCAAGATATGACTTGACAGGCCGATTGCGTTTTAATATGCGAATCGCGTTTTAACTAATTCTGGAATTTCAGCCGTGAACTCGATGAGGTGATTGTCTGTGCTGCAACCTCCCGGTCTATAATCTCAATGGCATCTATTCGGAATAGGATTTGATCATCGTCTCCATCTTTAAAAAAAGTCCTTCCAGCCTGTACCGGGAGGAAAAGGTAGCTTTCCTATATCTTCGTTTTAAAATTTTAGCTAATGTTACACGAAAACAGCAAGTTAAAATGCAAAGAAACGTTTACAAAAGATTCGTTAATACTGAATTTGAATAAGGAATTCGCCAAATTATTGAGCAATAGCCAAATTGGCTTCATTTATGAAGACTTATTTTGGTCGTCAAATTTGGCGATATTTCGCGAAATGTCGCCAATTTTGGCGAGAATTTGGCGCTAACGGATATGAATATATAGTTTTATGTGTAAGATTGCGAAAATTGACAACAACAATGAAAGAAAATAATTTGCGAGTAATCGCGTTAATGTGCTGTTTTGTTTCAAAATGTCAGTCACCCTAGAATTTCAAACTGCTCTATCTCAGCCATTTTTTAAGACAGAGGTAAACCAAAAAATGCTCTGGAATCCATGTATCAAGGCCTAACACCTAATTAAAAAATAAAATTGAATTTTTAACTTTTTTGTATATTTATTTTAGTTTTAAATTTTTAAATGGCCGCCATCTTGAAACAAAATGGCGGACCAAGCTGGCCAACGATCTCGGTCGAGACATTGGTGAGCTTAATACACACAATTAGTTTCATCAAAATTGATTCATAAATACGAGCGTTATCGTATGACATAGGTCAGATATATATATGGATATATATATATATATATATATATATATATATATATATATATATATATATATATATATATATATATATATATATATGGATATATATATATATATATTTATATATATATATATATGGATATATATGGATATATATATATATATATATATATATATATATATAAATCAACATTTGAACGGAGGGTGGTTTTGGGATCTGGGGGTCATGATCGGTGAAAATATATCGAAATTTTCCGGAACGGCTTTCCTTCGAACAGCTGCAATAGGTAGCTTTATACTTTTTCTATATTGAAAGCTACCTAATATTATTTGCTTTAAAATGTCATTGGAATATAAACAATTGACCAAAGGCTACATATTTGCGATTTCTGAAGAGAAATACTCCGCATCTCTAAGACGTTCCATGTATGGATTTTGGAAGATTGTGGCCGATGAGTGGAAGAAAATGAAATTTCATATTTTAATATAAGCTCTTTTAGCTTGGAAATCACAATGTAATGTGATTTTTCAACAAAAAGGATTTCCGACTGAACATATTAGAAAATAAAATTTTTATCTTTGTTTATATAATTATTTTTCAAAAATTATTAAAAATGTGAGACCAACTGTATACTAAGTGATCGTAATGACTCTGATCTGGGTTCGTACGGTTAACAAAACATTGGAATTAATCTAACTTAATTAACTTTAAAATAAGTTATCGTGTTGTGTACTTTTACGTGGAAACCCCAACGTCAGAAAGAAATAGTTAATAAAATGAATTCTTACATAAAATTAAAATTAAAAATTGAGTAAATGCTTTGGCCTTGAAAACTGAAGCATATTAAAGCGCAAAGAAGAACTCAAACTTAAAATTAAATATTTACAATTTCTACGCAATTAAATATGTAAATGATTCTCATCTACAATTAATAAAAAACATTAAAATCATTCTTCTAACGATCTAATTGATGCAATTAGTGTTAACATACGTTTGTTTAACTTCATTTCTTAAGGTTATTTACTTAAAATAATTTCTAAATACATATAAGAATTCATTTTTGGTATCAAAATATTAACTCAGTTATTTTTATTAGAACAATAAATATTATCAAGCTTTTATGTTTGCTAAAATTTACTTATAATCCTTGAATATTTTTACTTAAACATACATAATTTTAATAATTAACAAGAGTAACTAATTGAGACTGCCACTCTAAGGACCTCGGTTATTGTCTCTTAAAAACAAAATTACTTAATTTAACTTGAACATAAAGATTAAAACACTGTCTTGACACCAGTAGGTAACTATAAGACTGTTTCCAAGTCACGATCACCCTCATCAGGTGGGTGAAAATTCCATGTGATCCACTCACACTAAATAGTATAACATATGGACCATTATGGCCGAACGCAATCACATTTTATCATAACACTTATCAATGCAAGTGAGTATCAACACCCAACCATAATGCTGTGCTGAAATATGCGATACAATTCATACTTCAATACACCTATGAACGCAATTATTTGACACCATAATGGTAATGTAAATACTTAGTGGTAAGACTAAGGAAGAACTCTCACATAACGTACTGCAAGGTTAACGCAATGTCACTCACATCTGAAATAAAAGAATAAATATCATAATAATGAGCTGAATGAGATAGGATGAGCTAAGATTCTCATACCACTCAATGTACTCAGTACTACAGATGTTCTCATATTTAAACTTTCTGTAGGGGCTCTAAAACACATTCCCGTACTCTTTGATTGGCGCTGAAATGTGCGTTTGCTGATTGGTGTTGTAAAGCAACTCCTTCATCTGAGTTGTCCCCTGTTGCCCAATACTCGTGATTATTGGAATTTATGTCTTCTTTCTATTTCTGTTAAATTTGTTTAGGGGGACGTCTTCATGCTACAATTGCGCACAATCTTTGAAATTTTTAATACGAACACCGCACTTTGACAACACTTTTTGGTTTCTGGTAAATTTTACATTTGGTGATTCTCACAAGTAGTTTAGGAATTATGTAGGTTTAAAGTTTGGAACTCGTAATGACAATTTTTTTATAATGGTTCCAAAACAGATTGTAATGCGAGTTTTTTTTTTTTTTTTTTTTTTTTTTTTTTTTTTTTTTTTTAACATAACTCAAAAACAACTTGAAGGAATGAGCTGTAATTTCGGATTCGTATACTTTAATCTTCTAGAAATTCATTTCTGCTAAAAAATGTATATATTATAATTCATATTTTTTTCTAGAAAACATACGCGCTTAAATTATTTTATAACACAAATATCAACTGTAATCTATAAAACTTTTATCAGAAATATGCGAATCTAAAGTTATAGCTCATTCCGTCAAGTTCTTTATTATTTATAAAACCACCCACATTACAATCTGTTTTGCAACCATTACAAAAAAATAACATTAGGGGTTCCAAAATTTACAGATTCAAAATACCTAAATTACTGGACCCAGTCAATGCGCATTTGCTATCCTAAAGTAAAATGTACCACAAAATCCAAATATGACATCAAAAGAAACTTTTAGTATGCAAATTTTCAGATTATGGTACCAATTATTTCAGTATTAAGACGACCACTATGCTAGTAGTAGCGGCATTGGCATCGAACACGACCCTTAATTTAGTGCTGGGTTTGTCGGGGCTGTATACCCGGGTGATGCGGCAAATAATATGCAAAATTAAGTTTTGTTTTCTATTGAGATTTCTTCTGAGCGTCCCGGATTATTATATTCATTAATAAAATGTTCATACAAGATTTTCATGGTTGGATTATGCCTAAATCGCTTAAGTAAATGACTTAATCTTTTATTTGCATTTTCCTTTGATTCCCCTAAACTTGCAAGCACTTCAGGTTTAATTGGCATTTGTACAACATATCTGCCATCATTTCGTCTAGTGCGAGTGCACATGAAATGTTCCTCACAATACTGTTCTTCCTTACTTTTTATTTTTGTTTCATTAATCGCTTCAACTTACCAAAGATTCTTTATAATATTTTAAAAATCATCCACGGATTGCACAAGCCCACAATAATTACTAAAATTGCCTTCTTGTGGCATAGACTTAGAACCACTGGTGACGTAGCCAAATACAGTTTCTTGAAAAATCAAATTTTGTATACTTATTTTATTTGTTCCCAATACTTTAAGAAATACTTTATTAGATAATAAATCATATACTGGATCTGGTTTATCAAACTATGGATCTGCTATCTGGAATGGTTGCATTTGATGAACAGGGATGATGTTTAAGTATGTATCTGGTGTTATACGTTTTACTTTAGGAACAACAAAAAATTGCAAAGTGTCACTAAAACTTTTGTTTGCAATATCGATAGTAGTTACGACATTTTCCTTTATATTCATAACTGAATCATTTAACCCTGAAACCTAATCATTTATCTTGTTTCCTTTCAAACACAATAACTCAGTACATTCCTTAGTTATGAAGTTATTTTGCGAACCTGAGTCTAGTAACGCTCTAAGAGGAACAAACTTTCCTCTAGCATTTTTCACATGTATTATTGCAGTTGAAAGAAGAATTAGTTTATTAAAAGACGTCATACTCATAACAGTATTGTTGATAGTTGAATGCGTGGTGCTAGATGACTGTGTACTCGCAACCAAAGTGGTGGTAGACATCTGACCCGCTGGGCAGTTATTAGGAGAAAATGCGTTTGCGGTTGGCGACAAATTACTGTTAAGATTGGGAGTACATCTATTTTGATTTGATGACTGACTAGAATGAAAACTTTCATCACCGGGTTCTAGGTGAATTAATGTGTGATGGCGCTGAATACATCTTTTGCACGTATTTGAACTCTTACATTGACTAATGTTATGGAAACCTGATAAACAATTGTAGCATATTTTCTTTTATTTTAACAATGTTAAGTCTCTTTTTGGAAGACAAATTTATAAACTGTGTGCACTTCATTAAAATATGACCACCTTTACGCAATAAACAACTGTATGGAACTTCAGAAAGGGAAGTCTTATAATTGTACACACTTTTTGGATCTTTATTGAGGGGTTTGCTATTCTGACGGGTACGAGCGTGTTCCTTCAGAAAGGAAGTTAACTGTTTAACAATGCCCAATTCATCTTTTTTAAGTGATTAATTCATCTTTCCCACCAACAGCGCGTATTTCTATCCAATTTCTACACTAATAAATAAACAATTAATGTATCAGTAAAATTATTTATATCTTGTTCTAATACCTTTAATTATCTGATACATTCGTTTATAATGTCAGCTAATTTCAAAATAGATTGATCTGTATCATATGTCTGTTGTAAGGAAACTAACTTTTTAATTACGGCTTAATTATATCCCACTTATTAGAATAGCGTTCAACTAACAAACTCCATGCTATATCATAATTTTATCAGAAATGGGAATGAATTGAATAATGTTAAGTGCATTGCCCTTGCATGAACTTTTCAAATATTGTAATTTTTTCGCACTTGTAAGATTTGTATTATCGTGTACAGCTGCAGAAAATAGATCTGGAAATTCAATTCATTCATCGAATTTATCACAAAATGTAGGAAGTGTAATTTTTGGAAGTTTGATTTCAGGAAGCGAAGTATTTTTAGAAAAGCTTTCATTGTCTTTGATTTGCTACTTTTAGCAGAAATTACATCTAATAATTTTCGTTTTAAGGTTAAATTCATGTCATCTATGTTTTCAATAATACTTTCATTTTCATTAATAAATTGTCTATATATTTATCATCACAATGTTCAAATATTGCATTATTTGCTAAACGCAATTCCTTTTCAAGTGACAACATTTTTGCGTTATAAAGTGCTAAAAGTACTATGTCTGCGTCTCCTCAAGTCGAATTAACTTTATCCTTAAGTTTTGTAACATTTTACTTTAAGCTTTTTAACACTTTCCAACCTAGTTGAAAAGTGTTTATGACTTCGGTTTGTCTGCCGTCTGCCGTCTGCCGTCTGGCCATCTGGCCGTGTTCTAACTCCCGTAAATATGCTCGGATTGCTCTGCAATTTTTATATGTTATTATCGTTATCTATAGCATGTTCCCTATTTCAACGGAAGTGCGTAGCACTTATAGTTTTTTTACAGGGACACTCAAAAGAATTCCGTTACATTGCGGTCTATGGGGGAAAATCATTTGCGGTTTATTTAAATAATGTTTCACTATTTCAAACGCTTTGAAATTTATATATATAACAAAGGTGCATTAGAAGAAGCTTAAAATGGAATAGGGTGTGCATAGCACTTATAGTTACTTTACAGGGACAGTCAAAAGAATTTCGTTACATTACGTCTATGGAGAAAAAATCGTCTGCGGTTTATTTAAATAATGTTTCACTATTTTAAACGCATTGAAATTTATATATATCACTTAGGTGCATTACAAGAGGCTTACTACAGAATAGTGTGTGTATAGCAGTCATCGTTCATTTAGTGGGACACACAAAAGAATTTTGTACTGTATGTTAACAGTAATTCCTGGAAGTGCGTTTTAAGTTACTGAACGCGATTTTAATTTTACCTCGCTTTTTGTCTATTATGTGGTGTGTATAAATTATGTAGATCCTATACAGGGAAGCACAAAATTTCGCGAACACATTTCCGTTTATTGACAAAAACTCCAGATGGAGAATTTTAAACTGTGCTACCCGTTTCCTAACGGAACTAAAATTTAGCATCCTATGTAGTATATATACAAATCTATAGATCCTATACAGGGCTGAATAAAACAGCTGATATATTTTTCCGAATAATGTTGGTAATTCCTAAAATTAAATTTTTAAATATGTTATGCGTTTTCAAAATTGTTTACTTAGATGTTATATTTTAACTTATTAAACGTTATGATTTGTAAAATTATTTTGGAAGCGTTGGAAAGTGTTACATAATCTATGCTTGACGCATGATTTTTCGTTCTTGTTTTATTCGTTTTTGCTTATCTAATATCAGATATAATGAAGGAAAATGACGCAATGAAATAAAAAGTTTTTTGCTCACCGATTTTCCGTTATTTCGCCATAAGAGTAAAAATGTCGTTTTTCTTCAAATTTCGCTTTTTAAGCACTTGCGTACTTTTTCCAGTTAAAGATGATTGCGGAATCATATTTCTGAACAAACATAAAATTCACTTGCAAGGAACAGAAAAATTGTCATTATTTTATTTGATAAAAGTCAGCGGTTTATATTTGTAGACTCAAAAGTACGTATTCGAACAACAAATTTGCGAAATGAAACAACCAATTATTTTTACTTTTACACCGTCGTTCGACGTACCAAAAATGTATGGGTGAATGGCTGTAAGGGTGCGTATTTATTACTCATAAATAATCCTAACAAGTGGACTGTATACCCTTTAATTAATTTATTTCACTAAATGAAACAAAGTACCCTTTTGGTAGAACAACATAAACATATCTGATTCCAGATTAAAGATGTTGCCAAACTGTAAAACACAAATTTCAGGGTATGCGCAGTTAAAGCGCGCGACAGCCAAGATCAAAGGAAGCCGTAACAATTATTATTAAATTGAAATTCTCCATTCGTATACAAAATGTATATGTTATAATCTACTAGACCACCTGTTAATATTTCTGAACTAGGTATTGAAAAATGTTTTAATTGTTTCGATGTAATAGAAAATCTACTACAATCTACTTTAATAAAAATTGCGTCTAAACCCAATATTTAATGTGTCGAAGATGACCATATTATATATATATATATATATATATCTATTTTTGTAAAGCACAGTTAGTTACTCACCGTCATGAACATTGAGCACTCCAATGTATCGATAAGTTTTGGCCCGGCCGAAAGCTATTGCACCAATTCTTAAAAAAATTACTTTATTTAGCAAGAAAAGTTACAATAGAAATCGCCAAATTGAGAGAGCAGAAAACAAAAATTGTGCGCACACAGGAAACATTTTCATTCACATTACTGAACGATTGATGAAGCTTGATCATACAGTACTATGTATATCACTATGTTTTACAGAAATGGGAATCTTCTGCGTCCCGGTTTATTTACTCTGTTTTAAAAAGTTTATCGGTTTCTCATCCTTAAATTAATTCTCTCTTTCTTGTCCACCCAAGCACCCAAAATAAAAAATCTTTAAAGCTCTTATATACATTTACTCTAATTCTGCTATATGTTTTTGTTTTATTATAGCATTAAATAATAAAATATCTAAGTACCCCCTCCCTCAATCCTCCTCGAATGAATAATATTTCGCTTTTTGCCACCTTCTACCCTCCTAGCCCACATCACTGACAGAGTTTTAAATCATTTTCAATATCCATCTTTTACCTTTGCTATTTACTCTGTTGTAAGAGAAAAATAAATAAATAAAAAAATAAACCATTTAAAAATCCCTCTCCTATTTTTTTTTTTTTTTTACTTACTTCTCCAACTCTAACTCTTCAAAAATGGTAAAAAAAAATATGTACTTCTTACCTTGTTGTAACAATGACTAAGTATTCAATCATCTAAATGTCGTGCCTTGTATTACCCTCTCCCCCACAAAAATTCTCCTGTACCCCACAAAAAGTTTAAAATGAGAGGGTTAGAATGACAGTGGTGCAAGTCAAAAATTTGGAAAATCGAGATAGCCATATTTTCACTGACCTTATATTAATTTTTATGCAGTGTGACAGTGAAATAAATCATAGTTCACTTATGCAGTCGCTAGATGGCAGAACTAGTTGGACCACTCAATGCAACGGCGCATGACAACTTTCAAAATATCCTTCACTTCTCAAATCAATAAATTGTGACTTACTCCAGTGTCATTCTATCCCCTTTAAATCTCTAAAACACTTTTTAGTGCAGGTAAAATAGGGTTTTTTAAATAACTGGTGGTTATTCCCCAAAATTTTCGACGATCTTCGTTTTGGCACTAGAATTGGACATCCGATAAGTCCGCCCAAAATAAAGTTGTTTTACCCTGTTTTATGGAGGAAATGGGGGGGGGGAGAAATGTATATCTAGAATGGGGAGGTCACTTTATAAGAAGGTCAAATGGGATATCGTTTGTTATGCAGTTGTAAATTCTGAATCGAACGACGCCATCCGCAAGTCGATACAATGATTCGTTGCAAAGTTACACCAGGTTTTCCAAATACAAAGTAGACGACTTTACCTCAGTGCAAGTACTGTAGTTTTATACACAAAAAACTGATGGCCATTCATGAAAATATGGGAATAAGTTCGTTTTGGCTCTAGAAAAGACGATCCATTGAGTCTCCCACAAATAAAGTTTTTACGGTGCATAGGACGAGGGCAAAGGGGAGCATTTGAACTCAGGGTGATAATTCAATTCTTTTTAAATAAGGAAATTGGGGTATCGTTTACTATGTATCTTTTAATTCTCAATCGAACCACACCATCCTCAAATCGATACGATTATTTGTTTCAAAGTTACGGCAGGTTTTAGGAATTAAAAGTCGAAGATTTTACTTTAGTGCTTTTAAAATATACTTTGCTGCCTTTGCTTTCCGTAAACATTTAACCTGAACAGTAATCCCTGAACGGTAATCATTTGATGTTAACTTCTCATTAACCGTATTTTTCAAAATATGTCTAATTTCAAAATCAAGAAACATATTGTCATCTTTAGCAGGAAATCATCCTTCATACTCGATTAATTAAAATGAAAATCTGGATTTTTTGTCGCATTTAGGGAATATGTGGGCGTCGTATAATGAACAATGTGTATTGTAATGGCAATGTTTAAAAAAATTCAAACACTGAAAAATCTTTTGTTTTTTGTGCCTGAAGTTCGGATGTCTCATATACAGCATTTACGCGATATATAGCATGTATGCGATTTATAGAGCAGTTATGCAAGTCATACGTTGATATTTTAATTACAAGAACATTGTCGCATTTATGGATCGGCGCATTTCACAATGACCGTAGCTTGTTTTTTGTTTCATATTAGCCAAGGCTGGTCAAAAATCAGCGATAACCCTGATCGTAATATACATATTATGGGACTTTTACTTATTAGGTTGAATGCTACCATATTGCGACATTTTATTTTAAATATTTTTATCCTATAACTACTTAGTTCCATAATTTGAAAAAATTAAAAACTTAAAGCATTTCATTTTCTTAATACTTTATAAATATAATAAAACGAATTATTAATTTTTTTATTCCATAAAACATTTAGTACATAATTTATCTATTTAAACCAGGTTGGACCCAGCGGTAAGTACACTTAAAATACGTCTAGACCGTTAAGGGTAACATTTATGGAAAATTACGTTATTCTGATATGTCTAAAACAAAAGTATTGATTTCGGAATTATAATATCTATTAATATTTTAAGTCCTAGTCCTAATATGATGGTCACTACGCCAAGTATACAAGCTCCCATTGATATCCATGACTCGAAATAAAAACAAAATGTTTAGAAACAACAGTTTTTTAGAACAAAAGTTCAAAAAGTTATATTTTATAAATTATATTCTAAATTTAATAAAGTATAAAAAATATTTTGTATTTAATACTTTAAATTTCAATATCTAACAAATAGAATCTAACTTTATTAATTATTTTACTATAAAACATTTTTCGAAATGCTCTTATCATTTTATATGAATTACCTAATCCTTTAGAATATTTTCTTTTGAGAAATCCCTCTTTTATACTAAAGATAAATTTATTTCTTTACCTCAGAGTTTTTATTTTATTAGATATGACTGTGACATTATTATATCATTCAACATTCTGCAGAATCATGTCTCATGAGACAGTATCGCTAAAAATGGAATTAAAGGTAATAGAATTTTCTTTATAAGAAAAATCTTTCGACGTTCAGATTTATTGTATCGTTCAAATTTGTTACACCCTTAATTTAACTAACAAATCGCCCTCTATTGATATTTCCACATTGATGAAATCGGATAAAATCGGATTTTTTCAGATAAATGTCTCATATTAATTTGCTGCGTTTTATCCAAACATCCCGATCTAATTCTTTAAATGTGTTTTTGTAATGTTAAATTACTCTTTTCGGATATACACCTTGTCAAAATATTTCAAAATGCAAAACATTTATGCGAATTATACTTGCTTCTCGTTAAATAAATATCATGAATATTATATGGCTTATTCACATACTTAATGAATGTGATAACTTTTATAGTATATGCAATTTGGCATTTATATGTCATTATATCAATATTACTTTCGATAATGTTTGTACAAACCCGCTTATTACGGGCCAATATTGACGACAAATTTTATATTCATTAGTATGACAATTTATAAAGAAAGAAAATCTATTAAGTTTCTCTTTAAAATATCCTGGTATAAGTCTATGGAGTGATTTGTTTTAAAAAAGTAATACGAATTGAAAACAAAAAATAGTCAACTGGGATTTACATGTCCCAATTCGTAATCAAACATGTAAGCACTTTAAGACAGCTGCCAAATTTTATCATATTTTTATACCACCAGTTTTTCATTTATAAAATTTTCCTGATCTAATCGAGAAAAAAATACGGATAAATAACACAAATTTTTGTTCTTTTAAAAATAGTGATAACAGAAAAGCCGTAAAATTTGGCTTATTCGCAGGCCCCAATTCGCATTATTCGTAGACCGTTTAAAATAAAATCTTGCTAAAAATTTCATTCAACTCAGAATATTGTCTTATTTCATAACATAAATGGATTTTTTTTTAAATGGAATTCTCTTACATATTAAAAGTTGCACTAACTACTTCAAATGGTAGCATCCACTTTTGAGACTTTTTTTGTGTTCCTCGGATTAAACATTTGGGAAAAAGCATATAGTTTATGCATTTTTGTTAAATATTTTTGGAGTTACAAGAGATTTTAATTTGAAAATGACTAATGCTAAATTCACGAAACAAACATTAATTTATATCTTCCCAAAAGATTATCTGATTTAAAAATATTGTTTTCAGTGAGATACGTTTAATGTACACAAATGTACACTGGACATTATTTTTTACTTAAAAGGACAATTTTAATTATGACACTTATTAATTAATTCATATTAAAACATATTATAAATTATGACGCACATAAATTTTTATATAAACAGAATGGGCATCATCAAAAACATGGATGTGTAAGTTTACAGTTCATTTCAATCAGTATTTTCAAGATATGGGCCAAACTCTCATAAGTGCAATTTTTGAGTACCAGTATATATCTTGGCATTTTTTTGTGCAATATAAATTCTCAATTAATGTGAAACTGTTTCACAATACTTGTTCTACAATATTATGTTATTTATACTGTGAAAATGTTTTACTGTTTTTTAACCATTAAAATGGAATTTAAATATCTCAAATGTTACTACTGTCCCCTGTTCTCAACCCACTACTTGATCATTAAAACCATCAAAAAACAATAATTAGTAAACACTTAAAAAAAAACAATGGATTTATTATAAATATGAATATTATGGAGCATAATAATATAATTTTTACATGAGTGAAATGTGTAATATTTGTCTTGCTGGATTTTAAGTTGATTCCATCAGTTTTTGGTCGCTACTGTTCTTGTATACGAATATCCTCATCTTTCTACCAGTTGGCAGTATGCAGCAATTTCCGGTAGTTTCTTCAGTAGGGAAGCAGTAGGGGAGTTTTGTTGCTCTTAAAAAGTCGTTATTACTTGCTGTTTGCTTATAAATAAGATTTTCTATATTGAAAAGAGTGGGGAAAAGATAATATTACCATTATTGTCCGCCACTACTGTCTCCATTGTTAATTTAAATATTGATATTTATAGATTAACGAATATCTAGCCATTTATTCATAGGTTTGATATGCCTTTGAAAATAGTGCATACAATACTAAAAAATGTTCTTATTTATGTAAAGTGGCGAAATTGCAAAAAAGAAAAAAAAATGTCACTACTGTCTCTGTCATTTCTGTTTCTTACAAATTGTGTTTTGTCTGATAAAAACTGTCATATCACATTTAGTTTTTGATTAACTTTATACCCATTTAATAATTATTATTCTGAAATATATCAGTGGTTATTAAAAATTCAAATTAATCATCATATGAGACATAAAAAAATGAGATATCAGCAGAAAATCAGCAGCCAAAAATCACACTTATGTGAATTTAGGCTAAATAACGAAATTTTACTTTTATATGGTCTAAATGTTAAGTATTATAGTAATCACATATAAAAAATTGAAACCCGAAAAAAACAAAAAAAAGACGTCTAATAATTATTAATTGAAATAATGATAACAGTTTCCGGACAGTTGATGTCTGTTAAGTGGCTTCCGAGTTGCAGACAACTTTACGACCAGTCTATTTGTGATTAGAGTGTCTTGTATAAAATTGAGCCGTTGGGAAAAGTTAAGATGTAGTATTAACTACAAGATAAAGAACAATTGCAATGAAAAGGATGGATGTAAAGTTAAGAAAAAAGATGCTAATAAATTTGGAATAAAAAGAAGTAAAGCGAAGGAGATTAAAGAGAGAGTCTAAATAATTGGAAGAAAGTGAAATGATATAGCTGCAGTTATAACTAACTACCATATTTTCGGGTGTATAGCCCGTGGGTTATACAAGAAAAAACATTTGGAATAGCCGCTGCGACTTATACACGGTGCGGGTTATACAAAAATTGTTTCTTTAAAAACACGGAAATCGTGGGATTTTTTCTAGAATTTTTAAACCCCAAAAAATTTCAAAATCGTCGAAATTTGTGAATTTTTTTCGGAATGCCACGAAATTTAAAGAATTCTCCCGTGTTTGTAAAGTTTTTGTTACTGTTTAAATGCTATTATTATTTATTTCTGGGTTTGGAAGAATTGTTGCAACTATCGCCAAGTATTGCACTAACTGAGCTGTAATAGCTACCTGGCTCACTTCAAAATAATGTAACATTTGACCTAACAGGTTTCAGCGACCAATCAGGCGGGTCGGGACAAAAGTTGAATAATAATTTCCGATTCTGTTCAGCTAACACGTGCTACTACTAAGAAGATTATTTTTTTCATATTTTTACACGTACGATGCCTACAAGACGTGTAAGTTATACGGCCGCGTATAAACTGCAAGCGGTGCAGAAAGCCGAAATACCGGGCAATAGAGCTGTTGCCCGATAATTAGACATTGATGAGAAAAGTATTCGGCAATGACGGAACGATAAACAATCCTAGAGAAAATGCCGAAGTGCAAAATATCAAGCAGGAGAAAAGGAGCACAATGGCCTGATTTAGAAGAAAACTTCATAAATGGATTGATTTCGAGAAATCAGAGGGCAAACCAATTTCAACGACAATTATTAGAATAAAAGCCAAAAGTTTTGCAGCAGAGTTAAATTTAGAAGAATTTAAGAGAAATGCATCGTGGTGAAACAGATTTATGAGAAGGAAATGACTATCCATTCGAGTCCGGACAACTATATACCAAGATCTTCCAAAGGAATTTGGAAGAGAAGATTGTAACGTTGAAAAATTACGCTGAAAAAATCATCAAAGAACATAAATTTATGCCTGAAAGTATCGTAAATATGGACGATCGTAAATATGGATTTTCCTTACTTAAAATTTGAAACTTGTTTTGGAGTGGGATAGTTGGTTCCGTGAGATTTTTACGTTTGCGGGAGTTATTAGCTGCGGTAAAGCTATCATCAGTGCTCACCATAAGTATGAATCTAGGATAGTTTAATACTTTTATAAAGTCATTTAGAATGGTTGTTTTGTCAAGGTTGTTGTTATTTCCAATATAATGTTGGAATAATTTAAGTTTAATTAGCCTAACACGGTCAAAGGGCTCAATAAATAAGAATTAAATAGAATTAAAAAAATTACTGACAAATTGCTGCTTTAGAGAACTTGTAGGATAGTCCACAGTCGATATAATGTTCTTTAGGTAGCCATCACAATATAGCAAGGATTCGGCAACAATGTTTCGCTAATGCTTATCAGTCAATGTTGAAATTCACTCTAAGCTTTGGTGAGGTTAATAAAGTCATGCCCACTTAAAAGTCGTTGACAGTTCTCCTTAAAGTCAAAGACCATAATTCTGACCTTAAATCAGCATTAAAGCCAAGCTATTCATAAAAGAACTCGATTGGCGGGAAAAATCACTCTCGATTTATGATACAAAACACTCGGTAAACACAGAGCCGGAACAATGATGCAAGCAAACTCAACTTTTTCCACGAGGGAGTCAATGGCCCGAAACGAAAAAGAGTAGCGCGAAGACAAGTCTGCTCAGGGCAAACGCTCGAACGATAATGTTGAAAAAGTGAAATGAAAGATTGTTTTACATATAAATTACCTTCAAAATTTCAATGGTATGAGTCTTGAAATTTTTCCTTTGAGATTTTCATTTACTTTTTCTAGAATTGTGAGTATGCTCTAAATAGATTTTTTTATAAGTCTAAAAACATTTAATAGCCCGAATAGTAAACCTTTTTAGTCTCTAAATACTATCAAACGATAATTAAGAAATGGATTCCGATTATGTATTTTCGATAATTAAAAGGTAATACGTACTAACGAAAAATATATTTTATCAGATCGTCAACTATGGGTTGACAGAATGGTGTTTCTTCAAAGAATTCAAGAAGCTACGTCAAAGAATTGTTGAACATAAAGTTAATAATTTTAAGACAATGTGTCTTTTATGTATCTTTTAAGAAAAGAAAAATCCCTAGCATTTGACATCCGATTGACAAGTTTTTCCTATGTAGCACATTGTTGCTGTATTCACAGGGACAAAAAATAAATTTAATCTATTTAATCATGGTGATTATTTTAGACAAAAAAAAATCTTTTAAAAATCATGGAGGAAGTCTTCCTGTTTGCCCTGGCCCCCCCCCCCGTTATGTCGACCCCTATGACGGGCATAAAAAAAATCCCTGTGAATGTGAACTATAGCTATATGTCCTCTAAAAAATCGTTTACTGAAATTCAAAAAATGTGTTAAAAACGATGACATTAAACGTTACGCTATTGATAACCATTGGGAAAATAATTGCCATATTTCCAATTTGTTAGAATCACAGATGGTGCTATATATTTTAATTTTTATTTTGAGAGGGTTTTAAAAGCATGCCCACTATTTAAATTCGCTCACTTTATTTTCGTTAATATCTTAATAGCAAATATAATGGCTTCGTATTTTATTGTTATAAAAAAAGGCGCTATCTAGCGAAAATATTTTATACTTAATTGTATAGACAACGAACACGAGATTCCATTTAAAGTTTCGAAAAGACAGCGTTATCCTGATCGAAAGATCGGTTGTGGTATTTCCATGTTTTATGCCTTTCTTAGCATGTGTAAAGGTAAGATGTCAGCAGCTAGCGCCATTGAGAGGTCGGATACCACCACATGTTTTTTTTTCACTCCTTTCTTTTGTTGATAACCACAAACTATTTGCAGAAAAAAGAGAAATCATATTCATTACGACCATCTCAAACAAAATTGCTTAGACTGCAAATAAAATTATGTTATTACACAAAATAAAATTTTTATGGGGAACCAACTATCGGAAGCAAGCTTATCTATTAACAATGAACAATATAGAGGTGAAAATATTGATATGTTTCACGAATTAATAAAGGTTATTAAAATATTCGTTGATTGCTATTAACTCTAAATCTTAACTTCATGTGTAAGCCATATCAAAGGGAGTTTTTCAATCATTGTTAATGAATTTATCGAAGAGAACTTTTCTAAAGCCCTTTCATAAGTAAAAAGAGAAATTTTATTGCACGGTCATTGTCATCGCATCTTTTAATATCACAGCTTGATTAACATGAAAGATATAAAGTATAACCTAACTTAATTTACTCATTCTTATTCAAATAAAAATAATCTTCTTTCTGCCTACGAGAATACATAAAATATGATTTCAAATTCATTTCTCCATACAGAAGCAATTTTCAACGCTCTGTAATTCATTTGTAAATCGCTTTTCAGCTTCGTGAGTTAAAGATATTAAAAGCTGTGGAAATTTAATCGTTATTGTTTTTATAGTCCTCATGTTTTTGGGATGAAAATGAAGTTTTACGAAATAGTTTTTTAAATGGAAACTTACTATTTCATTAAACATTTCATCTGTGGATTAAATGGACTATATTAAGAAAGAATAATTTTAATTAAAATATCATTTAATGTATTTTCTGTTTCATTCAATTGATTTCTTTTAAATTTTGAATTTTTAGTTTGGATATAATTAATATTTATTTAAATAATATCCTTACATATTTTATTTAGCATTTGGAAAACTAATTACCTGAAACCAGTGTTTTTCAAACTTTTTTCAAGCGAGGGCCACTTTTGCGAGTCGGAATTTTCTGGGAAATACCTTATATTTGTTTCCTTCAAAATATAGCTTTCGTTTTCTCCTTTTTTTTTAAAAAAACTGTTTTAGCATATATTAATATTTAAAAAATAGTATCAATTAAATTCATTTTATTTTGAATTGGAATTTAATAATTAATGGATGAAAATTCATAGTCATTTTTAATAAATCAAGCCTAATGCAAATTTGGTAATTTTTTATGTTATTAACTAAAAAAAAAAAAAAAAAAAAAAATATAATACTTACATTAATGAGTTCGTTGAGTTCGATGATTCGTACTCATATACTTTGATGTATGCTTTAACTACAATTCTGATATCGTCACATTCATCAAATTGACATCAGTACATTTGTTTATTTCAGGCAGTGATGAAAACCCTTTCTCACACTGGTGCATTGAAGCAAACTGAATAATAATTTTTAATTCACCATTATACAGCTTACTGTATTTTTCACTACTAATGAAGTCCAAAAATTAATCATATGTTCTTATCGGAATTTTTTTTGACCGGTGTCGTTTGAGAGCTAAATAACTATTCTATTTCTTTCTATCACAGTTTTGTTTTCAGTATCTCTATTCCGTGATATTTATAATTTTAAAAAAAGTTTAAGTCAAAGTTTCAATATGTGAATAGAGTCTATCGGATCTAATACGAGATAACCCCACATATGAGACTAAGTGCGATTCACAAAAAATATACCAATATTTATAGTAAGAAAATGGTCTTTATGAATAATTTGCAACTCATAAATCACTTTAATTATATCCATTACGAAAACATTCCTAATTTAAAAAAAAATAATTCAAATAAATTTACACTGCATATGTGACAATGTTTTTACTATCACAGATTATATTAAAACTAATTAGTTAACATATTTTTACAGTGTCAAAATAATATTAATCTTATTACTATAACATATTTTAGATGCACAGTTATATTCAGTTAGTTAAAAATTAATATGTTTCTCATTAAAACAGTCTCCTTTTCATCCTCGTAACTATCTGATTGCGCACCCTTTTCATATAAAGAAGAAAAATAAAAGTGAATATTTAGTCTCACTTCCTTCTAAAAATGTTATAAACTTACTAACACGTGAAGATGAATTTTATCCTACGCAAATCCTTTCAGGCTCTAACACCCGGATTGATAATATTCATAATAAATGTATATCTATATGGTTAGACCGATCCTTCAGTTACCACATGTATCTGCGGTAATTTGTATTTTTTCACACCTGCTAAAAACCATCTGCATTTTTCAGCGATAACCCTACAACGGACAGATTTCTGTAACGCACCGGTCAAGGGCGCAATGTCTGAATATTTGTCATGGCAGTTGTCAATCGTGCTTTAATTTTTATTTATGCTTTTATATGTAAACTACCCAGCTGTGTCTTTTCGACAAAACAAATGTATTTTTTCACCAGCAAAAGCTGTGTCTGTATGAAATAAACTTTATCAATCCCTTTGTTGTTGCTGCTCGATTTAATATATATCCACTTGAGACCTACTCTCCTGTGATCTCGTACTTCTCAGTCTTTCTACTAAAATAAAGTCCTTCATTTTTCGATTTCTTTTGTGTAACCTTATTTGAATAGTTATGTGTCTCAATTTTAAAAAATCATGTTTACGAAGCAAACGAATAAGAAATCCCTCATAATTGTTCAATAGTTATTGCCTTCTACAAAGGGTTTCAAAGACTTAAAAAAATCGTCTACACACACCTATGATGACATCCAGGTTTACAATCTTTCACCGCAGAGGAATATTATCGCCATTTCTCTTTATCATTATTATTATTATTATTAAAAAATTCCGCCTATGATAAAAATTTTATCTTGCTATTTCTGTCAAAAAATTTATGTCGTTCTGGAAATATCCTCAACGAGGAATCGACCTACTGCAGTTTTTTCTTTCAAATATCAGCGCACTGTGCTTATTTCTCAAGGAGTTCTGTATGGCGTATCTTATCCTTTCTACATCGACGCGGCATCCTGTAGGATGGATATCCTTGCACGATCCTGTCTTGGATGGCGCCTTTCGTTTCATTGCAACCTTCACTGATAAAGATGTCATCGCTTCTCTTTGAAGTGAGTCATGTGCGATGTATGTGAAAATGTCTTCAACGAGAGTTTTCTTTGTTTATTTACATAATACCAAAGCTTTTAATTATGCATCTATTCTCTTCGTCCGCATTTATAAGTTAAATGATTTTAGATCTGCCAAAAAGGAAACATAATTTTTTTTGTATCCGTGTATTTGACTTTCTACTATCTTTGCAATGTGAAAAAATTTGCACTTCCATATTACGACGAAATTATATGTTTTAGAATGTCCTGAACACGATTTGACTAATTTTAGAAAATGTTTGCCAGTGGGTATGTGAGTCTGTCATTCTATCTTTCTGTATGTGACACAAATTTTGTTGGCGCGCCGTCGCTCAAGAACTGATGCGTGGAATTTCACCAAACTTCATATTCTTTAAAAAGTTGACATAAATTTGTGCTTACTAGGTTTTAGTGTAAATCGCTTAAAAGGTGGTTCTGCTATACTGCACTTTACAAGATTTGCGCGATAGCTACATATATCTCGAGAACTAATGCACGCAATTTCATACAACGTCTTATTCTGTACCTTAACACAAATAGACGCTGATGAGGTATGTGTGAAAATTACTCGGCAAATGCTGCTTCTATGTAGCGTTTTTCCCATTTTCTACGTTAGCCATACTTTAAAAACTAATGCACATAATCTCACCAAACTTCATATTCTATTATACCTTGATAAAAATATATCCTGATTAGTTTTAGGTGTATACTACCCAAAATATGTCTCTAATATGTCCTGTTTTTAATTATTTCCCCGATAGCTATATCATAAGAACAAATATATTGTCATTTATCTTTGGGTGCAGATGATTTTATTTATGTAGAAAAAAAATGTTTTGATGGCCATAATGAAACCTGTTTTACTAAGTTATGAAGCTCCAGATTTTTTGTGTTTTGTGTTTCCTCATCTCTAATTAAGTTTTTTGCACTTGCTGTTCAAGTGCACTTCTTGGTGTGCACATTTAGTTATTTTGTTTTGTGGTGTTGTGAATTTTTTTTAATCGCCTCATGCGATTCAGTCTCACAAGTTTGTACAGTAATTCTGCCATTTCAAAAAAGAAAACATCAACAGAAAGAAGCTATCATCAAGTTATTTGTAGATGCATTTCTCATTATTCTATGAGTATAAACAAGAAACTTTTTAAAGAAAATTGAAAATCTGTAAAAATAATATTTGACGGAAATGTAACAAATAATTTTCAATGAACAGAATTATAGAATTAGTACTGTTTAAAGGTTTTGTTAAGAATAAAATTTAAGATTTATTTTTCCTTTTTAGCAGCTCACATAAATTATATTTACATAATAGTTCATACGTACAATCATACAAACATTCATACATATATTCAAACGTATGTTTATTCAAATATAAATTTTGATTGGTAACTACCGGAAAAAATATCAAGATAATCATTTTCTTTTATGTATAAAGAAAATTATCTTATTTGTTTTGGTATAAGAACATTTTTTTAAAAGCGAAGAGCATGATGCATTTAAATTTTGGTATTTTAGTGCAAAACTTCTAATAACAAGTTAAGGAAAAATGAAGTATGAAAATACGAAAGGTAAGACCATATTGAGATAAATATAAATATTTTCTGGTTTAATCTATCGCAATTTTCATATGAATAAATAAAAATGAAGTAAAAGCTCATAAGTTGTAATTATCTTAGATAAATATAAGTTCTTTATTGGGAATACCATACATGTATTTTTTGTTTAATTCATTAAAGAGTGCCCTGTACTCAAAAATAAATTCCGAACTTTACTAACTTACCTCAGCGATGAGGAATATTATGGTATTAGTGTATCTAATATCGTTTGTTTTAGATTTAGTATTCTTTTTTATTTCGGCTCATTGTAATTTCGAAACATAGAAACTTAGTATTTAAGAAAAATAATGCCTTTCTTATCCAGCCAGTAATAATCAAGTAATGTCTTTCGAGAAAATTAATTTTCTCTTTTATAACTCTGAGCATATATAATTTTTTACTTTAACTACAGACCACTTATTAGAAAAATGCGTTTTGCAGTTGTTTTACAAATTAGAAGAATGTTATGTTTGGTGCAGTGCATATCGTCATTTACTTTTATTGATATATTTATTTGAAATTTTAAGTTGTGTTCAAAGTTTTCAGGATAGTATTGTTCTCTGTTCAATATTAAAATGTCTTTTCTACCTATCGTACTCTTTCAGAATTAAAACCCTTTTTTTAAGAAAAACATTCTATGTACTTATTGATAAACATTAGGTCATCTGGTTACGTTTATAGATATAAGTTTTTCTATGATAATTTCACTAAATATTTATTACATATTTTTTTATATTTAATGATTTTATATATTTCAGAATGAAACCAAACGACTCTAGTAAAGAGTTTGTCTATTACACCATTTGCATCATCATAAAATATTAATTTTATACTTTTTGTACTATAGAATTAAGAGTTTTTATCTGTCATTAATATATTTGATATAATTATTATTTCTTGGATGTGAAATTTGCAATTAGTACATTTCACTTACTATTCTTATGGTATAAAGATACAAAAGAATTATTTAAAAATATTTCCATAAATACTGTTATATACAGGAGTGTGGCATTGTTTGAATGATACCAGAAAATTAATCAAAACGTTTAACTCTATTTTTATTCAAAATAATAACAAATGATCAAAACAGCACCTAATTTTCATTCAAAAGCAGAAACATTTATTGCTGTTTTATAAGTGCAATTGCATTAACTGAAAACTCCTTTATATTAACAATCACATACTGAACAAAAGAACTGCGAAAAGACACAAAGAAACGGAAATTATTTTACGGTGTTTCTTTTAAAGAAACTTATTTATATACATGTTTTTTTTTTGTTTTTTTTTTGTCGTTCTTTGGAGTAAATTATATTCCTTTCTTTATAGCTATGTACTTGACAAACCTGTTTAATTTTATTCCTATACCCTTCTAGTTATTGTCTTCTTTAAATAATATATTTTCGCAGCAAATTCGTATTGTACATTAAAGCAGAATATTCTATGTGATTGATTTTTTCTTTTAAAGTGTATTTCTCTAAAAAATGCAAAATGTGATAATTCAATGAAGTGTGAAATAATTCATACTTAAAATCAATTATTAAAAGCACACAATTATACTAGTTTTGTATCCTACAGTAGCAGTTCAAAGAGTTCACGTTAATTTATTTATTTCTTATGATAATTATTTTTCATTGAGTTTTAATTTTCTTTAACTTGTATAAATCATTCGTGAAATATATTCGTCGTACGATTAACGGATGTATATACTGTAAAAAACGACCAATGTTTCTTATTTTATGAATATATACTATAACCTCGAACGAAAATATAATATAATCGTCTGAGTTATCCGAAATTCCGAATAGCGTGTTCCATTGTCTTTTGAATCCCTAAAAACCAAAATATTTCCAAAATTTAAAGAATTATTTATAAAAACAAAGTATTTTTCGCTGCCCGTATTTTTCAGAAACGTTTCCGAAGGGTTTTTACAGTGTATCAATTTGTGTCCTCAGCCTGGAATACCTGTTTTTCGAATGCTATCCATTCTCAAGTAAACATTTTCATGCTCAAAAAATATGTTTAGCAGACAAACATGCAAAATTAACAGAGTTAACAATAACATCAAAATTATGATTATTTATTTACTCTTTCATGTATAAATTAATTTATGCTGCTGAAAACGTTTACTTGAGAATTGATGACATTCAAAAAACAGGTATTCCAGGCTTAAGACACTAATTAATACACTGTAAAAACCCTTCGGAAACGTTTCTGAAAAATACGGGCAGCCGAAAAATACTTTGTTTTTATAAATAATTCTTAAAAATTTTGAAATGTATTGGTTTCTGGGGATTCAAAAGATAATGGAACAGGCTATTCGGAATTTCGGATAACTCGGAAGATTATATTATATTTTTATTCGTAGTTATGGTATATTTTCATAAAATAAGAAACATTGGTCATTTTTTAGAGTGTATAGACATTGTTTTACATATGTTCTAATATACGCAAGTTTTTTAATCTGTCAGATAATCTTTCTTCCCATAATTATGAATTACGTTAGGTTTCATACGATATTTATGTCAGTGCTAAAAGTTGTTTCCCTAATTGGTGGCTTAAGGGGACTGTGGACTTTCAAAACCATTTTTTTTTAATTTTCACTCAATTGTACTGATATTTTGCACAGCAATTCATACATATTCTAAATAAAGTGAGCAATTTTATTCAAAAATGCGTGTAATTAATTAATTTATCAAGTAAAGTATATTAATTAATCACTTTAATTAAAAAGGCTCCATGCGCATCAAATGTGGCTTTAGGAACATGCTGTTTTGTTAAATGGTAGCTTTATATTATTGCAACAAAAGTTGGTATGCGTTTTAAAATTGTACCAATATATTGCGAAAAATTAATATAAAACTTCCACTATATACATAAAAAAAAATCACGGAAAAAAATATATAACTACCAAATTTTCCTTTTATGTACAGTAGTGCATAAATATTAACACTAAGTTTTGAAATATAGCACATTGCTAACAATAATATTTAATATTTTGAAAATTGGATAAAACATAAGACGCCTGGAACTTTCGAATATTTTAAATAGGTGAAAATTAAAGGTTAAACTCAATTACTCAAAACTTACTCAATTACTCATAAACTCAAAAACTCAAAGGATTTAAACTCAATTACTGTGTCCCATTTGAAATGCTTGTAACTTCGATAAGAATTTTTGCTATTACATCCGGTTTTTTGCAAATGTTGCAGTTAAGATTGAAGCATAGTAATAAATCAAATTAAAAAAAACGATTTTTTAGTCGATTTTAGCCCAACTGAAGGTCTACGGTCCCCTTAAATATATACATATTAAACTGCTAATCTTGAAAAATAAATTTAAACTGTTTCCCTAATCTTACCCTGAAGAAAAATATATAAATGATATGAAAATCTTTTTCGTAGATTTCGCGATCATAGAGATAAGGAATAATTGAGAGAACAGCAATTGTTTTTAAGCTGCCTCACTTTAACACAAAATATGTTGTACCTTCACAAAATACTTTCATTAATGTTTTTAAAACATACAGTCATTTTTAAATACTTAAAAACATTACTCCATGTGTACCATATACTATCAATTAAATTGTATCTACCCATTGTTTTTTAATTATCTACTTTTCATATATTGTGTTATGTATTATTCCTCAAGTATTATATGGTTGAAAATAGTGAGAAATTTATGTTAGTCAGAAGGTGTTTCATTAAAGGCTGTTGCAGTACACAAAAAAAATATATAAGTGAGAATAAATAATTCATTTAAATAACATAATTAAAACGATTCTTGAGAGATGCCAATGAAACAAAATCTTTATGCCTTTGAAAATATCTCCACTACGAATAAAATAATTGCATGGGAGAATAGCTCAATTTTTCAATATACCATATACACATTTCTTCAAGAAAAAATACAATATTTATCAATTCTAATGAGATAATGCTTATGAAATACCTACGATTAAAGTTGCTATATGCAGTATATTGTATTCTTATCCATGTAACAGACTAAGAAATTAATTTCTGTGCCTCTGCTATAAATCATGTGAAACTTGTTTTCTAGAACAGGAGCATATAAAACTTTATCAGCACCCTGGAATCGCAGTAAGTTTTGATGTCTTAAACTTCCTTATAACCTGACTTCAGTTTCTATTATTGACACTGAAATTTAAACACTGCATTCTATTACTAGTATACTGGTATATTAAGCAAATAATTAAATGATTTTTGTTTTGCTCACTTTAAATGCTTCTAATAGGAAACTAAATTCAAGGTCTATTGGCACTATGCGTAGCCGAGAAAGAAATGATAAAAACATATGATTTTTTTTTTTGAATCATATTAAAGGAAGCAACTGGAGTTGTTAAATTGCAGGAATAAAAATAATCCAGATTAACTTGTTTTTTATTGTATTTGCGGAACAAAAATATTAATTAATCATTCGGTGTAGAAAATATCATATTAAACATTCCTGTGAATGTGGTTTGACTGAATTGGATAAGCATTTTTCTTTAAATTGTCTTAAAGCACATTACGTGTTCATGTTGAAAAGCAAATTAGTCCTGGATTAGAATTTCATTTCTTGGATAAAAAGTGTGATTGAATTTATTTTGGTTTATCTTTGCTATTATTTAATTGTAATAAACTGTTTACTGCGATTTATAGAAATAAACAATAATAGCTTATTCCCAGTATTTTCCTTCTATTACAGTTATCTTTATATGCATATACCGGGTGTCCCAGAAATGACTGATGGATTTTAAAATTCCATAACGTGCAAACGGTGACAGATATTAAACAAATTCTTGCAGGAAGGTTATGTGTGATGTCAAGAGTTTTCTTACTGTGATTCTTGAATTTAGTTCGAATTTCAAACAATAGATGGCGCTGACAGCGATTGGCGCTCTGTCGAGGCCGAAACTCACGCCCTTTAGTGTTGATGCACCTCCCCCTGAATACTGGGATTTCGCTCTGACAAAAATGACAGATTTTTCTTTTTTCAAAGTTTGTACGGTCCCTCGAACTTCAACACCAATAATATCTAAAAGTTTTATTCGCCTAGTTTTTCTGATATCAAATAAGTCAAAGAAAACTTTTAGATATTATTGGTGTTGAAGTTCGAGAGATCGTGCAAATTTTGAAAAAAAAAAACAAAAGAAAAAAAAAATCTTCATTTTTGTCAGCGTGCAGGCGGAGAGGTGCATCAACGCTGAGGGGTGTCAGTTTCGGCATCGACAGAGCGCCAATCGCTGTCAGCGCCATCTATCGATTGAAATTCGAACTAAAATCAAGAATCACAGTAAGAAAACTCCTGACATCATACATAACTCCCCTGCAAGAATTTTTTTTAACATCTGTCAAAGTTTGCAAGTTATTGAATTTTAAAATCCATCAGTCATTTCTGGAACACCCGGTATATTAATCTGTATATGAGAGGTATTAATTTGGAAATGAACTGGGATGATCTTATTTCTTTCGAGGGAGATGTTACATTATTTCTTTTTAGATTTCTTTTATGTCATAATGTTTCATTTTAATCTTTAATAACGTTAAAAAATCAAACATTTTTTTTAAATACCATAAAGTAAAAGATTCATTAAAGATTCATTTTTTTCGATGATATTTAAAACTTATCATAAAAGTATAGACAACATGATATACTACTTAAGTATTTTGTAATATTTATGATTTACATTAAAGGAAATCGATTTTAAAATACAAAAAGAAATATATATGTCTTTATTGAGCAATTTATATATCTTTGATAATAGATCTGTATATATCAAAAAACTGATCTATTTGTTATTCAAGAAAATTTAATTATTGATATCAGAAATTTCATTATCCAACAGTATAAAATATATAACACATATTACAACATTTTAGTAAAACTAATAATTTCCAAATATATCTTTTTGCGAAATGCGTTTTGTTTTATTTTGAATACCTAACATCAGGAGTATTTCTGATCCATAATGATAATTAATAAAAATTCTACATATAAAATGTCATGAATACTGATTCTTGATATTGTCGAGTGCTAAAATGATGTCATTCCGTTTTTAGTTTCCAGGTCAGTTCAAAGCGATAAATACGAATCAATAAGCAATTTCACCAAATCATCGACACTGATTTGACTGGCAGATACTGTTTTATTATTTCTAGTTTTCGTTCATTTATGAAGAAAATCAATTGTGAAATGACAGGTAAATTTATGATTCTCACAAGATGGATCAAAAATATATGTAAGATTATAACATGCTGTGAAATTCATGAACTATCATATATATATATATAACCGCATCTAGTATTCTCTCTGACCTTTACTTATATTATTATGAAAGAAATATAAGTCCGAACAATGATTATGTATTTTATCGCTATATTGATGACATTATCATATTTTATTTCAATGAAAAAAATTGCACATCACCACTCAATTTTTATCCTACTCAGCTTAAATTAAGCGAAAAGGATTTAATTAATAATAATATAAACTTTCTTGACTTAAAAATTAATATTACTAATAATTATAAATTAATTTTTGATATTTATGATAAGAGATTTGATTTCCCATTTAAAGTAAATATTTTTACCAATTTTGCTTCATGTTTACATAAATCTGTTTATAAAAATATAATTATCAATTATCTACATCGTATAAAATACTTATGCTCAGATATAAGTAAAAACAAAAATATTAGATATATTCGAGATCAAGCAAAAATATATGGTTATCCAATTTTTATGATAAATTCAATCATCAAATCTTTTAAATAACATTTATTATATAATTTAAATATAAACATGGTATGTAATAAATTATTGTTTTAGTGTGCGATAACATATAACAAAAGATATAGAAAATAATAATTATAACATACATTATTAAAATTATAACATATTAGGAAATTTAATATTTAATATTTGTTTGAACATTATATACACTTTATATAGAAAATTACAATTATAACATACATAATTACAATTATAACATATTAGGAAATTTAATATATGATTGAACATTATATACACTTTGTATAGTTGTGATTGTGCGTTGCCGATCACTTCTGTTTAAGGCGTTATTGATGTGCAGTTTTCATACATTTATAAATTAACTTATACAATAACAAATTAAATTATACATGGATAACATTGGTGATTATAACTCATAAACATATCTATTTGCAATATATATAAATATAAATATATATAGTTTTTATTTTTGTCTATGAATAATTAAATTTAACAAGTATTTTAATTACTGCATTGCATTAATTTGATTGAAAAATAGTAGTAATACTATTAATTATCAATTTTATAAATTTTGAGATATTTTGAATTGTTTATGAATTATTTAATTAGATATTTAAATTAATCTATGAAATATAAAATATATTTACAATGTAGTATAAATTAAACATTAATTATTTAATAACAAGTCTAATATATATTTAAGTAGTAGTAAAAATAAAACATTAATTATTTAATAATATGTCTATAATATCAGCGGATTAACACAGCTGGCAGCAAAAACAATTTGAATTAAAATAATATCTCTTTTACATAATATATTCTTGTTAAGAATATCTGAAATGCTGTGCAAGTTGAATTAATTCTGAGTAGATTTATTCGTATAGTAGTATTATATTTTATTTGAATTTAAAGTAAAACTACAAGTTAGTATTGTTTTTTAAAGTTTATTTATATAATTAAATCTAATGAAGCGAGTATGTAACTAATAAAGTGGATATCTAACTAAATATTAATTAGGAATTATTATAATACCAATAGATGGCGACACTTTACCTTTCAGGTAGTTGTTGATAATATTGATAATATTATATTTAATTTAACTATAGAGGGAGCTATTGATTGTATATTAATTTTACTTTCAGGAATTAAAATTGGATGGAGTAATATATATTCACGGATATAATTTTGTTATAAGTGTATTAAAACCAGAATTATTTTGTGTGTTTTTGAATCATTTTGTGTTTGGGTGTCATCGATGGGGTTGTGTTTTAAAAAAAGTGTGCTCTCAACTTGTCTTTCAAATCATTTCTCTCAACTCGACTTAGTCAACATGTATGATGCATTGCCATGTGGATGTGAATATTATGCAGAAGTTGTGACATTTTAAGGATTCTGTATAATTATTGTGAGTAAAATATTTTATCTACACTTTACGCGTTCATATTTCCAATTTTATTATTTCAAAACTGTTATCTCGTGGTAATTTCGTGAGGTGTTAAATACAGTTTTTGGGATAATCGATGTGAGTGAAATATATTGTATATTCTTAATGGTTTTTTATTTCCTATTTCAATATTTCCAAATTTTAATATTTCCAATTGTTGTCTGGTAATAATTCAGTGTACCTGGATGATTCTACTGATCTTAGCATTATGCCAGTAGAATTATGAAACACTGAATTATTATTTAAAACACATGTGGGTGCATCCAGGCTGATGAGTACATGTGCATGTGTGTTTTCATATCCAATTCATATTTAATTCTCATGTGGTCCAATTTTCCATTGTATATGGTTCATATTTAATTTATTAATCCATTTGTATTTACTTAATTGCAACTCCAATTTACAATTTTTTTCCCCTTTCTCTCTATTTTTTTTTCTTTTTTCAATATTCTTTAGGTATGAGTAAAATTTGGCCAATTACCATTGAAGCACAAGCTATGGTAATATTATGTTTGCACATGTTAATTATTAGCTATGTGGTATTCTGTATACACAATATCATTAACTATCTCTTTGGAGATTTAAGTAGAATGATAATAGAACTTGATATGTTTTTTGAAATTCATAGATATTATAATTATATATATATATATATATATATTAGTATTATTATTATTGCAAGTATTTAGAATCCAAACACGCTGATATAATTTAAAAAGAAATTCTGTTAATACTCACATATTTTTTCATTAAATATACTTAAAAATATAAATAATGTTATTTAATAACATTGCTATAAGAATACAAAACCAAATTCAAAATACGTCTTCTAATGTTGTTAGAAGTAATAAAATGAGATATTATGTAAATATAGTATATGAAAATTAAAAGTGTAAAACTGGAACTATTGACATAGAATTATTGAATAGAATATAGAAATTTAAAAACATATTGTTGAACTGAAGTGTTAAATCTTTAAATAATAGGATAATCTTAAAATAAGATTTCGTTTACTTGCAATTTTATGATTAAAGTATTTATTGTGTTATCAGATTTATACATAGATAGATTTATTTAAGAGACTGTAAATCATTATTTCATGTTATAACTACATAAAATCCTAACAAATGTATTTTTATAATAAAACATATTAGAAAAAATTTACAATCTATGGAGTTTCATCGTAAATTGTGTGAACTAAGATGAATGATAGTAATCATCAAGATAAATAATTTCTATATAGGAAACGGCAGACGCGGTCCACTAATTTAGTGAAAAATACATGGTATTCTCTTTCCAATCTGATCTTGGATGTTTGTTCATAACTTTAATAAAAATGAAGTGTAATGATTTATTTAACAAAGATATTTTTAAGATTATATTAGGTGGAGGTTAAAATTGAAGAATTACCCCCCCCCCCCGAACAGAGTAAGAGTATCAAAGCCAGGAATGCAACCTGGGACCTTGGTTCAATGCACGAATGCTCTATCATTCGAATTTCCCCTCTATCTAAGAAATCTCACAAATTTGTGATGGAAATTTAATGCTTTTGTATCTAATTATATACAATAACTCATGATTTATTGAATTATCATTCGAATTTCACCTCTATCTACGAAATCTCACCCAGTTGGGATGCAAATTTAATGGTTTTGTATCTAATTATATACAATAACTCATGATTGATTGATTTTCAAATTCAACCTGTTTTCATTGGTAAACAAACTGCGGACTTGTAAGACTGATGTTACCAATATGTAAAGGAATTGTGGCGTTTCATAATTCGCGTCTGTTCAGGGTGACTAAGTTAACAGAGAAATAGAACGTTTAAAAAATTCTCCAGGTTTGATCCTGGCCTGGGTGCTTTTCAATCTGTTGGAAATATTTTGACTTTCAACTCTATCTGAAAAAGCTCAGTAAATATGTGAATGAAATTTACTGTTTAAGTATTTACATATAGGGACGTTTGTTTTCTGTTGAAAAGCAATGTCTTCACAAAATAAGCTGGAAATGTCGAATATCACGTTCATACAACACCGAACTTTATCGTCGAATATAAAAGAAATATGACCAAACATAGACTGTCCGTGACTACTCTCAAAGATACATTGCATTTTCTTTATCCGTCGTAATGTCAGCACATATCGCACTAAGAAAAGTTAGTTCAATTAAATTTTTCATTTTTCCAATTTGTTTTCACTACGAATGAAGATATCAAACCAATTCCGATTTTGTCATTATGTACCACATCCTAAATATTCCACTAAAGTGACAATTGCGTCCCTCATATAATATGCAACAATTGTAAATATAATGTGTACAATCCCACATCTTAATTTGTTGAATCTCTTTACCAACATCCTGTATATATCTACAAATATATTGTAAAATTCAACATCTGGACATTTGTTCACGGCTTATAATTTTATCTTCCTTAAAGAGGACGAATTTAATTGTTTTGTAACATAAACTAATTTATTTTTATTATTTGCGTTTATAAATTTGATAATGAATGTAAATTTTGCACTTTGTTTATAACTAGGATTGCACCTAAAGTAAAACAAGCTAATTTTGTGAATCACTTTTAAGACAAGTATTCGGTATTTGTGTGTCATGCTTTAGAAAAGAAGTATAGTGCTAGTTGAAATAGTGATAGTGATATAATTAGTTATAATTTAAAATTTTAGTTGCTAAAATACATTTTAAATCATTTGCTATTGTCTTTACTGTAAAATAATTCTGGATTTATCCGCAAACACCAGATTACAACAGAATATGTGCTCACATGATATATTAGAGGTTGTAATGATAAGTTGAAATAAATTTAAATACATTTCAAATTAAATGAGTACCGTGCAATCAAGCATAAAAAAAGGTAAATTGGACATTGATTTTTTCATGATTTCATGAAAACTCAATTTCTAAATTGTTCGACATATTAATAAATTTCCATTTTATTTAACAATTATATTTCTGTTTACACAAGAGATAAAGCAATATAAAAATAACCTAAAGTATTTTTGTTAAAGTTAAAATTCCTTTTTAAAATTAAATGTTATTTTTAAGAAAGCATTTGTTTGATTCAATTTCAGAACAAGAGTTTTATCCATATACTTTTTCCATCCAAAATTTGAAAAGAAATTTAAAACATTGCATTAAAATTTGCATATCTGTTTTTTTAATAATAGAGGTTAATGAACGTAATAGAAATAAAGTATCATCTAAATTAATTTATATAATTCTCATGTAAATTAAAAAAAAACATTTTCAACTTTCAGAAACACATAAAATATGATTTCAAATTGATTTCATCTAGAAGAAATAATTCCAACGCTCTGTAATTCATTTGAAGTCGATTTTCATTTTCGTGCTGAAAGTCGTAGATATTTAATCGTTATTGCTTTTATCGTTCTTGTATCTTTAGGATGAAAATGTAATTTTGCGTTGTAGTTATTTGAATAAAAATTTCCTTTTTCATTAGTTGTTTTTTAATCTGTGGAGTAAGTGCACAATATTAAAAAAATAATATTAATTAAATAGAATTTAATACTTTTTCTGTTTTGATCTATGTCTTCCATTTACGTCTTATTTTTTTTTATTTCACGTATAATTACTATTTAATTGAACTAAAACATTTGGTATTTAATTTAAATATTTTTGAAAAACTGTCTTAAATTTTAAATAAATTTGCAATTAGTAAATCCTTTGTTTTTTTAATACATTAATTTTGACCGCAAGGGTTCAAACTAATTTCATCGTATAAATATTCTTGTGAACTCAAATATAAGTACTGTATTGCAGTATTTATATTATAGAAAATAACATCTCCGTGAGCAAAGATGACTTCATGTTGATGGTGTCAACATTTGACCAATAACTTTCGCTTTTGCTACAATTTATTTTTAACTTAACAACAGCACACAATTTAAATTTGTTCACTGTCGAATAGAAAAAAGATATCTTTCAAATGCAATTTTATTTAAATGTATCTCAATTGACTGATTTTTAGTTAATGGTTTTGTTGTTTTTAAAATAATTTTCAAGTAAGAATTTATTTTTAATCTTAATCTAACGCGTGCAGCTTGATTACAAAAAATAACCAGTTTGCAAATAAAACAGATTACAAGTTTATAGTACCAGATATAACGAATATAAGAATAATACAAATTTATAATACAAGAAAATAAAACTTCAGAATATGTTTTTGGCTAATATCAAATAACATAATTAAGAGTCCTTAAATATATATATCAAATATTAAAATAATAAAATAAAATACAAATTTAACAGACATGTAATCCAATTACGTGCTGAAAGCACTGAAAATATCAGAATAATAAAGGCTGCTGTAAGTAGCGAAATCTTGGACAATTTCTTCAAAAAACTTTTGGCATTCGACGACTATATCGGTACACGACGGTAGTCGACGGCTACTAATTATTACGACAGCATCTCTTTTAATAAATTTCAAATTTGCGTATGAAGATATCATAGCAAACGCGGTAGCGTTTGCTATAATATGTTTAAGAAATAGAAAATGCAAACGTTTTTCTGAAATTTCTGGCGAACCAGTTGACATACGACAATGATTTTTTTTTGAAAGATAGAACTCGACGAGACGAATAAAATGATAGCATTCAAAAAATTATTGTAGCTTACTGTAGTTAATTATTTAACTTTAAACGAAAAGTTCAACAAACTGTAGCTAAACTTCCACTGGCTGTATTAACTTCGTTTTTGTTTTATTTTTTTCCTCTTGGTAAAAATTAAAATAGGTTTTTTTTTTTATCTTTGTATGTTTGACGGTCGCTGAGAAAATCGAATTTATGTTGTAAAGCTTCGGTTGAACATTGGTTTTTCTTTTCTTATTTTATCGTAACAAACGCGCGCGTTTGCACGAAAGTTTAAATAAGTATTATTATTATGTATGTAACAGAATTCATTCAAATTAATTAAATCACGTGACAAACATGCTTATTTGTTTTTATTTTCATACTAGCGTTAATGCCCGTTACAGGACAGTAATCGTAGGTAGAAATCGTGGTTTTCACATTAAATTTGAAATAATACTCACATACTATTCATCGACAATGAGGAAATATATATATTGGAAAATTATATCGCCTAACAGGCTCCTGCTCTTCACGTTCAAACTCACTAAGCATTTTATATGCCTATGTAACTGAATTGTGTTTCATAATTTCATCTAATTCACGTAAAATATGCGGCAAACAATTTTCAGTACTATTATTCCGTCGACCACTTTTTATAACAAAAATCTATCGCCAAACTGTAACGCCAAATAAAAGGGAGAACGTTGCCATTGGAATATCAAAATAAATAAATAAATAAAATATAAGAATTTACGGACACAATTGTTATTTTAATTAATGAAATAACTAATAAGTCACTAAAACATAATGAATAATACACGCAAAAGTAGAATTAAAAACCACTTGATGACATGACAAACACGTATAATGCTTCTGACATCCAGTAAATGGGACTGCATTTTTGGCGTTTAATCTTTGAGTTGGCAATAGTATTTTCTTATGAAAAGTGGTCGACGGGATGATAGAGAAGTACCCAATATTCAATGTTCATTATTAAGTCGTTTCTGTACAGCTCTTGCTGGATCTTTTATTTTGGTACTTTTCCGTTATACCAACACCATGCCAAAATGTGTGCTAATGCGCCAATTATTTCAACCCTGACCGAGCAGATGTTGTCTACAAATCGTGTTGTCATGCAAACCGTGCCAAACATTTTGATTTGTTATTTATTGAATGTAAAACATTTTTCTGTACTTTTCCGTTATACAAAAACCATTGTCGCCAAGCGTAATAGTAAGCGCAAAATGAAATTCCCGTGAATCAAAATACTTGAAAAAAAGAAAAAAAATGTTGAAACGAAAGTGAGCATTTGAAAAATTTAACATTTGAAAATTAGAGACTTTTAAGCGCTATTTTATTAAAATTAAAACACAAATATATACTTAAAATAAGAAAACAAATAATTGTTATACAATAAAAAGAAAAATCCTGTGCCGGTAGATTTAGTGGACTCTTATTGGCGATAAATGTTTGATGTGGTTGTTGCGATCTTGTGAAAAACCTTCAATCATATCCACATTTACACTGT
This sequence comes from Maratus michaelseni, assembly GCA_963931845.1. Lineage (NCBI taxonomy): Eukaryota > Metazoa > Arthropoda > Arachnida > Araneae > Salticidae > Maratus > Maratus michaelseni. Next base: position 220,098,321 of record OZ007593.1, on the reverse strand, counting down.
ATCCATATTGTTGCTATAATATCTTTTGGTACTTTTCGGTTAACCAGCTGCCAGTGAGGTATATATATACACACACATATATATACATACATACATATATATTTCACTGACTCCCGGCTAGCCGAAAAGTACCTAATTTTTTTTGTTTCTCGCTAACATTGTCTGTAGACTCTATTACAGAATATTAGAAAATCTATCATTATTATCATCTAAACGGTCATGGATAATGTGCCATAATCAGGCTGCATATTATTACACACAATTTTCATTTATGGTTTGGTGAAACATTGAACTTTAAATTCTGTTAAAGACTGCATTTTATCTCGAAAAAGTGGACACCATGTTACAAAGTTATGTGGTTTGAAACGATCAGAAAAACAAACTTGGATCAATGATTATAATCCCACGATTTTGTTCATGTGAGCTGCCAATATTGACATCCAGTTTATTGCAGAACCCAGTTTGGTGTTAAATTGTTACATTACGCGTTATATAACCAAACCTAAAAAAATCTTAAGGAAGAGATTTGGAAGACCATTGACGAAAACAAAAGTCTCGGTGCCAGATTACGCGCTTTTGCCAGATAAAACATGATTAGTCGAGAAACTGGAAGTTACGAAGCCGCAGACAAAATTATTGGCTATAAATGTTTCTATTCATGGGATGCTGTGAAATACTTAAATACCAGCATGAAAAAAGACCGACGAAGAAAACTGAAAGTCACCATGATTTGGTTTTATTGGCAAAAGAGGATGAACGATCTACTGAAATTTACTGTCGGAATGTTATTGATGATAATTACATGAATCGAAATGACAAATTGGAAAACATGTGTTTATACGAATTGGCCACTAGGTACTAATACGAGCGAAATAAACCAAAGTCTGTAGAATATTACGAATTATAAAAGAACCACAGCTGGTTCAGAAAAGGTTTGAAACCAGTTGTTTTGAAAACGTCCTATCATAACACGAAAACGGTCGCTGGAATTGAGTTGTACTATCATCATTCTTTGCTGATGTTGTTCAAACCTTGACGAAACGAAGAAGACCTATTGGGAGAATTTAAACTCTACCGTGAATCCTTTGAGCACAATGTGAAAAAAATTTCAGAGATGGAAGAATGTCTCAAAACAAAACAACGATTACAAGCTGCAATCGACTTGGCTGAAAAGTTGCAACAAGAAAGTGATTTGCACAACCAGCTTTAAAATATCGAAGAACCAAATGAAGACGTGGATATGATAGCCGCAAATTCTGATAACACTGAAACTCACCAGGAAATTGTTATTAATGAAGATAAATTGAACAAAAAAATGAATGCTGATCAAAGGAAAATATTCTAATCAATTATAAAGCACATAGAAGAACAAAAGAAAGACCAATCTATTCCACCCATAAATCTGATTGTACGCGTAGTTGCTGGTAGAGGAAAAAGCTTTCTAATTTAATTACTCAGTCAAAAAGTTCGTTTAATGAGTAATCACAATAATGATGCTGCTGCAGTACGAGCACCAACGAGAATTGCCGCATTCAGTATTGGAAGAAGTACAATTCACAAGTTTTTCAAATTGCCCGTCCAACATACGAATGAAGCAGAATAATTTAAGCTTGATTCTGACGATTTGAAATTATTTAAGCAACAATGGAAATCATTGGATTTAGTAATTATCGATGAGTGCAGTATGGTTTCGAATGTACTTTAGCGATGATCAGCTAACGATATGGCGAATGTTGTAAAAACAAGCGAGATAACTGTTTTGGTGGCAAAAACATTATTTTGTTTGGGGATTTATTGCAGCTAGCCCCCGTAAAGGTCCAATTTTGATTTCAGGGACTGCCTTTAAACAAAGTGAAACAATTGTTTGGTGGTGTTGGTGCATTCAACTTTTGGTACGAATTTGAATACAGTGAGCTAACAATGAACATTTTGTTACATACATAAAAAATATATATCGCGGCATAACTTTCTTAAATAACAGTCTCATGCACCAAATAACGATGCAAAATCAAAACTCAATTTTTATAGCATCATCACTGAACTGATCGTTAGTATAATTATCAGAACCTAATATTCGGTCCCATTCAGCGATTTTAAGAAAGACTAAGAAGAGTAGTAAGGAAAGATACCACTGAAAGAACAACTGAACCTATAGCAGGCGACTTCAGCGCAGCAGAATCAGTCCATGGATACGACCAAGACAAATATAGAATCCAGTTTCTTTATGAGGTAATAGCTATGGAAAACCTCCATTTAATTATTGATGTGACGGTCACCTGACATTTGAGAGAGCAGGTAGACATGAAAAAGTGCTACTTTGGCGATGAACAGTCAACGATTTGGCGAGTTTTGTAAAAACAATGTAACAATAAAATTTGGCAATAGCAAATTTTTTTGCTTTTCAAGATATTAAAAAATCTTTAGTTTTTATCAAAAAATTTAAATGACTAGTATTAAAAAATGCTCTGAAGAGCACCAAAAATGGTTAATATGTTTAAGTATGAAAAAGGGTTGGACAAGTGCTTCTAATTGAGTATGAGAAAGGAAAGGGGTTCCTTCTTGGCTGCAGCTCACTGTCAATGCCAACTTTTGAAAAAATCATATTCGCGCTTTTTCCATATAAATGAAATCACTCACAGTTACGATAAAAATGTATAGTTTAAAGACGTAGCCAGTAAAGACGCAGCTTGATTAGACATGAATGTAAGGCGACATAGTACCAAAAACCTTAGTTCCTGCAGCGTATCACACTCATGCAGTGCTACCAAGCATGCCTGCAGTGTAGAACTGCGCAGAAAATTGATTTGTATTGCAGTGCAGAGTGTTGCAGCATTCTGAACAGGAACAATTTCACATATGCACGCATTACAGTATAATGCCTTCATTGATTGAAATTATATGCAAGTGGCTGTGACTCCACAATGCAATATGCAGTACAGCAATGCATATGTAAGTTATAAACGAACATTAGGCGCATATACCTTTAATACGGAAGTACAAAGAAACAGTGCGGATGTGCACTGAGGCTCAAAAGTATAATAGGAGTGTACAGTGTAGTATAGTCTGTAGATCAATAATGGTACACAGTGCACTGTACAAAGTTGCATTGCAGACGCACGCACAGTACAACAGCAGAACAGTGCAGTTGAAATATAAAGCACGTTGGAAAGTTTTACTACAGTACCGCAAATTTCTTTTATATGAAAATGTGCGAATATGACTTTTTCAAAAGTTGGCATTGACAGTGAGCTGCAGCCAAGAAGGAACCCCTTTCCTTTCTCATGCTCAATTAGAAGCACTTGTCCACCCCTTTTTCATACTTAAACATATTAACCTTTTTTGGTGCTCTTCAGAGCATTTTTTAATACTAGTCATTTAAATTTGATATGTTCCATATAAAATTGATTTTTGATGTTTTTTTGTACGTAATCTAAATACATATATTAAATGTAAAAATTACATTTGAGTTTTAAAAACAAGAACGACAAATCATGCATCAAGCATAGATTAGGAAACACTTTCCAACAAATTCAGAACATTGTAATAAAACTTCTCAGATTTTTTAAGGGGCAAAAGGATGTCTCAGTAAACAAAGTCAAAGTCAAACCTGGCGGAGAGGTCTACCTTTTCGCTTAAACTCAACTGGCCCCGCCAAAGTCAATAAACACTTTGGAAAACGCATAATACATTTGAAAATACATTTTCAGAAATTACCATCAAGAATCGGTAAAATATTAAATTATTTTGTACAGCCCTGTGCATTATCTTTATATTAGTTTCTAAACTCTGTTAAAATTTAGTTCAGTTGGGAATGGATAGCACAGTTGAAAATTCCCCCACAGCAATTTTCGCAAATAAACGGAAATATTCTCAAGATCTTTTGTGTAGCTCTGTATATGATCTGTAAAAATTATATACACTAAATAATATGCAAAATATTTGTTAAATTAAAAAACACATACCATAATTGAAAATGCAATTCCAGCAATTCTTGCTTTTTCTTAGTACTGTTACCAAATACTTTTGTGTGTCTTTGTAAATGAACGATAAATGCTATGCACACTAGAGATGAGTTCGGGCTCTCTTTTCGGAGCCCGGGCCCGATATCGAAAAAAAATGCATAACATTTAAAAATTGTTTTAAAAGTAATAATTCATTTTTAAAACATCGTACGCAAAAATAACTGTTCATCCCGTACACATAATTAATTTTATGGAAATTTACATTCTATCTTATCAAAAGAGAAGTTTAGTATAAAATAAAATGTACTTTCTTAAAAGGATGTAAATATGTTTCTCTCCCAATAAGCAAATCTGATGGACACTTTAACGAAGGGCGTTTTATAAATAAATGAATAGAATTTGTAGAAATTGCCATTTATATGCCGAAAAATCGAACAACGTTTTCTATTTCCTATAAAAGGTGTATTTTGAAACTTATAATTGATTCTTGAATTAAAACAATATTTCGAGTTCCTGAAAATCAGCTTAAATTAAAAATATGACACCGTTATGAGAAAGATCCTGTGCTTTTATAGAAAAAGTTGAAACACTCTTCGATTGCTTTCTATCGGAATAACAATACATGGTAATTATATCTACTTACTAATGAAAGTGACTTCGTAAATGTGCAGAGCAGATCTTTAGCATGAGCAGAGTTCATAATTAAAAATAGAATCACTGACGTTGTTTACATATGAAGAGAGAGTATGACTCGCACACAAAGACTAAAAATTTGCAAACCTAAACTAATGCTGATTGACTGAAAACGTTAAAAAAATATTCATCTCACATTAGATCTCTAAAAAAAAAGAAAAAAAACGTTCCTGTTAAAAAAATAATCTAACTGTCACAAACAAAAATTTAGCAACAAATACTATTGGCACCACTTCGCATTGGCACCATATCACCCAGTCGTCAGTCACCTCGCAAATATTGTAAATTTTCTTTTAAAGTAACATTCTAATACTAGAAAAGAAAAATAAGATTTCTGTTTCCCCTTCTATCCATTCTGCTCCAAATAACATTAAAATTACTTGAAATGCAATATGTAATTTTTTAGGGGAAAAAGCTATTTTTCTTTTTCTTTATGAGAATAAATAAAATTGTCAGTTTCAGAAGGAATGAGCCCGAGCCCGACCGGGCCCGAAGGCTGGTATAAAAATCGAACCCGAGCCCGTGACGTTCCCGGGCACGGGCTGAGCCCGTCTCATCCCAAATGCACACCATATTCTAGTGCACATCAGTGATATATGTGAATTTCACATAGTTTGAAATATTTTAACATCAATAAAATACATTGCAGATGATTTTTCCCCATAGGCCGTAATGTAAATAAATTCTTTTGAGTGTCTCTGCAAATGGAATAAAAATGCTACACACTTCATTTTCAATACCAAACATAACATGGTAGATAACACATATCAATTTCATTATAGTCCGGGCATATTTATGCGAGTTAGAGCACGGAAAGACGGTAGACCGATAGTCAGACAGACATAATTCATAAAAAAATTCCAGTACGTTGGAAAGTGTTGAAAAAAAGGTTTTAAGCAATATTCTGTAACCCGGGAAGTCTGGGTTCAGTTTCTTAGTATATATAAATGCACTTCACTATCTTAACCATTTCCCATACAGCACACTTACCAATCAAGGTCATCCCTTGACGAGTATTCTGAGGTCACACTAATAAGCATCCAAGAGATTTAAAAGTTTAATATATATATACAATTAAAGTTAAAAATACATAAATTGGATTTTTTAAATATTAAGAAATATATTAATGAATTCATTTTCAAACAATTTATGAATTATGATATAAATAATTTAAATAAATGAATATAAATAATTTATGATTTAAAAAAAAATTATTTAAACAGAATCAGAATCTCCATGTGTATCGCTATATGCTTTTAAAGTTCATTCCTGTCGATAGATGAACATATATCTAATCTTTATTACAATAACATTCATATCTAAATACTTGCATATATTATTATTGATAATAATCATAAAAATTCTTTGTTGGAGGACGTGGTTGGTAAGATGTATTCATTTCAAACAAAATATATTTGCGATATTTATCCGATATGAAATTTACTATTCCATTCATCGACCTGTTGGTAAGATACTTTGGAATATATTCTGTTATGTACTCTCCGCACATACACTATATTGCCAAAGGTGACCGGTCACTTGCGATTTTAGACGTTTTGTTAAATATGTAGAAAAATACATGAGGAATTAACCTGAAACTGCAGGTGTGTAAACAGTATAGTATAGGTTATATATTTCCGTGAAGATTTTTTCCCGAAACCCTATAGGGGACTGTCAACAAATTGAAAAAGAACGAATATCTTTTGGATAACCCTGTAAAAACAAATGTAGCAAAGACGTTCAAACTCTAGATTATTAATAAGTGGCTTATTGTAATATACTGTGTTCATTTTTATGACGATAGCATGTATGCTCGTAGAAAAATTAAGGTTTTTATAAAAACAATCCCAAATTTTGCCTAGTTTTTTTCTTATAATTTGCAGAGTTCTTAATATAAAAAAAGTTCTTTTCAGAAAATATGACAAACAACATTGTACATAATACTCTGCAATCAGAATTTAAAAAATATAAAATCGATGAAAAATGAGCAGGTTTACGAAAAAATGTTTCACTGCGCATGCGCGAAAACAATTAAAATATAATACGCATAATGTATTAGCTAAGTATATAGAGCAACTTTTGTGAAAGTCTCAAAATCATAGCTTGAAAATTCTGAAAATTGTCGTCGATAGAATAAGCTCGAAATCCGTTGTTCTCAAAATTAAGCAAAAATATGAGGGGTTGTATCCAAATACAGTAGTACGTGCAATATTGTGTACGCTATCTTGGCGCTAATCAACAGATATTTGATACAAGCCCTCATCTTTTTGCTTCTTCTACCTATATTTTTTCTGTTTTTCTCTTCTAAGATATCTGTACTTTTAGAGATAAAAAAAAAATATTTAGAACAATAACATTATTAAGTAATATTACATAATATCCTTTATTTAGTTCCATGATATACTTATTTTTGTTTGTTTTCTGAATACATATTTTCTAAAAATACATTAATGAAAAGAGAACTTTGAAAATACGCAAGATGAGACAAATTGAGAGTAACATAAATATTTTTACCTTAGGCTATAAATGCAATTAGCATAGGAATAAATGATAAAATAATATAATTTCATAAGTCGTAATTATCTTAGATAATTGAACCTTTTTCAATGGAAAAACCATACACATAGGCTACGTCTAATAAATTAAGACGTGTAGTGTTCTAAAAAATAAATTACTAACTTTTCTAATCTACCACATTGAATATGAATATTATTGCACCCAGAAAAAGGAATTGATTAAAACAACGAAACACGTTTTGTTGAGTACATTTTGGTTGTTTCAAGCAAAATTTTTAGTTGAAGTAAAAAGTTGGTTTTGTTGCATTGACAAAAAAATATTGTTAACGCTCTTACAAAATTTTAACAAAATTTCATCCATTTTACTTGAGTTAACAAAATCTGTTTTTTTAATTTTACCATAGTTTTGTAATTTAAATTTGTAATTTATACAAAATTTAAATTGCTGTGTAGTAGTCATAACTCTCTCACGTAACTTGGTTTATTTGACTTATATAGCTATATAATTAAAGGTTTAACATAATTTTTGGATAATTAAAACTGTTGGCACGGATCAAGGTAGTTTTAAAAACCCCCTATCACATTTATTACTTTCTTCTATCTTTACAAGAAGAAAGTATTGGCGTCATGAAAATTTTCAACTTCTGGTTTTCGATGGATTTTAGAAGGTCCTGAACACAATTTGACTGTTTTTAGAAAATGACTGTCTATGGCTCTGTCTGTCTGTATGTGACAAAAGTTTTGTGGGTGCTCTATTTCAAGAACTAATGCACGGAATTTAATAAACCTTTATATTCAGTTACTTCCTGATATAAATTGGTGCTGATTAGTTTTTGGCGTAAATAGCACAAAAAGTGGCGCTGCTAATGTTGCAATTTTCGTGATTTATGAAATCGATTCGCGATTTCTCAAGAACTAATGCACTGATTTACATCAAACTACAGATTGAGTTAGACCTTGACATAAATAGAAGCTGATTACGTTTTGGTGTAAATAGCCCAATATGTGGTGCTGCTATGCTACTTTTTTCATGATTTTCACTATAAATAAATCTCAAGAACTAATGCACGGATTATTTTTTGATTCATTTTCAGCAGTGATTTACGCCTGTAATTCTTAAATAATAACCAGTGAATTTTTATCCTGCATTTTTTCAAGCGTAAACCGATAGAGTGAAAAATGTCCCAAGCCGGGAATCGTACCCGAGTCCTCAGAAAAGCGCTCTGAGGCCCCAGCATACGGCAACACAGTTAATTTTTAATTAATTTTTCTGCATTGAATTATGCCTGTTTTCCTTGAATAATAACCAGTGAATTTTTATCCTGCTTTTTACAGGCGTAATTCACTGCTGAAAATGAATTAAAATTAACTATATGTTGCCATATGCTGTTCTTTGTATTTTCGTCTCTTGTTTGCCGCAGAAATTTGCATGCTCATGCAGGACTTGTTTACCGAATATGCCCAAAAAGCCCTTGCTTACCCAAATAAATACAAAGGTAACCCGAAATTTATTTTTCAGAATAACTTTTTACAAACATATATATATATATATATATATATATATATATATAAATCAGGGTAAAAAATGCAGTTTTTCCTTACGAAATTTTTATCTAAGAAGCTCGCTCTTTCTAAATTGTTGTTTACTCGAAATTTTGATGGTAAAATTTCAAATAGTTGCAGCATACCAAAAATGAACTTAGTAAATAACAAAGCAATTGGTGAAGGGGGACCTCAGAGTAACGTCGGGCTTCCGCTACTTTTATGTCTTAAGAGAGCTCTGTGCTCATGATGACATTTCCATCTTGTGCTGTTGTTGCAGCCGGTCCGACATATATAAGAGTGAGAAATTTCGAGTTTGGATATACTTCCTTGTACCTCACTTGTAGAGCCTCAGCGCGCTGTTCTGAGTGCCCGGGATTGAGTCCCGGCTATGGAAATTGTTCAATCTGTTGGTTTACGCTCGAAAAAAAGCAGGATAAAAATTCATTTGTTATTATTCAATGATTGAAGGCTGAGAATAAATTAAAAAATAATTAAATTTAGATTGGTTCTAATACAAAAAATAATTTTAAATAAATATTATTATTGTTTCTGTAACAAAAACCTTTTGTTGTTAAACAAAGAAAATTCTTAAAATTACACAAAATAATTGTTCTTTAAACAAAAGTTTTTGTTGTCGAAACTGAAAAGAACTCTTAAAGTAACAGATAATTATATTTATTTTGAGAAAACTTTCAACAAAAGAATTTTTTTAATTCAAGTAAACTTGAACCATTTTTACTTGAATTAACAAAAAATTTTTTGCTTACGATACAAACTATTTTGCTGGAATTGCAAAAAAAAAAAAAAAAAAATCAACAATATTTTTCTTGTTGATTCAAACAAAATTTCCATTGACCCATATTTAAACGGAAAGTTTTGTTGGGAAAACCAAATTTTTGTTGATTCAACAAAACTTTTCTCTGGGTGTGAGCTATAATGTAAACCATACAATGACTTTGCATTTAAATTTAGTTTGTTTTATTTAGGTTCATTCTAGTGTTTGGGGGAAGAACTTGCATTATCTAGGGAGTAGCAATCAAGTAATGCCGTTTGTAAAAATTGCTTTTCCCTTTGGAAACTTTGAGCTTGTACAGATTTTTACTTTAGGTACCATAAAGAAAAACAATTATGTTCAGTTATTGAAAGAATGTGTATTACAACTCTTTTATAAATTAATAGCATGTCATATTCCGAGCACTACATATTAAGTTGTTAATCTAACTTTATTAATTTATTTTTTAACAAATATTTCTATTATTGAGTAATTTATTTTTAAATATTTGTTTGTAGAGCTGTTTTATTTATAAAAACTAAAAATATATTTTGCCAAATATTTTTATATTTATTTAAAAAGAATATATCAGATATTTGTCCAAGTAATACAAAAGTATAAAATTGTCATATTGATGGGGAAATTCCATTGCGGTTAATATAAAAATTTATTAAAAATGCATTTATTAACAATTTTTTTCTTAAAAGAATCTGCAGTTCATGTTATTTTATAACTTGATATTGAGAAAAATATAAGGAACTGTCGCAGAACGAACTTCAATTTCAGATTTGATAATAATCCTTAATTATAAAATTCAATTAAAAAGAAAGAAATTATATTTTTAATCAATTTATAAAATTTAGCAGATTTCCAAAATTATTTCTTAATGGTTTTCACAATGTTTTGGTAACGGTTATAAATATTCTTACACATTTCAAAACAAATATGCGTTACAGTAATAAATAAATCAATAAAATGAGATATACATATATAAATAAAAATTACATTTTTTAACAGTATTAAATTTACGAGTTGCTTGAAATAGAATATTGTATTGAAGTATTACATTTGTAAAAAAATTCATTTAAATGAATAAAGTTTAATATATGATTTTTAAATTTTTAAAAGTTAAATATATTCTTTCAATCTGAAGTAGTTCTTCGTAATCTTTGTTTTTCATTTATATCTTAAGTATTTCTGTTTAACATGAGACTATGAGAAAAGTGTAATAATACATTATACAATCTTTATTTTAAGATAGTGGGCTAATTTCAAGTGTATCTGATATTTACATGAATGCATTACTTATTTATATCTATTCTTAAGTTGGTATTGTTCTATCAAACCATTTGTAATTTAAAACAGAAAAGTTTATTCAACTAAAGAAACATTCCGTTTTTAATATTCAACGCGTAAGGATAGAATGAAAATTTCGTTTATTCCGTGAAAATTTACGATTTCCTATTAAAATAGAAAGTTTCCGTAATTTCACATATAATAAACCATACATATGTGGATTTTTTTTTTTTTTTGGCAATATAAGTGCGTTATTTGTATTAATCTTTTAGGTAATATATATATATATTTCAATGTTACTCGGTTCTAGGTTCCATCATGAATGTATAGTAAAATAGCCGGTACACTAACGTATTAAAAAATAAGCTCGTTTTAAATTCAAACAACTAAATATCATTTCAACCTTTCAAACGTAGAAGAAGAGAAACCATTTCTAGGTATACTTTTCTAATGTCACCATGGGTCATGGTCAAGCTAATTTTATCTAAAAAAACGGTTCAAACGATTTTGACTGAATTTTGTATCCTACGATTTTCGGGCACGAGAAGACTATTGGGCTGGGTCACATGTTCGAGAACTTTCGATTAGTGGATCATTTTTGGGTCATCGCGGGTCAGGTTAATATTATCTAAAAAACGGCTCTAACGATTTTGAATAAATTTTGTATGCTACGATTTTCGGCCACGAGAAAATCATTGAGCTAGGTCACATGTCCGAGAAAATTCAATTAGTGGGTCATTTTGGGGTCACTATGGGTCAAGGTAATTTTATCTAATATACTAGGGGGCTCAGCCCCTTACTCGCTAACGCTCGCCAAACCCCCGTGAATTGCAAAGCAATTCACATTGAGACCGCTACGCGGTCCCAGCTCGCTAGCCCCTTTTTATTTTTCTAATAATTCTAGCCGGAATAAGTACTACAATAAATCATTTGAACATATGAAATTGACAATTTTTTTAATGTAAAAAAGTAATCGAAAACTCCGTTGAAAACACAACTAAATGCATTTAGTTGATGCTACTAATGGACATATAAATCATTTAAATACTATGAAAAAAGGATCTTAGAAACATAATTAGTTTAAAACTTATTGCACCTATAATATTGTACAGCACGGCTTAAATTCAATTTAAAAAAAAAAAAAAAAAAAAAAAAAAAAAACACTACGTGGTAGGAAGATAGTGTATCATCAATTATTGTTTAAATTTCGTTCAACATTTTACTATTCTAATTGATTATAGATTTCTGCAAAAGAAATTTTTACTTCATTGAAATTGAAGAAAAATCATTTTTACTTCAATAAAACATCAACAGATGGCAGCAGGGGATTCTAGAAAGTTTATATTTTATTATCTCCGATTTTTTGTGTGAGTGAAATTCGTAAATAAATTCTAAATAAGAGTTGAGAATTCATTTGAAATTAACAATATTACTCATAATTAAAATGAGGAATCATCTCAGACGCTTTGGATTACGTTCATATTATTTTATTTTTAATAATTGCTAGCTTGAGTTTCAGTCTCTTACACTGACCGCCATATTGGAAGTGGAGCTAACCCAATCTTGTCTGTTCATTGGTCAGAGCTCTGGAAACTACGTTTGTTGCCAACAACAAGGTAGAAATTCAGCCCTATTTCCGCGCCACATAAGACAAATATAGATAGACAAATATAGATTTGCATATAGATATGCAAAACGGATCAAACAATTTAGAAAAAAATTTGCATCCAATGTTTTTTGGGGCACGAGAAGACTGTTGGGCTAGGTAACATGTTCGAGGAAATTCGATTAGTGGGTCATTTTGGTCATCGGTCATTATGGGTGAAGCTATTTTTATCTTAAAAACGGCTAAGACGATTTCAACTAAATTTTGTATCCTACAGTTTTAAAGGAACGAAAAAAACTATTGGGCTAGGTACATGTTCAAGAAAGTTCGATTAATGGGTCATTTTGGTCATGGGTCATTATGGGTCAAGCTATGTTTATCTTAAAAAAGGCTTAGACGATTTGAATTAAATTTGGTATCTTACGTTTTTTGGGTACGAGAACTCATTGGACTAGGTCATATGCTAGAGAAAATCCGATTAGTGGATCATTTTTGGATCCCCGTGGGTCAAGCTAATTTTAACTAACAAATGGCTCAGACTATTTTGACTAAATTTTATATCCTATGGGTTTCGGGCACGAGAAGACGATTTGGCTTAGTCACGTGTTCGAGAAAATTTTAATAGTTTGTAATTTTGATTATGGGTCATTATGGGTCAAGCTATTTTTATCTTAACAAGAACGAAAAATCATGCGTCACGCATAGATTATGCAACACTTTCCAATGCTTTCAAAATAATTTTAGAAATCATTACCGTTTAATAAGCTGAAAGATAACATCTAAGTAAACAATTTGGAAAAGGCATAACATATTTAAAAACGTAATTTCAGGAATTTCCAACATATACAATATTCGGAAAAATATCCGAATACTTTTATTCAGCCCTGTATAGGATGTATAGATTTGTATATATACTACATAGGATGCTAAATTTTAGTTTAGTTAGGAAACGCGTAGCACAGTTCAAAATTCTCCATCTGGAGTTTCTTTCAATAAACGGAAATGTGTTCGCGAACTTTTGTGCTGCCCTGTATAGGATCTACAGAATTTATACACGCCAAGTAATAGAAAAAAGTGAGTTAAATTTAAAATAGCATTCAGCAACTTAAAACGCACTTCCAGGAATCATTGTTAACGGACATTAGAGAATTCTTTTGTGTGTCCCTGTAAATGAACGATGACTGCTATACACACACTATTCTGTATTAAGCCTCTTGTAATGCACCTTAGTGATATATATAAATTTCAATGCGTTTAAAATAGCGAAACATTATTTTATTAAACCGCAAACGATTTTTCTGCATAGACGTAATGTAACGGAATTCTTTTGACAGACCTTGTAAAGTAATTATAAGTGCTATGCACATCCTATTCCATATTAAGCTTCTTGTAATACACATTAGTGATATATATCAATTACAATGTGTTTCAAATTGTGTAACATCATTAAAATAAACCGCAAATGATATTTCCCCATAGACCATAATGTAACGAAATTATTTTGAGTGTCCCTGTAAAAAAAACTATAAGTGCTACACACTTTAGTTGATTTTATAGAACATTTTATTTCGATACACACCACTCCACACTTTATTTCGATTTGTGAGTCATTTTTCGGTCACTGCGGGTCAAATTTATATAATAAAAAAACGGCTCTAACTATTTAATTGAAGTTTGTATCTTACGGTTTTCGGATATTAGAGACGGACAGTTGGGCTAAGTCAGTATTATATCGAGTTGAACTCAAAGTTATTTTTGACTGAGAATAACCCGCTCTTCCCTGCTAGCATTATAAAAAGACAGGAACACACGAAGTCTTAACACATGGGCTGATAATTTCCCGCTCTAATAAAGAAAACAAAACTTTTTAACATAATTTTATATCTTTATAACTTTAAAACTTTAATAAATAACATAACTTTAATAATAAATAATAATAATTTAATAATAATAACAATAATAATAATAATTTAATAATGATAATTTAATAATAGTAATTTAATAAATAAATAATAATAATAATTTTATAAAAAATAACATAATTTTATAACGAAAAAGCTCCAAACAGTGCTCAGAATCATCGACTCGTTGTTGTTTTTGGTCAAAAGTCAACACACGCGGCAGCCACTTTGACAACAGCTTTTTCATAGACAAATGTTCATTCAAAATAAAACCTACACATTCCTTGGATATGTTCAGAGTCTGAGCTATCTCCTGCAACTTCACTTTACGGTTCCCCAAAACGATTTTGTGGACTTTTTTTATGTTTTCCGGAGTAACCACCTCTTTTGCGTAGTGCATCACTGGTGTCCGTACGACCACGTTTAAATTCAGAAAACCAGTCAATAATGGTTGATTTACCTGGTGCAGTGTCCGGATAACGCTTATCAAGCCTACCTTTTGTTTGAACAGTGTTTTTTCCCATCAAATAACAATTCTTGAAGTACTTGTTTAGCCATTTTTTGTTTATCAACAAAGTCGTTCAACTAAAACCACTGTAATGTTTTATCCATACGGCGAATCGTCATGACATTTTTTTCTTCTACCTTTTAAAGATTAGTATTTACTAAAAAAAGCATCAATTCGGAGATTGCAACGCCATCTATGTTCCAGACCGGGAACTTATCAGCCGATATGTTATTTACTACTTTAATATGTATATTAACTTAAATTTTCTAATATGCATTTAAGTAAATAGTATGAATAATCAGCTTTATAGATTATATTTAGCTAAAATATAATGTTTGTTTCGCTAATCTTACAAGGATCTAATAACATTTTTGAACATCTAATAATATTTTTGAACAAAAGAAATAACATTTTGTTTTGCAAGCGATCAGTAAAAACCAATCTTTTTAATCTCTTATCTAAATCCAATAAAATTTAGAATTTATTTTGAATTTAATACTTAAAATTTCTGTATAGGAAATAATATAATTTAAACTTACGCATTATTTTTAGATAAACCATTGCTTGAAAAACCCATATCGATTAATATGAATACTGTAATCGTTTCGAAGAATGTTGTTTGAGAAAGCTCGTCTTAATTCCGAAAGTAAATTTAATTCTTTGCCTCAGAATTAAAAAAATATTAGGTAAGATTGTGATATTATTGTATCATTCTATCTTCTGAAAAATAATGTATGGCGAGACAGTTCTGCTGAAAATATAGTTAAAGATCATAGAATTTTCATTAATAGAAAAAACGACGTTCTGTTTATCGTAAGGTTTGGATTTGTGTTATCACAAATTTAGCTTATAAAAGACTCTTTTACGATGTTTTTACAGGAAGAGGAATTTTTATATGTATCATTGTATCTAAGGTATCCGCACATCTTCAGAGGTGATTTTTTGAAATATTCTCTTTATACTAATTTTTTCTAATGACATTTAAATTAAAACTTTGAAAAATATATAAACTTTTCAGAAATTACAAAGAAATAATTTTTTTAATGTGAAAAGGGGTCAAAATTATGTGAAAAATTGACATTTGTGTAAAGCATGATAACTCAAAATCAAATCGATGCATTCACATTTTGTAACATGCATAATAAAGAGAACAACTTTCTCTAAGACATAGACGAATCGCATTATAATAGCATCTCTATCCCAGAACGGTGTACTTGAAGCACTAATGTAATGAAAAATTCGTAAAATGTCTTGCAACTTTTTAATTTATACCAGTGTGAATATAAAACTAATTACTGTATCATCATGATTGTAGTCTATTCCCTCAATAAACATTTTATAAAATTACATAAAATAAGTAAAAAAAATCAAGGCATTTCATGCATAACTTTTTGCTATAGGATGTTTTGCGTACACTAAAAATCTGAAAAACTTCATTTTGAGAAAAAGCTAAAAATAACTTTAGCGGTTCTTGCTATAAAAATAATTACTATTCTTTAAAGTTTTAATTATACACTCCATTTATTTTCTTAACGTATATACCAATTTAAATGCTAATTCTCAAAAAAGAAGAATATAAACATACATTTCAGCTTACTTCTGGTTTGCAGAACGATATTTCAGATTGAAAAATTCTCTGCAAGATGTAATAAATGTAACTTTAAACTGCTGTAACTCGGGTTCTAATTCAGATACAGACACAATTAAAGCAGAATTCGATAGATAAAAAATCGGATTTTAATATTATTATAAAAATGAAAAATCGATATCTCCATCGAAAATGACTTTATAAAGGTGTGCGGATACCTTAAATATATCTTTCATATTAAATAAATGCGTATTACACTGATGTAGTAATCACATTTATTTTAAATGTGAATTTATGTTAATATTATAAATAATGCAACTACTCATAATGCACTATTCAAACTGAACGCGATCTTCATAATGCAAAAAAAAAAAAAAAAAAAAAAAAAAAAAAAAAAAAAAAAATGTTTAATTTCCTAGTACTTTGCGAATGCGTTTTATTGAACTTAATCATTATTAGCTATGTTATTTTAATAGGACATTTACGGAATTACCTCGTGCAAAGGATATGTCCATAGTAAGCTTTCACCAGCCTTGTGAAGAAAATCGAATTAAAATATGTCATTACAATTTAATTATTACAATAACCTTAAGATAACATATACAGGGATGCAATATGTAATTTATCGCCGACCTTTAATTTCTGAACCGTTGGTCGTAGACATATAGTTCCAATTTCTAAACCGTTGGTCATAGACATATAGTTCCAATTACTAAACGTTTCAAATGAAGTAAATTTTCAGGTTGTGGCATTGTTTAAAGTAAAAATTAAATTTTATAAAAATTACGAAATCTAACTTTTATACGGTCCCCAATCCCTATAATTATATTAAGTAAACGTTTACACATATCATAACATATATAACGCAAAAAGTGTGACTTCTGTGCTACAAAAATTGGCACAGTTATTAAATTTAAAGTTTGAGATCTTTGCACAAGATTTTGTCTTTTATTGACGGATCGGTTAATAAATGAATTAAAGTAATTCGAGATCAAAATCAGGGTACAGTGTCCCTTTTACGGCGAAACCAACTTTGGCCGGTATCGTCAAATCGGGGTACCACCAAAGAGGATAATTTCATTCTAAACATTTTCGTTCTAAAAATTTTAGCTGAATTTTAGGGGTCGTATACAGAGCGAAGAATGAAATACTGAAATTAAACAGAAAATAAATATAAATTTATTAACATATCAGAAAAAGGTCTACTATAAAAAATGAATACATCAAACGCCGGAATCTACTAGTGATACTGCTCAATGTGGTCATTCTCCATTGGCGGCAATGCAGAATTGAATTCGTGACAGTACTGAGTCCTGGACACGTTGGAGCATAGAGGATGTAACTGTGCGACAAGCATGGATGATGCGCTGCTTAGATCAACAAGACAAGTAGGCTCAGTCACATAGACCAGTGCCTTGATGTAACCCCATATGATCAAATCTCTAATTTAAAGATAGAATGTAATTTTATTCATGAAAATTAGTAAAAAATAAATGTATGGAAAACTTTATATTAAAAATAACCTACTGTGAACTTTCAGTATTATGAATCATAATAATTTTCAATATAGATTATGCCACACAAAAAAATTATATAAAAAGGATTTAGTTATAAAATATAACAAAATTTAACGAAGAAAAGGGAAAAAGGAAAATAAAAATCAAAGGACACGTAAGTGTTTAGTCACCAGTAGACAAGAATACTTATACGTCCCGGAAAATGCATTATTTCATATAACAGAGAGCATAAAGCTGAAACTGTTAAGAAAATAAAACTGAGACACTATCAAAACAGCAATAAAATCAGAAAAAATTGAAATAATGCTAATTTTTTTCAGTAAAAATAATGAACGCGTACTATTATTGCAGGAGGCATACTCTGGTAAATATGTACACATACGTGCAGGTATATATTGATGCTTTTGTGTACATAAAAAATATTTTTTTAATTTATTGCATATCTGCATACGTACAAAACATACAGAGATATTTTATCCATTCTTTTAAGTAAAAAGATAAAATACAGGGTTTATTAGAAAGAGTGACTTGATTTCCTAGAACAATAACTTTACTGTAAACAATGATCGGAAGAGAGACTTTCACCATTTTGACTACGTGTTATGATATATACGTCCTAGTGAATTATTTTGCATTGTATCAATACCATTTTTTGAAATATAATCTCTGCCATACACTTATACAAAGATATTTTCAAGAGACATTTACTACAATGTAAACTTTTTGTAAACTGTGGTATGATTGAATATAAGAATAAAAGGACTTTAACCCTCTGACTGCTAATTTTTTTTTCAAAATCCTTTCGACCAATATCTAACCGATCTTTATCTCCTATACTATTACATATTTCAAACCATCCTGTGTATGAAATATGTAGTAAATTTACCATTTCCATTTTCAACCTTTGACTGTGAAATTTTTAACACAAAATTGCTTCAAAAATTGTAAATTATATAAATTTTTCTACAAATGTCTTGCCCGTGGAAATCGCGGGATAAGCACTCAGATGTTTAATCATAGGATGGCTTTTAATCATATAGCCTTTAATCATAGGATTAAACATAATACACCAAGTAGTTCAAGATTACATTTGCATAATTCATAACTCTTTTAATTTAATACAAACCCACCATGTAAAAAAAGAATCAAACAACCGGTCTATTTCACACTAGTCACTGTTGAGGAAGTTCATATAGACGTTCTTGTCAGGCATTATCTGTGCGAACCTACAGTTCTTTCATTGCTGTAAAAAAAGAAAGCATATCCCAATTTAAAAAAAAAAACAGTCATAGGGAGTCATGCGCAGTTTATTCACAATATATAGTGTGAATGTTTTTTTCTGTGACTGAAAGGAGTCACTTACAGTACCCGTTCAACTGCATGTGGGACCCATAACACATATATTATTTGATGTTCCAACCCATTCTCAAAACATTTCCGAGTTACAAAATAATTTCAATTCAGCTATAACATTCGACCTTATGGTACTGTTAAAATTTTATAACATTGTTTTAAATTTAAAAGAAAATGCTTTATTTTTTTTATTTTTTGATGCTAATAGGAATACTAAACTTTTAAGTTATCCTCATAAAATTATTTGACGTAATATTTAAGGTATTGGAATTTGGCAGTTAGCAAACACTGAGATCGTTCTGTGATGAGATATAAGTGAAATGCATTTTTAATGCTAACTGAAAGCAGACATTTTCTTTAATGTATAGACAGTACATTTACGAAGTACGCAAACAGAACTTTTAGCATGCACTGTAAAAAATGACCAATGTTTCTTATTTTATGAAAATGTACTATAACCATGAACGAAAATATAATATAAGCTTCTGAGTTATCTGAAATTCCGAATAGCGTATTCCATTGTCTTTTGAATCCCCAGAAACCGATACACATCCAAAATTTAAAGAATTATTTATAAAAACAAAGTATTTTTCGCTGCCCGTATTTTTCAGAAACGTTTCCGAAGAGTTTTTATAGTGTATTAATGAGCGTCCTCAGCCTGGAATACCTGTTTTTCGAATGCTAGCAATTCTCTAGTAAACATTTTCATGCTCAGAAATTATGTTTAACAGACAAACATGCAAAATTAACAGCGTTAACAATAACATTAAAATTAAGATTATTTCTTTACTCTCTCATGTATAAATTAACTTATGCGGCTGAAAACATTTACTTGAGAATGGATGACATTCGAAAAACAGGTATTCCAGGCTGAGGACACTAATTAATACACTATAAAAACCCTTCGGAAACGTTTCCGAAAAGTACGGGCAGCGAAAAATACTTTGTTTTTATAAATAATTCTTTAAATTTTGGATATGTATCGGTTTCTGGGGATTCAAAAGACAACGGAACACGCTATTCACAATTTCGGATAATTCAGAAGATTATATTACATTTTTGTTCGTGGTTATAGTATATTTTCATAAAAAAAAAAAAAAAAAAACATTGGTAATTTTTTACAGTGTGCTTCTGTATCGTGTTTAAAGCATTTTTCCGAATACATTTTTACAAAGGAGTTATTGCCATTTGTAATCGGTCCTACGTTCTGTTACGCCCTGTATTTTATTCGTTTATGCAATTATATTTTTCTTAGTGCATAACTTTTAATATTATGTAAATAACGAGAGAACTTTGAAAAAAACGCAAGATCAGACAGATTGAGATAAATATAAATAGATTTTGCTTTAAGCTATAACAACAGTTCCCATATGATTAAATAATAAAGAGTAGAAGGTCATAAGGTCTAATTATCTTATCAGAAAGGTTTCTTCTAATTAGGAAAACCAAACATGTAGTCATTGTTTAATAAATTAAGGGGTGCCCTGTACTGAAAAATAAATGTCTAACTTTACTAATCTACTGCGGCGAAGAGGAAATTTATTGACCTAAACATTAATGTATCCAATGTCGTTTCCTTCAGATTTAGGATTCTGTTTCCTTTAGGATAATTCTAATTTAGAAACACAGAAGTTCAGTGTTAAGGAAAAATAATGCTTTTATTATCCAGCTAGTAATAATCAAGTAATGTCTTTCGAGGCTTTCGAGTCTCGAATGACTTTTCTCTTTTGTAATTTTGAGCTTATATAGATTTTTATTTTAGTTCTGCAAAAGAAAACAATTAAGATTATTTATTTTAGAGAATGTGACCTGATATTGTTTTATAAGTTAAGATAATACCATGATCAGCGCGTTGAATATACATAAGTTCATTAAATTTTATTGATTTACCTATCGTAAATTTATTATATGTGTAAAGATTTTAGTAACAAATTGTTCTCTGTTGAAGAATAACTTTTGTTTTAAGAGATGCACGCATAGAAATTAACTGCAATTTTTAATGTTTTATTATTTTTATTTAATGATAAGACATCCGGTGTGTTTAAAGAAAAATAGAGAAATAAAACTATTTCTCATATTTACGAGAATTTTTCATTTTGATAACGATAAAAATAGAAAAATACACCCTTAATAACCTTCTAACCGTCACTCGTCCAATATGCTGTAGGTTTCACTGCCGTAGAAGCATTGCTTGAATGTAATGCAGTTTGAAACATCGAGTAATAATTAATACACACATAGATTATACTCATATACATAATTAATTTTTTTTATATCAAGTTTGAAAATTGATGTTTTTTTTAGCATTTTTAAATAATTACAGAGAAAACAACATTACAAATTTGCCCTTTTGCTCGGCAGTCAGAGGGATTTTGTCCGTATGAACTTTGTCAATACGGAATAAAAATAAAATCAATAACTAATTTGTAACTTCAGAGAGCAGAAAAAAATATTGATTTATCCTACTGCAAATCTCTAGTTGAGTTTCTATTTAAATACATAATTATAATTTATTTAAAAGTAGAATGTCTAAAAATGTGATAAATCGTTACAAGCATGCAATAATGTATTCTACATTAATTTCTGTATTTACATAAAATATTTTACCCCAAACAAAACAAACTCTGCATTTAATTTACATATGATATAATGATTCATTCTGCATTTCGTCTACGTTTAATATCTGATCATTGACAAATGTTTCTAGGAATATATATAGATTATATATATAGGGTGCCCTAACAGTGTTTTTTTCCGATTACAAAATTTATTCATACCCGCTATATGTAAGACAGACATGTGAAACTTGTGCCTAAAGTTTGGAAAACTAACCTAGTGTTTTGTTGCAGGTTGCTTCCGGAACGTGGCTGCAGTGTAGCAGTGTCCAGGGAAACGGAAATGTTCAAAAATCAGGAAAAAGTTCAGTGTGTCTTCTAGTGTCACGAGACATGGTCAAAAAATACACAGATCTTGCAAATCTTCGACAACGTATGACCACAGTAGATCCCTAATGTGATGTTTGCTAATGTATGAACATAAATTGACTATTGACTAGATGTGTTACATGCGAGAGTTTCATACAGCCAAGTTTAGGAAACCTGCAACAAAAAATCTTGGTTAGTTTCCCACCAATTTGTCACTAGATTCACCTGTCTATCTTATTCGTATATAGGGGATATGAAAAAAAAATTAATCAGGGGAAGTTGTTTCGGGCCCCCTGTATATTCAGCAATTTAAAAAAAAATGTTGCTAGAAAAATTTGAGCTCCCATTTTGTCCGATTTATAAACCCCCTTTTTTATGCTTTTTTCTTAGATTTATCCTGCACGTATTGGACAAAACTACCCCATAGATTATTTCTATTGGAAACGCTGTAAAAACCTTTTAAGAAAATAATTTTAAGGAATTTTTGGAATTAAAAAAACAAACAAGTGAGGGTCATAAAAAAAGATGAAATGTTAGCTCAGAAACTAATTTTGATCTTAGACGGAAAGTGTTACAAGCTATTTTATGTTTACAGGTTTTCTTGCAAGAAATGAACTTAATATCCTATTAATTAGATTATTAAAATATCTAACAAAACTGGAAAAGTACTTGAAATAATAATTAAGCATTGTATTTGAAACCATGAATAAATATTTTATTTTTCTAACCACTGTTATTATACAGAAATATTTCACCAATCATAAATAACTATTCAATAAATAAACAAAGTTTTCTCATTCCATTATTTCTTGATTATTATTATGAAGAAATATTCTTTATGTACACAAAAGCTTTATTTAAACAAGTGGAATAAGAGAAGACATTAAGTACTCTTTTATTCTGATAAAATAATTTTTATTTCTTCAACACACTACCAAATGCATTATGTAACTAGATTTGAAGAACAAAGAAATAATATTTCCGTAACATAGGTACATGTAATAGAATTAATATGTAATGTACATTTGGGAAAATGTTAGATTTATTAATAAAATTATTTATATACCTTTTGAATAAATGAACGTATATTGCTAATTCACTAGAGTGTCAAACTTTCGTGAAATATTTCATTTTGTGCATATGTTTTGCCTACGTCTTAGAAGTGAAACAAATATTATCAAGTTTTCTTATCCATAGTTGTTCGATTCTTTAAAACATTAAATTGTTAATTTCAGTAAAGTTGACTTAAGTAGTGCAATCATAATCCTTCTTATTAAACAAATTAGTATGTTTTATGATTTTTTGTTTAATTTTTACCTTTCAGAACGAGACAGAAAATTAATGGCTATTGTTGGAAAAAGACAAATTTTAAACTTTCAAGAAACCAAGATTGTATTATTTTATATTGAAAAAGGGGACTTTTGGACAAGATTCTACTCCATATTGGGCGGCGTGTAGCGCTTCTCAGTTACAAAGATTTGGCAGAGTCGTTTGATTTTAAAACAATCAAAGTAAACCCCTCGATATATTTAAAGCTAGAGATGTAGATATAGCTTAAGCAATAGCTATATAAAGATAGCTATAGATATATCTATAATATAAAGCAAATAAACTCTTCCGTGAGTAACATGGACGTCAATTTGAAGGCGGTAATACCTCACCAAAAATGTTTGCTTTTAGTGCAATTTTTTTACTTTCTAGGAATCGCACAATTAAAAATTTTACATCATGGAATAGGAAATAAATACTTGTTTCAAATGCATTTTATTTCGAAACTCTATCTCAATTTACTGAATTTTTAAAGTTTTAAAATAATTTTCATGATAAAAAAAAAACTCGAATGCGTGTAGTCTTATAAACCCGTTTGTGCTAAATATATATATATAGTTCATGAATTTTTTGACTAATATTCCATAACAAAATTAATAATTTAATAATTTTTATCTGCCAATCTAATGTACTTTTATTGAAAGAGTTATTAATGATTTTTATCATGTGCGAATCGAACATTTACTTATTTTTTTCGGATTTCTTCAAATGTCAAATATGGAAGTTGGTTCCTTTATCTTCTATAATATGCTTTCCACATATAAAAGTAATAACATCTATTTCTATATATATATATATAAACTGGTGTTTCTAATGTCTCTATACATTTTTAACAAATAGGATTTTAATAAAATTTCTTTCCAGGTTATCTAAAAGAATGCTTTCAACAGAAGAAAAAATAGACATTGTTCGTGCTTGTCTACATATATTAATAGGTGCATGAGGACATCGCCCACAAATTCAGAAAATCAGTCTCTATAACAGTAGCTAGTAAAAGCTTGGTAAACAAATTCAAACAAACCAGTAATTTTAAAGATGAAGACATATCTTTAATAACTCCGATTGATGTGCAAAGAGTACAAGAAACGGTTGAACATAGCCCTAAGTTATTTAACCCATTCGGGAACATGGGTGCATATATGCACCCTCAAAAAGGGCATACAGAATTTTTTTTGGGCACCAGTAAAAAATAAAAGTAATATTTGCTTTTTCTAATTAGAGCATTTTTGTGAAAGTTTAAGTAAAGGTTGCTTTTTTTAAAAAAGTGGTGCCAACCGAAAAAAATTTGTGTAAATGCCGCCGGTCCTGAAGGGGTTAAGTGAAGACTTGCTATGGGAGCTCGCTGATGTGCATTCTACTTTTTTGAAAGCTCTACATTATCATTACTCCATTCAAACTGTGCATAAACTTGAAAATGAAAACTATACACCTTGGCAAGCCAAAGTACCCAGTTTCGAGGCCTTTTCCTGGCATATTTCCGCTCTGTTGGAAAAATTCTCAACTATGATACATTGAATATGATTTACCTAGTTGAATATACTTTCCTCTGTTCATTATGACCTAATTACATGATATACAGGAGTTTCCGTGCTATTTCAGATTCATCATGTAAAATGCTATAGCTATAGTTCGGATGAATGAAATCCGCCCTGCACTTCGCAGCCTTGTCCAACAAATAAGAGTTATATATGCCATCCAGGATATCGTTGGGATAGCTCAGTAGGGAGAGCGTTGGCACAGCAAGCCAAAGTACCCAGGTTCGAGTCCTGGTCCCGGCATATTTTCGCTCTGTTGGAAAAAAACCTCAACTATGATACTCCAACCATTGGATATGTATTACAATTTACTGGAAACTGTGGCGAATTACAACTTAATGCTGGTGAAATCTCTTTGCACCTGTCCATACGTTAATTTATGTAGACAAGAACAAACAATGGTTATTTATTCTTCTGCTGAAAGCATTCTATCACATCACTTACAAAAAATTTGGATTTAGAACTTATACTACAAAAATTTATAGAAACATTATAAACGCCCTGCATATAATTTTAAAATCCAGTAATTTTTTAAATATCCAAGATATTTTGATATAAATTTTTTTTTTACATACAATCTTTTAAGGAAAGTTTAATAAGGGAATGCTGCAATTCCTATAACATGTCAAGAAAAAAAAAATCAGAAATAATATGCTTATTTCTAATAAGATTCATATTAAATCTTTCTTTTTAATATTCTGAGTACCGGAAAATTTGTATTTCCTTGCACAAAATTTGTACAGAAGTCAAGAATTCGACAAGCACCAATACTCACACAGGGATCTTCAATCGCGACGTTGTGGTGTAAAATATATCTGCGTTATCATGTGGAGTACGTCGTCGAAAATGTTAGTCTGCGTCATTTATAATCCGGAATTATACGGATGTTCGTCATTCACATAAATTTCAATATGACGCTAGAATCTTATCTTCAGAAAGCGAACTGTAGAGGACTTAGGAGTTTTTTTTTTAATTCCAATTGAATGAAAATATTTAGCGAGGATTCGAATATCAGACATTTGGCTTAATATGTCAATTCTCTTCCAAGTGAGCAATCATGGAACGACTCAAACCGACATAAATCATTTTTTATTTCGACCTCAGTTGTTTTGGTATAGCTTATTTGTTAGAGCGCTGTCATATTAAGCCAGAGATCCCCAATTCCACTCCTTGTTTTGACATTTTTAACTGAGTTGGATTTATTTTTAAATTTCTAGTATCATTTGATATATATTGATGAGATAAAAATAATTTTTTGTAGTGGACTTGCCTCTCGATAGCATATACCCTCCATATATTTTGTACGGTAAGCCATCAAACAAATTTCCATTGTTTTGATGAGTGCATACCTGAATCTATAGTATGGAGATGAGAATTTTGCGGCACGATAACTGTAGGCATGCGAAAGCAAAATAATGTTGTTATCGGTATGACGAATATATTAGGCAAAGAAGAACCCTTCCTAGAAGTCCGATGCGCAGTTCCCGGACTGTTTTCTCTAACATCGCTTCTTGCTGTATATCTCTCTCACAGTGCAATGGCATTGGTTTGTTTAACGCTTGTATGTGGCGTTTCTGAACCAGTCTCCCAATGTGATTATTGTTTAATTTGATATTCCTTACCTCCCTAATTATTCTGCTCAAACATATATTTAATAATTCATTAAAAAGTTTTATTTCAAAGCCATTGTTATGACATTGCCTGTATTTAGATAGTTCGTTCTAATATAAAAAATAATGACCTACATCCGTAAAGTTAATGTATTTTTATTGAAAGACGGAAATGATGAATAACTCAGTATAAATTTAGATAACAAAAAAATTACTTACTCGGTTTAATTGCACAACTGTCCGAAACGATCATAGGTGCTGGGTTCAAACCATGTCGCTCTAGTCGACCTAATCGTTCGGAGTTTTCCGTTGTTTCCTTCGAACCTTGCCGTAAATACGGGTTAGGATCCCTTTGAAAGATCCCCACGGAGGACACACCCCCTAGGGCCTATATCCCTCTTGTAGATAATCGGACCTCATAAAATCAACCAACCAACTGAAACGATCATAAAACGATTTTTTTATTTGATACATTTTTAATGCAAAATGAATTGATGATTTTTTTTTTAAACTTAACACATTTAAAATTCTTTATTACATTATATTTCCGACGTGATAAGCAGGTTTGATATTGGCAAATCATTTAAATAACATTTTATATTCAATTCTCCAAAAATAAATAGCAAAATTTATTTCGTAGTATTTTTTTGTTACAAGAAAATGTTTAAATATTGTCTTAAAAATTAATGTATATTAAGGATACGTTACACTACAGCTATCGAGAAAACAAAAGTTTACTCGAAAAGTCCTGCATGGACTTGAAATGTATATTAATTTTCCGTTTTCAATAAAACTATTTAGATAGTGGAAAAATTATGTAAATGCAGATTTCGTTTCGCACGCACGTATAATTCATGCATAAAATCGAAAAATTCTCCTTTACCATGAGTTTTAAATAATGATTATTATGAGTTAATTATGAATTTTCTCGTTTTTAATAAACATGTTGGACGTCGTGATAGTAATATTATAAGTTTACTCTAAAGACCATCCCCTTACAACGACTTTAAAATCATAATTATTAAAAATTAAATGCATAAACGTAGAAATGATTTCCTTTAACAACTGTGTTTTGAAAATATTCGTTTTAATATATGAAAAGAATGTTATTTATTCTCCATTCGATTTGATATAAGGTATTCCAAATATTTTTAAAAATAACGCCTTTCTGATATAGAAAGTATATACATTCCATGTCTCAATCTAAGTTTACTTTCAATGTAAAGGTTATTTGCGAAATTAATCAGTTATAACATATACACATGTTAAGATAAGATGGAATAATGTTTTAGTATGAAATATTCACACAGATCGGAACTAAATACAGATTTCCGTATGCTGCAATTTTGTTGTTTTTAAGAAAAATGACATACACTTTGATAGTAATATTGGAAGTTAATGCTTAATTTTTCTGAATCTTTTGAACCATTTCTACTTGTTTCTGCGTTTTATTATATATCTAATTTATAGATACAATTACTGAACTTATCGTCATGAGAAAATACATCTGATTTTAATAATCTAAATTTCAGTATCATGACATTTAATTAGAACCAGAAAATTTTAGCTTATTTACTCAGTTGGTATTTTGAACTGTAAGCTGTATGAATCAAATTGCTTCCATCTTGAAGCGTGCATAATACATATAAATTTTATTCACATACATAGGTGCCAATTTTCTATCTTGCAGCGAGTTCTCAAAGTAGACGTTCGTCGCAAAAAAAAAAAAAAAAAAAAAAAAAAAAAAAATATTAGTTATTGTTAGTTTCCTTTATCCGTTGTTTATATAAATCCACTGCCGAAATCTTTCTTACTGTCCATCCCTATTTTGGAGTTTATCAGAAACGTGGGATTTCTATCCAGAGTGAAAATGTGGCCTAGGTACCCAGCTTTGTATCGATTAATATTTTGCAATTTCTCCTTGCGAGTCTTCTAGTTTATTATTTTCCTTAACCAGCGAGCTGCATTGCCAGTACAGTATTGTTTTAAAATTCAAATTGCTTGATTGCCATCACTTTTTGGGAAACGGTAAATTCCCATTATTTTTCCTTATTTTATGTGTCATTAAATAAAACGAATAATGCTCATTCAAAAAGCAATGTGAATTAAAAAAATATAGCGTACTGGAACAATACCAGCATGAAAAAAAATATACTATATATAAATTTAAAAAAAACAATCTTTTGTAAAAGGGCCCAATTTTCAACTCGCTAAATGTTTTCCATGCATCTCTGCACAAGCAATATATATATATAATAGCTTAGTGGAATTTAATGTTAAAAAAATCATTTCCTAACCGAAAGTCATAAAGACTATAAGCATAAGCTTATAAATATAAATCAGTTTTATTTAAACATCTAGAAAGAAAGAAAATAATATTCTTTAATTTGACAAGTATTTTGTTTCTCTTACTTACTGCGTTATTAAGTACATAACAAAAGTTAAATAATAAAGAAATATTTCTCCTGCAGTTTATTTGCATATATTAGGATTAATTTGAATGTTACACCGGGGAAAATCCTTAATCTAAATTTATTTATTTTTTGGTTAATTTTGGAAGAAAGAAAAATTTATACTTATTCATTTTCGGGACATTCGTTATTTTAAGACTTGTCTTGAATATATTTATTTTTATATCTTTTAAACAAAAAAAGTTTCAGAATTAGATGAAATCAGTATCAGACAGTTATTGATTTTTTACTCATATTAAACATACATAAATTATTTAAAGCTAAACAGTTTGTAAAATATCATGCATTTTAATCATTGTTAGAAAGGAGTTTCAAAGAAAATAAAACATGTTCCATATCATTGTGCAAGTTCTAATTTTATAGAAGACATAAATAATATATATTATTACACAGTCTTTTACAAGTCAAGTTAATTAAGGATGGAGATTTTTTGAAAATTTACTGTCATTTGTTTTGAAATATAACGATTAACTGCGCATTCTTACAACCCATGAATAATAGATATTCATGTTCGCGATATTTTTTATTTATAGAATTGTCTTGAATATATTTTTTGTTCTATTTTTACAAGAAAAAAGTATCGGAATTAGCTGAAATCATCATAAGATAGTTACTGATTTTTTACTCATATTAAACATACTTATCATCATAAATTATTTTAAACTAAATAATTTGTAAAATATTATTGATTTAAATTGTTTTTACAAAATAATTTGAAAGAGACGAAAACATTTTTTTTCATATTATTGTGCAAGTCCTAATTCCATAGAACATGTAAATAATATATATTATTACACAATATTACAAAACAATTCATTTAAGAAAGGAGATTTATTAACAATTTATTGGCATTTGTCCTGAAATATAACAATTAGCTGCACATTCATACATCATGTATCATATTTTTATCGTATTATCACGCCTGATAAATATTTATTATCTCTTTAAAAAAAAGAAAATGCAAATTACTGAAATTGTTAAAAATTTTGTTGCATAAATATTTCTTTATCCAAATCAAATATATAGAGTGTTACATACATAAACAATTTATGCGTTATGTGAAATGCAACGATGATACGAAATATGGGGATGTCGATACCGCCCACATCCAACCAGCGATTAAATACTTTGTAAAAGAAATATAAATGTTTTTCAACATAGAAAATTATAATATAACCACAGACAAAAATATACAAAATCCATTTTAGAGTCACTCACAGTTCCGAAAAGCATTCTTCATTTTTAGAATCCTCAGCAACGGTACTATTTTGAGGATTTAAAGAAGCATTTACTATATAAAAAAGACCTATTTTGCTGCCACTGAAGTTCAGAAACGTTTCAAACTTGTTTTCATAGTGTATTAACCAGTTTTCTCTATTCAAATACAGTTCTTTCGAATGGTATCAATTCTTAAGTAAACATTTTCATGTTCAATAAACATGTTTTACAGACAGTCATGAAAAATTAACAACATTAACATTAACATTAAAATTAATGTTATTTCGTTACTCTTGCATGTATAAAACCAGTTTGGCAGGTGAAAATGTTTAATTGATAAATTTAATTGTTTTTAAAACCTATATACTGATAATATAATAAATTATAACACCTTGTAATAATATATTTAATTTAAATGCCAAAAGGTGTGAATTAGCAACATAATAAATACACAGTAAGATAATTTTCATTAGGTTGTTTGACATGTTTCGGCTCACTCCGAGCCAATAAAAAAAAAGGAGCATATTCCATAATTGCACGGTCTTTCAAGTTATTATTTAAAATACTGTAATTTAATTTACATGTACTTTTTAAAAATTACGCACGTTATCTTTTATTTTTACTTGGTTGTTTATTTTCATATCTGTAACCATGGAGTAACTCGAACCGCAATTTCGGTAAGTTAAAAGATGCTGCATCGTTACATATTCTATTTTTGCGAGTTAGTATCTCTATGTTTTCTCTTATTATGGAGGGATAGCTTAGACTGGAGGGAAAATTATTTTACTTTCATTGAAATTTATTTGGATGGTTTCTTCTTGATATAAACTTGCCCGGGATGTTGTGTTTTATTATACTTAATATCAGCTGTATGCTCCTTTTTTTCTGTAATAGCAGGAAATTTTGTTGCAGAAAAAGGAAGTAGATAACTGATATTATGTATAATAGAAAAACCACAGCCCTGGCAAGATTATATGAAGAAGAAACCATTTAAATTTTTTTCAATGGAAGTAAAATAATTCTCCCCCCAATCTATACTATCCATCCATATTAAAAGAAACCATAGATATAGTAACACGCAAAAATGCAATATGTAAGGCTTCAGCATATTTTCACCTACCGAAATTGCGACTCGAGTTACTCCATGGTTACATATATGAAAATAAGCAACCAAGTAAAAATAAAAGATAACGTGCGTAATTTTTAAAAAGTACATGAAAATTAAGTGATAGCTTTTTAAATAATAACTTCAAAGACCGTGCAATTATGGAATATTCTCATTTGTTTTTGAAAATGGCTCGGATTGTCGAAACATGTAGAACAACTTAATAAAAGTTATTTTACTGTATATTTATTATGTTGTTAATTTACACCTTTTAGCATTTAAAAGAAATCTATATACTGATTTAAGAAAACTGATTAATACACTTTACAAACTACACCAAAATGTTGCCAAATGTTGACAGCAATAGAAACTATTTTTTAACTTTAAATTTCGAAGATATATTGGTTTCTGAGGATTCTAAAGATAAAGAACGCATTTCGGAATCGTGTGTAGCTAGGGATATCTATATTTTCATTTATTTTCGTATGTGGTAATATTACAGCTGAATAAACGGCCAAAAATTTCGCTTTTTACAGCAGACTTTTTGATTCAGATTATTTCCGTGTATAAGTTCGTAGTTTCATTACATTTATTTTATTTTTTATTTCCTAAGAAATTTTTAATTTTATTGTGGAATATTAGTAAGAAACAAATGCTAAATTATTTATATTGTTTTAAATACAAACGGGGTCCCATTATTCATGATCGGGCTGCAAGCGATATAGATTGATTTAAAAATATTATTTTTGAAAACTGATCTAAAATTCATAACAAATCCGTAAATTTAGATTAGTTTTATTACACATTGAATTTGAAAATGAATTTTTATTCTATGATGTAAAATTTGAAATCGTCCGATGAGAACAATTTCAGTATAACGAAATTTATTGGTCAGGTTTTTTCACCATGAATATGACATCAGCATTACTCATGGTCCTGTTGTTGCTTTATAATACACTGTGCAAATAGACATCGTTAAACAGATATTTATTCTGAAACTCCCAGCCGATGTAGCATATAACAGCATTCTGCCTAGATTACATATTTTTATGATTTTTTATTTTATTTTACGATTTCTTCAAAGTTCTACACAACCGTTTGACGCATGCCACTCTAATATTGAAATACACTGTATTTGTTTTGATGAAAAGAAATTATATGATCTTGTGATTCTGGTGAATTTGATCCTATGCATAACATTAAGTTTGTCATCGATTGTATTCAAAATTTTTTTGAAAGACCGGAAGACATGGGGGTTAATCATTAATTACTTAATATTTCTAACAAATATGGATAATTAAATTATCTACCCTCTTAAAACAGTAAAAGAAAAGTAACGATTTTTAATTTACGTCATAAAAGATAAATGTTGATCTAAGCATATTAAATATTAAGAGATGTTTTTATTATTATCAATTAAATAAACAAATTGAATAATACATATTATGATAATAATTTTAATTCTAAATAAGCTTTAATTACGCAATGCATGCAAGCATCAAAAAATCTTCTTCTACCGAAAAAAATAATATTTTAATTTATAGATTTCGAAGCCGCGGTCGTCCGATGTATTAATTTCCCATCCCTTCCGTCAAAGCTGGTCGGTGTCTTAAACTTATTGAATTCAGCTTTTGAATTTTTTTTCGTTGGCATCTTCCGTGCTTGGGTCCAGTACCGTTCGGTCAGTAACTGTGGTCAGTAACTCGGTCAGTAATCGGAAGGGAACTCCGATTCCGCGCCGATTCCGCTAAGTTGCGGCGATAGATACATACAGACTACATACCAGATTTTGAAAATGTTCAAATTATTAAATCCAACTGCAACAATAAAAATATAAATTAAATAAATCTAATCATTTATTAAAATATATTTTTTAGAAAGTTGGTTTTCAAGGTTACAGAAATATTAACTTAACGAAGCGTGTACAATTCCACCAGAAAATGTGGTCCTCCTGCGATGTACACACCTTGGTGTCTTAACATTTATTAAACAACATATTCCTGAACGTGAACATATGTAAATATCAGCTTTGGTTTTTGGATTGACATTTGTACTGAAGAGGAGCTTATTCAGACGTTGAAACATCTACTGTAATTGTTTATATTATATGATATTATTCTCTCTCTCTCTCTCCCTTTTTACATACTTTCTTTTAACTTACATTTCTGTATGTGTGGCAGTCATATCTTGATAATCATTTTTCACTCACTTCCTTTTGACGTAGTGCTTTTTAATTTGGAATATATATGTATTCCTTAGGGCAATACATCAATTGGACGTTATTTGTTTTAAATTCGATCCTTAAGGGGGATTCAACGTCGCCCAAATCTTGCATTTTGCCGATAGAAATAACGTTATGATTGTTTAATTGAAGAAATAGCTCCATTATAGCAACCCATTTTCACCACATTGTTGTCCGCATCATTATGACGTCAGCATTGAGTGACGAACACATTTGTGCTTTATTATATAAGTTGACGTTTTTGTGAATTTTAATGAAAGTATTTTTTTTTAATTACATTTAATTAGTATTTGTTATAAAAAAATGTCTGATTTTAAAGTGTCTTTTTAATTTTAATGTTTTTGTACGCAACGTATAGAAATTTAATTATTCTAAAATTATTCTAAAATTATTCTAAATCTCATAAAGTGTAGAAATTATAATAGAATTTATATTTAAAATTGAAGTATCTGATATAATAAAAGCTAGCTATGGTTTATTTTCAAATTAAATATTACTTAACTTCATTTCAAGTTTATATCAATTATGTAACGCTTTATAAGAATGGTGTTTCAGGAATCTCTCTTTTATTCTGAAAATAAAATTATTATTTCCCTCAGACATTTATTCTGTTAAATAAAGCTGGAACATTATTATATGAATCTTCTGAAGAATAATGTCTCATGAGACAGTTCTTCGGAAAATCGAGTTAAAGATAATAGAATTTTTTTCAGAAGAAAAATCTTTCAACGTTCAGATTTATTGTATGGTGTACTTCTTTAATTAGCGCCATAAATTGTTCTCTATGAATATAATCGCATTTATATATAACTGATTATATATTTTTACTTAGATATTTATCTCATATTGTGTGTATGAAATTAAAGTAATTCAAAAGTAATGAAATTAAATTAAATTGTTATAATATGCATGATATGATTAAGATACCATAAACATGACAAGATTATGATAAATAATGAAATTGAAGGAATTCAATAATGTTCAAAAATGTATGTTTGATACAAAATATCTTTCCACATTTTTTTTGAAGATTTTTTTATGTTATTTTGTTTTATGTTATTATTTTTTATTTGTGGAGTATACTCATTGAAAAATCTTTAAAAAAAAAACAATACTTTTCTAAGCGAAATCGTTTTATTGTACTTATAGAAGAAATTGGTCTTGAAAGTAATATTTAATGAAAATGTAACTCTCTGTAAATATATTGTTGTTGTGCTTGAACTTTCTTTTAATGAATAAACTTAATTGACTTTCAATTAGCCGAAAGTCGATCAACGTTCCAGATCACTTTAAACAACATTTTCTAGATTTAAAAAAATTCTCTATTACAAGAAATTGAATACATGTCCTTGTGAATAATTTTTACTCGTAGTTATTTACATATTTAAAGAGCAGTAACGGTCGTTTTTTCTAAAGTTGATTCACTTCTAAAAGAGGAAACTATCATATAAATTATAAACTCTGAAATGCAAGTACTGCAGAAACTAAGAAAAGATTACCCTACTTGTAATTATATTTAGCTAATTCTGATAATAGTTGTTGCCTACGAGAACAAATACACAAATTTATATATTTATGTAAAATAGATATGGTTCGTACGCCTCCTGGAATTTTGCGACCAGGAAATTCTTCGGTACCAGTATTTTCTTACAGAAAATCTCACCTTAAAATAAGGCGAAGTTTCTCGAGTTTAACCTAGATTTCTATGTCTATAAAAAAATACTGGTATAACTCCTGGAAAATTCCGTGATCCCTACGAATCCTAGATAGATACTTAGTAATAATGAATTTTGAATAATTTATAATAACCATTTACCATTTTGAAATATGACATTGGTATGTTAAAGTTTCATTGAAACAAACGTATTTTGAACGGCAAAATTATCATAGATTTTTTCAAAACCTGCATATGTATATAAAAGAATAATTCATAAAACTACAATATTTAAAATTTTGGTAGAATTATTTTAAAGTGGTGATTTTCCATTTGAAAGTCCCTTGTATCTTCAAATAAATATCAGTTTCAATCCAATTTTTATTAGAGATTTAATATTATCTCTGATAAAGAATTTCACTATTCTATGCATACAACTCTCGATTATTCTTCTTGGTTACAAATATCAATTAATTGTTTTAAATGTTTTGCCAGTTATGTATAAAATTTACAATAATATATTCATATGATGTATCGTAAATTTAAAAATGCATATTTTATATTCAGATGTTTACGTCATCTGAATCACTTTGAATCTATGAACGTATTTAACTTAAGTATTCTTTTCATTTCATCACTTTCATTCTTTTAATCAACAAACCATTACGAGAAAGTAAGGTAAAAACATACAGCCAGATTAAACCGGATATCTCAAATTTGATTAAACGAGCATTACGATATTATCATACTGCCATATACGTACTTTTAGTATTTAAGGATCCATTTTAGATCTTTTTGTTTTAAGTTTTTCCAGTTTTCAAAATTTATTTTCATTAAATATGAAGGCATTTGAAGTTACTGAAACATTTTATATTATTATGTGCATCATATTTATTAAAGATTTATTTCCAAAAATAAAAAAAATTGCTAGCATTTAAAAGGACATTTTTACGGCTTGCCTTTCAATCCACATAATTAGGGAGTAAAAACATATGTATTACGTGTGATAAAAATGGTTATTTCGAAACAATAATTCAAGATCATCTAAACATTTTTTGAAGAAAAGCTAATCAAAATTACACAGACATGATTGATTATAATTTTTATAATGCGTTTTATGAGTTTGAACGTTTTTCTAAAATTTCTCAAATTGAAATAAATATAATTATCCATTTTAATTAAATATTAAATTCATAAACCTTTAATTAAAATATTATTAGTTTATTTTTTTTAGTTATCATGAAATAAATAAACATGTTTCTTTTTAAATGAAAGTCTATTTTTTTCCCATTTCCAATACAAATAACATAGCCATTTTTATTTATTTATTTTATTTTTTACCTCACAGGTGGGGTAAGACCGTATTATTTGAATTTTTATAAATAACCATTTATTAATATATTGTGATGAAACAATCATATAACTAAAATAGTATTGTGCGAAGTAGGTGGCAGAGTGTGTGCGCAGAGTTATGATAAATTGTGCTAGAAATCTATATTTCAAGAAGCAAGTAAATATATGGTATGCGGTTTTATCCTAATTGTAGGGGAAATGGAAAATGAATGGGACAAGGGATGGATGGGACGCTCTCAATATTTCAGGCAATAATTTTTTTTTTTAGTTGCTTTCTATCCTCATAGATTTCACTACCATAGTGTGCTTCAGAACCAAAAGAAAGAGCACGTGGCTGTTTTCAGTTTTCTTCAAAATTGCATTTCCTGAAAACTCTGCTTAAAAGTAATTTTTTTTTTTACATTTGAAGTTAATTAAATATCTTATGCAATATAAACAATTAAGATATGTTGTAGTTTTTTATTTAAAGGCTCAATATTGGTAATTAAAATGAATGCATATTAACCATTGTAACAAAATAATTTCTAAGACAAAATAGCTGACATTTGAATATATGCATCATGGGGATGATTGGGACATTTCAAATGGGGATAAATGGGACTGCTTCATTCGTCCCTATAGGATACTGAAAATATTTTATTAACTAAATAATATTATATAGGTTGATAAATTAATACTTTATGGTAATTTTTCTTTTAACATTCCATCCTCTTTGTAGCCATCGATCGTCTTCAGTCCACCGTTTATGGGCCTTTTAAGGCAAAGCTGAGATGAGTCCAAGATCACTGACTAACAAATAATCCTGGAGATCATATTACAATTTATAATCTCACAGCTTTTGCCAAGGCGGCATTTTTGTTCAGCTTTTTGTCCTTCACATTGAATACGGGGAGGAAAATGTTTGTGTCCCATTCATCCCTGCTGTGGGGATGATTGGGACATAGAAGAACGTTTTTTTAAATTTAATTTATATATCTGTATAATAATAATCTTTAACAAATATTGTGCATAAGATGTAGTCAAACACTTAAAGTTTGACATGTGATATATAATATTGATAATAACCTATATAAAATATTTAAAATAAATATTTTTGTGAAAATGTCCATTCATCCCCCATCTCCCCTACCTACTTGAAAAACTCGTCCCGGCATAGATGAATTATGTAAATATTTCGATTTTGTTTTTTCAGAAATATGAATCCGTGTTTCTTTCATTATATTAGATATCTCTCTCATATTAATGGATCATACTACATTCTACAGAATAACGTTTAGAGAGATAGGTTCTATGTATATATATGATTTTATACATCTCTATTTAATTAATTTTTATAAGCATTAAATATACCACATTTTTATGTGAGATTTTCTAGTTTGTATTAAATAAATAGAATGGATATTATATTTTTACTGTTTTAAAATTACTTCTGACATAAAACTCACTAATGCATATATACAAGAATCTAAAAATCTTAGTCTATTTTTTGTATAAGTTTAAATCGAGTTTTTATAAGTTCTATAATAAATTTACTGAAGCGGAAATATATTTATTTATTTATTTATTTTAAACATTTTCTTAATTTACGTTATTTTTTTTGAAATTACGAAAATTAACTTATGCTTTTATTTCGAACAAGACATTACTTAATAAATGAAAATTTCAATTTTTCTTTCCAAAACTCTCTTCCTTTCTAAAAATAAAATTATTTCATTAACCCAGAATTTTTTTTTATTTATGTTGGACATGTTTGTAATCTTATCTTCAGAGGAATATTCTCTCATGAGATAACTTTGCAGACAATAGCGTTAAAGATTAAAAAAAAATCCTTATAAGGGGAAATCTTTCAACATTCAGATAACTTGTATCTTATTTATAATTATATTAACAAATAAATGATTCTCTATGGATATTTTCTTATTGTGATTAAGTACATAGTTATTTTTATTTAAGATAAAAGTGTCCTATTAAATGTGTGTTTTATAATATAACAATTTTTTTCCTTACTCAGGTTTTTATGTTGTAACACAACTTTTTACTGGTGTAAAATTCTCAAGATATTTTTAATTTTTAACACTTTCTAACCTAGCTAGCCCTGTTTCACTATTTTAAACGCATTGAAATTTATATATATCACTAAGGTGAATTACAAGAGGCTTACTACAGAATATTGTGTGTTTAGCAGTCATCGTTCATTTACAGGGACACACAAAAGAATTATCTACTGTCTGTTAACAATAATTCCTGGAAGAGCGTTTTAAGTTGCTGAACGTGATTTTAAATTTAACTCACATTTTGTCTATTACTGGGTGTGTATAAATTCTGTAGATCATATACAGGGCAGCACAAAAGTTCGCGAATACAATTCCGTTTATTGACAGAAACTCCAGAAGGACAATTTTAAACTGTGCTACGCGTTTCCTAACTAAACTAAAATTTAGCATCCTATGTAGTATATATACAAATCTATAGATCCTATACAGGGCTGAATAAAAGTATTCGGATATTTTTCCGAATATTGTATATGTTAGAAATTCCTGAAATTACGTTTTTAAATATGTTATGCGTTTTGCAAATTGTTTACTTAGATGCTATCTTTCAGCTTTTTAAACGGTAATGTTTTTAAAAATTATTTTGGAAGCGTTGGAAAGTGTTACATAATCTATACTTGATGCATGATTTTTCTTTCTTGTTAAATTTTTAACCGATTTTTTATTGTTATTTAAATATGCTATATATCATTTGTTTTATTCTAAGAGAGATGAAATGTTATGTTGTCTAATTTTTTTTCTAATGTGAAATTCTTAAAATGCATTAAAATATTAAAATTTATGCGAATTCTATAATTGATTTTTAAATATATATATACATCATGAATAATTCATTTCTGCACATAGTTTTAGATATTTGAAATACAATACCCATTTTAGCGCGCATTTAAACATTTAATAATCTTTTTCGTTGAAATTATCAACAAAATGAATAGAATATTTTGGTACTCATGTATAAAATCTATTGTTTTTTATTTATTGTTGCTAATTTAGTATAATGTAAAATTAATTTTTAATTAAATGCTGAAAACTTCAATATCGGTAATAATGGAATTATGACTACGCTTTTTTAAGATTAAATTATTAAATGAAAAACCTGTATATGGTCCTATGAATTATGTAAATCTTTTGAAAATCTGTTTTCTTTTCTACAGGTAAAACTATTGCTTTACCTCAGTTTTTTTATACTATTATATATTTCTATAACAAAATCGTATCATCTTACATTCTACAAAAAATCAACAATTATATCAGCCTAACACATATAGTTTCAAATTAAGTTATTTTGTCAATAAGGTCATGGTGCCTAAATGCGACGACTCATAAATCCGACACTATTCTCGTACTTAAAATCTTAATACATGAATCGGATATAAATGCTTTTGTAGTGAGCTTTTCTAAAATCAACAAAACGCGAAACATTTCTCTGCGTTTAAACCGCTTTCTTTACAAAATTTTCAATTACAAAACATATTTTTCATTATGCAACGACCTCATATACCCTAAATTCGACTAAAAATCCTTAAAATAGTTTACAATTTTTCTTTTTTAAGTTTGAAGATCAAATATCCTTTTGGATGTCAAGTGCTGATGCGTGTGTTTCATTTACCTAAAGTGTAAGCTCAAGAAATGTCGAAAAGTTTTTTAATTAGAGTTCTAAAATATTTTACTAATTTTGGTTGATGGTTTTCTTCAGAGACATATTTGTGACGAACTAAATGCCCTAAATGCGACGAGACTTTTAGGAAATTAACTGTGGTGGTATTTACATATATTGTATTAAAATTACTTTTAAAGAAGATATTGTGTTTAGTTAAGCTGTTCTGTGTTAATAAATTAGGAATTTCAATATAATCCGCCAACAGTGTTTTTCTTTAACCCAGTACTTAAATACGTGTTTCACATTATCGAAATATAAAAAAAAAAAAAAAAAAATACATGTCTTTAAAATTTGTAATTAAAAAATGTAATTTTCCTATTCAGTCGGTGTGCTGTTCTAAAATAATCATTCGATCCCAACGCTATAAAAAATTACAAAATCAGAAATATGGATTAAATGAATTAAATACTTCTATACCAGTCATACACATCAATGCCTTGGCTGATAACAATTTAGCTGTTAGCAATGATTTTTGCACTGACCTGCTTCCTGAAATAAATGGATTTTCATAGTAATGACTATACTATTAAGTATGATTTTCCAGCTAAAGATGGTAATATGGTTCATGATTTTGAAATTAGACATGATTTGATAAGTATGGTTAATAAAAATTTAACGACTAATGCTGACTGTTATGCAAGCTCACGTTTTGAAACTGATCACTATGAAAGTAATAATACAACTTCTAAAATAATGTTTCAAGTGTCTGTTCAAACAAATTTAAGATTGCATATAAATATAAGTGATGAACATTTTGAATTTTTGCAAGCAATGAATACACATTTTAATAAAAAAAAGAAAACTGCCCAGTTAAACTGAGGGCATTGAGCTCACAGGCTATTCACACTAATTGTATATTATACTCGCATTTCAAAGAATTTGAAATAAGCCCCTTGAAAAATAAAGAAATCGACAATATATTAAGGGGGGGGGTTATCCCCCCGTTACCCCCTCATAGTTAACTAATGAACCCCTTAAACTAATCAGGAAAGCCTCTTATTACAATGAATATATATATACAAAATTTGAAAAAATCGGATAATGCTGCATGAAAAACCCACTTATCTAAATTAAGGGGGATTAGCCCGCCCCCTTCCCCCTTTATACTTAACCAATGAACCCCCAAAATTATTCAGAGAAGCGCATTATCACAATAAACCTATATACAAAATTTGAAGAAAATCGGATAATTCTGCTTGAAAAACGCATTTATATAAATTAAGGGGGATTGGCCCCCGTCCCCCCCTTTATACTTAACCAATCAATCCCGAAAACGAATCAGGGAAGCGTCTTAACCCAGTGAACCTATAAACAAAATTTGAAGGAAAACGGAATAATTCTGCAGGAAAAACCCATTTACATAAATTAAGGGGGGGGGGATTAGCCCCCCGTCCCCCCCCCTTTATACTTAACCAATCAATCCCAACAAAAATTAATCAGGGATGCCTCTTATTACAATGAATATATAAATACAAAATTTTAAGAAAATCGGATAATGCTGCATGAAAAACCCATTCATCTAAATTAAGGGGGATTATCCCCCCCTCCTTCCCCCTTTATACTTAACCAATGAACCCCCAAAACTATTCAGAGAAGCGCATTATCACAATGAACCTATATACAAAATTTGAAGAAAATCGGATAATTCTGCTTGAAAAACCCATTTATATAAATTAAGGGGGATTGGCCCCCGTCCCCCCCT
The DNA here is from genome assembly GCA_963931845.1 of Maratus michaelseni. Lineage (NCBI taxonomy): Eukaryota > Metazoa > Arthropoda > Arachnida > Araneae > Salticidae > Maratus > Maratus michaelseni. Next base: position 220,056,210 of record OZ007593.1, on the reverse strand, counting down.
TTATACTTAACCAATCAATCCCGAAAACGAATCAGGGAAGCGTCTTAACCCAATGAACCTATAAACAAATTTTGAAGCAAATGGGATAATTCTGCATAAAAAACCCATTTATATAAATTAAGGGGGGGGGGGTTAGCACCTCCCGTTCCCCCCCCCCTTTATACTTAACTAATCAATCCCGAAAACTAATCAGGGAAGCGTCTTAACCCAATGAACCTATAAACAAATTTTGAAGCAAATGGGATAATTCTGCATGAAAAACCCATTTATATAAATTAAGGGCGGGATTAGCCCCCCGTTCCCCCCTTTTATACTTAATCAGTCAATCCCAAAAACTAATCAGCGAAGCATCTTAACCCAATGAACCTGTAAACAAATTTTGAAGTAAATGGGATAATTTTGCATGAAAAACCCATTTATATAAATTAAGGGGGGATTAGCCCGCCCCCCCGTTCCCCCCTTTTATACTTAATCAGTCAATCCCGAAAACTAATCAGGGAAGCGTCTTAACCCAGTGAACTTATAACTAAATTTTGAAGCAAATGAGATAATTCTGCATGAAAAACCCATTTATATAAATTAAGGGGGGGGGATTAGCCCCCCGTTCCCCCTCCCTTTATACTCAACCAATCAATCCCGAAAACTAATCAAGGAAGCGCCTTAGCACAGTGAACCTATAAACAAAATTTGAAGGAAAACGGAATAATTCTGCATGAAAAACCCATTTATATAAATTAAGGGGGGGGTATTAGCCCCCCCCATTCCCCCCTTTATACTTAACCAATCAATCCCGAAAACAAATCAGGGAAGCGCCTTAACACAGTGAACCTATAAACAAAATTTGAAGGAAAACGGAATAATTCTGTATTAAAACCCCATTTATATAAATTAGGGGGGGATTAGCCCCCCCTGTTCCCCCCTTTATATTTAACCAATCAATCCCGAAAACTAATCAGGGAAGCGCCTTAACACAGTCAACCTATAAACAAAATTTGAAGGAAAACGGAATAATTCTGTATTAAAACCCTATTTATATAAATTAGGGTGGGATTAGCCGCCCCCCCCCCTGTTCCCCCCTTTATATTTAACCAATCAATCCCGAAAACTAATCAGGGAAGCACCTTAACACAGTCAACCTATAAACAAAATTTGAAGGAAATCGGATATTTCTATGAAGAGTTATCGCGTTACGTACGTACATACGTACATACATACATACATACATACATACATACAGAACTGGCGGGCACATAAGCTCTCAGGCTTTGATAGCCTGTGAGCTAAAAATCCAGCATGCAAAACCAGAACAGATACTATTAAAGGAAAGTCTGGAGTTCAATCAGAATCATACTTACAAATATTTCTACCTAAATCTAATCCATCTCATGCTTTTGAAAGTTGTTTAATTAACACAGATTCACCAAAAAATGAAAATCCAACCAAAAAGTAAAAAGCAGTAGGGTGAAACTTTGCTGAATGCTTAACAACTGCAGCATGTATGAAAAAATAATACAGGACATGAAAAAGCGGATATGGCATGAAAGAGTAAAAGCAACGACAAAAAAAAGAAAAACAGAGAAGAGAACAAGAACAGTACTTCAGAAGAAACAAAAACAGTACTTCAAAAACAGAATTCTGCAAAAACTAGAACTCAGTCGCTAAAACAATTTAGAAGTAAAGGTACAGCAGAAACTAAAGTTACGAAGAAGCCTAAACCTCAAACCTCACCTAGATATGTGCCATTCAGAAAACAAAAATTAAAAAAATGAACCCTACGCGGTTGCCTACGCAACATCGAATTGAGGCCTACGTGGTTGCCTACGCAACATAATTGATGCCTACGCAAAACTGAAAACCGAATATGAGTTAAAAGCAAATTGAGAAGCAAGAGATAAGCTAAAATTTATGTTGTATCAGTCATTCATTAATTCCTTGTTTTTTTTTTTTTTCCATGGTAAAAGTTAAAATGCATGCATTATTTAAGTAAAATATATTCAAGAATATTTATCTCAGTTATTTTTTATTACTTAAGTTATTATTAAATAAAGATATTAGTATATTAAGTAGTTTCAATAGTCCGTTATTCAACTTTCAATTTTAGGTTTTTCATATATTTATTTAGTAATTAAAATGTTTTAGCAATTAAATGAATATTTTAAGATGAAATGATATGCATTGTCGCATTTAGGACTTTAGTCTTCTCATTTAGTTTTTATAACTACTGTAAATGCGACAGCCGTATATTGTTTGCACACATGACAGATAATGAGACATTTTTTTCAAAACAAGTTAGTTTTGAATTAACAGCACAGTATTAATTCATTTTCTGCTTAAAAAAAATGTATATTTATTTAATAAAATGCCAAATATACCCTAAATGTAATAAAAATAAAGGGAATCGCGTCGCTTTTAGGGCACAACTAACTTACAACTTTCTTTATCAAACAATTTCCCTGACTTTCTGTACATTTTTTTAAATAAAAAACTTATCGAAAAAACAGTGTGTCAAAAAATCGAATGTTTTTAAAGGCAATTGTAATATTGCGGAAAAGTCGGCTTTTGTAATTAGAAGAATAACGCAAGAAAAAAAAAAATCTATTAATATCTTTAGCGCATAGGATTTGAATTTTTCAAAATTTTATCAAAATTGACGGTTATTAAAATTAATCAAGAAAAATTTAAAATATTTATATCTACCTTTAATAATTCAAAAAAGTTGCATTTTGTAATTAGAAGAATAACGCATAAAACACATAAAATCGATTAATATCTTTAAGACGCGCATCACACTTGAATTTTAGAAATTTTATCAAAATTTACATTTGCTCATTGACGAATTTTTTTCGTTCTTTAACACGATAACAATTGTTAATTCCACCATTCCCGCTACAACGCTTTCACGATGCACAGGGTCCAGGGGCCGTCAGTCTGGTCACGTGGATCCCACATGCAACCTTGTTTTATTTGTAGGTATTGTTCCGTTGAATGTGGATGCATATTTTCCTACTGGTGTTCAAGTTCAAGGGACCGTATAATTACAAAAAAATTAAAAATTCTGCCTACGAGACCCGTCATTTTTCTCTCAGCGTTCAGGGGTCGGTGGTTAAAAACCCAAATGACCTCAGTAAAGATAAAAACTATGTTCTTAATTTTTTCCAACGCATTGCGATCGGGCTTCTGTCCCGACGATCTTGTTGTCTGAGATCCAGGGCCGATTTCTTATTCCTGATAGCTAACGACCACTAACAGGACTCTCAGACTGTATGTATCCACAGAAAACCCAAAGACACAATTCAAACAATTACTTTTATTTATCATGAAGACATATGTGCTGGTATAGTTTGGCATTAAGAGGAATCATTCTAAAATTTTTTAAACCGTTGACCAGGCCCCTACTTGCCGGGCGTTTGCACAGCTTAATGGGTTGATGCCGGGCAAGGAAGCGAGAATTCGCCTGATCTCCGCATGAGGAAAATCTGTTTGATAAGCCTCTAGGCCGACGTAGCTTCAGTGTATCTTGTTGCCTAGGTTGCTTTTCCTTAGTTGGCCGGTTACTAATTGATGTTTGGATGAGTCGATTTTGCACTGCATAGAGTATCAATGTCGTTACGGACGGATGTGAAATGCTCGAGTATTTACTAATTTCACGCATCATCGCATACACATTTGTCATGCTATCGCCACTCAAGTTGGTCTAGTAATTTAGAACATTGATCAGGTGACGAGACTTTCATCTGATTATGCACAACCAGAGGTATAATTTACATGGTACATGGAGGACATCGCACCCACGACGGATTTTATACGAACCTATCGTCATTAGCGTACATGTTCGTTGCGTAGCCGCACGGCACTTGGCTGGTTTCGCTGTTTCATGGTGACTTGTAGCTGTCATGTTTCTCGACTCTATTATGAGCTGGTCTCTTTGTTGTGTTTATTTGTCTGTGTTAGGTTTTTTTCCGCTTTTACGCACATATCACTATTGGTTGAGCTTGTCTCGGTCATGATGGTTTGTCACTCATGTTTATTGCAACTTTTATGGGCTAGTCTCATTTATGCGTTAACTTCTTTCTGTTAGGATTTTTCGCCGCTTTATGGGTTAATCCCTATGGGATTGTTTCTGACGTTCTCTTGGTGAGTTACGTCTTTTCACTGGCTTGGTTGTCTATTGTCACTACCTTGTTGCTTGTGATGTTTGTCGATTTCTTGGGTATTAGTTACTTGCGATGTTTTCGCTGGTGATGGTAAATTGATAACTCTAGCTTGTGCTAGAGCAGGTTGTCACATTTTGAAACTTGGACTTCTTGTGAGAGTTTCACTTATTATTATATCACTATCGTGGGTTTTGTCACATTGTAACTTTTGTTATTGGTGGTTGTCACATTTCTGGACGTTGCACACTTATTTTAATTGATTTTGCCAATTTAACTCAACCGTGCATTATAGCTGGGAATTTTGATTCTGATTTTTTCCCTTCGTGAATGCGCTTATTGCGATCAGTCCCTTGAATCCTAATGGCTGTTATCACTGTTTTTGAAGTTCGTGCAACTTGGTTCATTAGTTATTTGAAAAACTTGGCGCACTAATGTGGTGCAGCTTGTTACGTAGCCGTTAGTCCTTCATATATATATAAGACTTTATTCACTTGATGAGACACCTTTTTTTCACTATTCACTTTCTTTGGGAGGTGTGCTTTTTGCATTTATCAATTACTTTGTTGTGTTTTGTTCACTTATTGTTGATTTTTTTATTTAATCAATTGGTGAAATTCAGTCCGCCACAGAAGAGACTAGCACTCCTCACTAGTGCTGAAAACAAAACTATTTTTTTGCGTAGAAAAGAGGTTCCTTTTCTACATTAAAAAAAGTTATATTAAAATATGTATTTACCAAAGGGAGGGGGGAGGTTATTGACGGTGAGGAATGCTAATCAGGAATTTCACTGCTAGAAAGGTCTATATATTTTGATATGAGATCGATGTTTTCTACTAACCACCTGATCACTGCTCTACAAGTTGATTCCTTCGTTGCATTTGGGTTACATCTTTCCTTGTCCTCTTATTGATTTTTAGCACTCCCCGTACTTCATATACTGTTACGTAACCCTGTAATACGCCAATTCTTCGAGTTAAACATGTTGCACCCTCTTCGAGTTCTATTTGTGAATTTGAAGATGCCTCCGATAGATTCTACATCGTCCATCGTGATCCACGTGATCTGTTGGGAATGGTGTTCTTAGGTGACTCTTATTAAACTCATTAAAGGTTATAACGCTGCTTCTTTCTTTTGGTACATTGGTCATATTTATGTTCTCCGACACACAGGGATTACGCTTGTCTCTGTTAGCAGTGTGTAGATCGAAGTCGCCATACCTATGGAATCTCTGGATCGTTACATAGTGTTTTACCGGGCACTCCTTGAGTCCCAGGCACACGTTTCCCTCTTTAAGAGGTGGTTAGCTAGGGGCTTCGGAAGTCTGACCGGAACATGTTTGCGACCCTGATTTGCCTGCATTGGCTTCAGAATCTGTATCGTATCTTCGTTATCCCTCACTGGATCTATACCAAGAATCTTGATTATGTTCGTCTTGATGACTTCCTGATCTAAGCTTCCGGTACATGAAAAATTATTACCCTCTTATTTTTCAGATGCACTCTTTTGATGCACAGGTTGCTTCTGGCGTCTCGCACTTCTGCCAGGGCCTCTTTGAGCTTAGATGCTTCAGCTGCATCTTCACATTCGATTTGTACTCCAGTCCTGATGCACCTAACCCCCTTTACACCTATGTGGTCTTGGATTGGACCCTTTAAATGATTATATATTTCTCCTGCAGCTCTTTCTTCTTTACCTTGTATTATAACTGTGGAGGTCGCTGTTCTCACTGCTTGTGCATATGCTGGTGGTGGTCTTGGCTTCTTACTTCCTTGACTTTGTTGTGTGGCAGTCTCCTTAGTGGGTGTGGTAGTATGCATACGCTTGTATTAGCTGCTCCATGCATTCCATCTTCGCTTCTGCTCTTGTAACCCTTACTTCTAATTTTGCTAGTGCTTCCATGATTAAGTTCAAATCCATGTTTATGGCATAGCAGATTTTAATTGCTAGCCGTTTCGCTTTCCTCTGTACAACTTGAATGTAGCTAACTGCTGCTTTTAGGGCTTTTTTAGTTCACAAGACCTTAGTTCACAGATAATTATTTTCTCAGTGTCTTCACTGCTGCAATTTCTAATACTGTCCCTTTTTCTGACTTGCTTGATGTGCTCAATTTTACCGAGATGAAATCTACGTCTTCTTCATCTGTTTTTTCAACTGTTTCTGCATAAGAATATTCCATGGCTTTGATTCTAATCTTGGGCTGCTCTTCTTGGTCGTTTTTTTTTGTAGCATTTTTCCTTGTCTTCGACAGGCCTCTCTGGACGGGAGCCGAGTTGCCCGAGATCTATGCATTGTTTTTTCGTGATGTTTTTGTTTCAGGATTAGTTTTGGTAGGTTCTGGCGTTTTATTTGTGGTTCTTGCTTGTGAGATTTCTTTAATTTCCTTTGATTTTAAACCTGCTCGGGTGAGACCCTTGTTTGTTGATTGTTTCACCCTGGTCAGTTTATTGATCGATTTTAATCCCAACAGCAGGCGGGAGATTACGATTCCATTATTAATACACTTAGTTAGTTTTGATTACCTTTAATTAACTCTTCTATTGACCCTTATGAGAATTACAGCGTGAGGGAAATGCTGTACTAACGGGGGGAGAAATAACCCGATAAATGAAATGGTAATGTTTGTTGCACAGGGAAGGATGAAAATTTGTCAACTTACGGGGGGGGGGAGAATCCCCTCCCGTAAAAAGAGGTAAAAAGAGGTAAAAGAGAGAGGTAAAAATTTCTTGAAACAGAGTGTAGATTCCTACTTGGGAAAGGGTGGGTAATTGCTTGGTAGTGCTGAGATGAGATTAGGGTGGTTAAGTGGTTAAAATTATTCTCACTTGCTAAACTACGGAAGGGATGAATAATTTTCTTTAACTATCGGAGGCGGGGAGAGTAATGGATTTAGACTTTAGTTCTTATTTATAACACTATGCACATGGCTATGATGATCCCTTCAGGAGTGGGGATGCAGTGGAGTGGCAGACAAAGCTGTTAAGTTTCAAAGTAGTTGCCATGGAGATTAAGGCAGGTGATTGACACACCCCAATATAATCTTTTATGGAATGTGGTTCCACTTTCAAGCACTTGCTTGTGTTGTGTAAAATGGGGTGTTAATTATTGAACTTGGGAAGAAAAAAACAGAGAGGTTATTATTCGACCCCTTCTTCAATTTGATAATTAATTAAATCTAGGATAATTAAGTTTGTTAATGGAGATGAAAATGGGAGCAGGAATCCTTGAACGCTTATTAATTTAATGTTAAAGTGAAAGGTTATTAATTGTTCTTTAAGTTATTAGGGACAGATTAAATTTAAACAATATTTAGTTCTTGGGCTAAATAGTTGAGCTATAAATGAGGGGTAAATGAATAGAGTTATGAAATTACTGAGAGCTTGATTAACTATGTTATAAACAAAGATTAATAAATTAATCACACTATTGGTGGAAACGGGAGGGGGTATTATTTTATTGAAGCAATTTAATGAAACAAGTAATGTTACTATTTTGTTTGTGTTGAAAGTGTCCTATGCTGAATAGAAAAGTAGAAAAAATGCCAGTGTACACGTTGTGGGCAATTAGGAATAGGACCCAATTAGCCCGAAAAGCCTCGGGATGCAAGCTTCCAAAACCGACGCAATTAGTGAATTCAGTCATTAATTGAGACAAGGTGGTCAATTAAAGCTATACACATACTATTTATACGCGCCAGGCTCCAATTGTCTTAATTACTGTTGTAGTTACTCTTTGCTGATGCTTTCTTCTGCTGAGGAGCTCCTAAGTTGATCCGGTCTATGGGATAATGTTTTATCCACCGAGCGAACGTTTTTCACCACGGTACTTGCAGTTGGCGTTAGTCTGCTTGGTTGTGTCTGTACGGTAACACACTAACAACATTGTCCCCTGTAAATCTTAATTAGTGCATAGCTAATTAACAGCTCGATGAAAAATATCAAAACTTATATCCAGGGATAAGAAAAATAATCTCTTTCCAGGGATACAAAAAAACTATCGAAAAAAGTCAGGAATTACAGTGCTAGGCTAGCGAAAACCGGAAGCCCAAAGGAACATGTACTACACTGCACGATTTATTACGATTAATAATAATTCTAATATTAACGGAGTAAAGCATGTGTTTAAGACAATAACAACGTCAAGTTACTTTTGAAAGAAATTACAGTAAGAAACAGGGGATACTTCCTGTAATCAATCGTAACACCTTATTTTCGCACCCCTAAAACCACTTATTGGAAATGATTACAGATGGAAGAGAACATTCAAGGAAGTTGGGAATCAAACGGATTTGGAAAGCAATGCAATCTATGACAGAAAGAGCGAGAACTGTGCGGGTTTTGTGAAACCCAAGTTAAATTTTAATGGTCACGTTTACTCGGAGCTTATTGGATGGTCTGCTAGCAAGGTTGCTTCACTACCTCTATTTCATGGAGTCAGCTCAGAAAGCATTTTGTCTCTCATTGACTGAAAAGTCTGTCAGCAATGGAGCTGAAAATCATAAAAGTGTTTCCGTGGCACAAACATGAAGCGCATCGATATGGGAAAATTTAAGCCGGGGATTCTGGAAGAAATATGTGGCTCTAGTAACAGAGACGGATATTTTAGACCAACTTTGTATTAGCTATCTCATTTCGAATGTGTGATAACAAATCTCAGTACAAGTTCTTATCTGTAATAGAGAATAAAGTAAAGAGATGCATAAAACCTTTTTTTTTTTTTTTACAATTGCTGCAATGCACATTGTTTTAATTTTCTTCAATAAAATTTGTTTTAGATTGTTTCATCCATCACCGTTCAAACAAATTTTTATAAAGACGTGTTCTAATTTGATATTTCAATATTATCATTGGAATTTAAATGAATAAAATAATTGGATTTTTTTATTATTTATATAATTTAAAAACAGTGCACCACCAAAATACATTAACCTGTTTTAAAATTTGTTTTAGGTTGCGCTTCCATGCATATAAAGCAATATTTTTGAATTATCAGAAGTGAATGTGAAAAATTAATTAACTTTCATCATTTATATGAAACATTGTCAAATTTCATAATATTTTTGCAATATTCAATGGTGATGCGCGACATAAAAATGTTAATAGATTTCATTCATTCTATTCTTTCTTTCTTTTTTTATTTTTTGAACGGCAATCTGTACGTAGTATTTTGTAAATTTTTATCATAAATTTGAAAAACTGCCATTCTTGATCACATTTTCCAAAATTCAAATGCGATTTGCGACATAAAGATATTAACAGATTTAAATATTTTAGTGTTATTCCTCTAATTACAAAAAAAGTTTAACGAAATATTCGAAGTTGATCTGAAAATTTTCGATTTTTTTTAAACACCCTGCGTTACAACCTATACTTTTTGAATTGTTCATTTTTTTTCATCATTCAGTTTAATTCACACTACGCTATTCATATAAGCAACCAATAGCATTTAACCACTGAAATATCAATAAAATTAACACACACACGCATACATGTGTATATATATATATATATATATATATATATATATATATATATATATCATATATATATATATCATATGATATAAATAAACCACTACAAGAGTAACTGAAAAACGCACGCCGATTAATATAAATTAGGTAATTTTTTCGAGGAATGTTGTTTGAAAAATACTTCTTTTAATCTTAAGATAAATTTATTTCTTTAACGTAGAGCATTTGTTTATATTACATAAGACTGCGACAGTTTTTTATCGTCCTACCTTCTGAAAAATAACGTTTATGGAGACTGTTTTGCAGAAAATTGAGTTAAAGATAATGGAATTTCTATTATAAGAAAAAAAAAAAAACATTTAGCGTTCAGATTCATTTTATCATGTATATCCTTAATAAACTAATACATTGCTCTCATGGATAATTTTCTATTTGTATATTACTAAATATTTATTTTTATTTTCCTACATTTCTCAATACTGAATAATCATCTTTAATAATAATAATAATAATAATCCTACGTTATTTAAAACTACACTGCAAAAAACAAATTGCAGTAAAATTACGGGCAGAGCCCGGCAGCAGAGATTCCAGGCATACCCCGTAAAAAAATAAAATCCATGCCCATCATTTTGAGCTGCCCGTAATTTTACGGGGCAAAGTAATATAGCGTTATAATGCGCAGGAAATAATGCACTTTAAAACACAATAACACTTTGCTTGCTGTTCCGTAGCACGTAGCCCGTTAGATAATCATCACAGATTCGCTACTTTGGCGGGTTAAATTTTTCGAAACACGAGTAAAATGAAAGGGTTACAACCTAGCGGAGGACAATGTATGGAGTCGTACCGTATTTTTGCTAACATATGGGCTAGAACTGTAAGAATATGTGGATTGCTCTAAATTTTCTAAGTATCTAGGGGATAAGGCCGCTTATTTAGTGGATCAGACCATTTTTCATCAAATAAGGCTGTTGCCCGTGAAAATTGAAGGGCTCATAAATTTACAGATTTTTCTGAGAGTGTATGTATTTTTTCTATTATCAATTTATAACACATGGGCTGATAAGTTCCCGGTCTGGCACACAGATGGCGCTGCAATCACCAAACCGATGTTTTTTTTAGTAAATACTAACCTTTAAAAGGTAGCAGAAAAAATGGCATGACGATTCGGAGTGTGGATAAACGTTATAGTGGTTTCAGTTGAACGACTTTGTTGATAAACAAAAAAATGGATAAACAAGAATTTCAAGAATTGTTATTTGATGGGAAAAAACACCGTTCAAACAAAATCTTGGCTTGATAAGCGTTATCGGGACACTGCACCAGGTAAATCAACCATTATTGACTGGTTTGCTGGATTTAAACGTGGTCGTACGGACACCAGTGATGCACCACACAAAAGAGGTGGTTACTCCGGAAAACGTGAAAAAAGTCCACAAAATCGTTTTGGGGAACCGTAAATTGAAGTTGCAAGCGATAGCTCAGACTCTGAAGATATCCAAGGAACGTGTAGGTTTTATTTTGAATGAACATTTGTCTATGAAAAAGCTGTTGTCAAAGTGGCTGCCGCGCATGTTAACTTTTGACCAAAAACAAAAACGAGTTCTGAGCACTGTTTAGAGCTTTTTCGTTATAAAATTATGTTATTTATTATTAAATTATTATTATTATTCATTTATTAAATAATTATTATTAAATTATTATTATTAAATTATTATTATAAAATTATTATTAGTAAATTAATATTATAAAATTGTTGATTTTAAATTATTATTATTATTATTAAATTATTATTATTTATTATTAAAGTTATGTTATTTATTAAAGTTATAAAGTTATACAGTCATAAAGTTATTAAGCTTTGTTAAAAAGTTGTGTTTTCTTTATTAGACCGGGAACTTATCAGCCCATGTGTTAATTGTCTTGATTGTAACTATATTTAAAATCTTCAAAATGACTAAATATTTATGATAGTTTTTCTAATTGTTATTAAAATAAATATACAGAACGTTTCTATATATTTGAATTTATTTCTAATACAATGCTCAAAACCCCTTGCTTACAATGTTCTATTAAACTTTGTATTCAAATATAACAAAAAAACTTAAATGATTTATAAAAACATACATTTGATAGTTTTGTTCTGTACATTATTACAGTAGAGATTGAATATTCAAATTTTATTATTTATTTTGAATTTAATTTAACTTACGCAGTATTTTTAAACAAGCCATTACTTGAAACCCATTATAGATATATGTAAATTATGTAATAATTTCTAATAGTTTCTGCATCGGAATTACTTCTATTATTCTTATATTAAAATTACTTATTTGCATTAGATCTTTTTATTATGTATGTTACGTTTTTGACATTATTGTATCATTCTAGATTCCGACAAATACTATCTGATGAGAGTTATTGAGTTGATGAGAGTGATTGAGTGGCACATAACAGATTTTTTAATAAAAAATTCTTTTAACGTTCAGATTTATTGTATTATATCCATTTATAATTTAGCTAATAAATTACTCTTTTTGGATGATGGTTTAGCGTATATTTATTTAAATTTTTAGATTCAAGCCTCATACTAAAATTGTATGTTTGATGCAAAATATCTTACCTCAATTTTCCGTAATTTTATTCATGTTACCGATTTCTACTTTTTAGTTATACTCCTTTTTTTTCTTTTTTTTCTTTTTTTTGTTTAATGCTAAATTTTGAAGTGTTTTCTTTTTATTGTTATTTTGACAAAATGTAACTGCATTTCTAGAGATTTAATACAATTTATTAAAAGACTAGCAAGCTACGCCCGCTACGCTGGTCAATTTCTTATAACGAACTTTTAATCAAACAAAATATTGACATTTCATAATTCACTTTTATATTTTAACAGAATAATAAGGCTACTATAATTTGTGACTCGTGCTATAGCCAATATACACAACAGGACACGTCGCCCTTATCATTATCTTTTTACGCATGAAGGTTTTGCTATGGTACTCCATTGTGAAATTTGGTAATTTTTAAAATTCAATATTTAAAAAATGGCATAATCATTAGATTTGAAATTTATATAAAAAAAATACAATATTTTACCTTTCAAACGCAGTTTGCCTAACAATTTTCTGACAAATAATTTTCGAGCTATTATTTTTTTTTCAGTAACTTCAAATGTTTCATTTTCCGAGATTAATCTGTGGCAACAATTAGCAAAAAACCCAGTCGTCAGCAACGCATAGTTTTTTATTAAAGAGGCTGTTGGAGCAGGGATTGTCACCACCAATTTGCCACCATCACTTTTGAAATCGGTTCTGTAGTTCCAGAGATTCCATAGAAATTGTAATTTAGAATGATTTTAGAACGCTTTTCGCTCATTTCACCCTTTTAAATTTCGAATTTTTTTAAAAATTTGTTCTTAAAGAGCATTTAAATCTTATAAGTAACTACAATGCCAAATTTCAAATTTCTAGATCATTCAGTATAATCAAAATCGCAATTTTGTAACGTTTTCCACTCCTGCACCCCCATGGGGTTAGTGGCACTTATAAAAAATATAGCCTATGTTGGAGCAGGGGTTGTCACCATTAATTTGCCATCATCACTTTTGAAATCTGTTCGGCAGTTCCAGAGATTCCATAGAAATTGTAATTTAGAATGTTTTTAGAACGCTTTTCGCTCATTTCACCCTTTTAAATTTCGATTTTTTTTTAAATTTTGTTCTTACTGAGTATTTACATCTTATAAGTAACTACAATGCCAAATTATAAATTTCTAGCTCCTTCAGTATAAAAAAATGGCAATTTTAGAAAGTTTTTCACTCCTGCACCCCCCTGGGGTTTGTAACACCGACATAAAATATAGCCTATGTTGGAGCAGGGGTTGTCACCATCAATTTGCCACCATCACTTTTGAAATCTGTTCGGTAGTTCTAGAGATTCCATAGAATTGTAATTTAGAATGTTTTTAGAACACTTTTCGCTCATTTCACCCTTTTAAATTTCGAATTTTGTTTTAATTTTGTTCTTACTGAGTATTTACATCTTATAAGTAACTACAATGCCAAATTTCAAATTTTTAGCTCCTTCAGTATAAAAAAAATCGCAATTTTAGAAAGTTTTTCGCTCTTGCTCCCCCCTGGGGTTAGTACCACCGATATAAAATATAGCCTATGTTGGAGCAGGGTTGTCATCATCAATTTGCCACCATCACTTTTGATATCGGTTCGGTAGTTCCAGAGATTACCCCCTACAAACAAACAAACAAACAAACATTTTTTACTCCTTTATAATATTAGTATAGAGAAAACAAAGTAAATTCCAAACGATTTTTTTAATTGTGAACGAATTATAAAACTTCAATATTACGTTAACGAAAATATAGCTAAAACAATTTTGCATTTCACTTATTAGGAGATGGAGAAATCGTTAAAGTTTGTAATTGCAACGGTAAATTGCGCTGAGTGTCTAATACGATAAGAAATATCCTTATGTATGGAGAGTAGATATATGCCATACCACAACTCCAGAATGTTAAAGGGTTCATTTTCTGGTATTTTCCTACGCATTGGACTTTGAATGTACAAAAATCTTTACATCACCATTTTCGCGGACTTTGGATTGGACGTAGAGGCCCAACGCCATTGCTACCCGGTTTTCCTGATATCACACATTGCGATTTTTTTTTTTTGAGGGTTCATTAAGAATATCGTTTATAAGACAAAGTTAATGCCGGTGTGTGAGCTCAAATAACACATTAGCTAAGACTTCCTTTTCGTTACACGGGATATTTTGAACCGTACGTGGATTGAATTGGACTATCGTAATGATATCTTACGAGTAACTGAAGAAGCACATGTCGAGATCTACTAATTTGGTTAAAAAAATTCACCTATATTTGTTGTTTTAACATTAAAAAGTACGTTTATATTTCTTGAATATTTGCTTAACTATAATGTTGAAGTTGTATATTTTACTTGTGTGAAATCCTGTATATACATATAGCAATTAAATATAATTCAACAAAACAAAAACTGTCAATTTAAATAAAAATGAACACATTCTTTTATTATTGCTAATACAATACACGCTACGCAATGTAAACAAACATTAAAATACATTGCCGTTGAAAATGTAAAAAAATAATTAAACTAAAAGAATATCTCGGAAGTCGTGAGCACAAATCTACATTTAATAAATTCTATCATACAATTAATAAAATGAAGAATTTACATTGAAAATTTTACTTAAAACTTGATTAATTTATATAATAAAATTTACCTTATAAATTGCTTGAGAAAAAATATTTCTTGAAATATCCTTAATGTTTCATATCGGTTATGTAATTCATTCGAAGAATGTTGTTTAAGAAATTCCTCTTTTCTTCTGAAGATAAATTTATTTCTTTACCTCAGATATTTTATTTTATTAGATATGACTTTGACATTATTGTATCATCCTGCCTTCTAAAAAATGATGTCTCGTGAGATGTCACGATGTCTCAGGTCTGATAAAAATAGAAAGAAAGATAATAGAAATTTATTTATAAGGAAAATATTTGAACATTCATAAAGCATTATATACATCAGTAGTTTAAATAAACTTCTGATTGTAAAAAATGCAACATCATAAAGTAATCATTAGAACAGAATGCATTTTATTTCACAGATGACCTTAATTGATAAAACTAACGATTAAATTTACAAAGCAAGAAAAAATTATGTCATTACATGCTGAATTACGCGCTATTGTACGTGCTTCTATACGACATAGCATCGAATCAAACTGACCTGAGGAAGAACATTCCAGATTGCTTCTGTCCGAACCCAAAAATTCAGCAGTGTTAGAATGAAACGTGCGTCACGGTCGAGACGCTTATTGTCAAATTTCACTCCTGCTCAATAGGCGATATATCCGGTGAATAGGCAGGTCACTAAAGAAGCTACATGTGTTGTGCTTAAAAGAATGCTTGAGTATTCCTAGCTATATGTTAATGAGTATTCTCGGGCTGAAATATAGTGTTAGGAATGTGTTTAAAGTAGGTGTCTACGTAAGGACTCCTGAAATTCTCTGACGTCTGTTATGATTAACCATATTTTTCAAAAGTTGAGATCATCAATTATACAACATCACGTTGGCGTTCATGCAGCATGACGTTTATTCGCACTCGAAATATGGCATTCACCATTATAGTGTCTAACGCAGATGCGGAATTCAATGTACCCCAAATTAATGGATGATGCATCGGAAAAGACGACTTGTTGGCAATCGGGGCATGTTAATGAGCCCATTGTAGCCACAAGTGCGTACAGGAGTGTGATATTATATGTCAAATGCGCACTTATTAATAAAATAAAACATGCAAACAGCATTAAAAATATATTATTACGAATTTAAATGTTTTCACAGTATGAAGGGAAAAATATAGATAAACAATTTAAATAAAATGCATTACAAACGATTTTTTTCCATAGACTATATTGTAACGAAATTAATTTGTAGGGCCCTGTAAACGAACTATAAATGCTACACACTTCATTTTTAATAGTGATCATTCCATAATGACCCTCATTTACATATAAAAATTACATGTTAGTCCGAGTATATATATTAGAGTTAAAGCACGGGCAGACGGAAAAACAGACAGGCAAACCAATTTCATAAACACTTTTTTAGTATGTTGGAAAATGATGAAAACTTTATTGTATTTGATTTATTGTATCGGATTTATTATATGTGATCTTCTGTTTATAGTTCGATTTTGATACTTTCTGGTCCAGATTTCTAGGAGGAGTTTTCTACATCATCTCGTTGTACGTATATTTCTTAGAAATCTACGGCGGAGAATATTGATTTTGATTGACGAAATTATAAAATAATAGTAACCTGTAGGAAACCGTTGCCTGCGACTTTCAAATGAACCGTATAAACGGGCGAACTTGGTAATTCGCGGAAATCTTTACGCGAGGCTTAACTGATAAACTTCTATATATGCATGTTTTTGCATTAAGATGTTACTGGATTATCACGTTTAATATTAATTGTTTTGCTAATTGCATATATGAACCTACCCTTTAAAAATTATATTCTATATTTATTATAGTGAAGTATTATATTGAAATTTATTTTTAAATAAAACAAAAAAATAAGAATTCAATTTATACATTATTTTGAAATTAACTATTAATAATCCTTTACTGATTGCTATTAATTAAGAATGTTTTTTGAGGAATGTTATTGCTCAAATAATCTCTTTTATTCTGGAGGAAAAAACCATTTTACTAACTCTGAATTTTTTTCGTTGTTTTGGTATTTGTGTGACGTTATTGCTTTATGTACCTTCTAAAAAAATTGTGTCCTGAGAGACTTCTGCTGAAAATAAGGTTAATGATAATAGATTTTTTTGTAGGAGAAAATTCTTTCAAGATTAAGATTTTTTTTTTTTTTTTTGTATCGAGTATATCATTAATTTTCCGAATAAATTGTCCTGTATAGAAACCTATTTGTTAATATATAACTGAATGTATTTTTATGCTTATATATATATTTCTCATACTATAAAGGAATATTTTATATAAATATAAAATCCGACACCATTTTTCTTTAACACTCGGAGAATTACGTTCTATCTAAAAGATACATGCTATGTCGGAGTATGTTTTATTTTTCGACCGCTTTAAATAAGAGTGCTCCGTCTACATGTGCCTCGTGGGTATCTCATCCTAGTAGTATGATGATTTTGGTCGTTTGTACATTATTGCAGCTAAAACATGACTTTTCATCTGTCTTATACCTATCTGTCAGACCAAGTGTAAATATTTTTGGTTTTTGTGATTTTACTTTTTCTTAGCGTATTATAATAGAGTACTAGCTGACCCCCGCCAGAGTTGCCCGGGCCAATGATAATAAATTTAAAATGAAAAATCATGTTTTTATTATATTATATCTTTAAATGGATTTTGTATGAAATTATATTTTAAAATGAAAAAGTCGCGAAAAAGTATTTATATTTGGTGATAAAAGCGTCCATTTTCTTGTTTTTTTTTTTTTTTTTTTACGTAGGGTAGTTTATTAATAAAAGTTTCTTTTTGTCCGAATTCTTTGAAATCTTTATTGGTGATAAATAAAATTGTTTTACAGCCCGTGTAAAAATTTCGTGAAAATAATATTGCTATCTAGTTGTAAATGTTATATTGTTAGTTATCTAGTTGTATTGTTATCTAGTTGTAAGTGTTATATTGTTAGTTGTCTAGTTGTATTGTTATCTAATTGTAATGTTTTCTTCTCACTTTTTTATTTTTCGTTTCTTTTCACGTCGGCTCCTTTATCATAGCAATAAAAAAAAATGTTTTTTTTTTTCTTTCAAAGCAATAACACTTAGACAAATATCTATACTCTATTATATGCTACCTAAACAATTGAACAATAAACAGAACAATAAACGTAACAAGAGTGACACATAGAGACTTTAGAGAAAACAAAAATTCAACTGCAAACAGAGAATAAAATCAATTAGGCTGATGTTCTGAGGTCCTCATTAGTTCCCTGGCCCCCCAATATCTGCCAGATATACTGTTACTTGATAGTGCGGGGCACAGTGGTAAATGCTGTGCATTCAAGATTACATCCTCTCCACAAATAGGACAATTTGGACTCTCAAGAATTCAAAGCTGCAAATGTAATTAGGTAGACAATCGTGCCCCGTGGCAAGTCTAAATAAGGCTACACTCGTTCTTCTTGGCTGTGTAGAAACATGAGATATTGCATTTTTCCATTCTTTATTTTCGATTCCACTTAGTTTTCTCCATTCATATTGAGAATACATTTTTCTGTTTATAATTCTTAATATTGAATTGAAAGGTATTTCGTTGTTTGATGTTTGTATTATTTCAGTTCCTTTTTTGACTAGTTGGTCAGCCGCTTCATTCCCGAGTATTCCGCAATGGGCCGGGGTCCATTGTAGTTCCACTTTCTTTCCACTCTCTTTTAGTTGTTTAAAATTTTTCCTACAGTCCTTAATTCTTCTTGAGTCGGGTGATCTTAATGGAAGTTATTGCTTGAATAGCAGAGATTGAATCCGATAAGATAACTGCTTTTTGAAATATTTTTCTCGTATAATTAGCTGTTGTGTGGCAATACAGACAGCTTGCACCTCTCCATCGAAAGGTGTTGTTTTTTTTATCCACGAATGCATAAAATCCGAAGAGTTCCGAGTAGATTCCAGTACCTGCATTCCCTTCCAAAGAGAATCTGGAGCAGTCCGTATAAACGTGGATCCATTCTTTTATGGGGTATCTCCTATAAATAGTTTCCGTTGCATATGCATGTAAATCTTTATCTCCAGCATCATTTTTCCTAATTGGATACAGCAAATCAATGTTACCTCGTATACAAGGTAACTCTGTCGGATTTAACATAGGAAGCAGCTTTTCAGGATTAGTAGGGATTTCTAGTTCAAGGTGATACTTAGTCACTTTCTGCATGATTCCCTGCTGAATTTTTAACTTTCTTAATTGTTCTGTGTTATATTCTCTCCAGTAATTATTTGAAGGCAGTCTAATAAGTTTCATAAACAAATTTAATGCCTTTTCTTTAATAATCTCTTCAGAAGGCTTATTATTTATCAAACACTGCATCGCTTGGATCGGTGTGGTTTTATCGGCACCGGTTATCAGTCTTAAAGCTAAATTCTGAACTTTTTCGAGTTTTTCGATATAAAGCCCTGAGCATGTTATCAGTGGCTCACAGCAATACGATATCAAAGGCTTAATATACATAATGGAAATTTCTTATTGTTTTATTCAGAAAATCTGTTTCTACATAAGTTAAATAATAAATCTGAACTTCAAAATTGTCAATACTAAGTATGAGTGCTGAATTATCAATTCCATAGCACATAAAATGTGCGCATGGTCTTTAAGTGTTTGCAAGTATTTAGAAAATTAACAACTAGCAAGTGTACCCAAAATTTTCAGTGATACTCCAAAAATCTGAAATTACGTATATAATATGTTCTCAAATAAGCGTAATATAATATATTTTTTTGGGGGGGAGATATACTTTGAAATAAAGGAAACACATAGTACCTTACTGCAAAATTCAGGAAAAATTTTAGCCTCTATATTTTTAATGAAACTGGTATTTTTAGAATTTAAATAGTACGTGTTTCTTAAATAAACCATCTTAGAAAACATTCCATAACTTTTTCCCTCCATACAATCAGAAATTTATCTGTATTTTGTTAAGTAACTTGATTTGGTTATGTGTAACTCAAAGATACTTACCGAGAGTCCATATCACTCTGAGGGTAGCTACCATCGGAGAGTTAACATGTTTTTCGAAGTTTTAATTTACACTTGTCGAGTATCAACTTTTTAAAGTTATCACCTTTTAAATTTTTATGATTTTTTTTCTCTTTTAATTATATATTGTGGAATTTGCAAGAATTACAGAAAAAAAGTAAAAACTTTCTCCAATTTGGAAGTAGAATATTTAAAAAAAATTAGTATTTTCAAGCGATATCTTGAATTACTTTTGAATTGTACGCTTTTGAATCTTTTAAATCACTAGACTGAAAAAAAATCATGGATATATATATTGTAATGTGAAATTGTAAAACTATTGTATAAGCATTGAAAATGTCGTTTGTACCGCAAGTTGCTAGTGGATTTGGTCTGCCCCTCGGCATTGCACTACCACTCTAAAGAGTAAGTGGAGTTTCCAAGGTGGTCATCACTGCCCCTCTTTGTTGGTATAAACCCCAAATATACTACTCCAACCTTGAAGAAAAACCTAGTTGAAAAAAAAGGCCATTTCTTCATTCTGAACTAATCACAAGGTATGCAGGAGTTTCCATATTCTCACACACTTTCATCATGTAAATGCTATAGCTATAGCTCGGATGAATGAAACTATAGCTTAGAGTTCGCAGCAATGTCCATAAAATAAGAGAGAATGATGTCAGTCCGGGTAACTTAGTAGGAAGAACACTGGCAGGACAAGTCATGTTAATGGTACAATGCCTCAAAAAATGAGCGAACAAAGTTCCCTTTCTGAAAAAAAATGCACTTCTAACAACACGTATTTAAAATAAAGGAAAAAAAAAATTCCGGTGTAGCAAATTAAGGTTAACCACTCTTGAAGGATCAAATAAAGTTCAAACATTTTTTGTAATTCCGATCTGCAGTCCATGTAATTTTTTTATTCAACACGATCATTCTCAAACTTGTCGAAATGAGAAACCATAATAAACTTCGATGATTATATAAAAATTCTCTTCCTGAAACGTGTATGTATAAGTGTCATCCAACGAAGTTCGAATGTGCTTCAGCGGTTCGTCTTGAAAGGAATAACCCAGAGATTTAAGCTGTTCGGTGAGTAACTTGAAAGGTTCGTCGAAATAAGAATTTTTACTAATATTGAAACATTTAGCTATGAGTGTTTCGTCTTTTTGTTTACTTTCTACTGAACAAGTAGCAATGCGACCATTGTCCCAATCTTTTTCACCGAACTTGTGAATATCATAAGTGACTGCCCCTTTTGGAGTCGGAATATCCATGACTGTGAGAAATATACGCACACACACATATATATATATATATACATATATATATATATATTATTATTATCGAGTGATTAAAAACGAGTTTCGTACCGTCACACTCCTGTTCCACCAATCAAAAGAATCTATTTTAATGAAAAGACGAAATATTTCGAACTCGACAAGAGCAAAAAAAAGCTCGCAAGCGTGAAATCAGAAGAAAAGTTCTATTTTTTTTTGCAAAGACCAGATAAAGAAAACCTCCCAAAACACCGGAACATTTTTTTTCTTCTGGGATGAGTGTTAAAAAAAATAATAATAACCATTTCGCGAGTTTGATTGAATAAAAACAAAAATATATATACTTGAGATATCACATTGAAATGAATTGCGGCAACTCCAACAGATCTAACTTTTGTGAGCAGGTACGGTATTTTTAAAAAAAAGGGTTGTGGGACTTAAGATATTTTACAGACATTCTATGACCAGAGAGAGAATTGCATCATTAAAAAAAAAAGAGGCCACGTGATAAATCAAAAGCAAAACAAAGCGACGCATTAAAAAAAAAATGTATATATATATATATATATATTTATATATATATATATATATATATATAAAACGACAATTTATTCAACATTGAAATTTTTACCTGTTTAAAAAAAAAAAAAATACAGCATGAACGATGACGAGTTCTTTTTTGAATTTAATAACCATTCCAAAACAGCTCGAAAGATGACTGACGTACCTAACAGACTTCAACAAAGCATCTGCGACAGAGTCGGTGTACCTCATCTGTTATGGTCCTTTTATAAATGTAAAATTGCTAAGATTGCAAGAACCAATTTCTTTAGATCTGTGCCTCATCCTTTATGTAGAGATACTTCTGCATACGACGATTTTTTAAACACCCCCGAAAAATTTTTCCTTGTTCATTATCGTCAACTGGATCACATTCGACAAAATTCCATCTGTGTTCAAAAGCTGTCGCCCAGTTTACAAGATCGGTGTTTAGCAATCGTTGTTCGACAGGCGAGTGACGATAAATTGAAAGAACTGAATTTTCTATTACCTGAAACAGTTCTGGAGCGAATTTTTTGCTCGAAAGGCTACGTGCCAATGCCAGAATGGAATCGACGAGACATGCGAGCTCAGTTCGCAAAGATTACAAATCTCGGTGAACTCTTCAAGCAAAAAGACATTCGATTTTCGAAAGAATTTGTCGTCTGGTTCCAAAACGAAGATCTCTGTTTTTACCAAATCAGAGACACGCATAAGGTTGTTTTTTATTATTTTGTAACAGGTACTCATAATCATAATTCAATCTGTTTGACATGCATGAAAGAATCCTTGAAAACGTTTCAAATCACGTGCCCCTTCAAAAGACATTACTTCAACGTTCGATTTCATCACGTGCAATCTTCTTCGTATTGGTGCATCAAATGCAAACAAGTGCCTCTATTTCAAATCTTAAGTCTTCGAGATTACGAGGCACAGTATGGTGAACAAAATGGAATACACGTAAGGGTCGAATATTTTATTTAAAACATTTTTTTCCGTAAAGGGGAAAAAAATATTTCACTTCATTTCTATTGAAGTAATTTCAGTGACATATTATGAAATTTAAAATGTTCTGTGTTTTAATAAATACTATTTTTATACTATTTTGTCTCAATGTATGTAGAATTATAATATATGACTCATGCCCATTTTTTTTTTTTTTTTTTTTTTTTTTTTTTTTTTTTTTGAACCAGCAGAAAAAAAAAGAAAACGCTGGATGATTTCAATGAATAATTTCAAATTACGGATTCTCGAAATTTAAATAAAAATCACTGTTATATATTTAAACAGAGTGTATAATAATTTGTTACTCATTATTATTATTTTTTTTTTTACGCGTCGTTGTGGTAATTTTTGAAATTCAATATTTGAAAAACGTCAGATTTGATCTCTAACGCAATTTGTCTAACAAGCTTTTCAGAAATCCAAGACGATGGTCATAAACAGGAATTTTACTGTAGACGTAATAATAATAATAATAATAATAATAGCACGCAACTCTTCTGGTGCTTAATTCCGCCTCGTGCCACGGCGATGCCTGTAAATGTCGTTTCTCCTTCCGTTGAGTGTGTGTGCAGTTAAATGTGCAGAGATCTCAGTACAATAGATTTTTTTTTTTTTTTTTTTTTTCAAATGAAGATATAACTGGATTTTTATGCTACACGAATACCGAATATATATATATATATATATATATATATATATATATATTAAATGGGTGGGAACATAGTAGAAAAAAATTGTGGTATATTTGAAAATGATCTACAAACAAAATCGTTTGCAATGTTTCAAACATAATGAAAATTATATGAGGTTTTTTTTTTTTTTTTTTAAGTGTAGCTTTATTTTTTCTCTTCAGAGTACGTTATAAACTCGGTTGACCGGAGAGGGAATTCGTAGGACTGTGAGTGAAAAAACTTCTTTAGGCACGTTTTTTTTTTTTTTTTTTTTTTTTTTTTTTTTTTTTTTTTTTTTGAGATGGGACGCGATCCACTGTTACCGACCACTGTATGTACATGTCGGTACGAGGCGCGTCATATTTCATGTATTTGTAAATTTACGCAAATAGATTGCATGTATTATTTTTCGCGCATTAAATGAAAATAATTTTTTGTAGTATATGATGATGAATAATTAATACTAATAAATAAATAAAAAAACACTTCGTTTAAATCCCGACGTTAAAGTTTTTTTCACTTCTCCCGGAGTTCCCCCCCCCCCTTTTTTTTTAAACTTAGTCTTCCGAAACCTTTGTGGAATTTAAAAAAAAAAAAAAAAAAAAAAAAAAAAAAAAAAAAAAAACGTTGCCGGTTGATAATTGCTGCGACAGGGAGAGAAAATTGCCAAAAGTGAATTGAACTAAATTTCATTCAGTTCAAAAATAATAACAATAATAATTCGAGACTACTTTTTTTTTTTGACAGTTGTTTCACCTCATTTAACGATGACTGGGTTGGAAAATTTTTCATAATGTATGCTTGATACATTATTTTACGTATATAATATTTTACGTATATTTTACGTAGAAATACTGAACACATATATAATTTCAATCTCTATTTATACTTAAAGTTTAAATTTTTAAATAAATTTTTTTTTTTAAAAATTCAATTTTTTTTTAAAATAAAAACTGTTACGATTTGTTGAATCTCAAAATAATTAAATTATTACGTTTAACGTATTAAGTTTAAATTTTAAATTAAATTTACAAAAAAAAATGAACCACCAAATGGAAGAACATATTTATTTTTCAACACATTCTTTTGACGTAGCGTTTAATTGTGAGTTCGAAGAAAAGAACAAAAACCATCGTATAGATTTATGCGGCCATAAAAAATAGTTAGTGAAACAAATCCTTCCTTCTTCCAACCGTACCAGTAGTGTTTCTTTTTGCCCGTTTTCTTTTATCGCTATTGGCGGGAAAACTATACAGATCCCTCTGTCACACTTTTTTTTTAGCGACGAGGGACAAAATAGAAATAACACCCTTTCTCACTCTTGTTGCAATGAGAAAATATATCAATACTTCCCTGTGCGTTCATTTTTACAGAAATTTCGAGACCGCTAAAAGACTCGTTCGGACGTTTCAAAATGAATATAATTTTGGCAGTCAGGGGTTTTCAGTTAAACCCATTACTTCTAACGACATACTTGATTAAAAAAAAAAACTCATGGCAGCGATGTTTTAAGAAAAACTGTAAGACAAGGCATTCAAGATTTCGCAATATGAGTATAGTCATAAAGGTTACTTGACGTGTTCCGAATTTATCGACGGTTTCATTAAAGCTACATTTTTTTTTTTTACTGCTTCTACAAACAGGACTGTTACTAAAATACCCATAAATGAAGAAAAAAAAATAATAATCCAATATATTCCTGACGAAGATTTTTACGACTACCAGATCTGAAAGTGAAGAAATAGATTAATAATAGAGTGTTTTTTTTTTCTAATAAATAAATATTTTTTTTGTCATTATATTGTTTATTATTTCAAATTAATTTGTATACAGTATATGACATTGATATCACATGAGCCTATAAGTTGAAAGTAAAACATTTATTTTTTTTAATTATCTTCATTCTTTCTTTTTTTGGACTTCTTCCAATTGGTGTGCCCGGTTACAAAGAACTTAAAATCCCTCCTTTAAAAATTTAGACAAAGAAGGTTTATTTTGTTATTGTCGATTTTAGACATAATGTTGATGATGAAATAATATATATTTTATATACTATTCTTATAAAGCTGTTCTGAAGATCCTATGAAATACGGGTACTTTTTTTCCCCTAGCTGCTGTAATCTGAGAAAAAAAACCAGATATTTCGTTTTTTTTTTTTTTTGTTTTTTTTTTTTGTTTATACTTTATTGATCTGAGTCTAGAAGATATTGGGTGTCTTTAAAAACGGCTGTGGTTGGAAAAAAAAGAGAAAATTGACTATCGGCATTAATTTTTTTTATAACAAAATACAAGCAGGGAAGAAAGAGCTATGCTCGGTCAAAATTAGCTTTAAGTTCAAATATTACGGAATATCTTTCAATTTGCACCAAGTACGTGCTTTGTCGTTGATAACCTTAAAAGTCACAACTTTGACGAAACGATGACAGATTTTCGGCTTTGTTTAATGTCAACTATTCAACAACTGTTACATTCTTCATTTCCATCGAAACGCATAATGACAGCAAAATGATCCACTAATCGATTTTTTTTTCCTCCAGAAAATATGACTTTTCCCAATGACCTCCCATGTGTCCGAAAACCGTACCATACAAAATTCAATTAGTTATTTTGATCAAATCCAAAAATGAATCGCTAATCGAAACTTCTCGACCATACGAGCTATCCCATTAGCTTTCTCGTTTCCGAAAACCGTAGAATACTAAATCTAGTTCAAATCGTATGAAACGTTTTTAAGGTAAATTTAAGTAATCGAAAGTTCTCGAACACGTCCGAAGGTTTTCTGTTGCCGGTAGGATTCGTCAAAAATCGTTAGAGCCTTTTTTAAGATAAAATATGCATATATATATATATATATATATATATATAACCACACACACACAAGATTTGCTCATATTAGAATATATAATAAATGAATAGTCCGAATTGTGTAGTCTAAATATGTGAATACGAGGACATGACAATATGTAACCAATCCCAAAATTTCAAACGAAGTTTTTTTTTTACTACACCGTGCTCTCGTGCAATTTCTATACTATGTTGTTGAGTTTTTAATATAGCATATTTGGCGTTGAAAATGAGTGAAAGAATAATCGTTCAATCATAAAATCTTTTTTTTTATGTAATTTAAAAAGAAATGAGATGGATATACAGAAATGCAACATTTTATAAGTTTCTCATCACTGCGTCATTTTAATGCGGTCCTGTTACCGGTCCACGTATCTAATAATGTGATGTTTCATCACTACATCGTTTTTCCGCGCCGTTGTTTTTTTTTTCCTGCGAGCAACATTCGAAGTGAAACTGCGAGTGAAAAAAAAAACAAAAGGACAATTCTGAGATCGTTGCGTAGCAGACCACTGCGATTGATCTCTAGTTTTGATCAACGAGTTGCAGTTAAGGAAAATAAAAAAAAAACATTTTGAAGACAGGAAGGGACACCTTTCATCGCGACATCCTTTAGACCAGACGAGCTATTATTATTTCAGCAGGCCAATGAAAGTCCATTTAGCTGCTGCCGATAGTCAAATTTCTCTATTTTTTTCCAACCACAGTCATTTTTAAAGACACCCAATACCTTCTAGACTAAGATCAAAAAAAAAAAAAAAAAAAAAAAAAAAAAAAAAAAAAAAAAACGAAATATCTGGGTTTTTTTTATGAGATTACAGCAGCTAGGGGAAAAAAACTACCAGTATTTCATACGATCTTCAGAACAGCTTTATAAGAATAGTATAAAATATATAAATTATTTCATCATCAGCATTCAGTCTAAAATCGACAATAACAAAATAAACCTTCTTTGTCTAAATTTTTAAAGGAGGGATTTTAAGTTATTTGTAACCGGGCACACCAATTGGAAGAAGTCCAAAAAAAAAAAGAAAGAATGGAGATAATTAAAAAAAACAAAAAAACTTTTTACTTTCAACTTATAGGCTCATGTGATATCAATGTCATATACTGTATACAAAATAATTTGAAATAATAAACAATATAATGACAAAAAAAATATTTATTTATTGGAAAAAAAAAACACTCTATTATTAATCTATTTCTTCACTTTCAGATCTGGTAGTCGTAAAAATCTTCGTCAGGAATATATTGGATTATTATTATTTTTTTCCTCGTTTATGGGTATTTTAGTAACAGTCGTGTTTGTAGAAGGAGTAAAAAAAAAAATGTAGCTTTAATGAAACCGTCGATAAATTCGGAACATGTCAAGTAACCTTTATGACTATAGTCATATTGCGAAATCTTGAATGCCTTGTCTTACAGTTTTTCTTGAAACATCGCTGCCATGAGTTTTTTTTTTTTTTAAATCAAGTATGTCGTTAGAAGTAATGGGTTTAACTGAAAAACCCCTGACTGCCAAAATTATATTCATTTTGGAACGTCCAAAGGAGTCTTTTAGCGGTCTCGAATTTTCTGTGAAAATGAACGCACAGGGAAGTATTGATATATTTTCTCATTGCAACAAGAGTGAGAAAGGGTGTTATTTCTATTTTGTCCCTCGTCGCTAAAAAAAAAAATAATAATAATAAAAAAAAAAAAAACGTGTGACAGAGGGATCTGTATAGTTTTCCCGCCAATAGCGATAAAAAAAAAAAAAAACGGGCAAAAATAAACACTACCGGTACAGTTGGAAGAAGGAAGGATTTGTTACACTATTTTTTTATGGCCGCATAAATCTATACGATGGTTTTTGTCCTTTTCTCCGAACTCACAATTAAACACTACGTCAAAAGAATGTGTAGAAAAATAAATGTGTTCTTCCATTTGGTGGTTCAATTTTTTTTCTCTTTTTTTTGTAAATTTAATTTAAAATTTAAACTTAATACGTTAAACGTAATAATTTAATTATTTTGAGATTCAACAAATCGTAACAGTTTTTATTTTTAAAAAAATTGAAAAAAAATAATATTTAAAATTTTAAACTTTAAGTATAAATAGAGATTGAAATTATATATGTGTTCAGTATTTGGTCTGGTAGACCAAAAATTTACGTCGGGGGCGTATATATATATAGCATAATTGGCGTTAAAAATGAGTAAAAGAATAATCGTTCAATCATAAAATCTTTTTTTTATGTCATTTAAAAAAAAATGTGATGTATATACAGAAATGCAACATTTGATAAGTTTCTCATCACTGTGTCATTTTAATGCGGTCCTGTTACCGGCCCATGTATCTAATAATGTGATGTTTCATCACTACATCGTTTCTCCACGCCGTTCTTTTTTTTTCCTGCTAGGAACATTCGAAGTGAAACTGCGAGTGAAAAAAAAAGGACAAATCTGAGATCGTTGCGTAGCAGTTTTAGACCACCGCGATTGATCTCTAGTTTTGATCAACGAGTTACAGTTGAGGAAAAGAAAAAAAAAACATTTTGAAGACAGGAACGGACACATTTCATCGCGACATCCTTTAGACCAGACGAGTTATTATTATTTCAGCAGGCCAATGAAAGTCCATTTAGCTGCTGCCGATAGTCAATTTTCTCTTTTTTTCCAACCACAATCGTTTTTAAAGACACCCAAAATCTTGTAGACTTAGATCAATGAAGTATCAAAAAAAAAAAAAAAAAAAAAAAAAAAAAAAAAAAAAAAAAAACGAAATATCTGGGTTTTTTTTTCTGAGATTACAGCAGCTAGGGAAAAAAACTACCAGTATTTCATAGGATCTTCAGAACAGCTTTATAAGAATAGTATAATATATATATTATTTCATCATCAGCATTATGTCTAAAATCGACAATAACAAAATAAATATTCTTTGTCTGAATTTTTAAAGGAGGGATTTTAAGTTATTTGTAACCCGGCACACCAATTGGAAGAAGTCCAAAAAAAAAAGTAAGAATGGAGATAATTAAAAAAAAAAAACTTTTTACTTTCAACTTATAGACTCATGTGATATCAATGTATATATATATATATATATATACATATATACGATATATATATATGTACGTTATATATATATATATATGAATTTATTTAAAAAACTACAGTACAATACAAACAAGTTCTTTAGCACAATACAAACGTAAAATAATGTATCAAGCATACATTATGAAAAATTTTCCGTCATCGTTAAATGAGGTGAAACAACTGTCGAATAGTAGTCTCGAATTATTGTTATTATTATTTTTTTTTTGAACAGAATGAAATTTGGTTCAATTCACTTTTGGCAATTTTCTCTCCCTGTCGCAGCAATTTTCAACCGGGAACGTTTTTTTTTTTTTTTTTTTTACATGATTTTTTTTTTTTTTTTTTTTTTTTTATTCCACAAAGGTTCGGCAAGACGCAGTTAAAAAAAAGGGGGGGGGAACTCCTTGAGAAGTGAAAAAAACTTTAACGACGGGATTTAAACGAAGTGTTTTTTTTTAATTTATTTATTAGTATTATTTATTCATCATTATATACTACAAAAAATTATTTTCATTTAATGCGCGAAAAATAATACATGCAACCTATTTGCGTAATTTTACAAATACATGAAATATGACGCGCCTCGTACCGACATGTACATACAGTGGTCGGTAACAGTGGATCGCGTCCCATCTCAAAAAAAAAAAAAAAAAAAAAAAAAAAAAAAACGCTCCTCAAGAAGTTTTCACTCACAGTCTTACGAATTCCCCCTCTTGTCAACCGAGTTTATAACGTACTGTGAAGAGAAAAAAAAAGCTACACTTAAAAAAAAAACCTCATATAATTTTCATTATGTTTGAAATATTGCAAACGATTTTGTGGGTAGATCATTTTCAAATATACCAGAATTTTTTTCTACTATGTTCCCACCCATTTAAATATATATATATACAGTCAAACCCCGATTTAGTGCCATTTTTTTCTACTATGTCCCCACCCAGTTAAATATATATATATATATATATATATATATATATATATATATATTTGGTATTCGTGTAGCATAAAAATCCAGTGGCGTTCTATCTTCATTTGCAAAAAAAAAAAAAAAAAAAAAAAAAAAATCTATTGTGCTGAGATCTCTGCACATTTAACTGCACACACACTCAACGGAAGGAGAAACGACATTTACAGGCATCGGCGTGGCACGAGGCGGAATTAAGCACCAGAACAGTTGCGTGCTAGAGATCAAATCTGACGTTTTTTTTTTTTTTTTTTTTTTTTTTTTTTTTTTTTTTTTTTTTTATTGAATTTTAAAAACTACCACAACGAGGCGTAAAAAAAATAAATAATAATAATGAGTAACAAATTATTATACACTCTGTTTAAATATATAACAGTGATTTTTATTTAAATTTCGAGAATCCATTATTTGAAGTTATTCATTGAAATCATCCAGCGTTTTTTTTTTTTTTTTCTGCTGGCTCAAAAAAAAAAAAAAAAAAAAAAAAACTTTGGGCATGAGTCATATATTATAATTCTACATACATTTAGACAAAATAGTATAAAAATAGTATTTATTAAAACACAGAACAATTTAAATTTCATAATATGTCACTGAAATTACTTCAATAGAAATGAATTGAAATATTCCCCCCCCCTTTTTAAATAAAATATTTGACCTTTACGTGTATTCCATTTCGTTCACCATACTGATCCTCGTAATCTCGAAGACTTAAGATTTGAAATAGAGGCACTTGTTTGCATTTGATGCACCAATACGAAGAAGATTGCACGTGATGAAATCGAACGTTGAAGTAATGTCTTTTGAAGGGGCACGTGATTTGAAAAGTTTTCAAGGATTCTTTCATGCATGTCAAACAGATTGAATTATGATTATGAGTACCTGTTACAAAATAATAAAAAACAACCTTATGCATGTCTCTGATTTGGTCAAAACAGAGATCTTCGTTTTGGAACCAGACGACAAATTCTTTCGAATAACGAATGTCTTTTTGCTTGAAGAGTTCACCGAGATTTGTAATCTTTGCGAATTGAGCTCGCATGTCTCGTCGATTCCCTTCTGGCATTGGCACGTAGCCTTTCGAGCAAAAAATTCGTTCGAGAACTGTTTCAGGTAATAGAAAATTCAGTTCTTTCCATTTATCGTCACTCGCCTGTCGAACAACGACTGCTATACACCGATCTTTTAAACTGGGCAATAGCTTTTGAACACAGAATTTCGTCGAATGTGATCCAGTTGACGATAATGAACAAGGGAAAAATTTTCGGATGTGTTTAAAAAATCATCGTATGCAGAAGTATCTCTACATAAAGGATGAGGCACAGATCTAAAGAAATTGGTTCTTGCAATCTTAGCAATTTTACATTTATAAAAGGACCATAACAGATGAGGTACACCGACTCTGTCGCAGATGCGTTGATGAAGTCTGTTAGGTGCGTCAGTCATCTTTCGAGCTGTTGTGGAATCGTTATTAAATTCAGAAAAGAACTCGTCATCGTTTATGCTGTTTTTTTTTTTTTTTTTTTTTTTTTTTTTTTTTTTTTTTTTTTTACAAACAGGTAAAAATTTCAGTGTTGAATAATATATACGTTTTATATATATATATACATTTTTTTAATGCGTCGCTTTGATTTGCTTTTGATTTATCACGTGGCCTCTTTTTTTTTAATG
Source organism: Maratus michaelseni (assembly GCA_963931845.1). NCBI lineage: Eukaryota > Metazoa > Arthropoda > Arachnida > Araneae > Salticidae > Maratus > Maratus michaelseni. The sequence goes on along the minus strand of OZ007593.1, from coordinate 220,024,255 downwards.
ATGCAATTCTCTCTCTAGTCATAGAATGTCTGTAAAAATCTTAAGACTCACAACCCTTTTTTTTAACAATACCGTACCTGCGCACAAAAGTTAGATCTGTTTGAGTTGCCGCAATTCATTGCTATGTGATATCTCAAGTATATATATTTTTGTTTTTATTCAATCAAACTCGCGAAATGGTTATTATTACTTTTAAAGTGATACGTTGTTGTGTGTAACCACGTTTTTTTTTACACTCATCCCAGAAGAAAAAAAATTTTCCGGTGTTTTGGGAGGTTTTCTTTATCTGGTCTTTGCAAAAAAAAAAAGAACATGTCTTCTGATTTCACGCTTGCGAGCTTTTTTTTGCTCTGGTCAAGTTCGACATATTTCGTCTTTTCATTAAAAGAGATTCTTTTGATTGGTGGAACCGGAGTGTGACGGTACGAAACTCGTTTTTAATCACTCGATTAATATATATATATATATATATATATATATATATATATATCTGTGTGTGTGTGTGTGTGTGTGTGTGCGTATATTTCCCACAGTCATGGATATTCCGACTCCAAAAGGGACAGTCACTTTTGATATTCACAAGTTCGGTGAAAAAGATTGGGAAAATGGTCGCATTGCTACTTGTTCAGTAGAAAGTAAACAAAAAGACGAAACCCTCATAGCTAAATGTTTCAATATTAGTAAATATTCTTATTTCGACGAACCTTTCAAGTTACTCACCGAACAGCTTAAATCTCTGGGTTATTCCGTTCAAGACGAACCGCTGAAGCACATTCGAACTTCGTTGGATGACACTTATACATACACGTTTCAGGAAGAGAATTTTTGTATATTCATCGAAGTTTATTATGGTTTCTCATTTCGACAAGTTTGAGAATGATCGTGTTGAATAAAAAAATTACATGGACTGCAGATCGGAATTACAAAAAAGCTTGAACTTTATTTGATCCTTCAAGAGTGGTTAACCTTAATTTACTACACCGGAATTTTTTTTTCCTTTATTTTAAATAGGTGTTGTTCGAAGTGCATTTTTTTCAGAAAGGGAACTTTGTTCGCTCATTTTTTTGAGGCATTGTACACAAGTGCGAGTCATGAACTCACAGCTTTCACTCGGTTAGAGTAAACCTCAATTAGGCTATTCCGACCTTGAAGATTTTTTTATATTAGCGTTTTAATGAAAATATTTACAATATAAATACAGTACATAACAATCAATTATTTTTCATTCCAGATTTGGGAACATTTTTACGCAAAACTCTGAACTACATTTACAGAAATTGTACTGATTTCAAAATAATATGGAAATATTTAATTAAATGTAGGAAAACCTTCTCGAAGTTTTACGAATTTTTAATCTCAAAATGTCAATTACGGAAATTTCATTGAGTTTTAGAAAAATGAAACTTTTCCGAAAACATTTCTGTGATATTCCGTGTATTGTTTGCGATTTTTTGTTCACAATTTAGACTTTATTAACTTGAGTAGCATGTATCGACTAGTGGATACAGGGGAGCACAGGAATTAAAATGAATATCATTTATGTTAATAAATATTTAAAACAGCTTTTTCATATGCATTTCTTGCGAAATTGGAATGAAAGAAACTCAGGTTAGTGAAACGAGTAAAAATAATGTAATTACAAAAGCAACAGAGATTTTTATAAACTGCGAGTTACACTTCTCATTTTGGAGTCAGACCATTAACATATAAAGAATCTACACTTTTGTTTCTCCTTTTCGAGGTGCATAGGTGTGTGTTATTTTGAGCAATACTTCAACAATCTTGCCTTATTTATATATTTTTTGGTTAAGTTATTTATGTATGTGTTTATCCGATAAATTTGTTAATTAAGCCAATATTTTATTATTTATTGTTAAGTTCTGCAAAGAATAAACTATGATTTATCTCAACAATACGCAAATCTTTTCGTTTTTCGCTTCTAACCTTTGTCTTACTTTTCTTTCACGGATAAACTTTTCTTAGTGATATATGGTTTCATAAGAACATATTTAATAATAGTTTAAATGATATACTTTTTGTTTCGTTTTCACTATGAAATTTCGTCCTTAAGTTCAAAATCTTTAATCAAAGCTTCAACTTTATTTGACGTGCAGGATTATGCGACTCTTCCTGAAGCATTGTTGTCGTGAATCACAGCAAATCTCTTTGAAAATATCATACATAGTCCACTGAAGTACTCCTTCAAAAATTCTTTCATTACAGTAACAAATTTATAGGTTTCAAACTTTTGAAAAAACATCTTCTACATGGTTCGTACGACACGGCAAGCCTCGGAGGATTTGAATACTAGACATTTCGTAAATCCACATAAATTACATAAAGAAATATCTGCCTAATTAATGCAGAAAGTTTGTATATTCAAATACATTGAATCCCTAATTTTACAATCCCTTTGATACACTCGCGATCTTATAAGTTCTTATAAAGGTGAATTGCTGCTGTAAAGAACTAAGTAAAATATAGACTTCCATGTATAGATAAGAAAAAAGAAAATTCTCTGGAATGTAAATAATAACAAGCCATTTTGACGTTTCTTTTCTTAAAGGTGTTTTGCAACATATTTAGAGTCATGGGGATATTATATTTATCGCCAGTATTGTTATAATGATATCTCGTCTAGACTGATGATAATTATTATTACCTTGTCAGAAAAATATTTCCCTGAATACAAAAATTATTCATATACACTAGAAATTAGATAGATATATGAAACTGGTCCCAAAATGTTGGTAAAATAACCACGTTTCGAGGACAACAAGAAACACACATCAATAAGTAGCCATATGAGAGCCCTTTTTAGTACGTAGTACATCAGAAGATAGTCAATTTTATTTCCAGTTCTCTGTACGTCTGTAACAGTACATGTGGACTTGAATTTTTCGTACCACAACGTAATGCACATGGCATCGAGAATCGTCGTTACGTTGTTCAAAATTTTTTCTGCACTGTTTTTGGTGACGGGTTTCGTGATACTAGAGGACACAGTAAGCTTCTTCATGATATGTGTACATTTAAGGTTTCCTGGACACTTACGCCTACCTTACCCTATGACCACATTACGGAAACGTTTAGCAAAATTTGGTTAGGTTTCCAATATTTTGGCAAGAATTTAGCAAGTATATCTTATATGTAGCGGATATGAATAAGTTTTGTAATCAGCAAAAGGCTTTTCGGACGCCCGTACATTTTAATCTATACTAATATTATAAAGGAGTAAAGATTGTTTGTTTGTTTGTTTGTTTGTTTGTAGGGGGTAATCTCTGGAACTACCGAACCGATTTCAAAAGTGATGGTGGCAAATTGATGGTGACAACCCCTGCTCCAACATAGGCTATATTTTATGTCGGTGCCACTAACTCCAGGGGGTGCAGGAGCAAAAAACGTTCTAAAATTGCGATTTTTTAGCTATCAAACTGGCTATCAAGCCCTGAGAGCTTGCCAGCCGGTTCTGTATGTATGTATGTACGTACGTAATGCGATAACTCTTCATAGAAATATTCGATTTCCTTTAAACTTTGTTTATAGATTCACTGTGTTAAGGCGCTTCCCTGATTAGTTTTCGGGATTGATTGGTTAAGTATAAAGGGGGGAACAAAGGGTTAATCCCCCCCTTAATTTATATAAATCGGTTTTTCATGCAGAATTATTCCGTTTTCCTTCAAATTTTGTTTATAGGTTCATTGGGTTAAGACGCTTCCCTGATTACTTTTCGGGATTGATTGGTTAAGTATAAAGGAGGGAACAGGGGGCATATCCCCCCTTAATTTATATAAATGGGTTTTTCATGCAGAATTATCCCATTTCCTTCAAATTTTAGTTATAGGTTCACTGTGTTAAGGCGCATCCCTGATTAGTTTTCGGGATTTATTGTTTAAGTATAAAGGGGGGAACGGAGGGCTAATACCCCCTTATTTTATATAAATGGGTTTTTCTTGCAGAATTATTCCGTTTTCCTTCAAATTTTGTTTATAGGTTCACTGTGTTAAAGCGCTTCCCTGATTAGTTTTTCGGGATTGATTGGTTAAGTATAAAGGGGGGAACGGAGGGATAATCCCCCCTTTATTTTATATAAATGGGTTTTTCATGCAGAATTATTCCGTTTTCCTTCAAATTTTGTTTATAGGCTCACTGTGTTAAGGCGCTTCTCTGATTAGTTTTCGGGATTGATTGGTTAAGTATAAAGCGGGGGAACGGGGGGATATCCCCCCCTTAATTTATATAAATGGGTTTTTCATGCAGAATTATCCCATTTCCTTCAAATTTTATTTATAGGTTCACTGTGTTAAGGCGTTTCCCTGATTAGTTTTCGGGATTGATTGGTTAAGTATAAAGGAGGGCACGGGCGGCATATCCCCCCTTATTATATATAAATGAGTTTTTCATGCAGAATTATTCCGTTTTCCTTCAAATTTTGTTTATAGGTTCACTGTGTTAAGGCGCTTCCCTGATTAGTTTTCGGGATTGATTGGTTAAGTATAAAGCGGGGGAACGGGGGGATATCCCCCCCTTAATTTATATAAATGGGTTTTTCATGCAGAATTATCCCATTTCCTTCAAATTTTATTTATAGGTTCACTGTGTTAAGGCGTTTCCCTGATTAGTTTTCGGGATTGATTGGTTAAGTATAAAGGAGGGCACGGGCGGCATATCCCCCCTTATTATATATAAATGAGTTTTTCATGCAGAATTATTCCGTTTTCCTTCAAATTTTGTTTATAGGTTCACTGTGTTAAGGCGCTTCCCTGATTAGTTTTCGGGATTGATTGGTTAAGTATAAAGGGGGGGAACGGGAGGATAATCCCCCCCTTAATTTATATAAATAAGTTTTTCATGCAGAATTATCCCATTTCCTTCAAATTTTGTTTATAGGTTCATTGGGTTAAGACGCTTCCCTGATTAGTTTTCGGGATTGATTGGTTAAGTATAAAGGAGGGAACAGGGGGCATATCCCCCCTTAATTTATATAAATGGGTTTTTCATGCAGAATTATCCCATTTCCTTCAAATTTTATTTATAGGTTCACTGTGTTAAGGCGCATCCCTGATTAGTTTTCGGGATTTATTGTTTAAGTATAAAGGGGGGAACGGAGGGCTAATACCCCCTTATTTTATATAAATGGGTTTTTCTTGCAGAATTATTCCGTTTTCCTTCAAATTTTGTTTATAGGTTCACTGTGTTAAAGCGCTTCCCTGATTAGTTTTTCGGGATTGATTGGTTAAGTATAAAGGGGGGAACGGAGGGATAATCCCCCCTTTATTTTATATAAATGGGTTTTTCATGCAGAATTATTCGGTTTTCCTTCAAATTTTGTTTATAGGCTCACTGTGTTAAGGCGCTTCTCTGATTAGTTTTCGGGATTGATTGGTTAAGTATAAAGCGGGGGAACGGGGGGATATCCCCCCCTTAATTTATATAAATGGGTTTTTCATGCAGAATTATCCCATTTCCTTCAAATTTTATTTATAGGTTCACTGTGTTAAGGCGTTTCCCTGATTAGTTTTCGGGATTGATTGGTTAAGTATAAAGGAGGGCACGGGCGGCATATCCCCCCTTATTATATATAAATGAGTTTTTCATGCAGAATTATTCCGTTTTCCTTCAAATTTTGTTTATAGGTTCACTGTGTTAAGGCGCTTCCCTGATTAGTTTTCGGGATTGATTGGTTAAGTATAAAGCGGGGGAACGGGGGGATATCCCCCCCTTAATATATATAAATGGGTTTTTCATGCAGAATTATCCCATTTCCTTCAAATTTTATTTATAGGTTCACTGTGTTAAGGCGTTTCCCTGATTAGTTTTCGGGATTGATTGGTTAAGTATAAAGGAAGGCACGGGCGGCATATCCCCCCTTATTATATATAAATGAGTTTTTCATGCAGAATTATTCCGTTTTCCTTCAAATTTTGTTTATAGGTTCACTGTGTTAAGGCGCTTCCCTGATTAGTTTTCGGGATTGATTGGTTAAGTATAAAGGGGGGGGGAACAGGAGGATAATCCCCCCCTTAATTTATATAAATAAGTTTTTCATGCAGAATTATCCCATTTCCTTCAAATTTTGTTTATAGGTTCATTGGGTTAAGACGCTTCCCTGATTAGTTTTCGGGATTGATTGGTTAAGTATAAAGGAGGGAACAGGGGGCATATCCCCCCTTAATTTATATAAATGGGTTTTTCATGCAGAATTATCCCATTTCCTTCAAATTTTATTTATAGGTTCACTGTGTTAAGGCGCATCCCTGATTAGTTTTCGGGATTTATTGTTTAAGTATAAAGGGGGGAACGGAGGGCTAATACCCCCTTATTTTATATAAATGGGTTTTTCTTGCAGAATTATTCCGTTTTCCTTCAAATTTTGTTTATAGGTTCACTGTGTTAAAGCGCTTCCCTGATTAGTTTTTCGGGATTGATTGGTTAAGTATAAAGGGGGGGAACGGAGGGCTAATCCCCCCTTATTTTATATAAATGGGTTTTTCATGCAGAATTATTCCGTTTTCCTTCAAATTTTGTTTATAGGTTCACTGTGTTAAGGCACTTCCCTGATTAGTTTTCGGGATTGATTGGTTAAGTATAAAGGGGGGAACGGAGGAACTAATCATCCCCCCTTAATTTATATAAATGGGTTTTTCATGCAGACTTATCCCATTTGCTTCAAAATTTGTTTATAGGTTCATTGGATTAAGACGCTTCCCTGATTAGTTTTCGGGATTGATTGATTAAGTATAAACGGGGGGGGGGGGAACGGAGGGGGCTAATCCCGCCTTAATTTATATAAATGGGTTTTTCATGCAGAATTATCCGATTTTCTTCAAATTTTGTATATATATTCATTGTAATTAGAGATTTACCTGATTAGTTTAAGGGGTTAATTAGTTAACTATGGGGGGTAATGGGGGGAAGACCCCCCCCCTTTAATATATTGTTATTTCTTTATTTTTCGATGGGCTTATTTCAAATTATTTGAAATAAGAGTATAATATACAATTAGTATGAATAGCCTGTTAACTCAATGCCCACAGTTTAACTGCGCAGTTTTATTTTTTATTTTTTATACTGAAGGAGCTAGAAATTTGAAATTTGTCATTGTAGTTACTTATAAGATGTAAATGCTCTCTAAGAACAAAATAAAAACGAAATTGAAATTTAAAAGGGTGAAATGAGCAAAAAGCGTTCTATAAACAGTCTAAATTACAATTTCTATGAAATCTCTGGAACTACAGAACCGATTTCAAAAGTAATGGTGGCAAATTGATGGGGACAATCCCTATTCCAACATAGGCTATATTTTATGTCGGTGCCACTAACATCAATGGGGTGCAGGATCGAAAAATGTTCGAAAATTGCGACTTTTTTATACTGAAGTGGCAAGAAATTTGAAATTTAGTATTGTAAGTACTTATAAGATGTAAATGGTGTCTAAGAATAAATTTAAAAAAAAATCGAAATTTAAATTACAATTTCTATGGAATCTCTGGAACCACGGAACCGATTTAAAAAGTGATGGTGGCAAATTGGTTGTGACAATCCCTGCTCCAACAGCCTCTTTAATAAAAAGAAAACTGCCCAGTTAAACTGAGGGCATTGAGCTCACAGGCTATTCACACTAATTGTATATTATACTCGTATTTCAAAGAATTTGAAATAAGCCCCTTGAAAAATAAAGAAATCGACAATATATTAAGGGGGGGTTATCCCCCCGTTACCCCCTCATAGTTAACTAATGAACCCCTTAAACTAATCAGGGAAGCCTCTTATTACAATGAATATATATATACAAAATTTGAAGAAAATCGGATAATGCTGCTTGAAAAACCCATTTATATAAATTAAGGGGGATTGGCCCCCGTCCCCCCCTTTATACTTAACCAATCAATCCCGAAAACGAATCAGGGAAGCGTCTTAACCCAATGAACCTATAAACAAATTTTGAAGCAAATAGGATAATTCTGCATGAAAAACCCATTTATATAAATTAAGGGGGGTTTAGCACCCCCCGTTCCCCCCACCTTTATACTCAACCATTCAATCACGAAAACTAATCAGGGAAGCGTCTTAATCCAATGAACATATAAACAAATTTTGAAGCAAATGGGATAATTCTGCATGAAAAACCCATTTATATAAATTAAGGGGGGATTAGCCCCCCGTCCCCCCCCTTTATACTTAACCAATCAATCCCGAAAACTAATCAGGGAAGCGTCTTAACCCAATGAAATGATAAACAAATTCTGAAGCAAATGAGATAATTCTGCATGAAAAACCCATTTATATAAATTAAGGGGAGATTAGCCCCCCGTCCCCCCCCCTTTATACTCAACCAATCAATCCCGAAAACTAATCAGGGAAGCGCCTTAACACAGTGAACCTATAAACAAAATTTGAAGGAAAACGGAATAATTCTGCATGAAAAACCAATTTATATAAATTAAGGGGGGGATTAGCCCCCCCCCGTTCCCCTCCCCCTTTATACTTAACCAATCAATCCCGAAAACTAATCAGGGAAGCGCCTTAACACAGTGAACCTATAAACAAAATTTGAAGGCAAACGGAATAATTCTGTATTAAAACCCCATTTATATAAATTAGGGGGGATTAGACCCCCTGTTCCCCCCTTTATATTTAACCAATCAATCCCGAAAACTAATCAGGGAAGCGCCTTAACACAGTCAACCTATAAACAAAATTTGAAGGAAATCGGATATTTCTATGAAGAGTTATTGCGTTACGTACGTACATACGTACATACATACATACATACATACATACAGAACCGGCGGGCACATAAGCTCTCAGGCTTTGACAGCCTGTGAGCTAATAAAAAACTATTCGTTGCTGACGACTGGGTTTTTCGCTAATTGTTGCACCAGATTAATCTCGGAAAATGAAACATTTGAAGTTACTGAAAAAAATGATAGCTCAAAAAGTATTTGTCAGAAAATTGTTAGACAAACTGCGTTTGAAAAATAAAAAATTGTATTTTTCTTGATATTGTTATGAATTTTGTATATATCTGTAAATATTCCATTTGTTTAAATTTATTTTATTTGATTATTGTGAAAATTGCAGTATTATTAATGTATTTCCTATTGAGCATCATGTAACTCAATTCTAAAGGCCTCAGATGGTTTGCAAGGAAAACAACCTTACACCCTCATCTTTATAATGAGTTCTATTGGAAAATCGCCAAGGAATGGGTTTATCGCCAAGTTGGCGATGGTTTTGGCGACTTATTTTTGTCGCCAAATTTGGCGATATATCGCCAAATGTCGCCAAGTTGGCGACGGATTTGGCGACTTTTTGTGCAACCACACCCCCCTTATACCTATACATTGGGATCCTTTCTTGCTTGTGTTCTCTATCGAAAGTTAAAGCACTTTCTGGTAATTTCTAGCATCTGAAGGCTCTGGAATAATCTGGAAAGATCTCTGAAACCTATATAAGGACCTCCATCAGTTCAGTTAGTTAGTTGTCTGTCAACTGCGATTGAATTCATACGAGAGGCTTTGCATTGAGGACTGTGTTTCTCGGATCGATTTTGTCGTTGATACGTCGTATTGAACGCATTGTTTCTGTGTGAAATTTTGCTGTGCTTTTATTGGATTTGAAGATTACTGAATATCTTGTAATTTTCAGAAGATATTTGTGATCGTATTGCACTGTTTATAGTGAATAAAGCCTTTTTATTGTTCTTATATATTGGCATCAGTCCTTACGAACCCCGAGCTCACAACATTTGGTGTCAGGAGTGGGGTTGAATGCCGATCACCAGAGCAATGGAGGCGCAACTGACTAAATTATTGGAGAAATTAGGGGAGATGGATGAGAAAATGACTGCCAACCTTGCTGAGTTGAAAGAAGAAATGAAGAAGGAAATGACTGAGAATCAGGCTGAAATGAAGGAAATGTCGGAAGAAATGAAGAAGGAAATGTCAGCGATAGATGAGAAAATGACTGCGAACCAGGCTGAAATGAAGAAGGAAATGTCAGCGATAGATGAGAAAATGACTGCGAACCAGGCTGAAATGAAGGAAATGTCGGAAGAAATGAAGAAGGAAATGTCAGCGATAGACGAGAAAATGACTGCCAACCTTGGCGACTTAAAAGATGAAATGAAAAAGGATATGTCAACCAACCTTGGAGAGTTGAAAGACTTAATAGAGGATAAAATAACATCTTTAAATGACAGAATTGACGGCGTGGAAGACAAAGTTGAAGGAAGATTTCAAGAAATAGAAGGAAAGGTAGAAGAAATTCAAATGACAGCGAAAACCGTAGAAGAAAGAGTAGAAGAAAAAGTTCAAAAGATCGCCAAGACCGTTGAAGAAAGCATAGAGAATGTAAAAAAAGATTTGGAAAAAATCAAGAAACAGAAGATAACTGCCGTAAACTTTTCCGAAGATTTCAAGTATCCAGATATGCTTCCTCGGGCCTTTATTAAACTTTCGACCTATGACGGCAAATCCTCCTGGCCAGTTTTTAAGACACAATTTGGGATCGTAGCGGACGCCAATGGATGGGATTCCCAGACAAAGGCTTGCCAGTTAGCTGCTTCTCTACGAGCTGATGCTGCCGACGTCTTACAGACTTTGCCTGCAAATGAACCGCTGGATTTTGAAACGCTCGTCAGTGCCTTAGAATTGCGCTTTGGCGAGAAATGCATGAAGGAATATAGCAGACTCCAGCTCAAATCTCAGCAGAAATCCACTGAATCCCTGCAAGAGCTTGCTACGGATGTCGAGAGACTTTCCCATCTTGCTTATCCTGACTGCCCGACTGAAACTAGAGAAAGTTTAGCTCTGCAGCATTTCATCGATGGTGTGCGTGACTTTGAGATCCAGAAACAACTCCGGATTGCAGATCTCAGTGACTTAAAAGGGGCTTTAGTTTATGCCCTGAAATTCGAGGCAGCCCAGCAAGCTACAAGGAAAGATCGACACTTTGTGCGAGCAGCCAACCTGCCTGAGACGTCGGATAGAGCTGTGGAGTGCTTACAGCAGCAGATGAATGACATAATGAGAAAGATGAACTCCATAATGGCCAACAAACCTTACAGGAAGATCAAGTGCTGGAGATGCGGTGGAGAAGGCCATATCCAAATCGACTGCCCAAGACGACCCAGCACCGAAGGTAATAGCTCACCCGCTAACGGAGGAGCAAGAAAACTGATTATTGACCATCTTGCGGGGCGGAGGTTTCCAGATCTTAAGAAGCCTCATTTTCAAGTATGTGAAATTTCTGCAAGAAGTTGCGGCGAGAACGGAGTTTTTCTAGTCGGAAGTGTGAATGATTTGCCCTGTAATATGATCATCGATACAGGAGCCAATGTGACCATCATTCGGAAAGATCTAGCTCAGCGGCTGAAAGAAAAACTCTCCTGGACCCCGCCACGTGTAATCCTTCAAACTGTGACCGGAGATAAGATCGATATACATGGAAGAATGACACTGAAAATAAAGTTTGGGAACGCCGCTTATCGCCATACAGTCTACGTGGCCGATATTTCAGATCCTTTCATACTCGGATTGGACTTTTTAAAAGAGCATGGATTCACACTGGACTTTAAGAATAATGAGTTACGCTCTGCTCAAGAAGATGTCACTATTTTCAAACTTGGAAATGAGTCCGGGTCTATTCAACGGATCACAGCCAAGGCAGATGTTATCATCCCTCCTCGGACTGAAATGATGATACCTGGATTAACTGGAAACGAAAGAATTTTCCAGTATGGCTTGACTGGATATCCTGAGAAGAGCCCAAAGGGAGTGCTAATAGCATCAGTGCTGGTAGATCTGTCGAGAGATGTGATACCTGTGAGGATTGCGAACGTAAGTGAAAAGTCTAGAATTATCCAGAAAGGTGAAGTGCTTGCAACCTGTGCTCCAGTCACCTGTGTTTGCAAAGACCCGAGCTTGACGTTATCGGAGCCGCCTACAAGCTTAACACCTGTAATTGGACGAAATGAAAATTTATATCCTGAACAGAGACATGCCACAGAAAGACTGTTTCAGGAATTTAAGGATGTGTTTTCACAAAACGAGAGTGATATAGGGCGCACTTCACTGACACGTCATAGAATTGATACTGCCAACCATCCACCGATTAAACAGCATCCAAGACGCTTGCCGTTCGCAAAACAAGAAGAGGTTTCTAAGCTCTTACGAGAGATGCAGGATAGTGACATCATCGAACCGTCATCAAGTCCGTGGGCCTCTCCCATCGTGTTGGTCCGGAAGAAAGATGGCTCCACAAGATTTTGTGTGGATTATCGTAAACTTAACGATATCACGAAGAAGGACAGCTATCCTCTACCAAGAATAGACGACACGCTAGATACTCTTTCAGGACATAAATGGTTTTCCACGCTGGATTTGAAGAGTGGATATTGGCAAGTAGAGATCCATCCTGATGACAAAGAGAAGACCGCATTTACTACTGGACAAGGACTTTGGCAATTTAAAGTTATGCCGTTCGGGCTCTGCAATGCTCCAGCAACGTTCGAGCGCCTCATGGAGACAGTGTTAAAAGGTCTGACTTTTGAAGCTTGTCTCATCTACCTAGATGACGTCATCATTGGTGGCCGCACGTTTGAAGAACATCTAGAGAATATTCGAAAAGTGTTAACGAAACTAAGAGCGGCGAATTTAAAGCTGAACCCTTTGAAATGCAAGTTCTTCCAACGAGAAGTAAACTATTTAGGACACATCATCTCAGCTGAAGGTGTTCGAACAGATCCTGAAAAAGTGTCTGCAGTAAAGCACTGGAAACGTCCGGAAAATGTCCATCAGTTGCGAAGCTTTCTGGGACTATGCACTTATTACAGAAAGTTTGTACAGGGGTTATCCAACATCGCAAGACCCTTGCATAGGCTCACTGAAAGCAAACAGAAGTTTCTATGGACACAAGAATGCGACAATTCATTCCAGCGGCTGAAAGAAGCTCTCACATCCTCTCCAGTCCTTACCTATCCAGACCCCGACAAACAATTCATTGTGGACACGGATGCCAGTCAGGAAAGTGTCGGCGCTGTACTTTCCCAAGAAATAGATGGCCAAGAACGAGTCGTAGCATACTGGAGCAAATGTTTATCGAAACCAGAGCGGAATTATTGCGTCACTCGTAAGGAGTTATTAGCTATAGTGAAAGCCATAGAACACTTCCATCACTATCTCTATGGCAGGAAATTTCTCCTTCGTACTGACCACGCATCCCTAACATGGCTAATGAATTTTAAGAACCCAGAGGGCCAAGTAGCCAGATGGATACAACGACTCCAGGAATACGACTTTGACATCAGGCATCGCAAAGGCTCATCGCATGGAAACGCCGATGCCCTATCAAGAAGACCGTGTCACGAGAACTGTCGCTATTGTTCCAGAGCGGAGAGCAAGTATAATCCCGAATATGTCATACGCCAGACGAAGACTTCACTATTGACGCCACCAGATCCCTGGAGTGATGAGAAGATTCGAGAAGATCAAATGGCAGACTCTGAGATCAAACCAATCTTGGAGTTATTAGAATCTTCTAGCACGAAGCCCAGTTGGAAAGACATCTCGACTTACAGTCCTACGACGAAGCAATATTGGGCTCTTTGGAACTCTCTCCACGTCAGGAATGGTGTCCTGTTCCGAAAATTCGAATCGGAAGATGGGAAGACATCTCGGTGGCAGTTGGTACTTCCTCGATCTCGAATCCCAGAGGTCCTCGAAGAATTACATGGCAGTCCCACTGGTGGCCATTTTGGAGTCATGAAAACATTACACAGAGTCCGAGAGCGCTTCTTCTGGGGAAAAGCGAGAGCTGACGTCGAACGATGGTGCAAATCTTGCGATGCATGTGCAGCTCGAAAAGGACCAAAGAAACGTAGCCGAGGAAGACTACATCTCTACAATGTAGGAGCACCTTTCGAACGCATCGCCCTTGACATCCTAGGCCCTCTGCCAAGAAGTGCTGATAGCAACAAATACCTCCTTGTCGTCATGGACTACTTCACGAAATGGCCTGAAGTTTATGCCATCCCTGATCAAGAAGCTTCTACGGTTGCGGATGCCTTGGTACACCAGTGGATATCAAGGTATGGAGTCCCCCTTCAAATGCATTCTGACCAGGGGAGAAATTTCATTTCTGCTGTGATTGAGGGTCTCTGTCAACTTCTCGGAATGGACAAAACTAGGACGACGCCTTTACATCCACAGTCGGATGGCATGGTTGAGAGGTTTAATCGTACCATCCTCAACAACCTCTCACTGCTAGTTTCAAGAAACCAACAAGACTGGGACCAAAAACTTCCCTTGTTTCTCCTCGCCTATCGCAGCGCCGTCCATGAAACGACCGGCTATTCCCCGTCTCAGATGCTTTTCGGTCGTGATCTTCGTCTACCTTGTGATCTGATTTTTGGTCGCCCTCCAGATGCGCCTTCATCGCCAGAGGGATGCGTGCAGAATCTCCAGGCACGATTTGAAGACGTCCACAACTTGGCTCGAGAGCGGATCAACATACAGACGGAGAAGATGAAGACCAGGTACGACACGAAAGCCACGGGACATCAATTCAAAGAAGGTGACAAGGTTTGGTTTTATAATCCGACTCGACGTAAAGGACTTTCTCCCAAACTGCAATCGCACTGGGACGGTCCTTATACAGTCCTAAACAGACTGAACGATTTCGTAATTCGGATCCGAAAGTCACCAAGTTCGAAGCCTAGAGTCGTTCATTACGACAGGCTGGCTCCATACTATGGCCATAGTACTTAGTTCTTGATTGTAAATAGTGTAATGTAAATAATGTAAATTAGTATGACCATGGTCTTGTATATAAGTTAATGTAATAATTTCTTTTGCTTAGCATTATCATTATTAATGTCATTATTATTTAAATACTTGTATGTAATGATGTCTATGCTTTAATTTAATTTAATTTTTTTTTTAAATAAGTGTATATTTTGTATAATTCAGCATTATGAATGTGTTTAATTGTTATTTTCCATGTTTGCTTTAAGTGCTTTGAATAGTATAGCATTTGTTGGTAACGCGTTCGATCAAAGGTTGAACTGCCCGGGACGTGCAGTCCTTGAGAGGGGGGCAATGTTATGAATTTTGTATATATCTGTAAATATTCCATTTGTTTAAATTTATTTTATTTGATTATTGTGAAAATTGCAGTATTATTAATGTATTTCCTATTGAGCATCATGTAACTCAATTCTAAAGGCCTCAGATGGTTTGCAAGGAAAACAACCTTACACCCTCATCTTTATAATGAGTTCTATTGGAAAATCGCCAAGGAATGGGTTTATCGCCAAGTTGGCGATGGTTTTGGCGACTTATTTTTGTCGCCAAATTTGGCGATATATCGCCAAATGTCGCCAAGTTGGCGACGGATTTGGCGACTTTTTGTGCAACCACACCCCCCTTATACCTATACATTGGGATCCTTTCTTGCTTGTGTTCTCTATCGAAAGTTAAAGCACTTTCTGGTAATTTCTAGCATCTGAAGGCTCTGGAATAATCTGGAAAGATCTCTGAAACCTATATAAGGACCTCCATCAGTTCAGTTAGTTAGTTGTCTGTCAACTGCGATTGAATTCATACGAGAGGCTTTGCATTGAGGACTGTGTTTCTCGGATCGATTTTGTCGTTGATACGTCGTATTGAACGCATTGTTTCTGTGTGAAATTTTGCTGTGCTTTTATTGGATTTGAAGATTACTGAATATCTTGTAATTTTCAGAAGATATTTGTGATCGTATTGCACTGTTTATAGTGAATAAAGCCTTTTTATTGTTCTTATATATTGGCATCAGTCCTTTCGAACCCCGAGCTCACAACAATATAAATTTCAAATCTAATGATTATGCCGTTTTTCAAATATTGAATTTCAAAAATTACCAAATTTTCCAATGCAGTACCATAGCGAAACCTTCATGCGTAAAAAGATAATGATAAGGGCGACGTGTCCTGACGTGTATATTGGCTATAGAACGAGTCACAAATTATAGTAGCCTTATTATTCTGTTAAAATATAAAAGTTATTTATGAAATGTCAATATTTTGTTTGATTAAAGGTTCGTTAAAAGAAATTGACCAGCGTAGCGGGCGTAGCTTGCTAGTACATAATAAAAAAAGACTCATTTTAACTACAAATGCCTAGTGTACCAATATATTATATAATATAAAGAAGTAAGTGAAGTTTATTTACTAATTTATTAGATTTTTATATTTCAGAAGAAAAAAAATTTGAAAAATTAATTTTTAATGAAGTACCAGAAATGAAAGTTCCAAACTTTTTTTCGAAATTTACGCATCGAAAATTTTTAAAACGTTTTCACAAACTAATCAGAAATATTAGGGTAATGTTTTATAGAACCATTTTTAAGGTAGCTGGAATTATGTTTTTCACTTAACCACTTATTTTATTCACCATATGCCAGACAGATTTGTTCCAACCAGCGGGAACGACGAGCTATGCTCGGATAAAATTAGCTTTCTGTTCAACTCGATATAACAATAATTTCTCGCTGTATTATTAACATAAAGCATTTTATTATTTAACAGTTTTATTTACAGAAACAATTAATATTAAAACTATGTACATATTTCTAAATTTTACATTACCTGCATTACATAATTTGCAACGAAAGGGCAGCCTTCCGAACTTCATTTGAATTCTGTTTTCGAAAACGTTCTATGGACTCTGATTTTGTGAATTATGTATTGCGGCTTCTATAGGGAATTCCTCGAAAATTCCTTCAGAATCTGAAAGCCAATTCTTTGGCCAAATGTCGTCAAAAAGTCACACAAATTCGGCAAGTTATGCGACAGTCTTTCATTTAGTGCCAAGCATGTAATGAAAAAGTTCTATGTATCCTGATTGACTCCGTTCTATTTTCGAGAACGTTCTATGTACCCTGATTGGTTCAGTTCTGTTTTTGAGAACGTTCTATGTACCCTGATTGGCTCAGTTCTCTTTTCGAGAAAGTTACATGGACTCTGATTGGTTAAATCATGTATTTCGGCTCAAATTGAGAATTTCTGAAAAATTCCTTCAGATTTAAAAAAAACAAATTTTTGGCCAAATATCGCCGAATTTGGCGATTTTTTTTCACTTGGCGCAAAGCATGTGTTTTGGATTTGGTAATCTTAAAAATTGATTTTTTCCCCTAATCTCGCCAATATTTCATCAAATATTGCCAAATTTGGCAAAATGATACCAACTTTGCGATTTCGTTTACTACCAACTAACTGTTCAATAACTGAATAACTCTTTCAACATTCAATGCATTCACCTGTAGTGACACCAAAATGACCCATTAATCAAATTTTCTGGAACATCAGACCTAGCCCAATGGTTTTCTCGTGCCCTAAATCTGTAGGATACAGAATTTCGACAATACATTAGAGCAGTTTTAAGACAAAATTTGCATAACCACACACAGAGAGCGAGAGAGAAAAAAGATTTGCGCGTATTCTAATATATGATATATCTCAATAAAATATTGCTTTTATAATGTATGTGACAAAAATATTTAATTACTTCGAAATAGATTTGTTTTTAAATTCGGCTGACGTTAAATCTTTTCCAGATTATTTGAAGGAAATTAATTTGCCGTAGAAAGTGTGAAATAAATTTGAAAAAAACGCTTGAAATTGAAAATTTTTTAACACGATAAAAAAATTAAGAATAGGTAATAGTATTTAAAAACTAACATTAATTTAGATATTAAACTTAGTTAGACATTAACGTATAAAAATTATTAGAAGCATATATGAAGCGAATACACCCATAAGGAAGAAGAAGATATTACTTTTTTTCATAAAACGTTTAATAAAGATTGTAATAGAATAAATATTTGAGTAAAATTTTTGATTTTGGGAAAAAGCGATTTTTCCTGTAAATAAACCCACCATAGTAATAAACGTTAATCTTTAATATATATACTAGCTGGCTTCGCCCGCCAGCGGGCCCCTAATTTACATCGGTGCCTCGAAACTTTTGTATTCTCCGGCTCGCATCCCCCTCGAACCGAACGAACCTCCGACCCGGGTCCCCGCTGCCTTCGGCACCGTACACCGGTCGTGCTACGCACGCACCGGATAATCCCATAATTTGCATAATCACTTAATTTGCACATCGAATAGTATAAACCTCTAACTGAACTAATCTCCGACCCTGGTCCCCGCTGCCTTCGGCACCGTATACCGGTCGTGCTACGCACGCACCGGATAATCCCTTAAATTGCACATAGAATACTATAAACCTGTCAGTGTACGAACCTCCGGCTCTGGACCCCGCTGCCTGCGGCACCGTATAGCAGTCGTTCCGACCCTAGTCCCCGCTGCCTTCGGCACCGTATACCGGTCGTGCTACGCACGCACCGGATAATCCCTTAAATTGCACATAGAATAGTATAAACCTGTCACTGGCTTCGCCCGCCAGCGGGCCCCTAATTTACATCGGTGCCTCGAATTGTAGAAAATCTCGAATCTTGTAAAACCTCAAACATGACGAACCGCCGACCCGGGTCCCCGCTGCCTTCGGCACCGTATACCGGTCGTGCTACGCACGCACCGGGTAATCCCTTAATTAGCACATTGAATTGTACAAACCTCTAACCGAACGAACCTCCGACCGTATACCGGTCGTGCTGCGCACGCACCGGATAATCCCTTAAATTGCACATAGAATAGTATAAACCTCTAACTGAACGAACCTCCGGCTCGGGTCCCCGCTGCCTGCGGCACCGTATAGCAGTCGTTCCGACCCTGGTCCCCGCTGCCTTCGGCACCGTATGACGGTCGTGCTACGCATGCACCGGATAATCCCTTAAATTGCACATGGAATAGTATAAACCTCTAACTGAACGAAAACCTGCGGCTCGGGTCCCCGCTGCCTGCGGCACCGTATAGCAGTCGTGCTGCGCACGCGCTGCAGTATACGTTAGTTCCACCTTCCGCCACCAGGTGGCGCAATCTGTTTATATGATCATAACTGAAATCGTTAAGACTTTCGATGTCGAGTCGAATGAGCCATACCCCGTCGTTTTCATGCCCGTAGAACCGAAGATAGGAAAGCGCCCCCTAGTGGTGAAAAAACGAAATAAAATCGGTAAGCTCTATCATGTCGAGTCGAATTTATTTAGACTACCTGAGTTCTAGTTCAAAGACAGGGACCTGTAGAAAAACTTAAAACTTTAAAAAAAAAAAATCGATAACGGGCGAAGCCCGCTTTTCCCTATCATAATATCTGGATAGGGGGTCCTTATTACTTTAATTATGATGTTTGGAATCAGTTTGGTGGACATCCGTAACACAGTTTCTTAGTTATAGAAACGGACCACAGTTAAAAGAAAAAAGCGGGGGGGGGGGGGGGGGGGGGTTGGCGATGACACTGCTTTTCCTCAAACAACTTATGTAGACTACCTGTGTTCTAGTTCAAAGACAGTGAGCTGTAGAAAAACTTAAAACTAAAAAAAAAAAAAAAAAAAAAAAAAAAAATCGATAACGGGCGAAGCCCGCTTTTTCCTATCATAATATCTGGTTTCCACTCTAAAACAAAAACTTAAGATACTCGTTATGGCAGTTTTTAGACGCGGCCTACTTCTTAAAATCGTAATATCTAGCCGGCACTGTAATAGAAATCTTTCTTTTGCTTTAATTATACAAATAACGATGATTAATTATACAATAAAATAATATATCGGCTCCTAATGAAGATATGAGAATAATTTTTAGATATTCTGAAAGCAGAATCCATTTTGAGTCGCCCTGTCAAAGTTTGAAATTAATGCGCCCCTTAGATTCGGAAATGCCCCCCCCCCTCTGAAAAAACGCAGTTGACTATTTTATCTCTTTCAGAAATGACTTATCCGCAGACGATTTGTCTCCGTTGAATGTTGAAATAAAAAAAAGCTGTCTCTTCCGAATAGAAATAAATTCATTTGCCGTGTCATTAATGAGTTTTAATTGATATCTTCAAAAATTACTGGTCGATTTTTACGAATTTTTTTTTGTTGAATTCGCGATTTTTTTATACACGTGTTAGCAAATTTTCGCGAATGTAGAGTCATTATTTCCACTTGTTTCAAAAAGGACTGGGGCGATTCGATCTCGGATCTGTCGACCTGCATTCTTTACGGCAACCTCTTTTTACGTCTGGGGTCGATGTTGGATGTCTGGTCAGTTTTTGGCCGAAATAAAGAAAAGTTACGGTCCGAATTTCAAAAAATTTGACGTTTTGCAACGACAAAAATCGGCCGCGTGTGTACCCCGATTTTTGGATCGATACCTCCGGTACATTTTTTTTTATTCGATGATGCGTTAAAAAGCGACGATTTGGATGTCTGCGATTATCAAAACGGAAGGCGAACTTTTCGCTGTTTTGACTTCTCTTCCAACTTCGGTTTCGGTCGGTAATTAAAACACTTTCGCTCATTAATAACGCCCCGGGTCCGGGTCGGAGGCCCGACCCGATCGAAACTTGAGCGTCGCGCCTTTTTTGCGAATTTTTCGGTACGCGTCCGCCGTCGGTGCGTCGATTAGTCCGGGAGCCTTTGCGGGTACAAAGGCGGAGTGCACAGACACACACACACACACACACACACACAGACGTTTACGGCGCTTAATATTAGGGATATTGCTTATCTGCAGAAAACTGCATTCAAAATCAATCAATACGTTCTATTATGATGAAAAAAGGTTGCACGAAAGAATATTTAGTAACTTAATAAAATATATATGGTACTTATGTAATTTGCTTCCCTTTAATGTTTTACTTAAAAATTGAGAGAAAAGTAATAATTTAAAAGTAATTAAAATGATTTAAATTTTATTTAAAAAGCTTTAGTCTTATAATGTAACTTTTAATATCACATTGTAATTAAAATTTGTTTAACAGCGTTAAAGAAATTCGCTTGCGGATTTCGTGTTTATCTATACTAATAAAAGAAAGTTTCGCTCTGTGTGTGTGTGTGTCTGTTGGCGATGGCTAGGAAAATTTAGCGCACCTAGAAGTCTGTAAATTTAGATTTAGGTAGTCCATTCACTCTCCTGGTATACCTGAGCCTCAGAATTTTAAAATTTTGAAAATTAAAGTAGTTATCAATTAAAAACTGATCAAAGATCACAAATAAAAAAGTCATTATTCTGAAGCGAGTTGGCGCATGTGCAGAAACCAATTTCTGTATTTTCCGGAACAGAAGAAAGAAAGCAGACGACATTCCGTTTTTGTTTAAAGTATTTCTAAATTTGCCATGGACAAACAGCTAAAAATACGGAAAAACCGTCTACATATTCTAAAAGAACATACTTTTACGTCTCGAACGATCTGGTTGGTTTGAAAAAATTTTACATTTAAACCTTTCAAAAAAAATAATCAAAAAGCATCGAATTCGTGTTTTTTATTTTCTCCCGTTTTCCGAGCCTTGCATCTACTGGAATACAAAAGATACGGAAAAACAAAGGTCATCAAATTAAAGAACTGTTTTTGTCCTTTTCAAAGCCACCTTTGGTTTTAAAAAATACAAAAATTAACCCTTCGAAAAAGTATATTTTCTGTATGCCGTTTTACAATTTTTGCGATTTTGGCAATTTTTAAAATTTCGCATCGGCGATTCAGAGACAGGTACGAAAAACTAAAAATACCAGACAATATCTACATTTATTCATTTTTCGACAATTGTATTTGTTTTTGAAAAATACGAATATTAACCTTTCAAAAAAAAATTCGTGCGCAGGACTCTTTTTTGCGAATTCCGATTTTATGCTATATATTAAACCTGGCATCGGCTTTCTAAAATAACCAGACAAAAAGCAAACACACCTAAAGACATCTACGTTCTATCGGGTTTAGGCAGAAATCTTTAGTTTAAAAAATAAGACACGTTAACCCTTTCGAAAACGTTTTTAACTGTAAGTCAATTTCGCTTTTTTTAAATATTTCTCCTATCTTTAAAAATCCGAATTGGTGTTTATAAACAAGATACGAAAAACTAAAAATACCGTGCCTAATCTACATCCCTTTGTTTTTTAAAATCTGGTATCCGTTTTGAAAAACAATAATTTTAACCCTCCGAAAAAAAAATCCTTTTCAAAACTCACTCACGCGAATTTCCCTTTTTTGGTCCAGATTTAAAAATCGGCATCGACTCGGGAAATGCAAGTACGGACAAACAGTAGACTCCAGATCATAGACACGTTCATTTTCTTTAAAATGCATTGTTGGGTTTTAAAAAATATCTACATTAACCCTTTAGAAACCGATCGATTACGTAACCCACTTTCGCGATTTCCGCTATTTTGGATATGTTTACCCGTAGTTAAATTTCAATTCTACTAGGAAATTTGGTTGGGTCAAGTGTTCTGAAAAGGCCTCTCCCAGAACAGACTGCGCCCCCTGGCGGTGGAAAGTGGAACTATAGGAGTATATCTGGTTCTATGGACCCGATTACGACGGGGTTAGGCTCATTCGACTTGATTTCTATAGCCTTAAATATTTTAGCTGCACTTTCGACCGCCAGGATGCGCTTTCCGATCATGGGTTTTATGAGCCTGATTACGACGAAGTTTGCCTCATTCGACTTGATTTCGATAGCCTTACAGATTTCAGTCATATTCGTATAGAACAGATTATTAATATTTCGGGCCCGGGCAACGCCGGGCGGATTTGCTAGTAATTTAATAAAGGAGTCTTACATATATATTTATTTCTTTTTTAACCCCGAAAAATGTCGATGAGCGTCAGAAGATTTTATAGATATAGAATATTCGAATATGTATTTGAGATATAAATAAAATAATTTTTATAGGTGTTCTACAGGAATTCTATTACAAAGAGTTTCTAGATTTTCTTAGACGTAAAACATTTTTAGAGAAGTGGATTTTTATTTTAAGCCAAATTTTATATTTCGATTTTTTTTCGTATGAAATTTATGCTTTTATTGCCAAAGTAAATTGCCAGAAACTGTAAATATATTCTGGCTAATGTTTTGCCACTCATATCAGAGAAAAAAATAAATGCTTAGAAATTATTATAAGTTATTGGTCTACTATTAAAATTTAAAAACATAATTCTTTTTATAATTTTTTTAATTCGAATTATCGTTCAGAAATGTACTTGTTCGTACTTCAATGATTAATATTATTATATACTACAATGACAAACATATTTTAATTAATGATAATTTAACAATTTAATTAGCCTAATATAGACTTTTTACATTTCGAATTATTTCTGTAGACTTTTATTTGAAGGGATACGATAAATCTTTAAAATATTTATTTTTTAATATAATAACCGTCAATTTATTAATTACAGTGATGAAATAGCTGCGCACCAGTTTGTTAATTGAGAATTTCTGAGATTTAATAGGAAGCAGAATGCTATTTTAATATATGGGTGACGACCGCAAACTGGCTATTTCATCTGCAAGTACTTACTTATATCATGCTTTACCGAAAGTATGACCTATTCTTATATTAGCATTTGATCCGAAAGACCTATTAGGTCTTTTTGATTTCTGAGGATGTGTTTTTATTAGCTCACAGGCTATCAAAGCCTGAGAGCTTATGTGCCCGCCGGTTCTGTATGTACGTACGTATGTATGTATGTACTTAACGCGATAACTGTTGATAGAACTAACCGTTTTACTTTAAATTTTGTTTATAGGTTCCTTGTGATAAGGCGCTTCCCTGATTAGTTTTGGAGGTTCATTGGTTAAGCATAAAGGGGGGAAATGGGGGGCTAACCCCCCATAATTTAAATAGGTTTTTCATGCAGAATTATCCCATTTTCTTCAAATTTTGTATAAAGGTTCATTTTGATAATGCGCTTCTGTCAATAGTTTTGGGGGTTCATTGGTTAAGTATAAAGGGGGAAAGGGGGGATAACCCCCCCCCCTAATTTAGATAACTGAATTTTTATGCAGAATTATTCGATTTTCTTCAAATTTTGTATATAGGTTCATTGTAATAATGCGATTCTCTGAAGAGTTTTGGGGGTTCATTGGTTAAGTATAAAGTTGGAAAGGGGGGGGCTAATCCCCCCTTAATTTAGATAAATGGGTTTTTCATGCAGAATTATCCGATTTTCTTCAAATTTTGTATACAGGTTAATTGTGATAAAGCGTTTTCCTGATTGCTTTTGGGAATTCATTGTTTAAGTATAAAGGGGGTAACGGAGGGCTGCCCCCCCCCTTAATTTAGATAACTGCGATTTTCATGCAGAATTATCCGATTTTCTTAAAATTTTGTATATAGGTTCATTGTGATAAGGCGCTTTCCTGATTAGTTTAGGGCGTTCTTTGGTTAAGCATAAAGAGGGTAAAGGGGGATGTTATCCTCCCCCCTTAATTTAGATGAATGTGTTTTTCATGGAGAATTATCAGATTTTCTTCAAATTTTGTATATAGGCTCATTGTGGTAAGGAGCTTCCCTGGTTTGTCTTGGGGTTCATTGGTTAAGTATAAAAGAGGATGCGGGGGGGGGGTAATCCCCCTTAATTTAGATAAATGGGTTTTTCATGCAGAATTATCCGATTTGCTTCGAATTTAGTATATATGTTCATTGTAATAAAGGGCTTCTCTGATTAGGTTTGGGGGTTCAATTGTTAACTATAAGGGGGTGAGGGAACGGGGGGATGATCCCCCCTTAATATATTGTCGATTTCTTTATTTTTCGAGGGGCTTATTTCAAATTCTTTGAAATATGTGTATAATATACAATTAATGTGAATAGCCTGTGAGCTCAATGCCCTCAGTTTAATTGGGCAGTTTTCTTTTTTTTACTTACCCACCATACGTAGTATATTACTTACCCATCATACGTAGTATAGGATAAGTCTTGCAATAGTTTTAAAAATCGAAACAAAAATTGACGGATTTACATGTTTCCGACACTGGAGATTCCGAAAAACGTATTTTTAGAGGAAAAAATGCCGTCCGTCTGTCTGTGTGTGTCTGTAAACGCTCTATCTTCCGACAAAATTGAGATAGAACTTGAATAGAACTGAGATAGAATTTGAGATAGAACTTGGTATGTACTTAGTATATAATAATGGAAATAAGCTTATTGAATTTCAGTAACCTCGATTATACGGAACTATGTTTTTTAAGGAGCGAATATAAAAGACAATAAAAAAACATAAATTTTGCATAAAAATGAAGTCGATTGAATAATTAGTTGCCGACATATTTGGAATCTTATTTTCCACAATCTTCGATTTTTAGTGACACTGTATTTCATTCAAAGGTATATTTTAATAGGAAATGAGACGTTTTCGATGAAGTAAACTGTTAGTTAATAGAAATAACATTTTTGGAGTTATGAGGCTGTTTCTTTGCGAAATTCAGTAATAGAGAATTTAAAGTTTATGACGTCATCAATCCACGATTTTATTCGTATTGCAATTCATTTTATAAATAGTCTACACATGTTTTACTTTCATATTTTATATTATGCATATCCCTGATGGGTAAGTATTACGGTGGCCACCAACGAATAGTTTTAAATGTACCGCAATTTACATTTATTATTATACTAAAGTCTATAATTTTTCATTTAATTTTTTTTTACACTCTAAAGACGACATTTTCAAAACTGAGCAAAATACTCAAATCTGAATATGTCACATAGTCAAAATGGCTCAGAATCAAAATTAATCAAGTTAGAAAAATGTACGTATATACGCATTCTGACAACATGCACACACACAAGAATAAAACATCGTGTGCTCATATTTCTGTATGTTCATGTTTCAAACATGAGTATGAGTTGACTTTTATGCTTTCATTTTTGAGTATTTTCATGTTTCAAAAATGAGTTTGAACTGATTCTAATCATTTTTGAGTATGTACATGTTTCAAAAATGAGTATGAACTGACCTCCATATACTCAGGTTTGAGTATATCCATGTTTCAATATTCTGAGTATTTCTGGTATTCAGAATTGAAAGCATTGGGTCATCATATTTGAAACAAAACGTTTCTTAAAAAAATGAAAACATCGATTTACTCAGATTTGAAAGTGTCATTTTTCTCAGTGTAAAAAATATCTATATTTATGCGCAGATTTTTATTCAAAAAAGTTCTACATACAATTCTATAATTCTATCCAATCGCCGTCAATTTAACAGACTTTTTAATCGAAAATACGGACTAGAAACCCTAGTCTCAATTCTGAGGTAGAAAAATTCTGTAAAAATTACTTAAAAGAAAGAAAAAAAAAATTAAATCATTACTTTAAACTATGGATAGATTGTTTGGCTCATTATAATTGTGTGTATTTTATAATTCAGAGAAGTCTTAGTAAAATACTGTTTGAGAAATTGAGACGGGCTTTTTTTTAGGGTACGTCTGATTTATGGGTTAGGTCCTATATTATGTGTATCTTGAAGAGTTATTCTAAGTCTTATTTTTGGTTGTATATTCCATTCACATGGAAACTGGCTATGTTTCAAAGAAAGCCTCGAAATTAGTCATTATCTAAAACTTCTAATATGACTCAAAATAATATTTTGTTTTCTAAGACTAAACGTTTGTTGTTTTCTTCCTAACAGAGCAGCAAAGTACGAATAAGAATGAATGCAGAATTTATGCTACGTCCGTCTGTCATTTGAACACATCCTCATTTTACAATCCAAACCTATTTCACTTGCTGAAAGTAAATAAATAAATTAAAAAAAACAAAAATTTCGATAATATCATCAATATTTTTTAGTATAAAGTTCCACAACCAAAATAGACTGTTCCCCTTAAAGATAGTAATTTTTAATATATTCCCGTTTTTTCTACCTTTAAAACATAAATTTCCACCTCATCACTGAAAAATAATAACAAATTAATAACAGTTTGTTTTCCAAAGCTTAAAATTGATTATATATTCTGCATAAAAAATACTCTTTCTTTTTTAATAATTTATTCAAAACCAAACAATATATATGCCATTTCTGACACTGTAATTATTTACCCTCCCTCAAAAAAAAAAAAAAAAATATATATATATATATATATATATATTACTCTAAATAAATAATTTGCATAGATTCATTAAGTAATGAGAGTATACCAATGATGAAATATGTTATAGATAATAGACAAAATTTTATTTTGCATTTTAGCGAGAAAATGTAATAAAAATATAAAATAAAAATATCAAAAATTCTTCTCTTGTAATTAGATGTAATGTATTTTGAATAGAATATTTACTTTTAATTTTTAAGCTTTCGCAATTTTAATTAATGAAATTTATAATTATAAAATATCACCATATAAAGTAATTAGAGCTTTCAACGCATTAAAGGAAAATATAGCGTGTTTAAATTCCTAATTTAATATTTTTTTAACTACACTCATCAAATTTGAAATTGCAACACCGTGAATGAATGCTTGTAAGCATATGCAAATCATAGTACCGGTAGTGGTCAGACAAACATGAAAATGATTCAGTTTGCATGTGCATTAGGACACATAGTACTAATTTTATGGCTATAAAAGCCAGCAGCTGGCTCGTTCCCTATAGACTATCAGCAATCGATTGTAGCAGAAGAGCGATTAATGAAGCGTAATATGTGCAGATATCAGATAGCTGATAGATGAAAATCAATTGCTAATGAAAGGAGAACAAGACAGAATATTGGAAATGCGCGACCTCTATTTGTCGATGAGCACAATTCCAAAGCGTGTTGAATGCGGCGTGCGTACGATTCAGCGATTGGTGTCACAATGGGAGCATAAGCGTAAGCGAAAACGTTTAAGAAGGGTGGATCACACAGGTACAAAACGGTGCGTACAAGGAGACATATTCACCAAAAGGTTCTTCAAGACACGTTCGTCGTTTCACGTGACATCCGAAGACGTTTATCAGCATCAAAGTGTGCATCTGTATCCACCAAAAGTACCCTCTACAGTTTGGTGGGGTTGGGCCGCACGATGGGAAACAGCAAATGGGCGCTATGCGCTCTACAAAGAGCTGCACGCCTGGCTTGGTGCCTTGGACACTCTGGAATGGCATCGAATATTGTTGACAGACAAATCTGGATTTTTGTTTTGTTTTCATTGCGATGTTACTTTGAGGCTTATATTATCGACCGCCATAACGTCCCAACACAGGGCATAATGGTTTAGAGCGGCGTCATGTTCAGACAGTGGACAGGCTTTACTCCCATTGACGGTAGTAACTCATCGAACCGTACATCAACAAAATTGTTTTTATTATAGTTTGGCCACTGGTGCAGGATGCACCTAGCACGATATACCAGCATGATAATTCCCAACTACAAGTCGCGTGATAAAAACTTAACAGAACGGACAGAATTGACATGTTTTCATGGCCCGGAGCTTCGCTGATCTAGTTTTTATAGAGCACGTGTGGGATCTCTTCCAACGTGAGTTGCACCGGGAGCCACTGTAGCACTACCGACACCTACAGAAGAGGATCTGTAACTGTATGCTGCAGTGGATGTATCATTGGCAAGTGTAATTCATATGACACTTATTGGCTTCAGAAAAACTACAAATACAACATTTTCACAACTGAGCAAGAAATACTGAAATCCTGAGTATGTCGCATAGTCAAAATTGCTCCGAATTAAAATTACTGAAGTTTGAACATGTATATTGCATATACTCATTTCTGAAAACATGCACACACTCAAGAATAAAACATCATGTGCTCATTTTTGAGTATGTCCATGTTTCAAAAATGAGTTTGAACTGATCCGAATCAATTTAGAGCATGTCAATGTAGCAAAAGTGAGCATGAACTGACCTATATATGCTCAGTTCTAAGTATGTTTCAATAATCTGAGTATTTCTGGTATTTCAGAATTGAAAGCATTATGTCGTCATATTTGAAAAAAACAAGTTTCATAACAAAATGAAACCATCTATTTACTCTGTTTTGAAAGTGTCATTTTCCTCAGTGTATGCCTCGCATTTTAGTGGCGTTTTAATCTGCCGTGGAGACCACATTAATTACTGAATAAACAGATTTTTTTAGCATGTCTTTCTTTGCCTTTTGGATCATTTGTACATAAATATTGACACGGCTGCGCGCATTCCTTCACTTTGTTACAACTGCAGTTGTGATGAGTGCATTTATTCGTTTTGTTTCAATAATTGCTTAAAAAAAATCTGCGTTTTAAAAATGAATCATAGTATTAATTGCTCTGAATATAATATGAAGAACATTTTCACACAGCTTACCTTCTATTTAGCCTATTCAAAATATCTTTTGAGTAAAATGTGATGTATTCCCATGTTACAGTTCAAATAAATAATTCTACGGCATACATAAAGCATTTTGCAATACCACCCATCACGAATACATCAAACCATTCACATGTGCAAGATTTTAGTCACAGTACCATAAAATAGAATTATATAATTATACATGAAATGTAGCAAAAGGACCATATGCCCACGACGCAGGTTTTTTCGAAAAAATACAAAATCAAATATTTGACGTTATATCTTGTGCACCAAAAAAAAAAAAAAAAAAAAAAAAAAAAAAAGTTTTATTCGACACATGGAATTCACCACTTACATTATGAGAATATTTTTACAGAAACATATGTTCGGAATAATCTTTGCTAGTATTGAAACATCGCGTATTGCTCGCGTCTTTGAATGTTTAACAAATTTTGATTCAACAGGAGCGCGTTTGCTGATTTTCCTACACTACGGTGATGAATTATATTCACTCACCTATTTCAGAGCTCTCAATCCTTCTTTGATATGCGTGTCAGACATTTTAAGCATATTCCCGAATGAAAATCAAGCGATATATAATACGAATTAATTCATATCCATATTTCTAAAAAATAGCTTTTTTATGTACACCGGATATGGCGTGAAGCATTTCGTTCGTCTTTTTCTAAGAACCTAACGATTGCAGTGGTATTGTTCTTTAGTCAATTTATATGTACACGTAACGAGAATTTATGCTCTTCATATTTTTTTTTTTCAGTTTTGAGAGAACATCTTGAATTTATTAATATCGCGTTTTGGAATGTATCCTCATGCAGATTCCTTTATTCAATTATCTTGTTTGTATAAAAAGAAAATTACTTGTTTTATTTTATAATCATATGAGACAAATTAAATTAGATGAAATTATACTTTCTTCATTTTGAGTAAATTAATGATCAAAACATTTTTTAAATTAAAGTTGATATATTAAACAACGAAAGTGTATATATATATATATATATATATATATACCGGGTGCGCCATAAACTCGTTAAAACGTTAAAAATTCTTTAAAAAGGAGCAAATGATGCTACCAAAAAGCTGTTTGCAGGAATGCTATTAGATGCAGATTTAAAGGGATTTCTTTTAATAACGAAAAAGTTATGATACAAAAAATTACCGATAAATGGCGCTGGCATGCATAATATGAAAAAAGGAGGTCCCTACAATTCGTGAATGATCCTCCAAAAGACCCATTGCTTCGACAAATCTGACAAACTTAAGTTTCCCAGCACATGAAACGGACCCTTTTCTCGTCTTGAGTCCTTTTGCCATGCAGAATTTTAGCAATGCGCTGGTTGCTGATTCTCATTTATTGTAAAAGTTCTGAACAAACAAGGCTTGATCTGGTAAAGATAGTTTACTGCTGGCGTAGAACTAAAAATCATGTGCATCAAGGTGTTTTATTGACAGCCGGATTTACATAAATCTGCTTCATATTATAGGTGGCACCGCCATCTATCGATTATTTGTTGAAATTTTTTTTTTGTTATTAACAAAAATCTAATCTCACTCTAATCCCACTCGTGAAAACCTCAAATTTTTAGTATAATTTGTTACCTTTTAAGGATTTTTTTAATTTTTAACGAATTTATGGCACACCCGGTATATATATTCTATAAAACAAAAATTGTCTTTAAAAAATGACATATGAACACTACACCAATGATATTAATTTCAATACTATATTCTTGAAATTATCTGAAGCCAAATGCTCCACCCTTAAATACTTTCTATTAAATATTAGTGAAATGTTACAAACATTTTATGAAACGACTGCTATTAAAAAATCTTAAAATGGTATATTGATAAAATTATGAAAAACAAAATACAAAATTCGTTTAATTTTGCTGATATATAATGATAGAAAAAAAATTCTGACTTCAAGTATTATAAATAATGATTTTAATTTGATTTTTGTAACGATGAGCATCTTTTATTGCTTTGTAATCCGTTTGCAATCCTCCTTTTATGATCGTAAGAGAAAAATAATGACATGTGTTAAAGTTTAAGTACTTTAGTTATAAGTTTAATACTTTTAGAAGAGAAATTCGAGGAAATATTTTTCGAACAGCTTATGCATAGAAAATTTGATTATTTTATTTTTTGTACTCTAGTATTTTATGGTGTATGCATTAAAAGAATAAACATATGAAAAAATATACTTAAATATCTTTGGTTTAATTTAATTTTTTTCGTTTAAATTCTTTTGTAAGAGTTTTTTTTTTTTTTTTTTTTTTTTTTTTTCAGTATTTCAAGGAAATAGTTGTTCACAAAAAGAATAAAATTTCTATTGTTTGCATACGTGTTCTATATTTAGCCAGTAATAAAATAAAAATGATGTGTACATTTCAGAATTTCCAATGAATGATACACTATTTTGATTAAAATATTTTTTTTTTATTAATGTTCAGGTTTCGCTAGAAGTCAAATATTACAATACCTCTTCTTAGAAATGCTTTTTAATTTTGTAAAAAATATAAAATATGTTTTCAGTCAATTCGTGGAGAAGCTCTACTAGGCAAAGTGTTTTGGGCATGGAGGGAAAGGGTGTGGTATAGTGGTGAAGTTCTCATAAGACTGGAGTAGTCTCTTTAAGACAAATAATCTATTATAAAAATATTATTTTGCACCTTATATTAATGGTTTTCTAATTAAAGGATTGCATAAAGTATTGGGTTATTTAAAGTTATAATGCAAAAGAAACTACTGACATAATAAACATATTAATCACAGTCATACTTCACTATTATTATCTGTTTTTCAGAGCTCCATGGTCGGACATAAGGCTGTAGCTGCTGGTAGAACCTATTTGTATTTGTTATTAAATAATTTCTCTCACATGAATATTTACTCAATTCCATGAAATTGCAAACGAAAGTGAAAAGAAACTCTAGAGATAAGCTGCCTCATCTATAAGGAATTTTAAATATATATTTTGTTTGTTATATTTTATTCTAATATTTTAAAAAGTTGCAGCGTAAATGTATCAAATTATACGCAGCTGACAAATGTAACCTATTTTGATAGTAAAATATGTTTGAAAGAAAATAATTTATTATTGCCAGGTTGTCATTTCAGATTTACAACTAAATGTCATGCAATAGCAATATTTAAAGTTTCTTTGATTTATAAATTTAAAATTATTCATATATACTAACTACTTCACGATATCAGTCGTTTTCCTTTTCAAAAACCAGAATAATGATTTTTACAAGCATAAATTTTCGGATGTCCAAATTAATATTCTCAAAACACGCTACTTATCTATTACTGGCTGGAGAATAAAAGCTTTTTTTGTCTTCGAACAATAAACGTCTAAAATTCTAAATTTGAATGTAATGTCCCAAGTGCGTAACATTGAGAGCTTTAAAATTTAGGATTAATATATATATATATATATATATATATATATATATATACATTTATATTTTCTTTACGAAGTAAATTAATTGAAATTGACGTTTATTTTGTACATCATGCCGTTATGTTTCAACAAAAAATTAAAATACAGTCGAACCTCGTTAACACGAAACTGAAGGGACTGCGAATTTTTTTCGTGTTATCCGGGATTTCGTGTTAACCGTCCAACTAGTGGTGCCATCTATGTTAGATATAAAAACTAAATAAATAAACTTAAAAATATATCTCTGCTAAAATCATCATAAATTAATAAGAAATAGAAAATTTAATTAAGAAATAAAACAAATTGGTCATAATTTTAGGCAATAATAAATTTATTTACCTGCTAATCATTTTTTTGAAAAAGTCCGTTATTGTCTTTTGTTTCAATTTTTGTTGACTACTTCTTTCTAGGAACATATGGACCTCATCTAATTTGTCCAAAGCTCGGGAAGCATTCTCTTCTTCCATAAGGAAACGTTGTACAGTTTTCAATGCAGCGCTAGCTTCATTTAAGGATACTGAACTTTTCGGTTCTGTGTCGATTTCTTCATCTTCGTCTGACACGTCGGGGTTGTCATCTCTTTTCTCAGTTAATGCAGCAATTATTTCTTCGTCTGTCGTCACTTCTGAAGTCAGCACATCTTCATCTATGCAAATATACTCGGCAAACAATGTCTGCAAAATAATTCCCCGTTTTTCAGCTTCTTCTATTAAATCAGTCGTCATTTCAGACTTCGTTTCATCCGTTTCTTCATTTATTTCATGCGTAAATCCCGCGTGTCGGAAACAATTTTTCACAGTTCCAGTAGTGATACTTTTCCAGGCACTTCTTATGTAAGTTACTGCTTCTAGTAAATTCACAGAAAATTCCGTTTTATTATAGAAGCATTGAATCATTTTTTGAACAATTCTTTTTCTGTACTGCACTTTTAAGCATTGAATAATTCCTTGGTCACAAGGCTGAAGTTTTGAAGTAGTGTTCGGAGGAAGAAAGACACATTCAATTGCTTTTAATACTGGAACATCTTTATGAGCACTGCAATTGTCCAGCAATAAACAAATTTTTCTTTTTTCTCGGTAGAATTTTAAATCCAGATCAAGTAACCATTTCGTAAAAATAACATTGTTCATCCATGCATTCTTGCTGGAAGCGTAGCAAACTGGTAAAGTTTTAACATTTTTGAAATAACGTGGTTTGGCCGACTTACCGATCACGAGCAATGGTAATTTTTCACTTCCGTTCATGTTACAGCAGACCATAATCGTAATTCTTTCTTTGCTGAATTTTCCTCCAGTACATTTTTCTCCTTTTAAGGTAAGTGTTCGCGAGGGTTGTGCTTTGAAAAACAGTCCGGTTTCATCGGCATTAAAAATATCACAAGGAGCAAAATTTTTTTTAACATCTAACCACTTTCTTAAGAAAAAAGACTGTATAGAATTCTCATCTACGGTAGATTCTTCTCCACATATCTTTTTGCAGACAATTCTGTTACGCTCTTTAAATCTAGTCAGCCATCCGTTAGAACATGTGAAATCGCTGTCACCGAGAGCATCAGCAAAAGCCCTTGCTTTCTCTTGCAAAACTGCACCAGTTAAAACTATGTTCTGGCTTCTTGCTTCTTTTATCCACCGCAAGAGAGCAATTTCAATTTCTTCATTTTTTTCCTGAACGCATCCTTTTTCTAGCTGGTTCGAATTGAATGACAGCATAAGCCGTTTCAATTTTTTCACGGTTTTTTAAAATTGTAGAGAGTGTGCTATTGGGTATTCCATACTTTGCCGCAATTTCTGATTTTTTCAGCACTTTATCGCTGACTTCATTTAAAATCTTTTGCTTTGTTTCTAAAGATACAGCTTGCTGTTTTCGACTCATCTTTCACAGAGCAACTGTGAGCAGAGTTTCAGTAGTCAGGTAGTGAAATAAGGATTGTCACTTCTTTCACTGGAAAATAGGGGATTTCGGAAACAAGGTTTATTGTTTATGCCACTGTGAATACAGTCCAACAATTATTGGAAGAAACACTTTAAAAAAAGAAACTCCTTCACCCAAACATTCATTGTTTCCCTGCTCATATGGTCAGTGAGTGAAAATTTCCACATAAAGGACCAAACTGATAACTAACAGATAGGATTTCTAAAGGTCAGATGTCAAGGGCGGGAGCTGCTGACTATTCGGACACCACCCCTTTCTATTGTTAACCTCCACTTTCCTCTCCTGTGTTTTGTCGATGACCACAAAATGTAATTCCAAAAGAATGGAAAGACATATGATTGATTCCCATCTCTGGCAGACTTGCTCAGGATGTAAATGCACTTTAAACGAAAGGGGGAAATGCGGATTATCAGAGAATAAAGATAAGCAGGGATTAGTCAAATGTTTCACCTTTTTTAGGAATCCTTTTCTTCTTTATGTCATTTTCAAACAGTAAGAAAAATTCCATTTTTAGTAAATAAGATGGGACATGTAAGTTTGAAATATCGGAAACTTAGCTTAAGAAAAAATGTTTTGATTTTCGAGCAAAAAAATTTTTCGCCTTAAGCGGGATTTTCTGAAATTCTATTTCGTGTTAAACGAATTAATTTACATTGGTTTTCAGACTTATCTGGCGGGACCTGAGTAACATTTCGTGTTAAGCGAAATTTCGCGTTAAGCGATTTCGTGTTAACGAGGTTCGACTGTAATACCCCCAATAAAAACATTTGCTTTCGAAGATGAATATCGCATGTAATATTTTAGATATTTTGTATTATATTCATATTGGGTACTGTTATGATTAATTTCTGCCGGACTTTGTTTTTCATATTTAAATTTACATATGTGATCAACAATGTATTCAAAGCAAACCCTGCGTTTGAAATCCCTTTTAATTATAAAAGTATTTTTATACCTTATTCGTACCTTGTACGTACAATATCTTAGTCGTTTTATATATCAAATGGAAAAGAAAAAGAAATTTACAAGCATAAACTTTGTAAAATTAAAATAGATTATTCTGTTAACACATTATTTGATTATTACTTATTTAGTAGATAAAGTTTTATTTTCCCCTATAATCGAAATTCTGAGTATCTAAATTAGAATGTATGTATAGGGCATGATGTAGAAACATAAATATAAAAGACTGTTAGAATGAATAAATTTCGTCTTTTCCCAGGTAGATTAGTTATATTTGATGTTTAATTTTATGTCCTCATTGCATATGGTCACCAAAACGTTATTCCCTTCATTCGAAATATTTGGTTTCAGCGAAGGTTACTTACACGTGATATTTTGCACACATTCCGATAGGTATACTTATGATTAATTCGTTCTAGTTCCTCTGATTAATTCGTTCTGATTCGTTCTAGTTTTCGTATTTAAATTTAAATATGTGATTTCCACTTTATTCAATGCAACAAATGCGTTTGAAGTTTAGTTTATTTGCAAAAGTATCTTTATTATTTGTTGCGTACAAACTGTTTCACTCATCGTCCTTCTGATGCACGAAAATAACGACCTTTGTGAACATAAAATATCTGAAATGAAAAGTAATTTACTGGGGAGACACCTCTTGGTTTTTACAGGCTAGATAATAAGAGCCTTATTTTTCTGTAGTATTGAAATTGAAATTATCTAATTTAAAATTGTTTGAAATGAAACAGAATTCCTAATACGAAAGAAACAACACTGGGAACATTAAAACTTAAAGATAATAATCAATATCCTCTTTTCTGCGGTAGATTAGTTGAGTTTGATGTTTATTTTTATGTGTGTACGACACTCCTTAATTTATTATGCCGTACTTTAAATATAGTCTCTTCGGGAAAACCCTTTCATTTTCTAAGATGAATAATGATATAAAATTTTAGCTATTTTGTATTTATTCATATGGGAGTTGTTTGAAAGATTAAATTGTACTTGTTTTTCTTAAGATGATTAAAAGTTTCTTATTTCCATATTCATTAAGGTGAAATTTGCAGCTATATGTAAAAGGTGTTTTTATTTCTTTCACCACTTAAAAATATAAAAAATTCTGACAATTCAAAAGATTAGTTTTGCTCGTAAATATATGAAATTGTATTGATGTCATTGTGTATGTTAAATAATAAAAAAGCGTATCTCATAAATCTATTAATTGGAAAAACTTTAAACAATAATTGTTTGCTCTGTGATTACCAAATTTAAAAGACGGTCTGTCTCAAACTTTGGCTTACCAATATTCTGAACCTTATATTTTGACATATATTTTCCATTTATAGTAAAATGAAAAACACTATTCCGATTATTTGTATCGTAAGAGTTACGAATTAACTTTAAGAAAAAAATACTTAAGAAAGTTTCGAGTTTGAATTTAATAACAACCTTAAGAAAGCAAAAACTATCCTTCATAATGCACAAGCATACAATATGTTATTTTCTGCAACTGTAAGTAAAAGGCAAATATTTATTAATCTTATAAAATATAATGTAACCAGGGACAAAAATACACAATAACCTCTTCCGAGTTATCCACAAATCCAAACAAAAACGTTCTTCATTTTTAAAAACATCAGAAACTAATATATTTCACCAGATTTAAAGAAGCATTTATAAAAACAATGTTTCTTTTCTTGCTAATAATTTTCGAAAACGCTTCCGAGTTGTTTTCATTGTGTATTAATCAGTTTTCTAAACCCTTAACATAGGTTTTCTGGATGCTATCATTTCTCAAATAAAGATTTCATGTTCAACAAATATGTTTTACTGACAGAGATAATAAATTAACAGCATTCACATTAACACTAAAAGTAATATTATTTTATTACTCTTGCATAGATAAATTCAGTTATACTGCATAAACTATTTAATGGAGAATTAATAGCATTCCCAAAACTGATATTCCGCTCTGAGAAAGCTGATTAAAGCACTGTAAAAGTAATCGGAAACGTCTCTGAAAATCAGTGGCAGAAAAAGAAGCTTTGTTTTTATAAATGCTTCTTTTAAACTTAAAAATAAATTGCTTTCTGGGTTTTCTGAAGACAAACAATGTTTTTCGGTATCGCGGGTAACTCGGAAGAGTTGAACACTTGTAGATGAAGAAAGAAGTATTTCACATTATCTACTTTTATATTTCTGTATGGGGCATAAATATGTATATGTAAACATTTATATATATGTTTGTGTGCGTGCACGATTGTTGCTTTAGTGGTATAAATAGTCGTTTATTTCTCTGACAAATAAAGAGTATTAAATTATGAAATTGTATTCACTATATGTATAGCCAAAAATTGCCGGGCAGATTCGATTTTTGGCATTTTATCGAGTATCTAGAGAAACAGTTGATGAATTCTTTTAGAACATTTCGAAAAAAAAATGTAAAATATTCCTTCTGTGGTTATTTTCTAGAAGAAACAATCGTAGACTTGCTTGAAACCAATTGGAGTATTTAATATCATCATTATAACTCTCATGCAGTTATGTGCTGCTGTTGTTGTTAGCACTACTCTTGCTTGACGCCGACCTTGTCTGTGTATCTAAATGTAGAATATTTTATTTTTTTCTTCGACGAAGAGTGATTATAACATAATTAATTGTTTCATTTCGCATTTCACATATCATTTGCAATATTGGTACTTTTGTATTAGCAGGGCGCAGGTGATAAAATTGCAAAAATGATGTTCCCATAGCCTATCCGTGCAATTAAAAATACTTACATAACCTTTTGTTTACATGTACGATTGTTGGTTGAGAGATATAAATAGTCGTTTATTTTTCTAACGAATAACTAATATTCAATTCAGAAATTATATACATTTTATCTATAGCCTATAATTAGCGAACACTTTCAGTTTTAGACATTTTATCGAATACCTAGAGAAACAGTTGATAATTGTTTTTGAACTATATACAGCCTGTTTGATCTCATATTTTTAATCGAAGGTCAAATACGAGGGCAATTAAAAGACTGGAAAAAAATTGACGGTAAACATTTGGGGCGACCTTATAAAATAAATTACTTGAAAAGAACTGTAGATGCAGCACGAGACTATGTGGATAATGTACAATATTTGTGTTCATTTAACGTTTAATTTAACGTTTTAATTTTATTATTTTATTTAACTTAACTTGACTCTTGTATGTAAATATGGAATTTTGTAATATTTTTTATAATTCTAGCCTATGTAGAAGTGAATTAACACTTCTTGATAAGTTAAAATTATAAAAATTATGTTCACGGGTTTGTTTTCGATGACAATAGAACTTTTAATTAGATTTTAATTACAAATTAATAAATTAATTTTAAGGCATCTTTCCATTTTAAGAGGGATACATTGTCAAATAATCTTTGTGATTACGAATTTTTAAGAGTAAGGAAAACAACGGAGTTAATTATGTGCCTATAACCACTATCGCCCAAACAAACCAATTATTTGTCAAACTGCAACAGCAGAATATTTTAAACGCTAAAATATGGATAATATATATGTAAAATAAAGTGTAATACATATATTTTTAAAATAATCTTTTATTATTCATATTTAAATAAAACAATTAAACAAAAACTTCATCGCCAAATACTTATTTGGAAATTTTGAAAACTGAAAGCCAAAAGATGAAAATTAAAGGAAATACCGAGATTCCTCTAGATTATCCTAGGACCTGTAAAAAATCACCAATTCATGTTCATTCGACGTTATCAAGAGGTTATATAAATAAGATGGCTGCGAAGAGTTTTAGTCTCATGAGCTTTCAGTTGGAGAGCAATGTGTGACTATTACTTGCCCATCATACGTAGTATAGGGTAAGTCTTGTAATCGTTTTGAAAATCGAAAAAAAAAATTTGACGGATTTACACGTTTCAGACACTGGAGATTCCGAAAAACATATTTTTAGAAAATAAAAATAGCTGTCTGTCTGTGTGTCTGTGTGTCTGTGAGTGTGTGTCTGCAAACGCTCTATCTCCCGACAAAATTGAGATAGAGACTTGCAATTTGGTATGTACTTAGTATATAATAATGGGAAGAAACCTATTTAATTTCAATAACCTCGATTAACCGGAACTATTTTTTTCTGACTCTCGAAATATTCGTTCTGATAAAAGGTATATAAAAGTTTTCAAAATTGTTTATTTTAAGAAATGAATATAAAAGACAATACAAATACATAAATTTTGCATAAAGCATGAAGTCGATCGGATAATTAGTTGCCGAGATATTTCGAATCCCATTTTCCACACTCTTCGATTTTTCATGACCCTGTATTTCATCCAAATTTCACTTCAAAGATATATTTTAATTGGAAATTTGACGCTTAATCAGATGCTAGTTAATAGGATTATTATTTTTTGAGTTATAAGGATGTTTTTTTTTCAAGCAGTTCAGTAATCGAGCCTTTAAAGTTTATGACGTCATCAAGCCACGATTTTATTTGAATTGCAATGCATTTTATAAGTAGTTTACACTTTTTTGTTTTAATATTTTACATTATGCATATCCATGATGGGTAAGTATTACGGTGGCCCCCAGCGACTAGTTTTTATTTGTGCTTTGTTAAATTATTTACTCTGCTTATAGTTGTGATACAAATTGGAATATTTACATCACGTCGCTGGTGTATCGTCTGATAAATTACATTTGTCGATTCAGAACCTGCCACTTTAATTAAAAATCTACTTTCATCACATTGGAATTTGGCAATTCTGTAACAATATATTTATAAAGGATAATATATCATGCAAACATCTAAAATATGTCAAATAATGTCATTAAATACTTGCATTCCATTATTAGTTTTAAGTTTATTTTTTACGCCAAAACTATCCTCTAAGACAAATAATGTATTATATTTGTACACAACTCTATGATGGGGGCTTTTATTAAGTTTTGATAAAATAATTAATAATACCAAATTTATCATTCACACGCAATCCACTTAATTAAATAAGCAGGCATAATTCATTCCTGATAATATATAAGAAGCCGGAGGGTATATTGAAAAATGGTTTAAGTAGAAAATTTAAATTACATAAGTTACGCAAGAGTATACAATAAGAATTATAGTTGTACTTTTATTTATAAACATAATGTGTTAATGTAGAATTTTTTAAACAAAACATAAACGATTGCTTGACAATATCCCATATATTAAATTAAAAATTACTGTTTCTATTAGTAAACTTATATTAACTTATATATAGTAGTCTCTATTAGAAAATTAAATGTAATACAGAATCCCTTCTAGATTTTCTTAGATGCCGGAATTACATAATCAGTTCACATTTAGTCGACGTCATCAAAAGTGGCTATATAAACAAGATCGCTCCGAAGAGTTTGGTATGATTATGGTCTCAAGCGCTTTAAATATACATTAAAACACTTTTATTTTGCTTAAAAGACGTCAAACATAAACATTAAAGATGTTAAAATTTAAAATTTACATGTTTCGATTTGTTCATCAAATCGTCATCAGAATATATATAAGCAGAAATACAATGTACATAAAATACGCGAGATTAAATTAATTAAAAATTAAAAACCAGAGAGTCTGAACAGTCACTATGTGAAAGAGGTACAACGCCCTCTATACTTTTAATTTTAACACCGCTTTTAGATTCATCAACAGACCGCATCCCACTATTATTTAACCAACTAAGAGCGGTGTTAAAATTAAAAGTATAGAGGGCGTTGTACCTCTTTCACATACTGACTGTTCAGACTCTCTGGTTTTTTTTTAAATTTTTAATTAATTTAATCTCGCGTTTTTTATGTACATTGTATTTGTGTTTATATATATTCTGATGACGATTTGATGATCAAATCGAAACATGTAAATTTTAAATTTTAACATCTTTAATGTTTATGTTTGATGTCTTTTAAGAAAAATAAAAGTGTTTTAATGTATATTTAAAGTTAATTCTAATGGACGTATTTTGACTCTCCACGTTATTTGAAATATAATAACATTTGAATGGTCTCAAGTGCTTTCAGTTTTGGAGCAATGTATGACTATTGTTTTTTTGTCCTTTGTTGAATTCTTTACTCCTTTCATATTTCTGATACAA
This sequence comes from Maratus michaelseni, assembly GCA_963931845.1. NCBI lineage: Eukaryota > Metazoa > Arthropoda > Arachnida > Araneae > Salticidae > Maratus > Maratus michaelseni. The sequence continues at coordinate 219,982,574 of OZ007593.1, read as the reverse complement.
CCTGAAATATTTAACCCTATCACTGTGTCCTATCGAAACATGCCCTGTTGTTGCCCAGGACAAATATGCTATCTATTTAAAAAAACAGTACCACTTATATTTGTAAGTTTAATTTTTACTGTGTGTTACAAACATTATGATATGAGATGCCACCGGCTGAAACTACTCAGTGAGTGATAGATTTTTTGACAACTTGTAGAAAGTGCTTGGGGTTCGCGTGGACCCCAGGACATAGTGATAGGGTTAAATTGAGCTTCTGGTATATTTAGACAATAAATTACATTCATTGAATAAGAACGTACCATTATAATTAAAAATCTACTTTCATCACACTGAAATTCGCAAATTTTGTTACGATACTTTAATAAAGAATAATATAGTAAGTAAACATCTAAAATATGTCAAATAATTTCATTAAATACGCAATAGTTATTTTTAACACGATTAACTGCTTGGTAAATAATTCATACGAGTAGTACGTTCAGATGGGAAATTACTAATTGTAATTTCATTGAATATTTTTATTGAATTAGCAGTTTTAAATTTATATTTTAATGCCAAAAATAATACCAATTGTAAGCCAAATATTTAATTATATCTGTGCCTTAACTTTACGATGGTTGCTTTTGTTAACTTTTGATAAAATAATTAATTATGTAAATTTTAACATTCCCATACAATCCATTTAATTAATGGAATAGACATAATTCATTCATTATAATAGATTAGAAGATGAAGGCATATAGTGAACAATGGTTTAAGAACTAAAATTAATTACATAATAAATTACGTAAGATTACACAATAGGAGTTATGGAAGGTAGGTAAGCTGGGGTAACTGGACCAAGGAGAGTAGCTGGGACATATGCTCTTTTTATAATAAATCGTTGGTATCTTTTAAGTTTTAGCGGTTGGCAACATTACTGCATCATCTATACTTCTTAGAACAACGCGTGTGAGTTCAAGAGTAACTCTGCCTTTGCTGTGATAGGTTTCCAAAATTTAGCGGTTTTTTAATATAAACAACGTCCATTTTGTTGAAATTCCTCGGCTTTTTATCAAAATATGGTAAGTACTTTTATTAAATAATCTTCTTTTTTTTAATATTAAGCATAAATTTATTAATATTATTAGGTATTTATACATATTTACTTCATGCTTAAATGTAAGGCTGATGTTCGAATTACACCATAACTTTTTTCAAGAATGGAGTAACTGGATCCCACAGGGCCCAGTTACCCCAACAGTTATAAATAAATTTTTGGTGTTTCTCTTACTACATGGCATGAATTTTTCCATTTTTTTTAATACTGAACACAAGTTTATAAATTATACTTAAGTTTTTACTTACAAAAAAAAAATACTGAGTAAATAATACACTTACTTATTAGCTGCTAGGTGAGATATTAGACACTTAATTTGGATTATTATTTTTATTTTTATTTCAGGATATGGCGCGAAATTAGGAAGACAAACAATGAGGCTGGCTCTTCTTACAATGTTGAGTTAAAAAAAAAAGAATGAGATACTTAAGTACTTACTTACGCGTTTGTTCACAGATTTTTCTTGCTAATTTCTTACACCTAAAAATACCCATGGAACTTTTATACTTATTACTTATAATAAAGTATATAAGTACATTCTTAATTTACCCCACCAGTGGCTGAGAGGTTCTGCTCTCAAAGCTGGTAGATGGGAGGTGCTGGGTTAAAACCCCTGTCGCACTCGTCGACCTAACCGTTCAGAGTTTTCCGTGGTTTTCTTCAAACCTTGCCGTAAATACGGGATAGGATCCCTTAGAAAGACCCCACGGAGGGCACTCCCCTAGGGCTTTTATCCCTCGAGTAGATAATCGGCCGTCATAAATCAACTAATCAACCAACATTCTTATTTTTTTTATGTTTTTGCATAAATAAACGTAATAACTACACATTTGCTTTTTTAAACTCCTTGACAGAAAAAGTTTCCCTTACAACAATCTTTAGTTGATATATAATGTACATGATCTTCCTGACTTAAACTGTTTTAAGCTAAGAACTAAAATAACTTCTTAAAACACCATAAAAACTTTAAAATGCGCTAGGCCTTTCGAAAGATCTGAGTCTTTCTTCGTCAGGCGCAAAAAGTCGTGCGTCTACTATGAAAGCAGCAGCAAGACTGAAATGAGAGGTAAGGGAGAGGAAACAAGCTGATGCAACAGCCAATAGGAAAGTAGAAAACAACAGCCAATAGGAAAACAGAAGACAACAGCCAATCACAGAAGAGTAAAAACAAAACAATAGAGAATACAAAATAGACGGGGAATAAGGAAGTGAAAAAATAAATAAATAAATAAAAGATAAATAAATAAAATAGAATAAATAAATATATAAAATGAAATGAATAAATAATTAAAAAAATAAAGCACACAAATACATTAAAAAAATGGAAACACATGAAAATTAAGAATTAAATAAGTAACCAAAATATATAAATATATATAAAAAGACAGACTAAGATTAATTAATACAAAATAAATTATATGGAAGTACTGAAGAGGTTTTTCCAAGCAGCAGAGAGCATTGTGGAATCGGATTTATCATTAACAATAACTTCACGATTAAGATAAATATCTAAATTTTCCAAAAAGTCCAATTCAGAGATACTATTAGCATTAAAGATAATTTTAGCATTTTTAAAATTAAAACAATGGCCGGAATCCCAAGAGTTCTTGGCAATTGAAGATTTAGAAATTTCTTGATTAGTTACATAACGAGAGTGTTCTTTTAAGCGGATTTCGAGATTTCTTTTAGTTTGACCAATATAAGATAAATCACAGCCATTACAAGGAACATTATAAATTCCCCATTTACGAAGATCAGGAACAGGAGATTTGGTGGAGGGGAATTTGAATTTATTGACAGGTTTAAAGATAATGTTAAAATTGAAGCGTCTTAAAACTTTAGCTAATTTGAAACATAAAGAAGGATAAAAAGGGAGGACAACCAAATTATCAGGTTTGCTTTTCACAGATGTAGAAAGAGTAGATTTGTAAGACGGTCTATTGAATTTCTTCACAGCATTATTGATAACAGAAGGATTGAAACCTCTTTTGACAGCAACAGTTTTTAAGTAATTAAGTTCATCCTTAAGGGATGCAGAGTCGGAACAAATTTTGAGAGCACGATTTACATACGTATAAAATACACCGATTTTTTGGTTGACAGGATGATTTGAGAGAGCATGAGGTGGGTTAGAGACAGAAAAAGGTTTTCTATAAACACAAGTTTTGAGAGAAGAATCACATTTGGTAACTAAAACATCAAGGAAAGGAAGTTTATTACAATTTTCTAACTCAAAAGTAAACTGAATATGAGGGTCAATAGAATTGACAGTTTGAAGAATGGTAGAAATATCAAAAGGATTATCAACTAAAACAAAAGTATCGTCAACATACTTATTTTATTTTATTTTATTTGTTTTAAGCTATTTGCACTTTTAAAAACAAGCTCTGATATCCCAACTTAAGCAAAACGAACGAAGGTGGAACATAGACCTACCTGGTGCAACTCGAACCATGGAGAGGTAAAGACGAAATATATATGTCACGGTTATTATGAGTAATTAGGTCATTATTAATAATAACCGGCCATTATGTCCGGTCATTATTAATAACGACCGGATAAATCATATTGACCGTAACATATATATATATATATATATATATATATATATATATATATATATATATATATATATATATATTAATTTTCAAACAGTAATGTGCAATTAAAAAAAAATCTGTTTGAGAGAGTGAATCTCATTGAACACATTTACAAAGGTTCAGACTTTAATTAAAAATGAACATTGACTTCTGTCAGCTGAATTTCCAGAAACTCCAGAGTCAAAATGTAAAATCATGGCCCAGTTGCTCCTGGTAACCATACTTTTATTTATAAACAAAATGAGTGCAATGGCGATTTTTAAAGAGAATTATAGGCGATTTTTGGAAAATATCATATATACTAAATTAAAAATCATTGTTTCTATTAGTAAACTGGAAGCTAAAGGATAAAAATTAAATCTAATACAGAGACCCTTATAGATTTATCTAGAAGTCGGAAATAGATCACCAGTACATATTTAGTCGATGTCATGAAAATGGCGATATAAATAAGATCGCACCGAAGAGTTCAGTATGATTATGGTCTCAAAGGCTTTCAGTTGTAGATCAACGTGTGACTATAATTATTTATGCTTTGATGAACTATTTACTCTCTGCATATTTGTGATACAAACGGAAACATTTAATCTGAGTTTCTGCTATGTTCGTCTAATAAATTACATTTATCGAATCATAACGTGCCACTCTAATTAAAAATCTACTATCATCACGCTGGAAGTCGGAAAATTTGTAACAATACATTTATAAATGATAATATAGCATGCAATCATCTAAAATATATAAAAAAATCTCATTAAATATTTTCATTTCATTAGAAGTTTCAAATTAATATTTTTTATGCCAAAAATAATCAATATTTTATGCGAAATAATTAATAACCAGTGTGCATTAACTCTGTGATGGCTGCTTTTATTAAAGTTTGATAAAATAATTAATTATGCAAAATTTATCATTCACATTCATTCCATTTAATTAATTAAACATACATAATTCATTCATTATAATAGAGTAGAACATCAAAGGATATAATGAAACAAAAGTTAAATTACATAATAAGTTATGCAAGTGTACACAATAAGAATTATGGTGGTACATTTATTTATCAACATAAAGTGTGCAATTTAGAGTTCTTTTAACAAAACATATAAGAATTTTTGACAATATTGCACATATTACATTAAAAATCACTGTTTCTAATAGTAATCTATTAGTAAGCATACTAGCATTTATGTATTAAATAATAAAACAGAATCCAAGTTCTTTTCACAAAATAAATTTAGTGATTTTGAAGAAAAGATCACAGGACAACTATTCACTGTTTCTATATACTGAAAATAGTAAATAAGTAAATTAATATAATTTCTTTTAAAAAACGGGGTTATTTTATATATCGTTTAGTAGATATAGATGTTTCAAAGTTTATTTATTCTCAATAATACCTAAAGGAATATTTTATAAATAATTTGAGAATAATTTAATTCATTTTGTTCTATCCTGCATGGTAAATCTGCCAATAAAAATAGAAATATATGACGTATCTACGATGCTAAAAATAAATCAACAATTCTACCATTTAGTGCATTTAAAATCTTGCACAAACGTTGCTTATATAGAGTAGGGAATTCTATTTTTTTAAAAAATTCCAATAACGGACATTTAATGGTACACAAATTACTTGTTATCTCAAGTAAAGCTATTTACTCTAAAACATATTCAACTATAAGATGTTAACATTTTTTAAATGAAAAAAAAATAAATCCAGAAGTACATGCTTAAATAAAATTACAATAAAAACGCACATTAAATCAATCAGACGGAAATATCCTAGCTAAAATGTATCTAATCAGAAGTTTTATATGGAAATTCTAGCAACCCAGGGAAGTTTAGTGTAGGTCGTCGAAGTAAGTTATAAGTTCGTCGCAGTAGTTACACAATGAAATCGCTTATATTGGAAAGTGTTTTTTTTTTAGCTTTTAGCATAATGTGAATCATGTTTATACTTCAAAATGCAATAAAAAATTTTTAAGGAGTGTATAAAATGAAATATTTAATATATGCCAAATGAAAAAGGGAATAAAGTGTGATAATATTGGTGGCCTGTATGTCTTCTTTCTCCTTCTCTTTTTAGAAAAGAAATAGCTTTACCTTCTCAAACATATGCATTTTTACACATATATTTTAAGTAAAAAATATTAGAGTTGTTTGTTAGACAAATTTTTTAAACATTATTTTTAGATGATAGCGGAAAGATGATATTGCATTTTATTATCCTAGCTCGTCCAATTATTTCAAGATTAAAAATTAATTTTTATATACAACATTCATTTTTGCTTGTATGATAATTTCGAACCTTTAAAAAAATTGTAAGCTTGACAGGTAAACAGATAATACGTGATTTCGAGATTATTTTTCAATGTTAATAATATAATCTAACTTCAAGAAAATATTTTAATTTTAATTAAGTACAGTGTACACTAGGGTGTCCCAAGATAGAATGGCAAATTTTTTTTTTGCAAAATCGAATACGCATACCCTCTATTTTTTTTCTATTTGACCTCAGTAACATAAATAAAAAGTATTATTGCAATAAAATAATAGTAACCCGTGCCGTGCCGACTTTAGGTCAAACTTGAACATGAAATCTTATACGGGGAATACTATGGAAAGATTTCAAAATGTACTTTTCCTTGGTATTTAAGACACCATTTTATTAAAATCAGATATTTATTAACATATTACAGTAAAAGAAGCATTAATGAACATATTTCCGTTTCAATGTTTACTTTTTACAGTCAGGATAAAGCTTAGTATGTTCTTGTACGCAACGTAACAAAAATTGTTTTTGATCCTCCTCAACCGTTATTAAACCATGAAAGTCCTGCATCAATTTTACCGCTCTTTCAGCTGTATCATTCACTGCTCTAAGCATTGATATAGTCTTTTTCGCGTCTAGAAAAGAATCATTATTCTCCCATGAAGAGGGACTCTTTTTGAGAATACTATCATCGATTTAGAGTCTAGAACACAAAGAAAGACTTTTGACTGATATGAAATCCTCCATTTTTTTTCTGTAAAAAAGAATATAATAATAAATAACAATTGCATGATATAAATGAATAAATAAATATACAACTACAAAATAAATGTATCAAACTCACCATACAATGAACCACAAAGTTCTTCCTTCGATGGAATGTATCTTTTCTCATGGGTCAAAATATCTTCTCTGTTTAAATTTGCCACCATTTTTAATTTTGTTCCTTCGTCAACATCATCATCAAAAAGTGCTAATATTGCTATTTCATCAGTCAAATACCATAAATGCTTGAGAAATTTCTGTAAAGCAATTGTTGAGATACTTTCATTCACATTTTCGTAAGCTTTCAAAGATTTCAAAAAGCACAAATCTTTGTAGGGCGCTTTAACTGCTAAAATGCATTGAATCCATGGTTTAACGTAGACAATCACGATAAATAAGCAGACATCTAACAGTGCCTTTTTATCCTTGATGTTTAATTTCAGTTGAGAACTAAATAATGATAGTTTTAAGGAGTAAATCGCTCGGGCCATCCATCTAGCTTGGTGCATGGCACATGGAGGTCTGATTTTAATTTTTTTTTCTGCATTTCCACCTAAAAATACGATAGAAAGTTCGATCAATTCTCGATAGTCCTCTCGGATCATAATATTTTTAAGTTCAGTGCGGTAAAAGTCAATCAAATTTTCAATTTCGGATACGGTTCGGAACGATTTCACTGTTTCTTTATAGCACTGTATTTTGGTGGGATCGATGTTTTTCCAGTTCTCTTTAAGCTTTTTAAAAAGAGGAATATCGGGACTTGTTGTCACTTGTTTAATTTTCGCTTCGAATACGGCCTTTAATACCAGTTCGTATACATGATGGCGGCAAGCGAAAAAAAGCATTTCCCTTTCAAATTTGTGCTCTAGGAGCGCACAAGCACCAATAAAACGACCTGTATTCGAAGCCGTAGTATCACAACAGAGAATTTGGACTTTGTTTTCGAGATTCCAATCTAAGATCTCCTTCCAAATAACCTGCGCTTGTTTTTTGCATGTAGAATTATCCAGTCTCGGCACAGCAATGAGTTGTTCTTTAACTCCATATGAAATAACTATGGGCAAGCGTTCTTCTTTCGATTTTCGAACACTCAAAGCAGGCAACAGTTTGCCATCCCAATGTAAAGTCACTACATCCGGTACCTCATTTTGGAAATCAATTTTTATGTTTTCCGCGCGTTCCTTCCGTTTTTCTGTTCGAATTCTTTGAATTGAACATTTACTTATTGGAAATTCGTCAGTGTTAAATCCAAGTGCATCAATAGTAGCTTCAAGAATAAACACAGAATCTCGGACACTTAACTGACACCTGTCTAACGCAGCAACTAACTTTGGAGTAATAAAATTACTCCTTACTACTAGTTTTGAGCTTTCATTGTTCGGAGCTTTCTGATTGTTCTGAACTTTCATAGATATAAATGTTGGGATATCTTCTTTATCCATATTTTCGGTAGAATTTGAAGAGGAATCTTCTTGCAATGTTTCGTATGTTGACGAGGAAGTTGAAGCGGAACCCTATTTGATTCGCCGATTTTCTTCTTGGACAGCTCGAAGTCGCGCCCTTTCTTCTTTTTTGGCCAGTTTTGTATCCACTCCACCTAAGTGACCGGGTCGGCCAGGCTCTTTTTGGAGTTGCAAGAACATCCTATCTTCCTCTATTTTCATTATTTGAAGTGCATCAGCATGTGCGATGTCAAACAAATTTTCTAAATTACTTACAAAATCCTCTTGTCGCCTCTTAAATACGTCTTGTAATTTCTTTGCATTTTTTTGTAAATCTCTCCAAACTTGATACATATTAACAAGCTTCCTTACGCAATTTGGCAACGAATTGGTAGGTATGCGTGCCTTTTCCCAAAAGATAATGCATTCGCGAATAGCGAGATTTGCACTTTCATTAACAGTTAAATTCACTTCCCGAATATTGTAAAACAAGGCAGCGAGAACTTGTCTATTAGACGGAAGTTTTGAGCCCGTTATTTGATGTTTTACGTTCCCTACTAAAAATATAACATTTTTAGAACTACGCAATTCTACTGCCATGTTCTGTTCACTGATTCAAAACTGTACAAACATTTGCTAACAAAACAAGTTGGAACTATAAGCACATTGACACGTACACGTGCGCTGTTCTGAGTAAACTGCGCGTTATGGCTGTCGAAGCATTCCAAAACCTTTCTTTTTTTTCTTTTCCTATTGCAGGTGGTGGGTGCTCCTCTACGGTCACGTGACAAGCTGACACGTGAAACCGTTCGTTCGCTTAAGTACACAAGTACTCGCTGCGATGTTTAGCTGGAAGTCGGCACGGGTTACCGTGGTTCAAATTACATGAAACTTTATTTACAATTGTTTTGACATAAAAGGAAAAAAATACGAGAGTATGCGATAGAAAAAAATGACTTTTATTTTTTTGGGACACCCTAGTGTACACTATTAAAATTGAAATATATAAGTGTATCCAAATACCGATATTAGAAATATACAACGATTAGAATTATATATTTTATAGCGCATATTTATCAAGATAAATTCAGAAGAAATAAAGTCTTACATATACAAACATTCTTTTAACCGAGAAATATCAAATCCCAATTACATTATTTTTAATTCTACATTTAAAAAAAATATTTTCTCACATTCTTAAATAAAGAAAAAGAAATAAATATATTAGGTACAATAATAAATTTGTCACCATGTCTGTACATTTATAAAAATTATTTATTCTATTTCTTGTCGATTTTATCTAATTTTCACATGTTTAATATCCAGGCATTAATTAAAATTTGTGCATTAAAAACATTATTATTTTAGCAAGTGGAATTTTTTTTAAATTGTGTATTTTTGCTTTGTTGCATGTTAATTATGAATTACTGTTTGAAGTTTCGTAAAAGAATAAGAAATATAAAAAGTCTGTGGAGAGTCTATCTCTATGTTCTTATAGTAACGAATATCACATAAATAATACACTCCAAGTTTGTGTGACCGGTGTATGTGTGTTGGGGAAAGGGGGTCAAATTGTTGCATTAAAAATATGTATTTATTTATTAAATAATAATATTTAACTTCGAATGCTTTCTTAAAAAATAAATCTTAAAATTTTGGTTTTGATGAAGAAAATGTGGAAGAGATGAACTTATACTATATTAATCTATAAAAATACATCATGTATATGCATTTGTGCCACAAGATTTTGAATCTTCCTTTTAACCTATATTTTAGGTAAATATTTTTTTAACACTTTCCCAGTTGCGTATTTCATGCTTTAATAATTCTTAAAATTTCTTTATACATACATTTCTTATTACATATTATAAATTAATAGCCAGAGTAGTTCTCCTGATCGTCCTCAGCGATTGCCAATAAGACAGATGAATCAGATTTCCCTAAGAGTACTGAGTGTATCATATCAACCTCAAATTCTAACGTTCCCGATCAAAAGAACTAAAGAAAAGGCAAATATTTTCCGGAAATGCGGACTTTTATTGGGTCTTTTCTTCTTGAATATCCCTGAAACCTGTATATGTAGCACATTCATTCTTAGTCGAATATTATGCATATAACTTATTACTTTACTACATACAGACAGTGTAATCTGTTCAAACGAGTTGAAATTTTCCAACTGAATGAAAAATGTCCGATCCAGGATTCGAACCTGGGATCTCTTGGCTGAAGCTGCCATGATCTACCAACTGAGCTCTCCCGGTCAAATCTGGAGGGCATAATTCATCCAGTTAACCTTATTGGTCATGGCATCTGGTCTGATATTTTAATCAGCTCAACAGAATAGATCGCAGGTTATGGAACTCCAGTAAACGCTGGATACGTGACTGCGTTTACTGGAGTCCCATAACCTGCGATCTATTCTGTTGAGCTGATTAAAATATCAGACCAGATGCTATGATCAATAAGGTTAACTGGATGAATTATGCCCTCCAGATTTGACCGGGAGAGCTCAGTTTTTAGAGCATGGCAGCTTCAGCCAAGAGATTCTAGATTCGAATCCTGGCCCGGACATTTTTCATCCAGTTGGAAAATTTCAACTCGTTTGATTTCTTCACCAATTTGAATAATTGGGTTAAAATTAATCTAGAGTGTAATGTGTTGTTGTTGTTGTTATTCGTAGTATTGTCTAACTGACAGTACCATTTTACTAGGTATCGAAAGTTCTGTGTGAAGGGAAGGTGATTGGAATTGAGGAGGCAGAACGAGGGCAGAAGACGGACATTATTTGGCCCAAAATTTTGATTCTTGCCGTCGGCTGGAATCTTTGGAGACGGTACTTTACGTTAATTTCGAAAATACGACGAACTGTATATATCATAGTTGGATAGTAAAATTGATATTTTTTCTCAACAGAGTGAAATGTATTTAAGATAGGGTTTGAACCAGGGACCTTATGTATACGCGCCAATTGTCTAAGAGCTGCCAACTGAGCTACCAACAATATATCAAGCTTGACGCAATTTTACTACATACACATATGTCTACACGTATGTGTACATACACGCAATATATATATATATATATGTATATAATATATTTTATATTTCTATTGCTGTATTTTTTTCTGAGGACATATCAGTTTTGGATAAAAAATTTCTGTCTATTTTTTTTTTCTAAAAATGTGGGTAACATCTCAATAAATTTCCCAACAAAATACAAAATTTAGAAAGATATAACGTTAGACATTGATAGTTAACAATGCAAAAAGTATCATTTAAAGATATTAAAATGCAAATGAGAAGTTTACCAAAACTGTGACGATTGGTGCAATATTAACTTCCGAATGTCATCGCACGAATAGTGTAGGCTTTCAATATTATTTTTATTTATTTAAATCTGGTAGATGACCGTATCAAGCTCTTTGTAACCAGAAATAACTTTAAATCCATATATCTTTTAAACTATACTTTTCTAATTTTTATTGTATGTAAAGGGATAAAGGAATTTCCTTTAATTATTTTTATATATATTTAAATAAACCATAGCTCCGCAAAATATATCAGTTTGGAAGATGATTTTAGAATTTTTATATTTAAAAAAATAAGTACCATAAATATGTTTTTAAATAAATCAAAAAAAGATCATTATATTTAGTCATTTTTTAATACACTCTAACGTTTTCTGTGAAACTTAATGAACTTGACTAAAGACATGATTAACTGGAAATAAAAATCTTTAATATAATAAAAGAAAAATATGGGTACGAATTTAAAAAGATAATCATATCTTCTTCAAATTTGTATAGCTGGCATTTCAAAATTCATAACTCTAATTTCTATAAATAAGAGTGTACTTACTGAAAAAAAATAACATTAAAAAATATTTTGACAATATAAATTCAAATATATGTTGATATGTAGAAAATAGTACTGGGCTGCTTAATTTTTCCTCTGCTCTGTATGATTTGTTTTGATATAGTCAAGAATAAATCGCAGAAATTTAAGGTAAAACAAATTGTATTTTAAAACTTTAATTAAAAAAAAGAAAGCTTTAACGACAACAATCATCTACTCCCTCGGTGTACTCAAATTATAAAATTGTCCTTCACTAAATAGAAGTTTCAGAAACGCTAGACAACAGAATATAATAAAAGTAATAAATACGGAAAATAATATATTTTTATCTCAATTAATTCAAGTAGCTGTATTTAAAAATATAAAACTAAAATAAAAAATATTTACATATGGATCGGTACGTGAATGATATTCTTAAAAAAAATTTCAACTTATTGTGCATACTTACACATCTAACATGCACAAGAATTTTTCTACTCAGAAATATTCAATGTTTCAATATTAATTAAAAGTTTACAATAAATTTTAATTTTTAATAATGTAAAAATACTTTATATTTTCACCCTTCTTGTTATCCATTAAAAAGGTAATGGAATTTAATTAGCGTTGGCTTTTGTAAAAAAAATGGAAAGAAGAAAAATACCACTTCCATAAAGATAACTCTCTGCTACTTAATAAAAACGTTATTTATATTAATTTGCATTATTAAAATGTTACGTGCGGTGAGAGATAAATAAAAACGTTGTCATGTGAAATTTAATTAAAACTGATTAATTAATATAGAATAAACTTTAATATAACAATGTTAATTTTTCTGGGAAAATTTTAATGAAAAAACACATTTAATATTTTAAAATAATGAAAAATTCTCCTCTAGAGAGAAGAAAATATTTAAAGATAGCAAAACATGTCAAGAAGAATATTTTCTTAAATTTGAAAGTTTGTTTAATTTTTGAAAGAAATATTGTAATTTAGATATAGATAAATTACTTAGAAATAGAGTAAATTTCGATTTCTTTATTTCTGGTAAACATACCAAGTTTAGACTGTATTTCAGTAACATTTTGTTAGACATGGATTTTTAATGAATATTTTAATTTATTTTTCATATGAAAATTTTGTGCATTTGATTTTAATTTATCGCATAAAATATATACTGTCTCTTTTCGTACAAAAAAATAAAGAAATAAATCTATGTTTAATTTTATATTTTTGGTTACAGCTAATAAAAGTTACCTAGAAACTGTTTAACTTTTTTGTTATATGCAACTAATACAGAAAAAAATCATATCTCGCAGGAAATAATTTTTTTTTTCCCTGTTTGGAAAACCCAACATTCGTTTCATAGCTATACTAATAAAATAAAGTTTCGCTCTGTTTGTGTGTCTGTGTGTGTGTCTGTGTTTTGGCGATAGTTAGGAAAATCTGGCCCACCTAGAAGCCTTAAAATTCAGATTTAGGTAGTTTGAACCCTTTCCTGATGCACCTGAAGCTCAGAATTTTAATATTTTAATTATTTACTGAAATATTAATTTAAATCTACAAGGAACTCTCTTCAAAAATACGCTTTTTTTCTGGGGTTGGCTGGTTAAATAAAGTCTTAACAGAAGTAATTAAATAAACCAGAGTAGCGATGCACAGATAAAGACTTCTAAGGAAATAGTGTCAATTCGGATTGCAGTTCCCGGAGTACAGCCATGCTAATGTAGCGCATGTGTAATGTAGTGTGCTAATGTAAGCACACGACAAATGACACAGACGCCACCTGTTTGAAACATTTTCCAGGTACGTTTCACTTCATGGTAATTAGCCGGGTTTAAGGGGTTTTTTTACATGACAAATATTATTATGATAGAGATTATTAATACAGAAAACTTTATTTAACAGATTATTTGTTATATTTGCGGGAACGGAGAAGGTTAAGGGTCAAATTACATTTAACATTTTTTGCTTCACCCGTAGCGTTTAATTACTGTTTTATATAGAGAATACGCCATTTTAAATCTCAGCTTATAATGTTTCGAACTTCTTGAAACCAGCTCCATTTTTACCAAATTATAAAAAAAAAATCAGCATTTATAGCTTCAAGGCGTATTTCTAGAAAGCAGTTACCAGTATTTCCGAATAATAATCTAAGCCAAATTTCAAATTAAGTTCCTAGCTTAACCAAATGAATGAATGTTTAAACATGTATAGTGATCCTCCTAAATAGTTATTTACTGAATGGCACTTGACCATCCGCTCCCCACGGCCCTCCTTCAAGGTTTTTTCTCTAACTATGCCCCGTTTCCATATTTCAGCAACTATATTTCCGATTTCGACGCAACTGATTCCAAACATTGTAATTAACTTAATAGTCAACCTTTATAACATTAAGTACGTTTATGAGTATCAGTTACCACTATTTCTGAATAATAGTTTAAGCCAATTTTGTAATTAATTCCTAAATTAAGCAAACTAACAAATTTTGAAAGATGCCTAGTGGTCCTCCTAATTAGTCATTTGCTGAAGGGCACGCAAACATCCCCTCAAACCCCCGGGCTCTCCTTTAAGTTTTTATCTCTAACTAAGCCCCGTTTCCATATCTCAGCAACTATCTTCCCGAATTCAACGCAAGTGATTCCAAATATTAGAATTAACTTAATAGTCACACTCTATAACTTTAAAGTAAATTTATGAGTAGCGGTTACCACTATTTTTGATTAATAGTTTAAGCCAAATTTGTAATTATGTTCCTAGCTTAACCAAAAGAACGAATTTTTAAAGAGGCATAGTGGTCCACATAATTAGCCATTTTCTGAAGGACACTTGAACATGCCCTCCCTCCGGCACCTCACTCAAGATTATTTTCTCAAACTGTGCATTTTTTCAATAACTCTGCTAATAATGTTCCCATCTTCTCGAAACCAGCTCACTTCTGTAGCACGCCTACTGTACAGTACCATAGGCAACGGGGACCTATCTCAGAAGTTCGTTCGGAAAGAGATTTGTTTAGAACAGAATGCTCCCCTGGCGGCAGAAGGGGGAAATAAAAGATTTTCTGGAGCGTACGAGCATGCCTGGAGATGCACTCATAGATCGTGGCTAGAGTTTTGTTTTTTAAAGAAATTTAAATTTATTACACGGGCTCGGGCAACGTCGGGCGTGTCAGCTAGTATAATATAAACTAAAGTAAATGTTATTATATCATAAGTAATATATACAGCCGTACCTCCAAAAATTAGGCATAATTATCTCTTTATTATATCTTTAAACATAACAGCCGGATACAAGTGATGAACATATTAATATGAATTTCTGGTTTTATTTATTACATTTTAAAAAATCACTATTTGTAAAAAGAGCAAACCATTTAAATTTTTTTGTCAAACCAACTGATTTAATAAACGAGTTTTTTTAATAATAATCTATTTTTGTTGTATTTTAATACGTGTTAAAAATAATAAAAAATACATATTAATATTTAAAATTATTTTTCACTTAATATTTGTAACATTATAAAAACTTATTTAGTATTCTTCTCGATGCAGGATTTATTTTTTTTCGATGGAAAATCGCATTTGTGCACTGATTGCAATCAATAGGGGTGCAATTCGATTATAATTTATGGTAATTTTTCTCTAATTATACAGATTGTTTATATTTGTGCCGCAATGTTTTTTTTTTCTTTCTATATCATAATGTGCATACTTTAAAATTTATAGTTTGTGAATTAAGGATATGTCACAAGTGATATTTGACAGTTGAGTTACAACACTTTGTTATGTACTTCTCAGTATAGAAGCGTAATCGACCATTGTCTAAACTTTACTTCGCACTGTATAAATATATTTTGTAACAAAATCCCATGAAACTTTATAACAAAAATTTAAGCTAAAAACGTGGCCAAATGTTATTTTTTTATTAAATTATACAGCGTCTATGTATGTTATACGTATTCAAAGTTAAATTGAGTTCGAAGCATTTTTCTTTGAAATTTTCTATGAAAAATATTTATAAAACTTTACCTTAATTGTGCAATATATCACTTTCTTGCTTGACTTGTTTCAGGTTTATTTTAGTCGTCTTTAATCAAATTATGTTATTTAGTGTCAATTATCAATATTGTTCAGATGGTTGACACATGTATTACTCACTAGCAGTAAAAAAAAAAGAAACAAAGTCTGTCTTCTCAGCAATTGGAAATTAGAAAAGTAACTTTGATACAAAACACGTTTACTATATAATATATAATTTAAATTTAGGAAAAAAAAATATTAATATTATTTTTTCAATCACTAGGAAAGCGATACTTTTTATAATTTAAGAATAAAAAAATTAAAAGAAGTCAATTATATACCAATTAATTAAGGTAAATTAAGAAAGTATTACTCCTTAATATGATAAATGGAAAAAATATATATATAAGCTAAATAATATTAATTGGTTTTTTATGTAAGCGTGCGTAATTCACTGTTTTCCAAAATAATACATAATATTTAATTAATAAATGTTTTTTGTACGAGTTTTTAAACTTTAAGTAGAAAAACAGTTTTTAATTTTATCAAAAAGAAAAAGGAAACATAAAGAATAGATAATAAAAATATATTTAATAGTAATAAGCGATTATAAGTCGATTTATAAGTCATTCAATCATTCAATTAATCATTAATGAATTAAGATTTAACTAATGTATTTATTCATATTCCATGCAGTAGGTTTAACAAAGCATCTTATACATTTTAGTGATGTGCAAAATATTTCTAAAAATTAAATGTAATATACGCGTACGAAAATGAATTAGAAATAATTTCCAACATGATTTACACCAGAAATATCTGTCGCACTCTGTTAAATTTAAAACAAAATCCAAGGAGATTTTTATAGTCTATAAAATAAATATATTGCAGAAACTATTTACATTGCTATAATACAGAAATATTTATATTTGTCGTTGATTAAAGGTAGAGATTTTATTTTCAACACTCATAAATTGCAAGTTCATTTAAACACAAAATGTTAAACAAACTGGAAAGCTAATTTGAATTAAGACAATTCACTGCTAAACATGCACACAGGATCAAAATTATACTCTTTCAACAAAAATCTTGTATATTATATAAATATTTATGTTTGTCGTTGATTAAAGGTAGAGATTTTATTTTCAACACTCATAAATTGCAAGCTCATTTAAACACAAAAGGTTAAACATACTGGAAAGCTAATTTGAATTAAGACAATTCACTGATAAACATGCACACAGGATTATCAAAATTATACTCTTTCAACAAAAATCTTGTATATTATATAAATATTTATGTTTGTCGTTGATTAAAGGTAGAGATTTTATTTTCAACACTCATAAATTGCAAGCTCATTTAAACATAAAAGGTTAAACATACTGGAAAGCTAATTTGAATTAAGACAATTCACTGATAAACATGCACACAGGATTATCAAAATTATACTCTTTCAACAAAAATCTTGTATATTATATAAATATTTATGTTTGTCGTTGATTAAAGGTAGAGATTTTATTTTCAACACTCATAAATTGCAAGCTCATTTAAACACAAAAGGTTAAACATACTGGAAAGCTAATTTGAATTAAGACAATTCACTGATAAACATGCACACAGGATTATCAAAATTATACTCTTTCAACAAAAATCTTGTATATTATATAAATATTTATGTTTGTCGTTGATTAAAGGTAGAGATTTTATTTTCAACACTCGTAAATTGCAAGCTCATTTAAACATAAAAGGTTAAACATACTGGAAAGATAGTTTGAATTAAGACAATTCACTGCTAAACATGCACACAGGATTATCAAAATTATACTCTTTCAACAAAAATCTTGTATATTATATAAATATTTATGTTTGTCGTTGATTAAAGGTAGAGATTTTATTTGCAAAACTCATAAATTGCAAGCTCATTTAAACACAAAAGGTTAAACATACTGGAAAGCTAATTTGAATTAAGACAATTCACTGATAAACATGCACACAGGATTATCAAAATTATACCCTTTCAACAAAAATCTTGTTAGTATACTTTTTGTAAATGAAAAAATGCTGCTGGATCTATGAGAGTATGCTGTCAGCAGAAAATTTTACGCGAAACAATTTTTGTGCTGTCTTCTATTAAATCTCGTCGCGTGATCTCAAATTTTTGGAGTAAAATCTGTCGTGTCATTTTGATACATTCCTATACTGTCGTCTGAGTCCAGGAACATTCATTTGAATATCCCTATTTAAAATGTAAACTTTTCAATATAAAATTCCAAATAAAATGCAAATAAAACATATTTGCAACACTGAATACTGATAAATTAATAAGCAAATGTAAAACTACTCAACTGCATTGTAGAATTCAAAATCTGAAATAAATGTTAAAAGATATTCATAATTTTAAATCAAAATATGTTAATTTTCGTCGCATTCAGTTTTTTTTCTTTGCTTTAAAATTCACATAACATGTAAGATTCATTAAAATTTGTAAAATACTTTCCTAAAAATAATTTTAAAGTATAGGTTGCATTATAAAAAATCATTCATTGTAGATACAGAAATATACAAAAATGTATACTGCTTGTTAAACTAATAAATTATTATTTTTTTTAATTTATTCTCAACGACATGCATTACAAGTAAAAGGGTTAAAAACCAGAGACAAACACTATTGTTTTCGTTAAGAGCCTACATCAGTCACGCGAAAAAACGCTCCAGCTAATGTTAAGTCTACGGGAAGGTTATCGCGCGATTTCTCGCTCGCATTTTAATATTTTTAAATGATTTTTTTTGCATAGGATAGCTGAGGTCGATCTCTAACGTTGTTAGTTTTTACTTTTTCGATTTTGGTTCCAGTTTTTTTATATAAGGGTAATTTCACTTTCAGAACCGGTTCAAACCGGTTCCAAAATTGAAAATGTCAAATTGAATATGTCTCCTGATTTCTGTTGACAATATCACATTGTTCTTGTTTCATGCCTCCGCATAGTAGCTACAAAATAGAACCGCTTTATAGATGTTTTTTAATACACTAAAAAAATACTCTCTTTAGTGCGAAAACTGGATGAGAAATCATCCAAGTCGAACAATAAGGACCTTTCATCTTGCATTAATGTTTACACCTGCCATTGAAGGATTCAAAGTACCGGGTATATGTCCTTTCAAAAATGACCTATTTTTATATTGACTCTGTAACAAGCAGCGCCACTGAAAGACTACTAGAATCTGAACTTGTTGAACCCCATATGTCAGTAGAACCACAGAGCACTGAAAATCTGGAGGAAAGGGAATTGATTTCAATAGAAAATGATTTTTCAAAATGGCAGTGAAGCTGTGTAAAGAAAATACGCACGTTCACTGTGAAATAAACCCACCTTCAGTTCCTCAAGGTATAGCTTCTACTTCATCTACTCCATACTATAGGTATTCCACTACTTCATCTTACGTCAAATTAACAGAGTTGTACCGTATCCACCGTCATATGTGCTGCAATATTATAATAAGAAGAGAAGAAATTCTTAAATTTTTAGCAGTTCACACACAAAAATTATCTTAAAAATGACGCTGCGAAAAAGACAAACGCATTTACTAAAAAAGAGTAAAAGTAAACCCAAGAAGCCAAAAACTAAAGCAAAAGTGTAGATTTGTTAAGTCTGCTCACAAATCTATAGACAGGCAGTCGTAGAGTATTGGATAGAGTGTATTTCTTGCAGATACTGGTGGCACGAAAAGGGCACAGACTGTGATATTTTGTAAATGTGATATTTTGTAAGTGCAGCGCTCTATTTTTATTGTGCACTCTGGACACTTGACTGCGCACTCTATCCCACATTGGTTGTACATGTGTGCGAATTCCGAATTATATATTTTTTTTCAAATAACACCGAAAGTGTTTCATTTAGGTTGATTAATGCATTTTTTGTGTTAGTTTAGTAATTTAAGAGTAAAAACAAAGTATAATTTCATCCCATAAATCTCTTTATTTATTGTTATTTAATGAAATAGCTAAAGTGCGTAATCCTCCAGTATCTTACCCTATATATTGACACGTTGAGCACAGCAAATTGTTAAGAAGATTGCAGATTGGCTTTTTTGGCAGACAATGACAGAGCAGTTTGCAGTTTTCATCTAGTTGATACACTATGCTTATCCAATATGTTCATTTTATAAAAATATTAATTATACGGAATTTAATTTTAAAAAAATCACATTTTAGTTATTTTTAAATGTTGAACGGGAACCTGAAACCTTTAAACAGAGCATGCGGAAGACGCGGATTTATTTTTGAAAATAAATTATCAATTGCACCTTAATGACTTTTCTTCAATACAAATATTAATGACACACGTATTCGTATAGTTTGGAGTCCCAGGAAATGTGGCTGGGACATATATTTGTATACCATGGCGTTCCATATATTAAATATATCGTTAGAGTGTCTATTTATTTTTTAACCGTCTCTTATTATAATACCTTTCCATATCATACTTTTAATTTAGAAAAAAAACCTTTTTTAAATGGCAATTTTGTAACTAATACAGTGGTGGAAAAATTTCTAAAGCCACTTGAAAATATGATATAAATAAAAAACAAAATACAGAACATTTATGAAATTTCATACATATATATTATATGCTACAAGGAAGTAAAGAAAAAAATAAATTCATTAATAACTACATTAACAAAATATTAATATACTTAAGAAAATTTTCTGTACAAAAAAAGTTGGAAACAATTATAAAGTCGATACATGTATTTCATCAATAATCGATGTGAGACCCATTTTTTTCGATGACTTTGACTAGTCTTTTGTTCATTGAATCTATCAGACCACACAAAGTACTTGCATCAATATTGTCCCAGCAGTTTTTCAAAGCATTCATCAAATCTAACTTTAAATTGAATTTTCGTCCATTTTTGTAAACATTTCGAGCTAAAATTCCCCAATGATTTTCTATTACATTCAGATCGGGTCTATGAGCTGGCCATTGAAGGCATTTCACCTGATTAGATTCCAGCCAAGATTTAGTTGACTTCGAAACATGAACGGAAGCGTTGTCCTGCTGAAATGTCCAGTCTCCTGTAGTTACAAGAGGAGCAAATGGGTAATAAATTATCTCCTAACATTTCTTGATACATAACCGAATTCATTTTGTCATCATGAAACCAATTGGAGTGGTTCCACAAGCAGCAAATGCAGCCCAAACCATTACCGAGCCACCACCAAATTGATGCTTTGAAAAAATATCAGGCTCCTGTCGTAAATCATGCCAAAAATATTTATAGCCGTCGGGTCCATCGAAACTAAATTTATTTTCATCGGAAAAGACAACATCTCTCCAATTTGTGCCTTCTGTTACATGTTTTCGTGCAAAGTCTAAGCGAGCATTTATGTGGTACTTAGAAAGAGGTGGTTTTCCTTTAATTTTTTTTTAATTGAACAATGGGATTGTTACTTAAAACATTTCTTACCGTTCGGCTTGTACATGGTAATTGTAACTGTTCTTGAATTTGGGCAGACGACATTTTTTGTCCGCAAACTAGCTTCCGGATTTGTCTTGATTGCCTTACAGTTAAGGATTTCGGGCTTCTTGTATGCTTCTTACTGCCCTAATCTGCGGGATTTCTGAGAAAACTATTTACTGCAGCCTTGGACCTTCCTATTTTTCTTGCAATATTAGAAACAGAAAGTCCAGCTTCATTTAAAGTTAATATTTTAATTTGTTCACCATCGGATAACTTTTTTCCTCTTGGCATTGCATTAAACAAACCAAATACAAAATGAATGCACGTAACGTGTTTACATTTACCTAAACTTTCATGGCGACCTATTTTCTCAAGTCTGGCATTATGCCAAATGAGGCTAGAACCACCGGCTTTATACTTTTTTCCAAGTTGTTTTTCATTGGTTGTAAGAAATTAGCATAATTTATGTTCACCCTTCCGTTTTTCTAAATAAAGTTTATGTGTATTATTGCAATGTTGATCCTGCAAATGAAAATATAATTTGCGTTATCAACAATTCCATTACTTTTTGAATTTTGTAAATTTTTCTATCGGCTTTATAATTTTTTCCAGCACTGTATATAGAAAATATATTTATTTATTTTAATTTGAAACATACATATGTGTGAGGTATTATAAAAATGAATTTTGCTTAAGTAGCAAACTGCTAATACCTTTTAAGGTATCCGAATACCTTCGGAGGGCCTTTCTTAAAATTATTTTAAAATATGACTTTTTTTTGCATTGTATATCATGATGTGATTAAAAAAGTGAAATAAAACAGAAAAAGTTATACATTTCAAATTATTTTTTTATATTTTGTGGAAAAATAATAAAAAAAACAGCGAAAATAATCACTTCCGCAAAACATCATAACTCAACTTTAAATCAAGATAATTTTATTTTGTAAGTATTATTATAATTATTAAACCTTTTTCTGGGGAATGAACTACTCTCATATTTGTGAGTCAAATATTTAAAACTATATAGAAAGTTAATCAGTGATGAAGCAAAAATTACTAAAAATTTATTGCAAATTGTAAACTTTATCAATAATTAAAAAAAAAACTAATACACTTACTGTTACGAGTGTAGTTCATTCCCTTTATTGCACTTGGCAAAGCATACAAAAAAATTTTGAAAGAAATTCAGCCATAATTTTTTCCGTTATGATGTTTTGCGTAAACATAAAATGTTAAAAAATTGATTTTCAGAAAACGCAAAAACAAAATTTAATTCAAAATCTTACCTTTATTTTGAAAAGCAAACCTTAATATGTTACTCAATTTATACACTATATTATCTATTTTGTTTAAAACAATTGCTGTTTTTCTTTTTCAAATTCTTTTAAAATTTTCTCTGCTTCTTCTTCTTTTCGGTTTATATAGCATTGAAAAACGTGCTGACTTCCGGTGAGCAGAACGATACTTCCGGTTTCAAAATACTGATACTTAGTAATTTTAAAAAGACAATAACTTTACTTCTAAATCAGATATAAACAAAATTCACACAGATTTGGAAAGATAAAGAGTCCGGCTATTATATTATATCAAAATCTAAAATTCGATATTTTGGCCGAAAATAAGCTTTTGAAGGTGTTCGGATACCAAGAAAAATAAAAACAATTTAATTTAATTTCAGCACCATTTGGCACCATTCAGCACCCACTTTATAGCCTTATAACCTTAAGCTTTATTTTCCATGATGTACCTTAATTTATTTTTTCTACAAAATTAGACTTAATCATTTTATCTAAAATATTACCTGATTGAGCACATTGGAACGGCAAGACATAAGAACATTGTGATAGTAAAACTTTATTATATTTTGCACTAATTTAGGCATAATATATATTTTTAAAATGTATTTTTACATGAGTTGAAGCAGAATAATTTCTTTTAGCGTTATTTAAAAGGTGAAAACTTTTATTTCATTATCAAAGTAAATTTAACATATAATGTCAAAATTTGTTAGTAATCTCTGAAACAGCAAGTCCTTACTCAAATTTGATTGTGGATGACACTGTAGAACATTCTGTAAGAAAACTTCATAAAACTCAAATTTTAACTGTGATTACTGTAAAAAAATTAATTAATGAATTAATAGGATGAAGTAGTTGTATATGTACAGTAATTAAATATTTGGCTTTTGAAATTATTGTTTTTTATACATTCCTCAGTTTTATTTTCTGGGGGGTTGCAGTAAGTAAATAGCCATGAGTTCTTGATATTTATTTTAATTCTAAGTCTTATTTTATTCGAAATAAGCCAATTCTATGTAAGAATCCCTGTTTATATAGTATGCAAATTTAATTTAGTTTATTCATAATTATTCACAAATTCTCAGTCTCTATGCAATTGTCAAAATTTAATTTTGGAGTTTAGTTAGAAAATAAAATCAAATTATCAAATTAAAATACCGAAAATTCTTATCTTATAATTAGATGTAATGTCTTTGGAATACGTTAATTACTTTTAATCTTTGACGTTTCGCAGATTTAATTAATTAAAAATGTAATTATAAAATATGCAGCACGTAAGGAAATTACAAAATTCAACACATTAAAGGGAAATGAAAACATCTTTAAACGCTTAATTTAAAATTTGGTTAAGTGTTTATTCGCTATAATTCTATAATTGCTTTCGTGGGAAAAAAATGTGTTCCATTAGGAAATTAAAATAATATAGTAAATTGCACTGTCGATAATGTAAAAAAAAAATCACGTAATTTAAACTTCAATTTAAATATATTGAAAGCACCTTACGACTCCATGTTTGTGTTAAAATGAAAAGTTATGATGCATACACAAATCATTTTATAATATCATTAATCACGAAAATCTCAAATTGTAACTGCTTGTAAAGTATAAAAGCCGGAATTCGAACTAAGAACTCTGGCTTAAACTCCAACGTTCTTTCAACAAGCTATCCTGGAGAAATGCAGCCGAAACAACTTACTCAGATAACATTTTCGTAATGACATCTTGACTGTTGTATGAAAGTGTTCAATAGGGTAAACAGCAGGTATAGGAACTCCAATAAAGTTTGGATACCCCATTACACTTAATTATTTTAACACAACTGGTTCGTAAAGAAATCATATGAGTTGTATGTTTTACAACTGGTTGAAAGGATTCAGGCAGGGTTTCGCTTTTCACTCAAATAAAAAAATTGCAACTCGTATGATTTCTAAAATTTTCTTTCATAATACCAAGGAAATGACGTACCAAATGGATACTTAATAAGAATCAGCTTACGGAATGTGTTTAGAAAAAAATATTCTACATCAGTCGCAAGAGGACATCCTATCAGTACCAGAGTAGAAGAAATATTAGTTTTCGCTCTCGTACTGGTAATATGTAATACAAGTAGTATATACAGCACATCAATTGTAGCACTTTGTAAGAATAAAAAACAATTTATTCAAAAACAAAAAATAATTGACACTCTTGACGTTCCAATAGTGGACAACAAAACTAGACTATAACCGTAAGAATTATTATACAGAAAGAATACGACAGCGTAACATATTATAATATAGAAAGGTAAAATAAAATCAGATAAACCAAAAATACTTTCAAATTGGTATTTATGTATCTGTGAGATACACCTTTCAACTTAACCCTTTTAGTACGGGATTCGACAAAAGTCAGCATAAGGGTTCGAGTGCGGGAGTCGACTAATGTCTACATTTAGGAGTTGGGTTCTGTAGACAACATTAAGCGTCGACGCAAGTCGCCTAGGCGTTCACGGCGTGTATTGTGCTCACTGTAGTGCGTCATGGGCTTAGCAGAAAACCTCCCCGAAAAATTCCGCACTTAAAGGGATAAGCAAATATTTGCACACAGATAAAGTCATCATAATACTAGGACGCGGAATCCCATGAGTCAGGAATATAGCGCTACAAGGTATTTTCTTTCCCCAAGTGTTCAAGAATTACAACCCTGTATTTATCAAATCTGGTTCGACATTTTTAGTGTTAGGTGGTTTTCTAATTAAAATATTGTATCAGCTATTTCGTTGTTTTATGATATTAATCCATGGAAAATAACCGTTAAGTCTTACTGATAAAATCTGACTTATCTATCACAGTTTGTTTTTGAAGTCTCCTTCGTCGATAGCTGTTGTAGAAACTTATTTGTGAACGCTATTCTATCATTTATCCGAGTTTCGTACTATTCCATGTAATTATAAGTAAAAGTGAAAACAAAAACTCTAAACATCATTAAGTCTTCTAAGAGGATTCTCTAATATTAATTTTGCGCGTTATAATTTATCCTAAAATATTAAGAAAGTGCCAAGATAATTTTAGCAAATTATACCCATTCGAAATCTGGAAACTATTTTGTATAGAAAGCATTCTTTATTACGATGACATTATTACAAACAGTATAAATTTTCAGATAAAAAAAAAAGTGTATCTTCTGCTAATTTACTGCAATAACTATGTTTAAAGTTGTTTGATTTCTTTAAATAAGTATAATAATAATCATAGTTATGCACTTTACATACTAGATATCAATTGTTTTTATCACCAGAAAAAAAAAGATTTTCACTAACATAAACTTTCTGGGGTCAAAATTACTATTTTAGGAAGGAGTTACTTAATTATTATTTGCTGTTTAATAAATGCTGTATTTTATCTGAACGTTAAACTTCTAAATTTGAATCTATTGACAAAATTCCAAATGTAAAGAAATCAACATTTCTAACATTGAAACTTGTGGTACATAAATTGCTTCTTTTCTGTTATACATTAGTTGCGTTTGACATTTATTTTAAGTGACTATAACATCACGTCATTTTTAACCGAAAGCTACATTTACTCTCTAGTGCAATAAGAAACTTTCGCATGCTAAGATGAATGATGCATTCAATATTTTAGCTTTTTTCTATGTATTCATATGTGTAAATGTTAAAATTGCATTTTCAAAAGTATTATGCGTTTTCTGTCAGAACTTGCATTTCAGAATTACATAGTATAATTATTGCTCAATATCACAAAGTATAATTTAGTAATGCTCAGTATAATTAGGTAAACAAACCTGCTGGGTTGTTTACCTAATGATTTGCTAATGCTAGTTGAGCTTAAGCCGAAAGAAGGCTATCCTACCCGGTTTGACCTTGACCTTGTTTACTTAGACAACATGATTCACCTTATTAAACGGTGAAGTTTTGTTACTCTCTTCTAAATTTGTTGGAAAGTCTTTCATAATCAATGCTTGACGCATGCTTTTTCATTCTTGTTTATTTTTTGCGAACAGATATATGATATCATCCAGACATACTGTTTTATCATGCTTTTCATATTTAAATTTATACATGTGATCTTCAGTTTATTGAAAGCAAAAACTTCATTTGGAATCTATTTTACTCGTGAAAGTAATTTTATTCCTTCCTATTTACCCTATCTTAGTCGTCTACGTTCTCTATAGGGAAAATAAAGATCTTTACAAGCATAAAGTTTCTGACATGAAAAACAATTTTCCGGGAACATATTAACAGATTATTGCTCACTGGGTAGTAAAAAAATATTTTTCCCAATAATCGAAATTCTCAGTTTCTAAAGTAGATTGTATGGCAATGGAAAAGAAAAATTAATATAAAATAATCAACATCTGGATTATTAAAACTGAATAAATTTCTTCTTTCCTGTAGAAGATTTGTTTCATTTAAAATTAATTTTATGATCCCATTGCATCCCTATGTATCTGAAAAAGTGGGCAAAACTTTACGGAGTGATAGAACGCAGCTATACGAGCATAGTTCGTCATAAAATGTATGGCCGAGTGAGCCGCTAGTTGGCGTTTTAAATGGTATGACACATTCCTACGAGAGATGTTGCCAGAGCTGCTGCATCCGATTCCAAGCCCCATCAGGTCGAGAATGTGGTTTCAACACGACGGTGTGCCTGCGCACTTTGCCTTGGATTTGCGGAAGACTTTAGATGAAACGTTCCCAGGGCAATGGATTGGTAGAGTTGGTCCCATAGATTGGGCACCAAGATCGCCGGATCTCCCTTGTTTGGACTTTTTCCTGTAAGGCCATATGAAAAGCCTAATCTACGAGTGCCCCATTGAAACCGATTTGGATCTAGTCGCCAGGATTGCCGTTGTTGCTGGGGATTTTCAGGAAAGGCCTGGTGTCTTCGCAAATGTGTTTCTGTCCCTATCCCGCAGGTGTGAAGCGTGCATTACAACTGGCGGAAGATCTTTTGTGCAATTTCTATGAGCATGTACATTAATTAAATTGCTGTTAATAATTTTTTTTTCTGAAGTAACTCCTCTCATTCTTGTGTTAATTCTTTAACTCCGACAGTGGAAAACTACCTTTTAACTTCTCACTGCTTGCGTTCCGACCATACATGACGAAATTTTATGACGAAATTTTCTTGTATAGATGCGTTCTATCACCCAGTAAAGTTTTGCCCACTTTTTCAGATACAACCGAAAGTTAAATATGTTCCCCTCAATCAAAAAATATCGCTTTCTGAAATAGTTATTACACGTAAAATTTTAGTTATTTTGTATACATTCATATGGGTGTTTTTTTTTTCATTGATTACTGTCTAATTCTTATTTACATATTTGAAATTAATATGTGATTTCCAGTTTATTTCAAGCAATAAATACTTTTGAATTTCCTTTGATCTGTAACAGTATCTTTTTTCCTAGCGACTTACCACCCTCATTAGTTTTCCCTCTCAAGAACGAAAATAACGATCCTTATAAGCCTAAAATATCTGGAGTGAAAAACAATTTACAACGAAGATATTACTTCATTATTACTGTTTTTTTCTCTAATATTGAAATTCCACATTTCTAAATTAGAATGTATTGAAACTAAACTGGATTATAAATGACAAAGAAACAACACCGGAAGCATTAAATGTTAGGGAGATAAATTTCCTCTTTTTGAAAGTAAATTAGTTAAGTTTGACATTCATTTTATACATATATACGTGGCATTTCTTTTTTTTATTAATCGGAACATTAAATATCGTCACTCCGGTAAAAAAAAAAAAAATCTTTCATATTCTAAGATGATTAATGACACAGTATTTCAGCTATTTTCTATTTATTCATGTGGTAGTTGTTTGAACGATTAAATTGTAAGAGAATTTTCTCTGAAACTGAGTTGTATATGTTACAATTTCATTTTTATTAATTTGCAATTTTAAGTTATATGTTAAGATCCCACATTAGAAAGAATGAATTAAGCAAAGAAATGTCTATTCAATGGAGGCTTTTTTGGAAATTTCTCTTTTGAATTTCCATATATCTATATGATTCTTTTTTGCCTAGGATATCTGGGGCCGAAGTATAGTGATGTATTTTTCTACTCATTTGCTTTTTATTTCAACGACAATGTATCCTCAGAAAGAAAGTTCAACAAAATAGGCTCTATTTTATTTATTTATTTATTTATTATTATTATTATTTCTTTTTTGCCGCTTAACAACGTGTTTTGAAGCATTCAAGAAGCTACATTTGCAGGTGAATGTATGGCGTTTTAATGACTTATTTTTTTATGTCTAACAAAAGAACAGCATAAATTATTTTTCGAATTTTACTGATTCCGGATTCTAATTTTACGGATGATTTTAAAGATTTTACTTTTTCGGATTGTACTGTATATCCTAAATTATAATCAATTGAACTCTGATTACCATTTTTTTTTTGAGCTGTCAACTGTTTTGTTAAATCAGCATATTACAGTGCATAAAAAACTATTTTTGATCTTTTAACCGTTTGTATCACCTCGTTGCATATCTGCAATACACACAAAAATCACTGATACTTATGCAGTGTGCTTTAAAAGACGATTTTATTTATTGATCCTATTTATATTGATAACTATTTATTGATCCTCCTAACATATCAGTTAATATAAATTGATCATAGAATTCTCTACAAACGTAGATACTGAGTTATTTTTTCGTCCCAAAATTTTATTTATCATTTGAGCGGTGTCGCATCGTTATTCCTAAAATGAACATCGTAAATTTTGTCACATACATTAAAAAGACCTGAGACGTCCAAAAATAGATTTTTTTACAAAGGTATTTTCGAACACTTTACAATTTTGTTTTAGAAAATTAACAATATATATGAGAAGTATGTAATTTTCTGTTTGTTGCATATGTGAAGAAATTGCTTTTTAGCCAATATTTTTTTATTTATATATTCTAATTGTTTTATTATTTTATAACATGCATAAAATGATCTATTCTAACTTCTGGGTAAATAATTTTCAAATCGGAGTTGTTGCGTTACAAAGGGTGAACAAAGTTAAAAATCTTATTTGATTGTTTGTATCTTAATCAGAATAAATACAATTGTATTGCCTTTATAAAACAAAAACGTGACATAATGACACCAATCTGTATTGTTCCCATGACTGTGTGTGTATATACCTCGATTTCCTCCGGCACACAAAATTATCAAAATTTAAAATATACAAAAATTTTTAAGCGATTCACTTTAAAAATTTCACAATAATAAAATAAAAATACAAATGAAAATATGTTTCCGTGATAATGCACTCCATATTTTACATAAGTAAGTATGTAATAAAATAATAAAGAATGTTCAAACTGTTGTTACTTTTCGGTAATTTGGATTGGTGAATCTGGAGATAGACCATTTTTTCTTTGTACGAATACAAATCTCTTAAGGGGTCTCAGGAGTCTTACTTTTCCTTTGAAAATGCAAGTTTGCATCAAGTCATATTTTATTTTATTTTTGATTTCATATAAAACACAATAAAAGGAAATTTTTACCACTAATAGGTCAATATCAGCTTGATTTAACATAATTATTTCAATGTTGTACAATTCATATTTAATTATTTAAAATAGTTAACAGTTTTTTAAAAAGTTAAACAAAAATTTTCTCCTGGTATCTACTGCGCGCAAGTTTGTAGGAAAAATATTGCTTCAAAAATAACAAACAAAACTGATAATGATGTAAAATTGATGTATCTTGAACTCATACTTCAATTTCAAGGAAATAAAAAATATATTTTTTCTTAAATTTAAATTTAAACTGTAAAATGGTTAAAAAATTAATTTTTTTGTTGAAAAAATGCCAATTCTAAAATAAATTTAATTTTTAATTGCTTATAATTGAAGTATAAGTTCAAGATACATACATTTTACATCATTATCAGTTTTGTTTGTTATTTTTTAGGCAATATTTTTTTTACAACCTTGCGCGCAGTGGATACCAAGCAAAAAAGTTTTTTTTACTTTTTTTTAAATTTAAACATTTTAAAAATAATTAAATATGAATTGTACAACACTGAAATAATTATGTTAAATCAAGCAGATATTGACCTATTAGTGGTAAAAATTTTATTTTATTGTGTGTTATATGAAATCAGATATAAAATAAAATGTGACATGTTGCAAACTTGCATCTTCGGAGGAAAAGTAAGACTCCTGAGACCCCTTAACACATATAAAATAATGTTTGAATTCAACAAAAATATATTTAACAAATAGCGCCTTACACAGAGTTTTCAGCACTCCAATTGGAAACTGACACTTCCAGAATAATTAAACAGTTAATTCCGGAACAATTAAATTACCGTTCCCTTCTTATTTGTTTCGAGTTTTATTTCACTAGAAAGTCAGTTCAAAAATATTAAAAGCATAACCATGCTCTGCGGCCATTTGTTGTTACTTTTGAGGTACTTAAAGCGTAGAGTTTGAGGCGAAGCATTCTTTATATTTCAAAACACAAACACTTAACAAATATATAATAATATTAGAATTCCTTGAGGTAAATTTAGCAATAAACGCCGTACACAGCATCACTGCAAGTGATGCTCCCATAGTGGCAGTATAGGAAGCGAAAAGTGTCGAGATCCAAAATCTGGGTATGAGTGCACAATAAAAAATTGCTCAGTTGCACCAAACCCAACATAAATCATTTTGAGGTTAAAATTACACAGTCAGAGGGTTATGTAACAGACTCCAGAAGACACAATAATTCTTCCATAACTTTAAAGCAATTCAATATTCTTTGCATCAGAATCGAATGTCGTAGAGAGAGTAGAGGAACATGTATAGGTTTTTCTAACAGAGAAAATAAATAAGACAGATTGACAATAACAATCCTATTTCGATGTATTCAGTTTCTGTCTATGTCAATTATTCAGAATATATTTCTAAACAGAATCATTACAATATATATATATATATATATATATATATATATTCCGTATTTCAAACTCCCCCTCCACTGCAAGAGGGAACGTGACTACCTTTGTAGGTTACTCACACCCCTCGAGCTGTGGTAAAGCAAGAGCCGTCGTGATAGCTCGACATATGACCTAGCGACCGTCTCCCCCAATGGGGTTTCGCGAACGAAGTCGTCGGGGGTTCCATGGCGGTTCATCAAGGTTTCGTCTCTGCGGAAGTTTCCTCCGAGACGTGGGGTTACTGCCGTGACGACCTATGTCACCAACCTTGGTAAAATGACCTGGGGGTCCGCAGTGGGGAGCGGCCTCAGGCCGATCGCAGCGCCGGGGGAGACAAAGCCCTGGTGCGTTATAAACCTTTCAGAAGCTTGGGCGCGATGGTCGTTAACGCGCGTCGGCGACCCCCGTGGGCGTCTGATGGCGCAGGATAGTTTTATATCAAACTCCCTCACACTGTTCAAGTTATTTTTAAGAACATAATCAAGTTATTTTTAAGAACATTTCATTAGGCAGATTTTGCTTTTAACGAATACCTGTAAGTGCACAGTATTTTGATAAATATGCACCATTAACTACATACCGAGATGTGGTGCGCGTTATGAAAGTCTATTTTGGTACTTTCTCAGGTAGAATAACTGTTGAAAATAATTTCTAGTTACATTTAAATGATAGAAATTATTTTGAATATTATTAGATTCCTCGTAATAATTCATAAAGTCTGATTACGCATTCTGAAAGAGAAATACTTGTTTGAAAGTTAAATTATGTCAAAAGAATTCTTTATTTTATTCATATGACTTCCTAATGAATTCTTTTGATTATTCACATAAATACTTTTTCAAAAACATTCATTATCATTTCCGAAATTACCGTCTTTAAAGCTGTGTTACTAAATATGTTTCTTTAGAGATGAAAAAGCATATTTAAATATATTGGTCTTATATTGTTATTCAAATTGTATCATTATATTCTTTATTTACAAATCATTTTCTTCTTTGCCAGCTAGCACAAACAATATATTATCGAGAGATATGTTCAATGCTAATATAATATTAAAGCATCAAACTGCCAACAAAATTAATCAAACAAAATTACTTTTTCTTTGAGTTTTGCATTTAAGTTATCTTATTTAAATCATTTCGAAAATGTTGATTTTTTTTTTGTTAAATATTAAAATTTATACTACCTTGCATGATGTATCATCACACACTATTATTTTTACTTCAATTAATGTACTAAATTTTTAAATCAAGTTATGCTTAACTAAAATAAACTGATTTTAATTTTATGCCGCATCATTATAACGGTTGATTTTACTAACATATCTATCAAGTTTTCTCACCTATGCTTTTTTAGAAGAATTAATTATTACTTTGAAATAATAATTTTTAACGTCTTTTTTAATAGATATATTTCTTTAAGTATAAAATGGCGTATATAAACATTTTGGTATAATTGCTAACCAAGTGGTTATTATTATTATTTTTTATATATATAAAGGGTTTCTCTATAACACTTTCCAACATAGTTGAAAGTGTTTATGAATTTGATTTGTCTGTCTGTCTGTCTGCCTGTCCGTGTTCTAACTCACATAAATATACTCGGTATATCATACAATTTATGTATGTTATCACAGCGTGTCCGGTATTGAGATTTATGTGTTTAACAATCATCATTTGCAGGAACACCCAAAATAATTCAGTTACATTAAAGTCTAAGTGGGAAAAATGTGTTTGCGGTCAGTTTTAGTGATGTTACACTATTTAAAACATATTGGAATTGATATACATACGAGCGATAATTTCTGGAAGTGCGTTTTTAGTTGTGTTACCCATTTTTAAATTTAACTAATTTTATGCATATTGCATTTTGTGTTTAAGTTATGTAGATCATATACAGGGCTGCACAGACGATCTGGATTAGCTTTTCATTAACTGACGGTAAATGTTGAAGGGATTTTTCAACTGTCCTGTGAGTTTCCGAACTAAAATTACGTAAACAGAAGCTACATAAAATCATACTCTATGTATATATATAAAAAAATCTATAAATCATATACAGATCAGCACAAAAAAGTTGGATATTTGTCTGACTGTTGATTGTAAATGTTAAAATTGCATTTTCAAAAGTATTATGCATTTTCTGAATTGTTTACTTAGACAACATGAGTCACCTTATTAAACTGTGAAGTTTTGTTACTCTATTCTGAATTTGTTGGAAAGCCTTTCATAATTAATGCTTGCCGCATGACTTTTCATTCTTGTTTATTTTTTGCGAACAGAAATATGATATCATCCAGGCATATTTTTGATGGTTGGTTGGTTGATTTTATGACGGCCAATTATCTACACGACGATATAG
This sequence comes from Maratus michaelseni, assembly GCA_963931845.1. Classification (NCBI taxonomy): domain Eukaryota; kingdom Metazoa; phylum Arthropoda; class Arachnida; order Araneae; family Salticidae; genus Maratus; species Maratus michaelseni. The sequence goes on along the minus strand of OZ007593.1, from coordinate 219,948,470 downwards.
GCCCTGAGGGGAGTGCCCTCCGTTTGGTTCTTTCTAAGGGATCCTAACTCGTATTTACGGCTAGGTTCGAAGAAAACCATGGAAAACTACTCAGAACGGTTAGGTCGACGAGCGCGACAGGGTTTGAACCCAGCACCTCCCGCCTACCAGTTCTGAGAACAGAGCCTCTCAGCCACTGGTAGGACTATATATATATATATATATATATATTTTTTTTTTATTATTATTTATTTATTTATTTATTTAATACGGACATACTAAAGCAAGGGAAATATAAAAGAATAATGCAATAGGAATTACTTTTGTTTTCTGCTTAGTATTTGAGAATTCTTATTTAAAACTTTTCAAAATATGTCGATAAATCAATAGTGAGTTATGTTTCTTTTTTTAATCGCCAATACTTATATTCTATAAAATATGTCGAATTCGTTTGAACACATGTATTTCTAATGAATATTTTTTGATATTTTTTCAAATAATAAATGGTTAATTTTATAGAATTTCCAAGTAAAACTATTTCACAAATTAAGTAATTTTATATGAGAATTTGTAATACAATTAGAAACTGTAAGCAAACGGTGCAAGAAAATTATGAAAGTAATATAACTGTTTTGAGATATTTGTAAAGCATAATTAAAACAATCTTTAAAAAAAATATACAATGGTGTTTTAGAATGTAATACAAGTATTGAAATTTTTGATATTGTGTAAAAAGGGAAAGTTCTGAATTAGCTAATCTTTAAAGCCAAAAAAAAAAAAATATATTTTAATTATTATTGCTGAAATCTTTGACATATCTATAAATGTCAATTCTCAGTTTTTCTAATGTCAAATAAACATATTTTGCTCCAAAAACTTATTTTTAAATAAGCGTCTATATTGTAGGTATTTGATTGCATTTATAAAGTAAAATGTATCGCTTAAAAAATATGTATTTCCCACATTGAGAAAAAAAAACGGAAATTTGGTATCCCATCTTTTATTACTTTAAAACGAGTGAGAAATTAAGGTACATTTATTTACTGTTAAATATCGAGCTATTCAATATCGAGGTTTCTATTCAATATCGGTCAAGTACTGCAGATGAAAAATCTGATATTCCACAGAAATGTATCTATATAACAAAATTTAATACATTTAATCTAAATATACTACAATGGTATATTTTTCACCTCTTTAAAAATTTTACTGTTAGCTTTGTAAATTTCTTTAAATTGTTTTAAATAAAAATTGTCTTTAAATAGCTTTGTATATTTTAATAACATCATACAAATGTAATATTAAAATAAGTTAGTTTCCACACATGTACAAATAAATATACCATACATTCCGGTGTATATTGCTTGCCTAGACTTTTCGACATTATCTTTTTTTTTTTGTTGTTTTTTGTATTTAGGTATATTTGTCGTATACTGTGCCCCTCCTTCTTTGCAAAGAAACCTTCATTAGATATATCGAAAAAAATAAAATAAAAATTATTTTAGAGTATAATAACTATTACTTTTCATGCAATCTGATAGCTAATATTATTTCTGGTAAATAAATAGTAAGTTCATTAAATTAGAAATCTTAATTCTTATGATAATATTTTTTTATTTAATTCTTAATTTTTAATCTTTTACTTTTTATATCTGGCATATGTAATTTTCGATAAATTTCGTGTATAAAAAATGCTCGTTTTACGCCGGAATATACTGTATATAAATAACGCAAGTCAATGAGAAGATAAATACTTAAATCAAATGTTAAAACACAGAATTCATATAAAATAATTTGCGTTGAAATGCATAAACGTTTAGAAGCTTTACTTATCATCGTTCACTAGCTTAGTTCATACGAGTTCCCTGTCTTACTACGTCTTTAAAAAGATAAGAAATGTTATTTATACGCGATTATTTTTTCAATATGATACTATTATATTCCTCGTAAGTGGATTTATATCTATATTCTAAATATTCATATAAATTTGTGCTTAATTGCATAAAGTACATTTATTGTCATGCTTTTAATCCATTAAGAAAATTTTCTAAATATATCAAATAGTTTAACTTTAATAGCAGTTTTCTTTTTTTTTTTTTTTTTTTTTTTTTTTTGTAACCAAAAAACAACTCGAATTCAATGCCAAAAACTTTATTACATTTAAACATTAAATCTATTACGGCAGCCTTTATTAAAGTTTGACCAATCAATTAATCATGTAAAATTTATCATTCACATACAATCCATTATATTAATTAAACGGCCATAACTCATTCATTGTAATAGATTAGAAAATGAAAGGAAATAATGATAAAAAAAATTCTTTTAGATTAGGAGATAAATTACATAATAATTCATGTATGATTACATAATGGAAATTATACTACAATTTTCAAATATAACATGTTCAAAGCAAGTAAATTTTCTAACAATACTTAAAGTATTTTTTATTATTTGTTATAGCATATATTAAAATAAAAATTGCTTTTCCCATGCGAAAACGTCGACGAGTAATTGTCTTAACACTCGCACATTAAATTGTAAATCATAATTAAAAAAGTTTTTTTTTTTTTTTTTTTTTTTTTTTTTTTTTTTTTTTTTTTTTTTAAATCTATTTTGATTTTTTTATATTATTCTCGGGACCGTTTTTAGGCTATTATATATACTGTAAAAAAAATGCTTCTGGATCCATCAAAACTTTTCAAAAATGTTATGTACTCTCTTCCAAGTTATCCGCGGCCCCACCAGAGACTGAGAGGTTGTACTCTCGAAGCTGATAGACAGGAGGTGCTAGGTTCAAACACCTGTCGCGCTCTTCAAACCTAACCGTTCGGAGTTTAACTTAGTGGTTTTCTTAGAACCATATGATCCCTTTGAAAGACCCCCACGAGGGCACTCCCCCCTTGGGCCTATATCCCTCGAGTAGATAATCGGTCGTCATAAAAAATCAATCTATCAATCAACCAAGTTATCCGCGATTTCGAAAAGCGTTCCTTTATCTTCATAAACTTCATAAAATAACATATTTCGGAAATTTAAAGTAGCATTTTTGAAAAAAAAAAGATAAAAAAAGATAAAAAAAGATAAAAACATAAGGTTAAAAAAAAAAGAAATCCGAATAATTTTTACACTGCTTTAATCAGTTTTTTCAATACGAAATATCGATCTTTCAGATGCTATGACTTCTCAAGGAAATATTTTCATGTTCAAGAAACAACCATACTAAATCATCCGAATTAACATTAACATTAAAAGAAGTAACACTTTATTAGTACTCTTGCATGTGTAAATGCTGTTACGAAGCTGAAAAAATATATTTAAAAATTGATATCATCTGGTATTTTGTGTTGAGAAACTTTATTACTACACTTACGACTCGAAAAGGTTTTGGTCTTGTTTTCTTTTTTTTTTCTTTTTTTCTTTTTTTTTAAACGGATAGCAAATAATTTGTTTTGTTACGTTTTTGTTATATTTATTGTTACGTTTATTACGTTTATTACGTATTATTACGTTTTTGTTTATATATTTATTTATTTTGCCTTTTTGTTGGTATCGAAGAAACTTCGTTTCAGAAAATCTTCTTTAGATTTCGAAAATCTACTGCTTTCTTATGTTTCTGAAGATAAAGGAAGGCTTATAAAACTCGTGGATAGCTTGAAATCGGTTATATTATATTTTCTTAAAATTTTGCTACATCCAGAAACATTTTCTTTTTTATAGCATGCTGCTACATAGGGAGATAAATTTTGTGGCGGTAATACATAGATAGCCAAATATATATAGAAGTGCAGAGCTTTAGTGCTTATATCTCAATAAAATCGCATAAAATTCTCGTTTTCGAGGTAAAATACTGCTTTTTAGCGCACAGCTTTACCTTGAGATAGCTGAATTTATATTAATTTTGGAATATACAAATAACGAAGTTTGTTGTGACATTCAGATCATAATCCCATAATTGCATAACATTTTTAGATATTCTCTCTCAGTTTCCAATAAATAGAAAAGCATTATTTCTTTTTCTAATAAAATATCTTGCAGAAAATATGGATGAAATCTATGAGTTAAACTTATTTGCTTTATATGAAAATTATGAAAAAGCTATCAGAAGGTGGCTTTTTTATTTGAATAAAAAATATAAGAAATATTATAAGAAATTCTCTGAAACATAAATGTGGATATCTGAACATTATCACGTGAGAAGGAAGAAAAAATTGTATTTTGTTATCGTTTATTCACTAGGTATTTTTATCTCCTGAATAATTTATAATTTTTCACTTGCACAAATGTTTTATCTATTAGTTAATGTAAATATCTTAATATAGTATGAAATTTTGGTAAATAATTCTCGAACCTATTATTAGTTTTTTATAAAAAAAAATGGCGATGCTGAATCTTTGTTTGAAATGGACATAAAATAATTTATTGCACTAGGTCGTCATAAACCCTAAATATGGGTTTGATTCCTTTTATACACTACAAACCGTTGGCCAAAAAAACTAATTTAAAGCAAGTAATTTTTTTTCTTATCCTTTTGTTAATGCGTTCATTTAATTTTTAAACACAAATAAAATTTAAAGCATTTTAAGGCAATTAAAAAATTTACAAATCTTTCGTTATCTCTAACAGGTTTAAAGACATGAATCACATATCAATATTCAATCAAATGTTCTTAATATGGAATATGGTAATCCGAAATGCATATATTTTGCACTGCAATTAATCTAACTTTATCAAAGACACAAAGTACTATAAAAGTATGTTCAGAGGTATTTTCTGCAATCTCTTATGGCATAATCAATGGATTTTAACCTGTATGAAATAACTGAAATAATCTTTAACTGAAATAACATCAATCAGTCAAATATTATCAAATAAAAAAAATAAACTTTTCTCTGTTTTTGTGGATTTTTTAACACATTATTAGCGGAAGAAACAGCAATACTTTGTACACTCGTTAATGTAACTCAACGTGTTTTTTTATGTAAAGATGGAAATTTTTAATCAATTTTTCACTCAGTTACTGATATTCCGAAATTATGTATACACACACGTGTGTTTCCGATGACAATGCAACATTATAATAGTTTTAGAACTTAATTATACATTAATGAATTAATTATACATTAATGAATTAATTATAAATTAATGAATTAATTTTATAGCATTTTTACAGTTAACATGCCGCAGGTGATAAATTGCTAAATAAACTTTTTGGTTACAACTGTTTACAAGTTAAAAAAACAAAGGATTTATTTATAGGCCAAACCTCTCTCGCCAAAATATACCAATATTTTTCTCAGCCGGTTGGTATATTTTGGCAAGAGTTGTATGGCGGCAGCTAAAATATTACAACAAAGAAATATCTTAAACACTAAAATATAGAGAATATAAATAATGAAAAAAGTGTAGATTTCTTTAAAATAATCTATTATCATTTAACAGTTTACAATTAATGAAATTATAACTATAATTTGAGAAAGCAATTTAGAATCTTGAATATATAGTTTAAATATAGTTTTTTTCGTTCCTGTTGTCGTATCGTACAAAAAAGAAACAGAGCAAAAATTATATATTTTTTAATAAATTCACCATTTTGCGCTTTCCAGTAAGAGTAAATTAAAAAGGAGAATTTTAAATAACCCTTGCCAATACCAAATTACTATATCGTAATAGACGTTTATTAAAACTATATGAATTATATTCATGAAATTAATTGGAGTGATGTTAAAGATAATCATAGAATGCTTATAAAAGTGTATTTAGAAAACTATTTTTACTTTTAGTTATGTATTTAACATTCATTTTTCACAAAGGAATTATTTTTCCAGAGAAAAACCGGTTTTGCAGTTCAATTAATTTCTATTTAAATTTTAAGTATAACAATTTAAAATTCATATTGTTTTCTTAAAAGCCCACACTCATGTACGCGACAATTTTCAGGCATCTGACATTCGCTGTGTGAAATCAATGGAAGAGTTCTCTACAGATTTATCGTTTACATTTCAATATATTTAAATGATTCTTTTTAGGTGCGTTCGTAATTATATAAATACGTAGCACCTATTGTCGTCGTCTGCCCGTCCGCAAAAACAACGCAAAAACTACCCAACCGAATGGTTTGAAATTAAAGATATATTACCTTTGCAAAATTTTGTCGAGACATTTCAAATTTTATGAAAATCGAATCAATACTTTAGAAGATATTAATAAAAACATTTATTAAGAAATTTGAATTAAAAAAAATGGTGCTTTCTTGTTATAGGAGCATCCCAGGTTTAACCGTCAATCAACCGAGATAATTATTTTATTGCAGAAATTAATCTGCTGACGATATAATTCATTTCACAGAATTAAAAATCATCAAGATCTGATTATTTATGTAACTAGCTATAGTACGAACGCACCTCATTTGTCACATTTTACGTACAATTTCCAACTTGTTTCATAGGCTATCTGAAGTCAATGTAATAGCTTTTTGCGTTCTTCATTTCTATTGCACGTTTAACGTGTGCATACTTTAAATTTCCAAACTGATGATGATCACTTGCTCTGAATGAAACTGTAAAAGTAATAGAAAAAGTGTAACACTATCACGAAATTATTGGATATCAGATATCCCTTTAAAAGAAAAGCATTTAAAAAAATTAAACACAAACGAGGCATTCGTAGAGTACGCTTCTCTTAATTTACCATTTGCTTGACAAAATCACATGCTGACGAGGTTTTGCTTTTAATGTTTTATTTAAACTCGTCTTTCCAAAAAGTCACAGGAACTGTGGTCAGATCCTCACTAGAAAAAGTGTAAAAAAAAAACATTTTCTAAGCCAATATTTTAAAATAACAGATAGTTGAACTACAGCTATAATGAAATAATGCTATAAAGAAGAATTAGAATGAAATGATTTAAGACAGTTGTACAGAAGATGGGAGGTATTTCTTATCCAATTAAAAATTCAAGTTCTTTTGATCATATAAAATAAGAGATTGAAAACATTCATATTTTTTCTTCAACCGTAGGAAGGAGAAGTTTTTTTGTATGTTCGTGTATATCTTTACTTATGCTTTATGAAGTAATTATATTATAAGTACATTTTTAGTTTTTGTTGTCGTTTGCATTAACGGTCTTCGACGTCCATACACCAGAGTAGGTTCCGAAGGGGCTGGAGGAAGGGAATGCGGATTCAATTTACAATTTCAGGAAGTACCATGGTGGGGAGGTCTTATTTGTACTTTAAGATTTGGCTTGAATATTTTCGCACAATTTTAAGCCTAAGCAAAAGCTGACATCTACTTGTTTGTCACCGCTCTCTCTCCGCTATAGAGTTCACAGTATGAAGAGAGTCTACACTACTATTTTTGCTTGCTGCGAATGCATCTACACTGTGCAAACAGCAGCCCGGCTCTCCCAGATATCAACGGCATATGATATAGTACAGCACCAATTCCAAGCAAAGAGGCCGACGTTAAGAAGTATCAGGCGTGATTTAATAACATAGACAACACATCACACACCTTTGTCAAAACAAACACCAGAACTGAGATAATAGCTCAGGGCTTCCCTGATCACACCCTGGTGAATTCCAAAGCACTCCAAAAAGTCAGACATTGGCTTGTCTCAGATGTTCACACCGCGTCGGATCACAAATTCATAGAGTTTGGCTTCGATATTACACCACTCTATACAACAGAGTGTAGATTTAACACAAGACGAGGCAACTTCAAAAAATTTACCCACATTATCAAAACACAAAAATCACTCCTCACCAGTTAGATAAAGGAAGTTACAAACACAGCACAACTTAACGAATTTACATCCACACTAATCAAAACCATGCAAACAGCAGCGCGAGCGTCCTTTAGACTTAAAAACACTCGAAGAACACCTATTTTTTCTTTCTGGACATCCGACCTCAAAACGAAAAAAAACATCTCACGGCACTTCGTAAAAAAATTAAAGCACTGCGCAACACAGACCAAGACACCGAATACTTCCGCGATCTAAGTGCCAAATACAAACACCTTTCGGCAAAATACAAACGCAGTGTTCTGGATGCACGAACAATGGCTTGGAGGAATTTGTGCAGCAACCAAACAGATCCTTTCGGCACACAAAATTTTTTCTCAGGCAAGTACTTCACGCCTGACGAAATAAAACTCGAACTGCCGCCTAGCAGATCATCCAGACAGCATAATATGGAGCACCTTACGACAACCCTTTTCGGCCCATCACAATATCCAAACATAGATAACTCAGACCTACGTTTCGACTCCCCTCCAGATATACCTTTTTCAAAATCTGAAATAGCAAATGCACTCAAAACATTAAATGACGAAAAAGCCCCAGGCCCAGACTGTGTGGATTTCAAAATCCTAAAACTCACGCACAAAATTATACCCGGTGTTTTCACCAGTTGGGCCAACCTGGGCCTTAAGCACAATTACTTCCCGCTCACTTTGAGACAGGGCGAAATGGTATACTTCCTCAAACAAGGAAAGGATGCCTCTGAACCCACATCATACCGTCCGATTTGTTTGCTTCCAACTCTAGGAAAACTCCTGGAGAAACTAGTAGTCATCAGACTAGTTCACTTCCTGGAAAGCAACAATCTACTCCACCACAGGCAGTATGGATTCAGAGAGGATCGGTTATGTGACAAGGCCCTATTTGACATCCTTTCTACATGCACAAAAAGCATAGAGGAAGGCAACTATACCTCGCTCGTCTCCCTCGATATCCAAGGTGCTTTTGATAATGCGAAGTGGCGGGACATTTTGTTACAACTAATATAGATTCTCTGCCCGGGCAACATAGCGGGAGTCATCGCATCTTATCTAAGTAATAGGAGTATATTTATAAACTGGGACTCTGGATCTCAGAACACAAATTGCAGAAAGGTTTCCCTCAGGGATCCTGCCTTGGGCCAATCCTTTGGCTAATAATTGCAAATATCTTTTAGTAGAGTTAGAAAAATTGGTATTCGTCCTGTATGCCTTCGCCGATGACTTCAGCTTTGTACTCTCGGGTCGCAGGCGTTTGGACCTAGAAAACTCGGCAGCTCGAGCTCTCCCGGTCTTTTGTCAACTTTTGGAACGTCTCCACCTCCAGCTCTCTACAGACAAACACAATCCCTAACATTCGCAAAACCCAAGAAGCTTAAGCGCAAATCCATAATGAGAATTTATGGGAAAAGCGTTTCACATGTCACACACCTTAAATTACTAGGAATCGTCATAGAGGAACACAGGGGCTGGACGGAACACATCAACACCCTCAAGACAAAATTAACTAAGTATCAAAACAATGCACGCAGATTAACTTCTAAGTCTTGGGGAATTAAACCTGCAATGTTAAAAATCTGGTACCACGCAATCATAGAACGGATCCTCTTTTACCGTGTGGGCGTCTGGGGAGGAAATCTCACCAAGGCAGTCAAGGAAAAGTTGGTTTCGATCCAAAGGATGTTCTTGCTGTAAATGGTGAGAGGGTATAGGACTGTCTCAACGGACGCGCTCACAGTACTAACGGGGATCCCTCCAATCCTAATATCACTAGAATACGAGCACCAGAAAAACAGAATCCTACACCTAGAATTTGAACCAACAACCACGCAATACTTTCCATAAACAACTATTCAGAGAAAAGTTCCAAGTTGGCAACTGCACCCCGCTGAGGAGACATCGCAACTACAGGTATGCATTGCCAAGAACAGTCACAGGCCCTCGCAGCATCCTACCATTTACACTGATGGGTCGCGCACCGAAACCGGCGTGGCCGCAGCTTTCTGCGCCATGGTAAATGGAGTGTCGACCCATGAGTGGGCCTCCAGAATTGGAGACTATAACTCAGTGTATCAAGCGGAACTGTTTGCAATTCTGAAGGCTTTGGAATGGACAGCTGCATCAACCGGATAACTTCAAAAGGATAACTTCAAAATTTATAGTGATAGTCTGTCGGGTCTTCAGGCAATCCATGCACTTGGAACGCAGCACCCCTCATTCCAAAAATTAAAATTATCCTACATACTCTGTTAAATCGGGTCACCCTGGGACACGTCACAGCACACATCGGCATCACAGGAAATGAATTAGCTAACAGCCTGGCAAAGGAAGCAACAAAAATTGAAACAATAGAATACTCCCTTCCAGTTCCCCTTTCTTTCATAAGAAGGGAACTAAAAGATAAAATCATCCCAGCATGGCAAGTATACTGGAACACCTCCACAAAAGTTAGACATACTCATAATCTCATTCCCTAAGTTTCCAGAGAAATGTACAACTTGTCTCCACATACCACGGCATTCCTCACGGGACATGGTCCATTTAAAAATTATCTATATAAATTTAAAAGGTCTAGAACCGATGTGTGCGTGTGTGGGGCCAGTGGTGAACCCACACATTACTATTTTACCTGTCCCCTGACTGTTTCTTGGCACCTCAGATCTTCACCGTCTCATCCGCCACCATCCTGGCTGATAAACATAATAACGAGGCCAGTCTTAAACCACAAGCTACTAGAAATTTATAAATTTCTACTCAATCTCTCAAATCTCACCTAATCTTTGCATTTGGTGTAGTCTTAAAATTATTTATTAATTTCTCTTTCTTAGTTTAATTCATAATTCTTAAGTTCATCCTAATCTTAACCCTAACTTTTTGTCTTCAAGCTTCTAGTGTAAGGGACAAGCTCCCACTTATAATTTTAATGCTTTTTAACTTTTCTTCATTGGGACCGCTCCTATGCTCAGCAACGTCATCACTGGCGCTCAGTATTTTATATCAGCCTTCCTACAGTGCACGGGTTTCAGCGCAAATGTGTTGCGCTCCTTGTCGCGTGGAAATCCTGCACTGTCACCTCTTCAAAGGGCCGTCAGCTATGAACTGTACGAGTGGTGCAGTCATACCACTGAACTGCTCATCTATTCTTCAAGCGGACTGTACAACTGGTGCAGGCGCACCTTCTCCATCATCCTTTCTGTCGCAGCCTGTCGCGTAGGAACGCTGGTTCCAGCGACTGACCCTATATTGTAATTTTTTTTTGTCTTTACTTCCTGCCGCCTGTCGCGTGGTGCTTTGCCCTGCAGGACCAGCCATTTTGTAGTGCCACGTTTAATCCCTGCGTGCCGGGGAGCTAGCCGGGGAAGACATTAAACGCTCAACGGCTGGGTTCGCCCTCAGCCGAGTGGTCTTCCTCAGGCACTAAAATATATTAAAATACCTTAGATGATGTTGGTTTTTGATAATACCAAGCGGGATATTTTTAGGCCACTTGAGATACATATATTGAACAACTTATACTGCTCAAAAAGGCATGGTAAATTTTATGCTTGAAATGTGACGGAAATTACATGAGACACCTACCATTTAAAAATATTTGCTGCGTATAAAACGTGTGTAAATTTAAGCATTTTTTATATGTTTCCTAAATAATCTCTATTAACTGATATTTAAGGACATCTAAAGACATTGAAAATTACTTTTCATCAAAAGCAAATCAACTTACAAATAAATAAATCATTTCAAAGGAAGTGAACGTTTGAAATTAAAATAAATAATAAGTTCATGTATACGTATTTAACTAAAATTAGTAAAAACAAACTCAATCAGTAGAAGATAATCACACTAACTGAATAAAAGAAGGTCAGTGTAGCTTTTTCATTCAAATTTTACAGAATAAAATTATATGTTTGAGAGTGTTATTTGGAGATTAGCCTAATAAAAACCCTCTTTACTTTGTATATCGCATTCTTTATCTCTATTTGTCACACTTAAATATTGTTCATTAAACGACATTGGTGTTTATGGTTGGGCACTTGTTTTTTTACGTTTTCTTTTCTGAATTACATTAGATCAAGATTGTTGAAATGAGATTTACACGCGTCTCCATAACTCAAGTTTAAAGATGCATTTCCATGCGCAAAATTTTATTTTGCTTACTTTATTATGCTAAGTATTTTTAAAGATATAACTGTTATCAGTATAGAGAAATAAATGATATTATATTTAAGATTTTTTTAAATCTTAATAAGGGTGTGCATTGTGGTGTGCAGTGTGAAATCATTTTGAAAATTTGTCTAATTCTTTTTTCCAATTTTTAATTAAACTTTCATTTTCTAATTAGAGATTTAATTAAATAGTTTGAAGTAGACAGTTTTTATCTATTGTTACAGATTTAAAAAAACCACAATGATAGTATTTACAAACACTTTCCTATTGAAAGATATATATACATATGAATTAAAAATAAAAGAAATAAAACTTTAAAATAATTAGGTTATTTATGTTCGAAAAGTAGTAAATGGTGAAAATACGTTCTATTTGAAATGATATATTTAAATCCATTCTTATAGCGTTCTAAAACATTGCAATTTTAATTGAAATATATATTTACACGTAAATATGGAAAATAAAAGGAAATTTAGAAACTATTAAATTATTACGTTTAAAAAGCATTTAATGGAGAAAAATTACATCATGTTTAAAACAATTTTCTTATAGCATTGAAAAGAGAAAATATCTTTTAAACATCATAAAAGTCCGGAAGACAGTGTCTTTTTTATTTAAAAAAAATATACAATCTGATTTTCAAATTTGTAATAGATCTTTCTTAATCAATCATGAAAACATCAGTCAGCTGTCGCAATAATGGATGATGTGGCCTTGTGTCCCAGAAACTCCCTCAATGAAACAGAAATGAATGACATTAAATAATCCCGATAACGAAAATTGCCACTGCTCATGATAATATCAGTTAAACATCAGCAATCCGGTAATATTTTAAAACAGAACAAATTAGCATGCTTTTAGAGTCTGAGGGGCTTGATCAGGTGTTGACAAGCATAGCACATATGGGCATAGCCTTTATTATTTATTGAAAAAAAAAATAGGGAACTACCCTTATTTTTGCCGTGGTAAATATATAATTTTAGATTTAAAAAAAAAAAAAAAAAAAAAAAAGAATTTGGATTGATAAAATTTATTTAGCACATATACTAACCTATTTCAAATAATCAATATTATGCTTTTATGATTTATTTTATTTTAAAAAAATATGAAACACAGTTGGATACGTTACGTATATATATATCCAAATAATGTTTTTAAAAATATACAAAGTTACGCCTTTTATAATTTTTAGAGCATATTTATTAAGATAAATAAACTGTAAACAAAGCCTAGCAACACACAAACATTCTATTAACTGTGAAATAGGAAACCCCTTTACATTAATATTAATTTCATTATTTTTTCTAACAATCTAACTTTAAAAAAAAAAAATAAAAGACTTCAGTAGCGGAATAAATTTGTCAGAATGTGAATATATATATTAGAATTAATTATTCTGTTTTATGTAGATATAATAAAAATGTATCTTTGGATTTTTCCAATGTTCATTATTTAGGTTCTGAATAAATTTTTGTATGAAAAGCATTATTATTTTAGCGAGTGTAATATTTAATATTTTATTTATTTATTTTTCGCTTCATTGCTTGTTAATAATGAAATATTGTGTGAAGTTTCTTAATAAAATGAATATAAAAATATAAAAAATCAGTTTGTGTGTGGATAGTCTATAGCTTTGTATCTATAGTAATGGATTTTACGTATGTGAAGATGGAAAATATCTCAAAATGGTTTTGAAAACATCTTTTTATTTATTTTTTTATTTTTTAAATTAACTTTCTAAGTGTTTAAACAAAAATTATTGAGAAATTCGGTTTTGGTGTTATTGTTTAAAAAAACAACTTATATATTGAATAGTTGAAAATTGGTATTTATTTGTTTTTACTATTATTACTTTCCGAACACATAGAGGGTAACGAAAGTATTGTAATCATAATAAAAACACAAATAAGAAATATTGGTATAACTTTAGATTTTGAGGGTTTTTTTTAATCCATTTTCTTTATTTTTTAAAAATTCTATGTGTATGTGTATGTGTATGTGTATGTGTATGTGTATGTGAATGGGCAGGTGTGAATATAGTCACGTAGCATTTCGTGTGAGTTTCAACTCACCATAGTCTGTTTTTGGTATTTTTATCAATTATATTGGTATGTATGTGAGTGAACATGATAGTGCCCAAACTATGCTTTCGATTGAACTCCCATTTGGTGAATATTTAATAGGTCACTGCCTCAAGAACTGTATACATTGTCGAAAAGTCTGCCAACGTGTTTGGTATCTAAACAATTTAACAACCATTCTGTGATGATAACTAATAAACATTTTGTATTAAACGAAAATTATTCAAATAAATTGTGCCTATTGCTCACACTCATTTTATATCGATTAGTAAAATCTCAGTAAGGATAATTTAATGTGAGTAAAAACAAAAATTATTTACAGTTAGTCTCATAAATGGTTACAAAAATTCAAGTATTAATATATAAAATAATATCTATAGTTAAAAAAAAATCAAACGAAATACATTAACAAAATATGCTAAAATATATTAAAATGATCCCTATTTTGGTTTTTATGCAGATTTTATTTGGTGACATACATATTTCATGCACATTTATTGGGCTTATATTGGAAAAAGGAAAGGCTTGAAGAAAATCATTTTTATATAATTATGACTGCAGTCTATCTTCGTTGATATTAACGTTCAAGTTACAAAAGTTGAAAAAATATCATGCACATCTGGAAAGTTTTCCGACAGATAAATCTTACCAAGTAAAACAACTAATTTTCATTAGGGATAGGTAAATTCAGTTTCATTATTTATCTTTATTTGCACGAACGGAATAAAAAACACCGAACATTTCATCATAGTTTTATTACATTATCTCCTTTTTTATGTAAGGAAAGTATACGCTATCATTTGAACATGGTGTAATTTGCACCAGGGATATAATTCACTATTATAAAATTAGGATCTAACATGTTACTTTTTTCTATACACATAAGAAGAAATCATTTTAAACTTGGAAATTTTTAAATTTAGTGTTTTGATGTATTTACACGTTTTGGGATATCCCGAAATCAAAGTGACTATTTTTTGGCCATATATATTTTTAATCATTTGATGTATGTTAGCGTGTGTGTTTTGGAGAAAAAGTAATTAAACTGTTCTAACCATTGTTGTAATTCTCATACACTTGGAAATAATTTTTGCCGGCATTGCCTGTGTATTCGATTGTAAAATATTAGCTCTTTAGCTGGAGTATTTCAATAGAACGACATTACACATGAGTGTTCTATATTTTAAATAACAATTTCAAAATCTAACTACAATATATTTATTTTAAATGCTAAAAGGTGTGAATTAACAACATAATATACAGTAAAATAACTTTTATTAGATTGTTAACTTGTTTTAGCTCACTCCGAGCCATTATAAAAAAAAACGAGAATATTCTAACAGAATTCGTAAACACTTTCCAACGTAGTTTAAAAGTGTTAAAAAGTTACACAAACAATTACTTGTTCAACGTTGTATCACATTTCATTTATTCTAATATAAAATTATTTTTTGCAGAAATGGGATATTCTGCATTTTCAAGATATGTCAAGAACGGCAAATTTAAGATCGTTTGCAAATTTCACTTTTATAAAAATTTATATACAATATAAAAGTAAAAAAAAAATATATTATATATTTATATTTTTAAAAAATCCCATTATTTAAAAAGCAAAATTTCAGTAGAAAATATGGGAATTAATGAACAAATGTAAGATATTAAAATATAGATAAAATGTCTGAAGCAGAGAACTCAGCTGATTTCCTTTTTACACAAAATACGTCTTATAAGCATTTTCATAGTAAATGGTAATAAACTTAACAAAACTTAAGCAAATATTGAAGGTTAAACGGGAAATGTATGTACATATATCCATATAAATTGAGTTTATTTTATATTTATTGTGTTTATATAATTGTGTTGGTTACCAATTGGATGAGATTGATAGTTTTCCTTGTAAAACCCTAATTTAATTTTCCAAATTTATCAATAAGTCTTAACATATTTTCTTTTATAGGCATTTTAAAGAAGACAAGAATAACCTATGTATGGATTGTATGTATATATAATACCTATTAGCTGTACATATATTATATAAGCCTTAATAAGAAACAAGTGGGTAATTGTGATTGAAGATAGCACAAAAGGTTTCGTTTAATATTCCTTTCAAAACACTTTATCCTGCCTTTAATAAATCCAAGTAAATTTCATTTTTTTTTAAATCATGTTTTTTATAAAGTAAAAATTTACCGGTCTATTTTCTCGTTTTTTCGAAAATATGAACGGTCGATAGCGGGCGAAGCCCGCTATTATACTGTGTCACAATAATATCTGTCATGTGGACTAAATGCGATAGTAAAAAAAAATCAATTTCAAAATTAAACATGTTGTATAGAGACCTTCAAAATGTTAGACGTCAGATTAATTTTCTTTTTAATTCTCTAATGACTTCATATTAAGCTGCTTTCTCTATTTACACATACTCATACTCCGTGTATTATTGAGAAATGTTTGAAAATTTCCGTTTTATTATCAATATGACGTCATATTAATCTTCTTTGCAATTGGTGAAACTTTTCATTTTTCACGTAGAAATCTTTCAATAGAAAATTAATTATTGTAGAAAGAATTTTATTGTGAATTTTTAATTGCTGGCAACTGCTATAGTAAAAAATGTTTAAATGTAATAAGAAAAGGCCGTTAGATTTTTGGTTTTTTATCTCTATATATTAAAATAATACGATTTTTTCAAATTTTATGATTTTGTGCTTCATAATAGGTATTTAGATATAAGTATACAAATTTTCATATTTTCATATTTTAAAATTTCATAAGTTACATATTTTCTGAGAACCGGCTCTGTGACAGACAGACAACGAAGCGGGAGTAATATGGTTTCGTGAGATGAACGAAACCCTAAAAAATAGCACAAAAAGCGTTCGTGCCATCATTGCTTCGTAAATTAACAAACTAATATTAGGAAAAATTTGTTAAAAGTGTTTGAATTGATAGGGGAATTTTTGCATATGTGTTTTCTATTTATAAAAATATGTTTGCATTATTTCGTTAACGTAAAGAAATTCAAATCATTCAATAAATAGAAAAATCTATTTGCTTTGGCTTCTGTATCATATTTTATCTATGACATTAATAAAGGAAGGAAATGTGGGATTATTGAACGAAAAATTAGCGATCTAATAAATGGAAAATATTGACAAAAGCACCTTTGCATATTTATTTTCTAAATTTAACCCTCTGTTCACATTATTATGTTGACGTAAAGAAATTCCTATCGTTAAATATTTAAAAATGAATTATTTGTTCGAGATTCTTCATGCTGATTTACGCATGTGAAAAATTTAGGACAAAAATATCTGCAAACAACATTAATCAAGTCAGAATATCATCTCATTTATTCTTTCAAAGCTTCAGGAAAAGTGATTGAAGATTTCAAAAGGCACGCGCGTGAAAAGAAAAATAATAACAGTCTAATAATGTATAATAAGATGACGTCATCCACTTTTTGAAAAACATGAATCAAAGAAAGATAAATTGAATGCATTTAAAATAAAATTGAATCTGATATAACAAAGCATACATTTTATTCTACACGTGAAATATCATTGCTTCGATCGATGGATGGTGTCTTTTTCTTCTAATTATCTCAGTTTCAATTTTGCTTTTTAACCATAAATATAAAATAAACTCGTGCGGAGGAATCTTAGTTTTTTATATTTATTTTATATAATCATTGTTGAGCGTCGTATAATGCGATATTTTGTTTTTGTGGCAACACTAATTTGAGGAAAACCTTTCGTTTCATTTATGAAAACAATTACCGATTTAATTTTTGATTAACAACAATTTTAATAAAAATATGTTTTAACGAAATGCGAGTGTACTATGTCAGAAGCCGCTTCAAAAATTTTCCGAATGATTCCCCATTCGTTGTTGTGTGTTTATTAATGTCATAGAAAAAGGGATGTTGACAAAAGAAATAATATATATGACAAAAATTACTTTCATAAAAAGTGGTATTAAAAACAAACATCCAAACAAACTCTGTAATAGTACAAACCTTTGGGTATAAGGTAAAAAAGTTTAGAATATCCTATCTAAAAAAAATGAAATTTTCCTCTCACCAGCTACAGAAAAGATACTAAATTGACAGTGAAAAAGTGGCAAAGAAGAACGAACAAATGAACCAGTGACAAATATGTAATAAAATGTATGTGTTTATGTGTAAAAATGTGTGTAAATGTAATAAAAATTAAAGAATGACAAATGGAGGAAGAGCAAATCAAAGAGTAACAATTTAATATAAATTACATGCAAACAAAAATTATTTGTTGAAACGTAGCGGTTGCTTTGAAAATTCAGAGCAAAACTTATTTACTGTGATGGGAAATTCTGTATATATGGAAGAAAACGAAATTCCCAATCTCGACAAGAGATAGTTAAAAAGAAAACCGTGATCTGATCCTGCATAAGGACGAGATTGGGCATTGTCGAAATATCCGCCATTTGTGTTCAAAAACAGATGGATCGCCATAAAATGCATTATATACTGATTGGCATCTAAAACTGTTTATTCTAATAAAATTATGGCAAAATATTTTAAATGACTTTATAGTGTCATGTAGAATATACAAAATTTTACTTTGGTGCATAAAAAGTTTTTAGAAATGCATTTTCTAGAATACCTTACGATTATCTTAATCACTAAAGTGCAAATGCAACTTGTATTTATGTTCTGAATAACACACTGAAGGTATATAAAACGAGTTTTCCGCGATTTTAATAGTATAAAACAAAACAGACGCTTATAAAAATGTATTGCGCTCTTTTGCAATCCGTCTGTTTTGGAAAAAGTAAAATATTGGATATTTCGTCAATTCCCACTCTCTTTCTCATGCAGGATCTCTAAACCACGATAGGTAATAAATGTGAAAAAAAAATATAATATGTTTTTTTCACCTTTATTTACTGCTGTACATTTTCAGCGTATACAGTACCACATTCCATTACTGCATATAAAACAATGGTATTACACCTGATACACCAAAAACGGCTCTTCAAAAGGAATGGGGGCTACATCTCCAATTGTATGACGTTTCCATTACTCATAAAAAATTGCTGACTTCTTTCATAAAGACGTGATTTTAGGAAGCCTCAGAACTTGGTTTCAAACGATGAGTTTTGTCATGATCATAATTTTGCTTTATGCAATCTACCTGTATACTACAGCTTTATGGCATTACGAACAGCACAACTCTTATATCCTCGTGTCAAGATTTTGAACAATTTATATCATTTTTAACTAAGTTTTCTTATCACTGTGCTATTAGTTTTGAAACTGAAAGTATCTCCGATTCATAATTTTAAGTAGATTTCATTACAAAAAGTCCTTTCGGCCTGTACCGGGAGGAAAAGGTAGCTTTCGTATATCTTCGTTTTAAATTTTCAGCTACTGTTACGCGAAAACAGCAAGTTAAAATGCAAAGAAAACGTTTACAAAAGATTCGTTAATACTGAATTTGAATAAGAAATTCGCCAAATTATTGAACAATAGCCAAATTGGCTTCATTTATAAAGACTTATTTTGGTCGCCAAATGTCGCCTAGTTTGGCGAGAATTTGGCGCTAACGGATATGAATATATAGTTTTATACGTATGATTGGAAAAATTATTTCAACAATGAAAATTTTTGTAATGTGCTGTCTTGTTTCAAAATGTCAGCCACCCTAGAATTTCAAACTGCTCTTTCTCAGCCATTTTTTAAGATAGAGGTAAACCAAAAAATGCTCTGGAATCCTCGTATCAAGGCCTAAATATTAATTAAAAAGTAAATTTGAATTTTTAACTTTTTTGTATATTTATTTTAGTTTTAAATTTTTTAATGGCCGCCATCTTGAAACAAAATGGCGAACCAAGCTGGCCAACGAACTCGGTCGAGACATTGGTGAGCTTAATACACACAATTAGTTTCAACAAAATTGATTTATAAATACGAGCGTTATCGTATGACATAGGTCAACATTTGAACGGAGGGTGGTTTTGGGGTCTGGGGTTCATGATCGGTGAAAATATATCGAAAATTTCCGGAACTGCTTTCCTCCGAACGGCTGCAATAGGTAGCTTTATACTTTTTTGTATTGAAAGCTACCTAAAAGCTACCTATAGCAGCCGTTCGGAGGAAAGCAATTCCAAAAAAATTCGGTATACTTTCACTGATCATGACCCCCAGACCCCCAAACCACCCTCCGTTCAAATGTTAATTTATATATATATATATATATATATATATGTGGTATACGTCATGCTGTAACTCTCTTATTTATGATCCGATTCGAATGTAACTAAGCATGTGTATAGTACATACCAAGGTCTCGACCGAGTTTGTTGACCAGCTTCATCCACCATCTTGTTTTGAAATGACGGCCAGTTAAAAATTTTATTTTTAAAAATTCGAAAAGGTGTACAAAAATTTATAAATTGAAAATATTGTTTCTGTTAAGTGTTAGAAAGTGATACAAGGATTCTGGAACATTTTTTGTTTTGACTATCTTAAAAAATGGCTGTGATATGGCAGGTTGAAATTCTAGTGTGGCTGAGATTTTGAAACTCCCAGACTGAAATTCGCATTTAAATTCAGTGTTACCGAAAACCGGGATTATATCTTCTATAATCGGGTTCCAAGCATTTTAGTTTTGGGTGTTTGACTAAAACAAGTAGAATTTTTAAAAACATGGATTATGAAAGCTACCTTTTCCTCCTGGTACAAGCCGGAAAGACTTTTTTGTTTAGGATTTTAATTATGCTCTGTCCCTTCGAAATAATTAGAATGTTACAATCTACACTGTGAAAATTACAGGCGACACATGCCACACTCTAGGGGTGTAAGGATTAAGTCACTGATGAAACCTTCAGGGAAGCCAGAATGGCACACTTAACTAGGGTGAAAGGATGACATCCCAGGGGAGAAAAATGGCATCCTTACTCCAAGTTGCCCAGCGGAACCCCAAAAGGGAAAGAATTTCCAATCCATTGTGGACATTTGCACACCCCTTGTCTAGCAATTGTATTTATTGTTTTGAATCATGAAATACAAGATGTTGATTCACTTTCACATTGAAATCTGTAGGGAAAATGATCTAAACTTCAGGATTACACAGTATTGTAATTTAAGGCAGTTGACAACACAATTTAAGTCTATTTTAGGTGCGTTCGAATTATATAAATGCGTAGCACCTATAGTAGTCGTCTGGTCCATCCGCCTGTCTGTCTGAAAGCATGTAACACCGCAAAATCTACCCAACCGAGTGGTTTAAAATTTATATATATAACCGTTGCATAATTTTGTCGAGACATTACACATTTTATGAAAATCGAATCGAAACTTAAAAAGATATTTATAAACGTTTTATTCTTTCTATTAAATCCTATCATACGCAATTATTTCAAAGATATCCCATGATAGGTAATGAGTTTAGGTTGCGATGGTGATTACGTGATATTTGAGATGGAGTTATATTAAGTCCGTATTGCTAAATTTAAAAACTGATTTGTATACTAAAATTGTTTAATTATAGCGATCATATAATCTACCGACAGTTTTTTGGATAGATGTTTCCGGAGAAATAGATATTAAATGGATAAAATACCTAAATGTAGCTTTTAAGTTCTGAAATGTTCAAAAAGCTAGGCTTAAGTTTCCCACTAGAATTTTCAGTAAATGTCAGCAAAAAATAAAATGTTGCCCACTTAAAATGCAGTTATTTTATTACGGAAATTAACCATATCATAATGACATACGATATAATTCACTTCCTTGAAACTAGTTATAGTCCGAACGCAGCTCATTTGTTCCGTTTGACGTACAATTTCCAACTTATTTATGATTGATGGAATGTCACATTTTTAAGCTCAGGTTGAGTAAAAATACCATGTGTACAAGAAATGTGGTAACATGATTTATTTCTGTAACTATAAGAGAGAGATAAACAATGTAAATTTAAAAAATAATCATAGGAAGGTAGATAATTCGAATTGTATACTTTCATCTCCATGGGGAATATTTTCAGAAAAATTCAAAATTTTAATTTTAACATTAACTTTTTAAACATTGAAATATTCAAGTATATGTTATAAAGTAAAAGTTAATTAAAAAGTTTACAATACATCAAAAATTTTAATCAACTAAAAATAATTCTTATTTTGCCCTTCTTAATATATATGAAAAAGGTAATCAAATTTAATTAGTTCTTCTTTTTATGAAGAAACTGAAAGAAGAAAAAAATTACTGATATAATAAAAACTACGCCACCTAATAAAAAAGTTATTTATATTAATTTGCTCTTTAATGATATGATACGTACGGTGAGAAATAAATAACAACATCGTGATGTGAATTTTAATTAAAACTGATTAATTTATCTGAAGTGACCTTTAATGTAATAATGGTTTTCCTGTGGAAATGCTTTTAATGGGAAAACACATTCAATCTTTAAAACTAATGAAACATTCAGTGCTGGTGATTATATATTTCACAATAAAGAATTATAACGTGTCAAGCATAGATTATGTAGCACTTTCCAACACATTCAGAAAACTCTAACAATTTTTCACTTTTTAATAAGTTGAAAGGTGATATCTAAGTACACAAGGGATGAGGGATGGATGACCACCCCGGGAACTCAGCTTTTACATTAAAGTATAAGTGCAATCCGCGGGAAGACAAAAACCCACTGTTTATTTTAACATTTATACTAGAAATTATACATTACAGGGATGACTTTGCGTTTTACAAGTTTGTAGTCAAATGTTTGATATCATTTTTACTTATATTCTAAAGAAGTCTACAGTTAAACTATTCTCGCTAAATTCAAAAATACTATTAATGAAGTACATAAGTCAAATTATATTTTCAATTTACAAGTTCGTTAAGAAGAAATACAAAAATGGAATACTAGATTAACATTTGATAAAATTACACAGGGATATACAAATATGAAGATGATACCATTAAACAAACCAACTAAATGAAAAACATATATATACATATATATACATATATATACATACACATATACATATACATATATATATACATATAAACACATATACATACATACACATATACATATATACACACAAATACATACATACACACATATATACATTTAAATGACAAATAAATATATCTGCGTTTCAGAAGTTTATTGTATAATGTTTGCACACCATTTCTACACATATTCTAAAAAAGTCTACAAAAGTGCAACACTAGATTAATTTTGACACAATTATTTCAAATTGGTAAAGAAATCATATGAGATGTAATCTTCCCAACTGAGAGAAAAAGTCCGG
Source organism: Maratus michaelseni (assembly GCA_963931845.1). NCBI lineage: Eukaryota > Metazoa > Arthropoda > Arachnida > Araneae > Salticidae > Maratus > Maratus michaelseni. The sequence continues at coordinate 219,925,161 of OZ007593.1, read as the reverse complement.
GCCAGGATTCGAACACGGGACCCCTTGGATGAGTCTGCCAATGCTCTACCAAATGAGCAATCCCAGACGAATATGGCTGAACTAATTCACCCAGTTAACCATCATGATCATAACATCTGGTCTGATATCTGAATCAGAACAATAGAATAAATCACTGGTAGTGGGACCTTCATTAAACACTGGAAACGTGATTACATTAGATTAATTTTGACACAATTATTTCAAATTTGTAAAGAAATCATATGAGATGTAATCTTCCCAACTAAGAGAAAAATTGGTTTCTTTCTTTTTCTTTTTTAGGGAACTTTTTAACAATTATAATAAGTGAACAATATTGATATTCTCCGAGTACTGCTAGTAAACATTTCACACAAATTTTTTTAATTAATACTAATTCACTTATGCAAGGGGGTAAGTATGATCGAAGATCGTACAAAGGATTTCGTTTAATATTCTTACCCTAACTAAAATAATAAATTTTATTTATCACCGAAAATTAAAAAAATATATTTTTCTATATTTATAGGTAACCCAATTTTCCTTTCACCTAAAATACAACTTAAAGTCCCCTGCGTTCCATACGGTCTTTCATTAAAATTCATAAAATTTAGATTTTGGAGTGTAGTTTTCAACACTGAACTAGTGCTATTCGCATATCCTCAAACTGGTGAAGCTTCAACTGAAACTGTTTCCGCAGTACCTTATTACGGCCAGGGTAATCTGCCACCAGTAAAATTGAATCTAAATTTACTTCTTATCGCGTCTTATTCATAGAAAATTTCTGTCATATTGAAGGAAAAATTATCTAATCATGTTTACTCGTGGGGGTTGTCCCTGGCGGTAGTCAGGCTTTGCGGTTCTCCCTTATTGTGACAATATATATAAAATTCCTGTCAATGTCATTGAATTTGATTTTCTCTTTGTCAAACTCCCACCAGTAAATTGGAATCGAACTTTCCGCGTCATTTAAACTCCTTATTTATGCAGAAAACTCGTCTTTATTGGTGCCAATTTTCCCAGGCGTTAAACAGCCCTGAACCTATGTAAACAAACACATCCATGTCATCACCATCTTGTGACTACATCCTCAGTTATTTTAATAGTATCAGGTAGAGTACACATTCTGTCTTCTTTTCTTTATTCACAGCTATGTTGTTTCCGCCATAAGTGTAATCAAATAATCAGATGACATTTTGTAACAAAAACAATATTAATTTTAATTACTAATCGATAGGTATTCCTATTCAGATTCACGTTACTGAAAGACAAAAACAATATTGAGATTATACACAAAACATCTCACGTTTTGACAAGTCTTATAGTGCAAGCGGCACTCCGAAGAAGATTTTGTTATTTTTTTTCTGCTTTTCATGAATTTTCGATACGTGAAATGTTTTATAGGACACCAAGACACTGTTATTATCTTTCAAATAGCATATACATTTACAAGATGTTTTTTGCGTAAATCTGTGCTTTGTTATGACCATCTAATAGAAAATTAAAAATATATACACCGTGTCCCAAGAGTATTTGACACATTTTAACATTAAATAAAAGATCAAGCAATTGGCGTACGAGAGTGCGGTTTGGACAAGAATGCTTCTTATGATCTGAATTTCGTTTAAGCAAATTAAAAAAAATCGTTCCAACATTTTTTCATAGAGGACGCTGCTTCTGGAAAGTTATCGAATAGGTAGAATGCCTTTATACATAATAATGGCGAAAGATGCATAATGCGTATGCACAGTTTTTGTCCAAACTGTGGCAACCCACATTCCTGAACTTAAATACTCGCCCTCCTGAGTTCGATTAGATGAGTGAGCAAGTGAACAAACATTAGTATAATGATAATAATTATTAAATTCTTGAATACGGGTTGCCATAGTTTGGACAAAAATTGTGCATACGCATTATGCATCTTTCGCCAATATTATGTATAAAGGCATTCTACCTATTCGATAACTTTCCAGAAATAACGCCATATATAAGAAATTTTTGTAACTATTTTTTTTTTATATTTGCTTAAACAAAATTTCAAATCATAAGAAGTATTTTTCTCTAAACCGCACTCTCGCACGCCAATTGCTTGATCGTTTATCGAATTGAAGAACGTATCAAGGACTTTCAGGACAACCTGTATATATACAATTCATCCTTATACAACACGCTCAAATTAAATTTAATATATATCTTATTGCTATTTCGCCCAGTAAATTAATAGATTTGATATAAAATAAATTAAACCCAATTCCCCCAGATCATATAGCAGTAGTGTATGAAATCCCTATCATTTTCGTAAGAAATACTACCTATCACATTCCCCCTATGTTGAAATTTCTGAAAATTTTTTGCAGATCTACGTAGATCATGACTCCTAGAATCCCAAACCACACCCAGTTAAAAACTTTATCTATGTATCTCTCTATCACATCTATATAATTTTTTATGGACACGATAACTTGCATAATTCTGTACAAATCTCTTCCAGACTGATACATAAAATCAAGAGGCATAAAATCTCGGTCAAGTTCGTTAAGGGGCAAAATCGGAACAGGGGGGGGGGGATTTTTTTTTTTTTTTGTGAAAACAGAAAAATGCACCATAACTTCTTAATTATGATACATATCAAATCTGTTTAAAATTATTATTACTTCTAGAAAAAGCGCCAAAAATTTATGTATGACAGATTTTTGATATAATTAAAAATGGCCTCAAGGGGGGGGATAGGGATTTAAGAATTTAAAAAATTATAACTTCGTCATTTCAGAAGATATGAAATCCGCTTAAATTTATTATAAATCTTCTTAATATTATCTGCAACTTTTATATTGACAAGTTTTTTATAGGACCAACTCTTACAGCAATATATATATAAACCCTTCCTGCTGAGCCTACAGGCACAGGTAGATTTCGAATTGGGCTGTCCCAACTGCCGCATCATGGCAAAAAGATCCTTCTTCTGCAAATTACAATAAACAGACGCCCCACGGTCTGCGACTCCGAAATCTACCTGTGCATGTACGCCTGGACGTTAGGAATTTTTATTTTACATCGGTTGACCAAACGTAGTTTTTTTTTTTTTTTTTTTTTTTTTTTTTTTTTTTTTTTTTTGAAAGACTGAAAGAGCATATGAGTGACATTAAATTCGGAAAATTAATAACTGCGCTTTCGAGATTTTACGCCAACAATAAAGATATTAGAACATATGTAAACCACACTAAGATTATTTCTCAGTATAACAACCCACTTATTTAGAGAGTCAATTGAAATCTCTTTAAGAAATAGGAATACCTCTAATGATAATTTATCATTTAACATAACAAGTATATGTGTAAACCTTCTGAAAATAATGTAATCACTTTTTCAGCGTTTGGTTGGTTTTGTTTACTTTTTCTTTGGTAGTTGGCTCCAGCATATGTGAATTTTTCCCTTTTTTCCATTCGTGTTTCCTCCCATTTGTCACTTTTCAGTCATCAAGACCACGAGTTTTGTCTTTCCGCTATATAGTTTTAGCCGAAACTGTTGGAGGAATATGACTTTTCACTAAGTTTTAATGTTTTTATTTTACACTGCTTTCAGCAAAGTACAAGTACATTTATGTAATGTTTATATTTATAATTTTTATATTAATCAACGGTGTAACACCCATCTTTAATATTTTTATTTAGTGTAATTGAACTTTCTTAATCAATCACAAAATCATGACGACGGTGGATGTGACCTTGGGCACCGAGAAATCGCACCGTGAAAGGTAAATAAATAGCAATCCAATTTCAGAAGACCGCCACTGTTTGTGATGATATCATTTTCACTTCCGTAATCATTGTAATTGTTTTAAAATAGAGCAAAATAATGTATTATTTGAGCCTGCGGTGTGTCGATGGGGATTGATACGCGCAGCTCTTAGCGGGTTGAGCCCCCTAGTTATATCAGAAATACATGGATAATGAATATGTGTTTAATTTTAGTGAAAGTAGAAATTAAGGAACAAAATATATAAGCAGCTGATTTAAATTTGTGATACAATTTTTCCCATACTGCTGAGGTTTAAATTATTTGTATCATATCTTTATTCCCTTAACTTGTCTTAATTTAAAAACTTGTTTATTTTAAATTATTTTATTTCAATTACTTATTTTAGCAATTACTTATTTTGTATGAAAACGTCTAGAAATAGAAAATGAAAATATTAAAATTTCAAACAATATTTATTAAATATTTACATTTTTCCTTATCATTATAAATTTAAAAAGTTCCATATTGACTGAAGAATTAGAAAATCAAAATTAAATTTGCTGTTTTATCATTAAAATTAAAAAGCAAAAAGTTTTAATTTGAAGTCTAAAGCAGTTACATTCTTCTCGGAATAAATTATTTTACAGTGTATTCAAGTAAACGTACTCTTCATTTTCAGTAAAATCATTTTATATATTTTATGTTATACTTCATGAAGATTACTTTTTAAATTTGCAACAATTTTAAACGAAGCTATGTTTGAAATTAAAAAGCCAAAATACGCAGAGAATGTAACATTCTTTCTTCAAACTGAAATATAAATAAATAAATAAAAACCTTTTTAGCATTTGATTTAAATTTGTGACACTGAAAAGATTTTGATGTAGAGGTTTATTTATTTATTTTTTCATTTCTGTTCCCTTACTTTGCATTGATATTAAAAATTAATCATAACTTATTTTATAAATATATTTTGTATCCAAGTGCTTTGAATTTTTTCGAATTTATTTTATTGAATTTATACAATTTCAATAAAGTTTATTGAAATAAATCTATTGGATTATATATTTACATTTATTAATTTTTTTGATATTTTGAAATAAAATGGCAAAATACTTAATGAAAGAATGATTTTATTCTTTATATGGTAAAAAAAAAATAACGAGAAATTAAAATTTAAGAGTTTCATCAAAATTTGCGACATTGAATAGTTTTTATTGCAAAGGTTTTCCATTTTTCGTATTATATTTCAGTTTAATTATTTGCGTTGTCATCAAATATAATTTGTTGTAAATCCATTTAAAATTTAATGTTTTAAACTAACTTTTTTTTAACAATTTTACAATATTTAAGCTAAAATCATTTAAAAAAATTCTTACATTTTTTTTAAATTATGCATTGTCTAATGTATTTTATATATTTGCAAAATATCATTCCAAGAATCCTTTTAAAGTTCAATAAAATTAATGTTAAACGATTTAACTACTGATCGTTTTCATGTTTGACAATGTATTTGCCTATTTTAGTCAACTTTTATCCAATTTCGCCATTCCCTTACATTTATACAGAGGCTGTTCGCACATTTTTTTGACAAATTTGATAAATTATTTAAAAAAATGGGATTATTTTAGAGGAAAAAATTCTGGCAACAACTTATTATGTGTAATTTATATTATCGTCTGATACTTTAAAATTAATTCTTATTTCAAGATTGCGCAAAAAGTTGTGAATGGAAAGATGCGTTTTTTTTTTCGAACAGAAGTATGCTAATTCGACAGTGTAAAATGATTGCTAAGCGCATAATATAAAAACTTTTTAATGCGAAATAAACATAACTATTGATTGGAAAGTGCTATGCCAAAAATCAGTACATATACATAGTAAAAAGATCCCAGATGGAAAAAAAAGAGGGAAAAAAGAGCCCATTTCAAGGCTGAAAACGAAGTTTCAGGTAAGGATTTATGACTGTAGTCAACTTATCTTATAATGGGAAAATAGAAATAAGAATATTGGACAAAAATGTTACAATCAATTAATTATAATATTAAGAGAATGTGTTACATCCGATATTTACAGAAAAAAAAATGCTATTTTCTTTATTTCAACGACTTTTAAAGGGAGAAACTACATCAAAGCAAAGCTACCGCTCATACTTCAAAAACTACCGCTGTATTCGTTAGAAACATTAAAATCTCACACAGGTATTGCATTTATACCTTTCAACATATTCCAAAAAATTCACCTGACGTTACTTTTACGGTTTACTGTGCATTTGGTCTGCTAAAAAGAGCTCTTTCAAAGCGCAAAACCACCACGATTGATCGAATCTGGAAAGTTTTTAAAAAGGCATGGGAATCAATAACCCTGTAAATTTTACAAAAAAACCTTCTACCATCGAAAGCATTACGCAGAATTAGAATCAGGAAACAAGATTATCATATACATTATTTCAGAAAGCAATATTCATATTTTAAACGTTGAAAAAACAACAACGAAATCGTCTAAAAAATGTGCGAACACCCTCTGTATTGCTTGAAATTTGTATCATTCACTCTCAGAAACGCAAACGAATCTCTCTTCTGAACGTTTAGATATCAGATATATTTTGTAGGTGACAGAGTGCATTATCCATTTAATAAATATTTTAAACTTTTTCTATAAAATTTCACACTTTTTATTTTTTCTGCTTGTTGAAAAAAAAGGTTTTTCATAATTGTGGGAAAAAAATTATATTAAAATGTATATGAGGTCTAGGATGTGCAACTCTTCAATTCAATTATAGTAAAAATTTCGGTTTGGTTGGAAAATTGATGATCTCAATGCGGATAACGGTATTCTTTAGAAAAAAATTAGCACACAAGGCTGGCTGATATTTTATTACAGTAACTATATATCTATTATGCTATACTTATTAATTTAACCCATGAACATTTTGAATTGTGTTAGCTTATTGTTTAACTATATACTGCTCGTTTTATTGTGTACCCTGCGTTTATTTAAATGCTCATTATTGTTTTGAATCAAGCGCTATCATATCAAGCATTTTTTGCTGAAGGTATTTTTGTTATATAATAATCCAACATATATCAAATAGGTAAAATAAATAAATACAGTATTATATAGCAATTTCGGAAACTAAAACAAATTAATGAAATAGTGGTATTTTATTATTATTATTATTATTATAGGTAACTATTTTTTTCTGAGAATAAGATATAATGAGACAGACATAAATTCTCTGTAGGAGTAATTTTTTTTGTTTAAGTGACTTAAGATCAATAAATAACTATATAAATATTGATTATGCTTATAATAATAATTATAATAATAATAAAACATAATGAACTAATAATAAAAAAATTATTACTCAATAAGCTATTTTCATACTTTCTTTGTTTCTGTGTTGTAGAATAAGGATTAGCATACAATATTAATTAGTTATTTCCACTGTTGCCCCTATCATTGAGTATGCCTATACTTCTCTATGCACACGCACAAAAAAAATGAAACGATTTATTGGATAATTTAACGGGTATTCAAAATGTGTATTTACAAATGAAATTCTATAACAATTTTTCTTTCATAAAATCTTCTTCCCTAGTAAATTCCGTCGTGCACTCTTAAATAATAATAATCCTAAATTCCAAGTTGATTTACACAGTCCGTAATAAAATATATTATAACACTCGATTTCATTAAAATATGCTTAAAACAGTGAAACATTTATTTCTGTTGTTTCTGAATGACTGAAAAAAATTTAATTTTTATTATTCAATACACGAAAACTTATACAAACCTAAGACGTAATCAATCCTAAGTACAAACACTTGTATTAATAAAAGTCTTTTCAAAAATCAAACAGAGTTATACAAATTTTGCCGGGTGTTTAAAAAAGAATCACCCGATTTGAAAGGCCTATATTATGAAAAATATTGAAAAAGACACATAATATTAATTTTATATTAAAGGTTAATCATAATTTTTTATAAACTAAATTAAAGGTTCTCAATATGCCCACCTTTGGATACATGGCATATGTCTGTCTATGCGATAGTCAAATTTGTCCCAAACATTTGCGAGCACGTCTGCATCCACTGCTTCAACGGTTGCGATTATGCGTATCTTTAGTTCAGCTAATGAAGCTGGAAGAAGATGGTCATAAACGTGGTATTTTATAATCCTCCACAAGAAGAAATCACACATTAAGAGGTTCGGAGATTTTGCAGGCCAGTTATGTTTAACTGAATCGTCATGTCCTGTACGGTCGATCCAACAACGTACTACTTGAGAGTTCCCTCTATCTACATACATATTATTCTATCAAAATGGGTTAAAATCTGATTAGTTATGAATTTTTTTCTTTATTTTTTATCGGATGATTCAATTTAAAGAACTCTGTATTTTTCCAACCCGAATTCTTGTTCTAAGTTTATTCTCTCAGAATAATGAAAATGTCGCTGCTGAAATTTGAGCATTATGGGTACAAAAAATCATACAGTGAACAATTATTGTGTTATATTTAATAAATCTCAAGTCCATAATTTTAAGCGTTTGTTCTCAATATTTTGGTGTCATTGTGACACATGTCCTTATGCCACCTGTATTCAGAGACTTTAATTTCGATGACCCAATATATAATATATATTTTCCAAAGATAGACTTAAAAATAAAATACAAAGATAGCATATTTCTAACATTTCATTCAGAAAATTAATCTGAAACGTGAAATATTTAACCTGCATTGCACATATAAAGCTCGAAAATACTTTCTAATAATCAATTATTTTTACTTATCAAATTAAACAAGTTTTCGTTGTAATTTAAATTTTTTTTCTTTCTAACTTTAAAAAAAAAAGTATGATTCTTTAGATTTGACAAATTTACTTTTAAGTCTATATTACTTTAAAAATATTTCTTTTGAAGATACTGAAATAGGCAAACAGCATATTTTTTTGTTAATATGTTAAAAGATTTCTTTTTATTTATCATAGAAATACACTAGGAAAAAAAAGAATGAAGACAGGAGTGAGGATGAAATCTTTTCTTTTGTTTTAATGCGTCTTCTTTTTTAAACATATTTTTATTCTTGTTTTGAAAAAAAAAATTGCTATCGCTCTTCATCACATATATCAGATTTTTTTCGTTGTGTTCAGACGGAATATGGGAAAATCTCATTCTATTTAGAAGAGTGTATTTTTGATTAATTTATTCAAACATTTATTCGTAACTTCCAATGTTTTACTCCTTATGTTATTATAAATTAAGAAAAAACATATTTCAAAAAATATATCTGAAAAGCAAAATACTTTCCTTAGACTTCCATACTTCCTGTTTACAAAAAGTACAACAATAAAGAAATGTATTTATTTGAAAGAGAAATCTTAATGTTGAAGAAGAGATCTTATTGAAATTGTCAGTGTCTTACATATATATACAGAATGTCCCAAAAGTCTCCGTACCAATTCAAAAATTTATATATAAAAAAATAATAGCCCTACAGCAAAAATAAATACAACAGTGCATAGAGTAACTTAAAAAGTTTTTCTCTACTTCCTTAGTAAACTTCAACATGAGATCGTTTCGTAGCACGAAGAATATCAAGGCGATATTCCATTTCAATCCACGAACATTTTTCATGCTAACATCAACAGTAGCTACTGCTGTTTGGATCTTTTGTATCAATTCCATGAGACTATTAACTTTTGTTCAGATTTCATCAAACATTTGTAATTACTGTTGATGTTAGCATGCTCAAACGCACGTGGACGGAATTGGAATATCGACTTGATATTCTTCGTGCAACGAAAGGATCTGATGTACAAGTATACTAAGGTAGTAGAAAAAAACTTTTTAAGTTACTCTATGTACTGTTGTAATTATTTTTGCTGTAGGCATGTTATTTTGTTTTGTAATAAATTTTTGAAGTTGTACGGAGACTTTTGGGACACCCTGTATTTATATCACACAAAATCCGGTTTCATTCATTATCTACCCTGAGTTTTCTACGGAAGAAATTGTAATGCTTATTTTTTAATCTGAAACCCGTTCATTTGTAGATGAGCCAGGAGTAGCTATTTTTTAAAATATTTTCATTTTTATATTTTATTTCTAATTTTAAAGAGTCTGCATGAAATTTATTTAAAATACGGATCCAGACACTAATCATAAAACAAATGATTCAACAATGAAAAATGATATCACAAATCTGCATTTTCATTCATAAAATTCAAATATACTATTGTTGTGTCAAATTGAAGTAATTTTTCACTAGTTTTTCCTAACACCGGTTCTAAGATTAATGTCTTAATTCTTCAAAAATAGGGAATGCTTTGACCAGAGGAAATGAAGTCATATTGAAAAAGAATTCAAAAGAAAACCGTGCTAAAAGAAAAAAGACAAGTATGTATGGAAAAATTCCATCTGTCAAAATAACTTTATGTTTATCTTGAAATATTTTAATTTCTTTGGTAAAACTAAAGAAGTAATATAAGTGTGTCAGTGTGAAATCATTTTCCTAAATGTTTGGCTAAATTGGATTACGTAATTTTCCTAAACTTTTGTATTCTATCCAGATTTATATTTTTGAGCCAGAAATGTTATAATTTCTCTAAATATTTAATTTAGCCAATATTTATCATGGAAATAAATTGATGTTTTAAAGATTTCAATCTTGTACAATTAATCGCTACAAATTACATTAAATACGTTCTCATACCTACGGTAATAAAATTTGCATGAAGCTGTAATACATTTTCAAAACCTTTATGGAACAAAGACGAAACCATAAGTGAAACCATATAGTGAAACCATAAGGGAAGCAAGAAAGAAAAATCATGCGTCAAGCATAGATTATGAAACACTTTTTAACACATTGAGAATATTGCTGCAAAACGTCACCGTTTACTAAAGTCAAATATTTTGTCAAAGTACACAATTCAGAAAACGCATAGCATACGCGAAAAACCAATTTCAGTAGTTACCATCTAGTCGTCAAATACTCGAATTCGTTTGCGCAATCCTGTTTATGATTTGAGGATTTGTATACGTACTACAGTACAAGCATAAAATTAGTGCAGATAAGAAACGCATAACAGAATTGAAAATCCCCCTTCAGCAATTTCTACCATAATGCGGAAATGTATTCGGATATTTTTGTGCAGCTCTGTATATAATCTGTAGAATTTCCACACACCAAGTATTATGCAAAACATTAGTTAAATTTAAAAACGCATTCCGCAACTGAAAATGGACGTCCAACAATAATTATTGCATTTGTGTGTTCCTGTAAATGCACGATAAATGCTATGCAAACCTTTCTATAATAAGCATTATGCATCATGCTCAGTCTTGTATCTTAATTATGATATGTTTGAAATGATGCAATATCATTAAAAAACACCGCAGACTTTACCTATAGATTATAATGTAATGTAATTATTTTGAGTGTCTCTGTAAAATAACTATAAATGCTACACACTTTATATTAAAAACTGAATATTCCATAGTAAACCTCAGTAATATATACGAATTAAATTGCAATTTTAGTGTATTTATGCGAGTTAGATCACTGAACTATAGAGTAGCCAGATTCACAGACATTCATACAAGATTATTTCATAAACACTTTTATTCAACTATGTTGGAAAGAGTTCAAAATAACTACGAATTGCCATATAATTACACGAATAACACCCGCGCCTTTTTAATCCTCTTTCCATAAACCCTTCAATATTCAATTATCATTAAAGTTGAAGTTCAAAATTATTTATTCTTTATCATTAATGTCATTGTTACGCCACTATTGACATACATATTACACTCTCTATGCATCTGTGTAATTTTTTCAATTTATTGTTTAATTATTTTTTATAATAAATTTAATGTTTATTACTTTTTAGGGGGGAGGGGTAGCCATATTTGGATCTCTTTTTTAAATGGACCGCTGCAATTCTTCCGTTAATTACAGATAGAGACGCTATCTACCGCTGAAATCCTACTCATCAGAATGACGCCATTTATGATTAAAAGAAGCACCCGCCTTCCACGTGCTATTTTAAAACATTTAAAAAAAACCTAAAATTAGCTGTTGTGATCTAATTTTCTCCTACTAAACGTAAGAGGATACTTTAAAACTTAGTAAAGTTGTTTTGTTTTCATATACACATAATAATTTCATGTGTTTATTGCGCATACTTTCCATGTAGATTTATTTGCTTTCGTTTTTGTTCTTAGTCTTGAGATTATCTGTTTTAAAAAATGGAGCGATTGCCCTAATTGGGCCAAATCAAGTTGCTTAAATTTGACCAGATATACAAAAGTATGTAATTTGAAAAGTAAATAATGAATTTCGAGGTCTGTACGCTTCGGACACCATTTCTTTATTCAAAAAACAGCTGTGTTACGATCTTCACGTTAAAAATTATACCTTGAAATGGAAAAAAAAAACGACAAAAAGGAAGTTCTGAAATTACAAAAGCAATTCGAAAATCAAGTTTTAAAAATAGACATAATTCAATTGGAAAGAAATTGATGGAAAGGAAGAATTACAGACATAAGGTAAAACAACTTCTGTTTAAAAAAAAATATATATATATATATATCTAATGATTCACAAACTAAAAAGTAAAATCAAGACAGTGATGATTGTTTTCACCTAATTTGCAACAAAAATAAAATAGCTGAAATGATTCAGTGTCAAGATTGCGAAATATGGTTCCATGTTGTGTGTGCTGGAAAAAAATTAACAAAAGGAATTCATGTGTATACCATCCGTCCCTTCTTATATGATATTCAAGTGACTGGCAATTACTTCCATAATTTCTATTCTTAATTACTTATATTTTTTATTTATATTTTAAATGCATTGTCATTTAAAACAATTACTCTTACTTTCAGACATTTGATTTCACTATATTTCATTGCTGTTGTTTTGTTTGATTGTTTCATTAATCGCAAACTTTGCTTTTAATAAAATTAATTATACTCCCTACTCATTAAAACAGCCTAACATAGTTTGGTCCAATTTAGGAGACTGTGGGTCCACGTCCGGCAACCAGTCGCTAAATTTGGACCACTTTAAAAAAAATTCAAATTAAAATAAACTTAAGTTTCTCAAAAAGAAATTTTTCTAAAAATTTATTTAGTTAGTATATATTTTATCTGTTGTTGTTATTATTGCTAATAAGGAAAAGAAAATGTAAGAAAGCCTTTTATCGGATTAACATCAATCAAAACTTTTTCTCCAAGGAATAGACAAAATAGTTAGTAGATTGTAAGTAGTGATATTTTGCAGATATTCCAAAATTGAAGTGAGTTATTCCTGAAAATATGTGAAGTGGTCCAAATTCGGCTACTGTCCCCTACCATTACTTGAATTACATCAAATATGAATATTATCAAAGATTCATATATAAGCCTTAAAAGTCGTTGGTGTCCAGATTATGCTGCCCGTGTCTTTATGTTACTACAAATCGTGCGTGTTTCATTAAATCTTATTAATTTAGTCTATTATTATAAATTTGAAGTTTATCGCTTTTATACTACTACTGGACATTATATACGATGATAAAATAAAGAATGTTTAATGAAGATATAACGAAAACATGCATATTACAATTGTCAACGAAAGAAGTCACAAATATATATACAAAAATATATACAACTAAAAAAATAACTATTTGTAAACAATAAGAAATACAGCTGAACAATATATATAAAAAATATATACTAGTAATGAAAATTTTAAATAGGTATTTAGTTGCGTTACTTTTCCTTCATTTAAACAAACATGTATAAAAACAATATTATTATAGACTTAAGATTTTCTCATTCGTGTAATATAATTTTTCTTTTTCCTAAAATGAGAGTAAATCGAAAAGGCAGATTAGAAGTTCATATTTCCTCGGAGAAAAAATTATGATTGGAGTTAATCCGATAAAAGGCTTTCTTACATTTTCTTTTCGTTATTAGCAATAAGCACAATAATAGACAAAATATTTTGTATTATCTTCCTTCTCTTTATTATATTAAGATTAAAATCATGCTTCCGTTTGTCTTTTCCATTTTGTAAAATTATATTCGAATGACAAGTAAAATGAAAGTATTACGCTTTATATTATTTATATTATTAAAGTATTTATACGCTTTACGAGTATTTTCATAGTATATCCGTAAAAGTACAGTGGAAAATATGTAAAAAAATACAAACACAAGTACATCAATAAAAAAAAAAAATCATGCATCACTGAAATATTGTGAAACAAATTCCAACACTGAAAATGAGCGAATATATCTAAATATGCAATTTAAAAAACGCATAACACATTTGAAGACCCATTTTCAGCAATTATCGTCAATACTTAGTAAGGCATTCGAATTCTTTTGTGCATCCCTCTATATTGTTAATAGACATACAGGGTGATTATAAAAAAACTATCCCGATATATGAGCCCCTAACTGTCATACCGTTCACAGAAACTGAATGGAATTATTAAGTGAAAACAACCAATAAAAGACAGAGAAGCAACAGAAAGCAAAAACAAAATATTTTATTGTTCAGTGCTATCCACCATCTGCCGCATGTAAAGTGTCGTCGTGTGGGAAATGGAAAATGTATGAAACACAATAAAATGTTTAGTTTTCTGTTGCTTCTCTGTCCTTATTGGTTGTTTTCACTATTCTTCTTAGTCTGTCTAGCGCCGGCGATTTTCGTGCTACAGGTACCGTTCCAACGCTTTTTATGTTTTTTTTCACTGTGAAGATCACAATCCAATAAAAATAAGTAGGTGTTGCCATTTGAAATTTTCGAAATTTTGTCACTGTAACCGTAACTGTTAGAATTTAACTGTTGTTTTTCACATCATTCTTGAGCGCATACATCAAAATACTTTAGGCCAGAATTTCATTCAGTTTCTGTGAACGGTATGACAATTAGGGGCTCATATATCGGGATAGTTTTTTTATAATCACCCTGTAAATCACGTAGTATGCCAAAGTTTAATTTCGCTTGAAAACGCATAACAAATTTGGAAAAACATCTTCAGCAATTACCAGCAATAGACAAAAATGTATTTAAATCGTTCTATTCAACCCAGTATATTAAATACTGGTTTGTTTATGCCCCTCTATAGTATGATAAAACTTATTTCAGATAAGCAAAGCAAAACACAAATAAAAATGTACTTTCAGCAGTTGACATTCATACAGAGCAATGTATGCAGTTCTTTCCGTCGCCAAGCATATAAATTTATTTATATTCTATAAATATCTTATCTACAAAAAGATTAACAGATTTAAAAAAAAAAAAAAAAACATTAAAAATTTCACGTCTTTAGACAACAATGCTTATAAATTATTTTATGCAGCTCTGCATATTATCTATAGAAATTATAAACTAAAAACGCATAATGCAACTAGAACCGAACTTACAGAAATTAAAGCTCATATACAGAACTATAATCACGTTGTGGTACATGTCCTTGTAAATGTAATACACTATATTGCCACAGGTGACCGGTCACTTTCGATTTTAGACGTTTTGTTAACTATCTAGAAAATACATGATGAATTAACCTGAAACTGCAGGTGTGTAAACAGTATAGTATAGGTTATATATTTCTGCGAAGATTTTTTTCACGAAACACCATACGGGACTGTCAATAAATTTAAAAAAGAACGAATATATTTTGGATAACCATGTAAAAACTAATGTAGCAAAGGTGTTCAAACTCGAGATTATTAATAAGTGGCTTATTTTAATATACCGTGTTCATTTTTATGAGGATAGCATGTATACTCGTACAAAAATTAAGGTTTTTATAAAAACAGTCCCAAATTTCGCCTAGTTTTTTGCTATTATAAGCAAAAGTATATGATATATTGCAGAGTTCTTAATAAAAAAAAAAGTTCTTTTCAGAAAATATGACAAACAACATTATACATACTATTCTGCAATCAGAATAAAAAAAAAAATTGGATGAAAAAGAAGCAGGTTTTCTAAAAAATGTTTCACTGCGCATGCGCGAATAAAATAAAAATATACAACGTATAATGTATTAGCTAAGTATACAGGGTGATTCATAAAAGATGGGCAGAACTTTAAGGGGTTATAGTACACTTAAAGACAAATAATATTAAATAGGAGACTAAGGGTCCCAGACGTATTCCCAAGGAGATAGGGGGCATTAAAGTTTAGGGTCCGAAATTTCAAATGATTATAAAACATGGAAAAATTTGTCGATTCGTTTGCGGTTTTTGCAAAAAAATTTCTTTATGCCAGTATTTTCTTGAAATAAAATTTTAAAGTTCAATTTCAAAAAATGCCGATAGGGGGCGCTTTAGACTTTGGAGTAACAAACAACTATTTTTTAACGTTATTTTTTGTATTTCTTTAAATGATTTCGAAAGCTTAGACTTAAACTTAAATTTTGATCTAAAAATCTGAGTCCTAACGAGTAGTTAAGTAGCGTAAACTGAAATTTGAAATTTGAAACCCTTCTCCCCCCAGAACAAAAATCAGTTATTCCCGATCTTTGTGTCGTAGATTAGGCTCTAACTACTGCCGCGTTTTGCTAAAATTATTCTTTATGTCAGTATTTTCTTGAAAATAAATTTTAAAGAAAATTTTCAAAAAATTCCGATAGAGGGCGCTTTAGACTTTGGAGTAACGAACAACTATTTTATACCGTTATTTTTTGTGTCTCATTAAATGCTTTCTAAAGCTTAGACTTAAATTTTCAGCCCAAAATCTGAATCGTTAGACGTGGTTAAATTTCTGGGGAGAGGGGTTTGAAATTTCTACTCCTGAGCACAGTTCAGTTTACCATGTCCACACATTGTGTGCTGTGATACGAGGTAAAAAGACACAAATTAGGATTATGTTACCAAAGCATATTTATTAACATGTAATCACAATAAATGTTCAAAATTGTGACCACCAGAGGTTATGCACGCAGAACAACGGCGACGAATGGAACGGCGAACATTCGCGAAAACATCAGGCTTTTCGAGCACTTCCCCTACAGCGGCGGAAAGTCTGGCGACCAGTTCCTCGGGGGATTCAATGGGTGTCTCATACATAAGAGCCTTCAATCGTCCCCAAAAAAAGAAATCGAGGGGTGAAAGATCTGGCGAGCGAGCAGGCCAAGCAACAGGACCACCTCGACCAATCCATCTGTTCGGAAATGTGATGTCCAGATAGTTGCGGACGTCTCGTACGTAATGGGCTGGCGCTCCATCGTGCTGGAACCACATGACCCGCCGGATGCGTGGAGGAACAACGTTTAACAGGTCTGGCAGCACATGTTGCAGAAATGTGAGGTATGTTTTACCGTTGAGGCGTTCAGGAAGAAGGTACGGTCCGATTAGGTGGTCTCCGAGGATTCCTGCCCAAACATTGATGGAAAAGCGTCTCTGATGAGCATGTGGATACGTAGCATGTGGATTGACATCCGCCCATACATGTGCATTGTGTGTGTTAAATGTACCTTCACGTGTGAAGGTACATTCATCGGTGAAAAGCACAGTTCGTCCAAAATGTGGATTTAGCGCGTTCTGCTGCAGAAACCAGCGGGCGAATTCAATACGATTTGGATAATCCCCTGGAGACAGTTTCTGGACTCGTTGCACATGAAACGGGAGCAAATGTTCATCCTTCAGTACCCTCCAAGTCGTGGACTGTGAGGTATCCACCTGGCTAGCCACTGTTCGTGTACTTGTACTTGGCTGCGCCGCTACTACATCCAGAATGGCTTCTGCAACAACTACTGATTCGTCCTTTTTTGCACGACCTGCATTCGACCGGGAAGCGAGAAATGATCCCGTCTCACACAACTGTCTGTGCAAGCGCTCGAAAGTTTTGCGGTTAGGCAACCGCCTGTTAGGAAATCGCTCTCCGTACATTCGTTGTGCCTCTGCACCATTTCCATCTGCCGCTCCGTAAATTAAATGCATCTCAGCCTTTTCCTTATTCGTGAAGGGCACCATCTTCCGATTCATTACTACAGCGACTTACACTTGACTCACCGTTCAGTGGTTTTTATGCCTGAATCGTGTCGAAATTTTGCATACGTGTTCTTCTTCTTCCCCATTTGACATTTGCATACTTTCTGTTTCCTTCTTCACCCGGTGACTAGCGTCAGGAATGGAGCTTTAACGTTTGCATGAGCGACGTTTCCAACTGTGCCAGTGCCTTTATGAGTGAATTCCGACTATGCAGTCCTTGACGAAAGTTGTATTTTTGCCTCGTATCACAGCACAGAATCGTTGGGCATGGTTAAGTAGTGCAAACTGAACTATGTTCAGAAGTTGAAATTTGAACCCCCTCCCCTCGCTACTGAACCACGCTCAGCGATTCAGATTTTGAGCTGAAAATTTAAGTTTAAGTCTAAGCTTTAGAAAGCATTTAATGAGACACAAAAAATAACGCTATAAAATAGTTGTTCGTTACTCCAAAGTCTAAAGCGCCCTCTATCGGAATTTTTTGAAAATTTTCTTTAAAATTTATTTTCAAGAAAATACTGACATAAAGAATAATTTTAGCAAAACGCGGCAGTAGTTAGAGCCTAATCTACGACACAAAGATCGGGAATAACTGTTTTTTGTTCTGGGGGGAGAAGGGTTTCAAATTTCAAATTTCAGTTTACGCTACTTAACTACTCGTTAGGACTCAGATTTTTAGATCAAAATTTAAGTTTAAGTCTAAGCTTTCGAAATCATTTAAAGAAATACAAAAAATAACGTTAAAAAATAGTTGTTTGTTACTCCAAAGTCTAAAGCGCCCCCTATCGGCATTTTTTGAAATTGAACTTTAAAATTTTATTTCAAGAAAATACTGGCATAAAGAAAATTTTTTGCAAAAACCGCAAACGAATCGACCAATTTTTCCATGTTTTATAATCATTTGAAATTTCGGACCCTAAACTTTAATGCCCCCTATCTCCTTGGGAATACGTCTGGGACCCTTAGTCTCCTATTTAATATTATTTGTCTTTAAGTGTACTATAACCCCTTAAAGTTCTGCCCATCTTTTATAAATCACCCTGTATAGAGCAACTTTTATGAAAGTCTCAAAATCATAGCTTAAAAATTCTTAAAATTATCGTCGATAGAATAAGTTCGAAATCCGTTGTTCCCAAAAGGAAGCACAAATATGAGGGGTTGTATCCAAATATAGTAGTACGTGCAATATTGTGTACGCCATCTTGGCACTAATCAACAGATATTTGATACAACCCCTCATCTTTTTGCTTCTTTTTGGGAACAACGGATTTCGAGCTTATTCTATCGACGATAATTTTCAGAATTTTCCAGCTATGATTTTGAGACTTTCACAAAAGTTACTCTAAATACTTAGCTAATACATTATGCATATTATATTTTGATTGCTTTCGCGCATGCGCAGTGAAACATTTTTTAATAAACCTGCTCAGTTTTCATCCAATTTTTATTATTAAATTCCTACTATTAGCTCACACTCTCTATATATATATCTTGTTGAAATTTTCAATCGTTAATAAAATATTTTCTATTGATCCATTCAAGTTCAAATAAATTTTTTAAAACTTGTACTGGATGACAATTGAAGTTAATACAGTTTTTTCAAATATTAATTCATTCAGTAAATTTAATTAATTAATTTTAATTTTTACATGGGAGAAAAAAACTTCTCCCATTGTTTCAGAAATGAAATGAAAGATTTATCTCAAATTTGTGATGCCAACAAAAAATAAAATACCGCAACGATGATTATAAAATAATGTTCAATAAAGATAACGTGGGACATTAATGCTGCACGGGTTTATTTTATATATTTATGATTAAAAAGTAGGAATTGACTTAAAAAATTGTTTTTATATTACTTGTTTTTTAATTTTGATTGCAGAGTATTATGAACAATGTTGTTTGTCATATTTTCTGAAAAGAACTTTTTTTTATATTAAGAACTCTGCAAATTATAAGCAAAAAACTAGGCAAAATTTGGGACTGTTTTTATAAAAACCTTAATTTCTGTACGAGTATACATGCTATCCTCATAAAAATAAACACAGCATATTACAATAAGCCACTTATTAATAATCTCGAGTTTGAACGCCTTTGCTACATTAGTTTTTACAGGATTATCAAAAAAATATTCGTTCTTTTTCAATTTGTTGACAGTCCCCTATCGGGTTTCGTGAAAATATGTAACCTATACTATACTGTTTACACACCTGCAGTTTCAGGTTAATTCCTCATGTATTTTTCTAGATAGTTAACAAAACGGTTAAAAATCGCAAGTGACCGGTCACCTTTGGCAATATAGTGTATAAATGCATTGCTTATTTTACAGAAAGTGTGTTTTAGTGGACCTCGGTAATGCACATCAATTTCAATATATTTGATATAGTCTATCATCAATAACACATTCATGGGCAAGTGTTTCTGTCATGTTGCATTTAAACAATAATTTATTTTGTATAAGGAAATAATTTCACAGCTTTCATTTTTCAAAACAGTTATAGGAGTCAAATTTTATTCAAAATAAATATTAAACAAAATTAAATAGTATAAAATATATACAACCGCCTTTTCAAGGCATACTGTAAACATTTTTCATCTATTAATCATAATGAAACAAATAACTTTAGAGTGTCTCTGTAAACGAACTATAAATAGAAATATTTTCATATTCAATAGCGAGCATGTTGTACCAAATATCAATAACAAATATTATTTATATGAAAATCCAAGTATATTTACGAGAGTTAGAGTATGAAGACGGCCAGACAGAAAGCAGACAGAAGGTAGCAGACAAATTAGCGAGATAAAGATTTTTGAACAATGTTGGAAATTGTTTTTAGGTAGATTTCGTAAGAAATACTACCGATTGCATTCTCCCCTCAGTTTGAATTTCTGAAAAATTTTTGCAGATTTACACCGATCATGACACCCAGAACCCAAAACCATCCCCAGTTCAAAACTTTATCTATCTATCTTTCTATCTATGTCACTTTCTTATGGACACGATAACTCCAATAATTCTGCACAAATTTCTTCCAAACTGATACATAAAATCAAGAGGCATAAAATCTCGGTCAAGTTCGCGAATGGGCAAAATCGAACCAGGGGGGGGGGGGGATGGAGAGCTTTTTGTGAAAAGAGAAAAAACGCCCTAATTTCTGAATTATGATACGTATCGAATCCGTTTAAAGTTATTATTACTTCCAGGAAAAGAGCCGAAAATTTATGTAGGACAGATTTTTGATGGCCCAAAGGGGGGGGGGAAGAGGGGTTTTGGAAGGAAAAAATTCATAACTTCGTCAATTCACAAGATGTCAAATCTGCTTAAATTTATTATAAATCCTCTTAATATTATCTAAAACTTTTGTATTGACAAGTTTTTTATAGGACAAACCCTTATAGGCAAAAAAAAAAAAAATTAAAAACAAAAAAATCCCTGCCGGCAACGCCTACAAACAAGTTAGGTTTCGAAGTGGGCGGCTCATCGGTTCCGCATCATTGAAAAAGGTAATTTCTTCCACAATTAACAACAAACAGGCGCCCCACGGTCTGCGTCTTCGAAATCTACCTGTGCCTGTAGGCCGAGCCATCAGGGATTTTTTTTAAATAAATTAACAATGAATGGTTCATAAACAGGAGGGTTTAGAATAATTTTTTAATAATTTCCAGAAAAGTAGAGAATTCAACAAGAAACAAATTTTATATGGGAAATAATGTTTGATCTCTACTTATTCAATCAGAAATGAGTGGTGTCTCACTCCAAACTGAACCAGATTTTTGTTCATAACTTTAAAAGTAATAAAGATTTTTATTTAAATTTAAATAACCCATCCATTGTGAATAAAAGCGTTTTTCTTCTCATATTATTATTACACACTTTATTCTTTATTTATATTATAATTTCTACATTTAGTGTTTAAAGTATTCCATTGTGGCAGTTTTTTAGAAAGTTGATATATTTTTCCGAGCTTGGTTTGGCGCATAATTAACTGCATTGTTGCTGTATTTCGTATACAGTTGTAATCATAAAGAAAATTTGCGATTTATTACCCGTGCAACGCTAACAGAAAAAAGCTCTAAAATTGATTTATCAATTTATATTCAAGTTTTAAAATATTAGATTGTTGTATTGTCATCTGAAACGCACCGGTGTAAGTTTTGTAATTCTAGCATATGAGGAATTGAGAAAGAAGTATGATTACAAAATCCCATCTTTACATACATGAACCAAGTTACGTTAAATTAGATAGTGTAAAAACGGAACTCCATAATAGCATCTGTTGAAAGGCTACTAACTGAATTCAAATCCGGTAGAAATACACACGTGTTATAACGGAATGTAGTCCTAATTGCATGTGGTATCATTTACCGAGTTATGAATTATTGTGTTCTTCTAATAATTTTCGCAATGTTATTGCAATTTACGTAAAACAGAGTGAATCTGTTGAAAATTTTGTCAAAATTCTTTCATTGTTCCGAGCTCAGATTGGAGTAAGACTGCGACCTTGGTTACCTTTGCAAGAATTGTTTTCTTTTGAGTGGTACTTTACGACAATTTTTTAAACAGTTATTCTGTGTATTTCCAGTAATATTGTGTTAAAAATGCTTTAATGTGTTTCTCATTTTTCTTTTTTGCTTTTCTTTCAATTGGTTGTAGATTCTAGAATATGTAAATATTTAAATATGAAACAATGGATTTTTTTCTTTCATAATTGCACTCAAGCTTGAAAAAGAATCATTGGAATTATACATGACTTAGAAATTTACATCGACATTCAGGCTAATTAAACAGTTGGAATGTTTTAAGACAATTCTTTAAAACTATTATAAATAGAATCGTAAAATATAATTATAATTTTATAAATTGTAAATTACCAAAAACAAATAAATTTTATGAAATTTTATAAAATTTATGTTTTTGACAGTGATATACCTAAAATTTATGAATTCCAGAAGAAAACACTTGCAATTTGAGTGACATTATTATGAAATAATGATATTACTGACATATTTAAATTTTAAATGAGTTAGCAATTACCTATAATGTGTAAATCTAAACATCTTTATCTCATGCACAATGAAAGAAAAACTGATTTCTCTAACATATGCAGGGTGGTTATAAAATAAGTATCCCTATTTGAAGCTGTCTGTAGCTTGAAGGAATAACCCGAATGAAACCAAAATCGGTACACATACTATTCGACAAGAGGGAAGAAGAATGGAACAAAAAAATAGTTACAATAATCGGAAAGAGATGGCGCTACGGGTCCTGTCGGTGCAAACGACGTTGTAATTATTAGCAAAATCAAAACGCGGTCATTTCTGCCATTAACGTTGTACGACATGGCTCTCAGTTTACAAGATCGCGCTTTAATTTTAAAACTATTCTACGATAACAGCTCAAACAGTGCAGCTGCTTTACGTGAATTTAGGCGTGTGAAAGGAATGTGTAAACGAAAGGTCCTTTGACACCGTGTGCAGTGAGGCGAATGGTAAAAAAAATCGAGGAGACTGGATCATTTACTGCAAAATGTGGAACAGGGAGGAAACCAGTACCTCTACGCATGCAAGAAGAAATTGCCACTGCGATTGTGAAGTCATCAACGATCACGTCAACATCGCGATTTTGGACTCCGGAAGCCGGTCCTAGTGCACGTGGAGTTGCCCGAAATTTTGATATTCCATATGCTTACTGTTCGAAAAGTCCTAAGAAAGGTAATCCAATTTTATTCGTATAAAATTAGTTGTCATCAACAATTGTTACCAGATGACGCGCAGCAGAGACTGGATTTTGCTTTAACGTTTTTAGCACGAATGGAGGTGGATGATGTCTTCCCATGGAAGATTTTATGGGGAGATGAAGCCCATTTCCATATGAATAGAACAGTCAATATGCAGAACTGCAAAATATGAGTTTTGGAGCCACGAACTGTTATTCACGAAATACCCCTCCACTCTCCAAAAATCACTGTGTGGTGTGGCTTTTCTGCAAAGTTTCATTTTTGGTCCTTATTTTTTTGAAAACTTATGGCCAAAAGACCCTGTAACGTTTTCGGTTAATGCACAAAGATACCTGCGCATGTTACAAACTTCCGTAGTTCCTCAACTGCAGCAAAGACAGTGCCTGTCTGAAACAATCTTTATGCAAGATGGAGCCCCGCTCCATATTGGGCGAACAGTACAATAGTTCTTACGACACATTTCAAAGATGATAGAGTAATAAGCCGGTATTTTCGTATGACGTGGCCTCCTCGATCCCCTGATCTGACGCCATGTGATTTTTGGCTTTGGGGGTACTTAAAATCTATTGTGTACCGTAGAGGTGTCACAAACCTCAATGACATAAAAGGTCGTATATCACAAAATGTGCGAAACATCAGTCCTGATGCGTTACATACCGTAGTTGAGCACGTCGTCTACCGCCTGGATTGTGTCTTTCAGCACAATGGTCATGTGGAACCTGAACTTGACCGGCACCGCCATGCGAAATTTTAACCACATTCGCTGTGAAATTTTCCAATAAATTAGGTATGCCATCCGGTTTTGTGCCTTAATTCTTTGTTCTTGTATTGCCCATTACATTTCACACTCAAAAGCGCCATCTGTCGGCGTTTATTGCAATTATTTTTTTATTGTTCCATTCTTTTTCCCCCTTCTCAAATAGTATGTGTACCAATTTTGGTTTCATTCGGCTTATTCCTTCAAGCTACAGACAGCTCCAAATAGGGATACTTATTTTATAACCACCCGGTACTTTATTTTATATTTTATATTTTCAATAGAATATTTAGTAATTGGAAAAAAGACCGAATATCTATGTTTAAGGATTTAATAGAAAGTGTCATGCTCTATAGAATAGAAATATGGATAAAAAAAGTAGCAAAAAAGATGAAACATCTTGTAATACAGATGAACTTCTGAAGGTTAGCTACTAGAATATCCCGAATGAAAAGAAAAACCACAGAGATATAAAAAACTTTAGACAGGAACATCATTGATCTTAAAATTAAGATATTTTGACATTGCACGGAAATGATAAAAGAATGAATTCTAAACAGATGTTGCCGACAATCACACATATTGCCGACATAGGAACAAACGAGTAAAGGAGAACAGAAAGGGACCTAAGGAAAAAAAGGGAATGAATGACTGCAAAATACTATTAGTGAACACATCATTAGGGAATATGAGGCATCCAATAGAAAAAAAAATGGAGGAAACTTTAAAAAAACTTTTTGGACAAAGAAACACCACAGCATTGAGAATAATCGTCTTAGAGAAGAGAGTACATTTAGTTAGTCGTATTTTTTTTTCAGCTTCAATAGTTATCCAAAGATGAAAAATAAAAAAAATACAACTCATCACATATAAAATATTTAAAAAGGGTTAATTGTGAATTTGAAATTACTTTCTTTCAAAAACGTGATAGTTTAAACGTCATTAAAATATCAAAATAGTAGGCATAAATAAAAAAGCGCTAAAACTAAATGTAATATTGACACTATATATGTAGTATTAATATATGCCAACTTTTCTGCATTTTTGTTACAACTATTTTCGAATAAATATTTACCTTATATGATCACAGAAATTCAACAATTACGCATTATTTAAATAAAGCAATCTTAATATCCCTGATTTAGTTAGATTAACACTTATAAAATTATATGGCAATGTTTGTCAGAAAGAAACAAAATCATTTATAAATTGTACACGAATGATAACATTAGTAAAACATAGTAATATGTACAATATATATAGGATTCTACAAAAAATTCCGGTACGAGACTGTTCTAAAAATTTGTCCAACAAAAATTATCAAAATCTGTTATTACTAAGCTTGGCCCTCCCCTTGTGAGTCATAATTGTGAAAAAAAAGAGTTCGAAAAATTGATACAAATTCCCATGAATTCTCATTATTTTAACATTTTTATTGTCCTGATATCAATGATAGATTGATGTTTATTTTCTATCCTATGAAAGATAAAAATGCAACTTCAAATAACTATTGCATTTTGGAATAATGAACAATAATAATAGAAGATGTGTAAATGATTTATCACAACTTGCTGTCAATTTTCGTAATTTCAGCTATAATTTTTAGTAATTTATAAGGGCCTGGTAGTGGTCTCAACACATTAATCGATTGACCTAAAGTTTTTCCATTAAAGAAGAAGTAAAAAGCAAATTTTGTTGACTATTGTGGTTTGAAATTATGAACTTTACTTTTACATGTGACATCAAAATTTTCTGTCCATTTTGGAAATTTTAAAGCCTAGTATAGGGCTAAGGCTCAATTTGGCTTGCGTTGCTTCAATATTTTGGACGTTAGCGTCATGACAAATTTTGAATTACATGATAGGTATATAAATGAAGTGACTGATATAGATATATTTCTAATGAAATCAACTTAAAAGTAAAATAAACAAAGCAGAAAAATAAAATATCGCGGAATCACTGAACTCTATATGTAACAGGAGTTCAGAATCAGCGGTCAGAAGCATGAAAGGCAAATGAAGCTTGCAAGGCAAAAGTAAAAAATAGTCCACGTTGTCATTGTCATATATTAGTATTCTCATTTACTATTATCCTAATTGATGCTTTTATAGTTAAACTATGATTATCTAATTCATAAATAATTCACTAATCATGTATGGGAATGCGATAGACAGCATGTTTTGCCATGAATGCGAGATAAAATTATCTTCAATGTATCCTTCCGTGCTGACAGCTGGAAAGCATGTTGGGCAATAGGAAGACAAATCTCCTGTTACATTTTGAGCTCAGTGCGCGGAATAAACATTAAATGCTTTATGCTTTTTAAGTTTCTCTCACAAGGAAGGTCTCCTTAAAGCGCATACTCAGAAATTTTTGAAAAAAATGCTAATGAAGCTACTTATGTATGTGATAAAGGATCAGTCAAATTTAGTTGCGGAATCCCAGTAGAAATTCTGCAAAAAAATAAAAACTTTCGAGTATTTGGCGGAAAAAGACGCGATTTGGCTTAGCAACATTTTTTCCTCGCCAAACGCAAACGATCGTTTGCATTTTGAAATTCCTTGCAATATTATTATTCGAATGCGCAATACGTAATGAATTTAAACTTAAACTATGAAATAGTTTATTATTTTTTCTATAATATATACAACATATATTAAATTTCATTATACATACATATAGATGTGTACACAAAATTGTAGCTATAAAAATTTACTTATTATGTAAGTTAAACTTACATAAACAAGTTCAGCAAGAAAAAGTCTTTCCTTAAAGATTATTTGTCATAACAGCGTATTTTTTGAAATTTCATTCCGTCGCCAACCAGTGATAAATCGCCAAATAAACGAAATTTTCATAATTTTTTACGGAATTTTTTATATCGAGGTTCCGCAGAAAATAATTTTATAGACGTATATACACTCATGAGAAGAACATTCTGTAATGTTTTCAAAATTTTCTGAGTATGCGCTTATGGAGACCTTCCTTGTTAGTGTATATAGTTTTAATGTCATGCGAAACGGCAAAATGATTTAGAAAAGATTTATAAACAAAATGAAAAATAAAGAAAAAACTATAAATGGTACTAGATATTTTGTAACAAAATATTTACAAGTAATTTCAAAGTTATATAAATTCCATATATTGGTTTATATCTTGTGCTATACAAACAACAAATAAATGACAGAAGTATTTTTAAAAAAATGATTCACAGATTTTTACGAAAAACATACATTGAAAATATCCAGTCAAAAAAAAAAAATATATATATATATATATATATATATTATTACCCATTTTTTAAAGTATTCTTTTCGGACATCTGAAGTGAAAAAAAAATATATTCTTTATTAATCTCATAAAAGGATTTTGTATCCTCTTCCCCTCCACAAAATGCATTATGGAAAGAAAGAATGAGGACAAAAGCTATCATTTCCTTTAAAAAGCTATGCTTTTTGAAGGTTTCTTCAAATTTCTATCTTCCTTTTTTCTTTTTTTCCTAAAACACGTGAGATATTTATCTCCCAGATATTTTTTTTTTCCAGATGATTCTGTTAATGGGCGAAGTTACGCACAAAAACGATTCTTATTTAAAAATTACTTTTATTTTTCAGTACTTCGAATGAAAGTCGAGCCAAAAACTAAAAATTGGGAAAATTATTAATACTTTTCCAAACAAATCCGAGATTGGACGATATAGTTTTTTAGAGTTATATGTCTGAAAAAAATATTTCTCTGCTTCAAAACAGAAGTGAAATATAAGTATTTATTTATTTATTTTATTTTTTATAAATCTTCAAATATTTAAATAATAATTGAAAACAGAAGCCATTGATCTCAGTTACTTCCTAGGCTTCAATTTATCTACATATATATAAGCTGTTCTTGGTTTGTATGTTCCTTATCCAAACCTACAGATTTTGACCGATTGGCAAGAAACGTGATATACATGCGTTTTAGAATATGAGTAAAATTACTGTGAACATTAAAAATTTCCCAGACCACTCTTTATCTTTTTTTTCAACCACCTGTCATAGTTTAGTATTATAGAAATAATTTTTTTTTCAATGTCTAATTCAATTATCCTTTCCTGTTACCACATCCTAAAAAACGTAACAGCAGTTTAAAAGAAAATTATAACAAAGGCATTTTGTTTTTATAAGCCAATACGCACTCGCTATATGTTTGCTTTTCCGAAATTTACTTCATTCTAAGTAGAAAATGCGCATTTCTGATATATAAAATACAAATTTTAACTATAAGTGATTTAAAAAAACGTAAAACATTCATTTAAATGTATTTGAAGTTAAAATATATATAGATCATGTACAAGGCTGCACCAAAGAATTTAGTATATTTTTCCGACGATAATTGCCGATGATAATTGCTGACATTGTGTGTTATGCGTTTTCTAAATTGTTTACTTAGACCTCAACTTTAACCTTATTAATCAGTGATTTTTTTTTTTTTTTTACATTATTCTGAATGTGTAGGAAAGTGTTTCATAATATATGCGCTTAACGCATGATTTATATTTCTTGTTTATATATTAACATGTTTGAAAGTTGTCAGTGATCTAAAATTTTTACACGCAAATATGCATGTGCACCATTAAATTCCATTAATCAAAAATAACCTTATAGCCTATACTTTTTTACCGTTGTTTATAGCTAAACTCGGATATTCCCTCATAATTTTGACTAAAATGTAGATGTTGTGTCAATAATCTCAAAAGCTATAATTTCATGTTTGTAAAATGTAATGGCACTTGAAGACGTGTAAAATATTTTATATTATATTAGTATATTTTATGAACAAATATATACAATTACAAAAAAGATAAATCAGTAAATACTCAATAAAAAAATATTCTTCATAAAAACAGCTCGAAAAAAGTTACCAAACTTTAAAACTATGCAGACTTTTTTTTTTACTTAAATGTTTGCTTATACTTGAATTATATAAAGAGAGAGAAAACAGTATTATTTTATCCTTTATTATCATAATTGAACAGAGTAATAATTAGAAAATTTTAAATAAAAAAAGGAATTAAAAAACTTTGAAATCTATGTACTATATAAAAATATTTTTCTGTTTATATTTGAACAGTTTTTGATACACATTTCTGAAATAAATAATTTCTTATGCTTACAAATTTTAATTTACATGTAAATTAATAGTTTAACAAAACACATATTTTATAACATGAAATATAAAAAGTGTGGTATTTAAAAAGAAAATTCTTTATGTCTAAGAAAATAAAAAAAGCACGCATTTTTACAATGAATTTGAAAAGAAAAATTTACAAAGCTGATACGTAACCTTATAAATTTAATTAAAAGGTTATTTATATTAATTTTCGCACTTAAAACGTAGCATGCATGCTAATAAAAATTTAATTAGCCATTTAAATTTAATTATAAGCTAATTTATTAATCAGCTAAATTTTTGTCGCCTATGATGGTGATTTTTATAAATTATTTTTCATTAATAAAGAAGGTGAACTATTATTAAACAATAACGGAAAATCATGCGTCAAGTATAGATTATGAAACACATTCCAACAAATCTAGAAAACGCTAACGAAACTTCAACATTAAATAAGGTAAAAGAAGATATGTAAGTAAACAGTTTAGAAAACATATACCACATCGAAAAATACAATTTTCAAAATTACATTCCATTGTCAAAAAAGTAGTCGAATTATTTTGTACAGCCCTGCATATCATCTAATATTTTAGATTAATACTACATAGCATGATAAAATCTAGTTCCGTTAAAGAATTCATAATTAGCTATTTTTGCCAATCGATGGATATGTACTCGAAATCTTTTTTACAACCCTGTATATTATCTAAAGACTTTTGTAAACATAACATATTAAGCTATAAGGTAAAACACGCAACTTTGCGTAGCCCTGTATATGAATTTATTTATATCCCCCAAACTTCTATTAGTCTACTAAATATAGTTCCTCAGGAAAATGCGTAACACAATTAAAAACTACCCTTAAGCAAGTGACTTACATAATCTGTAATACTTACAAATTCCCTTGTGTAGCCCTGTATATGAACAACCGAATTTTTGCACTCCACGTACAATGGAAAAATATAGTTAAACGCACGCAAAGTTGAAAAGGCACTTATCACACATAGTCTGCAATTATCGCACGTATAGAGTAATTGATATATTTTGCAAGTCCCTGTAAATGAACGATAAACGCAATGCACACAATGGTTTTAAGCAAGCAATTTATAATGCAACCCAATAATGTATATATTTTTCATTATGTTTGAAATAGTAGAACATCATTAAATTACAATACGATTTTTCTTCGTAGAAGAAAGTGTAAAAGAATACTTTTGTTTTACTCTGTAAATGAATGCTTTGCACCCCATATTCTACAAAAAGCATCATAATTATATATCAGTTTCATCATGTTTCAAATGGCGTAGAATCATCAAAATGCACTTGAAATGATTATTTCCCATTGACTGTAATGTAACGGAATATTTTTTACCTTCCCTGTAAAAAAAAAAAAATAAGTGCCACACATTTCTTTTTCAATAGGGAACATGCTGCAATAAATGAAAATAACATAAAAAAAATTCAGGGCAATCCGAGAATATTTACGCGAGTTAGAGCACGGATGGATGGACAGACGGAAGACGGTAGTCGACAGACTGCCAGACGGCAGACCGAAGTCATTAACAATTTTCAACTAGGTTTGAAAGTGTTAAAAAGATTTTTTTATTAATAAGTATGTAATGCTAACAATGTAAATGTAGCAGCGCATTATGTAGAATTTGGTGTTGCAGTTACAGATGTGGGGATGAAAATTTCAAGATGGTAAAATAGGGTATCTATAAATTATTGCCAGGGTTTCCTTATCTCATAGCTTTTGATTTAAGAACATGACGAAAAAATATTATTACTTCTAAATATCGCCCAATTTAATTTTTAGGCCATTAAATCAGAAAAAATATAACGCAATTTGTTTAAACTCGGTATTTTAATTTACAAATTGTTTATGTTTTTAAAATAATTTTCAAACATAATTTGTTTTTGAATCTATCTCTATTGGGTGCAGCTCGATTATGGAAGATTAATCCGTTTAAACTTAAAACAATATAAATAATTCAGCATTTGTTAACGTCTATTATTCCACATTTCATATTCTATTATTCCACAACGAAATTAAAACAACATTAATAAATAAAATAATAAAATAATATATATATGTAAAAGAAATTTTAAAAGACATGGAATTGCATAATGCGCTTAAAGAACTAAAATAATCATAATCAAAAAGGCTGCTGTAAGTAGCGAAGACTTTGAATATTTATTCTGATATTAACTCTTGAAATGTTGTTAATGCGAAAGTTTAACAAATCTATTACGTTTAACTTAATTGCTTTTAACAAATTTCAAATCTTTATTTGAATTTATTGTTATATAAAAATGCTTTTCGGTGTTGTCGGTGGTATCGGTGTGCGGTCAATCTAAAAATGTGTATTAAATGTACAGTTTTCACCTATAAACTGTACCCCAGGAATCCCGAGTTACACCCCCTAGTTACTATAATATAGAAGAAGTAAAATAATTGCACTCTTGTATGCATCACGAACATGTCTATTTTGTGTTTATGAACAAATATATGTTATTGTTTTCTGATATGTGTAAATATTTTGAAGAAAAGATTCCAGTAAATCCTAGTACGCATTGCAGAACACGTAATTTTATTGAATTTATTATTATATATGAATGCGATAATTCATGTTCAAAAAGTGTGTGTCAGGATTTTTACAGTTTATTTATTTTTATTTTTGGATTTACTTTTGTTAAAACAGCATGGTAAGCTTTGTATAGAAGATATAGTTTTCCATCGTTTTTAAGTGCATTCTTAATTATATAAATACGTAGCACCTATAGTCGTCCTCTGGTCCGCCGGTCTGTCTGTCTGCATATAACAGCGTAATAACTACCCAAACCAAATGGTTTGAAATTTAATATATAGGGTGAAACCCCCGGTAACTGATACTTTAAGGATTCTTTCTTGTTCAAATGACTATTACAAAAATTTAAATATATTTTATACTTACCTTTGCTTTTGAAAGAATAGTAGAGATTTATTAAACATTATTGTTGGCGAAATTTTGAAAAAATTATGCATTTTATTATTAAAATTTATTTTATTCATAAATATAGTCAAAAACTCCAATAATTGGCACCAATCCTATTTTGGAACACCAGTAACTGGCACTAAGTGAACCAGTGACTGACACTTTATTTAAAATATTAACATGATTTAAATTTGTTTTATTCTTTATTATAAGAGCAAAATACATTACTATTTATTATAAAAAGTGGGATTTAGTAAGTTGTACATAAATATTAGTACTGCAAAGTATATAGTAAGAGTATATAAAAGTAATATTTAGTACTGCAAAGTATATAGTAAGAGTATATAAAAGTAATATTTAGTACTGCATTATTAGTAATGCAGATATCCAATAACTGACATTTATGAACCTGTAACTGACATCTGGTGTCCGACATTGGTAAAACAACTTAAATTTTAACGTGGTTTACTACAAGATATATTTAATTTATTATTATGCATTTTTCAATAGTTCAAATAATAGATTTAAACTTTCTTAAATATAACCAATAACTAACACCTCTATTCGAGACTGGTATAATAAAATTGTAGGATACTATAACTGAATTAAATAACTAAATTAAATAACTATAAACCCTAAATCTTGGCCGTAATAAATCATATGCCTATTTAAACTAATTTCAACAAATATAACTTTCAGAAAAAGTTTAGGACGGTTGCATTATAAATAGATTAGAAAAACACTTCCTGAATTTTAGAAATAAGATGGTTGCTTCAAAATGACACTTTTTGTATTCTCAAAAGTTTCTTCCTCATTGGATATGTTCTTGGCCCTCTAGTGGTGAATAAATTGACTCCAGAAAAAAAATAAGTGTCTCATTTACAACTAGATGACATTACTTTGCAGAATTTTACAACAAAATACTTATTTGAGTTAGATTTTTGTTCAAGTGTCAGTTACTGGTTAGGTGTGAATAACTGGGAGTTTCACCCTATAATCGTTGCAGAATTATGTAGAGTCAGTTTAAATTTTATGAAAATCGAATTAAAACATAAAAATATATTAATAAATGTTTTCTTTATTCTATTAAATCCTATTGTACGTAATCTATATGATAAAAGCGTAAGTCATGTGATTGAGCAAAACAAAAACGGGCGAACCACCTCTTTTTTCATATGCCAAGCGGCCATTTTTATCCAAAATTATTTTTTTTGGATAAAATTGAATAAAAGAATTTTTTTAGAAAGATCTATTAAAGAATTGTTTGCTTGAGAAATGAGTTACATTTAAAAATGTATAGATTCTGAGATAACTTCAGTGAAAATTAGGTTAACAACCGAATGTCTCAATCGATTATAGTAAATAAACCCAAGAAATTCACTCCACGTGAGTCATAGAAATATTAAACCATAGAAGCAATCATTCTTAAAGCGAAATCATCATGGTGAATTTTGCAGCGCTGTCTGGTGTCGACAAAAAATCGTATCTGTAAACGTGGCATACGTAATATGAAGAAAAAAAGCATGCTTATTTCGCTCATAACATACAATATAATTCATGTCACTGAAATAAAAAAGATGATTTTTTTTTTCATTGAAAAACTTGTTATATCATGAACGAACCTAATTTCTGACGTTTAACGTACAATTTGCAACTTGCTTTTATTAAAAAACATTGGAGCAGGTTATACACTACTGTGCATTATGCACCAATAAAAAATATATATGATTGTCCATTGCTCAATTTTACTGTATAATATAAAGAGGAATTACGTGTTTCATAAAATTTGCCAATATTTATAATGTAGAAATTTGATATTCCTCAAACTTATGGAACCCACGTTTCTTTTCAACACTTTCCAACATAGTTGAAATGTGTTTGCGACTTCGGTTTGTCTATCCGTCTGTCTCGCCGTGCTGTTAATTACGTAAATGTGTTCGGATGTCATGTAATTGACATATGTTATTGCGTATATGACATATTCGCTATTGAAAATGAAATGCGTAGCATTTATAATTCGTTTACACGGACATTCAAAGTATTTTATTAAAATTATGGTCTAGCATGATAAATTTTTGCAATGTACATTTTTTTTTACATTACGCTATTTCAAACATATTGAAATCGATAAAAATTGCTGAGGTGCATTACAAGATGCTTATTGGAGAATATTTTGTATATAGCATTTACAGGGAAACACAAAATAATTCGGTTGCTGTATTGTCTATGAGCGATGATTGCTGGAAGTGCGTTTTCATTTATGGTATGTGCTTCATAAACTTAGTTATTTTTTATCATTAATTAATTGGTTAATAGTATATCATCTTTAATCTTAATAAATGGGGAAGTTTTATTAAATTGTTCTGCATATGGTGAAAAGTGTTCATAATGTATGCTTGACGCATAAATTTTCATTCTTGTAGTAAATTTATATAAGCATAATATATTCATTTTATAATTTTAAAACTTTCCAACATAGTTAAAATGGTTTATGAATTCGGTTTGTCTCTGGGTCTGTCTGC
Source organism: Maratus michaelseni (assembly GCA_963931845.1). Taxonomy (NCBI): domain Eukaryota; kingdom Metazoa; phylum Arthropoda; class Arachnida; order Araneae; family Salticidae; genus Maratus; species Maratus michaelseni. Next base: position 219,890,285 of record OZ007593.1, on the reverse strand, counting down.
CTTGCAACCCGCTATTTAACTTTTGTAAATATTTTCGGATTGTCACGTAATTAGTATATATTATTGATGTTTACCATTGCATATTTGGTATTAAAAATGAAGTGCGTAGCATTTATAGTTCCTGTACAGGGGCACTCAAAATAATTTTTTACATTATAGTATATAGTGAAAAATCATTTGCACTATACTTTAATGGTATACTACTTTAATTATATTAAATTTACATCTTATAGGTGCACCACATGAGACTTACTATAGAATATGGTATACATAGCATTTACAATTGATTTACTGAACACATATATAAATCGGTTACCGTATGAGCGATAATTATTGGAAGAACGGTTTTACTTGTGGTATGCGTTTTTAATTAATTAATTAATTTATTTATTTATTTTTAATATGACTTACTGTGTATACATTCTATAGATAATATGAAGGACTGCACAAAAGATTTTGAGTGCATTTCTGATTATTGATGTAAATAGCTGAAAAGGGATTTTAAAGCTTTTCCTAACTGAGCTAAATGTTTTCATTCTATGTAGTTATATACAAATCTATAGTTAATATACAAGGCTGCGCTAAAGAATTCTGATATTGTTTGCACTACAGATGGTTATTGCTGAAATTGTGTTTTCAAATGCGTACTGCGTTTCCTAAATTGTTTATTTTGTACTTTCTACTAATTTTATCTTAATCTCTAATGTAATATTGAACATCTGTATTCTAAAAAAGGAATTTTCAATAAACATTTTCCCTCTTGGAGAATAGTTCCTATGCTTAACGACTGGATCTCCACGAGAGGGTGATTTTACTTTTTTTTTATTTCGTTTATTTTGAAGAATTTTGAAAGGCCGAATTCGCACAGCTGTGGCCCCGTGACCGTCCAGCGTACTTATGCCTTTTTCCGACACTTCCAGAGCGGCGGTTAAGGGTGGATTGAAGGGTTAGACCGCCGAATTCGCAAAGAGGTGGCCTCGAAACTGTTCAAAGTACCTATGCCATTCCCGACATTTGACCAGCGGCCTAACGCGATCACAAAATAAAGATATCACCGGAAAATTTTTAAACAAAAATTTCAAAAGTTTAGTCCATTGAAAAGCGAGAAGGATTGAACCCGGGGACCTGAAGAATTCGGACGACTGCTGCGACTTCGAGCTGTTGTTTCATATTTCGCCTTACTAAACGATGAATTTTTTTCACAAAATACTGAATGTGTTTAAAATCTATATTTGACGCATGATTTTTCGCTCTTTTTTATCTGTAGCAGATTGTTAGAAAAATGATAAATAAAGAAGCAAATGTCCTGCAGTGTGCAGACGCTTAAGCTCTGATTCCGTCAAGATCACCGAAAGTGAAGCAGCATCGACCATGGTCAGTGATTGGAAGGGTGACAACCTCACTAGTCTGCGGCTGGTGTGGGACCGTGTATGTTAATGGGAGCTGGTGCACGTAAAATCTGTTCGTGTGTCCAATGTCCTCCAAGTTTGAAAACGATACCTCTGAGGGTGCCAATCCAGGTGCAGGTCTTTCATCGTGAATTGGTTCAGAATTAGACGACCATCAGAGAATTGCCATGGCACTTTCTCTGTCACGACAACAACAACAACAAAGAAGCCAATCTAAAAAGAATGATAATTACAGTGAATTTATTTTCGAAATACTTTTAGTAAACACTTCGAAATAGTAAATACTTACTTGTGTTACAAATTCAAATTTAAATTCTTAATGTTATCATACTAAAATACGTTATTTACTGTCACAGAAAAAAAAAAAAAACATGCACGATATTTTTAATGATATGCATTATATGTTTAAAAAAATCAATGTTAAGAACACAACTTTTTATTATGAAAGTAAAAGAAAATTAAAGCATTAACGAAGCTTTTTAAATTTAATAAAATAATAATTTTTTTTTTTCGTTGTCAAAAAGTACTACTTGTACTTAAAAAAAGTGAAGAGAGTCATCTAAAATTTAATTATAGACTGATTTATGAATCAGCTAAAATCTTCGACAAAATAAGAGCTATTTTTTGTAATGCACTTTTTATTAATAAAGAAGTTGAAGAAAAAAAAGACTTTTTTAGAGCTAATAAATTTAATAACATCGATGCAAATGAGGAGAAAGTTATGTATATTTCATTATTGCAATTAGAGAAGGATGAATGAAAGAACCGTAATTAAATAAAGCATATTATTAAAGAAATTATTTAAAGGTGCTAATAGATTAATTTGTGAATGGATTTTCTGTTTTTATCAAATGTCATCATTTTATTAAATATCATCACCAAATTAATAATGCGCATAATACACTTGAATATTAATAAAAATGAGAAAATTACATTTAGCAACAGTCGAAATTAAAATACTTGCAAATTAAAATATTTTGTACATTGATAAGTTTTACTATAAAGACATTAAGAAACAAAATGTGTTCCATTAGGTTTGTCAAAATCCATATTGTACAATGTTAATATTCCTTGAATCTATGGAGAATCGTGCTTCATTATTTTGTTGATAAAATTAATTTGTACAAGGGTGGTTTGAAGAGTTCTCGGCCTGACAGTAAAAGCACAAAATTTTTCACATATTTTCCTATTAATTTCCAATGTAGTCCCCTTGCAACTCAATACATTAAGACACACTCTTATGTACAAAAATCTTTAGTGCAACCCTGTACGTGGGTGGTTCGAAAAGTCCTAAACAAATCACAAAATATATATATTCACTATGATGACAAAAACATATTGCCCTTTGAGAAAAATCCAATTGCAAATTTTTTCACAAAGTATGAGTTCTTTTAAATTACTGTATTTTTTTTCTTTTTAAGTATTAAACTAAATCTTATTTACGCGAAATATAAATACAAATGCTATCAACATGTAAATGTATAATTTATAGCAACTTAAAAATTCATTTCAACATTTGATTTTCCATTTTTAAGGGACGTTCTCTCGACACGGGTTGATTTTTAGTACATTTTCAGGTTTTTGTTCAATTTTGACATTATTTTTTCATTTTAAAACTATTTAAAAAATCAAAATTATATATATATATATATATATAATTTTTAGGAGTGTGTTATTCAAGTAAAAAAAGTCTTCTTTAATTTGCAAAAGTACTACGAGGGTTGCCTTTTAAGTTTTTACAAAAAGTAGGAAGAAAAAGAATTTTTTGGGAACAAACTGTTTTATTGCTTTTCAAAATATTCACCTTTAAGATTTATACACTTTTCCATCCGTTCAAACCAATTCTTGAAACAGTTTTTCCACTCTGAAGTTGATATCTCAGAAACAAAGTTTTGGAAGGCATCAACAGCTTCTTGAGGTGATGAAAATCGCTGCCCACGCATTTTTTGTTTGATATAAGGGAACAAGAAAAAGTCGTTAGGCGACAAATCAGGAGAATATGGGCAATGAGACATTAATTCGATATTTTTTCCCTTCAAATAATCAATTGTTTCACGTGCTGTGTGGGAGCTGGTGCTGTTGTGGTGAAGAATGATGCGGTGTTTTTTGATGTTTTTCCTGATTTCGTTGATGAATTTTGGCAAACAAATTTCTGTATACCATTTAGCATTAACAGTTTTTCGATCCTCTAAAGGAATGGTTGCGATATGTCCTGTAAGACCGAAGAAACAAGCAATCATTTTCTTGGAAGTGCTTCGTGAACGAACAACTTTCGTTGGATTCGGTTCATCTGGAAACACCCAAACAGTGGATTGTTGTTTAGTTTCCGGCTCATACGAATATATCCAAGTTTCGTCACCTGTAACGATGTTGTATATGGTTTTTGCAGTTCCAAATTTGAATTTTTTTAGCATTTCCTTACACCAATTTGCACGAGTCTCTTTTTGAGCTTCTCTCAAATTGTGAGGAATCCATCTGGAACAAATCTTTTTAACAGCTAAATGTTCATGCAAAATCGAATGTATTGCAGTCTGTGATATGCCAAGGGATGCTTCTATCTCACGGTACGTGACATGCCGATCTTCTTCAATCATCTTGCGCACAGCATCGATGTTGTAAAGAATCACTACCTATTTTGGTCGTCCTTCACGAGATTCATCACTGACAGACACACGACCACGACGAAATTCTGCAAACCAATTGTAAACAGTCTTTTCTGATGGTGTTTCATTACCTAAAGTTTCACGAAGCGATACTAAACATTCTTGTCGAGTGAGGCCTTTCTTAAAATCATAAAAAATCATCCAACGGAAACCTTCACGAGTTATTTCCATTTTTTTTCACTCACTTGTTTCTTTAGAACACTCACTGTAAACAAAATACGCAGACGATTTCTAAGATGCCACTGATTCTACGATAAAAAAATGTAAATTTTACGAATATCCTGAGGACAAATTTCAGTAGCGCCTTCTATTGGTCGTTTGTAAAAACATAAATGGCAACCCTCGTACGTCGAAAAAAAAATACGTCTATAGTTTCGAATGTTACCGTGATAATGTTCACCGACAGAATGAAGCTTGTTAGACTAAAAATGCGTTTATAGTGTTTGATCTATATGTTGTCCACCGTTACATTGTACGACTGTCAGAAAACCTGTTATCACGACTTAAACGCTGGGTTGAACAAACAACAGAAAAATCTGTTTTATTATAAAGGCATAAACGGGTTTAATTCGTCCCACTAATACCACTGAAGATGTGTGCTCATGATTGACATTCCATCTTGTATTGGAAAGTCGCAGCCGCACCAATACATAAGAGTAAGAAGATGCTAGACTACATATTATCCGGATAGCTTCAAATGGTAGACCATTGTTGCATAATATCAAAGGTTCCGTGTTCTATTCCCTGTATGAATATTTTTTCCCTGTTGGTTATACGATGAGTAGTAAGTGATAATTCATATCCTTTGTTAAAATGAATATTCAAAAATACAAAATATATACAATATCTAACAGCTGTTTCGGAGCCTCTAAAGCTACATCATCAGTGCTAAAGTTAAAAAGATTAAAATGTGATTTAAAATTTTAAGCCATGTGAGTATGCTAGCGTCTCTGCTCTCAAAAAGATGGAATGGTGGTGAGTTTAAAAAAAATAGCTTAGTCAGGACTTGCATGTGACTTAGGAGACCAATGAGAAGCGCTCTGCCAGTCTGGACGAGTTCAAGTACGGAGGAGAAAACGAATACTTACATAGATTAAATTTTTAAATCAGTTTTTAATCTTTTTTTTACTTTGGCAGTGATGATGGAGCTTTAGAGGCTCCAAAACAGCTGTTGCTATTTTATGTATATTTTATTTCTGCTATTTTTACGCTGATCATTTATTTTAATATAACGCACAAAGTTCAAACCACCTATTTTAAACTTATCGTTTGTGTTGAATTAATATATTTTAAGTTTGCCTATGATTGTTTTTTTAATAGTGTTTAATGCCAATCAATATGAAATCGTGCTCGTTTACTACGAAGATGGCCAAAACGAGGATACGGTAAAAACGTTTAATTTGAACTTTAAGAAAGGTTGACATTAAATTTATTTTAGATTTTCACGATGATTACCAGCAACAAAAGCAGGATCCGGGCTAATACTAGCAAAAACATCTGTTCATTTCAATGTGGATTTCGGCGTAAAGTAGGGTAGAATTAGGAAAGAAAACCCTTTCTTATAGAACACTGTTCTTTATCAGCGATCTGTCAAAATGCAGTAATTTATCAATTTTACCAAACAGAACCTTCACATTCAAGTTGATCCCTCTTCAACCCAAGAAAATGCAAAGGTCTTGAGAGAAGGAAAGGAAGTTGAGGGCGTTTGATACTAGGGTGGACCAAATGAAAACGGAACAGGAATAGCAGAATTAAATGACATCCTTTTTTTCAAACATAATCTCCAAAGCTACAGAGGCACTTGTCCCGCTGTTTCACCAAGTGGTGAATACCTTACTCATAGAAGTCCTTTTATTGAAATCGGTATCAGTTTCGAACATTGTTCATGACTTCGTTTTCCGATTAAAGACGGCGACCCTTCAATGCCTTTCTCAACAGACCAAAGATGGGAAAGTCATACGGTAAAAGATCCTGACTATATGGCGGGTATTCCAAAAATTTCCACCGAAAATTCACCAGATTCCTTCGCGGATGTGCTTGTGTCGGCTATGCGCACGAGTCAATGACAATGAACACTGCCTTCCTTCCAAATGCACTTCATGAAATCCACATCCTTCTGCCACTAAATAACAAATAACAATGCTTTGCACTTTGTTATCCGCAAACATCCCAAAGATGCGCATGAATACTAACAATAAACGATTGCCGGCCGGACGATTCTGTTAACCATTTGCCAGCGCATATCACGTGCTTCTGCGTGACTACTGAGAGTAAGTCTCTTTCCACAGTAGGGAATGCCTTCCTTGTAAACAGTTGTATCTCTACACAAAGTTTTACGACACACATGCAAAAATGAACTAAATTATAACCACTGATCCCTTTTCATTTGATTCACCATTATATATCGCCCTATTAAATATTTACAGCTGCGCCATAGAAAGGAAGTAGCACAGACAAAAACTTTTAGTTGTTACTTTCATTCCTGACTCTGGTTCATAATAACTAGCCTTTTAATGTCTCTTATTAAACTGTTAGAATGAAAAATATATGAGAAATCAATAACTTGAAAATTCAGTGATTATTGTCAGATTTCCGGGTTTTTGTTCGAAAAATGGATGTGATCAGTTGAATTACTGTACATCATTCATGTCTTTTGGAATTACTAGTTTTTTGAGAGGCTTTAACATCAGCACTGTGATTTTGTGTAAAGAAAAGAATCATTTAGAAAATATGTCACTGACAAAGTCAAGACTAAATATCTTATAACTTTTATAGTTAAATTTCGCATTGAGATAAATAGAATTTTAATAGCAGTAATTAACTTAATTTTGTATATGTTTTAGGATTTATATTATCTTCATGGGAATGTTGAGTAAAAGTTAATATGAGGGCTTTTATAAGTATATTTTTTCTCGTATTAAACGAGTTCTCGTATTAATGAACTTCTGTGTCATTATGGGCAACTTTTCATATATTTTAGTAGTGATTAATGAAACTTATGATTGTAGGCTTCATTCTGATTTATCTTATACTTGTTCTCGGAGAGTTTGTGTAGATTATGTTTATTAAAATACTTGTTATTCAAACACTATCCGTTTTTTTTAAATTGTTGAATATTTAATTAGTGTATGAAAACTTAATTTTTGTACACATTTAGAAACAAAATACATCACAGAATGTGATTTTCTCATTGTTTGAAAAATCAATACATTGTACAGTTATATTGTACAATATATTTTACAGTATATTGTTTTGTATATATTGAAATTGTACAATTATATTTTCATATAATTGTACAATAGACAACGTACGCAATTGTACGCAACAACATCTGTCAGTTTTATGCCATTTTTATTTGTTTACATCACCATTTTATGCCGTATTTTAGTTCATACACTCTAAAATTAAGTTGAAATTCAAATACATTACAAAACATTGTTGAAGTTAATACTAGATTTATTACGAAGGGCTCAATACACTATGTGCAGATATTTATTTGTAATATGTTACTTTCCGATCTTAACGATTTTAAGGGATTGCAACTACATAGTTGTAAATTTGTTTTCTATAGTTGTGTGATTTTTTCCTAAGATGTACTAATATTATCATAATTAAGGTAGTTAATCAAGCATTATTTCTGACAATATTTGCAAGCTCACAGTCAAGTTTGGCGTCAAATATTAGGAAGGGAATAGATATATACCATTAAATGTTTCGCACAAACACGCACAAACTTTTAAGTACAATATATTCGGTGTTACGCCTATACTAACTCGCAAGAATATACAAGTTTCCTGTGAACACGTTAAGGAAAACTATCCAAAAATTTGGGGTGGTTAGTCAGATAGACAAACTATCACTCGAAATTGTTTCCACTCTCAATTAATTGACATAAACAAAATTAATGTTTTTTCTGAAAAAGCTAATATTTCATTATTGGGTTCACCTGATTAAAGAACTTTCTTACATAAGTTTATAACTAAACAACGTAGAACACTGTGTTAACTACTAATATCATCACTGAAAAAGTATCTAACAATGTAAATCCCATCAAAATAGGTTCAGTAGGGCGTATGTTTCAAACGGAGAGATTGGTAAACACATTTGCATTGTTTATATATATAGTAGATAATATATTTTTTATTATTTCATAAGAGGAAACAGTCATAATTGATTCCCATTTATTTATTTTATTTTTTTTTTTTTTGCTTTTGAAGTTTTTGAAAAATTTCATGTACGTAAATTAAATGAAAAATAGTAGAACTGTAACATATGATAAATGTATAGTCTCATCTATAGTATTTTATTTTCTGATTATTATAGATATTGAAAGCCTAAGGAAGCCAAATCATCAGCGTTTACCAAGATGTCGAGCTTTGGCGTTTCCCCCGGAATGACCTCCTAGCAGGGGCTCGTTAGGGAATTCCACGCTCGCGAACTTCTATCATATGATATTGAAAATACCTATAAAAAGCGTTAAATGAAAAACAATTAAAGAAAGCAAAGCAAGACAGAAGGTGGTAATCGACCTTCCCTTCCTGGGCATCCCCTATCGCGACAAGGGGCAGGGCACAAACACTAGTTTAGAGGGAAAATTTTTAGGGACCGATGCTGCATGGGCTGAGCCCACACGCCACAGGGGGCAGGGTCAAACAAGAGGGTGAAAAACTTAAAAAGTGTGCAGGAAAGCAGCTCTTACGCGACAGGGTGTACTGCGGTACCACCTGAGCAAGATCATATTGCGACGTTGGGCAGCAGCACGAAGTTAAGATGTTTAACAACCAGCCATTTGGAGGCATGGTTGAGCGAACCATGTACCAGTGCTGCGAGAGCAGGCAGTAATGAAAGGTATAGGTAGCAGTAACCATCTCTCCAAACTCACGTCTAAATGAACTGCCACAATTGAATTTTTGTAAATAAGCATTAAAGAATCCATGTCCAAAGCGGAAACTTATATTGTACGGTGTTAGTGTTTAGAGAATGTAGGCAACCTTGAGAATTAAGTCATTTGTATTAGGGTGGGTCGAAAAAACCGAAATTTATATAATCGAAACGTAATAGTGCGAAAAAGTTGCCATTGGTAATAAGGAATAAATTCACAAAATATTACATCAAATGGTTAATATCTTTTACCACCGCATGAGGGGGCAAAATTTCGAAAAATCGCAAAAAAATTCGTTTTTTTTTTTCAAAAAAAAAAAATAATAATAAATTATACAACCATACCAATACAATTTCTAATAGAATTCAACAGCTACACCAAGATGTTAGTAATGTTCCAGTAACATTTCATTATGGTGAAATCATTTCTATTACCGCTGCAGGGGCGGTCAAAATTTTGGTAAAAACGGCAAAAATTTTAATTTTCCGTTTTTTCTAAATTTTTCATTTTTTTGTATATATCTACAATTAAATAAATTTACATTATAGCTAGTAATAACTTATAAATGTCTAGTAATTTTGATCATGGGCATTGCCAACCAAGGGCGAGAGGGACCCGCCCCCCTAAAATTGAAAGAAAGGGGCTTTTTGAAGGGCTTTTGGGGTATTTCCGGAAATTTTTAGGTTTTTTTTTGTAGGGGTGGAGCAAAAGTGAAAAATGAGGGGGAATTTATGTATGAGGCCCCCCTACCAAAAAAATCACGAAAATATACCGAAAAATCCCCGAAATTTCTTCAAAAAGCCCCTTTTTCTCAAATTTAGGAGAGGCGGGCCCCTCTCGCCCTTGGTTGGCAAACCCCATGATCAAAATTACTAGAAATTTATAAGTTATTACTAGCTATAATATAAATTTATTTAAGTAAACATTTAATAAGAAATGAAGTTTTAAAAAAACGGAAAATTGCAATTTTTGCCGTTTTTATCAAAATTTTGACCGCCCCTGCGGCGGTAATAGAAATGATTTCACCATAATGATATTTTATTGGAACATTACTAACATCTTTATGTAGCTGTTGCATTCTATTTGAAATTGTATTGGTATGGTTGGATAATTTTTTTTTTGACAAAAAACATTTTTTTTTGTGATTTTTCGAAACTTTGGCCCCCTTTCGGCGGTAAAAGATATTAATCTTTTGGTCTAATATTTTGCCAATTTATTTATTATTACCAATGGCAAATTTCCCGCACAATTACGTTTCGATTATATAAATTTCGGTTTTTTCGACCCACCCTAATGTGTATGCCTACTATTGTTTGTTGTGTCCCAATAGTCTTGATATTCACTGAGGATTCCGAATTTCAGGAACCACTTTATGAAGGAGGATGGTATTCTAATGTGGTGGTCTACTATGTTGTGGGTTATGGTTTGATAGACCAGCTGGTCCACGCGTCGTTTTCTTGGATGCTTTTATGCGCCGACACCGGGCCTAGAGTAATGCTATTTAATAGTTGTTTGAATTTACATTTGATCTCTAGAACAAGACAGTTAGATGTCCGGACTGCGTCTATAGCCTATAGACCAGACAGACCAGCGGTATAAATCTGGACGTGGATGTTTGGATTTTGAAGTGTCCAGTCGAGTGCTGACTAGATGACTAAAAGTTTTGTCTGTAAAACTAACTTATTGTTATTTAATATACACGCGGACAACCGCGCCCCTTTCCGTGAAGCAGAATGCTGCAGATACGGCAGTACTTGAGCGGGAGCCAAGAGTGAATATTGTGAGATGATTGGCAGGCTGTTTATTCTAGCGTTGACCTTGAAGTGAGATATCTCTTCCACGGGGTGAATCTCCCAACCATAGTCTTTCTGTTGCATGGTAATGTGGCGGAGCTAGTAGAGCAAAATCCAATTGGTAGGCTCCCCGCCTGGCCGAACCTGCATGGTAAGGTTGAAGAATATAATACTTGAATTTGTTCTTCTTTTAGGTGGAGCATATAGCTTTTTGTGTTATTCGTATTTTAGTATTGTTGCTATACGTGGTATTCCTCTTATAGTGGTGAGTGCATCTGTAGATATGGTTCTGTAACTCCTTGCTATTGGTAGTGAAAATATTCTTTTGATGGAAGCCAGTTTCATTATTTCGTGTTTTGTAACTTTCCCTTCCCAGTTTTTGTCCCGTTTGCTATAATTATTTCTATAATTGTTTGTACCACATTTTTAATAGTTTGTTCCTGAACCACTAGATTTGACACGTTATTTTAGGAGAATTCTGATGAAAGGAGATTAAATCGTGTACTAATTGATTTATGTTTGTCCAGTTGAGGTAAGTGTCTATTGTTAGCACCAAGAGTTTTAGATGTTGGACGTGGTGAACGCTCATTCCGTTAATGCGAATGATCGGTTACCGATTTATATCAGGATTTCGAGTTTTTGAAGGTGAAGGCTTGGATTTGCGTGGTGTTAATTGGACTCAGTTAAGCAGTTAGTAGATTATGGGGTGTGCTGTGAGAGCCATTCGTTCTAGAATCCGACGTTAGTAGACCTAGAATATTAAGTTGAAGTCCTCAGAAAAGACATATAGGATGTAAACCAGCCAAATACTCTTCTTAAGCAGCATGTTGGCTAACAGTTACCAGAGAATTGACCAAGCCAAGAGACCTGAGAATAACCTTCAACAATCTGTGGGATAAAGTGCCAGCGCCCTAGGTTATTAAAACACTTTTTTCTGAGACCTAAGAGCTAATTACTCTATCTATATTGCCTGGGCAGTTCAGTAGTTGGAGTTGTGTTAGTATGTCTTGCCATTCCACATTGTTGAATGCCCGTTTATATCGATTTAGAGAAGTGACGTGTGGTTTCCTGCAGCTGTGCTATGGGCGCAGGATGTCAATATCAGGAAGTGTTTCACATTATCTGCTCCCTCTAAACCCAAATTGTAGTGGGGTTGGAGGTTGTTGAATTGGAGAAAGAACGTTTAGCAAGACACCTAAAGTGTCTCTAGAAATTTGCCTAATGAGGGTAAGAGGCACATAGGAGGGTACGACTTTGTTTCAGAGAGTGACTATACTGGTCACCTAGTTTCAGGACAAGTGGAAAGTATTGGTGTTGCAGGCAAAAGTTTCTCACGTGTGAAAATGTGTGGGATGATTTTAAATCTTAGCTTGTCTATGCAAAAATCTATTGAAACTGGACCACTTGCCTTTTTGCATTGAATTTGTGGAGGGCGGTAGTAAGTTCGGCTTTGGTGAATGGTTTGTACGGTGGTGTGTTGAAGTGCATCTCATTGATTTTGGGTGTGGGGTATTCTGTTGGACCAAATGACTCCTTTGTTAGATGTTCTTTAATTCTTTTGTTGGGATGTCTCACTATTTTCTGTCAAAACTAAAGATTCCGAATATAGTTTTAAGAACATATAACTCTAAACAGTCTTCAAAGTCTCATAACTCTATCTTTTATAGAAATTTGGATATTTGTATTTAATTATGACAGATCTTGAAAAAATATATACATTTTAATATAATGTTTTTAAACACTAGTACAAGTTGTGCGAGCACAAACAGTATAACATAAAATACGTTACCGCATTTGACATAATTATCGTCAATATCGTTGTCATGTTATTCTAAAAGTTCTAGTGTACTTTCGAAGATTAAAAAAAAAAGATTTTTTCCAGATTTTTCTATCACGAATCACTTTAAAGGAAAATCATCTGATTGAAAAATTTATTCATAAACAAAACAAAATAGTTGTAAGTTTTCAAATTGCAACTTCAATTTAATTATTTTTTTAATTTGGAATCTAGAAAAATAAATATATGCTTCAGTTAAATAAAGCTGACTTTTAATTATCTCTGAAGAAAAAAAATGAAGAAAATTAAGTAAATTTGGAAGGAAGCTAACAATTAAATTTGAATAAAAAAAAGAAATATATCATGTTTTTTAACATACAAAAAAGTCATATTTCATTATTCTTTGCATTAATTTATTTCTTTTTGAAAGAAAAAAATACAGAGGTCATAAAAATTCAAAAATAATAACAAAATATTTTTTGTAACATTTGAATAACATTTGGATTAATTTTTACTGATTCTATACTCATAAGAAGAATGTATTGACATTGCAAAAAGGTTCATCTTCCGATTTTTGTCGGTATTACCAGTTTCGGAATGTCTTAAACACGATTTAATTATTTTTGAAAAATACCTGTCTATCTGTCTGTTAGTCTATGTGTGACACAACTTTTGTGTCTGCTCTGTATCAAATACCAATGAACGTAATTTCATAAAATTTCATTCTCTGACTAACTTCAGTTTGTTTACAAACTGGTGCTTAATAGGTTTGTATGTATATCGCCTAACAGTTAGTACTGCCATCCTACATATTTCACGATTTGCGTGATATACCTCAAGAACTTATCAACAGAATTTCATAAAACAGCATATTCTTTTCTCACCATGGCATGAATACATACTGATTGGATGTTGGTACGTATTGTCCGATAGATGACGTTGCTATGCTGCATTTTGCACTATTTCTGTAATCGTGATACATGTGTATCTATGAGATGGTATTTCACGGAACTTGTTATTCAGTTACACTTTGAGTATTTGGTGCATCTGTCTCAACAGGTAGTGCAGGTGTGCTGTGTTTTTAACGATTACCGTGATAGACCGGGAGGCGGCAGCACAGACAATCACCTCATCGAGTTCACGGCTGAAATTCCAGAATTAGTTAAAACTCGGTTCGCATATTAAAACGCAATCGGTCTGCCAAGTCACATCTTGGTGGGAAACACCTTAAAGCTCAATTTTAGTGGTTGACTCGTAGGTTTACCATTGTGTTTTCCTGCACCCAAAGGTATGAAAACGTGGAGGACTGGGAGCAGGAACACACAATGGTAAACCTACGAGCCAAGTGCTAAAATCGGGTTTTCGGGTGTTTTCCACCAATATATGAATTGGCAGACCGATTGAGTTTTAATATGCGAATCAAGTTTTAACTAATTCTGGAATTTCAGCCGTGAACTCGATGAGGTGATTGTCTGTGCTGCCACCTCCCGGTCTATGATAGCAGTAAATCGGATTTTATGAATGAAGATTCACCAAGTTTATGATTCCAGTTGTATAAAAAAAAATATGTTGTTTAAGTTTTGGTTTTGTGCATGCTACAGGAAGTACTTCTAAGCAATACTTTTCAAAATATCCATGATATGTATATGTCGGTTCCTATGGAATGGAATTTTATCCAATTTAACATGTAAGATATTTGCAATAAAATATGATTTTGTTTTTTCAATTTTGACTTTGTACACTCAACAGGGGTCGTCGATGTGCTATATTTTTACGATGAACATTATAGCGTTATCTGAGTTAGGTTGTAATGTACTAAATTATATATTTAAAATTATTACCTAAATATATATACGTTTCTCCAATTTCGTATTTGAATACACTGCATAAGGCCCTGTTGAACTGCATTCCTTTTTTATTCACTAATAACTGTAACTCTAAGTTAAATTCAAGGAAATGCGCTCTGGTTTGTAATTGCCGGTTTATAGCAATGCTATTTAAATTAATATGCATTAGGACAATACAGGAGAAAGTTTGGTGATGACAAGGAATTTTGGGGATGGCTAATTGAATAACATATTTGACCAACATGTACATTTTAAGAAAACACATATCCAAAGGATATTTGCAACTATTTTTCTCTGGTTCTTTCAATATAGCATACTATTATAATATATTTTTAAATCATATAAAAATTGATAGAATGAACAATATTATGACAAAAATAAAGAGCATTCTTATTCTGAGAAAAAAAATTACGTAAAATTACCGTATTAACGTATTTAATATTAATAATAAAAATGCATTTATAGATATATAATTCCCAGAAACTGTAACTCTGTCGTGTCTGGTGCCATAAAAATGTAAATGGCTTTACGTATACTGTTATTTTATCTATACAACTAATTTTGTTTATTACCTGCATGTAGTAATCATAGTACACTACTTTACGTATATTGTCACTGCATTTGTGTTTTATCATTTAGTATTAAAATAAGATTCCTTTAACGCACTGTACACTGTAGCTGAAACGTTTATTTCAAAAAAAAAATTCATACTTCAAAATTAAAAAATAAGAGCTACTTTAAGAAATAATTTACGATAAAAGAAGAACTACTGGAATGTGGGCATGTTTATTTAATCTTGTTATATATTACGACATTTTCTAAACATCTTCAAAAGATGTTCCATAAGTTATTGTCATATTAATAAGAAAAATAAATACATATTTTAGGTTTTAATAATTTATATATTTCTTAAAATTTAGTAAATTATATATTCGTTAAATTTCAGTAAACTAAAAGTTTCGTCTTTTGGATATCTAATTTAATTTTTATATCTTCAAAGTACGTTTCCGAAAAAAAAAAAAAAAAAAAAAAAAAAACGAAACATCATGCATTTTACACAAATTATAAGAAACTTTCCAACTCTATGCGTTAATATGCCCATATGCATTAATGTGAGTGTTAATTCTGTTGTGCATCACTGTATTTGGTCTAGAAAATTTATACACAACGTAACATTGTTCTTTGTTTTTCTTCGTTAGGAGAAAATAAGACATTGAACCACTTTGAAAGCGTGAACTAGACTGAAAGGAAATGGGTGGAAAAGATGGACAAGTTAAGAGAACATCCAATAAGAAAGCAGAAGACATCAGCCAATCACATAAGATAATTAAATAGAATGCAGAACATAATGAAAATTATGAAGAAAATTGAAGTACAAAAAATTAAAATGCTGAAAAAATGAAAGCAAGCTGGTCCATGCTCTCTGCAGCTGAAAAAACTTGTTCAGCTCAACCTTAAATTAATAATAATAATTTTTTTTTCCATTTTGGTATTAGCTTTTATGTTTGTTTATATTTTGTATATGTAATCCCCATTTTACTTTACTTTAATTTTTTTTCAATTTTCTTCATAATTTTCCTTATGTTCTGCATTCTAGGTAACTCTCTTATGTGATTGGCTGATGTCTTCTGCTTTCTTATTGGCTGTTCTGTTAACCTGTTCTTCTTCCCTTCCCATTTCCTTTCAGTCATGCTCCTGGCTTCAAAGTGATTGCACGTTTTTTTTTTTTTTTTTTTTGCGCCTGACGAAGAAACCCAAAGTTCTTTCGAAAGGCTTAGCGCATTCCTTATTTTTATGGTGTTATTAAGAAGTTTTTGATGTTTTTATAGTACCACACCAGTTTATTAAATACTTTAATGTAACACTGTTCATTATGTTTTCATCCATTATTATTTTTTTTTTTGCTAACCACCTGCCCAAGCACGTCTGCAAGTGGGTAAAACGCGTAAAAACACATCTTACTATACGTGGAATAAATATCACAATGCCGAAAATTGAGGAAGCCAAGAAAAATATTGGGAGCCGAATTCATTGTTAACCAATTAATCCCACATATACTTAGGTAATACGTGCCCCAACTGGCGCATCACGTACCTCAAATTTCAAACAGCTGTTATAGAGGAAAAAAAGAATAACTTTTCGGAGAATCAACAGTTCTATAAAGTTTAGGCAGACTACTAGACGTACACTGGTGATCACCCAAACAGTATAATCCTTATATTCTGAAAGTAACAAAACATTCATTAAACATGCAGAGAAAAAGAGGTGACTCATATTTCAATTTTAATAAAATATGTCATCAAAAGAAAACGTTTTCTGTAACAAAAGAAAAAATGTCGGGTTTTTTTTCTGGGTTGTTCTTATTATAGGAAAGATGCTCATAAGTTAATTACCAGGTAGTTTTATAATAAATAGATTGAAAAAAATATTAAAATATTTCAACAAAAGTATTTTTAATTTTAATTAAAAATATTAATTTTATTAATTTTTCCATTTAGACATTCCATTTATGATGAAAAATAAACAGAAAAAGAATATCCAAAATTTAATTATAGACAGATTTATTTATTAGTAAAATGCAATGTCATTATGGTCAGTTTTTCCATTTAATTATTTTCTCTTGTGGAAGAAGTCGAATAATTAAAAAAAATGAAGAAAACATTTTTTAGAGTTATTAATCTTAATGGTAATGAGGCAAATAGAGAATTAAATTATGCAGCAATGAGTCTTTTATTTTCAGTAGGTGAAGGACAAATGAATAAAAAATATAAATATTTTAGACAAGTTTTATCATGATGATAAATGATTATATTATTTTTTACATGTAAATTATTTTTGTTGTTGTTATTTAAATTTCGATCTTAAAACATTTTACTGAGACAAGTAAAAGTTCGGCCATAAAAATTGGTACTTGTTGACAAATGATATAAACTATGAACACATAACTGATGGAATACTGGGGTCATATAGAAACTACGCAAATATATGAACCCCTAGCGGCCGCTCCGTTCAAACAAGCGAAATAAAATGTGAGATATGATTATTTGAACGTATGCGCTCAAGATTGTGATGAACAAGAATAATGGAGCCTAAGTGGGCACAGTTACATTGAAAACATTTGAAATTTTCAAATCTCAACACCCACTTTTTCCCATCACAAAATGATGAGCAAAATGAAAAAAAAAAAACATAAATGCAGTTGGAACGGTACACATAGCACAAGAAACATCAAAGTAAAACACAAGTAAAGAACAGCATTGTTAACTATCAAAAGCAACAGAGACAAAAGGAAAAGAAAAAAATTTCGAAAATTCTTTTGAAAGGGTTTCTACAAACGATGTTTTGCGCTTGTTTCATGAATGGTGCTTGTGCTCCTCGTCTCTTTATTGCTATTGGTTCTTAACAAAATTATCTGATAGGACTGATTTAAGAGCAAAGCATACTATTTGCTCAGCGGAAAGAATGCATATCATATTCAGTATTCGGTTACCCGTAAATAATCCTAAATTTGTATTATAATTCTTGTAACGTGTGGTTATGCTGAGTTACCGAGAAGACAATTGAACTGATATCCATCTATTGATGTAAATAATATCCCAATAACGTCTTAAATTAGGCGAAATCGATTTGAAAAGTATTGCAATTTCTTATTTTGCCAATAGATCTCACTCTTTAAAAAGTATAAATGCTAGATACACTATTATAATGCATACATCATTCCAAAAATATTCTGTTTATGTAAAGTGGCAAAATTGTGAAAAAAAATGTCACTGCTGTCTCTATCACTGCCATCACTTAAAACTGCCATATCATATTTATTTTTCAATAAAGTTTGTGTCCATCTACTAATTATTGCCGGTAGATCTTACAAATAAAGACAAGCAATAAAGATGTGCAATAAACAAAAATTTTCAAAACTAAGACACTTTACTCGAAGGCGAATGAAAGATTTTTGCTTTACTATCCAATGGAGCAAAAACTCACAATAGACGAATGCATGGTACCCTAATACGGTTGGCATAATTACAAACCAATTATCAGAGTTTAATCTATTAGATTTTTTAAAAATATTTAGTCGTTAAGCACTGCACTTCGATATCTAGTCCAATTTGAGCAGTATTAGAGAACTGGATTCGATATTTTGTTTACTAACCCTGCTGTATTTGATGAATTATTTAAAAAAGATATTGGGGCAGCAGAAAACACACATGCCAATCGTACTGAAGACTGTCTAATGTATACCTTATACAAAAAAAAAAACAGAATAGAGGTTCTCATACATATTATTTTGATGATTTGTAAAATCTAATAATCGTAAGATGAAGATATAATAATATGAGTACAATTGGTTGAAACATGCACGTAGTTTACTTTAGTAAATGCAAAGCGATGATCTAACTCATAAAAAAAGCAATAGAAATTGATTAATCTAATATAGGTATCTCAATATAATCGTCGTTTGGGATGAACGGTTCGTATTGATGAAATTCTAAGTTCATATTGCTGGCTCTTACGTTATAGAAATTTTATTTGTATTTGGGTTAGAAAGAGCAATTGAAAAGGCTTTGCACAAATAGGCCAAAATCTCCTTAGTATGATTTTTGGCTTCTGATTTTCTGCTGATATCTGATTTTGAAAAGATGATTGATTTTAATAAACATGCTATTGAGGTGGAAAAAAAATGTCAGGCATAGAGGGGTTTAATTATAAAATGCTATATAATATTTTGATGCTATATAAATGTAAATAATTTATAATAACACATACAAATTATTATGTTTAAGGAAATTACCTCCTACAATTTTTAAAGTAAATTTATTATTAATTTGTAAGATTTTAGAAAGCAACCGGAATTTAAAGTAGCTATAATACTTATGTTTGATACATCTTGTTTCTGCTAAAACTTTCTCTCTTAATCCTCTTAGTACAATGGGGCCAATTTTGGTCCCGGTGCGTTTTTGCTAATATTTTACTCAAAAGTACAGTATTTAAGTTCTAAAAGAATGACTTTGCTCGTTTAATGATTAACTTTAGTACAATGAACCATAACATAAGTATGAAAGAATCGCTTGAAGTTAATTTTTATGAATCCCACGGAATACCTATGAAGTATCTGACGATTACTTGGACATTATTTTCAATAATTAAAAAAAAAGCATAAAAAGGTAATGTACTATGTCCTCATTTGTAGTAGTATTAATCAGACGAACTTTTAGCATTTTAATTATTTTTTTTATAGCGTTAGAATTTTTTTCAAAATGATGAAAAGAAAATCAAATTTTCCTACAGAAGTAGAAATGTCAGGATTTTAAATAAAAAAAAATAATAATCAGAAAACTCAATAAATGAACTAGGAATCGGATAATTTTCAATTAATGAATGAGAAATAGATGAAATTATAAAATTATGATAGTGATAAAAATCAGTGCAATATTTCTAGCATATCAATAAATGCAGGGAATAATACTTTTCATTGAAAAAAAAAATATTATTTTTTTATTTTGAATATTATCAAATTACATTAGACCAATTTAATAATAATGTGTTCTAATATTAAAAATGAAAACAAATGTGTACAATCATATTCTATAAAAATATATAAATTTGTAAGATACTCTTTTTACTTGAACCCAAATCGCTCCGGAACTAAGTCACATCTCATTGTTTTTAGCCTCAAGAATAACCTATATTTCTTAAACATGGTAAACAAACAAGAAAATTTGAAAAAGAAAGAAAAAAAGCAGACGGATATGAAAATATTTTATAAATGAAAAGACAGCAAATTCTAATTTTGTTTATTCCTAATGTTTATTCAAATTAGTATTCAGTTTTCCTAGATTTATTTTAGCTTACATCATGAGAAATTCCATTTTATGTATCTTTATCTGTTCTTTTGGGGTATAGCTACATTTTTTGGACAATTCGAAGAGAGAATAGTTGACTTCATCATATTAGATTATACCCTTCGTATTAGGCATTTGAAAATAAAACTGGTTAACTAAATCATTAGGAAAGTTAGTGCAGATATTGTCAGTTCGGTGTTTCCCGTTGTAAATCATGCATATTAACGCAAGATATCTTTAAAAGTTCTTACTTATGCATACATGTAGTAGACCATGTTTAGAAATCAACCATATGAACACGGCAATGTTATACATTTAAGCTACAATATTAGGTTTTCTCTTCGCACTCGATTGAAAGATGCACCTAATTAAGTGGATACGATTTTAGAGAAAAACAAGTGCGTCTTAAATTCGAGTAAATACGATGTACTATTGAATTTCGTTATATAAATAGTTACACGTTTTCATTTCATTTTACAATAGAATATAAGTTAAACATTTATTTAAATTTATTTTTGTTTGTACGTCAAAATAGGAAAAAGAAAAACAAAATTGCATTTTATTTCATAGCAGAATAGAAATTAAAATCAATTTCAATATATTTTTGATTGAATGTAAAAATATAAAAAAGAAATAAAAGTTTATAATTCATTTCATAGTGGATTAGAAATTAAAAACTATTTTAATATGAATGAGATTATTCTCTTTTATTTTTACTAGGTTGTTTATTTTCATATTTGTAACCATGGTGTAACTCGAGCCACAATTTCGGTAAGTTAAAAGATGGTGCATTGCTACATATTGTATTTTTACGTGTTACTATCTCTATGGTTTCTCTTATTATGGATGAATACTATAGACTGGAGGGAAACATTATTTTATTTTCATTGAAATTTAGTTGGATGGCTTCTTCTTGATATAATTTTGCCAGGGCTGTGGTTTTTCTATTATACTTAACATCAGCTTTATTCTCTTTTTTTTCTGTAATTAAATTTCCTGCTTGTCATGCCAATATAGTAATTCTTAGATCCGTCTTCTTTAATAAAAGGTATTTCATATACTCCTGAATAATTGAATCCTTAGTAATTTACTCCTAAATTATTCAGGGGTATACAATAAAAAAAAAGATTTGAAAACAGACAAGAAAAATTTGTAAACAGCTATTCCTGTCGAATGGAAACTTCCTTCAAAACTAAAGACGAGTGGACCAAATATTAAAAAGTTCTTGTTTGAACAATTACTATATAGGCTGCTTTAAGCTAAAAGAGGCCATATTTATTTCGCAATTTATGCATCAGTTAAACATGTAGAAAGCCCGCATAAACCAATTTTTTTAAAAATACGAGATTTTAATGCTCATTGTATATAATGCAGAGTATAATCTGTTATTTTCTACATGCCTTTATTAGATTGTAACTACATTTTTTGTGTTTGCTTAAAATTAGCAAAACGGCCATAATTATTTCGTGCACTGTTTATATCGTGGTAGAACACTGATTTCCAAAATAAACCAGAGAATAAAAAAAAATGAAAATTTTCCAATATTGGAATTTTCTATATAAGTGTAATTAGGCAATGCACATAGTGTATATGATAATAAAGGTGGCGAAATAAAAAATGAATAATTTTGTACAGCGTAGAAACATAAAAAGTGAAAATGACTCTACTTGCATATAAGTTTCTATCGTAAGAGATAAGTTGGCAGGTTTGGAGAGGGCGATTATAAGATCTCTGACAGATATGCAAATGACAAAAGAAGCACCATACTGTTTATGAGGCTTCTAGTAACATTTTGAGACAATGAGTCCCAATTTGTAACAGTGAAATTTTGGGAGGATTCTTGGGAGGATTTTTGAAAAGGAATCAAATGCTTCAACAAATCTACGACGTGCATCCAAGAAATGATTTATCGGTTTCACACCGGGATATATTGATGGCTTGTTCATTCTCTGAATATCTTCAGACTTGAAATACTCTTCAACCAACTGATTAATATAAAAACCGAAATTGTCATACACAGAGATAAGGGGGTGCAAAGGCAGCCTTGATCATTCTTACACAGAGTATAAGATTTTCATTATGTACCTCTCGTCAATCAGGATCCCTCTATCTATATCAGTCATGAAGTGGCAAACGGCATCTAACATGATTCATACTAAGACTTCTTACAGTCTCCTGTAAACAGTTCCCTTTTAACCAATCTAGATGCAGCAAGGAGCTCATTATACAGATGAATAGCGGCACCTCTATAGTTGGGATGATTGGGCCTTAGTACGTCTTTTGCTTGATATTCTACTGATCTTTCCCGTCTGCAACAGCTGTTTTGATAGGAGCAAACCAATATCGCTTTAAACGTTCAGCCATATGGCAACTTCTAATTGCGACCATTTAGCTTCGAATTTCTCAACAGCTATTCAACGTAAATAAGCTTCTAGATTATAATGTCGTTGAAGTTTCCAATTTCCATTACGAAAAATAATGATTATCACAGTTATTAAATAGATTTTATTGAAAAATTATCTAGAAACATTTTTTTAAAAATTAATAATGCATTTAACAAATAGTATCAAAATTTAATTGCAGATTTAAATCAGAATTTGTTATTCCTTTAAAATTTCACCTATATATTTTAATACATTCTCAAACATTTATTTGTCAATATAATTTTGATCGATCTATATTTTTGAAAAATCATTGTTACCAAAATTAAAAGGACACCCAGAATAGGAGATATTTCACAATTGAAATGCATATAATTCAAATTCAAATAAATGGTGATATATCAGGTGCGCAACTAAGTTTCGGGGTTTCACACACAGATGGCACTAATGACCCATGTAGTTGACATACATGTCTAAAGTTGTGTTTTTCTAATAGCTTGGATATCTATTAACAATAACCAGTCGAAATAACGACACATATCGAAACGCAAAAATATTCTTTCTAACAACAAAAATGTCGAATTTTGTTCCAAATAAACAGCATTTGAGGGAAGCTTTACTTTTCTGCTTTATCTGGAAAAAAAATGCCGCTGAAGTATGTCGTTTGCTTGAGAAGGCCTACGGCGAACTTGTACCATCGAAAACTACCTGTAAAAATTGGTTTAAATTAGTTCTCGTGAATATACATATATTATGTATAAAACGTATCGTAACCGGTAAACATTTTCGATAGGAATAATATGGAAAAAATGCTTAACTACGTATACGTTTAAACGTATATAAACGTATAATCGCGAGCACTAGTTTAAACGCTTCAGAAATGGCGATTTCGACACTGAGGGCAAGGAACGCTCCGGAAGACCAAAAAGCAATCGAGGACGCCGATCTGCAAGCGTTATTGGATGAAGATGATACGCAAACACAAGAACAACTTGCAGATGCATTATACATGACTCGCCAAGGTATTTCCAAACGTTTACATGCCATTGGAAAATTTCAAAAGGATGGGAAATTAGTGCCGCATGAGTTGACTGAGAGACAGATGGGAAATCCAAGGGCCACTTCCAAAATTTTGCTTTTGCGGCATGAAAGAAAGAGTTTCCTGCATCGAATTGTTACTGGCGATGAGAAGTTGATATATTTCGAGAATTCCAAACTCAAAAAATCGTGGCTTTCACCTGGCGAAGCATCAACATCGAAGGCACGGTCAAACCGCTTCGGAAAGAAGACAATGCTCTGCGTTTGTGGGACCAGAAAGGAATCGTGTACTATGAGGTACCGAAATCGGGTGAAACTGTAAATCGGAATCGCTACCGACAACAACTGAATAATTTAAACCACGCATTGCTCGAAAAACCGCCATAATGGAAGACGAGACACGAACGAGTCATATTGCAGCACGACAATGCTCCGTGCCATCGACTTCCATCGTCCAGGACACCATCAAAACATTGAAATGGAACCTGCTACCACACCCGCCATATTCAATAGGCCTGGTCCCTTCTAATTATCACTTGTTCCGGTCAATGTAACATGGCTTGGCTGAGCTACACTTGGCCAATTTCAAAAAATTGCAAAATTGGTTGGATGAATGGTTTTGGTCCAAAGACGCGTCTTTTTATCATCGTGGTATTCATGCATCACCAGAGAGATGTCAAAAATGTATAGATAGTGACGGACGATACTTTGAATAAATCATTTTTTGCAATTCTCTTAAATTTTTCCATTTTTATAGATAAAAAAAAAACAGAGACTTAGTTGCGCACCTAAGTTCATTCAAGAACAAAAATTTAAGATTTTGTAATTTCATGTGTTTTTCTATTGGGATATAACCTT
The DNA here is from genome assembly GCA_963931845.1 of Maratus michaelseni. NCBI lineage: Eukaryota > Metazoa > Arthropoda > Arachnida > Araneae > Salticidae > Maratus > Maratus michaelseni. The sequence goes on along the minus strand of OZ007593.1, from coordinate 219,865,794 downwards.
TTTTTTTTTAGTAATTGAACCATAATAATTCTGATTTTGTTCCAAAATATTTATTTTGCAGACCCAATGCATGGAATGGTATGGAACATAGGTCACGGAAGGAAAGCGATGGGAAGTGTTAAAAATATTGTCAAGTGAAAACTTTTCTGCCTGATCTGGAGATCTTAAGATCTTAAGGTAAGTATTCCCGTAAGTTGTGTGTGCCTTTAAAACGTAAATAAAAAAAAATCAGTTTTCTGTTTATTAAAACAATATAAAATTTTAATGTTATATTTCGATTTTCTTTGAAAATTTCCCCTTTATCTTATTTATAAAAACATTATAGCTTTTTAAATATTATTATTCAATCATTTCAATCACATGCCGTACACAGTTTCAGTCACAGTCTTCTACCGTGAAAAGTTTGAAGCCGAAAAACGGGTCCTTTCCTAATCCCCTGCGTCTGCCATTATTTTACTTTGACCGATAGCAATCCAAATAGCAGTCTTCAGCTAAAGACATGGATAAATAGTGCGTATGCGGGAGGATATTATGGACAGGATCAAATGATGTCCTTTGTGACTTTTAATTTTTCTCACAATGGATTTTTTCATAAAATTGTGTTGGAAAAATTGTTATTAACTCAATAAATAATAGCTCAATTACTGCGAAATTTTTAAATTAAAACTTAAAAAATATTGATGATGTTTTAATAAAGATAGCTTTTTTCCTGTATGGCATTATTATACTTATTATGGAATTCATAAAATATATTTATATTTAATGGTTATAAATTTAATGAATTTTAAGGAAATAGCAATGTTGCGCTTAATATTATACTATTTTTTAAATAAAAAATAAAAATAATAATAAATTACTTATTTGTATGTTTATGTCACATTTTTATGACATTTGGAATCAGCAGTTTTAAACCTATTTTAATTTACAAAAATTCAAAAAAAAAAGTTCTGAAGGCATAAGGATACAGCAAAGAACAAATAATATATCTTAAAACCAACATTTGAAAAAAGCTTACGATTTACATTCACACTGGTGCGTTAGTAAAATCTAAATATAAGGTATATTTATTATACGTATTTATTTACTTTCTTCCATTTGAATGTTAATTATTTGCAATATTTTTAATATTTGAATAATTTCTAATACAAATTATTTCACTATAAATATTTAAAAATACGTCTTGCATAAACTGAACACAGTAAAGGTATTAAGCGTATGTATTGTAGTTTTAAACGTGTGAGAAAACTGCATTACTAAAAGCATATTCAGAGATGTTTAACTCCCACGTGCATTAAACTCAGAGTGTTTCATCATAAATTACATTTCTAAATCCAGATTTGGAAGCTTTATAAAATGACTTTACTTGATTGTCGTGTTTAGGATTTAAAGTGGTTGCACATTGTTCAAAAAGTAGTTTGTCGCTTGACAAACTTTGAAAGTTTCCACTTAACGTTTCAGCGGCATCGTTTATCATTGTTAAAAAGTGTTTGATTATGTAGATGTTTGTTAAAACTGAAAGAATACAAGTACAATGTATGAGTACCCTAAAAGTTTACTTGGATACACACATAAATAATTCTATAAATTACGTTATATTTCGGTTTGCATTTTATACGAAATATGCTGAACAAAAGGTAATTATTGTTATATGTTGTTTAGAAACTTTAAGAAATATTAGTTCTATATAGGTTTTCAAAAATATTGATAGTTAATTTTCGTTAGCATTATTTTTTTCATACCAGTTCATTTCCTTCCTACTAAAAACCGATAGAAAGGCCAATACATGTCCAAATGTATGTGTTGTGTTTTGGCAGAATACATGTCCACATGTATTCTGCCAAAAGCACACCACTGGTGGCACAGACGTTGCATGAGTTAACTTAAAATAAAGTTACACGGGCTGCAGTAGGACGCTATTTGGATAATCCTTTATACGAAGCCAACAGAAGGACAGTTCGAGTGAAGGAAAAAAGAGGTGGGCGAACAATGAGACAGATGTGGCACGCACAAACAGGCAAATTAAGATGGCAGCCTTCATTAGCTTTTTATTTAAGAAAAATACTGCAGCAATAAATTATTTTTGTTGTGATGTTAATAGCAAAAAAAGGAATTTTTAGTTTTTATTTCTGAAGGTATTTTATGCTCCAGGGTGTAAAAAAATGATTTATTATTAAAAATAGTACATTTTTTATTAACATTTAAATTTTATTTATACGTATTTTTTCTGAGTTAAGGCATTGGGTGACTAAGAACAATTGTAAGTTTCAAAATAATTGAGCCTTTAATCAGATGATCTTCAGCTGCATTCTATATACAGGTTGTCCGAAAAGCCTGGAAACGGTCGAATAACTCGAGAAATATACAACAGACTGAAAAACGGAAAAATGCTTGTTGAATATTTTTGAAAAATCAATTTAGGGATATAGTAGTTGCTCCCCCAAGCACTGCAAACTGGGGGTGGGGTTTACTTTGAAAACTTAAATGATAAATCCCCTTATTTATTGTAGATTCGGTTTCTAAGGGTAAAAATACATAACTTTTGTATTTAAAATTTCTTCGGGAAATCTTAGATGGCGCTGTAATCGAGTAAATTGCAGTGAGAATCGTTTTCTTTGAAAAGTCTGGAAACGGTCAAATAATTCGAAAAATATAAATTGGATTGAAAATCGGAAAAAAAAATGTGTTCAATATTTTTGAAAAATCTATTTAGGGGTATCAAAGTTACCCCTCCTAAGCTCTGCCCCCAGCGAGATAAGTGAGGAAGCTTTGAAATCTTAAGTGATAACACCTCCCCTTTTTAACACTTTCCAACCTAGTTGAAAAGTGTTTATGACTTCGGTTTGTCTGTCCGTCTGTCCATGCTCTAACTCCCGTAAATATGCTCGGATTGCTCTGCAATTTTTATATGTTATTATCGTTATCTATAGCATGTTCATTATTTCAACTTAAGTGTGTAGCACTTATAGTTTTTTTACAGGGGCACTCAAAAGAATTCCATTACATTGCGGTCTACGGGGAAAAATCATTTGCGGTTTATTTAAATAATGTTTCACTATTTGAAACGCATTGAAATTTATATATATCACTAAGGTGCATTAGAAGAAGCTTAATATGGAATAGGGTGTGCATAGTTATATCCACTTATAGTTACTTTACAGGGACAGTCAAAAGAATTCCGTTACATTACGTCTATGGAGAAAAATCGTCTGCGGTTTATTTAAATAATGTTTCACTATTTTAAATGCACTGAAATTTATATATATATCACTAAGTTGCATTACAAGAGGCTTACTACAGAATATTGTGTGTATAGCAGTCACCGTTCATTTACAGGGACACACAAATAATTCTCTACTGTCTGTTAAGAATAATTCCTGGATGTGCGTTCTAAGTTGCTGAACGCGATTTGAAATTGAATTCACTTTTTGTCTATTACTGGGTGTTTATAAATTCTGTATTTCATATACATGGCAGCACAAAATTTCGCGAACACATTTCCGTTTATTGACAGAAATTCCAGAAGGAGAATTTTAAACTGTGCTACGAGTTTCCTAACTAAACTAAAATTTATCATCCTATGTAGTATATATACAAATCTATAGATCCTATACAGGGCTGAATAAAAGTATTCGGATATTTTTCCGAATATTGTATATGTTGGGAATTCCTGAAAGTACGATTTTAAATATGTTATGCGTTTTCCAAATTGTTTACTTAGATGTTATCTTTCAGCTTATTAAACGGTAATGATTTGTAAAATTATTTTGGAAGCGTTGGAAAGTGTTACATAATCTATGCTTGACGCATGATTTTTCGTTCTTGTTTATTGCAGATTCCTATTCTAAGTGTAAAAATACGTAACTTTTGTTTTTAACATTTTCTTCGGAAAATCATAGATGGCGCTTTAATCGAGTAAACTGCAGTGAGAATCGTTTCCATTCAAAAGTCTGGAAACGACCGAATAACTCGAGAAATATACATCGGGTAAATTATAAACGGTATTAATTATTATCAAAAACGGGTAAATTATAATGAGTCATGACCCATGACCCATTACAAGTTAACCGTATGTAAATTATTGGCCCAGCCCGGCAAGGCACATGTAAAAATCAGTAAAATAAGGTCCGTCACAACATTATTTATTTATTTATTTTTTTTTTTTATTTTTTTTTTTTTTGCAAAAAATGAATATAATAATCCGTGTAAAATGAATATATGCAACTGCAAGAGATAACGAAGCTGTTAAGATTGGAACCTTTCTATAACGGATTTTTCTTCTCTGCTGATTTTTCTTGTCTTTCTCAATCTTTATTTGGATGTGATATTGTAATAAATTTTTTATTCAGAGTTTATGTATGGAATCGTCAAAGTGGTTATTAATATTGTTGATATTTTGTATTAAATGTATGTAGAACATAATCTGGAAATGAAACCTATACATGGCAACAAAAATCATGTTTCTTTTCTTGCCATTTAGTCCCTTGTCTTTTCTTGCCATTTCTTGCCCTTAGTCCTGAATATCATGAATGAAAATTAAACTGAACACAACCCACGGACCGAGCTAGTGCTGGTATATAATCTTTCCGGTTCGTAAGCGTGCTTTTTGAATAATTGTAACTGTAGGATAATATTGATTCAGAAATATCGGCATGTTTTATAGAATTTCAGTCGGGTTGGGGCCTGGATAAGGTTGGATGGGCCGCGATTTTAGCTTTTTTAACGAACAGGCCTGGCTTGGACCAAACATTTAACTTTTATATCTGCCGCGCCGTGCCAAGTAATATTTTTTTACGGGACTGGCTGCGACCGGTAGAGTGGAACTAAAGTATAGGGCAAAATATTTTTTTCAGCGAATAATTTTCTAATAGCATTTAAAAGTTCCCTTTTTATGTTAATAATAACACTACGAAGTTTTTTCTTCTATATTTATATTTTGAGGTGCCGCAAGGGTCTTTAAATAAGGTTTATTTTACAAAAAATCCAAATTTAACATAAACTTATAATTTTATTCACTGCTATACATTTACCTTTTTAAAATCATATATTGTTTGATTAAACTGTTTATTTTAATAGCAAACAATAGATGCTTTTTTGCTATAAAAACGATAATGTTAAGAGTTGGTTGCTCTAAATGGGTATAAATTAAATTTTCACAAAAGTGATATAAAAGGGCTTTTTACCTAAAAATCAATATGTAAAATCCAATTATAATTGATCTATTACAATTACTTTTATTCTTTCAAATTGTACTTCAAACACAGTTTTTAAAATAATAATATCTAAAACTTTTTTATATAACTGATAAATAATAATAATCTTACCAATTGTTTCGGGTCTTTTGCTTTTTAAAGAGGTTTTGGAAAACCTATACATTCAACGTAAACAGTCACCAACTCACTATAATTGAAGAAAATAGAACAAATGTTATTACATGATTAATAAACAATGTTATTGAAACAAAGTAAATATTTAAAAATAATAATATTCTATCAGTTTCATATTTCTTTGAGTGTCAAATTTTCTTCACTCTTAGATAAATTGTTTTTTGGTTTCAAATTCTGGCATCATCTTTTGCGAAGCAATTTTTACTTTAATAAAACTTTCCCTTGCTTGAGGATCGCAGACTCTTAGAGATGACTCTGTTACAAGCTTTATAAGTTTTTCTACTGCTTATGTGTGGCAGGGTAAACGAGGGAAATCCATAGATTGCAACTGGTAACTTGGTTCTCTTGCTTCAATTCAGGAGGGCCATTTCACAACTTTCTTGGGGTGGGCAATATTTCTTTGACGGGTTTCGGGGGGGGGGGGGCTGCAACCCACTCCCTCTCCGAACGAGAAACGTTTACTGAATCAAGGATAAAAAAATAATAAAAACTTCGAATACGAAATCGCAAAAAAACGATGAAAAATTCCGTCTTAGCAGGTATAATTTTAAGATATTGACATTAACTGTTTTTCGTTATAGACAGGTTTTGTTACCTTTGTTAAAGGTAGCCTCTAAGACTGTTAAAATATTCTTTCTATATTGCACCTATGAAAAGCATAGATGTGTTATAATAAATCTTGTGAAAGCAAAACCTCTCTATAAGACAATTCTTCTCAACCGGAAAAAAAGTTTCGACGAAAAAGAATCATACAATTATACCTGTTAAGACGGAGAACTGCCTGAAATGGAGCTTATTTCCAGCCCCTTTCGATTAATGCTTTGCAATTTTTACTGCAGGGGCGCCATTTAAACAGTTTCTTGCGAGAGGAGGGGGGATTTTCTTTGAGGACACGGTTTGAAAAAGCACGCGGGATTGCGCATATCGCCCACAAAATTAGAAAATCCCGTACAATAAAAAATTCTGTACAGGATTTTTACCCCTGAACTTCTTTCACAGACCGGGAATATTGTTAAATCTCTTAGAAGTCTGCGGATATTTTTTTTTTTCGGAATTACGCAAAATTAGCTAATTTCTCAATCGATTGTGAAAAAGATACCGAATTTTGTCAATTGTTAGCTGTAAAAATCGTTATTTTTCTCAAACTGCTGTGGAAAAATATTGCAAATTTCGAAGATCGTAGAAACAAATAGCGATTTTGTCAATCGGTCGCGGAATAAAATCGCAGATTACAACATTCATTCGCAGGAAAAAGTGACATTTGTCCATCAGTAGTGAAAAAAAATGCAAATTTTATCAAAGGATTTTTAAAAAAATTGGGAATTTTATATAATTATCGCGCAAAAAATCACGAATTTCACCCAAAGGTTCCACAACAAATCACGAATTTAGTCAAATCATCCCATATACAAAAAAAAATCGAGAATTTCATCAAACAATAGCGCAAAATAATCGGAAATTTTTTCTGTCAGGTTCGAAAAAACAAATTCCGAATTTGAACAAACGATCGTAGAAAATCATTTCCGTCAATCGGTTGCAGAAAAAAATCGCGTATTTCCGAAAATGATCAAGGAAAAAAAATTATTTCCGTGAAACGATATCTGAAAAAAATCACGCATTTCGTCAAATGGTCTCGGAATAAAATCCGTGAAATTCAACTGGTCATGTTTTAATCAGCACGACAAACATCACCAATATGTCACAAAATTTACAAATTTTATGATCCATGGGAATAATAAAATTTTCATTAAGGATTTTTCTGTCAATAAAAATTTTCATTAAGGATTTTTCTGTCAATAAAAATTTTCATTAAGGATTTTTCTGTCAATAAAAATTTTCCTTAATCATTTTCTGCCTTCTTCTTCAGATTATGATCTAAATTCCATACAATTCAGAAATCTGCAAAATCCTTAGTCTCAAGTTAAGTCCTGCATAGGATCGGGCAAACCAAATGTTCTCGAAACCGACACAATCCGTTCCCCGGTACGGATCAAGCCGGGTTACGCTGTTTTTTTTTTACTGCGGTCCAGGTTGACTTTGACCATTTGACTACGGTCGGGACATATCCATCCCAGTGGACTATTTTTTATTCTATTAGTACTAATTTTTGAAAACTAATCTCTGTCATATACAGAGCTTCACAAATTTGATAAAATCTGGTAGCCAGCAAAAAATTTTAGTCGCCAGTAAAAAGTACCTCCAGACCCCATCATTTATTTAAAAGAAAAATATAAAAGATTTTTAGGAATTAATTGAGTAAAAATAATAACAAGCATAGCTTATAATAGTATATAATTTTGAAAGATAATATAAATCTTTTCTAATGAAACATAACATAATTATGTATCTCTAAAATAGGAAAAAAATATTGTAAAGTCTGAATTAACTAGCATATTCCAGAAAGTCTGATTACTGAATGGTTTCAAATATTTGAACAGTTAAGTGCTACAATTTTTTGCCTATTTTCATCTCGAAGTCAGCCTTTTTTAGCATTGTAACCAATTTTACATGCCACAGAGACTATTCATTATTATTTTATTGAAACATCCCCTCTCCCCCACAGTGGCTGAGAGGTTCTGCTCTCGATGCTGGTAGACGGGAGGTGCTGGGTTCGATTCCAATCGCGCCCGTCGGCCTAATCGTTCGGAGTTTTCGTGGCTTTCTTCGAGCCGTGGATTTATCCATGCGTAAATACGGGTTAGGTTCCCTTAGAAAGACCCCCACGAAGGGCACTCCCCCCGGGCCTATATCCCAAGTGTGATAGGCCGTCAATAATCAACCAACCAACCCCTCTCCCCCACACTCTAATCACAAGACATGCTAGATGGCTAGAGCGGAAATGAATAGCATTTTCTGTGCGTGAGATGGAAAATTCCTTTTAAACTTGCTTCTTCCATTAAACGTACGAGAAAAGAGGAAGATCATTGCTTGAAGCACACGAGCAAGGGTGGGAAAGTGAAATAATACCGTTTGTGCTTAAGTTGTGTTTTTAGGTGAATTTTTGTAGGAAAAAAAAACACTAGATTAAATAACTTGGTCGCCGTTCGCGACCTGGTAACCGCATTTGTTAAGACCTGGCCATATATTTATATTAGGATTTTTTCAAGAGAAATCTGCCACAAACAACTTTTTTGGAAATTGGGATACAGTTGCATATAAAAATAGTCGCCGAGCCTGGCCCGGTTTTCGGATGCCGGTTAGGTTTTCACTATTTTGTGTCAGATTCGCGTTAACCTGATTTTTCAAAGAAATTCTGAATATTTTTCAGATGAAAAAAAAAACTATATAGTATTTGAACATTAATGAGCATATATGTGTTCTTTTTTTTTTACATAAGCGATAAAATTGTAGACTACTTTTCCATAAATGCATTAATGATAATGTATTAATGGATTAATGATTCAGTTTCTTTCACTTCGGGTTCGGGTCGTGTGCAGCCTGATCCGCGCAGGACTCAAGTGTCAGGCTGTGGAGATTATTAAGAGTGTACTGTATATAATATGATTTAATAAAGCAATTGCTTTTAATTATTGTAATGAGAGCAGTAAATATAATGTTACACCAATAATGCAAAAATCGAATATTTAAGAACTTAAATTAATCCGCTCTACCTCCACCACTCAAAAAAAAAATCCACCTAAATTTAGGGCTAAAAGGGGAAGTTCACCTCTAAAATTTAAGCCCTGAGGGGACGAGTTTTCTTTTGACAATGTTGTACACAGTTGGGAAGAAATTGATAAATTTTTCTCACATATATTTTTAAAATTAGCCAAAATACTCATTAATGATAAATGTCTCACTTTGAGAATGTTGTAACAGCGAGACTTTAGAAAACAGTTTTGATATTCATTAGCTTCTGTGCTTAAAGTGCTTATTTAATGCTTACTTGTCAAATCTGACAAGTTATTGTACATTTGAACAATTTTTGATTTTTTTTTGTCTGACCTGTGATGGCGGATAATTTTTCTGTAATCTCAAATTCCTGGGGGAGGGGCAGTTTCCCCCCAGCCCCTCCTAAATGGTGTCCCTACTTCATTTATTTATTTCTTAAAGTCCTCATAAGTTATGTATTTTGTTATTGCAGGCTCTGTGATAGTTATATTCGTCCACATAATCATATCAATGAAATCTTCAGCATGAAAGTTGAGCTCAGGGACCACAAACTTTCTGACGCAATTCTTTTGTTCCAATCTTGCTTTCAGAAGTCGGCGAAGACGTAGCACTCTTATATGCTTTTCCTTATCACTTAATATAAAGAGAAGCACGTTTTCTGGTTGAGCGTAGTAACTATTTCTATGAATAACTGGGTCAATTATTTTTAGATGATGCTCGCAATGATAACGTGAAAACTTTATCAGTCCCCAAAAATGTTTGGAACCATTTACACATGATGGTTTGAGTTTAATATGAAACTAGATGGGCTTACACACTTTCACAACATACTGATATTTGAATCCAAAACAGAAGTAGAGTGATTTTCAGGATTTTATGCGAAGTTAACTTTAGAGGTTTGCTCAGTATCTGATTGAATGACAACATTTACAGATTTTCTAGCAGTTTAACTACTAATTTCTGATTGCACTTGTACTTTAACCTGCTGATTCCTCTCTGTTCTTTGTGTTAAACCTTTGAAATAACTTTATCAACTCCACTTATGCACATTTACAAACTGTTCTTTTGTCCAGTAAAAAAATCTTGTTCAAGTTTAGGTTTTTTTTTTCCTTTTGCGCACTTACATTCAGAAAATTCTTTACACTTACAGGCTACCACATAAAAAAGACGTTTGATTTCATTTAAAAACGATATTGCAATTCAATCATATTTTTCTGTACCTTTTCTGCCTTTCGATCTTAAAATACTTCTATATTTATGATGATAGGTTTCTCCCATTTGTAACATGCGTGTGCGAGACACTACAGAAATAGATGCTTTCGACCAAATAGAATCAACTTTCTTAAGAAGAATATCTAATATGTCACTCATTGTTGGTCCTTATGACGTTGCGATTGGTTTTAGCTCATGTCGAATATAAAGGTAATATTTCATAATGTCACAATAAGTTGGAAAACTTAAATAACTTCATTGTTTCAGGTGCCCAAAAATTGGACATTCTAACTTTTGTTTGGTCTGAACTGATCTGGACACTGCCATCGCACTAAAGACCAAGAATTAACTAATAAACTATTATACTGATATTTAAACTAAGACATTCATAAGACAAAATAAAACCAGTAAAGAACAGCATTAAAACAATTGCTGCTGAAACGACTCGTCTGCACTGAGTGACGATAGAAACATGTGAGCGTTGCTACATACACATGCTTCCCTCACCCGTTCCCCACCCTACACCAGCGAACAATATACCACCTAACTCAAGGTCACTCCAATCCACATACTGTTCTGCTTTTGGCTATTAATTTACAGAGCTAAAAAATGATTTGCTAAGTTTTTTATTAAAAAATAAGGTTAATCCTTACTATTACAAAATATTGTTAAAAACTAAAAAATGAACTTTAAAAGATTCATGATTTAGTAGAACAAATATTAAAGTTTTGCAGTATAAAACTGTAAACATCTACTACAGAGTAGTTTATGTGCATAATTAAAAAATTACAACAGGCATTTGTTATTTAAAATATTTTTTTACTGTACAAAATTTATCAAAATTCGTAAAATCTACTTCAAAATACATATTTTCAACTCTTTTGTACACCTCTAAATAATATATTATATTTGTGAGCATACTTTAACACTGCCTTAACAAAGGCATTAGACAACTTTTTATCCTTATTACATATCGAAAATAATAATAATAATAATAATTTTTCGTTCCACCCTAGCGACCGGGCCTGAAAATTTCAGTCCATGCAGACTTCTACTTACCATATCAACAAATTAAATTTAAATGCAGAAAATATAACGTTCATTAAGATACTACATTAACAAATACATATAAATCATAAAAATACGATTTATTTATTTTTAAACCATACTAATATTTTTTTTAATCATGATTTTTATTTACACACAAATACACAAAAATAAACTTTCAGAAAACAATATAAAACATCATATCTTTCGATTAACATCACAACAAAATAATTGATTGAAATAGGAAATGAAAAATATATATGTATTAATAACTAACAAAAGTCGCGATTTTGCACGCGTACTTGTTGAAAATTTTCAAGTGGTATTTGCCTGCTTATTTGCATTCGAGGAAATTTTACTGCTACAGATAATTCTAAAATTAATAATTGAACCGCATTTTTACTAAACTTGATTCTTCTACTGCACTAGGCGAACATGACACTTAAATTATGAGAAAATCTAAAATTAATTCCAAATAAATCCTAATTTAGTTTCTTCACAGTCTTCCGCTCATTTCACTTTTCATTAGAAAGTTTGAATGTTTTAAATGAAACCGTTCTTAGCGAACATTTACATCTAAAAATAATCACCATGCCATATTCAAAGCTTCTTGTTATCCAAGTTTCTATATCAACTGCATAATAGCAATCATAATTTTAGTAAATGTATTGTTCCAGAAATCTTTTAAATTTCAATTTAAAAGAAAAAAAAACCCTGTTCCTAATTTAGCTTCTTGAATGTCTTCCTCTCATTTTACATTTCATTAGAAATCTTAATTATTTTAGAAACCGTTCATAGCGAACATTTACAGCTGAAAAATAACCACCATGCCATATTCAAAGCTTCTAGTTTTCCAAGTTTCTATATATCAACTATATCACAGAAATCACAATTTTAGAAATTGTTTTGCTCCAGCAATCTTTTAAATTTTGATTAAAAAAGCAAAAACTGTTATATGCGTGCATTTACGCCTCTAAAGTACCAGCTATGTCAAATTACAATTTTCTATCCTTAATATTTTCAGATAAAACGTACTTTAGAATTCTTTTAGAGTATTTTCTCCTCATTTTATTTTTAAATTGAAAGCGTTCTTAGCCAGCACTTACATCTTAAAAACAACTATCATGTCAAATTCCAATCTTTTACTCCCAACACTATCACATAAAACTCAATTTTAGAACGTTTTTTGATCCTGGACACCTTTTTTTTTAAATTTCGAATTTGGTAAAAATTGCTCCGAGTGAGCATTTACTTCTTGAAAGTAAGGCTTGTCAAATTTTAAGTTTCTATCCCTAAGAGTTCTAAATAAATCGCAAATTAGAATGTTTTTAGAATGTTTTCCACTCTTTTCACACCTTTAAATTTCGGATTTTACAGAAACTTTTATATCAAGCATTTACATTTTAAAAGTTCTAACCATAACAATCATAACTAAATCGCAATTTAGCACGTTTTTAAACCGCTTTTTTCTCTTTTCTCTCTTTTAAATGTCGATATTTTAGAAACTTGTTCTTAGTAACCTTTACATCTTAAAAGTAACCACCATGCAAAATTTCAAGTTTGCAGCCTCAGCTAAAATTTTAGAACGTTTTTTTTTTTTTTTGCTGCTTCAGGGGGTTAGGGGTATCGACTTGATCATAGTCTATGTTGGAGCAGAGATAGTCAACGTCATTTTGCCAACATTATTTTTAGAAATCAGTTCGGTAGTTCCAGAGATTACCAATTACAAACAAACACTTAAACATTTCTTCTTTATAATATTAGTATTGATTTAAAAATATAAAGTTTTAGTTCATTTAATTTAAATCCATAATCTTCCAGCAGATATGTTGATGATAGTATTAAAAACATGAATTTTTTAGAAATAATCTGACTTTAATGAATAATGTCATTAAATTCAATGTTTAAATTTAACATATTGAAACCCTCCATTCCTTGATCTAATATTAATCAGAACAAATCAATCCATCATTATATCTGTTTTCAGGAAACGATTGGCAACCCAATCTGTTACACAAAATATTGCATATTCTTCTTTATTTATAAAGTTCCAGCCTATAAATTTTTCGTAAGACGTGTCTTTATAGTTTGTAACAGAAATTAATCTGGGTAATAAACTAGATAATATTCAGAGTATTGCTTTTAACAATATGGCTCAACACATTAATAAATTAATCTTGGACATTGCCAATATAAAGTAGCATGGAAACGAATTGTATTAAAAAAACTGAAACTTTATACTCTTCAATATTTTTCAAGCGTTTTTGAGAAAATAAAATATAGTCTTAAAGGATTCAATAGCGCTTTAATAGCCAAACCACCTCCGAAGTTAAAGTTTGGAATTTGCACTAAAATTGAACTAATTCATTTTTAAAAATATTCAAGAGTATCTGAAATCCGATTTATTAAAACCGAATTGATCAAGGAATTGTTATATTGGAATGACTAACAGACAAATTAGTTGTAGTAACAAAAGGACACATAGCTGATATAAAGGATGATATAAAAGCCATCCAAGTAAATTTCAATGAAAGGCAAGATAATTGTTCTCTACAATCTATACCAGCCCCCTTTTTATAAGAGAAACTATTGAAACTGTAACACGTAATAATTCAACACGTGACGATAAAACATCTGTTAACTTACCAAAACAATGGATTGAGTTACTAAATGATTATGAGAGTGGAAATAAAATTCAAAGTAAAAATCCAGAAAATAACGTGAGTAATTTCAACGAGCACGTGGAAAACATGAAGGATAGCGTTCCAAATCATTGCATTATAGATCGCGCAAATTTCGCATATTCTCAAATTTTTATAAGAGTTTTGGTGAAGCCGAAACATGTGTGTGTGTGTGTAAGATATTTTATGTACGAGCAGGGAAGACGGAGCTATGCTAGGTCAAAATTAGCTTTGAGTTCAAATATAAGAATTGAGCTTTGAGTTCAAATATATATCAATACCCATGACCAAAATGACCCACTAATCAAATTTTCTCGAACATGTGACCAAGCACAATTGCCTTCTGTGCCCGAAACCCCTCGGATATAGAATTTAGACAAAATAGTCTGAGCCGATTTTTAGATAAAATTAGCTTGACCCACAGTGACCACAAAATGACCCAATAATCGGATTTTCTCGAACATGTGACCTAGCCCATTGCTTTTCTCGTGCCCAAAAACCGTAGTCTATAAAATTTAATTCAAATCGTCTGAGCCGTTTTTAAGATAAAAATAGCTTAACGCATAATGACCCATGACCAAAATGACCCACTAATCAAAATTTTTCGAACATATGACCTAGTTCAATAGTTTTCTCGTTCCCTAAAACTGTAGGATACTAACTTTAGTTCAAATCGTCTGAACCGTTTTTAAGATAAAAATAGCTTGACCCATAATGACCCATGACAAAAATGACGCACTAATCGAATTTTCTCGAACATGTGACCTATCCCAACAGTTTTCTTGTGGCCGAAACTCATAAGATACAAAATTTAATCAAAATCGTTTCAGCCATTTTTAGATAAAATTAACTGGACCCGCGTTAATCCAAAAAAGACCCACTAATCAAACGTTCTCGAACATGTGACCCAGCCCAATAGTCTTCTTGTGCCCGAAAATGATAGGATACAAAATTTAGTCAAAATCGTTTGAACCGTTTTTTAGATCCTGACCCATGATGACTCAAAATGACCCACTAATCGAATTTTCCCGAACATGTGACTTAGCCCAATGCTTTTCTGGTGCCCCAAAATGTTAGGATACAAAATTTCGTCAAAATCGTTAGAGCCGTTTTTAAATTAAAATAATATTTTCATATATATATATATATATATAATAACACACACACACACACATGATTTGCTCGTATTAGAATATATGATAAATACTCTTTTACTGTTTTCAGTGAATAATCAAGCACATTTTAGCAATTAATGAAGTATGTTATCAAAGCATTAACTTTGGAAATATACGCTGTAATACATATAAATGGTACTCCTGTCAATTAAAATGAAAATTCATATGTAAAATTATATGAGTAATTTGAAACGAAATAACTTAGATATTACAATATCATTTATAGTTTGAATTTTTCTTTTTGTTTGTTTGTTGTATTACACTAAGGGTCATTTTTTACATATGTATGATGATAATCACGAGAGTTAACTAACTAGCATTAAAAAATATATAAATACTATTTTTATTAATATACAGGAATATATGCAATTAATTTTAAAACTTCTTTTGTCTTAAATATACATTTTAAATTGACTAGTTGACATTTTTGTATTTTTCATATAAAATAAAAAAAATAGCAATTTTAGGTGCAAAATGTAGTTATATAAGTAAATATATATACAATTGTTAAATATATATAATATACATATTTATTTATTTATTGTTATATTTGTATTTTAATAAAATATAAATAAATTCTTCTTCTGATTTCAGTTTTAAATTTGTAATCACTGTTTTAAAAAAAACAATTAAAAAATCAATATTAAAATTAGTTTCCATTTTCTCAAGTTTTGTAAATAAAAACCTAAAATTTTAAGCAAATAAAGAAAAGTAAATACAGATTTATTTGTTTATTTATTCATTTTACAGGAAATCAACAGCTTTATTAACTACTAGAAATAGAAATGGAAAATTTGAGTAGCTATTAATTAACGTTAATCTCAAAGGTACAAGATTTGTTTTTCTTTTATATAGTTCAAAATATAGTTAGGAACTGTAATTTATGTAGTTTAGAGAACATAGATAGAACATACAATGCAATTAAAAATTGATTACAAACAACGGAAGTATTATTTGGAGTTTTGTTTTAGTTTGACATAGTTTGGAATTTAGTTTTAAAAGTAATTGTAAGTGTAGAAGACAGTTAAAAGGTTTATTTTAAAAACTGACTGATACGTTACAAACAGTAATGTTTAATTTTTAACAAGCAATATTAAATTATTCACAGAATCTACAGTAGAAATCAATGCTGAACTACTGAATCTCTAACAGTGAAAAATCATTATTATTTAAAATAATATATTCATATAAATATAAAAGAAATATCTAGAATGCACAAATTTTAAATATATTTATTATTTTGTGCTTTTTTTTAAATTTGTAAATATAACAGAAACTTTTATTAATATACATTAATTTTTCCTTGTAAAATATACTGAAAAATCAGTATTTCCATAAGAAATTGTACATCTCTAATTATAAAATGTGAAAATAGGTCGGTTCGATTGGACTGTCAAAAATTAATAAATAGTGCTCACATAAATTTAATCTAGGAAGAAATATATTTATTTGGTTTTAATTCCTCGTGCTTTCAAATATATGATAATTAACTAAAATTACGAAGCAAAATTTCATTAAGATTCATTAAACAAAATTTCATTAAGCAAAATTTCATTAAAATCTTCTGAGAAAAGTTAAACAAATTTCAGTTTATCACTAGTGTCAAAAAATCAATTAAAATGATAAGTGCGTAATGTCTAATGTCTTATTTCCATATTTACAGTCAAAAATTTTGTAAAATTATAAACTTTTAAAATTTTGATATTTATTGGATTTTAACTTAAAGGCATCTTTTAATTATTTTTGGTAATACAATTCTAGTTCAAATCACAGTTGATTTTGCCAATTTTCATCGACGTTTTCTATATAATAAATGTTACGTATATTTATAATTGTATTTCTATCCATGCTGGCATATTATATTTATTATGTGAAGCGGTGTTTCCTTAAAGATGCATTCGTTAAGAAAAAAGTTCTATTTCATTTGTCAACGGTAAAATATGAATTTTCCATGGAATAATAATTAAAAAAAAACATCTCTGATGTTCACTAAATCTTTAACTGATTTAAAATTTATTTTCTTAGTTTATCAGAATCAAAATAAATGAGAATTAAGCAAGTATATAAGTCATCATAAAAATGAACTTTGAAGTTTTGTTATAAAATAATGAATGATTGAAAATTAAAAAGAAGTAGTATTTATAAATAATGTAAATATTGGTTTATATATTTTAAAATAAAGTCTAAACTTGTATTTAAAATAACTTGGCGAATACTGAGTGACACATTAAAAAAATATATCTAAAATATACAGGGTGGTTATAATATAAGTATCCCTATTTGGAGCTGTCTGTAGCTCGAAGGAATGATCCAAATGAAACCAAAATAGGTATACATACTATTCGAGAAGGGGGAAGCAGAATGGAATAATAATAATAATAAAATTCAATAATCACCGACAGATGGCGCTACTGAGTGTGAAATGTAATGTGTAATACAAGAAAAAAAATTAAGGCGCAGACCGAATGGCACACCTAATTTATTGGAAAAATGTCACAGTGAACCTGGTTAATTTTGCATGGCGGTGCCGCGATCATGTTCAGGTTGCACATGGTCATTGCGATGGAGGACACAATCCAGGCCGTGGAATACGTGCTCAACTGCAGAATGTAATGCATCAGGAGTGATGTTTCGTACATGTTATGGTATGCAGTAAAGTCATTGAGGTTTGTGACACCTCCATGGTACACAATATTACACATTACATTTCACACTCAAAAGCGCCATCTGTCGGCGATTATTGCAATTACTTTTTTTATTGTTCCATTCCTCTTCCCCCTTCTCCAATAGTAAGTGCACCGATTTTGATTTCATTCCTGTCATTCCTTCAAGCTATAGACAGCTCCAAATAGGGATACTTATTTTATAACCACCCGGTATATTAAAAAATGTAATTTTGTTTATTGAACTTAAATTTTTATAATTAAACACCACATTTTTATTTTACAGTTTCAAAATATTGTACAATTAACGAAGTATTAGTTAATCCTTTCAAAGTCGAGATATCTTTATAGATTATGTAGTTTTATTTTATGAAAATCATTTAATATTTAGTGATTAAAAAATAAATTATTATTTTACTAGCAATCGAAATAAAACTTTTTAAACAACGCTTTCCTTTCATGTAGTGTTGACTATTTCTAAAGTTATAATCTTTCTTCATTGACTGAGTAATGGATTATAAAATTTGTTATGTTTAATTTAAATATTACTATATTTATATTTAATACATTTGCTACAGATTTTTTCCTTTCAAAGTTTTGAAAATACATTTACGTATTACAATAACAAATCGTCGTTATTATATTAATAAATAAATAAATAAAAATAAATAGAAATGAATATATATATGAGCATATATATATATATATATATATATATATATATATATATATGTGCGTGTGTGTGTGTTTGTCTGTGTTTATCCCTGTATGGACAAAAGTCAACAAAAACTTTTGATTGCAGAAGTTGTGTCAAATATATAGAGAAATACTTAAAAGATCTTCTGTAATTCCAGGAATATAAAGAGCATGTTTAACACTATATTTTTCAACGAAGTTTTGATCACAGAGTCAATTAGAGGGCCCATAGCAAATTCAATAAAAAATAACAATTTTGATCATCATTTAAAATAAAATTATCCAAAATATCTGTACCTGTAACACACGACCATATGGATTTGTTAAAACATTTGTGTTCATTTGTGTATGAACAGCAAGTATTAGGGTGGAGCGCTCGTTTATGAAAATTATTTTTTATTCAAATCAAAATGAGCCGGTCTGGTAGCGTTGCTCTATCACATTCTCATTCTAAATATAAAATGTATTTTAACAATATTAATATTTGGTTCTGCCCCAAGATAATTAGATATTTAGTAAAATCGTAAATGTTGTAAATTTTCCCAATTTGGAGCGATTTTTTCGTCAAATCAAAGTGACCGGATGTGTGAAAGTTGCTGTGTCACATCCTCTTTCTGAATAAAAAATATTTTGGAATAATATTAATATTTAGTACTGCTCCAAGGTATTTAGTAAAAACATGAATGTTTTCCATTTTCCCATTTTTTTTATCAAACATATAATCTACGCAAATATTATTAATATTAATTGAATTTAAAAGGAGGATCCTTAAATTATTATTATTATTATATATTTATAGTAAAATCATGTAATTTTTATATCAAATTCAAGTTTCTTATACTGCCTAAATGACTTCAAAATTTTGAAAAATGTATGAAAATTGGATAATTGTAAAGCATGATGAAAACAACTAAATTGTCTTATATTTCTTACTTAACCTTTGGAAAAAATATTATTTGAAATTAGCTTTAAAGATAAACAACAATAAGGTAAAAATAATTTATTGTTACAATTTACATGCATTAACGGTACCATTTTATACTCGTGAATTTTATGGTCGTCAGTAGTACATTATCAGCAATGTGTGGTTTTGGTTTCAAAAGGTGGCATTTTTTTGCAATAGTCCAGACAAGTTTTAATAAACTCATCGGGTCCCAAAGGATCACAAACAGCTGCAAAAGAAACTTCTGCAACGAGTGTCACATATTTTTCAGTGGCTTGATTATTCCAAGGGAATAATTAAATCTTAGGTAAGATGTCATAATCTATTTATTTTTTGAATTTAGGGTACACTTTGTGACAATTTTATGATCTAAGAATTTAGTTAATGGTGGTTCTGTCACTGTCACTTTAAGCCCAATTTATAACATCGATATAGTATTTGGCTTCAAAATTGATCTCAGGTAACTTGGAAGTGCGGAAATATTTTTTTGTCTTTCAAGATTTTATTATTATGCGTAATGCTAAAAATCTTACGTAGTCAATATCGTCAGCCAACATGACAATCAAAATGGTTTCCGGTTGACAGAAGGGACCATTTCGTTAAATTACTGGATCTCTTATTGTCTTTAATTTCTTTGGTAAATAAGGTAATGATATTATCGTTTGATGTTAATGCTTAGCTCTGTAAATGCATGAAGGCTTAGTCTTAATTTGAAACCATACAGATGTATAAACATTTAGTAAAAAAATTGTCAAAATCAACAAATTTTCAGACGATTAAGTTGATGAAACATACAACCTAAGAATTATATTTGCCACTGTAAGCTACCCAGAATTCAAAATTTTACATGGATTTCTTTTATACAATTTTCGGTACACGATCCGGAAGAAATTGCTTCACATATCTCCAGTAAACAGAATCCATCCGTGCTTAATTATTTTTATTAGTATTTTCTGGCAAAGAATAACGTATTATCTTAAAAAGTACAAAAGGAAGCGGTTCACAATCTTTTAGAGATTTGTTAATATATCCTGTAAAACTTTGAGACCCACTTGTTGTAGCGCTAAGATGTTCAAACAAATGGCGTATGATAAACTCATTGGCATGTAATTGGCAAATAAGCCATTAAAGCGGGTTTGCTTTCTTTCCAGAAATCGTATGACACCGCCTTTGTAATCTGTGTTAACTGAAGTTTAATCACAGCCAATGGCAACTAGCTTACTGGTATCAATATTTTTCGTAGTGAAAAAGTTTTTGATTTCTTCACTTATAGTCATTGCAGCTTGTAAGAGGAGGTGACACAGAACCTGGTTCCTTTAATAAACTTATGTGTTCTTCTAATACAACTTTTTGCCATGCGTCACCCATAATTACAGTTTTGTCCTTACGGCCATAAAAATATAATCGAAACTGCTTCGCTTCTAAATACGCGAATGTAGTATTGATTAATTTTCATCTTTCTTTTTCCCTGTGACTCTAATTTTACAACAATCAGTGTGCACTAGTAATTGTAATAGTAAATTATTTTTATCTTATTCTTGTTGATCTTTAAGGATAATTTCAAATAATATTTTTTAACAAAGGTTAGTTAAAAATATCAATTATGCTTTACAATTACCCAATTTTGATATATATTTCAAAACTTTGAAGTCATTGAGGCAGTATAAGGAATATGAATTTTATAAAAATATTGCATAATTGTACTATAAATATATAATTATAATAATTTAAGGGTCATTCTCTTAAATTTAATTAACAGGAATAATATTTGTATAGTTTCTATGTTTGACAAAAAAAAAAAAAAAAAAAAAAAAAGAGGGAGAGAGAAATAGCACAACTTTACAACCAGTACTAAATAATAATATTTTTCAAAGGTATTTTATTTTCAAAATCAGGAAGTGCCAGAACATATTTCCCACACCGGGCCATTTTGATTTGAAAGAAATCGTTCCGCCGTAATATACACTGGAACTAAAGAACTTTAAAAAATAAAGAAATGTCCGTATATATATTGTTTATTGTATGCAAAGGTTTTAACCAAATGTAATGCGTATGTCTGGAAACTTGATGAAGTGCAGCAGAAACTAAATACTGTACTTTGAAAATAAATGTATTAAATATTTAATGAAATATAAGCATTTGCATGAAAACATTTTTTATCTGTGCAACCGCTAAAGGTCTTTTTCGTAAAAGGTACCCGTTCTGAAGATTTCGAAGAAGAACTAAAGCAAAAATATAAAATGAAAATTACAAAAAAAAAAAAAAAAAGAAAAAAAGAAAAAAAACAAGAAAAACTTATCTTACTACTTTTAGAAAACAACTGAATTTCATCTTAGTATATCGCGAATCTCTATCTGCATTATTTTTTAATATTCGACTAGCTTGTTTTAATGGCGCATCCAGTAAACTTATTAGTTAGAGAAAACATTCATTTTCAGTGCCACATCTTTGACGAGATATTACCATATAATGCATTTTTTTTAAACAGTTTGTTTTTTTTACAATTTCACCTCCTAAAATATGGAACGCAGTGCGATTAAATTAGCACTAACTGAGGAGGTCCGAATGACAGTAGAGTAAGTCAATATTTACTAATTTAAGAAATGCAGGGTTTTTCGAATCTTGTCGTAATGCTGTTGCATTAAGTGGTCCAACTTGTTTTTTCCTCTAGTGACTACCTAAGTGAATTATGACTTATTTGACTGTCTCAATGAACAGAAATTAATATACGTTCAGTGAAAGTGTGGTTATCTAGATTTTTAAAACTTTTGACATACTCCACTGTCATTCTAACCCCGTCAATTATCCGTATGATCTGAGAATGTCATATAAGCTTGCAAAATATTAAAATTTTAATTATTTTCCGAGATACGTTTTTTTGAAAATTTTAATGACATTTCTTTAATGGTACCAACCAAATTGCTTCATATTGTACATAAAAAGTCCTTCCGGTCTGTACCGGGATTGAAAGGTAGCTTCCATAGTCCATGTTTTTAAAAAATTCAACTCATTTTACTTAATCACCCGACGCTAAAATGCTTGGAACCCGATTATAGGAGATTCAATCCAAGTTTTCGTGAATACTGAATTTGAATACAGTATAACAAAACTCAGATTGTTTAAAAAATATATCAGCCACCCAGGAATTTCAAACTGCCATATCTCAGCTATTTTTTAAGATAAAGCCAAAACACAAGATGTTCCGGAATCCTTGTATCACGATCTAACACTTAACGGAAACCACTTTTTAATTTATAATGTTTTATACATCTTTTTGATTTAAAAAAAATTAAAATTTACCTGGCAGCCATTTTGAAACATAATGTCTCATGAAGCTGACCAACGAACTCGGCCGAGACCTTGGTATGTTCTGTACACATAATCAGTCACATTCATATCGGTTCATAAATACGAGAGTTACAGCATAACAAATATCAGATTGTTTCAAAATCTCAGCTACTCTAGAATTTCAAGCGGCCATATCTCAGTCATTTTTTAAGATATAGCCAAAACAATAAAATGTTCCAGAATCATTTTATCACGTTCTAACACTTAAAGGATTTTTTTAAAACAGTTTATACTTTTTTTACACTTATGTTTGAATTTTCAAAAAAAAAAAAAAATTTAACTGGCCGCCATTTTGAAACAAGATGACGGATAAAGCTGGTCAACGAACTCGGTCGAGACATTGGTATGTCCTATACACATACTCAGTCACATCCAAATCGATTCATAAATAAGAGACTTACAGCATGACACATGTCATATATATATATATATATATATATATATATATTAGGGCGTATCGAAAAAATGCAAATTTATTAGATCTTTTTGCGGTAGTGTGGGAAAGTTGTGAACTCCCTTAATTAAAAAGTGTGCGGAATCTTAAAACTGTGAGTTGATACCTTCTGTCGCCTCATTAGGCCAAAAGTTCTAAAAATTGGACTAAAAATGATTAAAATACAAAAATTAATAAATAATAACAGATTTTGTTCATCGGTTTGGGGTAGTGCTTACAAGTTACTATTTTGTAACAACAACAACCATTGAAAATTGTAGAATTATAGGTTAATATCTTCTGTCACCTCATCGGAATCGAATTTTTGAAATTTTGAGGCATTTTGATAGTTTTCTGCTTAACTTTCTACTGCTTGTACAATGCACAACCGAGACACACTGGGTTTGGCGGTCTGCCAAAATAGTGGACCACCCCTATTTTCACGCCGAGAAACAACAACAACAGACATAACAAAATTTAGAATTATGCGTTAATATCTTCTGCCGCTCCATCGCCACCAAATTTTGGAAAATGAAGGCAAAAATTTAAATAAATACACGTCACACTTACCTCATTTTAATGCGAACACAAACTTTATTTTACCTTTCGAATATACAAATGACAAAAGCATTACTGCTTGTAATCATTTTTGGTCTCAAATTTTGACATGTGTTTTCTGGATTCTAGTGTCGCTCTAATTAATCTATCCCTGTTCTGCGGCCCACCTTTTTTTCCGGAGTCTGCGGTGACTAGTTTCACAATCCGCTCAACCGCTTGTGTGTGTGAAGCAAATTTTATAAAGTCCCAGCAATACATTGGCATACTGCCCTGTATCATCTTCAGAAATTCTTGAGAACTGATTTCTCTAAGAACAGGAAGCGATATCACATAACAAGCTTGCCAGTCAATGAGATGTTCGTAGTCTGTAACTCCACAGTTAACAGCAGGAATAACGAATTTGCGAACACAATTTCTGTCTGGGCTAATTTCTCTTGTCTTGATAATCCGCCGAGCTGTAAGGGTCCTAATATGGCACCTATCATCAGTTAACATGGCCAAAAGCATGTTTTCTGGAGCCGCAAAGTAAGCGTTGCGAGAAATAATTGGGTCGATTACGTTTTTAGCAATTACCGAGATGAGCTGATGAAATGCCACAAGTGTCTAGTACCGTCCTTTATGGAATGACGAATCTTAATTCGAAACCACGAGGGTGCGTAGACTCTTTGAATAAATACAACCAAAGTTAGCAACTCATTTGATGGGTCTGATGTAGATATATATAACCTCAGTATTCGATTGGAAGATGTTAGCAAATTCAACGTTCCCGGTTCCAGGATAGCTAGATCTGAACAACAAATGTCATAACTAATGGCGTTATAAATATCTAATAAGTATTTCTGATCTGAACTGAGATTGGTAGGATCAATGTCTGGCAATTTGTATTCAATACTATTAAAAGCAACAATTGATAGCTTTTCACAGCCTTTGAGGTTTCGTCCAATGCCTCCGGTGTAAGATGTGAAGCCAGCTGACTTGCCGTCTATGAACTCAAACAGATGTCGTAATGACAACGCATTGAAATGAAGTAATCAGATAACACATTGGATTGGCCTCTGAAGTTTCAATTCAAGCATGCGAATTACGACATTAGACACTCCTGTGTTCACTATAGTGCCGTCACACCCGAAAACAATAAGGTTGCTAAAATCATCCAATAAAGCACTTGTTACGTATTCGTAAATGCTATTAGATATAGCAAGACTAGATCTGCTTTCAGGTGTAACATGTCCCATGTACTTAGAGCCAGGCTCGCTCGATACAATACAGCAATGTGCTTCGACAACTGTTCTTTGGAACTGCTTGTCCTTGAGTGTTTTTGGCATCCATCAAAATAAAGGTCAAATAGAGTGGAACGATTTTCATTTGATTTTGAGACCAATTTTTTGTAAATTCTCGATTTTTCCCTCCATATTTTATTTTTGTCTGTGACGAGGCTGGTATCTGATTCTGATATTAAACCCAAATCTTGCATAACACTCGAAGCAATAGCAGCCGTGGCTCTGTTGGAGACACCATACCTTTCACTGACAAGAACTGTGTTGTCCATTTTTAAACGCATTTGAACACTCCTTGTGGGCTGATGAAGAGACGCTGTGTAAGACGCATGTTTGGAGCCCACCTTGTCTTCACTATTTCGGCAGACCACCAAACCCACTCTGTCTCGATTGTGCATTGTGCAAGCAGTAAACAGTTATGAAGAAAACTACCAAAATACGTCAAAATTTCCAAAATTAGATGCCAATGAGGCGACAGAGGATATTAACCTATAATTCCACAATTTTCTATGGTTGTTGCTGTTACAAAATAGTAACTTGTAAGCACTACCCCAAACCTATGAGCAAAATCTGTGATTATTCATTAATGTTTGTATTTTACTCATTTTTAGTCCAATTTCTGGAACTTTCGGCCCATTGAGGCGACAGAAGATATTAACCCACAGTTTTAAGATCCCGCAAACTTTTTAATAAAGGGAGTTCACAACTTTTCCGCACTACCGCTAAAACATCTAAGAAATTTGGATTTTTTCGATACGCCCTAATATATATATTTAAATCAACATATGAACGGAGGGTAGTTTTGGGGTCTGAGGGTCATGATCAGTGTAAATATACCAACATTTTTTGAAATTGCTTTACTCCGAACGGCTGCAAAAGGTAGCTTTTTGTAATGAAAGCTACCTAAAAGAGAAAAATAGAAATGATAGAAATGTCTATTGATCGTTTTCCTTTATGGACGTCATTTCCGCATCAAGTTAGACGAGATAAACTATTTTAAATTTAAATAGATGATGAAGAAAATCTTGATGAAATTAAATTTTCCTGAAAATTCAAAGAAATAAAAACCTCTTTTTACGTATTGAAACTTTGAATCAATTTATTCTACAGAAAAAAAAAACCCGTCTTTCGACATATTGACATAATAGAAATCATTACATGTAACACATTTTGTAATTACATTTAACCAAGGAGGAAGATTTAAACTCATTGCATTCAGTTGGTCAATTACTGACCCCTATTCAACAAGAATTGAATTTAAAGAAAAAACATATGTACCGTTATAAATGCATTATTTTTGAAAAATGGTGGTTTAAATATTTTACAAAGGCGCTAAAAGTAAAATTGTTTATCGGGTATAAAGACTACAACTTTTATATCTAGTACAGCATTTATTTGAATTCAAAGAACTACTTTTTTCATTTTTTAGTGATATCATTTAACTCCGAAATTACAAACAATATTTTAAAAGAACATTATTTTGACACTTGTGACAAATGAAGTTTGTCTTTAAAATCACGTAATCTGCAAAGTGTAATTTTCTCAATTTCTGTTCAACTTACATTTTAAGTATAAGTTCACCCTTGGAATTTAATATGTAATAAAATTAATTTTGTAAGTTTTTTTCCTTTCAAGAATTTGGAAGATATCGTGCAATGTAAAAACAATTTATCGCGTTTCCGGACAGCTGGTTTATAATATAAAAATGCATCTTTTATCTCAGTAATTTTAGAAACATAATTTAAAAGCAGTGTGAAAATTATACAAATTTTATTTTTGTTGGTTCAAAAATGTACTTTTTCAAAGAGTTTATTTATTAGTCACATTTTATAAATAAATAGGTAGAATCCCAAATAAATAGTGGGACAAAATCTACCACAGCCCACAACTATTACTTAAAAATGTGCGAAAATCGTTCACGATCATTCTGAGCTTTATAGTAGCTGTCAAGTTGAAAGATATCAAGATGTGGCCAAAAAGAATTTACCTCCGTGAGATTTTCCATTCTTGTGAGATTTTCTTCTTGTGAGATTTTCTAATCTTTTGTTATAAAAATGTCACGTGGGAGGAAATTTACCTATCGCGTGTTATAACGTAACCCATAATGATAGGAAAATGTTAACGCAAATGTTTATGTAAAAAATACGAGAGCGCCCGTGCGAAGATTTCGCACTGAAATCTAATATTTTTTAGGTACTTTTCTATTATTCCGTCGACCACTTTTCATAACAAAAAACTACCACCAAACTGTAAGATTAAACGCCAAAAATGCAGTCCCATTTACTTGATGTTAGAATCATTATGTGTGTTTGTTACGTCGTCTAGTGGTTTTACATTCGACATTTGCGTGTATTTTTCATTATGTTTTACTGATTTAGTAGTTATTTTATTAATTAAAATAACAATTGTGTCCTTAAATTCTTATATATATATATATTTTTTTTTGATATTCCAATGGCAACGTTTTCCCGTTTATTTGGCGATAGTTTTTTGTTATGAAAAGTGGTCGACGGGATAATAGAGAAGTATAATTTTTTATCAATATGTAATATTTATTAGATGCAGGTTTAAACTTCTAAAGAAAAAGCAAGGATAAAAATATCTGCAAACAACATTTAGTTGTTAGTCAAGCCAGAATATCATCTAATTTATTCCATCAAAGTTAGACTAAAAACTGATACAAGATTGCTAAAGGCACGCGCGAGAAAAAAAATTAACAATTGTATTTTGACTGCATTAGAGGATGACGTCATCCGCTTCGGGAAAACCATGGGACTTATAAATATAAATCTAAACATTTCAATTTCAGTTTCGCTTTTTAATCATAAGTATAAAATAAACCCGTGCGGTGTTTTTTATAATAATTGCTATGAGCATCATATAATGTGGTATTTTATTTTTTTGGCAACAATAATTTCAGGAAAACCTTTCATTTCTTTTTTGAAAACAATGCCGATTTCATTTTTAAGTTTCAGCAAATTTTAATCAAAAACATGTTTTAACGAACTGTTAAGTGCGCTATGTCAGAAGCCGGTTCAAAAACCTTTCATATGGTATCTCATTCGTTATTCTGCGTTTCATATTTTCTTAGAAAAAGGGATGTTGACAGGAGAAATAATATATATGATAGTGTGCAAATAATAATATAATTTTTCTTTTAAACGTTAACAACTCTTGCACATACAGTTTATATATATCAGTTTTATATTTTTTTTGTATTTTTATGGCTGAATTTGGATTGTAAAAGCTTTGTATGTAATGATATGCAGAAATATGTTAGTGCTAGATTTTTTTTTTTTTTTTTTTTTTTTTGCTTCAAATGTAAAAAAACCCTCTTATTTTAAGTTAAATTATGTTCTTTATTGATTTACAGTTTATTTCAAAATATAAATTTTTGCTTATAATCAAACCGGGGGGAAATTTACACAAGAAAACCCATTGGGGTAAAATTTATCCCGCGCGTGTAGTAAAGTAATGGAAGGGGACGCGTGTGCTGACGGGTTAAAGTAATTTCTGAAAATGACAGACAACAGATTTATGCTTTGGTAGTATTAATTTTCAGGGTTAGTTTTGTTTTTATTTATGCTGGAATAAAGAAAAGTTAAACATATGGAAAAGAAAATGTACCAAGGAAAATGTCTGCTTAATCCTGTCACATGTAGACGTGAGATGATAAAAGATAATGCAAACCTAGAACATCGTTCCACATAAAGGGAGAAATAATAGGAAAATCTTTTATCGGATTATCAAAGAGTTCTACCGAATGCAGGTTTCATGGAAAATTTTAATTTACTTTCATAGTTATTTTGGTCATAAAAGGAGTGGAATCTTATATCAAGGAAATTAATAGAATCATGCTATTTCTGTTCTTGTCTTTAAAAAAATATTGAAACAAAAACTTTGAAATTGCTTAAAGAAAAAGAAAGGTTATATATCAGTGTGTAAAACTCAAATAAATTGAAATAGAAATTTGTGTAGAAACTATAAAAATAAGAAAAAAATAATAACATGTTACAAAGGACATAATCTTTTTTTCTTCAGGCGCAAAAAGACATTTCATTTTTATGTTTTCTGTTTTTTTATTAGTGTTTCCTTCATCTCACGAAACCGTATTACTCCCGCTCCGTTGTCTGTCTGTCACAGAGCCATTCTCAAAAACTATGTAACTTACAGAGTTGAAACTTTGCGTATATAGCTGAATACCAGCTATAAAGAGCGCAAAATTTGAAAATTTGAAAAATTCGAATTATTTTAATAAATAGAGATACAAAACCAAAATTCTAATAGCCTTTTCCTATTAAATTTGAACATTTTTCGTTATAGCAGATGCCAAAAATTAAAAATCCACGATGAAATTCTTTCTACAATAATTAATATTCTATCAGACGATTTCCACGTGAAAAATGAAAATGAAATAAAAAGTTTCACCAATTGAGAAAAAGATTAATATGAAATACAATTGATTGACGTCATAGTGTTAATAAAACGGAAAGATTTCTCAATAATACAAGGAGTATGAGTATGTGTATGTTCACAAAGCAGATTAATATCACGTCATTAGAGAATTAAAAAGAAAATCTGACGTCATAGAAATTTAACGGATTTTTCAAATGTTTCAGAATAATACAAAGCGAGTATCAATATGAGTAATAGAGAATAGTAAATATATGAGTTTGGGAACGTATTGAATCATGATAAAAACCCAATTATGGAAATATTCGCATATTTTAACATTTTGAAAGTGTACAACATCTTTAATTTTGAATTTTTTTTAAATATCGTATTTAGTCCACATGACAGATATTATTATGACAGAATATAATAGCAGGCTTCGCCCGCTATCGGGCTGGTTTAGATATTCGAAAAAACGAGAAAAATAGACCGGTAAATTTTTACTTTATAAAAAACGTTAAATTTTTTTTTTGGTTACAAAATGAAATTTATTATGATTTATTAAAGAAAGGATAAAGTGTTTTGAAAGGAATATTAAACGAAACCCTTTGAGCGATCTTCGATCACACTTACCCACTTGTTACTATTGACTTTGACACATTTTACGTCTTTTCATGCAATAAAAGACTTGTTCTGTTTACTAGTGTACGTATCGTGCAAACATCCGATTGGTTGTTTCCTTTTATTTTCCTTTTTCCTATTAGCTGTTATCTTCTAACTGTCTTCCTCGCTGTTTGGCACTTTTTTTTTCAAACTCGCTTCTGTTCTCAAAGTGGTAGAAGTTAGAATTATGTGTGCCTGTTGTAAAAGCCTATTAACTTTTTTAACGTTTTGTAATTTTATAATTTTTTATGGAATTTATACGATGCCCTGAGAACTTTTCTATGTTATTTTTTTCTCTTACTTATCGAAAATATACTTTAGCACGTTGTTCCTTGATATAACTAAAATTATTGAACATTTTGTATACATTGAATTTTAATTATATCAGTTTTAAAATTTATAAAAACAAAGTTCCTTTGGTTTCCACCAATTTTCCGAATCGTTTATGAGTATTTTTTACTGTGTAGGAACCAGATTTCGTATGCGGAATATCGATTTTTCGAAAATCATCAATTCTCAAGGAAATACTTTCATATCTGCATACATGATTTATGAGAAACATGACAGATTGCTAGTGTTAACATAACAATGAAATTAACTTTAATTTGTTACTCTTGCATGTATAAATTAAATATCGTAGTTGAAAACATTTAATCGTTAATTAATAGAATGTTAAAACTGATATTCCAGTTCTAGAAAATCGATTAAAACATTTTAAAAACTACTCGGAAACTTTTCCGAAAGTCCGTGGAAGCAAAAAAAAAATTGTGTCTTTAAAACTTGAAAATATATTGGTTTCTATAGTTTCTAAATATGTAGAAAACTTTTCAGAATCGTGGGTAACACGGAAGAGGCTTTTTTTATATTTTCGTTCGTGGTTATGTTATTTTTCCCTAGTTTGAGAAATAAATGCCTTTTAAGCCACAGTATATTGTATCAAGACAAGATTCAACAAAAATGTATGAGCTTTCAAATAATTTTTTATGAAAAATGTCCACATTAAAATATATCTTGTAATTAAGCTTTTCCTTTAAAACAGCTTTACTTCAAGGATACATTGTAGTCTAAAAATTACATCTTCGTGACAATTCGTCCGAAATTGTAACTAAAAATGAAGAAAACAAACAATTTTACTAAAATGTAAACAGCCAAAAATATTTCATTTTGTCTCAAAAATGTTTTGAAAAATGGTTCCACTTTAGTGTGAAGTCGGTCTCCATGTATATTTGTTTATGATATAAAAGGAATTTATTTCAACAAATAAACTGCTAAAAAAGGCATATTGTTTAAAAACATTTTACATTTTACTTAATGAAAAATTTAATCTTCATACTTTCTTTTCATGAGTTATACAAATGGAAACATTAATTTTCTGAAGTAAATAAAGAGAGAAAATGTAAACGTTTTTCTAAAAAAAAAAAAAAAAAAAAAAAAAAAAAAAAAACATTTCGGTTTTAATATTAATCACAAATCCTGTTTTAGTCAGTTTTTTTCTGGGATAATTAAAATGATATTATGTCTAAGTGTTTTTTAATGTATCTGCACTATGTTAAAATTGTCAACTTTACATTTTGCATAATATTTATTTTAAAAGCATTTTCTTTATATTATGATTTTTTTAAAATAAATGTGTGGATCTGGTAATTTAATGTAAATGCTACTTCATATTTCAAAATGACTTTTAATTACGTTTCCATCATTTATAATTTCTTTTGAAACAAAGTATTATTTCATGCCTTTTAGTTCATTAAATAACAAAAATAAATAAAAATAAAATGAACGTAACTATGATAACATTTAAAATGAGTGTGTAAAGTATATTTTAGTGAAGGACAAAATTCTGAAATACATTTAAAGCAACGCGGAAGCAAAATATTTTATATAAGTATTTTACCTAATCTCGTGCAAAACAGAAATAGCAGAAAGCACGTTCAAATAACCCTAAATGAAACAATATACATATATATATATATACAGGGGGGGGGCATAAAATCTTTCCCTGATTGCAATATATATATATATATATATATAATGTGTGTGTGTGTGTGTAAAGAATGGTATTTCATAATGAATATAACAATTGTAGCACTCGTGGATCCCGTAAAAAACTTAGCATGAGCAGTCGATGATTTCAAAGGCAAGACGAAGGTTGGGTAAAACATGGTGAGTTTTCCCGTAGAAATAATACGATGATGAATCAGTAGCAATTCTTTTATTGGCACTATACTAATTAAGGGTTATTACACTAAAGCGCATGTTCACGAATCAAATCTAAGTAGTGTTACGTCATAGGAACAGCATAAAGGTGTTAAATCGATTAGAGAATTTACACCAATTCGAAAAAAATTCTTCTCCAGGTAACGTGGGTTTTATTGGCAGTTGGAAAAACGTACAAATTCTGCTCTCCGAGCCTGTTTAACCGTGTTTTGAAGGTAGCGAGCGTATGAATATTTTCACTAATGCAGGTGAGGTATAGCCAATAAGCTGTTTGCAAAGCCGTGGAACTTATTACTATATACGGAATAATTTTGAGGTGAGAAGGTTAGACGCGCGAGCCTAAGTGATTTAAGGTATATCGAATGATAATATTAATAAAAATAAAAATGATACTAAGAGACATTCTAAAGAAATAAAAACTGAATATTTCAAAAGAAGAAATAAATTAAGGGTTTTTACAAATATGCGTAGCTTTTAACAGATTAAGATGTTTTAGATTAAAAATTAAAAGAATATATTGATTAAAGATATGGAATAAAAGTATAATTTATATTTAAGATATATTTAAAAGACAGGGCAAAAAGTAGAATTGTAAGAATTTGAAATAAATTAATTAAGGAAAAATGGCGATTTTTTTTTATCATTACATATATATATATATATATATATATATATATATATATATATATATATATATATATATATATATATATGAGATGCGCAACCAATAAGAAATAGGGAAAACAGAAAAGGCTTACGAAGGTAACATTATCAGTAACTTCTAAATAATAAACGGGTATAAATGAAATCACATAAAACGAAAATTAAATGCAACTATAATTATTGCCAATGGAATGGATAGTTACGGTGAAAATGTATTAAACATAAAAACCTCAATAATATTAAAGGTGATAAAGTATTATAAATTCTAATATTAAACCAAAAAATGATTCAATATTTTCAATTAAAGTAATGACGTAAACATTTTTATTAAACTGAACAATTTGTTTATGCTCTTGAATGGAAAATATAACCAGGCGCCAGTTTTTAATAATATCACGATAAAAACATATTGCTATTTTTTTTTTTCAAATTATCTAAGAATAAGTTAAATAGCAATTTTTGGTTAAATAACTTGAAATTTAAATCAATAATTTTTCAAGCAAAAGTATGTTTAATAATAAACGAAATTAGAAATTTTTTGATCAGAAACCTAACTTAAAGATTTTAATATCAGACCTAAAATAACATATAAATTAAATTAAGACAGATTATTACGTATTCCTTTTTTTCTTCCAATAAGCAATCACTTATAATGCAAGTGCTTCTGTGCATGTATAAATACAAATCATGAATCGATTTGAATGCTGCAGCGTAAAATCAATATCCGTTCAATTCAACGTCATCCTTTTAATAATATTTGACACCTTATTATTGGTTTCTTTCTCTACAATTGTTCTTACATATTCGAATTGAGTTTTATTTGTTGTGAGTTTCAAGTCATAATTTCTTTTGCAGAAAATGGTGAACGCAATTATTCAAACACATAGAAGTTTTTTTGTTTATTTGCGGCTTATAGAAACGCCATTTTTAAGACAAATGTGCTTTTTTAAGTCGCTTCTAAGTTTTCACCTCAGACAATTTTTAGCATTTCATATTTTTCATTTATTTATTTATTTTGTGTGTGGAGGGGGGGGGGATTTGTACAAGCAATAAAAAAAAAATTCAAGTTTCTAGACCGAAAAGTAAATTTAGATTTTCTTTTAAATACATTTATAAAATTTGCACTTTTAGCAATACCAGGTATCTTTTTTCTGAATTAATTTTTTTTCGCCATTTAAGTTGGGTTTCTTTAAACTATAACAAAATATGATACATGAATCCCCATCAAAATAAAGAAATAAAATTAATTTATTCCTTTTGTTGCTTCCCATCTCAAGCAAAAACGAAATGTTCAAAAATAAATAAACTGTATGCTGTAAAGAGTATAATGCAAACTCTCTAGACATCCAACCGTTTTCATAGAAAACGGTTACTTAAACGAATTTTAACTCTATTCTAACACATGAGAAAGCTTTTCAATAAGGTGAAGTAACAGTTTAAAATAAATGAACAACGTAAAATAGCACAAATAAAAATATATAAAATGGCAAACAGCTGTTTAGTAGCCCCTAAAGCTCCATCATCAGTGCCAAATTTATAAGATTAAAACCGATTTAAAGTTTAAGCCATGTAAAAATGTTTGCGTCTCCCGCACGCGCCCAAGATTGAATAGCGGTGCGTTTTCAAAAACAAGATTAAAAAACAAATTGGTCTCCTGCGTCACATGTGTTTCCTGACTCCGCTGTTGTTTTTGAAAAACTCACCGCCATTCAATCTTACGCACGTGCTGAAGGCGCAAAGATATTTACATGGCTTAAACTTTGAATCGGTTTTAATATTTTAAATTTGGCACTGATGATGGAGCTTTAGGGGCTCCGAAACAGCTGTTTGCTTTTTTATATATTTTTATTTGTGCTATTTAACGTTGTTCATTTATTTTTAATATAACGGCACAAAGTTAAATCCACTTATTTCAAGTAACAGTTATTTTTAAAAATGGTTGAGTGACTGGACAGTTTGCTGCAATGTTCCACATTGTGGATGCAATTTCTAGACGTAGCAATATTTAAGCACACTTATATACATATATACTATATAATAATCCTTATAATATGTTTATAAATAAATATCTAATTAAAAATTAAAGTTGATCAATGTTTATTTTAAGTACATTAAACTAATTTCAATCCAATATACACATAATGAACGAAATATATAAAACACGAAAAAGGAAAAAAAAAAAAGAAAACTTTTATATTGCAAAGAAAATTTAGAAGAGCAATATATCAGGATATATGACAATCGCAAAATACTATCTTTCTATAATTTTATGCATCAGGAATAGCTTTCATTATCGATTACACAACGAAGAGCGGAAAAAGAAATGTATTGGAAGCTTTGAAAAAATTAAGGTTATAAATCAACAATATGAATACAAGACATTCTAGGATACAACATAAGGAATGCAAACTTATAAATAAGTCGTTTTCAAAATATATGAAAACACAAATAGAAATTTAAATCAAGTAAAATTGATTTATACGAAAAAGAGATAAAAATTAAATAAGCAAAAATCTACACTTACATTCGTTAAACATTCCCTACTGTCACATAGAAAAATGAGTGAGTGTCTTGTATAGTTTATATTCTCTCTATATATAACACACACAGAAATACAGATACACACACATTTATATATATACAGTGTGATTATAAAAAAAACTATCCCGATATATGAGTCCTTAACTATCACACCGTTCACAGAAACTGACTGAAATTTTGGTTTTAAGTATTTTGAGGTATGCGCTCAAAAATCGTATGAAAAACAACAGTTAAACTCTCACAGTTACGGTTACAGTGACAAAATTTTGAAAATTTCAAATGGCAACACCTATTTTTTTATTGGAATGTGATCTTCATAGTGAAAAACCATAAAAAGCGTTGAAACGGTACCTGGAACACGAAAATTGCCGGCGCTAGAGAGACTAAGAAGAAAAGTGAAAACAACCAATAAAGGACAGAGAAGCAACAGAAAGTAAAACATTTTATTATTTAGTGCTATCCACCATCTGCCGCATGCAACGTGTTTTCGTGTGTGACGTGGAAAAATTGTGAAACACAATAAAATGTTTTGTTTTCTGTTGATTCTCCGTCCTCATTCGTTGTTTTCACTTTTCTTCTTAGTCTGTCTAGCGCCGGCAATTTTCGTGCTACAGGTACCGTTCCAACGCTTTTTATGGTTTTTCACTATGAAGATCACATTCCAATAAAAAAATAGGTGCTGCCATTTGAAATTTTCAAAATTTTGTCCCTGTAACCGTAACTGTTAGAGTTTAACTGTTGTTTTTCACACGATTCTTGAGCGCATACCACAAAATACTTAAAACCAAAATTTCAGTCAGTTTCTGGGAACGGTGTGATAGTTAAGGATTCATATAATAGTTTGAAATAGCATGACATAGGATAGTTTTTTTATAATCACCCTGTATATATTGATTATCTTCGATCCAGAATTTTCTTTCAGTATGAAATAAAAAGCATTTCTATTAGAAATCCGAAAAAAACAATTTTAGAGATTCAGATCACATATATTGTGAATAAAACAGCTATTAAGGACACAAATAGTTCAAGAAACTATTTAAAAAAATGTACAATGTGCAATGAAGCAATGTCATTTACGTTATTTCTTTAAATAACTGTATGTTTAAATAAAAGTTTCTGAATGTAAAACAAATGAATGTAATTTTACTATTATGTTATTTACTGCAAAAGAAAATAAATTTTAGCACTTATTTTGTTCTAGTTTACAAATCATTCTTTATGCGCATGAATATATATTTTTTAGTTTTATATGTTTTCTACTTTCATCAAAATTTTATTTGCATCATTACGACAATTATATATTTTTTAAATCTTTTTTTCCAGTTTCCCATGCGATGTATTGCGTAAATTTTGGTCTGCGTTTTGTATCCCTTTTTACGTAAAATATAAATATATATTTATATCTTCCACATAAAAAAATATGTAGCTGAGTATTAAAAGTTTTACAAGGGATGTCTAAGGAAAACAATCAGAATAAAAGTGGAACTTTTATGAAAATAAATAGTAATAAATGAAGTTTTTCAATGTGATTGTCATCATCTGCCAGCAATGTCTAGAGACCAGGGAGAATACTACGTTTTACTTTACATTAAGTAGCACACCATGTGGCATGGCTGAAACAGGTTATAAAATAGATTTTTTAGGATGACCGATGAATATGAATGTTGATGGGCACTTAAGAATTAAGGCATACCCAAAGTCGAAAATCACACGGCCCCAAATCGGGTGATGTAGGAAGACTTGAATCTGGAAAATGTTCGATTAACAAACAATTTCCACTAAATGTGTCACGAAGCTTTTTCTTTTCGGAGTATGAGTGACGGTGTTTTATCTTACTTGAAATGTCCCCCAATTTGCTTCAGATTTTGCATGTAATCAAAGGATCATGGGATTTTTCAACATTCTTTCAGAGTGGCATCTGACACTGAAAAAGTTTCGAAGCAAGTGCCACCTCTCAGTAAGAAATAAAGACCGATGAGACGAGAAATTGTGAAACCACATCATAGAACAACTTTAGTCTATTAAAAAAATAACTCCATGAATACTATAGATATAGAGCATTCATGGTGCAATTATGGGTATTTACAGATTCGCATAGGAAAACACATGCCTCATGTATCCATAAAACATTCAGCAGTTAATGCATATCAGGATGCCTTAGGCGAAAATTCCATTTCGCCAACATTTGGTGTTAAGCAATAATGCACGCTTGCAATATAAATGGTGCTCGGTTCAAAATACATAGTAGAGTTATCTATATTATCTCATTAATAGCATTACGTTCAAAAACGGATTGTGTAGTTTAACTCATTCAAGTAAATCAACTATATTTAACGTATTTTAATTACAGAGTAGAAAACACAGTATGAATTTTTATAATTTTATACTTGAAGCAAATATAAAATATTGAAATATTTTTATTAATATTATACAATATGTTTAAAGATTATAACGAAAGTTTAAAAACAATATTGGTAATACTGTTACATAATGGATTACAGGTATATTTTTCTATAAAACTAGAAAAGTTTTTGATGACACTAAGTTAAATAATGTTTTTTTTTTTTTTTTTTTTTACATTGAAACAAGTTCCGTTTATGTTGTTAGTAAATACATTATTGCAGACACATTTTTGAATAAGAAAATATAATAAGTTCGTTAAATGCTTTAGAAAATATTCAAAATTTACAAATTCGTGAAATTTTGTATTTACAAAGCAACAAAAATGGCCATCAAAAATATATAGAAATGATTTCATAAAGGCAATAAACTTCATCAGTCTTGAAATTTACATTATAATTCATTTTCACGAAAGTAAATATTGTACTTCTTTCCTACGTCTTAATTAGAAAAAAAAAATCATTTTATTTTTTTTGCTCTTTGAATGTTACAAATATTTTCAATTTAGAATGGTTTTAAATTTTTAACACCCTCGTTACAAGATGGAATAACTTTAGCACTTGCTTCAGTCCGAGGTTATTCTCCTTCATGACCTTAAGTTAAACGCAAATGTTTCATTTGCTGAAAGCAAATTTTATTGAAAATCTATATCACAGAAAAGCAATCTAGATATATTATTTGAAACCAAAAAATATTCACCATTTTAATTAAAATACGTATGTTTAAGGTTCAATTCAGATGAAGATTAAGCCGTGGAGCCCCATAATTGTGCATGCAAAAGATGCACAAATTTTCAAAAATTAAGACACCATATTATTTATAGAATTCTTCTGAACTTCAATGTATTTTAGATATCTCTTTGAAAAACTCTACCACTAAATTCTCTAAGACAAACTCTAGACCACTTTAGTAGACTGCCATTATTTTTTCGCAAAACATACTAATGACTACTTAAAATTTAGACGCATTTACCATGCAACATGCATGTTGGGTATGTTCAAATATAAATTAAAAAACCCAAACTAACCAATCATTCATTTTTTGCATGTCAAACCTTTTTTGTTTCCGCGAATATTTTCATCAATATGATGAAAAGTTTTAATATAACAGTTCTTATAGACAAGAACGGGGAATAAATGTGTGATTTCAATCTCCAAAAAGAGCAAAACAGTGTTTTTGATGTCTGCTTGATACGATTACTTGGGTTTTTAGCTTTTAGAAATCCTGCATCAATGAGAAGAAATATGGACTGTAGCTTTTTACATAGCGTGCATTCACTACTGGATACATGTGAGCAAAATGGTTAACAATTTCAGATCCTGATTTTTAGTTCCTGTAAGAAAAATGAATGAAATACAGTATCTTCATTACTCTTAAATGAATAAATTCGCATTTATATATATTTTCCTAGCATATATTCATATATATTCATATGTATTTATATATTATTTCAACAGTCCTTTTCTTCATTACAATCACAAAAAGTATTTTCTGAGTTTATCGAGTAGAAATACTGCGAGTATGGTTTATCTGCTTAGTGGGTAATTTTTGTTTACTTATTTGGTGGTATAAAGAAAAATGAAAATCTTATAAAAAAGGAAACGTACTAAGGGAAAATGCCTGCCTAATCCTACAACACGCAGACACGCAATGGTAAATGGTAATACCAAGATAGAACACATTCTATATAAAGAAAGAATTTATAAGAAAAACCTTTATCCTATTAACGAAGATTCTACTGCAGAAAACACGTTACATAAAAAAAATAGAATTTACTTCCATGATTATAGTGATAATATAACTAAAGTGATAAATAAAACTATCACATTAATTAGTAGAAATATTTCTTTTTTTTCCTTTTTCGATAAAAGAGTGCATCAAATGTTGAAAGAAATTTACATTATTAAATATATTTTTCATTACTATTTTATATACCACTTCTTTGTACAACTCTAATATAGTTAATGAGGTTTCA
Source organism: Maratus michaelseni (assembly GCA_963931845.1). Taxonomy (NCBI): domain Eukaryota; kingdom Metazoa; phylum Arthropoda; class Arachnida; order Araneae; family Salticidae; genus Maratus; species Maratus michaelseni. Next base: position 219,825,914 of record OZ007593.1, on the reverse strand, counting down.
GTATTTTGTTTTTAAATGATGGGAAAAAACTGCATATTTCAGATAAAAAATATGTCAAATTTAAAAATTGTTTGGAATGTAAATATAAAATTTCAATTTAAAATAGAAAAATGTCTTTCGATGTGTGCCTTATATAAAGTAATGAGTTAAAAAACATGTAACGATCGTTGTAATGACCAAAATGGTGATTTTTTTTTAAATATACGCCCGGCGAAATTTAAATGTGTTTTAATAACCATCTGCACTTGTTTTCTATAGCAGATAGTGCCTATTTCATTTACAGATTATTTTACATGATTACGCAAATTATTCTAATTTACATGATTGAAACGAAATTTACATGATATATTCAGGAACAGGAATATATTTGACAATTGGTCTAAAGATTTTAAAATATAATTTTTAATACATTAAAGCATGCCATTTTAGAATAAGATTGGCACAACAACTGAATTATAATGCTATAATCACTAATATAGTCATGTTACCATTTAAAGTTGGATGGCATAGCATTTACAGATCTTCTTCCGAGCCATATAAAATATTTTTATTACATTAAAATAAAAGGGGGATTATTGCAAGAAAAAAGTTTTAATGGTATTACATTATTTGAAATTTAATGAAATTTATATACGTTATAAAATATAGTAGGGTTTTAACATCTTTAAACATGTTTTGCCTGTTTTTATGTTTTAAAAACCTTTTTATGTATTTTTAGATAATTTTTAGTAAAAATAAATCATACGTTTCAATCCTTATGTGTTTCATTTCTTATATACGAGTTTGAAATAAAACACAGGGTGTTCTTTTATTAAATTGTGTATGTAACATTTCCAATTTTTAAAGTGCTTAATAAATACACGTATGTTCGTGGTTATATAAATTTGAGCGTAGTTCAAATTCTGTTAAAAGTTTGGAGTTTATAGAATTCTTTGTATTTGAAGAAGATGGAAAATTTCAACATATGTCTACATATTTTGGTAATTGGATTGTTCTCCATAAAAATGTCATATAGCCAAATGGGCGAATTATTTGTTACAATTCGCAACATATAACCAGGTTTTGCGGCAAAAGTCAGTCACAATCAATAATAAAATATTCACTAAAATTCGGAGCTTATTTAAACAATGTCCAATTTATTGTCCATTCTTAATGTGTTTTCACAATGTGAGCCCTGGTTTCCACCAAGAATAATTACATGCATAATATAGCAACATTGAATTTCACAGGATAAGCCACGGAAAACTTACCTCGGTATACGGAATATGGTAATAAAATGATAGAAATGATGGTAGTGCGGAAACACGACATTGCCATGGAAACTTAAGCGAAAAAAAATAAAAAAAAGATTTTTTTTTTTGCTCTCGTGTCTATCATGGCTTGTCGTTCGCTTAATTCTGTTTCTGAATAATTATTCCTTAAGGTGGTTCTCAAATGACCAGTTCAACAACGCGGAAATTTCTGACTCATTTTGTGACTCATTTTAAACGCAAAAGCATAAAATTGGCAAATCTGACTATTGAAGTAAATTGAAATCGAAATGAGATTTCTATTTCTTTATAAGTAAGATATTTATTGTGTTATAAGTGATGCATGTCACCTGACAATACGTTTCTCGTACTGCAGCGTCGGAAATTTGGTTCAAAACGTCGACATTGAAAGCATTTTCTGAAAAATCTTCTATATTTACCAAACAATGGAAAACGTCTTTCAATTACAAATTTTCTGAAAAAGAACACCTGCCAATTTCATGCGTTTCCGAACAAAAATCAATTAAAAAAATATTTCATATGTAGCCAATTTGGATTTGAGAAAAGCCTTAACAGACAATGGGCACAGGCTTACGCTCAGCAATATCACCAAAACTTGTCAAATTGTGATTATTATTTATGAGGATGTTACAAGAGCAAACATATCAACAAAATCCACGTGACATCGCGAAATTTAAATACAACATAAGAATGTCAATGGAAAGCTTCACCCAGGTGGAATTGACGCCGGCAAAATTTAACATGTTACGCCACGACCAAATGTGTTTAATTGCTTCTAAAGTCACTTTTCTAAATTTTCTCTGAAAATACATAACATTTTGTTATTTGTTATTCTTCTTAAATAGTGTACATCCGCACATTTCGTTGGTTCCAGTTTTTCGTGATCGCAATTGGTAGCTATATTACACTAAATATAGTACACGTTATTTTACAAAAACATATAGAAATGTATGTATATCAAATTTTAGTGATAAGATATATTTTTGTATTCATTTTTGATAATACATACTAAAAGAATGAAAGTAAAATATTATTAGATAAATAATAGTCCTTTATTAGTTACAGTGACGTTAAATATCATATACGCCACTCTGCTGCAAATAAAAAACCTGTACCTTATATGCCACGTATGCCTTAAACGCTAAAATTCATTATGATAATCATCATCACAGTAAGATTTCATGAAATAAAAGGTAAATAAACGAAAATACATGTATAGAAGAAATAAACTGTTATGCATTTCGAAATATACTGCAACGCGTAAATTAAACAAGATTTTAAATTTTGTGTTCATCTCTCTATGCAGAATGTTTCATTTAAATAAATAAAAGTATGAGTTTTTTAATCATACTTGTTACACCAGATTTTACATTTCCCCACAAAAACAGAATTTAACTAAAAAAAATCCAACTTATCTTTTCCGAAACCATTCGACTTTTTTAATTTAAACATAAAAATAAAGAAAAATTTAACTCCTAAAAACATGTAACCACTAAAAAGTAATTTTTAAAATTTTTTTTTAAATAATTGAAATGCGAAGTTAGTTTACATAAATGTGATTCAGAAATGATTTTATTTCTTGAATTTAAACAGCTGCTCCTGACAACTAATTTTAAAAACTGTCTTTTCATATATTTAATAAAATAAATAAACATCCTTTTTTAAAGTTTTGTTTTTTATGAATTTTACATACGGAAACACTTTTTTCTGTTTAACGAAGTAAATAAAAGCAAAAATGAGATAAATTAACTAAAATATATATACCAGATTCAGAAAAAGTTAATACATTTAGTTTTTGATTTTAATGATCGTTTTTGTTTTAATTAAATTTTCTTATGAATTCATAAAAAGATATTCTGATATTCTTGTACTTCTGTCAGACATGTAAAATGCAAAAAATATCAAACGATTGTTTGAAATTTTGAATTTGAATTATGAAATGGATTTTTTCATTTAAATTATATAAATAGCCATTTGATAAACAGCAAGAAAAGAAATGTATAACGTGAGTTACAAGAAAATTTAATTTAAATCAAATGCTTTTATTTTCTAAAACATTAAAGAAATGATTTAAATGAGCAAATAAATAATTATAAAGTACCAATAACAAAATGATTAAGCAAAATAAACTGTATATGTTAAAAGAAAAAAAAAAAAAAAAAAAAAAAAAAAAAGATTTCTTCAGGATTTTATAATAGAACTGAACTTATAGAGTACTTTAAAAAAACAGCGAAAAATGTATCGACAGAGGAAATACATCAACTACAGCTTCACTCGCAAGCTCCAAATATAAGAGTAGAAACAGAACTAAATGAAGATGCATAGTTACAAGTGAGAAATAACAGATAATAAAAATATATATATATATGAAGAGGAACATAGAAATACAATCTGATACGAGTTAATCAATGGATGTAAAATTAAAAAATAAAAAATAAATAAAATATACAAAATTTAACTTATTGCAAAATTTCCCATAAAAGGCAAATCTTTGATAAGATTCGATGTTCGGAGTTCAGAACTGTTCATCTATTTATTGAAATTTCCCCCATCATTCTATAGTTGTTCAACGTAGAACGATGTGATAAAACTGGGTTGAGCCACTAGGTGCCCTGCGCACGTTCTGACCGTCGCTCCCAAGTCCTAAAAGACTTTTATTGCTCCAGCAGCTTTGTCTCGCTACGGAGCTGCGACCGGCCTAGGGACACTCCCCACTGCGGACCCCCAAGCCAATTTACCAAGAGTCCGCCCAATGAACCGCCGAGGACACCCGGCGACTTCGTCGCCGAAACCCCATAGGGGAATCAGTCCGTAGGTCATATGCCGAGCTACCACGACGGCTCTTGCTTTTTCACGGTGTCCGAACGTTGACATGCATGGAAGGGCAAGCAACTGGTCTCTTCTTCCGTCGAGTGCCACTACGGGTGGCGAAGGCGCCTCTCACCGACCCAGGACAACGACGAAACTCGGTCCTTTCCCACAGGAGGGATTCAGTTAGGTTGTCCCTAACCGATTGGTTTTCCCGTGAGGCTGGAACCCCCTAGGCGGAACTAGGTTTTAGTACAACGACCTCCAATCAACGAGATCGTCCACATATATATATCACTCAAGCATGCAAATAACGGAAGAATCCTAAGACACCCTATTGGACTCTAGAGGACGCGGAAACTCCCTCTAAGCGCGCCAAAGAGACGGGCCCGATCGAGATTAATGAGAGAAACTTAGTAGGCGTGCCACTCGTTCGCCCGCCAGATGTGGAAACGCCTGGCTGCACGAGAGACGTGCCGGACTGGGTTTCGGACCAAGGTCTCGAGTTTTGGCTGATCGATACCGCGTTAACGGTCTCGTCCCTGGCAGATATCCGCCACCTTTGGATAGTGACCGTCATTTTGATTCGGGCACTGCCTGCGGTGACCATTGAGGTCGGCTCACAACTCTCCAGCTGCAGAAGATGTAGTGGGGTCGTCCGAGACGACTGTCTCACTTTTGCCGCCGAAACGTCGCAGATAGTTGCTGTACGCCGTATCTCCTGACGCCCGGCGCACTACAGAGTCACCACCCATCGTGCTCTTCAGAGAGCCTCCGTCAATTCCTCGGTCAAGTTTTGAAGCCACCCGATCCTATTTAGCTGAACCTTTGCACTCGCGTCATCCCCTGAAGCTCACGCTCCGGGCACGACGGTTCGGTCTACGCAGTGTCTTTTTACCACCTTTGTCATCCTGAAGATCCCGCGGAACAGCCTTCCCGTGAACCTACCGCACTATGAGAGATACGACACAGGGAGAGCGCTGTACACATAGGACCCTCTAAGGACGGCATCAGCCAATCGTTCTGGAACACGAAAACCGCACCAATTCGAAGGGGGAGAAATCTCTCCGGCTAGACAGACACTGCTTTCCCGGGGCCTCATCACGTCGAGGAATCGGAATCATCGTCTGCTGCTCCCCTCGTGTCAACGAATATTCCATGTGTCGGTCGTTCGGTCTTCTTCCCGACTGAATGGACCGATTCGGAACAATCCGACGAAGCGTTCGCGCAAAGCTCGGCTTCCGATCACCTCCTCCACCAAATGAGTCGGGTCAGAACCACCGAGAAAGAGCCGAAGCCCGAACGATGTGATAAAACCTACCCTGAAATATTTCCTAACTAACAGTGTAAGTTGCATCGAAATCCATCCAACAGAATATTTTAAAAAGGATAATTTTTCGTAATCTGGTTCATCTAATTGTAGAACGTTCCTCCATAATTTTATAACTGAGCAACGTAGAACAATATGTTATTGGCCCTAAAAACACCAATGTTTAACCCACAATATCATAGTACAATATCATAGACAATATCATAGACAGACGTACGTTTCGTGAGTAACTTTGACTCACTTCCTCAGTGTCAATAAAATAAAATAAAACATTATTGTATTCCCCCAAAGATATGAAATTGAATCGAGAAACCCTAATTAAAACAACAACGCACCGAGAAACTCATCACGCATGAGCAACTGATTGGGGGCTCAATGAAATAAAATTTAATGAAGCACTAATGAACATAATGAAGCACTAATTTCGTTATGTAATATTAGCCCAAAAGAAACGTTGAACTATTTATATTGTTCTTTAAGTGCAAACGTGTAAATCTTTCGTAATCAAGCTGCACACGATAGAGAAAAATTTGGAAAACATTCATTCTTGAAAATTATTTTTAACCATAAAATAAATCGCGACATCATTTTCAGAAAAACCGCACTTTTTCGTTATTCGGCGATGATTAGAAATTTATAAATTGGTCAAAAACCAGAAATTATTTGTTCATGTGTTGTCACCATCTATGTGACGCGTCAAGGACATATATGCGCTTTATAATATAGATTAAAAATAGCACGACACTTTGAAGTTTCCGATTATTATTTTAACGGAAATTTTAAAATTAACATTATTAAAAAAACTGATAGTAAATATCTAAAAACTTTCCCTGTTAATTAGCATTATTACTGTTTCCATTTTTAAGAGAGCATTTGTTTAAACATTAGGAGAAATCTAGTTTAATAGATTGTCAAAGTAATTATTCGCAGTGCCTTTTAATAGCAAATGTCTTTTCTAATCTTTCAAGTTTTCTTCTTTTAATTAAGTAAGTGGATATAATCACCTCATCTTAAGGCTTGATGTAGTAGTTACACCATACCTTTACATTCGGGAAATATTAAAATTTTTCAATAATGTAATATATGTATTTTATATGTTTTCATATTTCCATGAATATCTGCGTAAACCACATCATTCATGTATAATTATATCAGATTAAGTTTATCTATATTTAAAGACTTTAAAAAATACATCTACACCTCTAAAAAGTTTTAATTGATTTGAACTCATTAATGTTAACGATAACAAGATAAGCTGTTAAATATTTACTCAAATAAAGTTGGAAAAATTTCGAAATGACTTTTTAATCTAAGCGGTAACGACATTCGTTGCATATATGAGAGGATTTCAAAATATTCTTCGGATTCTTTTTTATAAATATCTGTAACATGTAGCAATACTTTTGCAACAGAAACAATATTGGGTCATACATTATAATTAAAAAGTTTTCAATCAAAATTATCGTACTCCATATGTGATTCAGATTTAAAATAATAAATCTTCGATTATTTCTATACGTAGTTGAACATTTGTAAATCAATTCAAAATAGCGATTAAGGTTACTTTGAAAAAATATGTCGCAATAGCGCAATTTTGATGATATTCTTATTAAATAAACGCAAAAAGAAAAAAAAACTTCTTTATTATTGAAATGTAAATTCAGAAATGCTCAATGCTTTTAGAAAAACCTTTGTCTTTCTTATTTCGGAGCAAACAAGACATACTACCACTAAATTGGTGGGACGTCTACTTTGCGCCTGAAGAGGATTAACAAAGTTCCTTCAATCTCTCTTCTTTCTGCCTTCAAAGTGATACCAAGTCTTCTTCGCGCCTGAAGAATAATGAAAAAGTTCCTTCAGTCTTTTTTCTGCCTTCGAAGTGGTACCACTTCTTCTTTGGGCCAGAAGAGGAATGACAAAGCTCCTTGAGTCTTGCTTCTGCCTTCAAAGTTAAGCATGTCTTCTTTGCGCCTGGAGAAGAATGACAAAGATCCTCCAGTCTTGCTTCCGCCTTCAAAGTGGTAGCACGTCGTTGCGCCTGAAGTGAAATGACAAACCTTTTTTTTGTCTTGCCTCAGCCTTCAAAGTGGTAGCACGTCTTCTTTATGCCTGAAGAAGAATGACAAAGTTCCTTGAGTCTTTCCTCTGTCTTCAAAGTGATACCATGTCTTCTTCGCGCCTGAAGGAGACAGACAATATTATTTCAAAAGGTCTGTTAGTGTTATATGGTATTATTATATATATTTTTTAATTTCTTAATACATCACACCAGTTTGTATACCATTTAAGTGAGATAGATATTTTTGTTTTTAGTTCCATTGAAAAATAAAGATAACAGAGAAAGTACTGACGGCGCTTGACGAGAAAATTCAGTTTCCATTACCACAAGATATAAAACAGATTTTGATACAATATTTTCCAAAAACATTTAAAAATCGCAGAAAGCGGGGAATCTCCCAACTCTACACCGCTCTCTCACATACTGGAATCCAGGTAGAAGATTCTCCATATCACCCATTTTGCCTACAGGTATTACGGCCTTCATATGGAACAAGGAGCAATAATTTTATTATGTTAGCGAAAAACGTATGTGTAATAAATCTTAGTCGTATGTAAGTTATCGACTGCTTCGAAAAAAAAATCCGAAAGATATCCAGTAATCTACATGAATTAAAAATGTGTAATAAATATATATTATTATATACTAAGTGAAAGGAAAAGATTCAAAGCATGCCAAAATATTCAAGAAAAAATAATAACATAATAACCAGTATCATTGTCACAAATTTCTAAAAGTATGTTTGTCTTTCTTAAGGTGGTTCAATTAATAAAAAACAATTCTAAGAAGGGTAAGACATTTACTTATTGGTATGTATATGTATAACAAGCCTTTCTGAAAACAGTTATACTACATCACAAAATTTATTACAAATATAGTGTCTCAGAACATTTTCACTTTTAAAATATCAACTTAGAAAAGTATAAAAAATATCAAAAAATTCAATTTATGTATTGAAAAAATTAGTAAAACATTTTTCATTTACTTTAAAAAAAAATTGTTAGTCATGTTTCACTATTACATTTGTAATAGTATTTTGGGCAAATGTCGAGCAACAATGCATTTCATTATTGCTCGTGGGTTAGTTTTACTTATATATCTGTTTGTATAAAGAAAAGTTAAATACATGAAACAGAAAACGGAAAAAGAAAATGTCTGCTGAATCTTATGGCACGTAGACATGAGATGATAAAATATAATGTTAATCTAGAACATCTTTCCATCTAAGGAAATAAATAATAGGAAAATATTTTATCGGATTAACAGGCAGTCCCATAGAAAGCCTGGTTTGTTAAAAACATATAATTTATTTTCCTAGTTATTGTTGTAATAAAGGGATAGAGCGTTACATGAAGTAAATTAATAGAAACTTTCTGTTTTGTCGGCAAATAAAAAAAAATATATTGAGACAAAAATAAAAATTGAAATATTTTTAAAACCTTGATTTAATATTTTGTTACTTCAAACAAATTTGTATATATATGTGTATAAATATCAATACTTTGAAAATATTATTTCATATAAAATCTATGAAAACGAGAAAAATGAAACACCTATAGAAGAAATTTACTCTTCTTTCTTCAGGCACAATTTTTATTATGTGTGTTCTCTTGCTCCCGCTCATTGTTTTCGTTATATTTATCTTTTTAATGTAGTTGACGTATGGACTTTCTTCTTTTATATCTTCTTCTTTTGTATCAGTTGTTCTCATTCTCTTGTCTTCATGTCTCTCTTTTCTATTTAATCCTGTTCTTAAAGTGGCAGTGTATCTTTCTCTGCCTATAAAAAAAAAACTGTGAATTTCCATAACATTTTACGTCCGTGAAGTTTATTACAGAGATCGAAGTGTTTAAGGGAACTTTTAGTGTTACACCTATCTTTTTCGAAACAATACGTCAAAGAAATTTACACCAAATAATATTGTTTGGGAATTATAGGACTAATAGGAAGAATACAATTTCTCTAATACTCTTCGAGCCATAGTAATGCACTTTCCGGGCATAAAAGTTTAACAATGGAAATTAAACATTCAAGATCAAAACAACAGGTTTTCTCTAAAAAAAAATGCCAATTTCTCTTCAGTGATTCGGTCATAAAAAAATACTGATATGTGATGTTCGCTCAAGTTTAAAGTCAAACATCCCAAATATTTCATTGAAACTGGATTTGGCCGTTAATGCATTCAAGGGTTGTCTTTTTTCATTTATCTGGCATTTTTATACACGTCACAAATTTCGATAAATTCTAAAGAACGTTAGAAACACATAAGTATTTTACCAAGTAAAATAAATTAGAATACATAATACACACTGATTGATGTTAAACATATCGAAAGTTTCATTTGCAATAAACGATTACGTCAATAAATAATATAAAAATTTAAGATTGGAAATTATGCATTTATGAATTGTTTAAGTATTAAAAGTAATATTAGAATGTAAATAGGCAAATTCATTCGTATGTAGACATCGTAACTAAAAGCTTTTTGATAAATGCCATTGCTTTTCAACAAACATTAGTTTTGATTGAGAATCATTTAGTTTTACCATGGTTTAATGCCATTTTGAACGGTCTATGGCTATTAACACGAATTCCAAAGAGTAATTTTTTTCATATAAGTTCGCATTATGTTACACTAAATGAAGCGTTGAGAACCAGAGTGGACCATCCTCGCCAGCTGTGATTTCGAAATTATGTTTTTTTAAATGTGTATTATATCTCAGTACTTTATGCAACAAAATGCGTAAGATGTTCAAAAAAATGTAGTAGACATGTAGATCATTATACATTCTATAGAATTTGAAAAATCGTCTAAAGTGCGGATTAAAGGTCAAGTCGCAGGAAGACATTTTCAATAACAGATTTGAGATGTTTGATTTTAAATTGGGTGAACATCAAATATGAGTTCTTTTCATGGCAGAAACATTCAGAAGAACTTGGCGATTTTTTATTTTACAGAAAAGTGTTTGTTTCGATATCACTACTTTTTGTAGGTTTTATTACATGTATTTTCTAAAATATATTAATATAAAAAAAATATTTTGTTATGGTTTACAAATTTATATTTTATTAATAGTTTATATTAAAAATCTAGCCGCCTCAGGCAACCAGTTTAGTCTTCCTTAAATATATGCTAAGCATTTCATAATGTTGCTTTTATTCATAATTTACTTGTTCAATCCTTTGCTAAATCAGAAGATTATGTTAAAGAAATCAAGAACGCTTAGAGATTATGTCAGCATGTAGTATATTTTGTGTTGTTATTCATTTCATCGTTATTGAAAATTACCACTTAATTCACTTAGGCATTTATGATTCACTTCCGGTTTCATCGTTACGCTCTCTAATGTGGATACTTTTAATCCTTTTACGTAATCTTCTGTGATTGTCATTGTAAATTGGTTTATTTTAGCAAACACGATTTGGTTCGATTGAAGTGGTTCTTGTGAACGGCTTTAAAGATATCCACATTGAAATTAAACTATATTGAGGCTAATATATTTTTTTCTTTCACGCTAACCATGGCACGATTAAGGAAGATTAGAAAATTTACGGACGCATTGCCTTTCTCCCAACAGAAAATCTATCATTATTCTCATCTAATCGTCTTAGCTAATATGTCAATATGTCTTGAGTTTAAGTTTGAGTTTTGCGAGGAATCCAATTATAGAAAATCCATTCTAACCTACATATCGATAAACAGGATACATATGTGTTAAAATTATAATGATCATAAAGAGAACTGGCAGTTTCGGTAATTTAATAGTTTCCATAAATTATCTTGATATAATAAAGAAGTTTTAAGAGAGTAAAGACTGAAATATTGTAACAGTAAGTTCAATAACAATACAATATAATAACGGTAACAAATGTCCTGTGTAGTGACGAAACTATTAAAACTGTATTAACATTCGTTCGTTATGCCATTTAATTAATCGCATGATAAGCTAAAAAAATATTAATAGATGGCTACTCACCCTGGAAGTTCCTAATGCATAATATTCGCTAACATCAAATTCTCTACAATCTTGACGACATTTAAAATTATCTCCAAATTTGGGGAGAAATTTTTCCTGTTTATACTGACGTCATAACGATGCATATGTATTATAGTCATACGTATTATACGTATGATGCATATGAATTTTTTGAAGAAGAAATAAATACCTTGTATATAAAATTTGCTTTAATAGACATATAGGATTAAAAAAAATAGCACAATTATCTTAGCTGCCAAAGCTGGTTTAATGAAATATAAAGTGTAAAATATGTATTTTAATTAAGTTTTACTTTTACCATTTTTGTAACATTGAGTTCAGTCATTTTAAGAGTAACGTAAATTATAGCTACACAAAATAATTTTCTAATATGTTAAAACAAATATAATTCATTTTTTAAACTTATTTTTCAAAATAAGTTAATTATTGCATGATGAATATTCACATATACATTATGTAAAATATATTTATTTTTGGAGATAGGGAACGACCATCTCCATGCGATAGGACTTTAAACACCATTTATTTCCGTTGCAGGTACAGCCGCATTATTAGGGAAAATGTTGATCAGTTATCACCATCCAATGGTTGAAAAATTGTTTAAATTCCAAACTCGTCGACTGAATTCTTCAAAAATGTATACAGTTATTGCGGAAGTGGCCTTTTATGTATTGATCAAATGAGATCTCAAATAACAGCATAGCTTTGGCGCTATCGGAATATTTGTTCATACATACATACTGAAATCATTGTAAAAATACTATAAACGGACTCTGGTGAGTTACAAACTCCACAAAATGCTACGTGCAAATCTTTACACATACATGTACACATACACATGAAATTATTGTAAAAAGAACAAAAACGGATTGAGTTAATCGAAAGACATGCCAATATTGTACATTCGAGTTTTTATTATCATTAAAATACTTACATTTTGTGTGTCCAGAAAGTATACAGTTCTTGGGCAGAGACATGCTACATATTCACCAAATGGGAGTCTAATGGAAGTAATAGTTTGTTAGATAGCATGTTCAGTCACGTGCATGCATACATACATATTACAAAGTCAACGTAAAAACACCAAAAACCACACTGTGGACCTGAACAGAATAAAAGATAACGAAATTATTACATACATGCATACATTCATAATTGTCGTAAGAATAGCGAAAACGGATTAAGATTACATAAAAATGTAAAGCCAACATTTCAATTATAGAGTTTTTATCATAATTACAATATCCTTCTTACACCATATGTGTCCGAAAATAAAATTGATTTTTGTTTATATTTCTTAAAGAAAGATAATAAAGGCCGAACTTTAGATAATACACCTGCATTTGCCATTGCAATGGTTTCTGACAGCAGCTTTATAATAAGTGATCTGCTTCTTGACTGGCTTAAACATTTTAACAACCACGCTACGCGAATTCAAGAGCAGCCCGCGCTTTTGATCATCGACAATCATTCACTGAATTGCAGACTTGCAGCTGTTTATGTTTGTCTACAGTATCACATTGTTCTTCTTTCTCCACTGATGCATTTTGCGTTCTAACTTGCATTCCTCCAATATCTATTACCTTGACTAATAACTATAATTGCTACCAAGTAAAAGAAGGACAAATAATCTTGAATGATAAAGATCAAATATACAAATTAACCAATCTAATGCTAAAAGAGAAAACTTACAATTTCCCAAATTACAATCAATTAAACAATTTACGCATACTTGTTGAAATTGCCACAACAACGATAAATAACTATGATTTAAAAATCTACACAGATGGATTTCCTCATGGAGCAAGGTACTGAATCAGCGTTTACAGTAAACTACCAGAATACATATATTTAAAATAATGTAATCAGACTAGATAACCATAACTCAATTTATCAAGCAGAATTGAATGTCATTTTACACTCAATAAAATATTTCGAAACTTGACAGTTTAAAATTATCCTCATCTTATCGGATAGCTGCTCATCACTAAAATTCCTCAAACTAGTGTTTGCACGAAATTATTTAATAGCAAAAATATGTAGCATTTTCTGTCAATTCCCAAAAAATCAAGTAACAATTACATGGATGAAATCGCCGAGATACTTCTGAAATTTTATGAAAAGGGATCTAAACTTTATTTGCAAAAAAAACAAAAAAAAAACAGTCATAGCATACTACATTTGTAGACACGGTAGCTTCCCATCATTAACACTTTCCAACCTAGTTGAAAAGTGTTTATGACTTCGGTTTGTCTGGCCGTCTGACCGTCTGCCGTTTGGCCGTCTGCCGTCTGGCCGTCTGCCGTCTGCCGTCTGGCCGTCTGCCGTCTGGCCGTCTGCCGTCTGCCCGACTGTCCGTGCTCTGACTCCCGTAAATATGCTCGGATTACCCTGCAATTTTTATATGTTATTGTCGTTATCTATAGCATGCTCCCTATTTCAACTGAAGTGTGTAGCACTTATAGTTTTTTACAGGGACACTCAAAAGAATTCCGTTACACTATGGTCTATAGGGAAAAATCATTTGCGGCTAATTGTAATGATGTTACAAAATTTCAAACACATTCTAATTGATATATATCACTAAGGTGCATTATAAGAAGCTTAATATGGAATCTGGTGTGCATAGTACTTATAGTTACTTTACAGGGACAGTCAAAATAATTCCGTTACATTACGTCTATAGAGAAAAATCGTTTGCGGTTTAATTAAATAAGTTTCACTATTTTAAACACATTGAAATTGATATATATCACTAAGGTGCATTACAAGAGGTTTACTACAGAATATCGTGTGTTTAGCAGTCATCGTTCATTTACAGGGACACACAAAAGAATTCTCTACTGTCTGTTAATAATTCCTGGAAGTGCGTTTTAAATTGCTGAATGCGATTTTAAATTTCACTCACTCTTTGTCTATTACTTGGCGTGTATAAAGTCTGTAGATCATATACAGGGCAGCACAAAAGTCCGCGAACACATTTCCGTTCATTGACAAAAACTCCAGAAGGAGAATTTTAAACTGTGCTACGCGTTTCCTAACTGAACTAAAATTTAGCATCCTATGTAGTATAAATACAAATCTATAGATCATATACAGGGCTGAATAAAATATTCGGATATTTTTCCGAATATTATATATGTTGGAAATTCCTGAAATTACGTTTTTAAATATGTTAGGCGCTTTCCAAATTGTTTACTTAGATGTTATCTTTTAGCTTATAAAAGAGTATGATTTGTGAAATTATTTTGGAAGCGTTGGAAAGTGTTACATAATCTATGCTTGACGCATGATTTTTCGTTCTTGTTTTAAATAAAATAGGAAAACGCTCTTCACCAACATGCATTTGACAAACAAGCTTAGGAACGGTTCCACATTACATATATGGCAATTGTCCTCTAATGAGACATACTTTCAGTTTCAATAAAAATGTCACAGTGAGACAAAATCTGAATATAAGCCTGTCTTATCCATTAAACTATGATAAACTAAAAGAAAATTTCAACATTCTGAATAAGCATTTCTCCTTTTTTCTTACATATATAAAATACTTTTTAATAGAATATATTTTGTTTTCGAAATTTGTATATTACAGTTCACATACTGATCACATTTTTGTATTCATACTGTTCCTATTTCAACTTACTGTTTGAGCAATGCAAAATTACTAGTTGTGTTATAATTAAGTATTCTTTTCATAAATTTTCAAATTACTTTCTGTTATACTTTTTCTTATATCATTTTTTAAATATTAATAAATGTTGTGATCAGAACTAGTATTGTATAAACTAACTTTGTACTAATTTTTATTTTAATCTCTAATGTAATATTCAACATCTGTATTCTAAAATATGAATTTTCAATAAACATTTACCCTCGTGGTAAAAAGTTCCTTTGCTTAACAACTGGATCTCCATGAGAGGGTGATTTCATTTCATTTTATTGTCTCTGCATAGTAACCACAAAATACAAATGCTAGATAAATGTTTTTTAGTCCACTAAATATAATATTATTCTGGTGAGTTCGAAAACTGGATGAGAGATGGACCAGATCGACAAAATAAAGACCTTTCACGTTACAGCAATATTTGCACCTGTTTTTGAAAAAACAAAACGCTGCAGTTGCTAATGTCATTGAAGGATTTAAATTGCTGGGAGTATGGCCTTTCAAAAAGTATATTTTTTATACTCACATTTTTAGCAAGCAGTGTCACTGAAAGACCATTATAATCTGAAATTGTTGGACCACATATGTCAGTAGAGCCACAGAAGACTGAAAATAAGTAGGAAAGAAAATATCTTTCAGTATAAAATAATATTTGAGTAAAGGCCGAAAAGCTATGTAAATAAAATATGCATTGTGAAATAAACCCGACTTCTATTTCCCAAGATTCAGCTTCAACAACTTCATCTTACGTCAAATTAACAGTGTTGTCAACGCATCCACAGTCATCTGTGCTGCGATCTGGTAGTAAGAGGAGCAGAAGATTTGAAATTTTAACCTATTTATGGCTAGTATCGATGCTTTAGTAAAATGGGAAAAGATACATTTCACACCACTTTTTTTGTATCGAAATTTGGTGTCGTATTTTATCGGGGACTCCTCGGTAAAATAAGACACCAAATTTCTAAAAAAAAAAAAAAAAAAAAAAAAAAAAAGTGGTGTGAAATGCAATTATTTCCATTTTACCAAAGCGTCCAAAAATTGGGAAGCTAGGCATAAATGGATTAAGAAATTCACCAGACAAAAGTCTGCCTCGAAGATTACGCTGTTGAAAAATGTCAAAAACTTTTGCCAAAAACCTTTACCAAAATAGATTAAAAGTAAACTAAAGAATCCAAAAACTGCACCAAATAAAAAAGTGTGGCTACATCTAGGCTACTAAGATATCTATAGAGAACCAATCTTAGGGAATTGGATCGAATATATTTCTTGCAGGGACTGGTGGCACGAAAAGTGCACAGACTACGCAGGTCGTGATAAGTGGAAATACGATGCTTGTAAGTGAAATGCTTCTTTTTATTGCACACTCTTGCACACTTGACTGCGCACTCTTGCCCTCATTTGTTGTATAAGGTACGCATTCAGGAGATAACCTTTTTCAAATAACACTGAAATTGTTTCTTTTAAGTTTATTCTAATTATTTTTGTCAGCTTAATAATATAAAAGTTTAAATAAAGATTAAAACCATCCATTAAATCACTTCATTTTTTTGTTATTTAATGAAATAGCTGAAGTGCGCACTCCTGCATCATCTTAACCTATGTAATAATTTAAAAGAGAAAAAAATTCTCAATTGTGATATCATAATTTTCTTATATTAAAAAAAATATTTAAAACAGTATTAAAATTACGAAAATTCATTTAGTATTTATTTTTAAAAGTTAAAAATATGTTCATGCTTTTTACTATAACAAAAACTTATAGCATTAATACAATTGAGATAATATTTTCAAAAAAGGTCGAGCAACATTACTATGCTTGTGGTGCTTTCATTTTTTGGATTTCCTTTGTTTATATATATGTTAGTATAGTGAAAAGGTAAATACATGGAAGAGAAAATGTACCACAGAAAATATCTGCTTAATCCTATGATATACAGACATGAGATGATAAAAAATAATGCCAACATAGAACATCTTTCCATAAAAAGAAACACATAATAAAATCTTTCATTGGATTGTCAGAGTGTCCTATAGAAAGCAGGTTTAATAGAAAAATACAAACTTACTATCACATTTATTTTGGTAGTAAGAGCAGTGGAACCTTCCATCATGTATATGAAAAGTAAAATATTTTGGTAGATTTAATGATATGAAAAATAAATAGTTTTCAAAAGTGGAAAAAATGTTTGAAAAAAAGTACTTTTTTTCATTTGAAAGAAAAAATATTTTTATTTAAAAGAAAATATCTTTTCATTTATTTAATATATATATATATATATATGTATATATATATATATATATATATATATCGTTGTCACCATTAAGATGATGATCTTTATAAAAACAATTTTACCAAGATAATTTATGTATTTTATTGTTTGTATCTTTGCTCAAAGTAACTGTTATGAAAACAAGTATACTATAACTGTTGATAATCCATAAAATATGATATACTCTAAAAGAAAAAAAAAATACGATCTGTGATCTCATATTTTTTCCTTTAAAAAAATCATTTAAAAACAGTATTAAAATTATGCAAATTTATTTGATTTTTGCTTTAAAAAATTAAAAACAAATTCATGCATGCTTTCTCTCAAAAACTTTTAAGAGTGATTTTATTAATACAAATATGATAATATTTTCAGAAAATGTCGAGCAACATTTTTATGCTTATGTTGCATTCATTTCTTCTGTTTGATTTGTTTATATATATGTTAGTATAAAAAAAAGTAAATACATATGAGAAAATGTACCAAAGAAAACGTATGCTTAATCCAATGATATGTAGAGATGAGTTGATAAAAGGTCATGTCAACCTAGAGCATTTCTCCATCTAAGCGGAAAGTAATAAGAAAATCTTTTATCGGATTATCAAAGCATCCTACAGAAAGCAGGTTTGATAGAAAAATATAAATTTTACTATCATATTTATTTTGGTAATAAAAGGAGTAAAATCTTACATCATCGAAATTAATAGAAGCACGCTATTTTGGCTGCATTGTAATAAAACTATTGAAACCGAAAAAAAAAGTAATTCTTAAAAATATCTATGTAGAATTGTGTTTTATAAAACCAAAATTATATACTTGTATTAAACACAATATAATGGGAACTGAACTTCATATGGAATCTATAAAAATGAAAATAATGTGACACAGTGAGAAAATAAATTAACATTTTTTAAAGGACAAAAAGGCAATAAAAAAAATATCTCTCCCATTGTTTCTGAATTTTCACTCCATTGGATTATTTTTATTTTTCTTTCTGTACTTGACGTGTCAACTTCTGATAATTTTTTAGCACTTTCAAACATAGTTGAAAAGTGTTCTTAGTATAGAAAAGTGTGTAGTACTTCCTCTGTTTGTCTGCATGTCGTCTGCGGTCTGGCATCTGTCTTTCATGTATTTGCACGCTAACTCTCGTATAATATACGAGATTCATAAATATACTCGTATTGTCATGTAATTGAGGTTTCCTGTAGCATGTTATCTGTTGAAAATGTAGTGTGTAGCATTTTTTTTTCAGTGACTACATTTCATGTTCAGTGACTTTCATAAATGTTCAGTGACTTTCATAACTGTTCAGTGACTTTCATAATTATTTCGTTACATTGTTGTCAACGGTATAAATCATCTGCGTTATATATTATTGAAGTTCAAACATAATGCAATTTATATGAATTCTTGTGGTCCAAGAAAACGTTTTTCCAAGAGAATATATAGCGGAAAGAATTTATTATTTATATACAAATCACATAAAAGTACTCTCTTATATATTTATCTAAGGGTAAAAAACGTTTAAAGAGCATTTTAAAGTTGTCACAATATTTTAAACATAATGAAATTGAAGTACGATATTCAGGTGAATTAGGGTGTGCACAGCATTTATCGCTCGTATACAGGATGATATAAAATAATATGTTATCAGTACTGTCTATGAACGTTAATTGATGTAAATGTATTTTCTAATGTTATATGCTTTATTAAATTTACTAAATACTCACACATTACGTGATTTATATGGATTCTATAGATCGTATGCAGAGTTTTAAAAAATAATTTATAAGCATTACTGTCCATACGCATGAATTATTTAAACTTATTTTTTGTATGATTTTGTTGTTATTTTTCTAGCTGAATTATAATTTAATATCCAAAGAGATCTCTGAAAAATATAAATATATTCACAAAAAAGCTAAGCAAAGAATTGGGTATATTCCTGTCTATGAATGGATGTTGCTGGAAATACGTTTCAAATTTTGGTATTCGTTTTTAACCTGCATTAAAATGTAGATTAATATGTGTGGCAAATATAAAAATCTCAAGAAAATATACAGCGCTGTACCAAATAATTCAAGTACATTTCTGTCTATTGACTGAAGGTGAATTTTCAATTATGTTATGTGTTTTCAAATTGAATTAAATTTTAACATGCTATTATATATGCAGATTTATAGATAATATACATGGATAGACAAAATAATTCGACTACCGTTCCGACTATGAACTGCAGAAATTGAGTTTTGAAATGTATTATGCGTTTTCTAAATTGTTCAATTACACGTTTTCTTTCACATTTTTACACGACGAACTTTCATTACAATATACTGAAAATGCCTTTTTTTTTTTTTTTTCAATCCAACATGATTTCGATACGTTCATTTCCAACCCTGCATTGCTATGTGATCCCAAGTCGCCTATGTGCGTCCCATCTCTCCTAGGATTTTATTCCTCCAGTTTTGAATCACCCTTTATAATAAATAACACTAGCTATTTACTGGATTTTAAACTTTATGAAATTTAGAATCACTAACTCTCTTACAATACTTCTAAAAATATTGATTTAAAATAATATCATCGAGGTAAAAATGAGAATAAAATGGTTTTATTTAACACCACCATTATAATTACTAAAAATTCCTATAGCATAAAATGATCAGGAGATCTAAAAAAAGAAAACAAAAATGGAAAAAACACGTTAATAGGCATTGACTAAATTTATGTTACATCAGTATATAACACAATGACACTGCCGGGAGAAAAGTAATACGAGATTTTCTAATTATAGTACAGATACAACAAATTAAAGGAATGTTGCAGTACCGGCATATTACTGCAATCGGATTCCTGTCCAGCCAGTCAGAGAAATTACACCTCACGTTCAAAGTTACAGAACTACTTTGTTGCATAGAAAGTTTATTTCAGTAGTATGGTTTACGGTCAATTATTTTTCCGTTTATGAAATACATTTTAATGTCGCCTATCTTTGTTGCGTGTAGTGTTTTAAAAGTTTAATCAATAATGACAGCTTATTGCTAAAAGCTAAGATGTACAAAATGGCAGCACTTCAGATATCTCAAGTGCCAGAAATAACGTGGCATTTCAGACACGATAAGCGACTAAGAAAAACAACATTTTCCTTCTTATTATAATTGAACCACCCATTTTAGATGCTTTTTAGTTGGATATTCAGCAGTTTGAATTAGAAGCGCATAGGATGTTAAATGGGTTTATTTCAGGAGATAAAGATCTGAAAAAGCATTATAGGTACATAAAACAATATTTTAAGCAATAAAATTTTAAACTAATTCCAGACTAGTTTCGGTATCATTTAGCATAACGTCATCAGTTTAAAGAATGGTGAAATTTTTGCCCATATATTGTATGAATGAAAAGGGAATTGGAGGATATGTTTATTGATCAATATTAATAGAGATATTACAGGGAACAGCTCATATCAAATTGCATAGAGAAAGAAATTGGTAATTTGTATACAATGTTTGTAGATGAAAATAAAAGTATATTTTCATATAATATTTACGACAGTTTAAGAATAAGGGAGTAACGAAGACATAATCAACAATATTTGTTATTATTTTTACAGATATAGAATGCTTTACGAAAGTTAAATTCAAGTATAGAATTGGGTTTAGAAATTTTTTGTTTGTGTTAAAGTTACTGTGCCAGTTAAAAAATGCTTAAAAATAGTCGCTTAACTGAAATACATAAAAAAATCTATATTATATAATTCTTGTTAAATGTCTGATCACAATATGCTCCTCTACCTTACGCCAATATGCATATTATAGCGAATTCCATCCATTTTTGCAAATAATTCAGAATTTACCATCCACTATTCTCACTATTGTCTATTTTCATGTAAAATCACTTCACGAATGTTCTACATGTAGTGCCCTCTCTTGTCTCGAAAAGAAGCTTCACAAATTCCATTCATATATTTCAAAATGAAATAGTTATTATCGCTTACTCGCAAATGTCTGCCCCAAAATACATTTAAAAGTTACGATACTTTCTACAAAAAATATGGCGGTTTAACCATAGGCTCCCTTCTGTCTCTGATACTCGTAGACATTTACATTAACTGTTTTGAATACATGCTAATTAATAAATTATTCTTCACATTTTGTACTCGCTATGTTTTGACACATTCAACATTATTGGCAATCCTCTTCACAATATTGATATTATTCTTAACATCATGAATTGAATTGTTTCTTATGAACTATTTTACTTTTTGAATTTATTTATGAAACAGAAAATATTGCTTCACTTCATTACCAAGATACCCTTCTCCTGTCTATCGCACTAAAATCTTCTATACATACTTCTATCGCAAAAGTTTTGATGACTCTCTACAACCCCACCCCTGTCCTGTCATCCTCTTAACCAAAGAATGGCCGTTTTTTATACCTTTGTAAAAAGTGTCATACATATTGAAATGGGAATTGGATGATATGTTTATTGACCAATATAAATAGAGATATTACAGGGAACAGCTAATATCAAATTGCATAGAGAAAGAAGCTGATAATTTGTATACAATGTTTGTAGATGAAAATAAAAGGATATTTTCATATAATATTTACGACAGTTTAAGAATGAGGTAGTAACAAAGACATAATCAACAATATTTGTTATCATTTTTACAGATATAGAATGCTTTACGAATGTTAAATTCAAGTATAGAATTGGGTTTAGAATTTTTTGTTTGTGTTAAATTTACTGTGGCAGTTAAAAAATGCTTAAAAAATAGTCGCATAACAAAATCTATATTATATAATTCTTGCTAAATGTCTGATCACAATATGTTCCTTTACCTTACGCCAATATACATATTATAGTGAATTCCATCCATTTTTGCAAATAATTCAGAATTTACCATCCACTATTCTCACTATTGTCTATTTTAATGTAAAATCACTTCACAAATGTTCCGCATGTAGTACCCTCTCTTGTCTCGAAAAGAAGCTCACAAATTCCATTCATATATATGAAAATGCAATAGTTATTATCGCTTACTCTCAAATGTCTGCCCCAAAATACATTTAAAAGTTACGATACTTTCTACAAAAAATATGGCGGTTTAACCATAGGCTCCCTTCTGTCTCTGATACTCGTAGACATTTACATTAACTGTTTTGAATGCATGCTAATTAATAAATTATTCTTCACATTTTGTACTCGCTATGTTTTGACACATTCAACCTAATTGACAATCCTCTTCACAATATTGATATCATTCTTAACACTATGAACTGAATTTTTCTTATGAATTATTTTACTTTTTGAATTTATTTATGAAACAGAAAATATTGCTTCACTCCATTTCCAAGATACCATTCTCTTGTCTATCGCACTAAAAGCTTCTATACATCCGTCTATCGCAAAAGTTTCGATGACTCTCTACAACCCCACCCCTGTCCTGTCATCCTCTTAACCAAATAATGGCCGCTTTTTATACCTTTATAAAAAGAGTCATACAGGTTTATTATGATTCCTACTCACTTAATTCTGTAATTCAATATCGTAAAGCCATTGCTATTGAGAGAGGTTACAATCCTAACATAATTCATGCTGCACTATTTAAACTATAGTTTGCTCATTACCCACGTTCATTTCGATATTTTATTCTTTTCAATAAACTCCTGTTTGTAAAAAACTGAAAAACCAAAAAGAAATCCTTTCAGTGAACAGGAACTAACAGAAAACGTAAAATAGGGTTTTTTATTCAAATGATTATTGGATATTGAAACGCCACTAGCCTCTGAACTGCTGATTTCACAGTATAAATAGGGAGCTGTAGCGGGATGTTGAAAATAGTATTTGGTTATCTGCCAGTGATAAACGTTTCAAAGACATCACTATACCTCGATAACGACAAAGGGTGTCATATGATCGAGCTACGGAGTTTGAACGTGGGTGAATAATGGCTTACGTGAAGGTTTTTTTTAATCCTACAACAGCAGATCGCATTGAGGACACTATCCAGTCAGCGATGCGAGTGTGGTAGAAGTGAACACAAGAGAACCGGTCGAGATGGAAATACGGCAGTGGACGGCAACATGTTACGTCCGCACAGGATGATAGACATTTAATTCTGTCTACAATACCCTGATCCGAATGTCATTGACGGACCGTACAGCTTGATTTGGATAGAACGTTTGAGCACTGCTACAGGTGTGTTATCTACTCCAACAACTTGTCAGCGTCTGCTGCACCGTGGGTTGTATTCAAGAGTTCCTATGTACAGAATTCTTCTCGAGCAAAACCAACGGCGAGCGCAGCTACAACGGGTTTGTTAGCATAGAACACTGGCGTACCGATTTGCAGCATGTCGTCTTTTCCGATGAGTACCGCTTTAATTTGTGGAACAGACATGATCATAACCACATTAGACTGTGAACCGTTGAACGCCACCTTCTGTAGTGTGTCAACCAAAGTGACACTTCACGAACCCCAAGCGTGATGATTTGTGGCGCTATGGGGTATAATTGACAATTACATCAGCTAAGAATTCCGGGTACAGCGACCAGTACATCAGAGACTTTTCTCATCCCGAAGTTGTATCCTAATTTCAATGCATTCCTTGTGTTGTGTTCCAAAAGGACAATGTCCGTCCACATATTGCTAAGAATGGTCAAACCTTATTTTCAGTAGAACAGATACATCTTCTACCTTGCTTTGACAAATCATCGGACATTTCACCTTTTGAACATGTTTGGGATTTTGTTAGTTGGCGTCTTGGTCGTAACGCCCTTCAGTAGGAGATACAGATGTACTTTGGTTCGGACAGAAGCAATCTGGAATGGACAAGTATGGATTGAAAATCTGTTAGATTCTTTTCCACGTCCTACAGAAGCACTTATTGCCACGCATTGTGGCTGCGCAAAATGCTGATTTTCGAGTTGTAATGTTTTTTTTTGCTCTGCTTTGTAAATTTATCCCTTTATTTGTCCCGATAAAGGTCGTTGGTGGAATAATGTTCATGCAATGCTGATGAGTCTTTCGTGGTGTTGCAGTTTTTAAAAACACGAACATAGCATTGTTTTACCTTACTTTCCTATATCCAGCCTTCCCGTTGTAATAATTTATAAACAGTATTATTTCAAAATTATTTTCACTGCTGTGAATAAACTTATCTTCTCCAAACTGAAACAATCTATTGAGATTCCTAATTCCAGGAGTATCTATATAGTATTACTTGCAAGTGTGGTCTTTCCTATATTATACAAAATAAACGGCGTTTAAAACATCGAATTAAAGAATGCAAGCAATAGATAGAAACTAAAAAATTGGTCATTTGAATATTAAAAACCCATTTGACATTAACTAGGCTTAACAATTCACATAAGCGAACTTCTATGCTTGAACAGAAATTTCACAAAACATTCCACATCTGTAAAATCTCAAAAATATTGTTAAATGTGACTTCACTGATTCTTCGTTGCTTATTCATTATTCCCACATTGTCAGAGTTTTAGAAATATTATATAAAACTTCTCTTACTTGATTTCAACTAATACTTCACCATACTGCCAGTTCCTTTCTATATGAATTGCCCATTGGTTGCTCCCTGTAATATCCTGTAATTATATTAGTATTTAAACATACCCCTCAAATACTCTTCCCCTTCATACATATGGGAAAGAGTCCATCATTTTTTAACTAATGATGGTACGCTGGAGGCTACCGAAACTATTCTGAAGAAAAAAAATCTTTATGAAACGATGTTTTCTATACGTGTATTGTACTTCACTAAGTACTATTTTAATTTTTATGAAAAACACATAATATTTAATTTTTTTAATACTAAATAAGAAACTTTCTCTTTGTATTTTTTATTTAAAAAAATAATAAAAATATTTCTAAGGAAGTTAACAAAGCAGAAAAAATAAAGTTCTTTGAGAAATAAAATTTAAACAAATTTGCCATCTCAATTTTAATTATAGATCTCAATTTAGTTAATTTTTTAGGGATGGGTAAAATGAAAATGTAATTAAGTATTGTTTTATGTTTGTGCAAAATGTTAAAATAGTGAAACATTAAAAAAAAATATTTCATATTATGAAAGAAAAAAAGCTGTAATGAAATGTATATTATTAAATTGATTACAGATGCTACTTCAAATTTATAATTGTTTTTTTATTACATTCTCATTATTTGTGATTTCTCTTGAAAAAGAATTTTATTTTTATGCATTGTAAATCAACATTGATAATAAATTAATTAAAACATTAGTACAATATGCACTTTTTCAAGCTAGTGCAAAGTACACTTCATGAAATTAATAATCAATGAAATATATCTTAAATAATTAATGAGGATTTACAAATGAATGAACAATAGAACTGCAGGGATGTGGATGGTATCAATGCGGCATACAACCACGTACAAAACAGAAAAAAAGGAATTGGCCATGAAGAGAATAGTTGAGCGCTGGTTACGTATAAACCTTTTCCCCTTAGTTTTCGAGTGTGATTCGACAACGATTTTCGCTATTGCTACTTCATAACTAAGCTTTGGCTATCACTTATTACAATATATATATATATATATATATATTAGATTATTAGAAGATTATTTCGTAGTATATTTCTACAATATTTTAAATATGAATATACAAGGAATATTATCACTATTTCGAAACATAGATTTTCAAAGAGTGGAAAGGACAAGATTACTTTACACTAATAAATTACTCGAACATTTAAAAGTGGACTGCTTCAATCTTTCACAAAACCCTATTGGCTTACAGAATTTGGAAAAAATACACGTGATCAAATCATTCGAGATCACAGCTCTGGTTAAAAAAAAATGAAACTATACCATTAGAGAAAATATCTTTACACATAAAATTGCAAGAGTTCATATTTGACGAAATATAAGTATCACTTTCGATAAAAATAATTTCTAATATAAATGTCTGGTCTTGAAACCTTCAAGGGGTTCAAAGGAAAGAAATCTTTGTTTACTGTTATTCAAACGGCAGCGGACACAGTTTATGAACAGGACGTATAAATTCTCATGTATTTGTTCTTACAACGGTGACTATTACATGACCTTACTACCAGCCTGTAATATCGACTTTTTGTACCAGAAATTGTTTGGATAATTCATCCCATTTGTTTTTATTGAAGACCAGAAACAAGTTCATTTTTAATGAGTACCAAATCCCCTACTTTTAAATTTGCTGTCGAACGCAGCCACTTGGGAAATTTCTCGAGTTGAGACTAATTTTTGCCACTATATTTGTTCCAGAAGTTCTGAAATACTTTATGTTTAATTGCCAATGACAAAGTCTGGAAAGTAGAATTTCAGAAACATAAAGTTCTGGAATAGCTGTCGAGGGAGCAACCAGTGAAAAACTGACATAGTATGACGATTTGTAGGTCACTTGGATCGTTTAAAAGTGGACATGGAATTCTTCATTTCAAACAGACTTCAATTTTGAAAATAATGCAGAGGACCATTCAAATGTAAATAGCGAGTTCCTCATATATCTACGCAGATGGTATTTCACAGATTTTATGTTGCCTCTCACAGTCCACTACAATGGGTATCTAAGGGTGTGAAGAATTTTCAGATCATCCTTCATTAGACACATAATTCTGAAGCGATTGATCGTTGTTAATGAAGTATTTGGAATTGTATAACTCGTGAAATTTCTTAATTGCACCGATAAAATTTGTAACACATTCACTCACTAATTCTATTAGTGTGCCTCTACAGGCATCAAAGCCTTTCTGAGCTGCAGAAAACGTTAATGTTGACAAATGCAAAAATAATTCAAGATGAATAGGACGAATCGAAAAGCAAAAGAATATAGGGACGTAACTCTTAAGCGATTTAATATTTCTATAATTTATTTTTTTACACATAAATGCACAGGTCAGTCTTTAAAAATGGATGGCTGAGAGACAAGTTTTTTTGAAAAATCTCTTATCATCTGGGTGCCAATTGATGGTAAAACATGAAAACACTTTAAGCAACATTTCAAAAATTTTCTGAAATCGACCAAACATAATTCAAGATTTGGTATTGACGGGTTCATACTGGGTGTGACTTTAGTTAACTGAACACATATAATTAAAGCAAAATATCATTTTCCAGACGCATTATAAAAGGCATGAATTTGAACTTTTATCGAATCTGCACATAAGACAAATCGAGGTTTTTAAATTAAGAAATTGCCGTTAAATCAATCGGAATTGATGTCCACATTTTTACAAATTCTTCACTAATTTGATCGTCCCAGGTAAGTGCAAATTCCCGCATATCCTCCCACAGTATTTACATAAAAACAACACATGAGGGAGAGCAAGCCGAATGGATCATAAACCCTTGCAACGTTTGACTCGATAACTCATTAAAATTATCTACTCTTTACCTGAAGGACTAAAGTTGTGAAACAAAAGAAATTTTTATCCCAATGATAGTATTTAAGAACAACGAATCTTTCTTTTTCCTACATTATTCAGAAATTTATTCAATATTTCAGGTACATCAGAAATCCATTTACGCAAGATCAAGCCACTTCATTTAATTAATAGAGTCAATTAATTATTTAATTTCATGAATTATTTCACATTCTGATCCCCAAAAGGACAATGATCAATATAAAAATCTTCCAAGACGGATGCAGATGCCAAATAAAAATCATTCGTCTCATCCAAGGCACGTTGATGAAGTTATCTAGTAGAGATAAACGGGACAGATGACGTAGAATTAGTGATATTTTTTATTTATATTCTCTATAGGATCGTGGGAACTCTCTCCCCAGAGAATCCGCATAAAATATCTATCATCTAGATTAATCGAGACTTGTCTAAATATTTTCTATATTTCTGCACTTACAACAAGAGACAAACTTCTGAATGTTAAAAGAATTGCGAAAAATTCATGTTTTATACGTTGTCTGAGAATAATCAGTCGTTGCAAACCACGCCAGAAATAGAAACTCTATACTCAACAGTAACTTTTAATTTTGTTGTCGTACTTAAATTCTGAATTACTGCATGATGTGGTAAATAAACAAAAAGTTGGATGAACCGTTTTCGACTTGTATATGCATTCCACATGACCCAATTCCAAATAATCTTTTATGAACTATCAATAGGTTTCATGAATAGACTGTTAATTTAAAAGTCTGCTTTCTAGACAACAAATTCATTGCATGGCCAATTCTTTCGTATCACCTTATCGAAATGGATAATTTTTAAATGAAATTTTCACAACAATTCTTCTGGAACTACCTCGAAAACAATTGCGTTTAAAATGAACTTCCCTATCCTTTAATTCCCTAGAAATCTGAATCAGCTCAGGAACGCAATCCAAAGACCAAGACTAATGAAAAAAAATCTGCCTGGTACAGAATATTATTAACAGGAAAAGTACGATGACTTGATTCAAAAGAGGTAGTTTCCATAATACAGTGAAACCTGTAAAGTTGACCACCCTTGTAAGTTGACCACCTGTCTATGTTGACCTCTGTTGTCGGGAACCAAATTTATCTTTTACAAAACTGTAAGACAAACCCTTTGTAACCTGACCACCTGTCTATCTTGTATCTTGACCACTGAAATTATTCAGATTTGACTAGAACTATTCTAAAATGCCTATCAAAACCCTTTATAACTTGACCACCCAAAAAGCTAACAAATCATGAATGAAAAAAAAAGTAAATCTCCAAGTGTTTTGCTATTTTTTTTTCTTTTTAACTAGAATTTCTAAAAGGGTGAAATAGTATTAACCTGTGAAATGCTTTTAGTAATGATAGGTGTAGGGAAATAATTCAAGGCTTATCTATTCTTACACTGTTGCTCTTGTGGATTTGGCTTTTCAACCCTCTCACTCCATTCTTTGATTCTAGATTGCTTTCTTCTAATCCCCATTCTCTCATCATTCCTTCCCTTCTTTCAATAACCCCAGGTGTTAGTTGGTAAGCAGAAATATTTCCACCAGTTGCAATAGTTTGTGGCAATTGTAACAACCCAGTTAAGAAAATTATTTGTGATGAGTTACACTAGAACTGTGTTGTAGTACAGAAGGATTATTATTTTCATCCAGCAAACTTGGTGTAGAGGTAGTACAAGGCATTTATATTTTGTAATTGCTTTAACAAGGAAGATTTTGTTAACCTAAAATGGCTTCAAAAAGAAAATTAGTTGAACTTTCAAATGATAAAAAATATTAAATATTAAATTTAATTAGAAAAGGAGAAAGCCAGAGAAAATTAGTTGATAGGTATGGAATTTCCAAAACTACAGTGTCTAACATATCAAAGAATGGGGAAGAAATAACTAAATTGTAGTTAGAGAACTGTAGTGGTGATAGAAAAAGAAAATTGAGAAAAACATCAAATGAAGAAATTAATCTGGCAGTTTGGGAGTTTTTTAAGCTATCTCGTTCCAAAAGTATTCCAGTTTCAGGACCTATGCTACAAGCTAAAGCTATTGCAAATGAATTGGGAATTTCTGAATTTAATGCAAGTAATGGATGGCTAGAATATTTCAGATCAAGAAACAATATAAATTTCCGTACTCTTTGTGGTGAATCTGCTTCAGCAGATTGTAATGCTGCAGAAGACTGGAAAAAAAATTAACTGAAATTATGAAAGATTATCCTCCTAAAAACCAATTCAATGCAGATGAAACAGGGCTGTTTTTCTGTCAATTGCCAACAAAATCCCTAATCAAAAAATGAAAAATGTTTTGGAGGCAAAATGCCGAAAGAAAGACTGACTGTTTTAATTTGCTGTAGTGTCACAGGGGAAAAATGGAAACCCGTTGTAATTGGAAACGCTGCTAACCCTCGTGCTTTAAAAAAAAAAATGGTGTTAAAGTTGATATTCTACCTGTGACATGGAAATATAATAAAAAAGCCTGGATGAATTCATCCATTTTTGAAGAATGGCTTCGCGATATTAATTCCCAAATGAAAAAACAGGGTAGGAGGATAATTTATTTATTGAGAATGTATCCAGTCATTAAACTTCCAAATCTATCACCAATATTGAAATAGTATTTTTGCCTCCAAATTTAACGTCACTCGTGCAACCTTTAGATCAAGGCATTATTTGTGCAGTTAAGTTGCATTATCGTAAACAAATGTTGAAGTGCCTCATTACAAAAATTAAACACTGCAATGACGTTTCAGACTTTACTAAATCAGTAAATTTTTTGGACGAAATTTGTTGGCTTAATGATTCTTGGAAAAACTTATATTCTTCAACTATTTCCAAATCGTTTTATAAAGCAGGATTTAAAAATGTGAATGAAATATTGAACGAAGAGGCTGAATTTTGTTTGAAGAGTGATATTCAAACTTTGCCAATAAGTATTCAGCAAGAGCTGGTCGATGAAAAATCGTTTCTCTCATTTGACAATGACATCATTGTGCACGAAGAAGTTGAAGAGAATGCAGAGGACATAGCTGCTAATATCTTATCAAAGATGAAAAAACCTCTAGAAATAGAAGATAATCAAGAAGAAGACAGTGAAGAGGAGATCATTAATGAAAACACAAGGAAGACTCCTTTAACTTTTTCAGAAGCTTTAGACTGTGCACAGCAGCCTGATATTTCTGAAAAGATAATGGATCTGCATGTTTGCATTGAAAAACATTGGGCTGATATAAAGTTCAAAAACCAGCGTCAAACTACAATAACAAAGTTTTTCTTGGACAAATAGGTAATGTAAATGACAAACTTAAATATTAAAATGTGTATGTGTCTTAACATGTGATAAGAAACAAGTGTTTTTTTAAATGTTTTTTTTATAAATTATGTGTAATAACTAGTATAGTTTAAAGAATCAGTAATTGGCTGTATATTGATATATTGTTTTAAAAAAATAAATAGTAGTATATTAATTGATTTTAAAATTGATACAAAACTATTAATTCATTCTTGCAGTTAATCTTTTCTTTTATAAGGTGTTAGAAATATGCATGGTATATTTTAAAGCCCTGTCAATAAATGAAATTTTTGTGGTAAAGAATGATATGGTATGAATATTACGTTAAAAAAAATAAATTTATCATCACCCTTTATAAGTGGACCACCTCCCTAAGTTGACCACTGAAGTGTGGCACCGCAAGTGGTCAACTTACACAGGTTTTACTGTAATCCGTAAAAGACCAGAACATACAGTGAAGAGCAGAGAGGCACGCCATTAAAAAAAATCTCCTTTTAGCAATATAAAAAAAAACGTTAACTCTTAATAAAATACCGGCTACGGTGTCATACACTCACGCAGAGTTTTTTTTTTTTTTATCGGTTATAAAAAGGAAAAAAGTCGCCATATTTAGAGGATTTTTTCCTTTAATGGCAACCTAGCCTGTATTAAGTTCTTGGTTTGGCGCGGGCTTGAAAATCGCGCCAACCAAAAAGTCGCCAAACATATCTGCATGAGTGTAAAGCATCTGAAAAGAACTATGTGTCACGTTTGATGTTATTATTCATTTTACGAAGTAAAAGTGCCGAATCTCACGTCAGAATTAAAATGGGAAGTGAAATTTAAGTCTAACTCCCATTCGTTTTCAGCATTAAAATAACCGAAACACGTAATCTGTATTTTAGAACTTTGCCTTACCAAGTCTAATCAGCGCTTTCAATTTTCGATTATGAAAAATGCATCACTACCATTACCCAGTAAAGCACGCCATTTTATAAGATTACCCACTGAGTCAAAAACATTAATTATTGCTGTAATGTTTTTTTGCTTATTTCCGTATTAATGTAATCCCGACACAGAATTATAAAGGTGATAGCACAAGAAGTTTGATTAAATTATTCATTTGGTCTCGGCTGAAATTCCGTTGCGTTCGGTGAAAGCGGAGCATTCGGTGTCTGAATTACACTGTCTGCCAAGACTTGTAGTTTCTTTAAACATTCAGCCGGGTAGTGAGGTTTACACCACACTTTACATTATTTTAAATTCCTATAATTTTTAGCATTGTATACATATAAATAACTGTTACAACGCCATCTGTTCCTTTCAATCAACTCTATTCTTTTATATACATGAACTGCAAGGATTCATGACATCTTTACATTGGACGTGATTATTTTTATACAGAACAAATATCAATAGCAGGAGCAATGTTTTGGCCACAGTTTTCATTATTTCCTTTACATATTCTTCTTTTGAAGTATTCTAGCGTGATATTTCAAGAATGATAATAATTTCTCAAGTATTCACATTTTGACATCTTCTTTCCCACAGATTATTCTTTTGAAGTATTCTAGCGTGATATTTCAAGAATGATAATAATTTCTCAAGTATTCACATTTTGACATCTTCTTTCCCACAGATTATTCTTTTGAAGTATTCTAGCGTGATATTTCAAGAATGATAATAATTTCTCAAGTATTCACATTTTGACATCTTCTTTCCCAACTGTGTATTTTTATCTGATTTCTCTATAACTAATAAACTATTAATAATGCAGAATATTCGCAAACATTATGCTTATGTTAACATAATGAACTCGCACGTTACTTTATGGCAACTACACTTTCTAGAACAGACTGTGCAGAATCCTAAATACAAGGCATCCCTATTATTTTATTTATTAAGGCATTAATGAACTTTCACTTAATTGAACATAGCTCCTCAAACACACGGTAATGTTTTTTCATAGGTTGAATCAGAAAATGGAAGACACTTATAAATTTCAAGGGCGCAGTTTATAGATGCTGAATTCGAACACTGTAACATTTGGCAATCTGTTAAACTCGCATTGCAATTCACATTAGATTTAAATAAGTCTTAAAATGATAATAATTTCTCTAGATTACTATTAAATGAGGGATATGTAAGTTTTGGTAGCTTTACTTCTGGTATTTGGGACATTAAAAAGCTAGTATTTTGACTCGTTTTTAACACATTGACAGCCATACATGGCGATGAAGTGGATTTTTTGGTCAACATTTACAAAGCGGTTTTCAGTGTTTATCGAGTCGGTATACAACTCACAATAGCGGCAATGTTTGTTAATTTGATACATTTTTAGTTACAAAATATAAAATTTAGTTATTTATAGACGTTGAATAACAAACCGAAATCACTAAACATGCATTGGGGATCAGGGGTTTATATTGAAATACATCGTAATAAATTAGGAATAGTCCCGTTTAATAGCAATAAATTGTCTTTAGAGAAAATATTGATGACGCCATATGTATTCGTGTGATGTGACGCTCTTGGAAATATTTCTGGCAACCATATTCATGTGTCCTAGCTGTCCAAATGTGAAAGTAAATTTTGAAGTTTTCAGATTAACAAATAACCAACGACTGTCAAGTTTATTCTCAATAATTGCCTGCTTTTCAACATAGATATATCAATATTATTTTCTTCTCATTGAGAAAACAACGAATCAAAATCTTCATTTTCATTTTCATTTAATCTCTAATTATTTTTCAAATAATGTAAGTTGACTAGAAATAACATCAATAATACCAAAAGTAATCTTGTTTTCTAATTTCGTAACATTCGATTTTAATACCTTATTTTAAAAATTAACAATGCTCTATAATGAGCAACAGTATTAATAAAAGAAGAAAAAAACAATAAAGATGACTCATCAAACAATAAAGATGACTTTTTGAAATAAAGCAGCTTCTCGATCCAAGTAACATTTCACAATGTACGGAAACAGTAACCGGATTATGGGGGTTCGGCATAAAACAATATTTAATTTCCTTTCACTCACATTTAAATATTACTCTAGTTTCTGGCTAGAAGAACCAATAATTGTGAGCACTGTTTGCACATTAACTTTGTTTACACTCCTAAATTCCTCATACACCTAAAAAAATTGAACGGCATCAAATAGTAATAGATTCCTTTTGGTTTACAAAATTTGGAATAATACACGTCATCAAATGAAGGCGCTTACAGCTCTGGTCAGAAAAACTAAAACGTTGCCAATCCAGAAAATAAATTTACGCATAAAATTGTAGGAGTTTAGAATGTTAACCATGATTTCTAAAATATAAACGAAAACTATCAAAAATAAAGGATAGACTTTTCTATTCGTTTAAAAAATTAATTTTTATTACACAACCAAAATAAGTTTTTTTTTCTTTGAAAAAACAGCATTCTGCAGCTTAGTTCATTTGAAAAAACCATCTATATTTATTTAAAATTTTCATATCTTTATAATT
Organism: Maratus michaelseni; assembly: GCA_963931845.1. NCBI lineage: Eukaryota > Metazoa > Arthropoda > Arachnida > Araneae > Salticidae > Maratus > Maratus michaelseni. Next base: position 219,791,311 of record OZ007593.1, on the reverse strand, counting down.
ATGTCAAAGACTAATTAAAAGTATATTTTAAATTGTAAAAATAAACTTAAATTTAATAAATTAATTATGTTTTTGTTTCTGAATTTTGTTGAATAATTTTTGAAATTGTCTGTCAACTACTTGCATAATTAAATTATCTAATTAAATTTGAAAATTTTAATTAACACTCGTTTCTTTCAATTGTTACCGTACAAAATAATAATTTTTAGGATTGATGGAAACAGGAAGTAAAAAGAAAGAAAAAAAAACTCTGGAAATATTTTGACAAAATACCTCATATTTTATAATACGTTGGGGAACAGTAAATTATTTAGAATGTAAATTATGTATAGTTGGCTAATTTACTAGTTATATTTTAAAATGTTGTATGTTTAAAATATATGCATCAGGGATTCTTTTTATTCCATTTTATCAAAACTTAACGATAGGTTTTAAAATGTGAAACTTTTTATGTAATTGATAGTACATTTCTTAATTAAAATGTCAGTTAGAATTTGTACAAAATAATTGAGAAATACTGCACATTAAAGAAAAAAATACTTGTGGAATTCTTTACATTTCTCGTCGTCTGTCTTTTGAAAAAAAAATCAGAATAAAATGGGAATTTTTCAGAAAATACTCCCTGTCTCTCTCTGTATAAATATATACAGAGAAAGAGAGAGTGACAGAGATTATTATGGTCTTTTCTATGTAATTTTATAAATAATTTGTTAAAAAGATTTTATTTTTATAAATTTAGTGTTATTGTTTTATGGGTGGTCATTAATAATTAAAGGATAATTATGATATTAAAAATTTAAATAATTGAATTTTTTGTATAATACTTAATTAGGGATATTAGATTCTAAATGAGAATTGAGTAATTTAATTCCAATTAAATTAAATTGATTTAGATATGAAAATAAAAATTATAAATCAATTTTGAAATTATTTATTAGTTATGCACATAATGTTTGGAAGTATTGAATATAATTAAAAATAGATAATGAATTAAAATATGAAACCATTAAAATGGATCACAGTTTGTGTAATTACTAAAATAGGTGTAAAAAAATTAAAAGGTTCTAAAACATTAAAAACATTTCAAGATGTTAAAAACATCCATCGGAGTCCCGAGAGCTTTCAACCAGAATACCTGGCCATCATCAGAGGGTGGAAATGAGAAAAATTTCTGTAACGTCCGGAATGTAAGCTGTTTAAATAGTAGAAGGCGAAACAACATATGGAGAAGGGGGGAAGGGGGAAAGGACTAATCTACTGAGCGAGGTGGGTTATCCAACCCAAATTTACCATCCACATCAAGTAGATTATACCAGATTTTTGGCACGTTGTATTACAACATATCATTACACGATCTTCCACCACTTGTCAGGATTTCCACTGACTCCCTTACAATACATGTATTATAGTCGTTCATTTGCGAGATAATCTTTACTTTACTAAAATAGATATCAATTTCTGTTTTTAAATTTAACCGTGAAAGTGCAGTAGATGGCTTTCCCTTTTCTATGTCTGACTTATGCTCCCTTATGCGGTCTTGTAATTTCCTAGTTGTCATACCTATGTATGTAAATACTTCATTTTTATTTTTACATTTAAATGGGATGATATAGATTCCTTCTTTTTTCATGCATATTTATGAGGTCAATTTTTCTGTGTACTAGATTTTGTAATTTTGTTGGAGGTTTGGCGATTAATGTTATGTCATATTTCTTTAAAGCATACCGGACTCTTTCATAGAGATGGGGGATATAATCTATACTACAAAACCTTGAAACTTGTGTTTTATTCCTGGCCATTATTTTACCGTTATTAAAGTCATAAATTACTTTGTTAATAAATTTCATTGAGTACCCATTCTGGGTTGCAATTTCCTTAACTGTGGTTAGTTCTGCGTTTATATAATTTTGTGAACTTACGTTAAATGCTCTTCTGACATAAAAGTTATATGATGCTTTCTTATAATTAAATGGTACTATACTGTTATTAGATATTGTATTGTTGGATCAGCATGGTTTCCTGTAAATATTTCTGTCCAAGCAATGTGTTATGTTATTCCTAATTTGTTCAACATCCAGAAAAGGTAATGACCCGTTTTTCTCTATTTCCATTGTAAACTGTATTCTGTTGTCTAAACTATTGGCATGTTTTAAGAAATTTTCAAGATTTGAGATTTCATGCTGCCAGATTATGAGTATGTCGTTGACATATCTAATCCATAAATCAGGTTTTTAATCGGAGGTGGAGATAATCTGTTCTTCTAATGGTCTCAGTTTTAGTTCAGCTAATAATCCGGAGATTGGGAGGCCATAGGGGCTCCTTCAGTTTGCTTATAATAATTCCCATTAAAAATAAAAACATTGTTATTAGTAATTAAATTTAAACTGGATATAAGAGTATTTTTAATGTTATCGCCATACATGGGGTTATTACTGATATGATCTTCAATAATATTTCTGACTTCTTGTACATTAATTGAGGGGTATAATGACTTGATAGCAAAACTCGCAAGTATAGTATGGTCTTCAATTTTCAAATCTTTGATTCGTTTGATTAAATCTATGGTAGAGTTGATTGCATATTTAGTGGGGGGTAACATTGAATTTAATAGTGGAACAAATGCTTTCTCAATTGAATAAGTTGACGCTGAACGTTTTGAAACAATAGGTCTAAGAGGGAGATCATGTTTATGGTCTTTCAAACGACCTACTACGCGGGGGGTGGTTGCGGTTTTGTTAATCATAAGTTTAACTTTTATTTCACTAGGCCAAGTTCCATGTTTTATTATTTCAAGTGTTTTTCTGTTAATCGTTAAGTTAGGATCTTCTTTCAGTTTTAAACAATTCATTTCACGAATACAATTCTCCATTTTGGCAATGTAATCTGCAGTACGAAAGACTGCAAGTTTATTTGATTTATCAGTTTGTATAATTGTGACTTCCTGATTATTTTTAATTTGTTTGATTATACTTTGATCTTTATCGTTCGTAACCCTCGGTATCTTTAAGTATTTCTGAACATTATTGAATAATAAGCTTCTGACTTCCTCTTTTTTATTCAAAATAAGTTTATTCAATATTTCATTATTATTCAAGGAGGAGCCCCTATGGGCTCCCCCATCTCCGGATTATTAGCTGACTAAAACTGAGACCCTTAGAAGAACAGATTATCTCCACCTCCGATTAAAAACCTGATTTATGGATTAGATATGTCGACGACATACTCATAATCTGGCAACATGGAATCTCAAATCTTGAAAATTTCTTAAAACATGACAATAGTTTAGACAACAGAATATAGTTTACAATGCAAATAGAGAAAAATGGGTCATTATCTTTTCTGGATGTTGAACTAATTAAGAATAACATAACACATTGCTTAGACAGAAATATTTACAGGAAACCATGCTGATCCAATAATACAATATCTAATAGCAGTATAGTACCATTTAATTATAAGAAAGCAGCATATAACTTTTATGTCAGAAGAGCATTTAACGTATATTCACAAAATTATATAAACGCAGAACTAACCACAATTAAGGAAATTGCAACCCAGAATGGGTACTCAATGAAATTTATTAACAAAGTAATTTATGACTTTAATAACGGTAAAATAATGGCCAGGAACAAAACACAAGTTTCAAGGTTTTTTAGTATAGATTATATCCCCCAACTTTATGAAAGAGTCCGGTATGCTTTAAAGAAGTATGACATAACATTAATCGCCAAACCTCCAACAAAATTACAAAATCTAGTACACAGAAAAATTGACCCCATAAATATGCATGAAAAAGCAGGAATCTATATCATCCCATTTAAATGTAAAAATAAAAATTAAGTATTTACTTACATAGGTATGACAACTAGGAAATTACAAGACCGCATAAGAGAGCATAAGTCAGACATAGAAAAGGGAAAACCATCTACTGCACTTTCACGGTTAAATTTAAAAACAGAAATTGATATCTATTTTAGTAAAGTAAAGATTTTCGCGCAAATGAACGACTATAATACATGTATTGTAAGGGAGTCAGTGGAAATCCTGACAAGTGGTGGAAGATCGTGTAATGATATGTTGTCATACAACGTGCCAAAAATCTGGTATAATCTACTTGATGTGGATGGTAAATTTGGGTTGGATAACCCACCTCGCTCAGTAGACTAGTCCATCCCCCTTCTCCCCTTCTCCATATGTGGTTTCGCCTTCTACTATTTAAACAGCTTACATTCCGGACGTTACAGAATTCTTTCTCATTTCCACCTTCTGATGATGGCCAGGTTTTCTGGTTGAAAGCGCTCGGGACTCCGATGGATGTCTATGGATTAACATCTTGAAATGATTTTAATGTTTAAGAACCTTTTAATTTTTTTACACCTATTTTAGTAATTACACAAACTGTGATCCATTTTAATGGTTTCATATTTTAAATTTTACACAAAGGTGAATTTTGTTCCAATTTTAGAATATTTTTCTATTTATGAAATGATAATGAATTAGTTAATTAAATTTTTGAATATTTGTATTGATCTATATATTTTTTATTTTATAATTATATTTTGATTTTAAAAATAAACTGATTCAATATACTTTCTGTACTTATATATATATATATATATATATATATATATATATATATATATATATATATATATATATATTACTTATTTTAAAATATAGATATTGATTGAAGAAGTTTATTTGAGGAAGCATACTTTCTTGTAATTTCAATAAACTATAGTGGAAGGTAATGTTCTACATATAGGTCTTTTTACTGACGGAAGTTAATTTCACAAGTTTTTCAAATAATTGTGTGTCTCAAAGTTAAATATGTTTTTATAATTAATTACTGAGTTTCTACTTGTAATATTTATTGTTTAATATACTTTATTATTTTTCTATATATTTTAATGTCTCACATTTAAATTACTGTAACCGTGGCTATATCCATGTTCTTCACGTGCGTATTTCAAATGCTTATGCTGTGTAGCTGTATCTCGTATAAAGCAAGGATCACCCAATTGGAGCACCAACCAGAAATTGACAAAAGTGTTTTATCTCCGAAAGAAAAATACCCCCTCCACCATCTAGCGAAAACCCAGCCAAGGCGACCAGCCGGAAACAGCAGGCGATTGTTTGACTAACAAAAGCACATAGAGAGTAGTACAATCGTAACAAAAACAAAAAAGTGAATTCCACAAACAAGACCAAAGACAGTTACAAATGTCGACGAAAAAAAAAAAGAAGAAAAACAAAATTTAAAGTCCAGTAAAATTACACAGGATACACGGCTTAAAAGTAACACTACAACTGTCAGATAATAAATAAACCCAAGAAAACTGCAAAGATTCATCTTTAAAGTCATTAACAGTTACAATGACTTTAACCTAAAATAAAAATTGAAACTATCAGAAGTGAAATGAATAACAAATTTAATGTCTTTCACAAATATGTTACAAATGATTGTAACTCATTAAAAAACATGCTGACGCTATACATGCTAATAACATTAAATGTCCAGTAAAATAAAACAAAGTTCCTTTGCTACAAACTAAAAGTTCTTGAAGCAATGCCAACAATAGATAAAATCAAAACTTATAGCGAAAGAATGAATACGGTTCATTTAGTTTATTGTAATTATCGCATAATTTTCTGTAATTTGAACATGTAAACAAAAATTTTGTCAAATTACGACGTAAGGTAGAATGCTTATCAAATTTGAATTGGTGAAACATATGCGGGCAATTTCCAAAAAGATAATGCATGACATCTTCCTTCTCACCGCAGCTGCATCGATTACTAGTAAATCTGCAGATCAGGAGCCTCAACGTCAGCTGTGAAAGTCATTGTTTTTTAATCTCAATTTTCATATTATTTAGCATCTTACAATCCGCATTTTTTTTTATATTGCATACATATTTATTGGCATATAAAATACTTCGGTGGTTTCAGGTATTAGAAGCGTTAAATTAAAACGGTTTATGCAATGATATTCTGAAATTTTTATCAACTTCTTATTCTTGTATTTTTTAGATAAAAAAATCATTTCTACAGAGGGGCGGAGCCCGCCTGAACTTCCCGTAATCTTATTAAATTTATACCCGTGATTTCCTATTGATTGTGTGATTGTTTCTAGTATATCTTGAATTTCGTTCTACACACTGGTTTTATAAGGATAAGCAACAAATTCGAAAATAATTTCACGTTATCCTAATACTCAAATAGCAATATTTACTTATTTGCCAAACAAGAAACGCCAGCATGTGCTGGATAATTGAATAATATCTCATTTACAAAAGCAAAATATAAAATGTAAACTGAATCGACTATTTTCACTTATATCTATTTTAGAAATCTATCGTTATTACATTTTTTGTTTCGAAAAAGCAATTTTGATGGTCATTCTAAAATATTTATTTTATCTAAGTACATCCTGATTTAACTGGATGGCAATAGAATACGAAAATCTCCCCAGAATAGGCATATTTGGAAACTTTTGAACGTACTGGATTCATTCGTAATCGAGCCCACTGCTAATTCACAAAATTGCTAACGATTTAGCGCTATAAAATATTTTTCGTGATAGTTTTTATGTTTTCAGTTTCCAGTAATTGTAATATTTCAAGATCGTTTTAATACTCTAATTTCTATAGATTAACGAACTAGATGTACCAGTGATTTTGTCCTATATATTTTTTAAATTATATTAACATTTCAACTACGAAATATCCACATTTGTTCCAGAAAATGAATACTACCTCATGTAAGAAATATACATATACATATGTAAACTCATACTACGAGGCTCGAATCCATATTACGCATTCAATGTTTTTGAAATTTTCCTTTTTGAAAAAAACTATTTCATTAATCATTCTATAGTAGTTAAACGGCAACTTCTATCAAAACAAATTCTTTTTTATGCTAATAGAATATGAAAATCATCTGAAAATAATGTATTTTGCTAATAAAGTACTGTAGCAAAAGTGGGAGTTACTTGAATTTTATTATTTTGACATTCTTTGAAATAGGGTTGCTCAGCAACTGATAAATTAAACAGAAAAGTAAAAAGAAATACATTTTAAAATTTGTAAAAATTATGAAAATAAAAGCTTTATATTTCCCGAACAGATGCAAAAATGTTTCCAATAATTTAAAGAATTTATTTCTAAATTATAATAAATGTATCGGCTAATTTTCAAAGTTATTGTATATATTTTAAACCTTCATATCAAAAATTTAACATCCATTATTCAAAATGTTCATTTCAGTTAAAAATGAAATTGGAAAATCGTCTGCATCCCCATAAAAAAGCATTATGATTTAAAAATAAATATTCTATTTATTTTCAAACGAATTAACCAAATGTAACAAAAAACTATACAGCTAATTCCGGGTACTTCACCAACATACTTACCAAAAATCACCCTAATCGGATCATTTTTGTGGCAGTTATCCCGAAACAGACAGGCAGACAGACAAGAAGACAGACGGAAACCAAAAACTTTTCGCGTTTCCACAGTGGGCCTTCACTGACGTTTCGGCAATTAGCTCTTTTACCTATTTTTTATAGAAACTCAGGGAAAGCACCGTGTCCAGACGCATAGCACAGTAAGACTTGTAGGGTACACAAAAAGTCTGTATTAACCCTATTTAATATTCTATATGTGTCTCTGGCAACTGTACTGTTAGACCAAGAGTTTTGTCAAGAATTCCTGGAATTTCTCTTGCACCAAAATTCAGGGACAGTCATTACCTAGTCGAATTCAACAGTCGTAATAACAGACATAGCCAACAAATCGACCCTCTATTTTACACTATCTAGGGAATGTACCCAACTGCCAGTTTGGGATTTTGTCGAGAGTGGTGTCGTTAGAAAGCTCTTGCGATCAAGGAAATGTAGCTTTCCAATGACACCGCTCTCGGCAAAATCCCGATCTGGCAGTTGGGAACATTCCCTAATAAGTCCAACGTGGGCATTAATCCATCCAACCATGATTTTCTTATCTGTTCTCTGAAGTCTCTCATAGATTCGGAGTTGAATCTCGTTAGTTAGTATAAGACCAGAGAGCACCTGCACTACAGACAAACTGTCTGTGTAAATAGGAAAGACTTTGTACCTTTATTGCACACACCAGTCGATCGCAGCCTCTAAAGCCGCCAATTCAGCCTGATATACTGAGTTATTTTTCGTTATGTACTGAGTTATACTCGTGTAAACCAACATGATATGGGAATAAATTCAATTTTTTATTCATTTTTCATCTGTTTTATATAATTTTCACTTTTTCAAAATGCAATATATTTGGCAGAATTATAATATTCTTAGCAAATCAGCCAGTATATTCTGTAAAATGTTGCATTTTCATTTGAGATGTGAATTGTACTGCCAAACTGAAGATTACTCATGGTCGCATGTCTGTTTCTCTTTTCCATTTTAATTTCATTTGATATCTAGATTCCATTTCTTATTTAAATTGTGATTGGTTTTTATTTATCTTACTTATCTGGCATCTTTTATAATTTTATATATTTATTATTGTTTCTGCTTTTCTCTAAACCTATTATGTTTGTATTACTAGGTCATCTCTAAACTGGAGTTTCTGTAATTTATTGTTTGAATTTGTTATTCTTTATACAGTTGCAACATTACATCTTTAAATTGGCGTTTGGATCAGAACTTGATGGTAGAACTTGTTTGATGTACTTTGATTTCAAAGGTGTAATATATATATATAACTATATATATAATGTATTTTAGTTACCTGTTTCACCACTGGATGATACGTTTGAAATGATGATGGGTGATAAAAAATATTTGAAATGCTGATATATGAAAACGACAATTTAAGATTGTATGTAATGATTTTGACGTTTATTATTTGCTAGCATTATCTACATATAAGAAAATACTTTATGGACCCATTAATCAGTATATCAAGTGGTATGTGTGAAACATTTTTAAGAAAGGAACACTTTAGAATAGCAAACGAAGACGGACGGCTCTTGTACACTTGCGATTTTTTATACAGACATTTAAAAATCCCATGATATGCTGTTTGTGCATCTCGGAATATATTTCTTTGGGAAATTCAGCTTTAATGCGCATTCTGAAATAAATCGTGACTTGCAGCATTTGTTTAACGGATCATTTCCCGTCCTGTATGAAATTTATAGAAGAACATTTATTAAACAAAATTATTATTATTACACAATTTAAAGAATTTTCTGTCGCAAAAATTAGAGATGTTGCTTTTCTTTAAGGTGCTTCCCCAATGTACACATGGCACTGAATCAGTTTTACACAAAACAGTCTAACAAGACCGATGATGAGAGAAGATGTGAATTCATACAAAATAATCAATTTAGGTTGATTATGTAGTGCGATGTCCTTATATGTCACACATTAATTATGGTTATGAATGGGTCCCGTTAGGAGAAAACATGCCTCATTTATCAATATTTTTTTAACACTCAATTTTTGCGCAATCCTTTAGGCGAAAATCCCATTTAAAATTTTCATACACGCACAATACAACAATCTTGGAATTAATATTTGTCATCTGTTAAAGAATCGTCGTCGTGTTTTAAATATTGTACAACATTATTAGGCTAAAAACAGAAATTTGTAAATTAAAATTCATTCCAGTATTTTATCATGATTAGCTTATAATAAATACTATTTAAATTTGGAGTAGTAGCTGTCATATTTTTAATTTTGTACATTCAATATTTTGTAATATTTTCACAAAAGTTATTTTTCTTAAAAACCAGATCAATCAAATCATTATAACATATTCAAAAAATGTATCCTTATGTTAAAATAGGAAATTATATCTTGTTAGTAAATACATTATTGCATACCCTTTTTCATTAATATATTAAATGCAAGATTTTAAATGTAAAAAGATCCTATGCACAGTAATCAAAATTAAATTAAATTTGCAAATGAATAAAATGTCAAAATGCTCAGAGAACAACAAAAACTTTACCTTAGATATATTAAAAAGCATCTATAAAGGCAATAATCTCCTTCTGTCTTAAAAATTTATTATAAATTTATCAATTTATTGTTGTGTTTTTTCTTCTTCTCTGTATCAGAGAAAAAAACTGTATTTTAAAAATTACTATTCTGCTTTTTGAGTCTTGTAATAAAATATATTTAATTCTTTTTTTTTTTTCATTATTAAGGATTTCAGAACGTTGCTTTTTATTTTAGTACGAAAATGAAATACAATATTCTTTGTTATTCCGGATGAATAAATTCTGTTTTAGATGCATTTTCCTAATAAATAAAAATCTAGTATAATTTAATTTCCATTAATTATATCACAATTAATACTTCTCAAAGATTATTGAGAAAAAATATTTTAAATATTGTATATCTATTTTATGGATTACTTTTGTTTCCATATTTGCCGGTACAGAAAACATGTAAAACAATAAGAAAGGGGATCGGAGGGGTGCTAAGCAAAGGTCAGTCTTAGCCATATCATATATTCTAATACGAGCAAATCTTGTGGGTGGTTATATATATATATATATATATATATATATATATATGCAAATTTTATCTTAAAAAAGGCTCTAACTATTTTGACGAAATTTTGTATCCTACCATTTTGAGGCACCAGAAAACCATTGGGCTAGGTCACATTTTCGAGAAAATTCGATTAGTGGGTTATTTTGGGTCATTTTGGGTTATGGTCAAGCTAATTGTATCTAAAAAAAGGTTCAAACGATTTTGACGAAATTTCGTATCCGACCATTTTTCGGCACGAGAAGACTATTGGGCTTGGTCACATGTTCGAGAACTTTCGATTAGTGGGTAATTTTTGGGTCAACGCGGGTCAAATTAATTTTATCTAAAAATCGGCTCTAACGATTTTGATTAAATTTTGTATTCTACGAGTTTCGGGCATGAGAAAATCATTGGGCTAGGTCACATGTCTGAGAAAATTCGATTAGTGGGTCAGTTTTGGGTCATTGTGGGTCAAGCTAATTTATCTAAAAAGCGGCTCAGACTATTTACACTAAATTTTGCATCCTATGGTTTTTTGGGCACGAGAAGACTGTTGGGCTAGGTCACATGTTCGAGAAAATTCAATTAGTGTGTCATTTTGGTCATGGGTCATTATCGGTCAAGCTATCTTATCTTAAAAATGGCTCAGACTATTTACAGTAAATTTTGCATCCTATGGTTTTCGGACACGAGAAGACTGTTGAGCTAGGTCACATGTTTGAAAAAATTCAATTAAAGGGTCATTTAGGTCATAATATTTGAACTCAAATTTAATTTCGACCGAGCATAGCTCGGTCTTCCCTGCTCGTTGCTATAGACTGAGAAAATGACTTCTTTTACAGGGAAACGGTAAAGAACTTGCATTGTTACCTCGGCCGGACCACGCGGACCTAAGCCAAAGCTCTTCATTTGAGGCCACTGGGTTGTGTGCGATCTAAGGACAGCAAAGGAAAAACGCCTGCCTACTACACGTAGACACGCCAGGATAAAAGATAATACCAACACAGAATATATTCTATCTAAAAATGGAATCCATAAAAAGAAAATAAAACATATTTTATACTGGAGTGTATGATGCATTTCTTATAAGTCTAAACTCGGGAAAAAATTATTTTATTTAAATTATCATTCTGCTTTACGAGTTTTCATAAGAAATATTTGAAAACAATATGTTATAATTACTTTTATAATTCTGAGACCGCTGATTTTCATTATTGTAAGAAAATTAAATACATTTAGATTATTAAATAAATAAATTGACATCAAACATATTTTCCTGAAAAAAATATTTTGGATATTTCATTTTGGTTATCAACATCACAGAAAATGCTTTTACAGATTATCGTGCACAAATACTGTGAGCAAAGTGCATCTATTGAATGACATAAGCATGTACAATAAACTCACCGAATAACATAATGTGAAAAAAATATATAAATTTTTACAAATTTTTTTAAAAATAAATTTTGAATCTACATTTTATGAAATATCAAAACTCTTAGGAAATAATAAAAATTTTATCTTAAATCAATTAAAAAATATTTTAAGCTTGTCTTAATATACTATACATTAAAATTTTATCATCAGATATCATGAAGGTATTCAATCATGATTTTCAAATATGGACTCCAAACAAGAAAAAAATTATAAACAATTTTCGTCTTTTATAATATTTTAAGATGTCTGATTTTTCATTCATATATATTTATCTATCTATCTATCTATATATATATATATATATATATATATATATCCAGTTTCATGAAAATATCATTAATTTTTTCAATAATTAGTTTCGTTATCGTCCCCATAAAAATTATTTTTAGATATTTTTAAATATCACAAATGGTGGCATGGTAGTATCCGCTAAATAATTTTTTTTGTTTATATATATTTATTGGTAACAGAAAATGTACATACAATAAAAGGGAGAATGTTCCAAAGGAAGACATATGCCTAATCCTACAACACGCATACACGCCATAATAAAATATAATGTCAATGGGGAATATACTCTACATATAAATAAAACCAATTGCAAAACTTTACGAAATTAATGGAGATTATATTGGAATAATGACATTTTATGCGAAAATGAAATTTTCTTTCGTAGTGATACTGATAATATAAGAAAAGATAGTCACATCAATTGGTAGAAATCTTTTATTATTTTATATTTATTTAAATATTTTTAACCAAATTTGTAATAAAATGTACATTATGAAATGTTTTGTTTATCACTGAATTATGTAATATCATTTTAACACATTCGAGCACAGTTGAAAAGGGTTTATAAATTAGGTTTATCTGTCTTCCTGGACATTTTCTAACTTTCGTCTCTATATTCGCATTGTCATGTATATTTAAAATATTTTTTAAAGTTTTCTAGAAAATATTCCGTAATTAAAATGAAGCATGAAACATCTAAAGTTCGTTTACAGAGCGAAACAGAATAATTATGTTAAATTGAATAATGTCTAATTATTAAAACGAGGAGGGAAGACCGAGCTATACTCGGTCAAAATTAAATTTGAGTTCAAATATCATGACCCATCACCAAAATGACCCACTAATTGAATTTTCTCGAACATATGACTTAGCCCAACAGTCTTTTCGTGCCGGAAAACCATAGGATGCAAAATTTAGTGTAAATTGAGCCGCTTTTTAGATATTGACCCACAATAAGCCAGAAATGACCCACTAATCGAATTTTCTGGAACATGTGACCTAATCTAATGATTTTCGCGTGCCCGAAACTCGTAAAATACAAAATTTAATCAAAATCGTTAGAACCGTTTTTAGATAAAATTAATTTGACCCGCTTTGACCCAAAAATGACCCCCTAATCGAAAGTTCTTGAACATGTGACCCAGCCCAATAGTCTTCTCGTGCCCGAAAATAGTCGAATACAAAATTTCGTCAAAATCGTTTGGACCGTTTTTTAGATACAATTAGCTTGACCATGACTCCAAATGACCCAAAATGACCCACTAATTGAATTTTCTCGAACATGTGACGTAGCCCAACAGTCTTCTCGTGCCCGGAAACCATTGGATGCAAACTTTAGTGTAAATTGAGCCGCTTTTTAGATCTTGACCCACAATGACCCAGAAATGACCCACTAATCAAATTTTCTCGGACATGTGACCTAGCCCAATGCTTTTATCGTGCTCGAAACTCGTAGGACACAAAATTTAATCAAAATCGTTAGAGCCGTTTTTTAGATAAAATTAATTTGACCCGCGTTGACCCAAAAATGACCCACTAATCGAAAGTTCTCGAACATGTGACCCAGCCCAATTGACTTCTCATGCCCGAAAATGGTCGGATACAAAATTTCGTCAAAATCGTTTGAACCGTTTTTTAGATACAATTAGCTAGACCATGACCCAAAATGACCCAAAATGACCCACTAATCAAATTTTCTCGAGCATGTGACCTAGCCCAATGGTTTTCTGGTGCCCCAAAACGGTAGGATACGAAATTTCGTCAAAATCGTTAGAGCCGTTTTTAAGATAATTTTTGCATATATATATATAAAACCACCCACAAGATTTGCTCGTATTAGAATATATGATATAAATCGTATGTTGTCAATTAAACATGTTATATACAGTATTGTAGTACCTTTTATAAAATACTTTTCATACTTTAAGTTTTAAGGGAAATTATTATTGGAAATACATTTTTATGACATAATTTTTTTTATTTGAAATAAAGCGTAATTCATATATATGTTACGGTCAATATTAATCCGTCCATTATTAATAATAACCGGTTATTATTAATAATGGCTTGTGCATTTATAATTTACGTCAGATAATTTCAATACGTTAAAATTTGTAGTGAGTTATTAAGTTAAGCACTTCTAATTGTGTTAATAAAATGTAACGCTTGGGAGTTTTAGTAATTGAGAAATATAAATGACTTCAGTTTGTCTCTGAGTACATTTTTCGTTTGACTGCGTTACAGAATATGTTCCTAAAACAGCTAAATTCGCTGAAATGAAACATATTTTGTTACAATTAGCAAGACATTTCAAGATTTTGAGCAAAAAACTACTGGCATAAACAGTGATAATTTGATGATAATTCTGAGCTAATACGGATAAATACAGATTAAAGTCCATATTCAATTCAGTTGGAGAATGTGAGTCCTGGTGTTTATTTGGAGCAATTGCATGTATTAAATGACAACATTATATTGTACTTGATAGTACAATTTCACTATATCTTGTACATTTGATTTTACAAAGGCATAGACAAACACGTATGCGTACAATGTGTACAAATATTTTTTATTAATAATAATATTTAAAGGATGACAATAAAATATTAACAGATAAATAATGGTACTATTACTTATTACTCATATATGGCTGTGTACAAGATATGTCACTATACTTCAAATAGATAACCTGTTCTTTCATAGCCCAATATATCTCGCACGACAAAATTAAAAATATTTACTGTATCTGCTAAGAAATATTTTTAAAATACAATATTTCCATTTTTGTATACCATTGTAACAGAATAAAAAAACTTTTAAAACATTTTGAAAATCATTCTGTGAAGGATTTAGATTGTTATGCAGCTAAACATACTCTGTGATTTTTACATTTTACAACAATTTAAATTTTGATATTCATCAATCAGCATAAAAAATATCTCCTCGAAACATGTAACCACACAAAACAACTTTTTAAACACAAATGTTTTTATGAAATAACTGAAATGCTAAGTCAATTCACATAAATGTTATGCAGAATGATTTTGTTTTTTGAAGTAAACAGCTGCTTCTGACAACTTAATTATAAGAACTGCTTCTTTTCATACATAAAATAACAAAAAAAAACATTTTTAAAATTTGTCGTTTATGAATTTAACAAAAAGAAACATTTATTTCTTTAAACAAGTAAATAAAAGGAAAATAATAAAGTAAAAAGTAAAAGGTAATTTATTATTTGAGAAAAAGAAGAACAAATTTACTTTTTGATGCTAATTATTGTTTTGTTTTCTTTATTTTTCGCAAGAGCTGATAAAAGGAAAGTCTGTCAAATGTTTCTTTATTGTTTTTCAATTATATTTATTGTGAAATCGAAAATTCACACGAAGCATATTTAAAACAAAATTTTTGATTTGCTTTATAGAATGGAATATGCATTTATGTTACTTAAGTTACATTTCGATATACAGAGTGTAGTGGCGTACGATGAACAAAATAAGTGAGGGGCCTGGAATTAGCAATACCTTCCTTGAACCACTCTTTTATTTTGAAAATTAGAAATTATAATTTAATGGCATCAGATCCTGAAATAAGATGTTATGTTATGTATACAATATGCATAGTTCATTTGTAAACAATATTTTATGACTATAAGAAAATGACACTTGAATATGGAAGCTGATTGCAGATTTGTTCTTTTTAATAAAACATATAACAATGCTTAAAATGAAAATATCTAGAAAGATGTAACGAATTAATACACTTGTACTGTATATTTACTGAATTTAAAACTTTTAAATATAAAATTTAATAAATGATAGCTTACAAAAAATTTTCTCAACATATCACAAATAATCAAATTGTGTTATTTACAAAGTTGTGCTAAATATGAAGATCGCACAAAGGGTTTAGTTTAATATTCCTTTCAAAACAGTTTTACCTTTCTTTAATAAATCCAATTACATTTCATATTTAAAAAAAAAAAAAAAAAAAAAAAAAAAAAAAAGTAATTTTTTATAAAGTAAAAATTTCCCGATCTATTTTTTTCGTTTTTTCGAAGATCTGAACCGGTCCGATAGCGGGCGAAACCCGCTATTATACTCTGTCATAATAATATCTGTCATGTGGACTAAATGCGATATTTAAAAAAATCAATTTCAAAATTAAACATGTTGTGTAGAGACCAATATTGCCAAATATTGCCAATATTTCCATAATCAAGTTTTTATCATGATTTAATACGTTCCTCAAACTCATATGACGTTATAATCAGTTGCTGACGTCATATCTACTTACTTTCTCTATTATTCATATTGATACTCTCTTTGTATTATTCTCAAACATTTGAAAAAGATCGTTAAACTTCCAATTTGACGTCAGATTATTTTTAGTTTTAATTCTCTAATGACATCATATTAACCTGCTTTCTGTACTTACACATACTCATACTCCTTGTATTAATTAGAAAATTTTGAAATTTTCCGTTTTATTACCAATATGACGTCATATTAATATTTTTTTTTTCGATTGATGAAACTTTTTATTTCATTTTAATTTTCCACGTGAAAATCTTCCAATAGAAAATTAATTATTGTAGAAAGAAATTTATTGTGGCTTTTTAATTGTTGGCAACTGCTATAACGAAAAATGTTTAAATTTAATAGGAAATGCCTGTTAGATTTTTGTTTTTATCCCTCTATAATAAAATAGTACGATTTTTTTTTTATTTTATGATTTTGAGCTTCATAGTAGGTATTCAGCTATAAATACACAAAATTTCAAGTCTGTAAGTTATATAATTTCTGAAAATCGGATCTGTGACGGACAGACAACGTAGCGGGACGAATAGGGTTTCGTGAGATGAACAAAACCATAAAAAAAGGAGAGAGGAGGAGGTAGATAAAATGTGGTAAGAACATTTTTTAAAGATTCTATTTTTATGGAAAGACACAAAAACTGCTATTTTTAAAAATAGATGAAGTTAAATTCTGTAAATGATTTATTACACTTTTGAAGAAAGCAATTCCATGTAAATAGTATTATTTTAAGATTTCTACAAACGGATAAAAGAGCAATGCATCTGTTTGCAGAGCCGAAATTTTTTAAATAAGAAACTCTTCTGCCTCTTATAGAAACCTCAAATAATTATAAATTCTTTAAATATTTTTAACTTCGTCAACATTCACCTAAATTTAGGGGGGGGGGGGAATGCAATCAGTGATTTAAATCTCGTATATTGTGTAGTTCAATAATTTGCGAACTTTATTATTTTTTTTTTTTTAAATCATATACCTGACTTTTTCCACGAAGATATAAAAATTAAAACAATTAAAACTTAGGGAAAATAGCATGTTTCTTACTATTTCTAGCTACTAAGGCTTAATTACTGAAAGCCTCCAGACGCCATTGACGCGCAACATTTCTATCATTTCTCTTCAATGGAGGAATTCGTTCACGAAATTACAGGCATTTGAAAGTTTGCAGTCTCCGTCTTATAAAAAAGATAAACGAATCATTATGTTACTCTTTTTGTGTAATGGTAGATTTTGAAAAATTATTATATTGATGAACAATTCTAAACTGTGATCTTAAATTTCATTTCTATTATACTTATATTATTCTGACTTTTGTTTATTTTAGGGAAATTTACAATAGAGGCATAGACTCAGTTGCCGTCTACGATGAGCCAACATTAAAGTCGTGTCGATACTCATTAATTTCAGCGATACCAATAATGTCGAACGTAGTTTCTAGTTATAGTAAAGTGGCTATGCTCTACCCGAGACGACAGTTTACAGTGTCCCTACCGAAAAATAGTATAGAAAGCGTCCTTATCTCGTTAAGGCTAGGAGATACGAGAAGAAACTTTGTTTACCAACTTCGATAGATATGACATGATTTCGTACATGTAAACATCCCTGACGACTCGACCTAGAGGTACAGGTAGATTTCGAAGACGCAGACCGTGGGGCGCCTGTTTGTTGGAAATTGTGGAAGAAATGGCCTTTTTGCCATGATGCGATAGTTGGAATCGCCCACTTCAAAACCTAACTTGTTTGCAGGCAGTGGATTTTTATTATTATTATTATTATTATTTATTTATTTTTTTTATTTTTTTTTTTGCTATAAGTGTTGGTCCTATAAAAAAAACTTGTCAATATAAAAGTTTTAGATAATATTAAGATGATTTATAATAAATTTAAGAGGATTTGATATCTTGTGAATGGACAAAGTTACGAATTTTTTTCTTTTAAAACCCCCCCTTCTTCCCCCAGCTGGGGCTATTTTTAATGATTTCAAAAATTTGTCATACATAAATTTTCGGCCCATTTCCTAGAAGTAACAATAACTTTAAACGGATTCGATACGTATCATAATTAAGAAATTATGGGGATTTTCTCTTTTCACAAAAATCCCCCCCCCTTGGTTCGATTTTGCCCATTAATGAACTTTAATGAGCCAAATCCGAGATTTTATGCCCCTTGATTTTATGTATCAGTTTGGAAGAGATTTGTTCAGAGTTTTTCAAGTTATCGTGTCCATAAATAAGTGATATAGATAGATAGTTAGATAGATAGACAGATAGATAGACAGATGCATAAAGTTTTGAACTGTGGGTGGTTTTGGGTTCTGGGAGTCATGATCGGCGTAGATCTGCAAAAATTTTTCAAAAATTCCAACTTAGGGAAGAATGTAATAGGTAGTATTTCTTACGAAATCTACCTAAAAGTAACTTTATTAGAAACTCTGATTTCTTTTTACTCTACCATCAGTTTAAATTTGCTACTAATTGCATTCAGATGTGTGCTAGTATAAAACAAACGTACATTTTCAAAAACAAAATTACACATATAAGAGGAATGCAAATTATTTTTAAAAAGAAAATCGAGTTAAGTATGCGCAATGTGTCCACCAATCACACATTCAGTATATGTTCCGGTGGACGGACACATTGAGCATGATTAACTTTATTTTCTCATTAATGCGAACTGCAGTTTACTTACATGTGTTAGATTAATTACTAAATGTGTGTCTCCCCTACAAAGCTACACATCGTCGTGTAATTAGTGGTGTATTAAAACTGGTGATTGGATAAAACACATTCACATGACCCGGGCTTCTAATTTATTTTTACATGTAATACATCATTTCATTTTAAACTGAGTGCTCTCTATAACTTAAAAATTGACTTATTTATGGTATCTAGTACCGTTTTAGATATAGGAATGTTTCCTCAGCATTTCGCTGCTATGTGGTTCTGAAAACAATCTCACCGCATAGCACATATACACTTTATTATACCTAGACACTACGTTCAAAACAATACATATCAACATTCTGAAGTTTATAGCGGTGCACAGTACTTTAATGGGCAACCTGCATAAATAAGATAATAACTTAAATGTCTTTTACATTTAAAAAAAATATATTTGCTAATGTATATTTTTTAAATTAACAGAAAAGTCCTAAACAAAAAAGTTAAAATGAAATATGAAACACAAATAAGAAAAAAATAAAACAAAGAAAATTTTAATTTTGATACATAATTGTTAACTCAAAATTTCTTTAATGTTTGAAATCACTAAAAAACTTTAATATTTTAAAAACTACTGTGGCAGAGAATGGTTCACAATAACTGTAATTGGAAAAAATCACATGAGTAAATTTCTCATATTTCTCATATGGCATTCAATATCCTCGTATGAGCGATAAAAAATAGTAAAAAAAAATGCGATGACATTGCGTTCCATATGAGAATTTTCCTCATATGAAGGCTTCAAAATGCAGTAATTGTAGAAATTTGTCTGATCCAGCAGTGGTAAGTTCTTTTACTCCGGTATCAACATAATATCGCCCCTCATTAACAAAGCGCCTTCATCAACAATTGCCATTTAAAGATAACGTGTGCAGCATCTTTTATTTATCTCGCGCACACCTAGTACCATCTGTAAGACTTTATTTCAAACATTACCCACTGGGAACGCTGTAAGGCTTCAAACTGCAGTAATTGTAGGTATTTTTTCGCCCCTGGAAATCATGTTCCCTGTAAATTTGTTCAGGCAATACATTTAAGGTTGCAACTCAAAATATGATGCATGCATCAAAAATTGCCTACTGTAACGAACACGTGAACTACGTTTGATTTATCTCGACCCCACCTAGCAACAAATATAAGACTTTGTTGCAAACACTACTCACTGGGCAACCTATAAGTTCAAAATGATCTTAAGAGCCTACACAAGTCACGCGAAGAAACTCTTAAACTCATGTTAAACCTATAAGAGATTTTTTTTCAAATTTATCTCTTCTATTTTAATATTTGTAAATATTTTTCTTTGCATATGATATCTGAGGTCAATGTCTAATTATGTGCGTTTTTTTTTTTTTTTTTTTTTTTTTTTTTTTTTTTTTTTTAATAAAGATATGTTCATTTTCGGAACTGCTTCCGAAAGAAAACAAATCTGCAAACAAGATAGAAAAATAAAAAGTGGCTTTAGTAGATATTGACTTGAGCTATCCAATACAAAACAAAGTTTTAAAATATCGAAATGTTTAAAAATATCAAAATCCATAACGAGATATTTTAAAGGAACGCTTCGATAGGTTTAAGTTTTTCTTGCAAGTAAATGTATTTTCGTGATTCAAGTTAGACTAAGATTAAGAGACTAAAATGCATTTTCTAGAATGTTCATATTATATTTTGACCTTGTTTTGTCTGTAATATTTTTGCTATCAACATGATAACGTTACCAATATTTCTCTTACATTTAAGAGTTTTTAAGTTTATAATGTTAGGGCTAAATGCGAAAATATAAATCTATGTGTTACACATCCCCGCAGTCCTCAATGCACACTCAGTATTTTTGCCCTATACGTACTAAAAATCATCATAGACGAGTTCAGTTCGATTTTAGCGATATAATGAAGGAGTTTTAACGAAACTTGTTTTTATAACCAGATGTGTTTTATAACTTAACAAACATTATGTTATCTTTCTGACTCACGATATTTAAAGTTTTAACGTTGCTTAATTTTTGGGTGTATCATTACTTGTAAAAGTTAAGTACTGGCACTTTTAAAAAATATTGTATAATATTTTTAGAAGTCTTCTGAATACTAATTATCAAGGAAATTGCAATGTACAGGTGTTATATCGATAAGATAAAGAAAAAGGAAATATGACATTAAATTCCATATATTTGTCCTATTTAAAAGCTAAATAAGAGAAAAAATTTCAAAAATAAAGAAAAATCTCTGGTAGATCCTGTGTGAGAAATGCAGGGTAACAGACAAATCTAACACACTATATATATATATATATATATATATAGATAGATAGATAGATAGATAGATAGTTGTATAAATATATAAATTTATTTCAATAGAATAAAATGAAATGTGGTTCAAGAATTTACGGACAGTTTTAAGTGATATTACATGTGCATATTTAACAGTATTTACTCATTTATGAACTTTCCAGTATATTTTGCAGTAATAATATTTTTTTATAATTAATTAAAAATGGCAGTATCCTTCTACTTTTAGAAAATTAACTGGAATCTTACAACGAAGCTTAGTTAAAGTGCTAATAGTATATAGCTAAAAGCTTTACAAGCTAATTAGCAATATTTCAGTTCACATTTTAAAGGAAAAATCGTTGAGAC
Organism: Maratus michaelseni; assembly: GCA_963931845.1. NCBI lineage: Eukaryota > Metazoa > Arthropoda > Arachnida > Araneae > Salticidae > Maratus > Maratus michaelseni. The sequence goes on along the minus strand of OZ007593.1, from coordinate 219,769,399 downwards.
ATTAAGATAAATGCGGTATAATATCTTGCCAAAGTAATTAGTCGTAGTGTTATTTCAAAATAATTATCTTTCAAATCTTTCAAGTTTCCTAGTTTTAATTAAGTAAGGATTTAATAACATCATATAAAAGTATGATTTTTAGCTTGTTACTTTACATTCGAAAAATTTTAAATATTTTTAATAATCTTTATATTATTTCTATTTTTTTTCTTTCGAAGAGAGATGTTTAAAACAAATATTTCATTTACAGTTAAAGTACATACATTTACAGCCCACTTACAGATTGTTATTTTAAAAGGTGTATTTTTTCCGTATAATTTTTTTGTTTGTTTGGTTGATACAAATTAATGATATTATCTTAATTATTTACCCAAATATACTCATGAAAATAACTCAGATGTCTTTTAAAAATAGCGATATCTCAATTAGTACAAAAATCGGTAAATATTGTAAAAACATTGTGAATTTATTATAAATTTCTGCAGTGTTAACTTTTTTTTTTTTATATAAAAACTCTCGAAGTTAATTGTTTGAATTAAAAAACATTGAATCAAAATTAACCTATTCAAAAATTGTTTATGAAAACTTCAAATCAATATATGATACTACACTACTATTCTTAGTTAAACTTTTGTAAAACATTTTAAAATAGACAATAAAGAAAAAGGACTTTTCTTAGTATTCAATTTTATTAAAATGTCAAATGAATTTTATAATCACCAAATATCACGTTGAGTAAAAAGTTTTCTGCCCAGACTTTTTTTTTTTTTTGTAAAATGATAAATACACACGAATCTACAAAGCTAATGAGGATAATAATCTGCGTTTAAATCTACACTCGTATGGCAACGTTTTAGCAACTTTTCAATCTCTTCTGCGAAAAATTGCGGCGAGCGTGAGTCCAGAAAGACATCGACATCATTTATGACCTCCTCATTTGAATGGAAGATTGTGCCATCAAGATGAAACTGCAGATGTGAAAAAAGATAGAAATCTGAAGGGGCCATGTCGGGGCTGAATGGTGGATGTTGCATCAAATCCTACTCCAGCATGTAGAGCATCCAGCCAGTCATCATTCTAACGTATGGCCGGGAGTTATATTGATGAAAGAGAACCACCTTCCTTCTGAACTCGTTTCTTCGTTTTTTGCGAATGGCATCTCGAACTTTCATTAGCATGTTGCTGTATATTGCACTGTTAATAGTCTGTCCGCTTTTCAGATACTCTTTATACAGAATTTCACGACAATCCTACCAGATGCCGAGGAGGCACCTTCTTTTTAGATAAGGTACGTCTTGCAGCCGAGCCAGCTGATTTCCAAGATGCTGACCACCCTCCTTTATGGCTTGTATTGTTGTAGTACTCCCATTTGCCTCGCAGGTCACTATTCTGTACAGAATGTTCTCTTCCCTTTGATCTCTGAGGAGAGCCAAACAACAGTTTTTTCTCCTGCGCTTGTCTTTAGCAGTCAGTTCGTGAGGCAACTAGCGTTACGTTTATACTTTTTATAGCGTTAACTACTGATTTTTGGCAAACATTAAGCTATAACGCAATAGTTCGTGTTGAAACATTTTCTGTCTTGATCAATGATTTGCTTTAACTGCTCACAATCAACTTCAATAGGGCGGCCGGAACGTGGTTCATCTTCACTGTCAAGATTTCCAGCTTTAAACTTCCGAAACCAAACTCTGAATGCATCATAAGAAACAGTATTGATTCCTAAACTTTCACACATCCTTCTGTAACATTCAGTGGCACTGAGTTTATCTCATAGCAAATTATTGTTTTAATCTGCTGACGTGACAGCTCCATTTTTAATACTTTTTTTATGTACTAGATAATAAGTTTTTAGCAAACAAATTACACAGTCATGTAGTTCTTGTACTCTGCTTTTGAATGCAAACATTGGTTGGCTAAAAAGCTAACAACCGCACAAATGACAGCTGTTTTTGCGAAGGTACCTCCCCTAGGCATAAAATTTTTTACTCAATGAAATATATATATCATAATAAACCCGTAATAATTCAAATAGAATATTGTGCACCGGCTGTTTCTAACTTTGTAACCCGCCCCCTAAATAGGTTTTTCTTGAAAATTTTATAATCAATGTATCCACATTCATAATAATAATAATAATAATTTTTGTTATGAGTCTGATTATCTAGAGAGCTATATTATGTATGTTAAATTTCAGATATGCTAACAGTTTGAACTCAAACGTGATTACATTATTATCATTTACTTCTTAAAACGACAATTTCTAAAATAATGTAATAAAATTTTGCGTAAATTCTATGCACTTCTTCTATTACAATAACATCGTTATAAATACATAAATTGTTTATTGAATTTTATTAATATTTCCTTTTTTTATAAAAATTCATGTAGTCCGGTCTTATCCTGCCAGTAGAGTAAGATCGCGTGAATATATTAATTTTACAGGAAGTGTATAATGATTAAATAGTTATAGCCAAAAGGTTTATCATGTGTATTGCAATTGAAGAAGTTACAGAAAAGACATTAACCTCTTTATGAGCTTTAGAAAAACCATAATCACTGTTTTCCAAGAAGTTATACTGCCTTTCTTCAAACATTGTTTATAAGCTCTTAAGTATTGTGTTCCAATGCCAACTTTTATACCAGGTCGGATATTTGATTTTACCCGAAGAGAATGAGAATCGAAAAAGCAAGCAGTAAAAATACAACTGTAAATTATTGGAAACGATTTCTTGTAGGAAATATATCATTGTTAAAATATGCTAAAAATAATATAAACAGTTTCAGAAAATTCAAGTTTGTTCATAAATACAAATTTTGGAAATTAGAAAAAAATTAAAATAAAAAAAAGATAAGCATTTCAATGCTGAAAGTACACAATTGCCAGTATGCTAATATCGTTAAAGACAATTCCTATTCTTTCATAGAGCAAAACAAGATAGTGTTTTTCAACCATCACACACAAATGGGTTGTCGAAATTGAGTCAAAACAAAAGTGCACGGTTTCACCCGAATATAAGGTTTTACCCTACTATATGCAAAATATCGTAAAACACGTTCGAAAATCCTGACAAGTGTGACGGAAATACCGCAAATTATGATATATGGGCATGTGCTGCTATATACTGTTAGATGATTTATAATGATATCTTGCATACATTAACTTAATTTGTATCCCACATGCGAAAGGGACCCTCCTTAAACGTGATTAGCTTCCTCATGTCTGGAATAATATTTGTTAGTTTTATTCATGCTGTATTTGATTTTTTATTTATTACAGAGGATTGTTTTAATTAAAACTTAAAAACAAACTACATGCCCACATAGATATTTTGTGCTATATATAAGCTGATTTTTTTTTTAATCGCAGTTTAAAATAAAATCATTGCACGATTTAATGAATTTTTCAAATTTTCGTGCCGGAATTCTTTCAGGTAACCATTTTAATTTTTTGTTATCTTTTCTCGTCAGTATAAACCAATGTAAACAGTATATAAAATCCTGCAACACGCAATTTAATATTGTTAGATTTCTATGCATTTTTCTAAGCATATAATATATCCCAAAGATTCAAAAAATGTCACTTATAAGAACTATCAGCTACTTTATATATTTAACAATGTATATTATTTAAAAAAATATATTTTTTACTTTTATTTTAAAAGGCATATAACTGTGATTTTTATGTCTCAAGAACGAAAAAAAATAATCAGAAATTTGGGAAAACCTGTTTTGGTGGTCATTATAGAGTACTAAAAAAAGAGCATTTAAAAAAAATCTAAATAAATCCAAATCTATTTCAATACGAGAAACATAACAAAATCACCCCAAAAAATTATTTTTTTTTTTACAAAGTAAATACTGTAATATTAATTTAATAATCATCTTGTGATAACCCGCTTCCTTATTCTTTAATGTACACGATGTAAGATATTTCCGTAAGATATTCCGTAAGATATTTTCTTAAATCAATTTAATTACTGTGTCCTCCATACAATTGGGACAAAAAAAAACGACATTAAGGTTATTTTTTAATCATGGGAGCATTTTGTACATTTTGTATTGTTATGTACTTTAGCTTTCCTATACAGAGCTTGACAAAAACTACTTTACATCATCAGTTATCTCGAATATATTGACTTGCAGTGCAGTTGCAACACATTCACTTATGTGTAGATATTTAAACCTACTGTGTAATCTTCCGTAATCAGGGCTAGCACTAAATGGTGTAGCGCTTTTCACCTCATAGTGGATTTTGTGACAGTTCTTAAATAGTAGCGACATTCATTTTAAATAATTTATTACAACAATCGTTCATGATTCTAACCTTGCCCATCGATTTGATTACGGAAAACCGTATAACATCGTAGTTAGTAAGACTATTAAGCATATTAAAAAAAGAAATCATTTGTTATGTATTGTGCAGAAAACATGGTTCTCTCTATAATCAGAAAGGGCCATGTAGCGCTCACTGCTTGAGTTACGACCGTGCATTGTAGGGTGTTTTAGGCTTGTCTAGGCGCGTTCTATCAAACATTAAAGTTCCCAGGAGTTCTGAATCGCCCTGCATACACTTAAGCAACAAGCAAAAAATGCTAATTTCTGAACACGTGACTACTCAAAAGGAAATTCTATAAACGACAAGTGTAGAAAATAGGTACTACCCTAACAGCACAGACAGTCGATCTGAAGTCTTCTTGACATCACAAATGGTCACAATTGTCACAATAACACAATGAACAGAAATGTGATATCTTTCATTCGTCTCATTTTTACTCTCAGTTGGTCACTCCGCTGAACAGTCACCATGACTGCTGCTTTTTCACGACTCACCAGGTGACATTACAATGAAGTCATCATGTGATTCTCAAGTCACTGTCAGTTGAAGACTGAACTTTGAAGTCATTGTGAGCATTGCATTGTGATGAATCGCCAAATAATATCACAATCAAATCGCATGGTGACTTTCCGGTGACCGGCACTCTATTGTAAAGTCATCATTGCACTCATTTGTGAAAAGTCACAAGATGATTTCATTTTCTGTCACTTGGGAACTCGTCTCAGAACAGTTATCATGATGATTTTACAATGGAGTGTTAAAATGACAGTCGCAAGAGAGTCACAAGATGGTTTCATTGTAAAGTCACTTGGTGACTCGTCAAAAAGCTGCAGTCATGGTGCCTGTTCAGTGGAGTAACCAAATGAGAGTAAAAATGAAACGAATGAAAGATATCACGTTTCTGTTCATTGTAGTGACTGTGACAACTTTGACCATTTGTGATGTCAAGAAAACTTCACGTCGACTGGCTTTGCTGTTAGGGTAGTACTTAATTTCTACACTTGCTGTTTATAGAATTTCCTTTTGTGTACTCACAAGTTCAGAAATTAGCATTTTGTGTTTGTTGCTTAAGTTTTGCACACTAGTGTATATATATATGACAGAACATTTATTTCTGTAACGAAGTAAATTAAAACGTAAAATAAAATCTAATGATTTCTTTTCGAGGATGATGACGTAGTATGTATTTTGTTTCACGTTTTATTTGGAACTGTTTTCTCAAAAATATAAAAGTTAAATCCTATACAAATGATTAAAAAAATACTGAAAGAGCGGAATTATTTTTTATTACATTGTAACTATGACTCAAGCATTTTTATTTTGATGTGTTCTTTTTACGTAAAAAAAAAAGTTTATATTCGAGGTTTTGATTATCAGAGTTCACACACACACAACGTTCATAATATTACTAAAATAATTATTCTACAAAAAATATAAATAAATAGAGTAATTGTTTTACATAAAAGTTTTTGAAAAAAGAGATGTTACATTAAATGTCATTTTATAAAGCGTTCTTTTAAATATTATTTAGAAACACTATTTAGGCAAGAAAATGTTTTCTCATATTTTCTGATGAATTTAACTTTCCTAAATAATAACTATAATACAAATAAAAATAAAATTATAACTCTAAAAAATTAAACGCAATCTTAAAAATAAACCTTCAAAGATAACAAACACTAAACCCTGTGAAACTGTGAAAATTTTAAAGTAAATTTAATGAAATGTCTTTAGTAAAGATTACATGCTACACTTATTCTCATAAAAAAGACATCATTTTCTTACATTCCCTTCTTTATTAATACTTGAGGGGGTTTTTTTCATAACGTAAATAAATATTAAAAGAAGATGCATTGATATATTTTCCTACAAACGAGAAGAACGTTTTTGATTTATTTAATAACGCCCTCTGAACAAAGACATTTTTTTTGTTTTATTATTATTATTATTACTTTCATTTATTTATTTACAGAAATATAATAAAACCCCGAACGGAAATATAGAGTAACCTATTTTCCCACTATTCTGAAAAACTTTCTGTATTTTTATAAATATCAGAAACCAATATATCATCGAGATTTAAAGAAGAATTTATAAAAATAAAGTTTATTTTCCTACCACTGGTTTGCAGAAACGTTTACCAGTAGTTTATTTAACGTCTTGAATTTAACACTACCTGTATTCAACACTACTTGTATTCGCACTTGTTTTCAACATCAACGTCAACTCCTGATTAACATTAAAACTTTGATCGAACGCTCAAATTCACTGTTAACATGATTACGCACAATCGTTTGAGCTTTCGAACTGGTTTCGTGGCTTAATCGGTAGTTAAGGTTGATAGTGAATACGAAAGTAATGATTTCTCTCAAGCCTTAATAGAGATTTTTGGGATACTATATATTCTGAATTATATATTTTTGACTGCGTTATTTAAACATGCAAGAGTAACATAATAATATTAATTTGAAAATTAATGTGAGTGATGTTAATTTATCATGTTGGTGTGTAAAATATGTTTGTTGAACAAGAAGATGTTTACTTAAGAATTGATTACACCCGAAAAACCTATATTACGAGTTGAAAAAACTGATGAAACTAACTATAAAAACTAACCAGAAATATTTACAAAATCAGTGACAAAAAAGAATATATATATATCATTTTACAAATATCGAAAAAAATATTATTTTTTGAGATTTCTCAGTAAAAAGAATGATTTCCGGAATTATTAGTAACTCGAAAAAGTTCTTGTATATTTTAGTTCTGAGTTAAATTACATTTCCTTACATTGATTAAACAACTGTACTGTACTTTATTTATTTATTTATTTATTTTACAGTGCGTAGCATATTTGTTTTTTAATAGAAACGTCGTTGCTTATTTTAATTTGAATATTTTTTCTCAATAATGATAAATGCTAAAACCTTCCGCAGATGATTTTAAAGTATTGCATTTCGTATTTAATAATTGATTTTTTTTTTAATCTGCTGCAAAGATTACGCAAGGATTTAGTTTTAAATTTTCAGTTTTTATACGTAAAAGTTATCTAATTTCGATTACGCTGAAATTTTAAGAAATTTCAATTCAAAGTTCATCATGGTATAGAAAAAAAGTTACACAGAACCAAATATGAATAAATAAATAAATAAATAAATTATAAAATAAATTACACAAATGTTTTTTATGAAAGACATATTGCTTTAAATGATTCATGAAATAAGGAGTTTGTTTACAAAAAATTACGGTACATTTAGACAGATATTTTCTCATATTGATTTCAGAATTTGTGTTTCATAAATTGTTAATGCGATACAAATAATATAATTTACACATGCCTTGTAATTTGAAGTGTATTATTAAAAACAGGACTTCAAGGATGCCTCTATACAATGGGCAAATTTCAGGGCAAGTTTTAATAAAATACCTGGAGTATATATAGACCACAAAGACAGATGCATTTCATAGTACATAATAAAATAACAAAGCTAACGTAAATAACATAAATGTGATGCAGATTGTTTTGAACGGCTCATGGGTAAGACAAATTATCTAACCAAATATCAGTTTGCCGATATTCAAAGTTCAAAGTTCAAAGTTAAAAAAAAAAAAAAACCTACAATCGGAAATATTGTTATTGCTTTATCTATAATGCCAGATTTTTTTACTCTGGACCTTCAGTTACCTCTTATATTACGCACCAGGACTGGCAATTATTTTTATATTCAATCGTTAAACCATTTTAAAAAATATTTTTGTGGTTCTTTTCTCATGAAAGTTTTTTAGTATATGTATCTGGTGGGGTTTTTTTGATAAAAAATGTGATATTAACAATGAATAGAAAAAAAAATCGCTTGGACGTATGTGTTCGTGTGTCAAAGAGTTAACATATTTATAACATTTTCTGTGCGATAGATTTTTTTTATGGACTTCATTCTTATTACTTTATTATCATGGCAAAAAAATAGTTATTGTAATTTTAAAATATTGTCAGGATGCAGTTAAACAATGTTAAATAAAGATCAGAAAAAAATAAAAAATATATAAGTTAGCTTGCTATATACGCAAGCCTAATTTCTTGAAAGTTGCAACTACTTTTGGAATTAGACAAATAAGTACCGTATGTTCCATAGTATAACGCAGACTTTTGTTACAATGTTATTGACCGAAAATTACAGGTGCGTGGTATACGCCAATTATGAAAATAAAAGATTAAAAATTAAGACAAAACATGAGCATAAAAATTAAAATTTTTAATTTAATTAACATGCTATTTATTTACAAAATGATAATAATAATAATAATTTCCTCTCTATCTCTATAAAAGAGTAAGTGTCTGGTCTGCCTGCCTGCCCGCGGATTTCTGCGTAATTATAACACCTAGGATTCTGAAATTTTTGTCATGTGTAGATGTTGTCACCGGAAAGTATACCTCGGCGCCGGATTTTTAAATTTTAATTTAGATTTTTTTAAAAATTAAAACGTGTATATGGAATTTTGGGTTCGAGGCTAGTTCAAGCTCTCCGCATCAGGCTGAGCTTAGACAGACGCGTTTGTCCAAACAATGGTACATCTAGGCATGCTAACCTAAGTAATAAAAATATTAATCTAAAATTCATATATTCGACTAAAGGCCAAGTGAAGAACCTGGATGCCATAACGGGGATATTTATGTCAGGCAAAAAAGTAATAATTTATGTCACTTATATGAATGAGACAAATTAACAAGCATTACCTTGGCAATAATGTCAGGATCGCCAAGATTCTTGGTGATTCGCTTTTGCCTAGAATCTTCTCAACCAATCAAATGTTACACCCTCTCTCATATCTAGGCTCCCTCGTTCTGATTGGAGATTAGGGAACCGCAGAGGAAAAGTTGATTAGTTAATTCAAAATGAGATAGTGTCCAAAATTAAATTAAGTCCTTGGTATTCCATAAACAACGGTGGCAGAACCACGACGTATCACAAGACATGGGAGAACTGTTCGCTTTCCAGTTTCGTTTGTTCGAACAGTAAATCATTTAATATCGTTTCCACTAGGAAGGGGATTCTGAGGTGCCTGCAGACTCGCAAGGTTCGTCGTTCCTTTGCGAACAATTGAATTCCGAAGCAGAAGACAGATGGCGCTACAAGTCTCGGTTCCTGAAGTTCTGTGGTGACGAAAACGAACAAAAGGCGAAGACAGTCGGTTTCCCTACGGATCACGAAGAGATCGGTCGCCTGAATTTTCATGTTCTGCAACGCCGCATGTCGCGAGTTTTTAGGTATTGTAAAGTATGTTAGTTGTTATTAAATTAATTATTTAATTTAGATGAATTTTGACTAAAACACAGTTATACACGATTTAACGAATGGTGTTTAATATTTATACGTCAATGAAATCAGATTATTATCTGGAGAGGTGAAGCTACCTCAACCCGCTCGCCGATGTTAATCCTATGGAGGAAATATTTTAAGATATCTCATTCGCATTTCAATATTTTTAAATGATTTTTTTTTCCATTGGATAACTGAGGTCGATCTCTATGCACGCTCCTTTGTACTTTTTCGATTTTTGCTGCAGTTTTTTTTTATTGAGGATACTTTCACTTTCGAAACCGGTTCCGAAAGTGAAAGAATCTTAATTTTTTTAAAAAACTTTAAATCAAATCGAAAACGTACAAAGGAGCGTGCATAGAGATTGGCCTCAGCTAACCAATGAAAAAAAAGTATCATTCAAAAATATTGAAATCGAACGAGATATCTTAAAATATTTCCTCATAGGATTAACATTAGCAAGCAGGTGTTTTCGTCTGAGTGAAGTAGCCTCTTAATATCAATACGAGCAGGGAAGACCGAGCTATGCTCGGTCAAAATTAAATTTGAGTTCAAATATCATGACCCATGACCAAAATGACCCACTAATTGAATTTTCTCGAACATATGACTTAGCCCAACAGTCTCCTCGTGCCGGAAAACCATAGGATGCAAAATTTAGTGTAAATTGAGCCGCTTTTTAGATATTGACCCACAATAACCCAGAAATGACCCACTAATCGAATTTTCTCGAACATGTGACCTAGTCTAATGATTTTCGCGTGCCCGAAACTCGTAAAATACAAAATTTAATCAAAATCGTTAGAGCCGTTTTTTAGATAAAATTAATTTGACCCGCTTTGACCCAAAAATGACCCACTAATCGAAAGTTCTCGAACATGTGACGCAGCCCAATTGATTTCTCATGCCCGAAAATGGTCGGATACAAAATTTCGTCAAAATCGTTTGAACCGTTTTTTAGATACAATTAGCTAGACCTTGACCCAAAATGACCCACTAATCGAATTTTCTCGAGCATGTGACCTAGCCCAATGGTTTTCTGGTGCCCCAAAACGGTAAGATACGAAATTTCGTCAAAATCGTTAGAGCCGTTTTTAAGATAATTTTTGCATATATATATATATATATATATATATAACCACCCACAAGATTTGCTCGTATTAGAATATATGATAAGGATAGGCAGAAAGCATTCTAGAAAGGACCAGTATTTTGGAATGGAAGTAACCGTATGTCGCAAAGAAAAGCGTTTTTTTTTTTTTTTTTTTCTTTTTTTTTTTTTTTTTTTTTAATACAGATTATAGATATGAAAAAAAGATTGAAATAGTATTTTTTGATTGAATTGCTCGAACAAGATAACATGTAAACGAATCCAGAGCAATTAAGAACGCCCTGTCATATCAAATGATTTTTCCCCCTGAAGTCCCTTTTTAAGATAAATTTGAAACACATAATTATAGAAAGGAAAATGTAAATAAAAATTGTCTGTCTTCCAAGAAGCGTTCAAGGCGCAACAGAGCCCTTATCAAAAAATTCTTAGTTCTCTTTTTTTTTTTTTTTTTTTTTTATGTGTGTGTGTTTAATTAGTTTATGCCACTTACGAAGAATAAATTTTACTTTTCTTTTTTTCAAATCATCAGAGGTAAAGAAAATTTAATTAACTTTCTAAATACAAAAATTATAAATAGGCCTATCCTGTCCCCCCCCCCACCCTATTCTGCCGGCGAATGAATATGCTAGTTTAAAAAATTTAAATATGAATTCGGAACATGTTAATCTTAAAACTCTGCAAATTTAAAGTAAATAAAAAATTGTCCTCGTAATTTGATAAACCAAATTAAATTTAGAGTACTGTTATGCAAAAGTTCCGTTAACAAATATAGAATATCACAAATATTTAGTGTCAATTTTTACAGTACAGCCGCTTGCACAGCCCGAGGATAAATAAGATTTACATGGGGGATCAGACAGTATTTATCCGAGAATAGATGCAAACTAGGACAGATGCTGTCCGAGACCCCGTGTAAATGTTGTGCGCTGGGTCGAGATCAGGTTTCCGTCAGTGCCGGCACATGCAGACTTTTAAATCCCTCACCCCCTTCCCCGATCCCATGTTCGACATGATATTTTATTTATTTAATTTAATTTAATTTAATTTTTTTTGAGAAAGTTGCAGCGATGTTGTACATTTGTTTAGCGAAATCTTTAAAAATTAAATTTTGTTTAATATTTTATATTATATTATTTGTTATAAATGAGATTTTTTAAAAATCTACCTATTTTCGTTGTAGAGCTTTAGAGTTTTGATTTTGAGAAATATTATTTTCGTTTAAAAAATATTTTGTACTCTTTTTTTTCCTTTAAACAAAATATGTAGTGCACCTCAATTATATATATCAACTACAGTGTGCTTGAAATTATGTAGCTACAAGTAGACTACAAATGATTTTCTGTACAAAAATTAAACGATTTTTACTGCTTCGATCATAATGTAGCGAAATGTTTTGAGTTCCTATGTAAACGAACTATAAATGCTACGCATTTCAATTTTAATACCGAACATGCCATGTTAAACTTCAGTAACATATATCAATTAAACAGCATTGTGAATATATTTAAGTGATTTAGATCACGGCCGGACAGATGGTTAGACAGACAGATGGTTAAACACACAGACTGACAAAGAAACCGAATTCACAATTTTTCTTTCAACTATGTTGGAAATTTTTAAACGGCTGTCACAAATATCAAATTGAATAAAATCTAATAGAAAAATAAACTTCATTTTCTGTAACAAAAGAAATTATCTGACTTTTTTTAAATTTTCATAAAAGATAAAAAATAATCAAAGTTTATTAATATGTCGTTTAATAATAAACTGAGCGAAAAATGCTTAACATACTTTCCCCCGCCTCTGAAAAAGATTCATTCCAAATTTAATTAAAAATTATTATTTATATTAATTTTCTATAATTAAATAGACTGTAAATGCTGAAAATTAAACATAAAAAGCGAATCTAAAATTTAATTATAAACTAATTTATTTAGCACAAAATTATGTGTCATTATAGTAATTTTTCCCATTGTATTTTTTTGCGTTAATGAAAAACGCGAATTAATAAAAAAGAGAAGGTATTATTTTTTAGAGATTTATTAATATTAATGATAATGGGGAAAATGAAGAAGGAAATATTGTAGAACACTGGAATGAGAGAGGAACACGCGAAAAAAATTGAAAAAAAAAAATTACTTTAAGAGGTGTTTTTTGCTCATAACCGATTATTTTAGTTTTTATTAAGTTTCGTTTTATAGCTGTTATTTTATTTGTGATTTGATAAATTTAGCTGAGCTATTAAAATCAGAATAGAGTACGTGAGATTATAAATTTCCTCATTTAATAGTTTAATTTTTTTTAAATTACTATATTTTTTATTATGTACATGTGTTTATGTTTTCTGATATTTAGGCTCGCTGCAATTAACATATTATTTTTAAAAATATTTTTTATGGCATAAATTGGTTATTTTTCACATTTTGTACAATATTATTTCCAATTTATTTACTTTTTAACACAGAGCGAACCATGGTAACATTTTGATTTTTATATATGTGTATGTTATTGGTATTTGGCTATTATAATATTACACAAATTTGATAGCTGAGTTTGATAAAAATTTAAATTTAAAAAAATGTCCTATTTATTAAACCATTTATTTGTGATTTTTACATTTTATTTATTTACCAGCGGGGAATACAGAGCTATGCTCGGTTAAAATTAGCTTTGTTTTCAACTTAATATAACAATAAATTATCTGTACAACATATAACATTCTGTTCTATTTATCCATAGCAGCGCCCTCTCAGAAATGTTTGAAGCATCACCTAGAATTTTCTCTGAAATGAAGGGGTAATTTCTCCGGAAAGTGTAAGCTAGAAAACTGTTCTGTATGTCTTTTGCTTTCTTATTAATTTTCTTACATTTTAAGTACTTATACATCTCGATCGATTCCGTGGTTCAAGAGTTATGACTCAAAAACTATCCCCTTCTTTTGATCTTCATGGCTCTCATGAACCAGACTATTGTCACATGAACCGGCCCTTCTACAGTAGTTTTTTTTTAGTTTTTTGTGTTATCTTGCCTTAATATAGTTTTTTTGGACTCTTATGAACATTTTAAGACTACCGTTATATATTTATGTAAATTACTTGCAAAGTTATTAAGGTTTTAGTGCATGCTTTTTTAACACTTTCCAACCTAGTTGAAAAGTGTTTATGACTTCGGTTTGTCTGGCCGTCTGCCGTCTGGCCGTCTGGCCGTCTGGCCGTCTGGCCGTCTGCCGTCTGCCGTCTGTCCGTGCTCTAACTCCCGTAAATATGGTCGGATTGCCCTGCAATTTTTATATGTTATTGTCGTTATCTATAGCATGTTCCCTATTTCAACTGAAGTGTGTAGCACTTATAGTTTTTTACAGGGACAGTCAAAAGTATTCCGTTACATTACAGTCATAGGGGAATAATCCTTTCAAATGCATTTTGATGACGTTACGTCATTTAAAACATAAAGAAATTGACATATAATTATGAAGCGCATTAAAACATGCTTTTTTTTAGAATATGGGGTGCAAGGAATTTTTTATTCATTTACAGGGTCAAACAAAAGAACTATGTTACACATCGCTCTATGGGGAAAAATCGTCTGCAGTGTAATTTAGTGATATTTCACTATTTCAAACATAATGAAAATTATATGCATTACTGCGGTGCGCTATAAATTTCTCTCTTGTGTGCATTGCGTTCATTTACAGGGATACACAGAAGATATTGGTTATAGTACATGTGCGATATTTGCAGTCTATGTATGATAAGTGCGTTTTCAACTTTGGCTTGCGTTTTTTAGTTTAACTATTTTTTAACACTTTCCAACGTAGTTGAAAAGTGTTTATGACTTCGGTTTGTCTGGCCGTCTGGCCGTCTGCCCGTGCTTTAACTCCCGTAAATATACTCGGATTTTCTTGATATTTGTTTACGTTAGTGACGTTTACTATAGCACGATCTCTATTGTAAATGAAGTCTGTAGCATTAATGGTTCGTGTACAGAGACAGTCCCATTTATCATTCATTTACAGGGACACACAAAATAATTGCGTTACATAATGATCTGCGTGTGCAACGTATTTTAATGATGTTACACCATTTCAAACATAAAGAAATTAACATGCATTAATAAGGGGCACTATAAGTTGGTTACTGAAAAATATGCTGTGCATCCCATTTATCATTCATTCACAGGAACACACAAAATAATTGCGTTACATAATGATCTGCGTGTGCAACGTATTTTAATGATGTTACACCATTTCAAACATAAAGAAATTAACATGCATTAATAAGGGGCACTATAAGTTGGTTACTGAAAAGTATGCTGTGCATCCCATTTATCATTCATTTACAGGGACACACAAAATAATTGCGTTACATAATGATCTGCGTGTGCAACGTATTTTATTGATGTTACACCATTTCAAACATAAAGAAATTAACATGCATTAATAAAGGGCACTATAAGTTGGTTACTGAAAAGTATGCTGTGCATCCCATTTATCATTCATTTACAGGGAGACACAAAATAATTGCGTTACATAATGATCTGCGTGTGCAACGTATTTTATTGATGTTACACCATTTCAAACATAAAGAAATTAACATGCATTAATAAGGGACACTATAAGTTGGTTACTCAAAAGTATGCTGTGTAGCCCATTTATCATTCATTCACAGGGACACACAAAATAATTGCGTTACATAATGATCTGCGTGTGCAACGTATTTTAATAATGTTACAGAATTTGAAACATAAAAAAAATTAACATGCATCAATAAGGTGCATTATAAGTTGGTTACTGAAAAGTATGCTGTGTAGACCATTTATCATTCATTTACAGGGAGACACAAAATAATTGCGTTACATAATGATCTGCGTGTGCAACGTATTTTATTGATGTTACACCATTTCAAACATAAAGAAATTAACATGCATTAATAAGGGACACTATAAGTTGGTTACTCAAAAGTATGCTGTGTAGCCCATTTATCATTCATTCACAGGGACACACAAAATAATTGCGTTACATAATGTTCTGCGTGTGCAACGTATTTTAATAATGTTACAGAATTTGAAACATAAAAAAAATTAACATGCATTAACAAGGGGCACTATAAGTTGGTTACTGAAAAGTATGCTGTGCATCCCATTTATCATTCATTCACAGGAACACACAAAATAATTGCGTTACATAATGATCTGCGTGTGCAACGTATTTTAATAATGTTACAGAATTTGAAACATAAAAAAAATTAACATGCATTAACAAGGGGCACTATAAGTTGGTTACTGAAAAGTATGCTGTGTAGACCATTTATCATTCATTTACAGGGACACACAAAATAATTGCGTTATATAATGATCTGCGTGTACAACGTATTTTATTGATGTTACACCATTTCAAACATAAAGAAATTAACATGCATCAATAAGGGACACTATAAGTTGGTTACTGAAAAATATGCTGTGTAGATCATTTATCATTCATTTACAGGGACACACAAACTAATTGCGTTATATAATGATCTGCGTGTGCAACGTATTTTAATAATGTTACAGAATTTGAAACATAAAAAAAAAAATTAACATGCATTAATGAGGGACACTATAAGTTGGTTACTGAAAAATATGCTGTGCATCCCATTTATCATTCATTTACAGGAACACACAAAATAATTGCGTTATATAATGATCTGCGTGTGCAACGTATTTTAATGCTTTTACACTGTTTGAAACATAAAGAAATTAACATGCATTAATAAGGGACACTATAAGTTGGTTACTGAAAAATATGCTGTGCATCCCATTTATCATTCATTTACCGGTTGTTTATTTGTTTTTGTAAAATATTTATGCTTTGGATAATACTTTAAAATGTAATATGTGTTATTGAAACGCATGGTAATTAAAAGCGATGTTGAATAACCCAAAACACTTACTAACATACGTAACAACTATCTAACTACATAAACTTAATCGAAATGCACACTGAAAAAACCTTGTGATTTTTTTATGAAACAAATAAACAACAATTTCTGTGTAACGTTTATTATTTTTTTAATTACTTTATTTTATGTGATGCTGCTAAAAATGTAGCCGTCTGTATAGAAAATTAATATCGTCTGCTTTCCATTTTTCTTATGATTATTGTATTTTAAATTAACACCGACTTAAAATCGCATGCGCGAGAAATAAAAAATATTGCCTGCGTTTGAAATAAAAATATCGTCTGCGTTTTGGAATGCTTTTAGTTATTTTAGGTAATTGAGTATAAAATCACTGTCTGTGGCAACGTGTACCTGCATATTCCGGGTAGAATTCATCTTTGGAGAATAAAAGTTTGTTCTACTCGATCAACTGCTGGTGATGTGCTTGCTTCCGTCCTACTGAATTCTTTTATCTGCTTCTGATGATGTGAAATCTGCATAGAAGTGGTAAATATCTTATTTGGAATTAAAATTTATATTATAATACCACAATTTAAGTTTTTTTAACTTTAAAGTTTATGTATTGCAAGAATTTATTCTTTTTAAAAATTATTTGTATTTTCAATATTATTTTTACTTCTATTCGACTTTTTATCATTTTTTTGTAAATAATTTTGGTAGAAGGATTATCATTAATTCATAAGGTATTATTTATTAATTCGATAGAATACCTACTTCAGATCATTTGTACTGCATGTTGGAAGTTACACTTACATTTTTCCATAATATTTAGGGTATATTTAATATTGTGATAGGGTAAAAGTGTCAGTAATGGAACTTCTCAAAAGTTTTTGGTCTATAAAAATTCAGCTTTTATTTTATTTTTCATAACTGTTGTAAATAATTTTAATCAAACCAATTAGGAAGTAAAAATAATATTTCACAATTCAACTGCCATTCATTTAGTTAAAATTTCACTGTACAAACAAAGAGCTGTTTATTTTCTTGCAAAAAAACTGCATGTTTTTCTTTTGATAGAAATAAAAATCTTTAAATTTTATATACTAATGGCCACTTATATATATATATAAATAAACATTTAATTTTTACGATTAATGTCCAACACTGGAATGTTTAATACGTCAATATCCGTACTAAAAGTGTTATTTCAGTAATGATCATATTGCATACAATTTATTGATTTAACTGAAAACCTAACTAATCAAGGTTAATTTTTAAATTAGCAGAATTTTATATGAACAAAACTTTTTATAAATAGCTGTTTTTAATTAATTTAATGTGGTATTGTTTAAAATACACCTTGCAGTTTTCATAACATGGCAATCAAAGGAATCAGGAAGTGGAGAAACTGTTCAAGGGCATAGGAAAAAGAGCAGCTCACGGAGCTCAAGCCCTTCCATTTAAACTATAATAAGCGAAAAATTTTCAAAAATGAGTTTTATTTTCAAATTACAATTACTTAATAATAAACACCGCAAATGAGCATACTGTCATAAAGATGATAGCCATGCCATGAAGGGATGTGATTATAATTTTATTGTCATATCAACTTAAGGATTTTGTTTATATTTAATCTCAAATTTTCTGTATTCAGAATAACGTTATAAATACTGTAAAGTGTTGTTCTTGCATAATTCATTGATCCAATCATTCAGTGATCGTATCTATTTGTTACAACCGATTTATTTGATGTTTATGGAAGAGAAACTTGTAGCATATTACTGCTTTGGAGATTGAGTTTGGTCTACCGCAGTGGTTCTAACTGGTGTGTGTGCCGCAAGACACTGCGCAACGCGAGAGAACCTCATTTGTGGCAGAAATTGTTCTGTAAATGTATATCAAGATTCTCAAAAAACTAAAAAAGATACTTTAAAATGCAAAATTCTAAATTCTGAAATAAGGTTTAGACTTTAGAATTATAAAGCTATTATTTTATTTTTTTTATTTGTTTCACTGTTTAAATATTCTTAATAGAAATGTCAGAGAATTAATTGCATTGAAAATAATAATAATAATAATAATAATAACATGTTTAAATCTATAGGTTTCTTCTCAATTGTATCTGACTATTAAATTTTCGCGAAATTAAATACGTTGCAAATTATTAAAAAAAAAAAAAAGGGCTAAATCCTTCGAACCAGATTTGCTTATTTAAGGAATATGCTTAACTAAAAACCGTATCTTGTGAAAGAGATATTTTAAAAAAAATCTATTACAAATTATATCAAAATATTTTCCTTTGTTTATCTATAATGAAGAATTTTCTTTGTATTACTAAATAACTTAAAAAGTATGTATTCGTTTCATATAGGTTTTTAATCACAATACATTTAGTATGCTCCGGAAGGTAACTCTTAGGTTCCAGTATGCCACAAAAAATAAAAATTCTGAAACTCTATTTCTATGAGACACCGTGCTGCTGAACGATGTCAAGTTCGAATGTAAATGGTAAATATTTTAAAGTTTATTTAAAATGTAATATCAGAATTTAAGTTATTGTTATTTTTTTAATGAATAAAATTATATGTGGACGAATAATAAAAATGGTAATTAAATTTTACGTTATTTTTAATACTTAATTACTTGCGTTTTCAACATATTTATATCTTTATTTAATTTTTTATGTGTTTTAAAAATAAACTTTGCTCGAAAGATTCATATTATTAATTTATTTAACAGAATAAATTTTCAGAAAAATATCACACAAATAAAATCTAAATCTTTCATTTATAATACGATTACTAACGATCTCAAGTATGAAATTTAAAACTTTAGCGACATTTACAGCATGCGCTAATAGAGCATTTACTAATAAACTTTTTAAGGTCCTGTCCATCATATTTAAACGCGTTTATCTTAAAATCATTTTTTTTGTAATTTTGATCCAATTCAATGTTTTAAGGCTTTAGTATTTAAGCACTCAAACTGTTCATATTTTTAAAATCTTAAATTAACATTAACAAAGATAGCGACATATTTTTTGAATGAAACAATTAGAAAAGCCTATCTAGTTGAATAAACATGTAAAACTTGAAAGTTTTTAAAGAAATTTATCAAACAATTAAAAAAAAACTTTCCGTAGTTCCTTATTGCATATTATACCTGTAAAAATGTAATAAATGGAAAAAATTTAAAAAATGACGTATTAGTAATCTTTATTAAAAATTTAAACATCGTGTAAAAAATTGAATAAAATACATTATTATCAAACATGTTTATAATATAAGCAAATGTTTGTGGGAAATAAAAGTTTTTTTTTTTTAATGAATTATCTAACAAATATGTTTACATTAAGATGGTAATAAAATTGCTGCTTTATAACCAATAATAAAAATGTATTTTTTTCTTATGGGTCTCACGTAGGTTTTTCATTTTATTTATTTTGGCTGGAAATATAATAATAATAAATTTTAATATCTATAAAATTAGTAAGAGGACATTTTTGAGACTTGGAGAAAAAAAATGCTGTAAATAAAGAAATGAAATATGTAACAATTTTCGGTATCTAATATTATTTACAATGTTTTTTATAAACGGCTACTCATTTTATTGAAATATTTTTGTTGGAATATTATTATAATTTTATTTTTATTGTTATGAATTTTAAAAGATTCTAAATAAGATATTTTGTTAGCATTTTCGAAAAGTCTCTTACTTTTCATTTAGATAGAAGAAAATGTAACTTTTCTGCAAAATATGGAATTTAAAGGGATTGAAAACTATTTGAAAACCAGTTTTTGCCCACTGAATCATAGAATTCAAAATATGATAAAATCAGGTAGATCATTAAAATTTACATCTGATATGAATATTGTTTGAAATATTTTTAAAAGGTCAAGCATAAGTTCCTCCTGAATTTTCAAAAAAGATCAATTAATTTTATGAAGTCTATAACCATCCAGAAATATGGGGAGGATATATGAAAAGTTTTATGAACGTATGAGGTCAAAAGAAATTGTAAACGAGAAACTATCAGAAAGCCTAGAGTTTCGTTTATCAAATGACTAGATAAAGAAGATTTTAAAAGTTTCACCTACATTAAGCATTTTTGAAAAATATATTAAGCATAACTGTTCCACACAGAAATATAGCAATTTGTAGAAGGACTAAATAAAATTCCTGAATATTGCAAATCTCTAATTTATTCTTTAGACAACATTATTTCTTAATATTTTTTATTTTAATTTAGCAGAAAATTTAGTTAAATCACTTGCTTATTTTATTTAACTTTTTTTAATCATTTGTCGTAATTGATTGCATAGTATAATTTATTGTATAGTTTTTAATTAAGATAACAGAAAAATCGTAAGCGCCAGAAAATCGATTTTATATCCAAAAGAAATTAAAGAAAGTAGTTTCAATTTCTAATTTGTACTAAATAAAGACGTCATTCAAGTTTTCAGCCTGAAAAAATTAATAATTTTTTTCGGTTACAATAATTCGGTGGAGACGGTTGTTATTATTGTATAAGAAAAACAACACAATTATCGTAACCGCCAAAAAATTCCGCTATAATATAAGAATCTTAAAGAAAAGACTTGCAGTATGTTTAGCAAATAATATATGTAGTCCCCATTCAAAATGTTCGCTTGTTTTTAAGAAAGAAAAAAAAAGACTCCACTAAAATTTACATTTTCTCAGCTACGTTAAATTGGCGGGAATGACTCGATGTAGGCTCTCAGAAAATTATTCATTATTTTAAAAAACAACAAGCATTATCTGATGTTTTGTTATTCAAAGCAGATGGCATTTTCCAATCATATAAACTAGCATAAATAATCATAGCAGACGATATTTTGAAAAATACAAATGTGATGTAATTTTTCTCCTCATTTTCTAATTGGACTTTGTAAAGGGCCCGTAAAAACTTTCGGAAACACCAGATTTCATTCGAATAAATAAATAAGTTAATCATATGTGAAATTTTGAAGCTACCCCTAGAATAATCTGTTTTGAAAAATAAATATCTTTGAATTTGTTCGGTGAAACTCCTTTAACTATTTTAATTAGACAAATTGGAGGGTATAGATTTTTTTTTATTATTTTTTATTTTTTGTATCCAAATTATAAGCAAGTATTTAACAATTCAATGTTGTGTGTCAAAATGGTCAACCGAACCCCTGTGACAATATGGAGACGAACAGTTTAACTTGTTTTATTTATATATATTTGCAGAAGACTCATTTCCTTAGTCTAACGGCACTTTCTCTTTATTATAAAATAACATATAGAATGTTCCCATTTTCTCTAACCGACTGCATATTATAGACAAAAAGAGGCATAAGCGCCGGCAAGGTATGTGTGTGGTAGAGGAGCTTCATTGCTTCTCCTTGGATTTTGAAATTTATCTGAATAAAATTTCTTATCCTCCAGCGATTTTGAAAAAAAAAGAGTCATAAAAGTGACATTTCTAGTGACTTAAGACGATTAAACAGTAACATAATAAAAAAAAAAAGAAAAAAGTATTTTTTTCGTAAGGGGGTCTCAGTCTTCCTGACGCCCCCCCCCCCCCTGAAAGATTACATTTAGTTCTATTCTTCTTTTACATTTTTGTATATTAAAAAGTATCTTAAAGTGGGGATTCAGGGGAAAGGAAGAGAAAAAAAAACTATGCCATTTCTTCTTTGTAAAAGCCAGTAAAAGCATATATTTCTAATTATGTGTTACTTGTTATATTTCTGTATTGTTTTGATATTAATAATGTTTAAACATTGTTCTGTACGAGGTATTTAAGAAAATGTCAGTTTAGCTTGTTTTAAATTATGTTTAATTAAAAAAAAAAAAAAAAAAAAAAAAAAAAAAAAAAACACTGTTTTTATTGCGGATCACACGCGCTTATGTTCGAAAATCTTGTTTTTTCACTAGATTATGTTCGTCAGACCCCTATGGAAAAAGGGTCTTATTTTAGAAAGCTTTAAGATAGGTGCAGACAACATTTATTCCAGTTATTTTTAATCTGCCTTCAGTGTTTGTTATCGTCATAGATTTACAGAAACAAAAACAGATGTAAAACACAATCTTTCACTATCTTTATTTTACATGAGTTTGCCATCTTTAGTAAACTCCATCTGAGGTGGATATCCTCACTGTGGACGCTGTGAAAGGTAAACTTGCTACATTCCAAACAAACGATTATATATTACTTTATGTTCAGTTTTCCTAATTTTATGTATCTTTTTTATGAAATTTCTCATATGTCTTCTAAGTATTAATAAAAATAATATTTAATATATAGCAATAACAAAATCGTATGTTCTGAAATTGCAGGTGTACTTGATACATAACTGGTCTCAAATAACTTAGAATATGACTTACATGATTAATTCAAAGAACTTAGCTGAAATTTAGCTGAAATTTGGCTGAAAAATAATCGTCGGATTGTCTGTAATAAAGTTGTCCAACTGTTTTCTCAGGAAAAGAATCGAGACTCATAGTTGTTATAATATTAATCCAACTGTAAAGTACAAATTTTGACTTTTAATTATTCTTCATATTTATTAATGAATGATTTTAATTTTTTTTTTCTTTTTAACGCAGAAATTAATAAATATTTAATGCGTGGTTGATATACGAATTGTTTATTTCAGTGTAAAGAAGTTCGTTTCAGTAGTTACTATTTTATGATAAACAATAGGTATAAAAATTTATTTAAAAAATATATTAGATAGAAATTATGCTTCAGTCAGTCTTAAAAATATATATTGCTTACTGATTATGTACATAATGTGATATGCATATTATTGTTTTGTTTTGTAAATACTTTATTTTCATAAATTTTACGTATAAGTTTCCTATAGTACATAATCTATGGTTAGATCTCAAAACGCACGTTTTTGAACACAGCTATGTACATTATAATTTAGAGTACTCATCTGAATGTTTAAGTATTCTAGTTACTATATAAAGTATTCAATTTGTGCTTATTTACAAAGTAAGGTATATAAAAGCTTACGATTTTCTGTCTAAGAAAATATGCCGAAAACAAAAAGAAAAAGTGAAAGCCAAAAAAGAAAAGAAGATGCGAAACGCAAAAAAGAATCCCGCAGTGATGAACATTACCGAGAAATTGAGAAGACAAAAGATAAAGAAACTCATAGAAAACTGCGTGAAGACGACGAATTTAGAGAAGCAGAAAATGCAAACAGAAAAGTACAACGCCAAGATGTTAGGCATAGAGAAGAAGAGAAGATAAAAGATAAAGAAACTCATAGAGAACTGCGTGAAGACGACGAATTTAGAGAAATAGAAAATGCAAAAAGAAGAGTACAACGCCAAGATGTTAGGTATAGAGAAGAAGAGAAGATAAAAGATAAAGAAACTCATAGAGAACTGCGTGAAGACGATGAATTTAGAGAAGCAGAAAACGCAAACAGAAGACAAAGTCATAGACTACAACGCCAAGATGTTAGGTATAGAGAAGAAGAGAAGATAAAAGATAAAGAAACTCATAGAGAACTGCGTGAAGACGATGAATTTAGAGAAGCAGAAAACGCAAACAGAAGACAAAGTCATAGACTACAACGCCAAGATGTTAGGTATAGAGAAGAAGAGAAGATAAAAGATAAAGAAACTCATAGAGAACTGCGTGAAGACGATGAATTTAGAGAAGCAGAAAACGCAAACAGAAGACAAAGTCATAGACTACAACGCCAAGATGTTAGGTATAGAGAAGAAGAGAAGATAAAAGATAAAGAAACTCATAGAGAACTGCGTGAAGACGACGGATTTAGAGAAGCAGAAAATGCAAACAGAAGACAAAGTCATAGACTACAACGCCAAGATGTTAGGTATAGAGAAGAAGAGAAGATAAAAGATAAAGAAACTCATAGAGAACTGCGTGAAGACGACGAATTTAGAGAAATAGAAAATGCAAAAAGAAGAGTACAACGCCAAGATGTTAGGTATAGAGAAGAAGAGAAGATAAAAGATAAAGAAACTCATAGAGAACTGCGTGAAGACGACGGATTTAGAGAAGCAGAAAATGCAAACAGAAGACAAAGTCATAGACTACAACGCCAAGATGTTAGGTATAGAGAAGAAGAAAAGATAAAAGATAAAGAAGCCCATCGGAATCAAAGAGCAAAGGATGAAAGTTGGGAAAACATTGTGAAAAACTATGAAGAAAATAAACGAGATGGGCCTAATCACGCATGTGTCTGCTGCGGGCGATTATGGTTTTTATCGTCTGTGAAAGCCTTGCCTAAACAACATTTAATTGAAAAAGGATTTGACAAATTATTTATTTCTGCCATTTACTATCTGGAAGACCGACATGAAAAGGATATTTTTTGCCGTACATGTTACAAACAAATAAAACAAGGTAGAATACCAAAATTGTGCTTGAAAAACGGTTTAGATTTTCCGGAAATTCCTGAGTGTCTAAAAAATATTACAAGATTGGAAGAAAGGAACATTGCTGCTCGGATCCCGTTTATGTGCATAAAATCTCTCGGAGTCGACAGACAATGTGGCTTGAAAGGTTCAATCATCAATGTACCAAATCCAGTAGATCGCACTATATCAAAGTTACCAAGAGTTTTCTCGGATACATTTGTTATCCATTTAAAACTAAAACGCCGAATGATCTACAAAAACCATTATATGTACGAAACTGTTTCTCCAGAAAAAATTTTCAAAGCTGCAGAATATCTGGTGAAACAAGATTTATACATAAAAGAAGGAATAACATTGTCATTAGATTGGTTAAAGACAGTTGAATCGGACATCCCAATGATGGAAGCTTCTACTTCTAAGGAAATACGAAATGAGAATTCTTCGACTGTGCATTGTAATCCTGATGATAATGTTCCAATGGACGATATTAATAATGAATATTTATCAGAAGATGATGAATTTGAAAATTTCCGTTACGAAGACACACTTCTTCAAGACGATGTAGTGCCTACCATCACTTTTGCACCCGGAGAAGGTCAAAAACCTTTATCTTTGCTATTAGATAAAAATGCTGAAGAATTAGCTTTTCCGACTATATATGCGGGGAAATCAAGAAATCTTAGTACGGATCTCAGCTACACAGAAATCTCCAACTCCGAAATCCGACGTTTTGATCGAAGAGCTGTACGTACAGATCATCTTTTGTATGCCTATAAAAAAAACGAGATTTCAAGAATATCCAGTGCTGTGTCTATAGCTTTAAAAAAAAAACGCGTATGCCCTGATGTAAAAGTAAAAAATATGTTAAATAACGAGGATGTTAATAATTTAATACAAGCAGATGAAGGGTACAGATTTTTAAGGAATATAAGAAGTTCTCCTACACACTGGGAATGTGAAAAGAAAAAGGTTTGTGCAATGATTAGGCAGTTTGGTTTGCCAACACTATTTGTTACATTATCTGCAGCGGAAAGCAAATGGCCGGAACTTTTGCGCATTCTTAAATCGAACGTTGACGGTATAGAAATTTCAGCAGAAGAAGCTATTACTTTAACATTTAACGAAAAGGCAAGGTTAATTCGATCGGATGCAGTAACCTGTGCTCTTTATTTCTGGAATTCTTTCAGACAGTTGTTTAAAACATGGAAATCAAAAAATGGTCCATTTGGCGAACACACTATTGAACATCATTATTTTCGAATTGAATTCCAGCACAGAGGTTCTCCACACGTACATATGCTTTTATGGTTGAAAAATGCTCCAATTTTTAACTCTATTGAAGATGATAAATTAAAAAAGATCTCATCATTTATAGACAATGTCATAACATGCTCTTCCAAAATCCCTAGCAATAACGAGGAATTGGTTAAACTACAGATGCACAAACACACGTACACGTGCAAAGATAAAACAAAAAAGGAAAATGCATGTCGTTTTGGCATACCATTTTACCCAATGGACTGTACGCGTATTCTCTTACCTGTCGATGATAAAGATTTGAAATCAAAAATGAAACTTAAAATAGATCAAATAACTAGAAAAATCGACGAAGTAAAGGCCAATGAGAATGATAGCATCTCATTTGATAATTTCTTAAAACAACTTAATTTAACAATAGAAGAGTACATTTTATGTATACAACTAACTCTGAAAAAGCCAAAAGTATTCTTGAAAAGAGATATGAATGAAATATATATAAATAATTATAACTACAAAATTCTGAGTCTTCATAGAGCTAATATGGATATACAATACATTTTAGACGCCTACGCGTGCGCCACGTACGTTGTGGATTACATCAACAAAAGTAATAGAGGAATGTCCAAGCTTCTTAAAACAACATTATCGGAAGCGCGTGAAGGAAATGTATCATTAAGAAACCAATTAAAACTGGTAGCCAACAAATTTATAAACTGCTCTGAAATTTCCGCACAAGAAGCTGCATGGAATCTGTTGCGTTTGCCCATGTCAGAAGCAAGTGAGGCAGAAATATTCATTCCAACTTGTCCACCGGACGAAAGAATAAGGATTATAAAAACAGAAAAAGAGCTACGCCAAATGGATCCTGAATCGACGGATATATGTGTTCCAGGATTAATAGATCACTATATTCATCGACCAGACACATTAGAAAATATATGTTTGGCTAAATTTGCCGCATGTTACAATTTTCACAGACATCAAAAACGAACAAAGACACCAAATTCTAGCGACGACGAAATGCAGTTGACTAATGATAATTTAAACAGCAATTACGAGACAAATATCTTAGAATTAAAAAATCAATATGGCTATTTAAAATTAAGAAGAAAGACAAAGGTTATAAGATACAGAAATTACAATAAAAAAAATGATCCAGACAACTTTTTTAGAGAATTGCTAATGTTGTATTATCCTTGGAGAAACGAAGAAGATGAACTGATAAACATAAATGCTAAAACTGCTTTTGATGAAAAACAAGACATCATAATAGAGAATAGAAAGGGTTTTGTTTCAAATTTAGATAATGATTCTGAAATTCAGGATGCAATAGAATTGAGAGAGCAAACACTTATTAAAGAATATATGAATTCTGAAACAGATGATGTAATAGATGATGAATTTTTAGCGTATGATTGTCCTTCAACAAAGCACCAATTTAACATAATGACCGAATTAGGAGAAGTGGCCCCCTCAAATTATGCTGAGTCTTTTAACATTCCTCAAGAAATACCCGAAAGTGATTATTTTCAAATGATTCGTAAATTAAATCTCAGGCAAAAAGACTATCTGATGCATGTAATGAATGAGATAAAAACTGAAGGTAAAGTTCTGAGACATTTTGTAACCGGAAGTGCAGGAACTGGAAAGACATTGTTAATAAAAGCACTTTACCACAGTCTCAACAAATATTACACCAAATATAGAGGCTCTGACCTTTCAGAAGTAAAAGTGTTATTATGCGCACCCACTGGTAAAGCTGCCTTTAACATTGAAGGCATGACGTTACATTCCGCATTTGCGCTTCCAGTTAATCAGTGCGGAAGAGAAATGACCGAACTTTCTGCTGAAATTTCTAATACTCTCTCCGTTAAATTTTGCAATATGAAAGCTGTCATTATAGATGAAGTATCTATGATGGGTTCACAGATGTTAAATAATGTAAATCGCCGTTTGCGGGATATTTTCCGAAATGACGAAGAATTTGGCGGAATTTCTGTTTTTATGTTTGGAGATTTCAGGCAGCTGCCTCCCGTAGGTGACACTTTTATTTTCCTCCCAAGCCGTTCTGACATCCTAGGCCAAATAATCGGCCCTCCTTCCACCTTATGGGAGAATTTCAAATTATTTGAATTAACAGAAATAATGAGGCAAAAAAGCGATATTAATTTTGCAAATGCTCTTTGTCACTTGGCAGATGGAGTGATGACTGAAAGTGACATTAATCTCTTATCATCGAGAGTATTTGAAGAACATACGTTGCCGGAAGATTCAAAAAAATGTTTAAGGCTTTTCGCAACTAATGCTGAAAAAGATCATTACAACGATGTCGTTTTAAGTAAAATGAATACCGAAGGAGTATTAGCTGAAGCATTTGATTGTACTTTAGGGCATGGATCCGAAATTGTTAAGAAGAAAATATTAGAAGTTGCAGCAAATAAAAAAATTACAGAAACGTACGGATTACCAAGATCTATTCTTCTAAAAATCGAAGCCAGATACATGGTAACGAACAATATTGACATAGAAGACGGACTTGTGAATGGTTCGACGGGCGTGCTGAAGAAAATACAATACGGAATCCTTCAAAAAGATAAAAATTTAACACCTATTAGATTATGGATCGAGTTCGACAGCAAAAGGGTTGGTATGAAGGCCCGATGTGGTTTTGAACTGTATCGTAAAAAAAATAATTTAACAGATTCATGGACGCCTATCGAACTAATGACTCGACAAATTCACACTCGCAAGTCCAGCAACATCCATGTAGTTAGACGACAATTCCCAGTAGTAGCCGCAGAAGGAATCACGATACACAAAAGTCAAGGTTCAACTTACCACCAAGTAGTTGTGCACCTAAATAAGAAAATGACAAGACAATCTCTGTACGTTGCATGCTCTAGAACGGTCAAAGCTTCTGGTTTATACCTTATCGGAAAATTTATACCTCCTTCTCCGCTTAATAAATCAGATGTAATACTTAGAGAAATGAAAAGATTGAGAGAAGACCAAGTTATTCCAAAATTTCAATTTTTACACGAGTCGAAAAATGAATTACAAGTAATGTTTCACAATGTTCAGAGTCTCCACAAACATTTGCCGGATATAACCTCAGATAACTGCTTCATATCATCAGATATTTTATTATTTGCCGAAACTTGGTTACTGCCATCGGATCAAGTTGAAATTCCCGGATTCAAACAAATAGCACGAGTCGACTGTTACACTGAAAGGAAACCCCAGGGTGTCGCAGCATTTATAAAAGAAGATTTATTTCCTAAAGTAACTAATATTAAAAAAATTAATAATGTTCCAAATCCTCGTGCTCCTCATTCTGAAGCTATACAGTTTGATGTTGTTAATACCACATTCATAGTTTTATATCTGTCACCAAAATGCACAATGAAACATATTATTAATGTAATAGATACGCTAATAAATTCCAACGAAAATCAGATTGTGTCCGGGGATTTTAACGTCAATTTTGAAAACGAACAAGGAAAGAAGCTCATTGATTTTTTCTTAGAAAAGGGCTTAAAGAAAGTTGGTCCCAAGTTTATAAATACAACAGAATGCAATACGCAAATTGACGGCATTTTCAGCAATATTTGTTGCTCTTGTGACACGTATGAAAGTTTATTTTCATACCATAAACCTTTATGGTGTCGAATAAAACAATTATGAGGAACAAGTATGTAAAATCCTGCAAATACAGTTAAGTAAATGCGATCTGAAACTGGTGATAAACTGCTAGATAGAATGTGTTTTCCAGAATCCCTAAAATTAAGTGTACCTTTTGTATGTATCTATCAAAATTCAAGTTCCTAATAGAATAGATTTATAACATGGATTATCTTTAATATATTATTAAAACTTTTAAAACTTAGTTAATAATATTTTTATTATAAAAAAAGTATTTTTGCATTGTAAATTTTTTTAATATGTTTCTGCGCTTGCAGAAAAGTTGAATGTTTTAGAGAAAATTTTTGAAAATTTTTGACTTAATGAAGAGGAAAACTTTAATTAGTGAAACTATTTGTATTTTGTGTAGTTTACATATTTCTATTGATTTGTATTTGGTAATGTACATAATGTATATAAAGAAGTAAAATGGAAAAACATTATTATATGCATTAAGCAAACATAAATTAAATATTTAACTCTAAATAACTGAATTTGAATTTTATACTGTGTTTGTGTTGTGCGTATTTAACATATATTTTATTGAATTGTATTTGGTAATGTGCATAAATGTGTAAAAGAAAACTTCTTTTTAAGCGAGTAATATTTTGTTTTGTTGTCTCGTTGGCATTTGTATGTACGTAGAGAAAATATATATCAATATACATATGTATAGCATTGTTCAGGTTACAATGCAATTTATTCTTATGAATAACATAAATTCGCCATTACTCCAAAAATGATTGAATTTCATTCTATATTTCTTTTGTTTAAAACTTTATGTATTTTTCATTGAAAATAATTTGAGAATACACATAAATTGTTATAAGTAAGTGTTAGACATAAACATTCCTTATTTATCCTATAACATTGACAGCATTAACTATATAGTTAACTTTTAAAGTAACTATATATAAACCTGACGTATATAAAAACTCTTCAAGTTACGTAGCATTTCATTATTATGTATAGCGTAAGTTTAGTACAAGTCAAAAAGTCTCTTAAATGGTTGAATTCTATTTTCCATCTATATTGTAGGCATTTTATGAATTTTGTATTCAACGTATTTTTGGTATTGGAACATAAATAAGAGTAAGAAATAACATTATTTAATCCAATAACATTTTCAGAATTAAATGTTTGATTAAAATTGGTATGTATGTAGAGGAATTGTTTGTAAATGTGATATATGCTTAAAATTGTTTACATTACAATGGAATTTATTTTTATACAACATGTAACATACTCATAAGTTAAATATTTAACCTCAAATAACTAAATGAAATTGTTAAGCGCATTATATAAATTTGTATTGAACAATGCTAGAAACTTTATATAAATATATGTAAATAGATAGATGAAATGTATCTTATTATGTAATAACATTGACAGCATTAAATGTATCCTTAGTATTGTTATGCTTTTAGAGTATTTATATATAAATCTAATGCAATCATAAAAGTATTTAAGCTGCAAAGCATTTTATTACTATTCGGATTTCATAATTATGCATTTTATTATTATGTGGATTTTATAATTCTGCGTTTTATTGTTATGTGGATTTTATAATTATGCATTTTGTTATTATGTGGTTACAAAAATGTTTAACATTTTAGATTAAAACATGTAATTTTTTTTTGCATTTTCTTGCGCGCCTTTTAAATAATTTTATGTTGAATATTATTTGCGAATATACACAAATGTACATATTTAGATAGAAAAAAGATTAGTTTTTTATTACATATTAATGTATGCAGCATTTGCTATTTCGTAACACTTGTATTTATGCCCCTAATTAAACATTATTCAGATAGATTCATAGAGTTCCTGAAACTTCACAGCAATGTATTATTATTTACAATGAAAAGCAAACATAGTTTTTATAACTGTTTCAATTTGATTCGGTTCTGTATGTCATTGCTATACATATTTTATCTCATTTTCATAGGATATTATTACAGAAGGTAGATAAAATTACAGAAATATATAGAAGGATCATTCCTATTTTAGATAGTAAATTGAAAATTAATTGTATCGTTAATATTGGTTTCAAATATTTAGTTATCCAAACAGCAAAAAAATTCTAAATTTTGCAATTATAACTAAATGGTTTTACATAAGTGGTTAGAAAAGTTTCTAAACAGAAAATACTTTCAAGATATTTTTATGTAAAATTTGCAATAATGCATAACCTCTATATTTATATTTTGAATTTAAAATGAGTTAATGTCATCAGCGTATTTTTTTATCATTAATCTTTTAATTTATAAACTAGCAATATTTAAAGGCAGTTCAGATCTTGGTGTCTAAAACCCCGTGATGCTGATTTCTGAAATTTTCAAGGAGCTATGACCTTAAAAAATCATATTGCCTATATCAGACAAATTAAAATTTTTAATAGGTTACTTTTCATCTTTACATATTTTCAGAATATGAGACCTTCATTGTAAAGCAGTTGGTGCATATTTTGACAATTATTTCTTCATTATTCATTCACTCATATTTAGACAACGAAAGATGCTAAGGTTTAATATTTTATTTTATTATTAATTATTATATTGATATCATAGATTCTTTTTTATATGCTGTAATACTCAATAATGATACATTTCACAAAACTCAAGTATGTTATGTAAAACTGAACTTTTCTGAAAATAATTGTGAAATTGTTTTTTTTTTATGTTAAATAAACGTTTTATATAAATTGTCAAATTTGTGAGTATTGTTATCTAAATGTCTCTCATAGGATCAATCGTATCAGTAATTGTTTAGCAAGCTCTTAATTTATAACTCTTTCAAACGAGAAACTTAACATAAACTTTATTTTAAAGAACGTTCGAATATATATAATATATATTAATATATATTTGGTCAGTTTCATTTTTTATTATATTTAGTGATTACCTAAACAAAAAAAATTTTGACTAAAAAACTTTCAATAATTTTCTTTAAAGTGTAAATTTGAGTCAAATAAGGTAGTATAATACCTGCAGAAAATCTTTAAAAGGTATAGTATAAATTGGCAATAAAGTTCCTACTAAAATTTACGATATTTACTATGTTCCGTTACTCTGTAGAATTTCTTTTTCACATAAAAACCACTTAAGCAAACAGCGTTTTATAAGAATTTTGATACAACCTCTGCATTTCAAATTCGTTGCAATTTTTGAAAAATAAATTGTTGCTTTTAATGGCAAGGAGTATAGATAAGTAATATTTTATGTATAAATTTAATATTATACAAATATATTCGACTTTTAAAACAATTTTGATAATTTATTTAACTTTAAAGCATCTAGAAATAATAAAAAAAATATATATATATATCATTATATTTATAAAGGTATATAATGAACTTCAAAAACACTTAAATTTTTAATTATAACGGAAGAATTACTTTCTTAACCTCATCAAATACTCTTTTAAAGGAATTATTTGCAAGAAATATTTTCATTTTTTGTTTAAAATGAAGAACGGTTTCACACTGGTACAATATTTCAAATGTTAAACATGACAATGAGTAAAGATAGCTGTTGGAAAGTGTTTTATAATCAATGCGAAACGCATGATTTTCCTTTCTTGTTAGTTCTGATTTGAGCCATTTTGAATTTTTTTCATTTTCTATGCTTTATGCACAGAGTTTTTATACCTTAAACAAAATGATAATTTAATCAAACAGTATCATAGTTATGGAAACTGTAATAAGGATCCTTTTAGTGTTATGGTTTTGCAGTTTCTGACAAGTTTTATATGTGTAAGAAATGAAATTCTAAACATCGTTTTTCCATTTTCTTCAGAGTTTCCCATATTATTTCAATAGTATTTTTTTTCATACCATTCCTCCCTTTTGTGCACCCGCTTTTTTTTATATGAATACATGCTTTTACTTAATTTTAACCTCTCTGCCATCTTAGCCGATTAAATATACATGGATTTAGTAACTAGTATATTCAGTTTTGAAGCTTTTAAATATGTTTAAGTAGTGATTTTGTAAACACTGTTTTTTTTTCTAAAAATTGCCAATGGCGCTCCATAGACTTAACATTACAATGTTTATTTTACAATTGAAATGTTTCTACTTTGATATAATATCTTCTTTAATATTTAATTTTTGAATTTAGCTAGCTTAATATTTTATCCATCATATTGTTTCAAATTTGTAATTTATGTAGCCCATTTTATACCTTAATTAAATATTTTTTGAGTACCACTCATTATTTCTTTTCTCATTTATTTAACATTGGAATTGATTCTTTTTGATAAATTATTTAAAAATATAATTTATTAAATTTTTGGTAAATTTTTAACCTTGAATCTTTACTTATAGATTATATTTTAATTTTCCTTTGAAAATTTAATTTTTTTTCAATATTAAATATTTTTAATTGCTGTTCTAAATTTGTTTTGATATTCTAAAAAGTGAATATTGGTTCTTTTCTGCTGTGACAATTCTACAGCATTATAGCAGCAGCTATTATTCATTCGCAGCAGTTATTATTCATTATTCTATTTATAAGATTTTGATTTGTTTCGAAATTAAGGTGTTCTGATAAATAGTGGATCTCTATTATGAATCTTTTTAAACCAATGTCATTACAGTATTCAAATATTTGGGTTTGTTGCTGTTTTAATTGGCCAATATAAATTATAGCTATCAGTATCTGTATAGTTAAATTTAGCGCTGGGATTGTGGGTAATAAGTGGGTAAAAGGTGGACCTGGCACTGGAGACGTATTATTTATGAATTACATGTTATATGTATATATGGCCCTGTTTATTCTGTTTATTAATATTGCTTATTGTTTTGACATATAAAATTAAATATAACTAATGTTTACGGAATTTGGAATTTTATAAATGTTATATAGCTTTAGATAAGAATTATAAGAATTATATATATCTATCCAGAATGTACGGAGTTATTATACCTTTAATTTCAATTTTATTTAATTCTATTGCTTTTTAGCACATTTTGTTATTAATTGTCTTTCGCATAATTTAATATTTCTCATTTGATCACAAATTTATTGAACGTTGATCTTCCGCCGCTTGATTAGATCAAACAGATATTTTCCTTATTAACAATTAATTTTGTATTAATACCACTTTAATTAAAGTTTAGAGTATTGGGGCTATTATTAATGCAAATTGCTTTGTACAAGCACCTACACAGAGTTATATTATCTTTATTTCAAAGTACATAGTTGTTATACCTTTAATTTTATCTTTATTTTAATTTGATGTTTTTAAACCCATTTTGTTAATTTTTGTTTCCTTCCCAGATTCTGTTTTAATATTTTAACTCCTCATTTAAAATTTGCATTTTACGCCGCTTTATTAGATCATATAGTTTTTTTCTTACTTCTTCATTTCTATACTCTCAATTGAAATATAACAAAAGTTTCAGGTACTAGGAAATTTATAATTGATGTATTTCATTACTTTTGCTCTCAATAAGAGTTGTTATAGTTTATACAAAATGTAAGGAGTTATTATACCTTTATTTTAAAATTTTTATTTATTTATTTATTTATTTATTTATTTATTATTTAAAGCTTTTTAGCACTTTTCGTTATTCAGTGTCCCCCTCCTATATTATTATTTAACAATTGTTCACTTAATTATTGTATGTTGTTTTTCCGCCGCTTTATTAGATCAAATAGAACTTTTCCTTTTTATAAATTAATCATGTATTTATTTCATTTTAATTAAAGTTCAGGATACTGTGTCAGTTAAATATGTAATTTGATTTGTACAAGCAACAATACAGAGTTATACTCTTTTTCTTTTAATTATATTGAGTTATAATACCTCCAATTTTAAATTTAATTTAAATTTGATGCTTCTTAGACCATTTTATTAATTTTTGTTTCCCTCCCAGTTTCGTTATTTAATTTTTTACCTCTCCATTTTAAATCTACATAATTTACGCTGCTTAATTGGATCATACATCTATTTTCTTAAATAAAAGAATGTATTATTCTTCTTCAGCTCTCCAGTTTTGTCTTTTTTAATGATTTTCGTTTGGTTATTAACATTCTCTTTTGCTTAGCCTTCTTATCCCCCCACCCTGCTTTCCAAAGTCAAGCAGTTATTATTATTATTATTATTATTATTATTATTATAATTTTGTCCATTCTTTGAGAAATATTCATGTTAATTGGATCGCTCCATAACAAGTGTCGGATTTTCGGCCATGGTGTGCCATTCTTTCCCCAACTTCATTTCCCCCGTTCCCCTCCTTTCTTCTCCCCTGACTTGCACTTTTTGCTTATTTTTTACTTTTTTTTCTTCTTGTTAAATGTTGTTGGAGAGCTGTTCGTCCCAGCTTGTGGATATTCACTTTTTATTTTTAAATAATTTTTTTGGTAAGAATTCTATAGGGTTGTTTTATCCTTACAGTAAGGTACAGAGTTTAATTTTATAATTTAAATGTTTTTATCTCATTATATTATTTTCCTTTCCTCCCAATTTATGTTTAACATTCTTTCTATTCATTCATCGTTTATAAGTTATACGCCGCTTATTTGACACACTTAGCATTTCTCAAATAAGTATATTTCCTTTCTTTTCAAATAGTGATATACCATTTTAATTGTTATTTACTAGGTATTTAAGTACTCTTAGCATTTGTCTGCCTCTCTTTTTTCCACATTTGACACCCCCTCTCCCCTCCATATTTCTTCTCTGATTTGTACTTTTTACATCTATTACACTTCATTCTCATCGAAGCTTTCAAACAAAATCATGTTATTATTATTATTATTATTATTATTATTATTATTATTATTATTATAGCTTCAAAAGATAAGTATATAGAAAGCTCCTGGATTTCCATGCGTCGTGGCTCCCTGTATGTCCCTACCCAGCATCCAAACGCAGCCTGGACCCTTGTACTTGAGCTAAGATAAGTTTTTTTTTTTTTTTTTTTTTTTTTTTTTTTTTTTTTTTTTTTTTTTGCGGGTGCTAAAGGATCTAATCATTACATCCTGATATTGCAGTGACATTTTTTAAATTTTGTATCTTGTAAAAAAAAAATAATAATAATTTTTCATATTTTATACATTTTGATTGAATAAAACAGCATATACTATCTATTGGGAAGGGAGATATGTCCCCCTTATTGTTCTACTTTGGCCGACATTATAACAGTAAATCTATCGTTTATTAGGTGCGTTCGTAATTGTCTGAGTGCAACGAAGACTCATACACAGCGCAGTATTACTTTGCCCCATATATAGCTACGATGGATATTAAAACCTTTCGTCAAGCACAACTCAAAATATATTTAACGGATTTCGTTCAAATTTTTACAGCAGGTACCTATCAAGGTGACAACGACGTCTATTTATTACCAAGAATAAATGCCAAACCGTTTGGAAATTATATTTAAAAAATAGATAAAAAAGCACAATTAAAGTACATACGTCACTAAAATTTAGTACATACGTCATTTTCACCGGCGGAGATTTTCGTAAATAATAAGATTTTAAAAGTTCATGGAGTAACATGGAGCAAAAAAATATGCACGCACAATACAATACAATATCAGTACAATAAAACATATTTCCATTTATTAAAAATGGAAAATTAATCTGGATTTTTTTCTGTTTGAAAGAAAAAAATCCGCAATAACTTTGTATTAGATATTTGGCGCAAATCTCAACATTGGCAGCTTTTTATTTCGCGTGTGTAAATGGGAATCAATTCTATGATGTTTAAATAAAAGATTTTGATTTGCGACATTATTTCTTTTTATTTTCTTCTTAGTATTTTAAATGGAATTAGTGAAAGGCATGTATTTTAAATTAAATGAGTGGAAGACATGAATTTTTAATGTATGTATTTCAAATGAAATGAGTGAAAGGTTTATAGTTAAATGGGTACTTACGTATTATCCGTGACAGGAGATTGATCGCCAAAAATGGCTGCCAAGTACCAATCTTGTTTATCGTTGCCAATCATGTTTTCAAACACAGTAATTTAACATTATCAAATAACATAGTTAAAAATGGTAATTAATATAAAATAAATAAAATGTAATATATGTTTATTAAATTTTTAACATTGTTAAAAATAGCAAATAACATTATTATAGTAAAATTAATAAATGGTAAATAGCATAGTAAATAAGAAAGAATAATATTATAGATGATTCACAGGCATGTACCATGTAGCAAGAAAAAATATATAAGGGTTAATATAATTAGTAATATTGGCTCCATTGGCGCAGTTGGCTTAAAACTGACACGGATAATACGTAAGTACCGTTAAATGAAATTAATGAAATATAAAGATGTTATGAGAACAATATTTGGCAAGTTATCAACTGCGCCAAGTTAACATAAAAGTACCAATACATAAGTGAAATGACAGATGTCATATACGCACCACGTTGGCGCGATTTTTTCCCCCACCAATTTGGCGAAAACTTTGTTTTTGAATTTTAGTCACAAATATCAGGCAATAATAGCACGTGATTTTTTATTTCAATATAAAAATAAAATAACGTAATAAACGTAACTTCTACTATTTTAAAAAAGGAAATAAAAATAAATAAATAATAGTTTGATATCAATAAATATTGACATACATATAAAAATAATCTATAGAATTAAAATAAAAAATAAAAGTAAATAAACACAACAAACAGTTTTTGCCAAATTGGCAGGGGGAAAATCGCGCCAACGTGGTGAGTATATGACATCTTCGCCGGGAGTTTTACCCCTTTATCTGTTCTTTTGGAAATATCAAAAAATTAAAAAATACTTATATCAGGCGTATTATGTTTTGCATTTTTATACGGACCACTTCTCCATTTTTAGATTTTAAAAGTTATTTATAATTCCCACAAGTTATTTTCGGTAATCTGTTAGTTCGCTTATTAACTGTTTACAATTTGCCCCCCCCCCCTGACAACAACAATTATTTATCACAAAAATGTATCTTAGTATTGTTATATATGTTTGTTATGTATTGTCATTAAAATATCGAAAATGGCAATAAAATTTTATTTTAGCATCGTACTTATATTTTTAAGATGACGCAAAAACATGGTTTAATAAATGTATATTTATAAATACTTGAAAAACATATTTTACCTCTCTCTAGGAAATTTTGGTAAGATGCTAAAACTGCCTTTTAGCACCATTTTTAATTTTTTTCGCCAATCGTGCCAACCAGCACATGATACAGAATTTTTCGACATTCAGATACACAAACAAGGTTGGTCTCAAACAAGAGTAATGCTAGCAACAATATTGTTTTAACTCTATAAGAGTTACAAACAATAATGATATTAAATTCTCCGATTAGCTTTGGGCTCGTTTACGGAAGTTTCTCCTAGAAAA
Organism: Maratus michaelseni; assembly: GCA_963931845.1. Taxonomy (NCBI): domain Eukaryota; kingdom Metazoa; phylum Arthropoda; class Arachnida; order Araneae; family Salticidae; genus Maratus; species Maratus michaelseni. The sequence continues at coordinate 219,730,070 of OZ007593.1, read as the reverse complement.
AAAAAACTGTGGAAGAAGTCTTTTGTTTCGAATGAAGCTCGGTCATAATAATACAAACAACACTAATATTAACATGGGGGTAATACTTTGAATTTAAGTGTAAATATTTGGAACCCTCTCCCCCCCCACCCGCCTTCAAAAAAAAAGTAAAAGGAAGTTACAGAAATGAATTTAAAATGGCGTTAAGCCACGCTTTCTGACATAAGCAATTGCTGCGAACTCGAGTACGTAACTTTCACTTAACTTAATAACATGTATATTGTAGCCCTTAGGGTACTTTTCTTCCCAGTTATACGGACCTTGGGGCTTTTTTAAAAACTTCGGTTTAATAAGTTCAGATTTACTGCCAAATGACATAAACTACAATGAAAATAAACCTGATGAATTATTATGCTGGTATATGTATGTATTTAAAAAAATTGCATCTGATTACACTTATTAGATAAATTACTTCTGTTTGCATTTAATAACAGATGAACAGCTTCTGTATACTAAATTGTTTAAATATTGGGAAGGTGGCGAGATGTACAGAGACGTGTAAACGAACGGGTAGAGAGACGGGTAGAGACGGATAGCGACATAGATAAGCTAACGGGTAGCGAAACGAATAGACAGACGGGTACTGAGACAAAAGAGGGTTGACAGAGGGGTAGCGAGATAGGTAGGGAGATGGGTACAGACACGAGTATCCAGGCCGGTAGACAGACATGTAGAGGGAAAGGTTGCGAGACGGGTAGAGTGGTGAATAGAGAGACGAGTACAGAGATGAGTACAGCGACGAGTTGACAGACGGGTAGAGAGAGGGGGTATATAGACAGACAGACGTGTCGAGAGACGGATAGTGAAACGGGAAGCGAGACAGTTAGAGAGACGGATAGACAGATAGGTAGCGAGACGCTTAAAGATGCGGTGGAAAAACACATGGATAGTGAGACGTGTATACAGACGAGTAGAGAGGCAGTCGACAGATAGGTACGGAGAGAAATACAGTATAGACACACGGCTAGACATAAAAGTAGTTAGACAGCGATGGTTAGTGAAACAGATAAATGGGTAGAGAGACCAGTAGGGAAATATACGACATGTAGCGAGACGTGTAGAGAGACAGTCAATCGGGTATGGAGATGGGTAGAAGAACGGATAGGGAAACAAACAGATTGTAGAGAGAGACAGACAGACAGGCAGAAGAAAAGTCTGAGGTTTGAAGCAGTAAAAGCGCAGGGGGTAGAGTCTCCTAGAAAATAATCAAGAAGTATTATCTTTGAAATATATGTATTTTTTTCAATTTGATTTTTACAGAAGTCATCGAAAGATTTTTTATATTACTTTAGTAGGAATTTAGGCTACAGTTTCGTAATCAGGTTTGTAGTAAAGCTTGTTATCAATGTGGTTTGAAGTGTATGAGTTTCTATAAATAGTTATACAAATAAACAAGGAGGAAATTTTTTAAATTCAAATGTAAAAATTTGTCACAAAGAAAATGTTTCAACAATGAAATTAAATTTGCGTTAAACTACGCTTGCTAAAATACGCTCTCGGCTGCAAATCTGATTACGTGACTTTAAAAAGCTTGGCGTTTTAAAAAAAATCCGACTTTTTTTTGTTGTTGTTTGTTTGTTTGTTTGTTTTTTAAATTTTTGAGCTATTCCAACTTAAGAAAATGAGATTATTTGCCAAATTATATATATATATATATATATATGAAAACATAACAGTATATATGAATTTATATATGATATTTTGTAATTCTATCATTTAATTTGCTCTTTTTCACACATTGTATCTTCTTTATATCGTAATTGTTAACCCTATGTTCTGAGAAATATCACTCAGACTAATCCCTTTGAGGGAAGTCCTAGTTATATAAATACGTAGCACCTATTGTCGTCGTCTGGTCCGTCCGTTCGTCCGTCCGTCTGTCCGTCTGTCCGTCTGTCCGTCCGTCCGCATATAACAACGCAAAAACTACCCAACCGAATGGTTTCAAATTCAAGATACATTATCTTTGCAGAATTTTGTCGAGACATTTCAAATTTTAGGAAAATCGAATCAAGTCTGTAGCAGATATTAATAAAAATATTTATTAAGAAATTTGAATTAAAAAAAATAATAATCGGTGCTTTCTTGTTATAGGAGCTTCCGAGATTTAATCGTCAAGCGACGAGATACTCATTTTATGACAGAAATTAATCTGCAGACGATAGAATTCATTTCACAGAATTAAAAATCATCAACATCTGAATATTTATTATAACTAGCTATAGTACGAACGCACCACATTTTTCACGTTTGACGTACAATTTCCAACTTGTTTTTTTTTTTATTTTCCTAAAACAGCCCCCCCCCCTTCTTTTTTATATTATTACTATTATTATTATTATTATTATTATTATTATTATTATTATTATTATTTTATTTTCATCATTTACAGTAGCTACGGCTACTGGTTTTTGCCTTCTCCTATTCTATCTTACCCTTTCCTTCAAAGACATGTGGGGCAGGTCTGGTCATGCCCTTTTCTTTATTAGTTGATATTATATAGAAATCTCATTATCATAGAAAGTTTAGATATAAAAAGAATAAAATTAGTTCGAAAGAAGATGACATCTGTAGATAAATAGAACTTGACCCCATTATCTCAAAGAGTACTTAGTCAACGACAAAAAGACACTGAAACAATCAAAAAAGTCCATCCGGCCTGTACCGGGAGGAAAAGGTAGCTTTCCTATATCTTCGTTTTAAAATTTTAGCTAATGTTACACGAAAACAGCAAGTTAAAATGCAAAGAAAACGTTTACAAAAGATTCGTTAATACTGAATTTGAATAAGAAATTCGCCAAATTATTGAGCAATAGCCAAATTGGCTTCATTTATGAAGACTTATTTTGGTCGCCAAGTTTGGCGAGAATTTTGCACTAACGGATATGAATATATAGTTTTATGCGTTTGATTGGGAAAATTATTACAACAATGAAAATTTTTGTAATGTGCTGTCTTGTTTCAAAATGTCAGTCACCCTAGAATTTCAAACGACTCTATCTCAGACTTTTTTTAAAATAGAGGTAAACCTAAAAATGCTCTGGAATCCTCGTATCAAGGTCTAACACTTAATTAAAAAATAAATTTGAATTTTTAACTTTTTTGTATATTTATTTCAGTTATAAATTTTTAAGTGGCTGCCATCTTGAAACAAAATGGCGGACCAAGCTGGCCAACGAACTCGGTCGAGACATTGGTGAGCTTAATACACACAATTAGTTTCATCAAAATTGATTTATAAATACGAGCGTTCAACATTTGAACGGGGGGTGGTTTTGGGGTCTGGTGGTCATGATCGGTGAAAATATATCGAAATTTTCCTGAACTGCTTTCCTCCGAACGGCTGCAATAGGTAGCTTTATACTTTTTTGTATTGAAAGCTACCTAAAACTACGAAATGAAAATAAAACATTGAAAGAAAAAATAAAAGAACAAGGGGGGATACAAAAACAACAACATCAGTTAAATCAACAACAAACTGAAGAAATAAGAGAACTAAAAGTGGAAATAAATGAACTAAAAGTGGAAATAAATGAACTAAAAGAGGAAATTGCAAAACAAGAAAGAAACAATGATAATAACTTTGAAAAAAAATGCGAGTGAATTTGGCCTTTCAGCTAATATTTGGTGATGAAATGATCAAAAGTCTACTTTTTAACACTTTCCAACCTAGTTGAAACGTGTTTAGGACTTCGGTTTGTCCACCGTCTGTCCGTGCTCCAACTCCCGTAAATATGCTTCGATTGTCCTTAAATTTTTATATGTTATTGTCGTTTACTATAGCATGTTCCCTATTTCAGCAAAAGTGCGTAGCACTTATAGTTTTTTACAGGGACAGTCAAATGTATTCCGTTACATTACAGCCAATGGGGAGTAATCGGTTCAAGCGCATTTTGATGACGCTACATCATTTAAAACATAATGAAATTGATGTATAACTATGAAGCACATTAAAAGATGCTTTTTGTAGAATATGGAGTGCTAAGCACTTATTATTCATTTAGAGGGTCAAACAAAAGAATCATTTTACACATCGTTATATGGGGAAAAATCGTATGCAGTATAATTTAGTAATATTTAACTATTTCAAACATAATAAAAATTATACGCATTACTGAGGTGCACTAAAAAATGCTCTCTTATGTGCATTGCGTTTATTTAGAGGGACACACAAAAGATATTGGTTACAGTACATGTGCGATATTTAAAGTCTATGTGTGAAAAGTGCGTTTTCAAATTTGGTTTGCATTTTTAACTTTTTTTTTCATAGTACGTGTGTGTTTATAAACTCGTTTGACCATATACAGGGCTACACAAGGAAATTCGTAAGTACTACAGAACTATGGGACTGAATTGCTTAAGGGTAGTTTTTAATTGTGTTTACGCATTTTCCTGCTGAACTATACTTAGTAGACTATTAGAAGTTTGTGGAATTCATATAAATTCATGTACAGGGCTTCGAAAAGAGAGATACATTGTCGTTTACGTTTGGTAATTACTGCAAGTGAGTTTTAAGTTGCCATTTAGCTTAATAGGTGGTGTGTACAAAGTCTTCAGATAATATACATGGCTGTGCAAAAGATTTCGAGTGCATTTCCATCGATTGCCGAAAATTACTAAATGTGATCATTCTAACTGAACTAAATTTTATCATGCTATATATCCACATCTATTTATCATATACAGGGCTGCACAAAATAATTCGACTACTTTTTTGACAGTGGAAGGTAATTTCGAAAACTGTGGTGTTAAGCGTTTTCTAAACTGTTTACTTACATATCTTCTTTCCCCTTATTTAACGGTGAAGTTTCGTTACAGTTTTCTGGCTTTGTTGGAAAGTCTTTCATAATCTATACTTGAAGCATGATTTTTTGTTCTTCTTTATGAATAAAAAGTTCAGCAGTTTGGCGATTCCACAGAAACTGTAAATTTTATTAAAAATAAATAGACATAAAAATTATGAATGCCCATTGTCCGAATGAAGCCTTATGGCTCAATTCACAATCGGAAAAGTTTGAATTTTTAGACTTTCTTACAGAATGGGGAAATTATTGTGGGGGAAATAATGGGGCTGGATACATGAGTAAGACCACAAGTGTTTGGTTTTATGGTTACTATAAAAATCACTTTGTCATTAATGAATTACTTATCCTCTATCAACTACAAATACTTATGAACTTGTTTAGTATAATAAGGCAATGTAAAGGCTATAATGACCATCCAACACAAACAGAATTCCTAACCATTGTAGAATGTTTAACATTTTACAACTTAGCTAGACCACCTAAGGGTGGAAATACATCTGCAAATGTAATAAATTGCTTAACGTCTCCAGAAAATATTTCTTTGAATACTAATAAAAGCAAGGTTCCTCCATTATCTGATCTAATAGATGGTCTAATTGAAAATGGTAAAATATCTATTGCTGATAATTTTGTAAGAGATTTTTCAGATTAATAAGAGATTTGTAAGAGATCAAAAAGATGATTTTTGGATAGTCTTACATGCTTGAATATCAATTTATAACTGTTCAAAATACATGATGTTTACTAAATTTTTGCAATAGTTTTTAAATAGTATACCTTTTCGCTGAAAAGAGCAACAGATGTCGCTGCGACCGCCCTATTATCGTACAGCAACGTTGCACATTTATCTGCTACAACTTATTGGTAATTTTTAAAGCATTACTGAGGTAGACGGTTTCCACACTATGTATTCTGGGCGTTGTACCGCTATTAACTATTTTGAGAAACACAATCTGTATAATATATTTCATACATAGAATCTTGTTATTTTTCCCTATAAACGATTATCTATATATATAAAAGCCGTTCTTGGTATGTATGTTCCTTATACAAATCTACAGTTTTTGTCCAATTTGAACGAAATTTCATGTTACATACGTTTTAGATCACGAGTAAAATCACTGTCTAAAATTTTCTCAAACGAATCTTTACCACTTTTTTCAAACATCTCCCATAGTTTATCATTACAGAAATCATTTTTTTTCTCAATTTCTAATGCAATTTCTTTCCCGTTGCCATTCAAAGGAAATGCGTATAGACAATATTTTTATAAACCAATTTCAGATTAACTCGCTATAATTTGAAATCCGAAACTGACGTCAATTTTGGCAGATGTGATTTTTTTCGCATAGTACAAAGATTACTATAAATGCTTTAAACGACGTAGTACATATATTTAAATGTGTTTGGTGAAAAATAAATAGCTCCTATTTTTACAAAGGCAAATTGTTTCCACTGGTTTCTTAATATTAAAGTAAATTTTCTAAGAAATAAAAAGATATTTTTGCGCATTCAAACTTCATAATTCATTTTATTCTACATAATCAAAAATCGTCTGTCAAATATTGACAATTTTCAATCATTACAGCGTAACTTATTTCAGCTTGAGCCTCAACCAAGGAGGCATATTTAAATTCCTCGGATGCAGGTGGACAGTAGATGCCCTATTAATAAAAACTGGATTTAAAAAAAAACAATGCAGTATTTTTCATTATTTTTTCTTCAAATATGGGTGTTAAAACAAATGGGATGAAAAGTAAAATGGTTTATCGGGAAAAAAATTAAATGCATTTTTTAATATAAAACATTAATTTTAATTTTAAAAATTAATTTATTTTTTATAAGTTCGACAACGTGGCGACATTTTCATTTCACCAGCTTCGAAATTAGTATTCAATTCTTAAAATAACACTATATTTTTGAAAAATAATGTTTTGCATCAAAAATCACATAATTTCAAAACGCAATCTTAGCAAATTCTGTTTAAATTACATTGTAAATATAATTTCGGAGTTAAAATTAGTATTTAATAATATTGTTTAAAATTTTTCTATGAATACAGTAGTATTGGATTTCTTTAATCGCTTTCATGTTTTAAATACAAATGTGCATGTGACATCACGCACTCAAGTAAAGTCGTTTTTCTCAATTAACTGTAGGCGAAAAGTAACAATTCTTGCGGAGTTAGTAATTTAAAATGTAATCTTTCCTACACATAATATAATGTATTTTAACTATTTGAAAATTACGAAAAACTTGGCGAAACTTCAAGCAATTTAGCTCAATATTTGACTGATGTGCACATTATCTATAAATATAAATGCATTTCTGTGCATGATTCATGAAGTAAAATAATTTGTTTTAACTAGACACGTATCGGTTCAAAGGAAAATCTATCCCGGTGAAAGTGTTGTCATATTTTAAATCATGTGCCTGTTTTCATTCACAAAATATTAGTAGTTTATAGCAATTACACAAAGTAGCATAATTTGCATAGAATGTATTGGTCACCAAAGTATATGTTTAACATTCTTTTTCCGTACAATTTTCAAGAATATTAAATTACTTTAAAATTACTTTAAAATCCATAAAACATCAGTAAATTGAGATACGCTTTTCAAACGAATAACATTGAGAGTACATGTACTTTATTCAACTGCATAAAAATTGAATGTGCTATGTTTAGAAATAAATGTCTTTACTTTATAAAGATCAAATAAGTTAATCTATCGTAATTGGATTAGACACAGATTTAAAAATATACATGCTTCTAAATTACTTTAAAATCCATAAAAAAATCAGTAAATTGAGATAAACTTTCAAAATACATTTGAAAGTGTATTTCTTTTGATAGTTTAAAAAATGAAATTATGCGATATTTAGTAGTTACAAATATGCAGTACAAGCCAAATTTAATGGGTTGGTCGTTGCTACCGACAATATGATGTCGACATTACTCACGGATAAGTTTTTGTTTTATAATATAGATAGATGCCATATGAAAGCGAATTTCACAAAATGTTACGACAGTTGGTATTTTTTTTTTAATTTTCAAGAAAATCGTATATTTTTAATTGTATGCGCAAAGAAAACGTGCATTCTCATTCATAAAGCTGAAAAATTTTACTATGGTTGAGTTAAAGTAACGCTTTTTTTTCTAATTGTCTTTTTTATCGATTTATGGTTGAGTATGCACAAATCATATTGTCGTCATTGTTATTGTCGTATTATTGTATTTTAATTTATGTTAACCCGGGCAAAGTTGGGTGGTTCTGCTAGTTGTAGATATATAACAAAAGTTAAAAGACTTTTGAGCAAATAAGGAGAATATACATGTTTCAGATTTATTGTAAACCTTATTAAGTATATTCTTTCTGTTTTGATTATCTATCTATCTATCTATCTATCTATCTATATATATATATATATATATATATATATATATATATTTGGTGCGCATACTCAAATTGCGCCCTTGGGTCAAATGTTGTTCTTTCCACGGTGCTAATGTTTTCTACTCTGTGCTAATGTATAACGCAATTCAATTTTTTTAACCATGACACTCGTGATATTTTTATACAAAGTGTACGTACATTACAAGATATTACGATTTAAGAATTGTTGTTAATCTTGACAAATTTCATTTTTGTGTTAGTACCTATAAATTTCGATTACTTATAGCCTGACAAATAATCGTCACTGCAAGTTTCAGAACGCAATCATACAAGTTTAAAATGACTTGCCTTCTTTTTTCTTTTTTGTAGTGAAACGTATTTTCAAAATAGTTTTAATATAGAAAAAAGTATATTAAATAAAATAAAAATATGTTTAGTTAGTTATTTGCTACGGTCGATTATCTTCACTAAGGGATATAGGCCGGTGGGGGGAGTGCCCTCTGTGGGGGTCTTTTAAACAAAAATAAGATTATGTTATTTCCCAGGAGTTGGATTAATCATTGTCAGTATAAAATATGAAGTTAATGTAAGTTTATGTTCTGCAATACTAATGTTTCGGGCGAAATGTCCACTCCATAAATCAAAATAAGCTATATGCATGTGTTACAGATATGCGAAAGGTTAATCATTTCACAGTAAATCATTTCATAATTAATAGTTTAGATTTGAGGGTGAAAAAAACAAAATCTAAACTGAGAAAAAAATATTCCGATTTCTTTTTCCAAGTACCGACTGCACAGTGCACAGGACACAGCGGGTGTTTATCAAAGTCTCTGATCCACAGACCAGCAGGAGAAAGGCATAATTTTTTAAGCAATGAACGAAAACCGTTTAAACGTTGATACGTTTAATCGCTGGTGTAAGATCCGTATATACGATGTACCGTATATGCTGTTTCGTATAATACGTATAACCGTTTTGGTCGTATCATACGTTTCCAAAATCTGCACCCCGTATAATACGTATTATACGTATACTCGTATAAACGTTTAATAGGGAGCACTAATGCAAACTACAACACAGGGATGAATTATACGGGTGGAGATCGCTTATTTTAAAGACTTGAAAATTTATTATTATAAATGAATACAAAAATTTCTATAATCTCCAGCATTCAGCCGCCTGATGCTTTATTTTAAATCCAGTTGTCCTGATATTCTCCAACACTTAATGGTGTTTGCTCCTACGCTCTTATGAATACATTTATATTCACATAATTTCATAGGGAAATTTTTATTTTTGTTTTTTATTCTATGACCTCAGGCAATATGAAATGCTGTGAATTACATGTGGAAACATAAAATCTACAAAAATTTTAAAACGTAAATATATCACATAATTGGATGAATATAAACAGTATACGGGATGAATCAATGAGGTAATAAAGAAAGCAGTGAATAAGACGTCAGGAAGTTCAGTAGATAAGTGGTAAGCGCGTCGCGCTACCACACTACAGATCCAGAGTTCCACTTCGGGATGGACAAGGTTCAGTCAACGTTTCATCCCTTCGTGGTTGAAAAAATTAATTCCAAGATTATTTGGGAACTAAACACTGGGGATTACGCGTTAGGTATACCAACTTACCAGGACATATGTTGTATAGCACCCTAAGGACCATGGTAAAGCAGACAGCATGATCTCTATGGATTGATTGTACCGCCACAGAGTTTAGTTTATTATAACACATCCATCGAACTTTACATGGAAAATAAATTATTGTCAAACCTAACCCCTTCTACCATATTCAGTTTAGTGGTACTATGCTGAATACCAGATATATTAAATTTCGTCAAAAGTAGTTGTCGCCAGTATAGAGGCACCCTAGTCACTGTTCCAGTGCAACCTACGTTATACACGGCTAGTGCATGACGCGAGGCTAACGAAAAAGACAGGCTACCGCGGTGCATTCCAATTATCTTTTTTTTACAGACCGCTAGAGTGATGTGATGCTCTTTTCGTACACCTGCATTGGTGCATTCAAGAATCACGTGACTCCCACGGTCTGTAAAAAAAGATACACTGTTAAACATCCTCAGCTTTTCCTGCATAGTCACTCCACCGCTTTTATAGAATATGTCTATTTTCACCAATGAAAATGCTCCATAATATAGTAAAGTAATCATTTACTATAAAAGCGGTGGAGTGTGTCCGCAGCAAAAGCTCAAGATTATTGACAGTGTACGCGTAAAGAACCACGGTAGCCTTTCTTTTTCGTTAGCCTCGGCATGTTTAAAACGTCACATGAAGTGGATCATTTTTAAGTGGCGATTAGTAAAAAGCGCACCCACCATTTTGCATCAATTGCCATGTAAACATGATCCACTCCATGTGATGGTTTTAACGTCATGCATCGGGCGTGTATAACGTTGGTCACGGTTATAGCTCTATCATACGCTATTGGTAGGGTGCCTATATATTTGAGTAGTACTAATTTTAAATATTAATTTCTATTGGATTTTGGTTTAAAATGCCTATAGGGGATTTTACATTGTTATTGATAGGATGACCCTATATGAGAATGGTGACATACGGAACATCTCATTTAATTTGTTAAAACTATTCTGAACAATGGCATGGATCTGGGCATGTTAAATGGAATCACCAAGAATTTTGTTGAGCTTGCCATTAATGCAGAGTTAATGCTTGTTAACTTGACCCCATAGTATAATTGAATTCTCTATTTTAATATTGTCAGTTCTTGAATGTAGGTTTGCCGTAATTTTGGATAAAACGTCTGTCAGCCTTAGTTTGCGCCCTGGGTGTATGTCGCCAGTATAGAGGCACCCTAGACCATTGTTTCAGCTCTATCATACGCTTTCAGTAGGGTACCTATACATTTGAGTAATACTAATTCGAAATATTAATTTCTATTGTATTTTGGTTTTGATTTTAAAATGACTAACACAAATTTCCTTCACAAATTTCTTTATAATAAAACAGGTCCCTTCACATAATTCTCTTCAATAAAATGGGTTCTAAATATTTAATAAAACAGGCGCCTTCACAAAAATCAATTTGATAAAATTAACCCTTCACAAAAATCTATTTAATAAAACAGGGCCCTTCACAAGAATCAATTGAAGAAAATGAACCCCTTCACAAATATCTATTTAATAAAACAGGCCCCTTCTGAAAAATTAATTTAATAAAATTATCTCCTTCACAAAAATCAATATGATAAATTACCCCTTCACAAATTTCTTTATAATAAAACAGGTCCCTTCACATGATACTCTTCAATAAAATCGGTATTTTCACAAAATTCTATTCCATAAAAACTTACTATTTATTAATTATCTATTATTTTGTGACATTTTAAAATGTGTAAATTGTAAACTAACGAGTTCACCCCTTCACAATTTTCTTTATAATAAAACAGGTCCCTTCACATAATTCTCTTCAATAAAATGGGTCCTTTCACAACATTCTATTCCATAAAAACTTACTATTTATTAATTATGTATTATTTTGTGACATTTTAAAAAGGGTAAATTGTAAACAAACAAGTTCACCAGACGGTAAAACTTCATCAAAAGAGTTTTAAAAAGTTTTTGTTAATAAATGCTTGGTTCGAATTTGAGTAACTAGATTTCAACTTTCGTTATCACGTCATAGCCGAATCACCAAGCATCTTCGTGAGCTTGCCATTATTGCCAACTTGTTAACTTGACTCCATCATATAATCGAACTCTCCATGTTAATGTTGCCAGTCCTGAAATGTAAATTTGCCGTAGTTTGAATAAAAATATCTGTCTATGCACATCCTCAGTTTGCGACCTGGGTTATGTCGCCAGCATACAGGCATTCTAGTCATTGTTCCAGCTCTATATCCGCTTTTGGCAGGGTGCCTCTACATTTGAGTAATACTAATTCTAAATATTAATTTCTATTGGATTTTTGTTTTGGTTTTAAAATGCCTAACGGGGCTTCACACAGCTGCATTGCTAGGGTGCGCTGATATGAGAATGGTGACACCAGGACTACACTAGATATCGGGCTTGCTCATTCATTATCATGCCACAAACGGTAGCTGGCCTCGACGAAAGATATACCATGATTGACACAAAACGGTTGGCGCGTTGCTTTGTACCAATCACTGGTCACGGTCGGCCACTATTTTTGACATCATGAGAATGAATGAGCAAGCCACGAGGCTAACGAAAAAGACAGGCTACCGCGGTGCATTCCACTTATCTTTTTTTACAGACCGCTAGAGTGACGTGATGCTCTTTTCATACAACTGCATTGGTGGATTCGAGCATCACGTGACTCCCGCGGTCTGTAAAAAAAGATACGCGTAAAGCACCGCGGTAGCCTTTCTTTTTCGTTAGCCTCGAGCAAGCGGCGACCTACGTTATACACGGCCGGTGCATGACGTTTAAAACGTCACATGAAGTGGATCATTTTTACACGGTGATTGGTGCAAAACGGTGGGCTCGCCTCTTTCCACCAATCGCTGTGTAAAAAGGATCCACTCCATGTGACGTTTTAAACGTCATGCACCGGCCGTGTATAACGTAGGTCGCGAGCAAGCCCGGTATCTAGTGTTGCCTTGGTGACACACGTAATATAAAATTTAATTCGATGAGACTATTCTGGACAAAATGGAATCACCAAGCAACTTGGCGAGCCTGCAATTATTGCCAAGCTAATGCTTGTTAACTTGACTCGATCGTATAATCAAACTCTCCATGTTAATATTGGCCATTCTGGAATGTAGGTTTGCAATAGTTTGGTAAAAACGTCTGCCTATGCACAGCCTTAGTATGCGCCTTGGGTGTATGTCGCCAGTCTCATATTGAGACACTCTAGTCATTGTTCTTGCTCTATCAAACGCTTTTGGTAGGATGCCTCTACATGAGAGTGCTTGGATACTACATGGATTGTTTTTCCAAACTGTGGCAAATCTACATTCCAGAACTTGGTGTTATTTGCCTGAACGCATGCTCGTATGTTCGTATTCACCAACTACACCGACCAGGAAAACCTCAGTTGGACCGCGACCTACGTTACATACGGCCGGTGCATGACATTTAAAACGTCACGTGGAGTGGATCATTTTTCCATGGCGATTGGTTCAAAGCGACGCGATCCCCATTTTTGCACCAATCGCCGTGAAAAAATGATCCAATACATGTGAGGTTTTAAACGTCATGCATCGGCCGTGTATAACATAGGTCACGGTTGGACGCTCAAATGGAATTCACGATTAACCTGATTGTAACTGATGCGGCCGAAGTCCAATCAGATTAATGATCCATTTGAGCGCTCTACCGAGGTTTTGTAGGCTGAAGTAGACGATGAATACGAGCAGGAGACGAGTGAAACAAGTTAAAAAACATTAGCTTGGCAATAATGGAAAGTTCGCCAAGGCGCCTTGGCGATTTTGCTTTGCCTTAAATTTTCTAAACCAATCAAATGTTATACTCCGTATGGCACCCCTTTCATACCGTGACCTACGTTATATACGGCCGGCATGCCCGCCGTTTTGCACCAATCGCAGTGTAAAAATGATCCACTCCATGTGACGTTTTAAGCTTCATGCACTGGCCGTGTATAACGTAGGTCGGGTTCAGAAGGTAACGAAGAAGAAAGGCTACCGCGGTGCTTTACGCGTATCATTTTTTACAGACCGCCGGAGTCACATGATGCTCGAATGGACCAATGAAGGTGTACCAAAAGAGCACCACGTCACTATAGCTGTCTGTAAAAAATGATAAGTGGAATGCACAGCGGTAGCCTGTCTTTTTCGTTAGCCTCGGTCGTGTTCATACAGAGGTATCCTAGCTGGTGGAAGAACACGTATGAAAAAAAACTTCGCAATATATATATATATATATATATATATATATACCTGTCTGTTTCACCTAGCATAATCTAGAAAATTCTGAAATCTTATGTAATCCTTAAAAAAGTTCTAAAATACGACACAAAAGTGGACTCAAAATTTGCCTTTCAAAAAAAAAGAAAAAAAAAAGTAAAGAAAGAAAGAAAGAGAAAGTACTTTTCGAAAATCTATTTCATTCTATTTTTTCAATGGGCGCATTCACAGACCGAACCCCGAGTTACATAGGCTAACGCATGGGTAAGCGTTCAGAGACCGATATCACGTGACTTTTTACGAGTTTTACGTAGCGTTCAAAGCTGTGAATTACCCGGACTTCGGGTAACCCACACTACCTGGAGAATTTTGTTGGTTAAAGTGATCATGTGGTTGGGAAATCTGATTTGTTTGTTTGCTTTATAGCTAACTGCAACTGTTAATTTTTGTTCTTTATGACTCCTACTGGATACACTTGAGTCCTGACTATTTGATTGGTCTACCTTTAACAGGACTATGATATAATTGGCCAACGTCGCGTCGGCTAGGAGGGTTTCTGCAATGTCCGTACAATCAAAATGCAATGGTAGATTGGTTGATGGAAGTGTTTGATTGGAAACATGCTAATAACTTTACCCAAAAGCGTTCACAGCCGTTTTAACCTAAATTTACCCTGAGAAAATCAGATGACGTCATTCCCCAATTATACGAGTAAACCGCCTTTCGGTCTCTGAACGCGCTCAATGTATTAGGAATCATTTCAGGTAATTTTAAAAACATACATATATTTCTTTCGTATGAATATTTGAAGTTACATATATAACTATCTGTCAGATCGGGATTCTTGTATTTACGGAGTACTGGGTATTTTAACAGGGCTACACTAAATACCGGGCTTGCTTGTTCATTATCATGATGTCACAAATGGTGGCTGTCTGCGACGAAAGACATACAGTGATTGGCACAAAAAGATGGGCGCGTCATTTTGTACCAATCCGAGGCTAATGAAAAAGACAGGCTACCGCGGTGCATTCCACTTATCTTTTTTTACAGACCGCTAGAGTGACGTGATGCTCTTTTCGTACACCTTGATTGGTGCATTCAAGCATCACGTGACTCCGGCGGTCTGTAAAAAAAGATACGCGTAAAGTACCGCGATAGCCTTTCTTTTTCGTCAGCCTCGGTACCAATCGCTGGTCGCGGCCAGCCGCTATTTTTGACGTAATGAGAATGAATGAGCAAGCCCGGTATCTAGTGCTGCCTTGATTTTAATGCAAAGTTTGTCAGTTTCTCATTGCGAACTTTAGCTATTTTAAAGTGCTTGCGAAGTCTTTGCTGTTGCAGGTAGTTTTGTATGTATTTTTTTAGTAGGTTGATTTTCGCAGTCGCAAATACTGAAGCGGTGTATGTATATAAAAAAGAATAAATTTAAACTGATTGCTTTCTATATCAGCGTTACCTCTGGGGGTGCTAATCCAGTTGCAGGTCTCGCATTTGGAATTGGTTCAAAATTGAAGACTAGTTTCATAGTTATATGGATCATGTCAGCTGTATAGAAATAAAAAACTGTTCACCAGGTCCTTGGGCCAAACCAACAGCTGATTATTGGTAGCTTTATTTTGCTGATTTTCGTGGTACTGTTCTTGATAAGTATGTAATCGAAGATTAGCGTGAATTTAGTAAGGTAATTTTTTATTTTTTTTTGCTTATGTTAATTGGAAGCTTAAATAAAAGTATATAATTAAAGTTAACTTTATCATGTTTTTACACAGAACTGACATCTGTTAGATGGAATCCTTAATAGTAAAATTTCACCGTAATATATTCCGTATTCAAAGTTATAATTTTCAAAGTTGTTTTGAATTTATACAATAACACTAAATGCTGAATTGGAAACATGAGACACTGTAATAAGATAAAAAGCATTAGCAGTATTTAATTTTAATTAAAATTAATTTAACTATTTTACGCTTTATGAAGATTTCAATTAGTAGAAAACAATCTGAAAAATTCTCGCTCGCGTACGTTTTTAATACATGTAAAATATTTAAACAGTTATTCTAACACGTTCTGGTAAAGAATAGCACTAATTTCAGCACTTATTGATGACCGCACAAGTACAATACAAAATAATCTAGAGTACTGATATAAGGAAAACATTTTAAATGAAGTATAATTTCATGTAATTGCGTATTTATTTATTGCAATCTGTAGGTGGGGGTGGGAGGTGAGTATCCTTTCTGCCCAATATGTTAAAATAGTTATTGTTTCCATGAACAATGTTTTGAAATCTTGGTCATCAGTGAATGTCCAGAATATTTAACCCTTAATAGTGTTGCAATCCCTCCCACCTTCAAATTTTAATAAGATTAACATGGTATTGAGAGCTATATATTTAAATGTCTATTAGAAAAAACACTCAGTCCGCCTTCACAGATAGTGGCGCCAACTTTTGAAAAAATATTTGGTGTGCTCAACTATTTTAGAGCAAAATGACACTGCCATTTTATGTTCTTTCGAGATAAGCGGCGGAAGACAAAAGAATTATAATTTATTCGATATTTCAAGTTATGATAAGGCCAGTTAGAATTATTTGACTAGAATATAAAGTTACCAGTTTATTAATTTATATTCTCGTGAAGTGTTTGCTTTATGGACTAATATTTAATATTATACCATTAATATGACTACAAAGCAAAATGCAAAGAACTAAAAACTAACAAAATGGACATTCAACGTACTCGGGCACTTAAGAGCCTACGCTAGTCACGCGAAGAAACGCTCCAGCTAATGTTAAGTCTATGGGAAGGTTAGCGTTGATCTGTCTCGCGTTTTAATATTTTCAAATGATTTTTTTTGCATAGGATAGCTGAGGTCGATCTCTAACGTTGTTAGTTTTTATTTTTTCGATTTTGGTTACGTTTTTTTATAAGCGGACATTTTCAATTTTGGAACCGGTTGGAACCGGTTCTGAAAGAGAAAGTACCGTTATATAAAAATACTGGAACCAAAATAGAAAAGGTAAAAACTAACAACGTTAGAGATCGACCTCAGCTATCCTATGCAAAAAAAATCATTTAAAAATATTAAAATGCGAGTGAGAAATCGCGCGATAACCTTCCCATAGACTTAACATTAGCTGGAGCGTTTCTTCGCGTGACTGATGTAGACTCTTAAACACTCAAATGCTTATATTAACAATACTACTTATTTAAATTATACCAGGTAATTCAAACTAGAAGTCATGGCTAGAAACATAGACTTCCAATTACAAAAAGTATACAAATCAAGTTATAGCATTCACACGGATATGGATTTTGTATATAACTTTTAGTTAGAAAAATGTTGCTCTGTGCCAAAGAATATTTACAAAAAAATTGTTTTACGGTCAAAACTTGCCATATTGAAATAATTTGATTTTTTTTTTATATTAAAAGAAACGGTCGTTGACCCATATGCACCTAGGAGTTTAAGTTCATTGATACTCACTGATAAAATATGCAGAAAATTTCTCATTTGACAGAACATTAATTGTGCATTTTTTAGGTGAGAGGGGAAGGGGATAATCTTACGCTTTGTGTGTCCGTTACTTTTATCTTTACTGTGTTTCCCAACAATAATTTTGTGAACGTGAACGAAAGATTTTTTTGTCTCTGTTGTTCGGGGATTTAAAAATAAATAAGGGGACAGATGTGTTACACTCACGCACCGATGTTTGGAGATTTTTTATTGGCACTATTTCCAAACACGAGCCAAATTAATAACTTAATACATTAGCTAAGTTACCATTAAAGGAAAAAATCCCCAAAATGTGGCGACTTTTTTCCTTTTTATAACCGATAAAAAAATAAAACTGTGCGTGAGTGTATGACATAATAGCCTAAATAAGTAACTAAATGCAAATTGGGTGGACTGGGAAAGCAAATTATTGAGTGGACTCGAGCCCCACGGGCTTATATAAGTTGGTGCCTCTGTTCACAGCTCAATTCACATGTTGCGGACAAAACATGATATAATATAAAGTAATTTTGTTTAAGATTTTGGATAAAATTATTTATGTTCCGGGAATTAACTTTTAATAACTCTTTAAACTTTTACTAATGTCGCCCGAACCCAGATCGGTCGACTCTTACTATTGATGTATGCTATTGCTCCAAAGTAATTTGAATTGAGCAGTATTTCTTACTTTTATGTGAAAGCAGACTTGAGTGTATTTTCTTTTCGAATAGACATTTAAATATATAGTTCTCTCTACCATTCGTATTACACTTGGGAGGATGAGGTATTGCTACGCTATTAAGGTTAAATTCTCTTAAAGGGTCATAGGACTATTAAAATGTTGAAAAGTGAAAAAAAGGAAATTTGTTACCTTATCTTAAATACAGTTTTTAAAAGTGGTAATAGATACATTTTTTTTAGGTGCGTTCGTAATTGTATAAATACGTAGCACCTATAGTCGTCGTCTGGTCCGTCAGTCCACATATAACAGCACAAAAACTACCCAACCGAATAGTGGAAAATTTAATATATATAATCGGTGCAGAAATTTGTCTTTTAAAATTTTTCTGAAAATGTAATCAAAACTTAAAAGTTATTAATAAAAGTTTTCTTCAAATCTGTTAAATCCTATCATACGTATTCTATATAATAAAAGCCGCAGTCATGTGACTGAGGAAAACAAATGCGAGCTAATCCCATCTTTTTCGCATGCCAAGCGGTCATTTCTTCAATTTTTTTTCTTAATAAAATTCCAAGATCGTTCAAAAAAATTGAAATACTTTTTTAGAAATTAGGTTAACAGACGAATATCTCAATCCATTAAATTAACTAAACGCAAGAGATTAGTTCATCGCGAGTCATAAAACTATTAAACCATGGAGGTAATAATTCGCAAAGCAAGATCTCATGGTGATTTTTGAAGCGCTGTCTGGAGGGAAAAATTCGCATCTGTAAACGTGGTATACGTAAAAAAAAAAAAAAAAAAAAAAAAAAAAAAAAAATATGCTCATAACAGACGATAGTGTTCATTTCACTTATATAATAAAATATTTTTTACATTGTAAAACTAGTTATAGTACGAATTCACCTCATTTATCACGTTTAACGTACAATTTCCAACTTGTTTCATTTGCTATTTTTCTTGGATCATAATGGAGACAATTGGTTCTTATAGGGGTTTTTAAACTTGTCCAGCAAAAAATTAGAATTACAGGTGGCACGCATGATTACAAAATAATTTCTGCGTGTAAAACAAAAATTTTGGTATATAATTATACTTGAATCTTGTGTTGACATTTAATTTTTAAACAAAATTGTTTATGTATACCATTTTTATGTATTAGAAATAAAACCTGTATCTTGCTTATAAAATTTTACATAAAAATATAAATAGCACAAAATTGTTCTTGCTAAAAACAGTGTACAATACAATTAAGAACTAAGTTAAAAGTTATCCAACAGTTTCGGTCTGTAACTTCACAGCCATCATCGGAGAAACCAAAGACACAAATGTTGAACTTCACATCTTGACATGAATGAATTGAAAACGGGGAATATGTAGGGAAACAAAGAAAGGAAAAGGGTGTAAAAAACTAAACAAAATAACCTGGAACTATCTATCGATTAAAAATGTAAGCTGAACCAATCATTCAGTGAAAAAACAAGGGGGGAGGGGGTTAATTAATTTTCAAACGATTAATTCAGATTATGTGGCATGTTAAAAGAGAAATTATCGTTAAGTTTCAAAATTTAATTTCTATGGATTCTTTAACCATGGCTTTAAATAGATTGTTATATTTAAAGATGATTTTAGCTTTATTGAAATCAATTTTAACATCATTATTGGAAGCATAAAATCGCGAAAGGGCAGTGGTTAATCTCCTGTATTTAACAGTACTTTTGTGCTCTTTTTTAATTGTTCAAAAAACCTTTTTTCGGTCATGCCAATGCAAAAAATTGCATGATTGTAACTTAACCAAACGGGGATACGGGGATTTCGTATACACCTGCAAAATGATGTTGGGGGGGGGGGGGATGAGATCTGATTTATTTTAAATCAAATCCATTAACTTATGGGGGGGGGAACAGCAATAAGATGAATATTAAATTTTATAACAACCTTTTTACGTCTTTAAAATGTAGGGATGTACTCTGTGGTAACCGCTACTCATAAATTTAATTTAATGTTATAAAGGGTGACTATTAAGTTAAATATAATGTTTGGAATCACTTGCGTTGAAATCGGATAGATAGTTGTTGATATATAGAAACGGGACATAGTTAGAGAAAAACCTTGAAGCAGGGGCCGGGGGGGGGCGGCGGTTTGTTCAAGTACCCTTCAGTAAATGACTAATTAAGAGGAGCACTATGCATCTTTCGAAATTCGTTCGTTTGCTTAAGCTAGGAACTTAATTACAAATTTGGCTTACCCAATTATTCGGAAATAGTGGTAACCGCTACTCATAAATTTAGATTAATGTTATAAAGAGTGACTATTAAGTTAATTATAATGTTTGGAACCACTTGCGTTGAAATCGGAAAAAATAGTTGCTGAGATATGGAAACGGAGCATAGTTAGAGAAAAAAACCTTGAAGGAGGTCCCGGGGGGGGGGGGGGAGGGATGTTCAAGTGCCCTTCAGTAAATGACTAATTAGGAGGACCACTATGCATCTTTCAAAATTCGTACGTTTCCTTAAGCTTTGAATTTAATTACAAATTTGGCTTAAACTGTTATTCGTAAATAGTGGTAACCGCTACTCATAAATTTAGTTTGTTATAAAGGGTGACTATTAAATTAATTATAATGTTTGAAATCACTTGCGTTGAAATCGGAAAAATAGTTGCTGAGATATGGAAACGGAGCAGAGTTAGAGAAAAAAACCTTGAAGGACGGGCCGGGAAGGTGGGGGGTTGTTCAAGTGGCCTTCAGCAAATAACTAATTACGAGGATCACAATACATCTTTAATGATTGGTTCATTTGGTGAAGCTAGAAACTTAATTTGAAATTTGTCTTACACTATTATTCAGAAATTCTGGTAACTGATTTCTAGAAATACACCTTGAAGCTTAAATGTAATTAGACCCTTGCCCCTCTTCATTCCCGCAAATATAAAAAAGAATCTGTTATATAAATTTTTCTGTATTAACAATCTCCATCATAATAATAAATGTCATGTTAAAAAAAAAAAAAGCAACTTAAACCCGACTAATTGTCATGAAGAAAACTGTGCCTGGAAAATATTTCAATCAGTGGGACGTATGTGTAATTTGTCATGTACAGGTGGCGCGACATTCGCATGGCTCCTCTGCGCTGATAACTTCTATCCATATTGACACTATTTAGTTAGTAATCCTTATTTATGCATCGCTACTACAGCGCCTAGAATAGTGTGGAAACCGGCTATCCCAGTAATGCTTTAAAAAGTGTTAAAAAGTTGTAGCCTATAAATGTGCAACGGTGCTCCTACTGTTCTTTTTTCGAGTATTGCAACCAGAGACAAAACAATGCGTATCACGTTTTTTAGCCATGCTTTCATAATTTTAAAAAAGCTTATAAAAATCACAATAAGTCGGATGAGAAAAGGATATAATTTAAATATTTAAAATACTTAAAACCAGCCGAACCATTCTAATACAATTTTTACGTTGAGAAGTGCGTCAGATGGCGCTGCAATCCCATCGTTATCTTTTCAGCAACGTTGTACATTTATTGGATTAAATTTTTTAGTAGTATTTTGTAGCAGATTTCCACACTATGTATTCTAAGCGCTGTATCGCTACTCTGGTTTATTTAATTACTTCTGTGAAGAATCGATGCAACCAACCAGTGAACCAACCAACCCAAGAGAATAAAAGCGTATTTTTAATGAGAGTTCTTTGTGCATTTTAATTAATATTTCAGAAAGTAATTAAAATATTAAAATTCTGACGCTCAGATATACCAGGAGAGGGTTTGGACTACCTAAATCTAAATTTAGACTTCTAGGTGCGCTAAATTTTCCTAGCCATCGCCAACAGACACACAGAGCGAAACTTTCTTTTATTAGTATAGAAGATAGATAAGAATCTAATGCCAGTTAAAAAATTTAATGCATCAGATATACTTAACTTAAATTTTTATATGCCCATCTTTTATAGGTGTTTAATTTAATCCAGATAATCAGAAATTAAAGGTTGGGAATTTAAAGTGAGCTTAGCGAAATCATGCAATAATGCTAAAGGCCCTTTTCCTGGATATCTCTAAAACTCATTTCCGAAAGTGAAATTGTCAAAGTTATATACTGTTTCATACATATGTAACTTTTCATGAATTATTTAAATTTTTCTGTAATTTCGTGTACAGAATGCAGCATAAAAATTTCAAATTTGTTTGCACTATATTCACAATTTAACTTGTAACTTTAACCCTTAACTTCTGTGACAGATTGTTGCTTAGGTACTGTGAGCGGTCTTTGAGACAGATTATGCGAATTACGAATATAAACCGCGATCAACTCATAGGATACTGCTTTTGTACTAAGCCAATTTTGCAGGAACATTATAAGTAAAATTCACCTATTCGGACGTCTCTATACACAGTACTAGGACTCCAAACGCAACAGAATTTCATTAGTATCTGTATTTAAACTGAAATTTACAAGTTAAACTATGGAAATTGAAAATAGCAGCGGTCTGAGAGACCGCTAACGAAAGTTAAGTGTTATTTAATGGGGGAGTTTACGTTCAGCAGCCCAAAAAATGACAATAATACCAGTGCGGAAAAACTATGTAGTGTTAAAACCAATGAATGCAATGAGAAAAATTATTGTATAATTTCGCACATTCTTGCAGTTAAAAAAACATTCAAATTATATATTTAACAATATTAATTAAACGATAACAACAAAAAGGCTTTTTAGCTCGCAGGCTATCAAAACCTGAGAGCTAATATGCCCGCCCGTTCTGTATGTACGTATGTACGTAACGCGATACATCTTGATATAAATATTCGTTTTGCTTCAAATTTTGTTTATAGGTTCATTGCGATAAGGCGCTTCCACGATTTAGTTTTAGGGGTTCATTGGTTAATTACAAAGGAGGGAACGGGGGCTAACCCCCCCCCCCCCCCCTTTAATTTAGATAAATGGGCTTTTCATTCAGAAATATCAGATTTCCTTCAAATTTTGGTTACGGGTTCATTGTGATAAGGCACTTCCCTGACTAGTTTTGGGGGTTCATTGGTTAAGCATAATTGGGGGAACGAGGGCTAATCCCCACCCCTTAATTTAGATAAATGGGTTTTTCAGGCCGAATTATCCGATGTGCTTCTAATTTTGTTTATAGGCCTATTGTGATAAAGCGCTTCCCTGATTAGTTTTTGGGGGTTCATTGATTAAGCATAAAGGAGGGTACGGAGGTAATTCCCCTAATTTAGATAAACGGGTTTTTCATGCAGAATTATCTGATGTTCTTCAAATTTTGTATACAGTTTCATTGTGATAAGGCGCTTTCCCGATTAGCTTTGTTTCTTCATTGGCTAAGTGTAAAGTGGGGGACGGGGGACTAATAATCCTCTTAATTTAGATAACTGGGTTTTTCATGCAGAATTAGCCGATTTGCTTCAAATTTTGTATCCATGTTTATCGTGATAAGGCGCTTCTCTGAATTTTTTGGGGGCTCATTCATTAAGTATAAAGTGGGGGAACGGGGGAACTAACTCTCCCTTAATTTATTGTCGGTTTCTTTATTTTTCGAGGGGCATTATTCTTTGAAATAAGAGTATAATATACAGTTAGTGTGAATACTACTGTGAGCTCAGTGCCATCAGTAATAACTGGGCACTTTTCTTTTTTTATTAAAAATATAAATACTAAAATAAGCATTTTGCGCGCAAGATTAAAATAATTCTACTGTTGACACACACTTAATATTACATTTTTACTTATACTACAATATTTTTCTTTGAACCTAAATTTAAAAGTATATTCAAATTTATCAGCATAATTAATGGCTTTCATATTCACTAAATTTACTAAATTTTAGATTTAATTTTTCAATACAAAAATGTATGGGACAAAAATCAGAATGTAGGCTCAGCATAAAAGTATACATGCAATTATACGCAAAATTTCAAAGTTCTGTGATAATTAGTTTTCAAATGAGAGTGCGCGCAATGCCAAAAAATACAGTTTTGTGAAAATGGGCTTCAAAGATAACTTTATAGCATGGCAGGAAATGGTTTTTTGCAAGATGTTTTGAGCTATAATTTCTGTTCTAATTGGAATTTTTGTAAAATTCTTTTTGCAATGTATTTTTAACATTTCAAGGTATCCTTGCTAATATTTTTGAAAAATAAATTTTTTAACCTAACTTCAACGTGATCTCTCCCCACTCCCTCCTTAACTAGACACTTGTAACATTTTGTTTATCTCGAGGCCTAGTACTATATCTAGAGACATCTAAATTGGTGAATTTTAATTATAAAAATGATGTACATAAAGTTCAGTAACCGAAATAGTACCCTACGTGTTAATTAAGCCTTTAATGCAATTTTTGATTAAGTGGTTTCGGTGATCCCTCACAGTAGCGTTATTCAATAATTTCTGTGACATTTGTTAAGAGTTAAACAATTGAAGTTATTTTACCAACATTAATTAATCTAAAAAATATATTCCTACAATATTCTCCAAGACTTTTAAATTTTTAAAAATATTTCGTAATTTGGTTCTTTAATTTTCTGATATACAGACAACATATACGTGTCTGGATAATATATGTATGTTTTTTCCTTTTTTTTAAATAAACATAACTAAACAATTCAAATATTTTAAGAAGATATTTACAGGTTTTCATTTTCCTTTTCTATTAAATTTTGGATTTATAAAACATAACATTTTTATTCATATTCAAATAGTTGGAGTATCATAGTCGAGATTTATTCCAACCTTGCATATTTTCTAAACTTGCGTGGCTAATTTTACTTTGATGTTACAGGAAGAAAAAAATTAATGCTGAAGAAAAACATTAACTGGAGTTAATCCTTAACTGCTGTTAGCGGTCTCTGAGACCACTGCTTTTTCAATTTTCATAGTTTAACATGTTACATTCAGTTTAACTATACATACTATTGAAATTTTTTTCTTTTGGAGCTCTAGTACCATCTCTAGAGATTTCTGAATTGATGAATTCTAATTATAATAGTCCTGTTTATAATGTTTAGTAAAGAAACAATATCCTATGAGTTAATCTAGCCTTTTATTCATCTTTTGATTAAGTGGTCCCAGAGACCAATCTCAGTAACTACGCAACGATATCTGTCACAATAAAGTTTAAAACAACTATCAAGTTTTAAAGATAGCTTCAGTAAGGTAGGTAATTTATGGCGATTGGCAAGTGTTTGGACGAATAAATCGTGTTTATCAGTTAAGGTTTCTCTGCTTTTTAATGTTGGAGTTAGATGCAAATCAAAATGATTTTAACTGCTATCTGTTGTGACAGAAAGTGTCGCATAGCTACTGTGAAGGCTGTCGGAGACTGCCTGATGGAAAGATGAATAAAAGGCGTAATTCATGATACTGTTTCTATGCAAATTTGTATATACATGACTACAACTACGTTCACCTATTCAGAAGTGTCTAGCGATAGTACTAAAACTCCAAACGAAACAAAATTTCACTAGTTGTCTATAGTTAAACAAGCAATTACAATTAAAATGTAATTATTGCTTAAAGTGTAAAAAGCATAACACAAACGGTTTAAAAATACATTTTAATATAGGTGACACATTTTTTTTTTCGCTCAGACGGCGCTATCTGCAGATCAAAATGAGAAATAAAATATTCTCGCAAAGTTTTTGAAAATGATAAACATAAATCACATGTTCAATCTAAGCAGGTGCTTAAATTGTTCAAACTGGAAAACGTGAAAATTTTATTTTTATTGTTTTTTTTTAATTTGTAAAACATCTCGTGCCAAATTTTAGGTAATTAAAAAAAAAGCTGTTCCGTTGCAAATAGTTTCGCAAATATATTTCTATTGATTTACGGTTAATAGGTGGGAAATAAACTCTTGATCGAACATTATTTTGTTATTCTTAAAATCAATCTGCAACGGTTCCGTTCTTTAAAAAAAATTAAGTTAAACTGCGAAAAATGAAAAATCAGCAGTGTCTGTAAGGCCGCTAACAGCAGTAACGAATTAAACAGGAATTGACCTCTAATTTGTTTCAGAATTTTATCCGGAAACATTACACATTTTGTTCGTTAACCCCTTGGGGACAAGCGACACAAATACATGACGCATAAGATGCTCAGAATCCTCGATTATTCCCACCAGTATTTTTTTTTTTTTGTAAAGTTTTCCTTACCTAATCATAGCATTTTTGCGATTCAATTGGGTGAAAATTTCTCATTTGAAAAACCGGTGGTAACTGATTAAAAATTCTGTAAAAGACGCTCGTCGCGAAGGGGTTAAGGTACAAACAATTAACTTGATACTAGAGAATCGGAAGTAATTGACCATAACCTCTAATCCTTAAACCGTACCATAACCAAAAAGAACACGTGTGTATAAACGTTAAGTAGATTTTGAACTACAATAAGCTTTCGATAATCCCTTAGGCAGAATAGCTCTGTCAACCAGTTGCAAGCTGCTTCGGTGTTTGGGCTGATAGATTGTATACCCTCATATTTTTCTTTAGCGGTTTATTTTTTTTTTTTTTCAGATCCGATAATCGCTTACTTTCCTGCTGCGATTGCTGCACTTCATAGAATCTAGAACTGGGATGACTTGATGACGGAACGGGAATATGGACACTTTAAATACTGATAAGTAGCTTCGCTTACTCTCTCCTATGTTAACTGATACTGTAGCTTGGTTTATAATAGAATTACAGTATAACCTGTGAAAAAGGAATTTTATATAACTGAATCCTGCTTTAAACGAAAGATTTTCGTGATCCCGGCAGCGGACTTAATACCATAGAAATGAGCCTGCTAAAGCGAAAACCTGACTTGAACGTTTTTTCCCGAATGCTTGCGGTTCTGTTTAAACATTTCTGCTGTGCATAACATTTGCGATTGACCGTGAAACTAATTATCTATCTCCCATTTTTTAGTCAGTTAGTCATTGCTGATCTGATCAGGGATTGTATCTGAGACCGCGCACTCCCTCGCAGATTTCTGGTGTTTGATGTAGTAATAAGTACCTTACGATATGTAGAGCATATGTTTACAGAAAAATTACAAATAATGCTCCTAAATTTTCAACATTTATGCAAAAGAATTGTATTGATGCAAAAGAATACTCTTAAGATAAAATATTCGACATTGTGGATATCCTTGAGTTAATAATTTTGGCAATGCAGAATTTACTTTTAAATAGCATAATATCTGCAGTTATTATATTAGACGCTCGGAAAGCATATGCGTAATCGGTTATTTCACCTCGTTATATTGTCATTGATACATTTGTACACCCGTAATCAATAATTATGTGTGTAGTTTAACTGGATCGGCAGCTCGCTAACTATGACCTTAAAAAGATCTATCTACTCCTGAGTCATCTAGAAAATAGAATTATGAAAAGGTGTGCCGTGAGAGTGTGTCAGGTGTGTCACGAAAATATTCGGATAAATTTTATAAATATTTTGTGAATTAACAGAAATATTATTTTTTAAATAGAGTATTAAGTTATTTATTATGTTATACGTATGTTATGTTATACATGTTATGTTGCATAATCATGTTATTTGCATTCAGAAATGTTTTCTGTATTAAATTTTTCTCTAATGTTTGAGTACTTTTAAGGTATATGCGCGAAAAAATTAAAATGCTTTCTCATTTTCAATTAAAATTAATATTTTTAAAGGAAAGTTAACCCTTAACTGCTATGAAAGAAATTGTCAGATACTTACTGAAAGAGGTATCTGTAACCACTAGGTCGAAACAGGAATAAATAGCTCGATTAACTCATAGGATACGGTTTTTGTACTACACTGTATATACAAGAATATTTTATTTAAAATTCACATATTCAGAAGTCTCTAGCGACAGTACTAGAGTTCAAAGTGAAACAAAATTCCACTGGTATCTAAAGTTAAACTGAAAATTACAACTTAATCTTTTAATATTGAAAAAAAGCTATCTGTGAAACAGCTAACCACAGTTAAAAGTTAATAATTTGTAAGTGAAAGGGTTGAAATATAGAATATGCATTTGTATTTTTTGAATGGCCTAAATTAGATACTTTTTATTGAAGACATTTTAGAAACTTAAGAACTATTGAATACACATACTTTAACAATTTTTGCTTTTCTTTGATGACACATTTTATTTCTTATATACATATGAAGCATAGGAATAGAAATTATATAGGTATTATTTCATCGTAATTTAAATATACAATGCAAGTGAAACCCATTAAAACAGCTTCTTATAAATAAGACTGATTCAATCTTCTATAATCCGTTAACGAGTGTTTTGAACCACTCTGTTTTTATGGGTTGTTAGGATTCGCTCAGTATTTATTGGTTGTTGTGATCCAAACTCTGTTTTTTTTTGTTATTGAGATCCGTACTCTGTTTTTGAGGTAGTTGGGATTGGTTCTGTTTTTGGGGTTGATTGGATCTGTTCTGTTACATAAAGATGGTTTTATACTCGGTCTATTTTTTGGGTGTTTTGGATCAGAACTATGGTTTTCTATAGTTGAGGTCAGAAATATATTTATGGGTATTTAGGACTGGCACTGTGATTTGAAATATTCCGTCGGTGCTATCTTGTAGGGTTATTGATTGGATCATCACATTGAATTTGATTTATTGGAATCGCAGTGTTTTTAGTTCGTTAGTGACGACACTGTGTATGGGTGGTTGCAGGCGGAACTGTGTTTAGGGGTTGATGCAGTCGGCACACTGTTTAGGGGTTGTCGGGGTTGGCACTGTGATTAGGGGTTGTCGGGGTTGGCACTGTGATTAGGGGTTGTCGGGGTTGGCACTGTGATTAGGGGTTGTCGGGGTTGGCACTGTGATTAGGGGTTGTCGGGGTTGGCACTGTGATTAGGGGTTGTCGGGGTTGGCACTGTGATTAGGGGTTGTCGGGGTTGGCACTGTGATTAGGGGTTGTCGGGGTTGGCACTGTGATTAGGGGTTGTCGGGGTTGGCACTGTGATTAGGGGTTGTCGGGGTTGGCACTGTGATTAGGGGTTGTCGGGGTTGGCACTGTGATTAGGGGTTGTCGGGGTTGGCACTGTGATTAGGGGTTGTCGGGGTTGGCACTGTGATTAGGGGTTGTCGGGGTTGGCACTGTGATTAGGGGTTGTCGGGGTTGGCACTGTGATTAGGGGTTGTCGGGGTTGGCACTGTGATTAGGGGTTGTCGGGGTTGGCACTGTGATTAGGGGTCGTCGGGATGCGACCTGTGTTGAGGGGTCGTCGGGATGCGACCTGTGTTGAGGGGTCGTCGGGATGCGACCTGTGTTGAGGGGTCGTCGGGATGCGACCTGTGTTGAGGGGTCGTCGGGATGCGACCTGTGTTGAGGGGTCGTCGGGATGCGACCTGTGTTGAGGGGTCGTCGGGATGCGACCTGTGTTGAGGGGTCGTCGGGATGCGACCTGTGTTGAGGGGTCGTCGGGATGCGACCTGTGTTGAGGGGTCGTCGGGATGCGACCTGTGTTGAGGGGTCGTCGGGATGCGACCTGTGTTCAGGGGTTGTATACGGCTCGAGACCTGTGTTCAGGGGTTGTGTTCGGCTACTTCTTTGGGGGGGGGGAATCGTATATATCGTTGGTATGGGTCCTGTTTTTATCGGTTGTTGGGGACCTCTATGGTTTGTTTGGGACAGCTGTTTTTATGGTTTGTTTGGGACAGCTCTGTGTTTACGGATTGTTTGGGACAGCTCTGTGTTTACGGATTGTTTGGGACAGCTCTGTGTTTACGGATTGTTTGGGACCGCTCTGTGTTTACGGATTGTTTGGGACCGCTCTGTTTTTACGGTTTGTTTGGGACCGCTCTGTTTTTGCGGGTTATTGGGGCCTGCTCTGTTTTTATGGGTTATTGTGATCTTATACTTTGGTGTTCCTATCGGCTCTGTTTTGGGTGGGGGGGTGTATGTGTCGGCACTATTTTTGGGGGAGGGCTCGTATCGGCTCTGTTTTGTGTGGGGGGCGTATGCATAGGCTATATTTTGGGTAAAGACTCGTATCTGCTGTTTTGGGGGGTGTTCGAATCTGCTCTGTTTTTTGGGGGTGTTCGAAACTGCTCTGTTTTTGGGGGTGTTTGAATCTGCTCTGTTTTTTGGGGGGTGTTTGAATCTGCTCTGTTTTTTGGGGGGTGCTCGTATCTGCTCTGTTTTTTGGGGGGGTGTTCGTATCTGCTCTGTTTTTTGGGGGGGGTGTTCGTATCTGCTCTGTTTTTTGGGGGGGTGTTCGTATCTGCTCTGTTTTTTGGGGGGGGTGTTCGTATCTGCTCTGTTTTTTGGGGGGGTGTTCGTATCTGCTCTGTTTTTTGGGGGGGGGTGTTCGTATCTGCTCTGTTTTTTGGGGGGGGTGTTCGTATCTGCTCTGTTTTTGGGGGGGGGGTGTTCGTATCTGCTGTTTTTTGGGGGGTGTTCGTATCTGCTCTGTTTTTTGGGGGGTGTTCAAATTTGCTCCTTTTTGGTGGTGTTCGTCTGGGCTCTGTTTATTCGGGTTTTCGTATTTTCCTGGATTTCAGGTTTTGTTGCGGCAAGCTCTGTAGTTATGGTTTACTCTTACTTTTTGGTGTTCGTATCGGCTCAGTTTTGGGTGGGGGGCGTATGCATAGGCTGTTTTGGGTGAGGACTTGTATCTGCTGTTTTGGGGGGTGTTCGTATCTGCTCTGTTTTTGGGGGGTGTTCGTATCTGCTCTGTTTTTGGGGGGTGTTCGTATCTGCTCTGTTTTTGGGGGGTGTTCGTATCTGCTCTGTTTTTGGGGGTACTCGTGTCTTCTCTGTTTTTGGGGGCTGCTCGTATCTGCTCTGTTTTTGGGAAGTGTTCAAATCTGCTCCTTTTTGGTGGTGTTTGTCTGGGCTCTGTTTATTCGGGTTTTCGTATTTTCCTTGATTTCAGGTTTTGTTGCGGCAAGCTCTGTATTTATGGGTTGTTGGGACCCGCTCTATTTGTATGGGTATTAGGGAAAAGCCCTCTTTTTATGGGCATTTGGGACAAGCCCTCTTTTTATGGGTTGTTGGGATTCGCTCTTTTTTTTGTGGGTTATTATGAACCGCACTCTTACTTTATGGGTGTTCGTATTTGCTCTTTTGCAGAAGTAGTGTTCGCATTCGATTTTTTTTTTTGGGGGCAGTGTTAGTACCTGCTCTCTTTTTTAGGGCGTGTTCGTAGCTGCTTTCTCTTTAAGGGGTGTTCGTATTTGCTCATTTTTTGGTGGGTGTTCGTATTTGCTCCGTTTTTGGGGCGGACGTTCGTATCTGCACCGTTATGGGAGGGGAGTGTTTGAATCAGTTCTATTTTTAGGGATGTACGTATCGGCCCTGTTCTTTGGGGTGTTCGTATCGGCCCGATTTTTATGGCTTGTGGGGACCCGCTATAATTTTATGGGGTTTTAACCGGACCGCTCTGTTTTTATATGTTATTGGGATCCGCACTCTTATATTTTTGTATTCGTATCGGATCTGTTTTGGATGGGGGGGAGGGGGTGTATGCATAGGCTGTGTTTTGGAGGAGGGCTCATATCTGCTGTTTTGGGGGTGTTCGTATCAGCTCAGTTTTTTTGGGGGGTGTTCGTATCAGCTCAGTTTTTGTGGGGGTGTTCGTATCAGCTCAGTTTTTTGGGGGGTGCTCGTATCTGCTCTGTTTTTGGGTGGTGTTTGTATCGCTCTTTTTTGGGGGTAGTCGTATTTACTCTTTGTGGGGGTGGTGTTCGCATTCGATTATTTTGGGGTAGTGTTAGTACCTGCTCTCTTTTTGGGGGGTGTTCGTACCTGATCTGTTTTTTGGGGTGTTTGTACCTGCTTTCTTTTTCGGGGGTGTTCGTATCTGCTCCGTTTTTGAGGGGATTCGTACCTGCTCTGTTTTTTGGGTGGTGTTCCTATCGGCTTTTTTGGGGGTTTCGTATTTGCTCTTTTTTTGGGGGGTTTGCATTCTATCTTTTTAGGGCAGGTTTAGTACCTGCTCTCTGTTTGGTGGGGGTGTTCGTACCTGCTTTGTATTTTGAGAGTGCTCGTATCTGCTCCGTTTTTGGGGGAGGAGGTTCTTATCTGGTCCGTTTTGGGAGGAGGGTGTTTGTATCGGTTCTATTTTTAGGGATGTCCGTAACGGCTCTGTTCTTTGGGGTGTTCGTATTGGCCCGCTTTTTTTGGGTTGTTGGGACCCGCTCTAATTTTATGGGTTTTTTCGGACCCCTCTATTTTTATTGGTTTTTGGGTTCTGCTCTGTCTTTATGGGTTATAGGGATCGGCACTCTTATTTTTGGGGCGTCCGTATCGGTTCTGTGTATTTGGGGTATTCGTACTTGCTCTGTTTTTGGGGGGAGTTCGTATCTGCTCTGTTTTTGGGTCTTCGTACCTGCTTTTTTTTGTGGAGTGTTCGTAACTTCTCCGTTTTGGGGGGGGGGGGGTTAGTATCTGCTCCGTTTTTGGGGGAGGGGAGGTTCATACCTGTTCCGTTTTGGGAGTGGGTGTTTGTATCGGTTCTATTTTTAGGCATGTCCGTATCGGCCCGATTTTTATGGGTTGTTGGGACCCTCTCTATTTTTATGGGTTTATCCGGACCGCTCTATTTTTATGGATTTTCGGGATCTGCTCCGATTTTATGGGTTGTTGAGATCCGCACTCTAATTTTTGGGGTGTTCGTATTGGCTCTGTTTTGGGGGGTGTTCGTATTGGCTCTGTTTTGGGGGGTGTTCTTATTGGCTCTGTTTTGGGGGGTGTTCGAACCTGCTCTGTATATGGGGAGTGTTCGCATCTAATCGGTTTTTGGGGGGTTCGCATCTGCTCATTTTTAGGGAGTGTTTTTATCTGCTTTTTTTTGGGGGGGGGGTTTGTATCTGCGCTGTTTTTGGGGGTGTTCGTACCTGCTTTGTTTTGGGGGTTGTCTGTATCTGCTCCATTTTTTTTTTTTTGATGGGGGGGGGGGGGTTCATATCTGCTCAGTTTTCTTTGGGGGGTGGGGGAGGTTCGTATCTGCTCCGTTTTTAGAAGGGGGTGTTTGTATCGGTGCTATTTTAGGGATGTCCGTATCGGCTCTGTTCTTTGGGAGTGTTCGTATCGGCCCGCTTTTTATGGGTTGTTGGGACCCGCTCTATTTTTATGAGTTTTTGGGTTCTGTTCTGTTTTTATGGGTTATTGGGATTGGCACTCTTATTTTTGGGGCGTTCGTATCGGCTCTGTGTATTTGGGGTATTCGTACTGGCTCTGTTTTTTAGGGGGGTGTTCGTATCTGCACTGTTTTTGGGTGCCCGTACCTGCTTTTTTTGTGGAATATTCGTATCTCCACCGTTTTGTGGGGCGTTAGTATCTGCCAAGTTTTTTTGGGAGGGGACTACTCTGTTTTAGTAGGGTGCTCGTATCCGCTCTGTTTTTAGTGGAGCTAGTATCTGCTCTGTTTTTGGGGATGTTTGTATCTGCTCCCTTTTTTTGGGGGGTGGGGGAGGTTCGTATCTGTTCAGTTTTGGGAGGGGGGGGTTTGTATCGGTTCTATTTTTAGGGATGTCCGTATCGGCTCTGTTCTTTGGGGTGTTCGTATTGGCCCGATTTTTATGGGTTGTTGGGACCCTCTATATTTTTATGGGTTTATCCGGATCGCTCTACTTTTATGGATTTTCGGGATGTACTCTGATTTTATGGGTTGTTCGTATCGGCTCTGTGTATTGGGGTGTTCGTATTGACTCTGTTTTGGGGGGTGCTCTTATCTGTTCTGTTTTGGGGGGTGTTCTTATTGGCTCTGATTTGGGGGATGTTCGTACCTTCTCTGTTTTTGGGGAGTGTTCGCATCTAATCATTTTTCGGGGTGTGTTCGTATCTCCTGTTTTGTGGGAAGTTCGTATCTGCGCTGTTTTTGGAGGATGTTCGTACCTGCTTTGTTTTGGGGGGGTGTCTGTATCTGCTCCGTTTTTGTGGGGGTGTTCGTATCTGTTCCCTTTTTTTGGGGGGGGGGGAGGAGGTTCGTATATTCTCCATTTTGGGAAGGGGGGTTTGTATCGGTGCTATTTTTAGGGATGTCCGTATCGGCTCGTTTCTTTGGGGTGTTCGTATCGGCCCGATTTTTATGATTTGCTGGGACCCGCTCTATTTTTATAGGTTTTTACCTGACCGCTCTTTTTTTATTGGTTATCGGGATCCACACTCTTATTTTTTGGTGTTTGTATTGGCTCTATTTTGGTGGGAGGGCTCGTATCGGCTTTGTTTTGGGTGGGGGTGTATGTATAGGCTATGTTTCGGGGGAGGGCTTGTATCTGCTGTTTTTGGGGGTGTTCGTATCTGCTCTGTTTATGGGGGTGTTCGTATCTGCTCTGTTTATGGGGGTTTTCGTATCTCCTCCTTTTTTTTGAGGGGGGAGGTTCGTGTCTGCTCCGTTTTGGTAGGGGAGTGTTTAAATCAGTTCTATTTTTAGGGATGTTCGTATCGGTTCTGTTCCCTGGGGTGTTCGTATCGGCTCGATTTCTATGGATTGTCTGGTCCCGCTTTATTTTTATGGGGTTTTGCCGGACCGCTCTTATTTTTTGGGTTTTTGGCATCTGCTTTGTTTTTATTGTTATTGGGATCCACACTCTTATTTTCTGGTGATCTTATCGACTCTGTTTTGAGGGTGTGTTCTTATCGGCTTTTTTTGGGGGGCGGTCTTGTATCTGCTTTTTTGGGGGGGTGTTCGTATATGCTTCGTTTTGGGAAGGGGGTGTTTGTATATGTGATATTTTTAGGGATGTCCGTATCGGCCCGATTTTTATAGTTTGCTGGGACCCGCTCTATTTTTATAGGTTGTTACCGGACCGTTCTTTTTTTATTGGTTATCGGGATCCACACTCTTATTTTTTGGTGTTTGTATTGGCTCTATTTTGGTGGGAGGGCTCGTATCGGCTTTGTTTTGGGTGCGGGTGGATGTATAGGCTATGTTTCGGGGGAGGGCTTGTATCTGCTGTTTTTGGGGGTGTTCGAATCTGCTTTGTTTTTGGGGGTGTCCATATCTGGTCTCTTTTTGGGGGTGTTTGTATCTGCTCTGTTTATGTGCGTGTTCGTATCTGCTCTTTTTTTTGTGGGGGGGAAGTTCGTATCTGCTCCGTTTTGGGAGGGGAGTGTTTAAATCAGTTCTATTTTTAGGGATTTTCGTATCGGCTCAGTTCTCTGTGGTGTTCGTATCGGCCCGATTTTTATTGTTTTTTTGGGCCCGCTCAATTTTTTGCCGGACTGTTTTATGGGATCTGCTCTTTTTATATGGGTTATTGGGATCTGCAATCTTATTGTTTGGTGTTCTTATCGACTCGGTTTTTTTTGTTTTTTTTTTGGGGGGGGGTGTGTTCGTATCGGCTTTTTTGGGGGGCGTGCTTGTATCTTCTCTTTTTTGGGGGGGTGTTCCTATCTGCTCTGTTTTTGGTGGTGTTGAATTCTGCTCTGTGTTTGGGGGGTGTTCTTATTGGCTCTGTTTAGGGGAGTGTTCTTATTGGTCTGGTTTTTATGGGTTGTTGTTCTCAACTCTTTTTTTATGGGTTGTTGGGATCCGTACCCCGCGATTTTTGGGGTATTCGAATCGGCTCTTTGTATCGGGGGTGTTCGTATTGGCTCTGTTTTGCAGTGTGTTCGTATCTGCTCTGTTTTTGGAGGGTGTTCTTATTGGCTCTGTTTTGGGGGGTGTTCGCATCTAATCCGTTTTTGGGGGGTGTTCGTATCTGCTCTGTTTTTGTGGGGTCTTCCTATCAGCTCTGTTTTGGGGAGGGTTGGTTTAGTATCTGCTCTTTTTTTGGGGTGTTCTTACCTGCTTTGTTTTTTGGGGGTGTTTGTATCTGCTCCGTTTTGGGGGGGGGGGGGTTCTATCTGTTCAGTTTTGGGGGTATACGCATCTGCTCTTTTTTGTGGGGTGTTCGTATCTCCTCTGTTTTTGGGATGTTCGTATCTGCTCTGTTTTTTGGGGTGTTCGTATCTGCTCTGTTTTTGGGTGTTTGTTTTGAGGTTAGTGTCGGCTATGTTCTTGGGGGTGTTCTTATTGGCTATGTTTTCAGGGGTGTACTTACCTGCTTTTTGGGGGGGTGTTCCTAACTAATCTGTTTTTGGGGGGTGTTCTTATGTGCTCCGTTTTTTGGGGCGGGGAGGTACGTATCTCCTCCGTTTTGGGAGGGGGTGTTTGTATCGGTTCTATTTTAGGGATGCCCGTATCGGCTCTGTTCTTTGGGGTGTTCGTATTAGCCCGATTTTTATGGGTTGTTGGGACCCGCTCTATTTTTATGGGTTTTGCCGGACCGCTCTATTTTTATGAATTTTTGGGATCTGTTCTGTTTTTATGGGTTTTTGGGATCTGAACTCTGATTTTTGTGGTGTTCGTATCGCCTCTGTGTATTGGGGTGTTCGTATTGTATCTGTTTTGAGGTGTGTTCGTATCTGCTCTGTTTTAGGGAATGTTGTTATTGGCTCTGTTTTGGGGATGTTCGTACCTGCTCGGTTTTTTGGGGGTGTTCGCATCTAGTCGGTTTTGGGGGGGTGTTCGTATCTGCTACGTTTTTTTGGGGGAGAGGTTCGTATCTGCTCCCTTTTGGGAGGGGGTGTTTGTATCGGTGATATTTTTAGGGATGTCCGTATCTGCTTTGTTCTTTGGGGTGTTAGTATCGGCCCGATTTTTATGGTTCGTTGGGATCTGCTCTCTTTTTATGGATTTTTGGGATCTGCTCTGATTTTTTGGGTTATTGGGATCCGCACTCTTATTTTTTGGTGTTTGTATTGGCTCGATTTTGGCGGGAGGGCTCGTATCGGCTTTGTTTTTGGTGGGGGGTGTATTTATAGGGTATGTTTTGGGGGAGGGCTTGTATCTGCTGTTTTTGGGGGTGTTTGTATCTGCTTTGTTTTTGGGGGTGATCGTATCTGCTCTTTTTGAGGGGTGATCGTTTCTGCTCTTTTTGGGGGGCGTTCGTATCTGCTCTCTTTATGGGGGTGTTCATATCTTCTCTCTTTTTGGGGGGTGCTCCGTATCTGCTCTCTTTTTGGGGGTGTTCGTATCTGCTCTGTTTTTGGGGGTGTGCTTATCTGCTCCTTTTTTGGGGGGTGGGGGAGGTACGTATCTGCTCCGTTTTTTGGGGGGAAGTTCGTATCTGCTCCGTTTTGGGAGGGGTGTTTGTATCGGTTCTAGTTTCAGGGATGTCCGTATTGGCTCTGTTCTTTGGAGTGTTCGTATCAACCCGATTAAAAATCGGGTTGATACGAACGGCTCTATTTTGGTGGGAGGTCTCGTATCGGCTCTGTTTTGGGTGGTGGGTGTATGTATAGGCTATGTTTTGGGGGAGGGCTTGAATCTTCTTTTTTGGGGGTTGTTCGTATCTGTTTTTTGGGGGCTGTTCTTATCTGCTCTGTGTTTGGGGGTGTTAGTACATGGTCTGTTTTTAGAGGGTGTTCGTATCTGCTTTGTTTTGGGAGGTTGATCGTATCTGCTCTCTTTTTTGGGGGTGTTTGTAGCTGTTCTGTTTATGGGGGTGTTCGTATCTGCTCCGTTTAGGGGGGGTTTGTATCTTCTCATTTTTGGGAGGGGGTGTTTGTATCGGTTCTATATTTAGGATGACCGTTTCGGCTCTGTTCTTCGGGGTGTTCGTATCGGCCCGGTTTTTATGCGTTGTTAGGACCCGCTCTATTTTTATGTGTTTTTATGGACCGCTCTATTTTTATGGGTTGTTGGGTTCTTTTCTATTTTTATGGGTTATTGGTATCCGCACTCTTATTATTGGGGTGTTCGTATCTACTCTGTTTTTGGGGGGTGCTCGTATCCGCTCTATTTTTATAGGTTGTTGGGTTCTCTTCTGTTTTTATGGGTTATTGGGATCCGCACTCTTATTATTGGGGTGTTTATATCTACTCTGTTTTTGGGGGGTGCTTGTGTCCGCTCTGTTTTTGGGGGGTGCTCGTATCTGCTGTTTTTGGGGGTGCTCGCATCTGCTCCGTTTTTGGGGGGTGCTCGTATCCGCTCTATTTTTATAGGTTGTTGGGTTCTCTTCTGTTTTATGGGTTATTGGGATCCGCACTCTTATTATTGGGGTGTTTATATCTACTGTTTTTTGGGGGTGCTTGAATCCGCTCTGTTTTTTGGGGGTGCTTGTATCCGCTCTGTTTTTGGGGGGTGCTTGTATCCGCTCTGTTTTTGGGGGGTGCTCGTATCTGCTGTTTTTGGGGGGTGCTCGCATCTGCTCCGTTTTTGGGGAGTGTTCGTATCTGCTCCGTTTTTGGGGAGTGTTCGTATCTGCTCCGTTTTTGGGGAGTGTTCGTATCTGCTCAATTTTGTTTGGGGAGTGGAGGTTCGTATCTGCTCCGTTTTGGGAGGGGGGGGTTGTATCTCTTCTATTTTTAGGGCTCTGTATCTCCTATTGTTAGGGCCGTATCGGCTCTGTTCTTTGGGGTGTTCGTATCAACTCTATTTTGAGGGGTTGATGGGACCCCCTTTTTTTATGGGTTTATCCGAACCGCTATATTTTTATGGATTTTCGGGATCTGCTGTGATTTTATGGGTTGTTCGTAACGGCTCTGTGTATTGGGGTGCTCGTATCTGTTCTGTTTTGGGGGGTGCTCGTATCTGTTCTGTTTTGGGGGTGTTCTTATTGGCTCTGATTTGGGGGATGTTCGTACCTGCTCTGTTTTTGGGGAGTGTTCGCATCTAATCAGTTTTTTTTTGGGGGGGGGGGTTCGCATCTGCTCTTTTTTAGGGGGTGTTTGTATCTGCCTTTTGGGGGGGGGGGTGTTCGTATCTGCGCTGTTTTTGGGGGATGTTCGTACCTGTTTGTTTTGTGGGGTGTTTGTATCTGTTCCAATTTTTTAGGGGGGACGTTCGTATATGCTCCGTTTTGGGAAGGGGTTGTTTGTATATGTGATATTTTTAGGGATGTCCTTATCGGCCCGATTTTTATTATTTTTGACGAATTTATTACCCGATTATATTTTCGTATGGTTTGCTGGGACCCGCTCTATTTTTATAGGTTTTTTCCGGACCGCTCTTTTTTTATTGGTTATCGGGATCTACACTCTTATTTTTTGGTGTTTGTATTGGCTCTATTTTGGTGGGAGGGCTCGTATCGGCTTTGTTTTGGGTGGGGGGTGTATGTATAGGCTATGTTTCGGGGGAGGGCTTGTATCTGCTGTTTTTGAGGGGTGTTCATATCTGCTCTCTTTTTGGGGGTGTTCGTATCTGCTCCTTTTTTTTGTGGGTGGAAGTTCGTATCTGCTCCGTTTTGGGAGTGGAGTTTTTAAATCAGTTCTATTTTTAGGGATGTTCGTATCGGTTCTGTTCTCCGGGGGTGTTCGTATCGGCTCGATTTTTATGGGTTGCCTGGACCCGCTCTATTTTTATGGGGTTTTGCCGGACCGCTCTTACTTTTTGGGTTTTTGGCATCTGCTTTGTTTTATTGGTTATTGGGATCCACACTCTTATTTTATGGTGTTCTTATCGACTCTGTTTTGGGGGTGGCGTTCTTATCTGCTTTTTTTTGGGGGGGGCGGGCGGGCTTGTATCTGTTTTTTTTGGGTGGGGCTCCTATCTGCTCTGTTTTTGTAGGTGCGCAATTCTGCTCTGTGTTTGGGGGTGTTCGTATATGGTCTGGTTTTAGAGGGTGTTTTTATCTGCTTTGTTTTTGGGGGTGTTCGTATCTGCTCCGTTTTTTGGGGGGAGAGGTTCGTATCTGCTTCGTTTTGGGAGGGGTTGTTTGTATCGGTGCAAATTTTAGAGATGTCCGTATCTGCTATGTTCTTTGGGGTGTTCGTATCGGCTCGATTTTTATGGTTTGTTGGGAGCCGCTCTATTTTTATGGGTTTTTGGGATCTGCTTTTTGGGGGGGTTATTAGGATCCTTACTCTTATTTTTTGGTACTTTTTATCGGCTCTATTTTGGGGGGAGGGTTCGTATCGGCTTTGTTTTGGGTGGGGGTGTATGTATAGGCTATGTTTTGGGGTAGGGCTTGTATCTACTGTTTCGGGGGGTGTTCGTATCTACTGTGTTTTTGGGGTGTGTTCTTATCTGATCTGTGTTTGAGGGTGTTCGTATATTGTTTGTTTTTATGGGGTGCTCGTATGTTTCTTCTTCGGGGGTGTTCGTATCTGCTCTGTTTTTGGGGGTGTTGGTATCTTTTCAGTTTTTTTTTGGGGGGGGGGTGGGTGGAGGTTCGAATCTACTCCGTTTTGGGAGGGGAGTGTTTAAATCAGTTCTATTTTTAGGGATTTTCGTATCGGCCCGATTTTTATGGTTTGTTGGGACCCGCTCTATTTTATGGGGTTTTGCCGGACTGTTTTATGGGATCTCCTTTTTTTATATGGGTTATTGGGATCCGCAATCTTATGGTTTGGTGTTCTTAAAGACTCGGGTTTTTTTTTTTTTTTTTTTTTTTTTTTTTTTTTTTTTTTTTTTTTTTGGGGTGGGGGGGGTGTTTGTATCTGCTTTTTTGGGGGGCGGGCTTGGATCTTCTCTTTTTTTAGGGGGTGTTCCTATCTGCTCTGTTTTGGGGGTGTTCAATTCTGCTCTGTGTTTGGGGGGTGTTCTTATTGGCTCTGTTTGGGGGAGTGCTCTTATTGGTCTTGTTTTTATGGGTTGTTGGTCTCAACTCTGTATTTATGGGTTTTTGGGATCCGCACTCCGCGATATTTGGGGTGGTCGTATCGGCTCTTTGTATCGGTGGTGTTCGTATCTGCTTTTTTGGGGGGCGGGCTTGGATCTTCTCTTTTTTTAGGGGGTGTTCCTATCTGCTCTGTTTTGGGGGTGTTCAATTCTGCTCTGTGTTTGGGGGGTGTTCTTATTGGCTCTGTTTGGGGGGGTGCTCTTATTGGTCTTGTTTTTATGGGTTGTTGGTCTCAACTCTGTATTTATGGGTTTTTGGGATCCGCACTCCGCGATATTTGGGGTGGTCGTATCGGCTCTTTGTATCGGGGGTGTTCGTATCTGCTCTGTTTTTGGGGGGTGTTCGCATCTAATCTGTTTTTTGGGGGTGTTCGTATCTGCTCTTTTTGGGGGGTGTTCGTATCTGCTCTGTTTTTGTGGGGTCTTCCTATCTGCTCTGTTTTGTGGAGGGTTTCGTATCTGCTCTTTTTTTGGGGTGTTCTTACCTGCTTTGTTTTTTGGGGGTGTTTGTATCTGCTCCGTTTTTTTTTTTGGGGGGGGTGTTCGTATCTGCTTCGTTTTTGGGGGTATACGTATCTGCTCTTTTTTGTGGGGTGCTCTTATCTCATCTGTTTTTGGAGATGTTCGTATCTGCTCTGTTTTTGGGTGTTAGTTTTGGAGTTCGTGTCGGCTATGTTTTTGGGGGTGTACATACCTGCTTTTTCGGGGGTGTTCCTAACTAATCTGTTTTTGGGGGGCGTTCGTATCTGCTCCGTTTTTTGGGGCGGGGAGGTACGTATCTGCTCCGTTTTGGAAGGGGGGTTTGTATCTGTTCTATTTTTAGGGGTGCCGTATCGGCACTGTTCTTTGGGGTGTTCGTATAAGCCCGATTTTTATGGGTTGTTGGGACCCGCTCTATCTTTATGGGTTTTGCCGGACCGCTCTATTTTTATGGATTTTTGGGATCTGTTTTGTTTTTATGGGTTTTTGGGATCCGCACTCTAATTTTTGTGGTGTTCGTATCGGATCTGTGTATTGGGGTGTTCGTATTGTCTCTGTTTTGAGGGTTTTTTTTATCTGCTCTGTTTTAGGGGATGTTCTTATTGGCTCTGTTTTGGGGATGTTCGTACCTGCTCCGTTTTTTGGGGGTGTTCGCATCTAATCGGTTTTGTGGGGTGTTCGTATCTGCTCCGTTTTTTTGGGGGAGAGGTTCGTATCTGCTCCCTTTTGGGAGGGGATTTTTGTATTGGTGATATTTTTAGGGATGTCCGTATCAGCTTTGTTGTTTGGGGTGTTCGTATCGGCCCGATTTTTATGGTTCGTTGGGACCCGCTCTCTTTTTATGATTTTTGGCATCTGCTCTGTTTTTTTTTTGGGTTATTGAGATCCGCAATTTTATTTTTTGGTGTTTGTATTGGCTCTATTTTTGGGGGGTGTTCGTATCTGCTCTGTGTTCGTATATGGTCTGCTTTTAGGGGGTGTTCGTATCTGCTTTGTTTTTGGGGGTGATCGTATCTGCCCTTTTAGGGGCTTGATCGTATCTGCTCTTTTAGGGGGGTGTTCATATCTGCTATGTTTTTGGGGGTTGTCGCATCTGCTCTCTTTTTTGGGGGGTGTTCGTATCTGCTCTCTTTTTTGGGGGGTGTTCGTATCTGCTCTGTTTTTGGGGGTGTACTTATCTGCTCCTTTTTTTTTTTTGGGGGGGGGGGGAGGTTCGTATCTGCTCTTTTTTGGGGGGGATGTTCGTATCTGCTCCGTTTTGGGATTGGCTGTTTGTATCGGTTCTAGTTTCAGGGATGTCCGTATTGGCTCTGTTCTTTGGAGTGTTCGTATCAACCCGATTAAAAATCGGGTTGATACGAACGGCTCTATTTTGGGGGGAGGTCTCGTATAGGCTTTGTTTTGGGTGGGGGGGTGTATGTATAGGCTATGTTTTGGGGGAGGGCTTGTATCTTCTTTTTTGTGGGGTGTTTGTATCTGCTTTTTGGGGGCTGTTCGTATCTGCTCTGTGTTTGTGTGTGTTAGTACATGGTCTGGTTTTAAAGGGTGTTTGTATCTGCTTTGTTTTGGGAGGTTGATGGTATCTGCTCTCTTTTTTGGGGGTGCTTGTAGCTGTTCTGTTTTTGGGGGTGTTCGTATCTTCTCCGTTTTTGGGGGGGAGGTTCGTATCTGATC
This sequence comes from Maratus michaelseni, assembly GCA_963931845.1. Lineage (NCBI taxonomy): Eukaryota > Metazoa > Arthropoda > Arachnida > Araneae > Salticidae > Maratus > Maratus michaelseni. The sequence goes on along the minus strand of OZ007593.1, from coordinate 219,687,061 downwards.
CTTTTTGGGAGGTGGTGTTTATATCGATCCTATATTTAGGATTACCGTTTCGGATCTGTTCTTTGGGGTGTTCGTATCGGCCCGGTTTTTATGCGTTGTTAGGACCCGCTCTATTTTTATGTGTTTTTATGGACCGCTCTATTTTTATGGGTTGTTGGGTTCTTTTCTGTTTTTATGGGTTATTGGGATCCGCATTATTATTATTGGGGTGTTTATATCTACTGTTTTTGGGGGGTGCTTGTATCCGCTCTGTTTTTTTTTTTGGGGGGGGGTGCTCGTATCTGCTGTTTTTGGGGGTGCTCGCATCTTCTCCGTTTTTGGGGGTGTTCGTATCTGCTCCGTTTTTGGGGGGTGTTCGTATCTGCTCAATTTTGTTTGGGGTGGGAGGTTCGTATCTGCTCCCTTTTGGGAGGGGGGGCTGTATCTCTTCTATTTTTAGGGCTCTGTATCTCCTATTGTTAAGGCCGTATCGGCTCTGTTCTTTGGGGTGTTCGTATCAACTCGATTTTGAGGGGTTGTTGGGACCGCTCTATTTTTATGGGTTTTTGGGATCTGCTCTGTTTTTATGGGTTATTGGGATCCGCACTCTTATTTTTTGGTGTTCTATCGGCTCTGTTTTGGGTGGGGGTGTATGCATAGGCTATGGTTTGGGTGAGGACTCATATCTGCTGTTTTGGGGGGTGTTCGTATCTGCTCTGTTTTTTTTTGGGGGGGGGGTGTTCGTATCTGCTCTGTTATTTTTAGGGTGGTGTTCGGGTCTGCTCTGTTTTTCGGGGGTGCTCGTATCTGCTTTGTTTTTTGGGGGTGTGCTCGTATCTGCTCTGTTTTTTGGGGGGGTTTATAAATGCTCTGTATTTGGGAAGTGTTCGAATCTGCTGTGTTTTTGGGAAGTGTTCGAATCTGCTCTGTTTTTGGGGAGTGTTCGAATCTGCTCTGTTTTTGGGGAGTGTTCGAATCTGCTCTGTTTTTGGGGAGTGTTCGAATCTGCTCAGTTTTTGGGGAGTGTTTCGTAATGGCCTGGCTTTCAGGTGTTGTTGGGACAAGCTCTGTATTTATGGGTTGTTGGGACCCGCTCTATTTGAATGGGTATTTGGGACAAGCTCTCTTTTTATGTTTTGTAGGAGTTCGCTCTTTTTTTGTGGTTTATTAGGAAACGCACACTTATTTTATGGGTGTTCGTATTTGCTCTTTTTTAGAAGTAGTGTTCGAATTCAATTTTTTGAGGCAGTATTATTTCCTGCTCTCTTTTTTGGCTGCGTGTTCGTAGCTGCTTTCTTTTTAAGGGGTGTTCGTATGTGCTCTGTTTTTGGTGGGTGTCCGTATTTGCACCGTTTTTGGGGTGGAGGTTTGTATCTGCTCCGTTTTGGGAGGGGAGTGTTTGAATCGGTTCTATTTTTAGGGATGTACGTATCGGCCCTGTTCTTTGGGGTGTTCGTATGGGCCCGATTTTTATGGGTTGTGGTGACCCGCTTTATTTTTATGGGGTTTTAACCGGACCGCTCCATTTTTATGGGTTTTTGGGATCTGCTCTGTTTTTATGGGTTATTGGGATCCGCACTCTTATTTTTTTGTATTCGTATCAGCTCTGTTTTGGATGGGGGGGGGGAGTGTATGCATAGGCTGTGTTTTGGGGGAGGGCTCGTATCTGCTGTTTTGGGGGTGTTCGTATTTGCTCTGTTTTTTTTTTTTTTTTGGGGGGGGGTGTTCGTATCTGCTGTTTTTTTTTTGGCGGGGTTCGTATCTGACCTGTTTTTGGGTGTGCTCCTATCTGCTCTGTGTTTGGGGGTATTTGTATCTGCTCTGTGTTTTGGGGGTGTTTGTATGTGCTTTGTTTTTGGGGAGTGTTTATATCTGCTCTGTTTTTCGGGAGTGTTTATATCTGCTCTGTTTTCGGGGAGTTTTCGATTTTGCTCTGTTTTTGAGGCGTGTTTGTATCTGCTCTCTTTTGGGGGTTGTTTGTCTCGGCTCTGTGTTTTGGGGGTGTTGTATTGGCTCGGATTAAGGTGTTGTTGGGACCCACACTGATTTTATGGGTTGTTGTGGTCGGTTCTTTTTTTATGGTTTGCTGAGTTCTACTCTGTTTTTATGGGTTGTTTGGGTCCGCACTCTTATTTTTGGGGTGTCCGTATTGGCTTAATTCGAGGTGTTCGTATCCGCTCAATTTAATGGGGGTGTTCGTATCGGCTTAATTCGAGGTGTTCGTATCCGCTCAATTTATTGGGAGTGTTCGTATCGCATCATTTTTGGGGGTGTTCGTATCTTCTCTGTTTTGGGGGGTGTTCGTATCAGCTCTATTTTTGCGGGTGGTTTTTTTCGCACCGATTTTATGGTTTGTTGGGACCCGTTCTTTTTTTATGAGTTTTTAAGACCGGCTCTGTTTTTATGGGTTTTTGGTTTCCGAACTGTTTTAATGAGTTATGGGATCCGCACTGTTTTTATGGGTTGCTGGGATCTGCACTCTGTGTTTTGGGGATGATCTTATCGGCTGTGTTTGTTGTGTTTTTAGGATAGGCTGTGTGTTTTTGTGTTGCTGGTGTCCACTCTTTTTTTTGTTATTTTCTCTCTGTTTTTATGGGTTGTTTGGTTCCGATCTGTTTTTATGGGTTGTTGGGTTCTGCTCTGTTGTAATATGTTGTTTTGATCCGAACTGTCTTTTTCCTGGTTTTGAGGTTATTCACACTTTTTTGAGGTAGTTACGTTTTTTTCTCTTTTTGGGAGTTTCTGGGATCTTTACTGTAGTTGGTTTTATAGTCATTGTTATATTGGTTTTCCTGGATCGGAGCTATTGTTTTATATAGTTAGGATCAGCAATATATGCCTCGGTGTTTAGGGCTGGAACTGTGATTTGGGATATTTGGTCGATGTTTTTTTTTAGGGATATTGCGGTCTGTGCTTTGTTTTGGTATTGCTGAGGTTGGCACCGGGTTTAGGTTTGTAGCTATGTTTTGGGATTGATGTGGATGACACTGTGTTATGGGATGGTTTATATCCGCAATGTGTTTGGGATGGTTCGGTCGTACACTGTGTTTTGGGGGATAGGTCGAATTTGTACTGTTTTAGGGATTGGTATGCCCTCTGAGTTATGTTGTGGTTGCCTCTGTTTTTTGTTTAAATTTTCTTTGTTTCTCTTGTTGTTGAGATCCGTTTTGGGGAGCTGGGTTATGATGTGATTGGCATAGTTTTTAGTGTTGTCGAGATCTCTTATTTTGTAAGGGTTGTCGAGATCGCTTCTTTTTTGGAGTTGCTGGGATCCATGTTTTGTTTTTATTGGTTGTTGGGATCTGTACTCTGTTTTTTGGGGTGATCGTATCGGCTCTGTTTTTGGGGGGTGTTCGTATCGACTCTGTTTTTTGGCGGTGTTCGTAATGGCTCTGGATTTTGGGAGTGTTTGGATTGGCTCTGTTTATTCGGTTGTTGGTATAGGCTGTGTGTTTGAGTTGCTGGTATTTCTTCTGTTTTTTAGGTTATTCTGATCCGTTCTGTTTTTATGGGATTTTGATATCCGCTCTGTTTTTACGAGTTTGTGAGATCTGCTCTGTTTTTATTGGTTTTTGAGATCCGCTCTGCTTTTATGGGTCTTTGGGATCCGCTTTGGTTTTGTGGGGTTTTGTGATCTGCTTTGTTTTTTTAGAATTGTAAGGTTAACTTTCGCAGCTTTTTTGGTCATTTGGAACATTTATCTGTTTAGTTAGATGGCGGATTTGGCTATCCCCGTTTCTTAGCCGATGGAATATATTATTGCTCTTAGTGTGAGCGATTGGACTGACGATATGTTTTGTTAAGCGGTGGATCAAGCTATTAGCTAAAGGTAGCAGCTTCGATACATCTTTATAATAAATGTTAAGTAATTAATTAAAACAAATTGATAATAAGAATAAAAATTAAATGAGGAATTAAATAACAAAGAAAGGAAATCAAAAGAATGACATTTTTAGAGACGCAAAATAGAGATATTATCCCTAGCCTAAGGGTGATAATATTAATAAGTTTAAAATCGTTTTTCGGAAGGCGTTTACGAGACATGATGGAATGATGTGCATGAGCGTCGTAAAAGCCACATAATTAAAAGCGAAAAGTCCCTGTATAACTGGCATAAAGCCTACTCTTTTAAAATCTGTTAAATCTTCTGTTAGCTTGATGTAACAACTGAAGGTCAATCTGTCTCAATTCTAGTAATTAATGTAAATCTGAATTAATTTCCTTTTGGAAATATTCCTATACCATTCAAGCTAAAACAAGCTGGTTAATTAAAATTCTTTGTATGTAGAGATAACGGATCTTTAAAAATAATTCTGAACAGATATAAAACGTGATTTTATAAAATAGGAGTTGGAGAGACTAACAGTTTAAATATTAATATTCACTGTGATGAGAGATTTTATATGGCATGAAAACATATCTTTTAGTAGAGGTTGTTACAAATAATACCATTGAGTTGTAATATGCATATCGCTTACACAACGGAACATCTAAATAATTCAAAACTCACCCTAATATTGTGTGCGCATGCTCGTTGGAAAAGTAGATAGAGAAATACGTATGAAAAGGCGTCTGTAATTGACAGCTAAATTAGAGTGCCAATTTTATCTACATTAACACTCATTTCTACACTAATGTCCCAATTAACAAAAAAAATTGCTAAAATTATATTAACAACATTACAAAATAACTCAAATAAAAGTATAAAAGAATTTGAAATGTTAAAAACAATAAATTGTTATTTCTGAAACATGCATTTTTTTTTATCAATAATGAAGGTTTTTAAAACTAATTTCCCCAGATATGCCTAAAATCTCTAAACTAAATAACTCTAGAAACTTTTTATATTCTAAAACTATTGACGTTTTATTTACGAAACATGAATGTTTATTTGAAAATCAATTTTGTAAGGTTTTAATATGAATGTTTATAGATATGTCTAAAATCACTAAAATGTAACTATAAAATTATAAATTATTAATTTCTAAAAGCAATATAGATGTTAAAAATAATGTATTTTAATTTGTGAAAAAAAATATTATTGGTTAATTAGTTTTGTAGGATATTAATAAGAATTTACTAAGATAACTACGAAATCATTTTATATTTAAAAGTTAATGATTTTTTGTTCTAAAAATATTATTGTTGTGAAACATGCATGTTTATTAATAAACATTATAGATATTTAATAGGATTTGAATTTGTAAGATTTCTTAAGACACCTCTTAAAATCTATAAAAATTGAATGTAAAACGATAGTTTATAACTGGAAAACTACAAATAAATATGTTTAAAAGCACTTTACGTGCAAAAAGTTATGGAATTTTATTTTTGAAAAATGCATGTTTATTGCAAAATGCATGTTGTAGGATTTTAATAAGATTTTTTTTTTAGATATCTCTAAAATATTAAAAAAATAAACAGAAAAGCTTATTTTAAGTGGCAATAAGTTGTGTAAGCGATATTAATAAAAACAAATATAAAATAAATTAATATGAGATTTTAAATTTTGTAAATTGCAAACATCTTTTCGTCTTAATGTAGAATATGAAATACGTATTTACATTAACCGCAATTAAATTATTGTTCAATTTTTTATCCAATGAAAGTCTTTCCTGCACTATTTTCATATTTTGTAAAATTTTTGTTTTTTTACAGGGTTTCTGAAAAACATATTTTTTCTCTCTCAACAGAACAAAATTTTAATATATTCATGGACTCAGCTAGCTTTAAAATATAAAAGCAAGACATTTTTCTGGTATGATTGTTGAAGATATTGCTAATGAAAAAGTTTTTGTTATTTTTCAATAAATTAATTATCTGAAATTGTTGAAACACATATCTGAACTAGCTTACATCAAGCTTTCAATTTCTAGCTTCATGTCTAGTCTCATCTCTAGCTCATTTCTAGTCTCACGACGGCTTAAATTAGTATGACATTTCCGGAAAATAAATTTAAAACGCAATTTCTTAACAATAATTTGCCCTTATCGAAAAACCAAGTATGAAATTGGATTTCATAGTATATGTATAAAAGCAATTGCATACTTCAATCGTCTAAATTTAAAAATGACTTTATGAATGAGTCAGAAAGTAAATAGAATTCACAGTTAAGAAAATATATATTTTTTTCCTACGAATATTTTCTTTCATGGATTATATTTTTCAAATATCCATTATAAGATACAATTATCAAATTCGCATTTTAAAATTTACATTTTTAGATTTACTGGGTTTTTTTTTCTGGTGGTGCCGGTGTCTGTCAATGATGATGTTATTTAACGACGGAGAACACCTTCATCTTTTCAAATGAACATTTAAAAAATATTTTCAATGACATTAGTTGAATGCATTTTACATTTTCTATTTTATAAAACATATAAGATATTAAAGATTTTGCAGTATTTGTGAAACATATGTTTAATTTTTATCCAATTTTTAATGGTTTAAAAATGACTTTCCTTAGATATCTCTAAAATCTGAGAAGGGTAATTAAAAAAGCATATGCTAAAAATAATAGATATTTGTTTCATAAACATGCACGTATATAGTTTAAACAATATTGTAGAATTCTATAAACTACATAAAATATCTCTTAAATCTCAAAAATGATAAAAAAAAAGTTTTAAAATAATGGAAAAAAAAAAAAGTTTCGTGAAATATGAGTTTTTTTAAATCTATATTTTTTAACCCTTTATATCCTGAATTAATTTTCCAGCTACTTTCTAATTGTATTTTTGCATCATTGGATAAGTTTTGGTGCAAAATAAACATAGGAAAGAGGAAAATAATTTTTATAGTGTTTTAGTGGTTAATTATATGCAACTGCAACCACCATAAATTTTTTACCCTATGATATAAAATAAAATAGTAAATTTCAAATAGTAAACTTCAAATAAAATATAGGAAATATTCACCTGTTGAGTATAGAAAACAATAGAAAATAATAGTACTAAATAACCGGTAATAAACCACTAAAATTACTCAAATGAAGTACAACATGCATGTAAATTCTGTTGCAAAATGGATTTTGAATGTAGCGTGGCAAATGTAAAATCCATACAATGCAAAGAAAGAGGATATGTGCTTGAATTTGACAACTCCTGCCTGCTGTCAGAAATACACTCTTTGTGTCATTGTGAATACCGTTAGGAAAAATGCTCATATTACGAATATATAGGTGTTTATTTAACCCCATGGGGACGAGTGACACGTATATGTGACGCATAAGATGCTCAGAATCCTCGATTATTCCCACCAGTAACTTTTTATTGTAAGTTTTGCCTTATTTAATGATAGCATTTCTGCGATTCAATCAGGCGAAAATTTGCTTTGAAAAACCGGTGGTAAAAGATTAAAAATTCTGTAAAGGACGCTCGTCGCGAAGGGGTTAAAGTGGTACTTATAAGTACCGTCAGGATAAAAAGTGTTAATAAACATTTTCTGTGATATCTCTAAAATATATAAAAGATAAAAAGTAATTAATATGCCTATAAAAAACTTTTTATTTGTGAAACATGTCTAATTTTAATAGATTTTTCTAGAGGTATCTCTAAAATGTCTCAAATAACTATAAAAGCATTTATATTTTTGAGCTCTTGTATGTATTTTTGTGAAATATGAATGTTTATTTATTTGTACATTTTGGATATTATAATGTGTTTTAATTTCTGAAGTAAATCATGATTATTTTTAATGAGTTTTGTAGGATTTGAATAAGACTTTCCTAAGCTATCTTTTAAAAGGTAACTGTAAAAGCATTTTATATTTTAAAAAAGGAATTTTAATTTGTACAATATGAATGTTTATGAATCCATTTTAATAAGATATTAATAAGCATTTCTTATGACTCGCCTAAAATTTCTGAAAGTTTAACGTAAAATTATAACAAAAATGTAAAACTGGAAACAATAACATTTAAAAGCCTTTTGTGTTTTACAAGATATGGAATTTTATTTGTGAAAAATGTATATTTATCGTAAATTTAATGTCATTGGATTTGCTAAAAAGAATGCCATCTATGTATTTGTGAAACCTGCAGCTATATTGTTTAATCCCTTTTGTAGAAATTATTTTTAAAAAAAAGACCAAAACTATTTCTAAAAGATAACTATAAAATGACTTTATATTATATAAATATTGTACTTTTAGTTGTGAAATATGTGTTTTATTTTGTATCAATATTTTAGGATTATAATTATAATTACTTAAGATATCTCTAACAGATAACTGTAAAAGCAGATTTTATTTATAAACTATTGGATTTTTGCTGGTGAAACATGCATGTTTTTTGTTCAATCAGTTTTGAAGGATTTTTATTAAGTTTCCTGAGCTAAATCTTAAATATCTGAAAGACAACTATAAAATCATTTTATATGTTAAGAATAAACGATTTGTATGTGTGAAATATAATTATTCTTAATTGAATTTTGTTGGATCTTCTTAAGCATTTATTTGACATCTCTAAAAGATAAATATAAAATAATTTAGTATGCAAAACATAATGCAATTTTTAGAGCAAAATATAAATGTTTGTTTAATAATTACGCTTGCATTTTAATTACAATTTCCTCAGATGTCTGTAAAATAAAACTGCAAATTTATAAAACAAGTATAATACTATAAACCAGAACACATAAAATCATTTTAGAATTTTAAAAAAAAATTAACTGCAATATCCGAAAAATGAATGTTTATTGTTTAATCACTTTGTATGATTCAAAAAATTCTTTAGATATATTTATCTGTCTAAGAACTAACTGTAAAAATGTCACATTGTAATGAATTGTTATTTGAAAAACATGCATGTTTATTGTTTAATCAATTACGTACGATTTTAATTTTAAAAAAAACTTTAGATATGTTTATCAGTCTAACAGATAACTGTAAAAATATCTCTCATGCTAAAAGTAATTGATTTCTATTTGAGAAACATGCATATTTATTGTTTAATCAATTCTGTATGATTTAAATAAATTATTAGGAAATATTTATCTATCTAATACAGAACTGTAAAAATTTAATCATGCTAAAAGTAATTGATTTTTATTTGAATACATGGTTATTGTTTATTCAATTCTGTATGATTTAAATAAATTCTTTAGATATATTTATCTCTCCAAGAGGTAACTGTAACTCGCATGCTAAAAGCAATGTATTTTTATTTGAGAAACATGCATGTTTATTGTTTAATCCATTTTGTATGATTTTAATAAATTGTTTACATACATTTATCTCTGTAAGGGATAACTGTACAAATTTCTCACACGCTAAAAGTAATTGTTTTTTATTTGAGGAAAATGCATGTTTCTTGTTTAATTTATTTTTTAGGATTTTAACAGCTTCCTCTATGATATCTGTAAAATCTGTAACAATACAAAGATGTCTTTTATATGCATAAATTAATGAGTTTTTATTTATGAAACATGCATGCTTGTTTGATCAATTTTGTATAATTTTAACGTCTTTAGATACATTTACCTAATAACTTACTTAGGATGTCAAGGAAAATTTCCTAAGATGTCAATAACCTTTTGTGAGATATCTCAAAAAGATAAATATTTTGAGTGTTTTTGATGCATAAAAAAATGGATTTTAAATTACGAAAAATTGTGCATTTTGTTTCATTTTTTGTAGGATTTTTAACAAAAATTCCCAAGATACATCTAAACCTGTAAAATCCTAATATTATAAATCTGATTGTGTGCATATGTTAGGCTGAAGTCAGCGTCAAAATGGAGCATTTTATGATCCTGTATCTTTTCATATAAGTTGATTATAACCCTCAAATGAACATAGGCTAGATTTTATTTATTTTATTCAAATATATTTTTTTAATAATTAAAAATTTCATTATTTTCATAGAGAATAAATGGACGTTTTTTCATACAATTTAACCATTTTACTTTATCGTTGCTAGGGCTTTGATCGTTGCCAATAAATAAAAACACGGAAAAATAATTTTTCCTCAACAGTTAATTTTCAATTGAACGATTTTCACGTGAAAAGTGAAAATTAAAAAGAATTCAAAAGATGAATTTCCGTGATATTTGAAACAAAAATATGGAGTATTTGTTATTATACATGAAGTATGAATATCAATTACATTAAAAAGATCTTTTTCTGTCAAAAACTGTGTTATAATTAGAAGGAAAAATGAACAATAATTATATTATTAAAAATAGATTTTGCTTGGACCATGGGACTATGAAAAGGATCCTCCTTGGCTTGGACAAATATGACGTCATAAATTAAATATGTATTTTCAAATATTCGTAATAATACAAGGAGCATGAATATCGATGTATAATGAAAGTAGATAGATAATGGGCGTAATATTTAAGATGAAAAACTGAAATATTTTTTATTGATACAAATTAATAATTAGCTTGAATACCAATTACATACAAATGTAAGTTTTCCGCTAAAATTTACGTCCTGATTGCCAGAAAAAGACAATTAACAAGAATTATGCCATTAAAAAGAGATTTCTCTGAGAAAAAAGTGACGTCATATTTGAAATAAAACGGAAATTTTCAAATGTGTTTTACAAGGAGCGTGAATCAATTCCTTAGATTAATAATACAAGGCTCGGTAAGTTTAGAAAGTAAATGAGTTTCACGCCATATTTAAAACGAAAAAATTAAATATTTTTTTTTTATCTTTACCGATTATTAAGCATGAATATCAATTACATACAGATGGGAGTTTTTTGGCAAAAACCACACCATGATTATTAGGAAAAGAAAAAGAAATACGAATCTATTATTTTAAATCTGACCGCCTGTTTGTATTTCGCAACTACTCCTTTCAGATTGTCGAACGCAACGCGATTTACTTAACACCGGTTATCATTGATGCGAGGATGACATAAACATGACATAAAAAAAACGATTTAAATTCCGAGATATTATTATTATTATTATTTTTTTTGTAAATTTTAACGGTTTCTCTAAAAATGGCAACTAAATTATTCCAATTTTGTGGATAAAAAATAGGAAATAAAACTGATTAATATATTTTTTCTCATTAATACTGAAAAAAAGAAATTATTTTCAATTTGAATAGATGGTGAAAGAAAGAAAAATCTTGATTACAGTAAAATATTTGAAAAATAAAAACTTATTTTCACATATTCAAACTTCATGAATCAATTTATTCTGGAGAACAAAAATCGTCTGTCAACATTTTCATTTAGAAATAAAGATTTTTTTTTTCAGTTATAGATTAAATCAAGGAGGCAAATTTAAGCTCCTTGCATTTAGGTCTACAATTATTGCTCCCTATTCACAAGAATTGAATTTAATGAAAAAGAATATACTATTTCCATTATCTTTGAAGGATGGCTATTAAAACGTTTCACAAAGGCGTTAAAAGTAAAATGGTTTACCAGGTAAACTTGACATATATTTTTACACAATTGGCCGATTTCCACGATTTTATTTGGCCCGCCTTTTTTCATTGGTTGCAGTCTCCTTTTCGTGATTATTTGTCACAAAATTTAACTTTTTTAAAACTTAGTTATGTCAAGGCCTCTATAACATAGAGATACTGTATTGTCTCCTATGGAATGTGATAAAGAGTTAGTTAATTATTTACGTTTCTAATTATCGGGAATGAAATATTTTGCTTAATTAATGCATTTATTCTTCTTTTAATGATACGTGAACGAAGTCACGGGTAACAGCTAGTATAACTATAAAATTATAACATAACTATAAAATTACAAATTATAAGGCAAAATAGCATTTTAGATGTTAAAAATTTTTAAATTTTATTTGTGAAATAAAATCAATTTCGTAGGATTGTAATAAGATTTTGCCAAGATATCTTTTAATTCTCCAAATTAAAATTATCAATATTATTGTTTGATATTCTAAACAATATCGATTACTATTGCTAATCAATAAACAATATGTATAAACAAGCATGTTTAAAAAATCATGCTTGTTTATTGTTTAATATATTTTATAGGAATTTTAGAAGAATTTTATAAACTAAGAAATTCCAAAGGAGCTATTAATTCTCTGAAGTACAATTATAAAGGTTCCATTGCAAAGTAATAGTTTTTTATTTGTGCATCATGAATGTTTATTAACAATTTTTTTTGTATTTGAGAAACATTTCTTCAGATGTCTCTAAAATCACTAAATGGTAATTATAAGGAAAATTTATAGGTTAAAAATAATGAATTTGTATGTCTGAAACATGCATATTTTTATATATTTTGTAAGATTTTAATAAGAATTTCTTAAGATATTTGTGAAATCTTTTGCAGTTAAATTATAAAGTATTTACTATTCAAACAATATATTTATTGTGACAATATATTTATTTAGACTTTTATTGTAAATATGCATGTTTCATCAGTTTTGAAGGATATTAATAATTTGATAAGATATCTTTAAAATATCTGAAATATTGCAATAAAACTATATCATAACTGTAAATCTTTAAACAGTAATATTTAAAAGAATTTTACATGTTAAAAAAACTAAATTTTTTTTGTGAAACATACACACATTTTTTAATCAATTTTAATAAATAATTCCTATGATCTCTAAAATCTCTAGAAGAGAAGTATAGAAGCATGTCCCATGTTAAAGTTAATAGAATGTTTGCTAAACAAGCTATTTATTTTCGAATAAATTATGCAGAATACTAATAAGAATATCCTTATATATTTCAAATGCCACAAACCTATAACTATAAAATTAATAACAAATATAAAAATATACTTTATAAAAGCATTTCAGATGTAATAAAAAAATGAATTTGTATTTGTGAAACATGCATGATTATTGTTTAGTACATTTTGTATGATTTGGATAATTACTTTTTAAAATATATTTTAATTCTCTACGAGAAACCTAAAAATGTACTATTTTATATCATAAAATAATGAATTTTTATTTGTTAAACATGCAGGTTTATTGTTGATTTTTTGTGGTTGTAATTTTATAAGAATTTATTGAAGTTTTAGTATATATCTCTAAAATTATTTAAATATAACTATAAAATATAAAAGTATTTTGGATAATATAATGGGGTTTAATTTCTGATGTAAATCATGATTATTTTTTAATCAATTTTGTATGGTTTTAATAAGATTTTCCTAAGCTGTCTGTAAAAGGTAACTGTAAAAACATTTTATATTTTTAAAAAGGAATTTTTATTTGTAAAACATGTATGTTTATAAATTCAATGTATAGGATATTAATAAGCATTTCCTAAGATGCCTAAAGTCTCTAAAAGTATAACGTAAAATTATAGCAAAAATGTAAAACTATAAACAATAACATGTAAAATCATTTTGTGTTTTACAAAATATGGAATTTTATTTTTGAAAATTATCGATTTATCATAAATTAAATTTCGTTGGATTTTAATAAGAATTTGCTAACAAGAATGCCATCTATGTATTTATGAAACCTGCCGCTATATTGTTTAATCAATTTGTAGAATTTATGAAAAATGATCAAAACTATTTATAAAAGATAACTATAAAATAACTTTATATTTTTTAAATATTGGATTTTTATTTGTGAAATATGTATATTTTATTTTATATCAACATTTTAGTATTATCATTACTGAAGATATCTCTAACAGATATCTAAAATGACTATAAAACTATAAAACCTAAATATAAAAGCAGTTTTTATTTATAAACTAATGGATTTTTGTTTGTGAAACTTGCATGTTTTTTGTTTAATCAGTTTTGATGGATTTTAATAAAGGTTTCCTGAGCTAACTCTTAAATATCTAAAAGACAACTATAAAATTATTTTATATGTTAAAAATAAACGATTCTTTATGAAATATAATTATTCTTAATTATATTTTGTTGGATCTTATTAGGCGTTTATTAGACATCTCTAAAAGATAAATATAAAATAATTTAGTATGCTAAACATAATGCAATTTTTATAGCAAAATATAAATGTTTATTGTTTAATAATTACTCTTGAATTTTAATTAGAATTTCCTCAGATGTCTGTAAAATAAATAAAATAAAACTATAAAACTATAACACAAGTATAATGCTATCAACCACAACACATAAAACAATTTTAGAATTTAAAAAAAATGGACTGCAATATCCGAAAAATAAACGTTTATTGTTTAATCATTTTGTATGATTCAATAAATTCTTTAGATATATTTATTTGTCTAAGAACTAACAGTAAAAATGTCACATTGTAATCAATTTTTATTTGAAAAACCTGCATGTTTATTGTTTAATCAATTACGTATTATTTTAATAAAAAAATCTTTAGATATGTTTATCAGTATAAGAGATAACTGTAAAAATATCTCTCATGCTAAAAGTAATTGATTTCTATTTGAGAAACATGCATATTTATTGTTTAATCAATTCTGTATGATTTAAATACATTTAGATATATTTATCTAGCTAAGAGAGAACTGTAAAAATTATTGACATGTTATAAATAATTGATTTTTATTTAAGAAACACAAATGGTTATTTTTTATTCAATTCTATATGATTTAAATAAATTCTTTAGATATATATTTATCTGTCCAAGAGGTAACTGTAAAAATATGTCGCATGCTAAAAGCAATGTATTTTTATTTGAGAAACATGCATGTTTATTGTTTAATCCATTTTGTATGACTTTAATAAATTGTTTACATACATTTATCTGTGAAAGGTATAACTGTACAAATTTCTCACACGTTAAAAGTAATTGATTTTTATTTGAGAAACATGCATGTTTCTTGTTTAATTTATTTTGTGGGATTTTAATAACTTCCTATGATATCTGTAAAATCTCTGAAATACAACGATAAGTCTTTTGTATGCATAAATTAATGAATTTTTATTTATGAAACATGCATGTTTGTTTGATCAATTGTGTATAATTGTATTAAAAACTTCTATAGATATATTTATCTAATAACTTATGTTGGATTTCAAGGAAAATTTCCTAAGATGTCAATTACCTTTTGTGAGACATCTCAAAAAGATAAATATTTTGAGTGTTTTTGATGTATAAAAAATGGATTTTAAATTATGAAAAAATGTGTATTTTGTTTCTTTTTGTAGTATTTTTTATAAGAATTCCCAAGATACATCTAAACCTGTAAAATATAACTATAAAATTATAACATAACTATAAAATTACAAATTATAAGGCAAAATAGCATTTTAGATGTCAAAATGTTTTTAATTTTATTTGTGAAATAAAATCGATTTCGTAGGATTTTAATAAGATTTTGCCAAGATATCTTTTAATTCTCCAAATGAAAATTGTCAATATTAGTGTTTGATATTCTAAACAAAATTCATTACTATTACTAATCAATAAACAATATGTATAAACAATAAACAAGCATATTTTAAAAATCCTGCTTGTTTATTGTTTAATATATTTTATAGGTTTTTATAAACTAAGAAATTCCTAAGGAGCTATTAATTCTCTGAAGTATAATTATAAAGGTTCCGTTGTCAAAGTAATATTTTTTTATTTGTGCATCATGAATGTTTATTAAGTTTTTTTTTTTTTTTGTATTTTAGAAACATTTCTTGAGATGTCTCTAAAATCACTAAATGATAATTATAAGGAAATTTTATATGTAAAAAATAATGA
This sequence comes from Maratus michaelseni, assembly GCA_963931845.1. Lineage (NCBI taxonomy): Eukaryota > Metazoa > Arthropoda > Arachnida > Araneae > Salticidae > Maratus > Maratus michaelseni. Next base: position 219,671,468 of record OZ007593.1, on the reverse strand, counting down.
ATTTATATGTCTGAAACATGCATGTTTTTATATATTTTGTAAGATTTTAAATAAGAATTTCTTAAGATATTTGTGAAATCTTTTGCAGGTACATTATAAAGTATTTACTGTTCAAACAATATATTTATTGTGACAATATATTTATTTAGACTTTTATTGTAAATATGCATGTTTCATCAGTTTTGAAGGATATTAATAATTTGATAAGATATCTTTAAAATATCTGAAATATTACAATTAAACTGTATCATAACTGTAAATCTTTAAACAGTAATATTTAAAAGAATTTTACATTTAAAAAATAATATTTATTTGTGAAACATATACTTTTTTTTTTGTTTTTTAATCAATTTTAATAAATAATTCCTATGATCTCTAAAATCTCTAGAAGAGAAGTATAAGAAGCATGTTACATGTTAAATTTAATAGAATGTTTGCTAAACAAGCCTATTTATTTTCCAATAAATTATGTTGGATACTAATAAGAATATCCTTATATATTTCAAATGCCACAAACATATAACTATAAAATTAATAACAAATATAAAAATATACTTTATAAAAGCACTTCATATGTAATAAAAAAAATGAATTTGTATTTGTGAAGCATGCATGATTATCGTTTAACACATTTTGTATGATTTGAATAATTACTTTTTAGCACTTTCCAACCTAGTTGAAAAGTGCTTATGACTTCGGTTTGTCTGGCCGTCTGCCGTCTGCCGTCTGTCCGTGCTGTAACTCTCGTAAATATGCTCGGATTGCTCTGCAATTTTTATATGTTATTGTCGTTATCTATAGCATGTTCCCTATTTCAACGGAAGTGTGTAGCACTTATAGTTTTTTTTACAGGGGCACTCAAAAGAATTCCGTTACATTGCGGTCTATGGGGAAAAATCATTTGCGGTTTATTTAAATAATGTTTCCCTATTTTAAACGCATTCAAATTTATATATATCACTAAGGTGCATTAGAAAAAGCTTAATATGGAATAGGGTGTGCATAGCACTTATAGTTACTTTACAGGGACAGTCAAAAGAATTCCGTTACATTACGTCTATGGAGAAAAATCGTCTGCGGTTTATTTAAATAATGTTTCACTATTTTAAAGGCATTGAAATTTATATATATTACTAAGGTGCATTACAAGAGGCTTACTACAGAATAGTGTGTGTATAGCAGTCATCGTTCATTTACAGGGACACACAAAAGAATTCTCTACTGTCTGTTAACAATAATTCCTGGAAGTGCGTTTTAAGTTACTGAACGCGATTTTAATTTTAACTCGTTTTTTGTCTATTACGTGGTGTGCATAAATTCTGTAGATCCTATACAGGGCAGCACAAAAGTTCGTGAACACATTTCCGTTTATTGACAGAAACTCCTGAAGGAGAATTTTAAACTGTGCTGCGCGTTTCCTAACTAAACTAAAATTTAGCAACCTATATAGTATATATACAAATAATAAAAGTATTCGGAATAGCTGAATAAAAGTATTCGGATATTTTTCCGAATATTGTATCTGTTGGAAATTCCTGAAATTATGTTTTTAAATATTTTATGCGTTTTCCAAATTGTTTACTTAGATGTTATCTTTTAGCTTATTAAACGGTATGTTTTGTAAAATTATTTTGGAAACGTTGGAAAGTGCTACATAATCTATGCTCGACGCATGATTTTTCGTTCTTGTTAAAATATATTTTAATTCTCTACGAGAAACCTATAAATGTACTACTTTATATCATACAATAATGTATTTTTATTTGTTAAATATGCTAATAAATATAATTTTATAAGAAATTATTGCAGTTTTCTTAGATATCTCTAAAATTAGTAAAATATAACTATAAAATATAAAATATACAAACATTTGGGATATTATAATGTGTTTTAATTTCTGAGGTCAATCATGATTATTTTTTAATGAATTTTGTATGGTTGTAATAAGATTTTCCTAAGCTATCTTTAAAAGGTAACTGTAAAAGCATTTTATATTTTAAAGAAGGAATTTTTATTTGTACAACATGCATGTTTATGAATCTGTTTTATAGGATATGAATAAGAATTTCTTAAGACGCCTAAAATTGCTAAAAGTTTAGCGCAAAATTATAGCAGAGATGTAAAACTATAAACAATAACATTTAAAAGCCTTTTCTGTTTTACAATATATGGAATTTTATTTGTGAAAAATATCGATTTATCGTTAATTAAATTTCGTTGGATTTTAATAAGAATTAGCTAAAAAGAATGTCATCCATATCGAAGAGCCAAAACATTAAGAGCTCCCCCACATTTTACAATCAATGCGACTGGATGACGTGGAGGGCACGTGATTAGGTGGGGATGGTACTTAACTGCTACAGGATAGTCTGAAACATATCTGAGAGATGACTAAAAAATTTTTGCATGCCAGAAGTAATTGATTTTTATTTGAGAAACATACGTGGTTATTGTTAAATCAATTTTGTATGATTTTATTAAATTATTTAGATATATTTATCTGTCCTAGAGATAACTGTAAAAATATCTCTCATGCTAAACATACTTGATTTTTATTTGAGAAATATACATGGTTATTGTTTAAACAATTTTGTATGATTTTAATAAATTTTTGAGATATATTTATCTAGCTAAGAGATAACTATAAATGTTTCTCACATGCTAGAAGTAATTGATTTTTATTTCAGAGACCTACATCGTTATTGTTTAATCAATTTTATATGAATTTAATAAATTCTTTAGATATATTTATCTAGCTAAGAGATAACTGTAAAAAGTTCTCACATATTAGAAGCAATTGATTTTTATTTGAGGAACATACATGGTTACTTAATCAATTTTTATGATTAAATTAAATTATTTAGATATATTTATCTGTCTTAGAGATAACTGTAAAAATATCTCTCGTGCTAAACGTAATTGATTTTTATTTGAGAAACATACATGGTTATTGTTTAAACAATTTTGTACGATTTTAATAAATTCTTGAGATATATTTATCTAGCTAAGAGATAACTATAAATGTTTCTCACATGCTAGAAGTAATTGATTTTTATTTCAGAAAGATGCGTGCTTCTTGTTATAGTCGTGCAAAAATGGATAGCAAAAACTTAGAGATACACTGTATAAACCTAATGGATTAAATAGAGCAACTAAAGGGAGAAATAGCATTGAAAAATAAACTAATAGATGAAAATTTGAAGGGAATACAGATGATAGAAGAACTATATGTTCATGTAAAAGACAATACAGATAAAACAACGGAAATCGCTACTACAATTCAGAAACAAGTAACAGATACAATCAAGCAAACATTTGCTGAAGTAACCTCGACAAACATTCTTTCGCCCACTCTTCAACAAACAAACAAAGCATCTCCTTTTTCGATGATATTTTCAAAATAATCAATATTTATAAGGAGAAAAGACCAGACATTAATGTCATTGTTTGCAATTAGAGATATATTAAACAGAAAACTTAAGTATAAGCTACAAAATCAAAAATATCTATGTACTATAAGCAGAAAACACTTAATGATCTTCAGATCGGAAAAATACGAAAATACCCAATTTCTGTACGAAACGATAAAGGATCTCGAAAATATTCCAAAATATGACAGAAATTGAATACAAGATGGAAAAAAGACAGAAACTTATAATCATTGGAATCCCAAAGATATGTTCAGAAAAATAAGTGATAGATAAAATACAAGAAAAACTGAGACAACCGATTGCAATAATTACAATAAAGTCTATGAAAAAAGGAAGTTCAAAAACCTATCAAATGATTCTAGATGTAGATGACATGAATGCACAGATATTAAGAAGTAGAGGTCATATACCTATTTCGATTAACTCCTGTAGAATTGAAAAATACATCCCAATAATAAGATATGGACATTGTCAAGCTTATGGTCACACACAGAATAACTGTAGAAGAAAGCTAATTTGTGCCTATTGCACAAAACTACATAAATAAGAAGATTGTAAGATAAAAGACAAGCCAGACTTACATAGATGCATTAACTGTGAAAGTGACGCGTAATACAAAAAAAAAAACTTTACCATCATAGCACGAACTCAGCAGATTGTGAAATATACCAATACTACTTCCAGCAAAGAAATGAAAAGCGTATCTCCATGAATTCAATTAGAGACATTCGATAACCCAAATAATGTAGCAACTACCTCAACAATAAATTTACAACCCACCCGGAATCAATCTGATTCAGCATCTTCAATATTAAATCAAAACATAACGCCAAATGAAATATATTTCTTTGGAAATTCTTCAAATTCACAAAAATACATAAAAATAGTTTAAATTAACTTAAATATTTGCAAAGCAGCAAATTTACAATTTCTAAAGTACATTGATCAGAATAAAATAGACATAGCAATAATTCAAGATTATCATAAGAGCAAAAATAACTTCACAGGATTACCAATATCATGGTCCTTCTACAAATAAATAGCAGAAACAGCAGGAATTGTAATAGCCAACCCTTACTGATTCATATCCGAACATTACAAACCAGAAATAGCATCTTTATCAATGTCACATCAAAACAGAATACAATTAAAATAGGCTCGCAATATTCAAAACCCAGTGGGAACTTAGAAGAAGACTTAAAAGACTGAACTAATGCGATAAGAAATAGTTCAGATTTTATCTTGGGAGAGGATTCTAACGCACATATACAAGCATTGGGTTATTACCGAAATAATTCGAGAGGGGGAATTTTATTGGAATATATCTCAATGAATCGGTTAACAATTGTTAAAGATCCAAATTCAGATTATGCCTTCGAAATGGATACAAGGAGTGGTAAACCAGATTTAACACTTTGTGGTACATCAACATGACGCATTCTTCAGTCTTGGAAAGTGGAATAAAAATTTCCCCTCATTAAGTGATCACAGATACATAGTGTTTACATTGAAAACAGATTCTGTCATAAGAAATTTCTATCAATACAGAATAAAATACTAAAAATTAAAAATAATAATAACATATTTCAACAGCATAAAGAAGAACAGGAATCGAAATTAAGTCGAATTAACACAACAAATGGTTTAGATCATTGGATTGAAGAATTCAAAAATAATCTACATAAAATAATGGATAAAACACTGAAAAAGAAAAAAAAACATCTCATGACCTAAACCGCAAATGGTATGATGATAAATTGAAAATTCAACGAAACAGATTGAATGCTCTACAAAAGAGCAATAAAAGAAACTCTGATAATACAGCATACAAAATAGCCTACAAAAAAGCGAGAACAGAATACAAGAAGGCAATTAAAAAAGCTAAATTGGATTCGTGAACGTCCTTCTGCAGCGAATATGGCACGGCGTTCAAGATTTTGAAACAAAAATATTTGAAAAATATGGATCTCATCCACACGGTCCTAGAAACATCTACTCAAGAGGACAAATATAAAGATATTCAAGAAAAACTACTACAGCACCATTACAGTACGACCCATACCAATCCACATTCATTCCAGAATACATTACCACCTTCAACAATAGAATATGAAAAATTTAAAATAATTGCAAGAGAAATATACTATGCAATTCGACAAGAGAATAAGAAAAAAAGCTCCGTGATATGACCGTGTGGATGCAAGACTACTTAAATATCTAATACATAATCATACATCATTTATGTTGAAAATATACAATAAATGTCTAATTTTAGGCCATTTCCCGACAGCATGGAAAAAAGGAGTAGTTATATACTTCCACAAAAAGAATAAAGATCCTAAAAATCCAGAATCTTATCGTCCTATTATAATTCTGTCCATTAGGGGAAAAATCTTAGAAATAATAGTCAAACATCGAACAATGACATACTTGCAAAATAGTCGCTACCTGGAAGAAGAACAATATGGAATCCGAGAAGGCCGAAGCACAATTGCAGCCCTCCTTAAGATGAAAGAATCGATAAATGATTTATTACAAAATTTCACCTATGTTGGAGTGATTTCTTTTGATATCACCGGAGCATTTGATTTCATAGACTGGCACCAATTGGTAAAAATAATAAAAAACTCACCTTTACCAAATTATCTCAAAATATTACTAAAAAATTATATCATCAATAGAAATATTGGTCTCAATCACTATGATTTCATAGAGTGGTTTAGGGTATACAAGGGATGCTCTCAAGGATCTTGCCTTGGACCACTCTTACGGCTTACAGTTGCAAACCACATAATTCAGAGATACAAACAAAAATTTCTTGAATTTATAGCCTATGCAGACGATTTTATTATATTAATAGAAGGCAACTCAAGATCGAAGCTGGAGGAGACAGCTAACGCTCGGATCAAGTACTTCCAAGAAATATGTCAAGATCTCAACTTAAATATTTCTACAGAAAAACACAGGCTGTGTTGTAAGGAAACAACTTATTGAGTCTTAGACGTCCTATATTTAAACTAACAGATAAAACAATTCAAGTACTAAAAAATTTACCATATCTTGGACTCCTTTTAGATCCAAAATTTAAATTTAAAGATCACTTAATTAATCTTAAAGCAAAAATAACAACGTTTGTTATTTTTAAAAGGGTTTTGTTGTTAAAGGGATTACACCAGAACTGATGAAAATATGGTGTCTAACCGTCATACAAAAGAAAAAAATCTAGATGCATACAAGGTCTGGTTTCCCTGTTTAAATTCACATGGTTTTAATAGTATTACGATCGACTCAACGAATAGCTCTCCTGAATATTATTCGTGCATATTAAAGTATTTCTCATGAAGCTTTATATGTAATGACGGGAATTTCCCCTATTACTATAAAAACACAAAATGATCACCATCTTTACCAAGTAAAAACAGGAAATAGTGATATCAATATCAAAAATTCAATTATTAGAGCAGGAAATATTATGCCAATATAATAAACGCATAGCTTCTCGCAATATTACCAAATACGGCTCCAAATAATAGACAATAAATCCCAAGAAATATTACAAGATTTTGATACAGAATTTTTTACGGATAGATCAGTGATGAAGAAGGTGTAGCTAGTGCACTTACAGTCTTCATAAACGAAGTTCATTTCCTGGATCAAGGAGTGCGACGCCATAATAATAATTCAATATTTCAAGCAGAACTCTACGCAATACATAAAGCTATAGTTTGGATACAGAAGACACATATTTTCAAAAAAATTTACTACAGATAGCTTTTTATCAATAACCACACTTCAAATAGTTTTCCCAATAATCGTAAAAAATATATATGAAATACTTCTTACAATTCCAGAAAAAACAATAGTAATTACATGGACTAAATCACATGCTGGCAATGCAGGAAATGAACGTGCTGATGCACTAGCAAAAAATGAACAGTTGAACAGTTTATTCGGGTCAATGGAGTACCTTGTTTGAGAAAAACAACCCCCTGGAAATGAGTTAATGGATATCATATCATGAGGGAGCCATAAAAATTTTTGTAATGTACTTAAAGTAATGATGATGTAAAGGAAAAATGTTAAATAACAGTCTAATGAATGAAGAAGAGTATAAAAAATTTAAAGTAAAAAGTACTTAAAAGTAATGATAATGTAAAGGAAAAATGTTAAATAACATGTTATTTTACGAAATACATATGAAGAAAAAATAGATCTAAAATTTCCTCTTTCAATCGAAAAAAGATTTTTCAAGAACAAGATCATGAGACTGGACATTCTAAACAAAAGCTAGAGATACCTATAAAATTATCAATAAAGTCAGTACACAATATATTTGCAAAGAACCAACTTTTCCTTACTATCTCAATAGTCATGGCAGCTTCTTTGAATTTCTTCATAAAATAGGAAAACGAAAAACACCAATCTGACCATTTGGCAAGAACAGAGGAAACGCCGTTAATTATATATTCGGACACTGACCTCTGCTCCGATACCAATTCTACTTTATAGAACTAGAACAATCCGGGTAAATTTACAAAGAACACTCTTTGCCCCCAAAACTTTATTCATCTTAAAGACAATTACCATGTTTTAAACACGAACTTTCCTTTTATAAAAAAATAAATTTAGAATTTTAAAGTAGGGTGAGGACTCTATATAAATTTTTATTCAAGGATCATTATAAGATTAATATTCTAGTTAAAACCTAGTTAGTGTATCATTAGTAAAAGTAGTATTCTCCAAAATATCATCAATGTATGTAAGCAACAAGTTCTATTGGAGTATCGTAAATAATGTTTGCATTCAAATTGTTATATAGCTGTAAATATGATATTATTCTTAAATTTCACATCTAAAAAGCAATATTTTTATTTCCCGAAATTATTTTCATTCATGATTAATAATATTAGTACCCACATAGCAATGTCTCTATATTCTTTGCACCATTTGAACTCATGAAGTTACAGTGAATATGTATTCTAAATATTTTTATTATTTACGTATTTAAAAATCGTAGTTTATATAAAGAATTAAAAAAAGAAAATAAATTTAGTGTTAGCACCCAAATAGCAATAATTTTATTCTTTCTATGTCGTTTGCAATCATGATCTATACAGTTAGCGCCCAATTAGTAGTGTTTTTGCTTATTTATGTAATTTACAATCGCACTCAAGTTGTTATATATAGTGCATAAATTTACTTTCTTCTGTAAAATGTTTGCATTCAAATAGTACGATTTTTATATAATTGTAAATATGTAATAATAAAGTAAACAAAATATATCTTCATTATCTTTAGCAAAATGTTCTCACCCAAAAAGTAATATTTCTATTTTCTCAGTGTTATAATGCTACATTCAAATTGTTACGTATATCTATAAATTTTGAACCTTATTTGCACTCAAAGAGTAAAATCTAATGTTTATATATTTTTATTGCATTCAAATTGCTAAGTTTATATATTGTAGAGAATATCCGTATATAAAGTTAACTATGTATATATTATTTTTTTCTTTCTATGTAAAAGTCTTGTATAGTGTATTAGTATTTTTATAATTTAAATAGTAATATACAATTTTGGAATATTTGCATTTAGTTGCACAGTAAGTAATAGCTATAAATATGAAATTATCTATAATGTTAGAATTTTTTTAGCAATTTTTTTATATATTATATAAAAATCATGTTAGCTCCAAAATAGAAGTTTTTCTATTTTTCTGTGTTATTTGCACTTAATACGTTTAATGTTATGTATTCTGTTAATTGTAGTGTGATTCGTGGTGTAAATTTTTTAAATATTTCTAACTTTTAACAGCATGCGCTTATGAAAAATTTCTTACTTACATTAAGCATTATGTAATTTTATTTATAAACCCTACTATGTTCAATTATAGCATTGAAAAAATGCATTTAAAGTAACAAAATATATGAAATTGTAATAATTTTTGCTGATGGCGTGAAGACCGAACACTTGACCTCTAACGTTCTGTCGGGAGCTATGTGGGGGTCCGAAGGTCTTCTTTTCAATCCACTACCTTCTGATCCTGGACTTATGGTCTGGGGCTTGGCTGGGTCGTGGATGTGTACCTTTCCTGTTGCGACCTATTTCATCCTTAAGCTTAACGGCGGGCAGGTCGTAAGAAGGGTGATTCCTGTTCTATTTATCCTGATTGGTCGAATTATGTTTCCGAAAATGTTATATGGGCGCTGATTGGATGAATCATGTATCTCTTCTCCTATTGAGAATATCTAGAAAATTCCTTCAGATCCTATAATTCAATTCTTTCGCCAAAGTCGCCAAACATTTGGCTAAAATTCGAAAATCTGTCAACGTACATTTTGCGCCAAGCATATGTTTTGTTTCTGCTAATCTTGAAAGTTGATTTTCCAGCAAACTCTCGCCAATGTCGCCAATATTTCGCCATATTTGGCGATATTTGGTGAAATGTTGCCAACTTTGAGAGTTTGTTTACTGCCAACTGTCAAAAAGTTAATAACTGCCTTGAATAACCTTCCAAAAATAACCTTCATGAATTCACATTGAAATGCATTGAACCGTAGTAATCCCAAAATGGCCCACTAATTGAATTTTCACGAACATGTGACCTAGTCAAATGGTCTTCTTGTAATCCACAACTGTAGTATACAAAATTTAGTAAACATTGCTTCATCTGTAACATAAAATTAGATTGACAGATAATATAAATTGGAAAAATTAAAAGAAAACTAAAAATTTAGATTTTTGCCGTTTCTTTCAAATTTTTGACCGCCGCTGCGGCGGTAATAAAAATGATTTCACCATAATAAATTTTATTGGAATATTACTAACATCTTGAAGTAACTGTTGCATTCTATTAGAAATTGTACTGTTATGGTTGGATAATTTAAATTTTTTTTTCGAAAAAATATTTTTTTTGCAATTTTTCGAAACTTTGGCCCCTTTGCGGCGGTAAAATATATTAACCATTTGGTGTAATATTTTGCGAATTTATTCCTTATTACCAACGGCAACTTTCCCGCACTATTATGTTTCGATTATATAAATTTCGTTTTTTTCGACCCACCCTAATGTATATACTCATTTCTAAAATCATGCACACACTCAAGAATAAAACATCATGTGCTCATATTAGAGTATGTCCATGTTTCAAAAATAAGTATGAACTGATATCTATGTGCTCAGTTTTGAGTATGTCCATGCTTCAATATTCTGAGTATTTCTGGTATTTCAGGTATTTCAGAATTGAAAGCATTGGGTAGTCATATTTGAAACAAAAAGTTTCATAACAAAATGAAAACATCGATTTACTCACATTTGAGAGTGTCATTTCTTACAGGGAATTTTCGGCAATTAATTAGAGGCGAAACAGTAGTTATTTAATAACATTAATCTATATTTAACTTTTTAAAACAACATTGTTTCAATCGTGTTAAGGAATTTTTATCTTATTTTTTAATCTGAAATACGTTTTCTACAACTAAAAAAAAATAATACAAATAATAAAACGTTTTAACAAACATTAAACAAATTAAATATGGCTAAAAAGTAATCATTGAATAATAATAAAAAAAATTATTTCTGCTTATCTTATATTGTGCTATTTTTCATTACTTATCTTTGAACAACGTAAAGGATCTGTGTCTATAATCCGAGTTTTTGGCCCATGAAATAAGACTAAAACTCGATTTTGTTATATTGACTTAATTATTCCACTTTTTAATATTAGAAGGTTTATCCTGTACGATTTCAACAATAGTTTCTGCATTTTTTTCGAATTTATATGACTTACACAAGCTCAAAGTTTGTATTATTCGTAGTTTTTGATGAAAAATACGCAATTTCTGCTAATTTCACCTCAATTATTTATATGAGCGCAATTGTGCAACACTTTCTTCAGTACATATATTGTAAAATACATCAAAATATACAATATATGTAAAAATAAAAGTTTTGCAAAGCTACGCTGATAGTAAAATATTTTTTAAAAAAATATTAAAAATTGTGATAAAATTAAAAAGCGAACAAAATGCAAAAAATATTGTTGAAATTTAAGAAAGTATTGCAAGATTGCGTCCATATAAATAATTGAGGTAAAATTAGGAGACATTTCGTATTTTTCATCAAAAACTACGAATAATACAAACTTTGAGCTTGTGTAAGTCATATAAATCCGAAAAAAATGCATAAAAAACTATTGTTGAAATTAAAATTTTAAGTTAAATTAAAGTAAAATTTTGAAATTAATGAAAACTATTGTTAAAATCGTACAGAATGAATATTCTAATATTACAAAGTGGAATAATTAAGTCAGTGTAACAAAATCGATTTTTAATCTTATTTCATGGACCATGGATTGCTTATGGACCCTGATGCATTTTATTTTATAATTTGATTTATTAATACTGTGCACACACTGTGTGGCTACATTGTAGAGGGATGATTTTTTCATCTACACTATTTTTTAAAAAAATAATTTTTTATGGTAACTAATAAGAAGATTTTCATTACTTCAAATTTAAAATGATTACTTAAAATATGTTATTTTGTTCATCTTAATCTCAAGAGTAATCTAGCATAATGAAAATATTCAGATTAATTGCCAATATTCAATTTTGAAACTTTCAAAGAAAATGAGCTTAAACAATATAATAAATTCATGCTAATGTTTCACGTTTAATTAAACTGGATGTCTTTTTGAAGCGATAAGCATTTCTCGTATTTAAAAGTTTGTTGTTTTAATTAAAATTTTGAGGAGAGCATATGCGAGTATCTAAATAAGTTTTCAGATTTGTATTCGATTCATTAAATGAATCTTAAAAATGTAGAAAAATTATTTAATTGACTAAAATCAAATCAAATTAAATTAATTCTCTTCATAGAAAATAATTAAAACGTCGAATTTCGGTTTAATTTTATAGGAAGAATTGTTTATATAAAAATAAGCTTTATTATTTCCAAGGAATTGTTCCATTAATATATGTCAATGAAAATTTTGCATTAGTGTATTAAATCGAAATTGCTCAAAGAAAGGATAAAATAATATTGCAGCGAGAATCTGAAATCAGGTACAAAACTTTAAGGGGAGATAGAACACGTCTAGAAAATCTAGAAATGTATAGTCGTAACTCAAGCGGTGTATCACTGCAGGGAGATTTCTGACTGTGGAGGAGGAAATCCGGTTTGCATACATTTTGCAATCCATGAGACAAATTTCGAATCTTGTGATAAAACTACGCTTTATGTGTTTAAACTCAGCGCCATCTAACGGTTCTCCACTTACTAAATAACGCTATGACAAAATTTGGTAGTTTAGATGCTATCTATCACCCTTTACAGTTTTGCCGATACATTCTGATTCACCACTTATTTCTCTGAAAGGAATTTTGCATTATTTAATTTACCATTTCCCTTCTCTTTAGCTCAGTTATTAAATTAGCTCAGTTATTAGTCAATTAAAGTTCTTTAAACTTTTTTGATTTATTCTACTAATTTTCATCCATATATTCGTACTAGCTAGTAATGATATTACGTAGAAATATAACATATCATTTACTAGATATTGAGTAGTAAATAAATAGGGTTCTCCCCACAGTCAGAAAATGCCCTGAAGCATTCACTCTTTGTGTTACAACCACGCATTGCATGATGTTTTCAGCTATTTCCTTAACATTTTGTTTTATGAGTTACAGATTCACATTGAAAATGGGCACATTTATTGCATTAATATTATGTTTAGATTATCTCTGCTACTAAGACAATTTGTTAAAAATTCTCTTTCAAATGGTCTGGATTACAATATGAATGCATTTTAAATATCGTTTATAATTTAGACTGTCTGTCAAAAGTTTCTATAATAATATTATAAAAAAGGAACGTTTATTTGTAGTAGGTAATCTCTGGAACTAAGAGAACCAATTTCAAAACTAATTATGCTGACAGTCTCTGCTCCCACGCATGCTATATTTCATGTCGAAACCACTTTCCCAACGAGATGCAGGTGCAAAAACGTTCTAAAATTTCGATTTTTGCAATACTGAAGCGTTTCCAGACTTGAAATTTGGCATTGTGGCTACTTATAAAATGCAAATACTCTCTAATAACAGTACCTAAAAAATTCAAAATTTAAAATAAGGAAATGCGCGAAAAATGTTTTAAAATCTTTCTAAATTTTGATTTTGAAGGAATTGTTGGAATACAAATTTGAAGTTTAACATGACTATATTTCTAGGACGAAATGTTCACTAAAAATGGTTTGTAAAAAATTTCGAAACATAAAAGGCCGAAATAAGCGGTAAAACGTTTTCAAAAAGTTTTAAAATACGACATCTATTTAATTATTAGGGATAGAAACTTAAAATTTGACACGGCTCGTATATTTACGACAAAAATGTGTCCACAGAAGAGTATAAAAAAATTCGAAATTAAAACGGATTCAGGAGAATAAAAAATTCTAATATTTCAGATTCTGTGTTATACTGCAACAGCTAGAAAAATGAAATTTTGCATTGTAATTACTTTCAAGATGTAATTGCTCCCTAAGAACGGTTTTAAACAAAATCAAACTTTAAATGATTGAAATGTGTGGAAAGCGTTCTAAAAATGTTCCAAATTAACAATTTCTATGGAATTCTTAGGGATAGAAACTTGAAATTTGACACTGCTGCTACTTTTAAATAGGATGCAGTCATAATTTAAAAGGATGGAGAAGGAAAAATATTTCTAAAATTGCCATCTATTTTATACAGTTGAGGGTAGAAACTTGAAATACGACATGATGGTTACTTATAAAGATGTAAATGATCACTAAAAACGGTTCATACAAAAATCGAAATTTAAAAGGGTGAAGTGAGCGTAAAACGTTCTAAAATAACGATTACTGAAATGATTTCCAATCTTCCCTTAGGAAAATAGTAATGAAAGGCTCCACTAAAAATAGGCTTTTTTTTTATCTCATTGTAAATCTTCAGCTAGTAATATTGTACATGTGAAATTGTGTATGAATATTTGGCTGAATTGAGAGTCAAAATAAATGATTTATAACCATTCTATCTTTGCATATAGGTAGATATAAAACCAGAAAAAAAGGTTTAGGCTATATTTTTATTAATTTTATTCAATGTTGATTTTAAATTTTTTCAAAATTTCATTATGTTCATAGTGAATTAATGGATATTTTTCCTAAAAAATTAACCATTTATCTTTATAATTGTCATATCTTCTAAGCGTGGAATAATAATTTTTAACAGAAACAATTTTTACTTGAAACATCATTGACGAAAATTAATAAATATTTTCAAAATTAAAAAACTGGTCAACAAGGCGACATATTTGAAAATAAAATTTGAAATATATATATTTTTTTACTGTTACATAAAGTGAGAATACCAGAAGAAGTTTCAGTGCAAAATGACTTCATTATTACCAGGGTAAAAAAGAACAAGAATTATAGAATTGAAAATAGATTGCACTTGAAAAAACATATCACCATATTTGTAATAAACAAAAGACATAATGAAGAGTGGACAGTTTTTTTTTTCATTTAGGTAAATCATATTCGATAACTGGATAATCATAGTTGAGGTTTACTCCAAGATAGTGAAAAATGTCCAGACCAAGACTCGAATCTGGGTACCTTGGTTAGTTGAAAAACTTTCCATTCTTTATTATGACTTAATTACATTGTATACAAGAGTTTCCATGTTAAATCACATTTTTCATCATGCAAATGCTATAGTTACAGATTGGATGAATAAAATTAGCGCTACTGTTTGCAGCCATGTCACACAAATAATAAGAGTGAATTATGCCAGCCAGGATATCGTCCAGGTAGCTCAGTAGGAAGATAATTGGCATGGTAAGTCAAGGTACCCAGGTTCGAGTCCTGGTCTGGACTATTTTCACTCTGTTGGAATAAACCACAACTATGATTCACCAACCATCAAATATAAAAAAAATACAATTTCATACATTTGTTTAATACTACAAGGGGTATATATCAATTGATACAAAAAGGTGAATATAACGTCATATTTGAAACGATATTTTTTTCTCATTCTAATTATTTATCATGAATTTTTGTTGCATACAGAAATGAGCCTTATGTCAAAAATGGCGCCAATGTTATAGGATAAGTACCTGAATAAGAATGATCACATTAAAAAAATATTTCTCTGGAGGGAAAATGATGTCATAATTGTAGTGTTTTAAAACTCTGTAGATAACAGATAAATATTTCTACACCAGCCTTTTAAATTATCTATTTTCCCTGTAGATGTGAATAGTTCTCAGTAAGTTTTGAATTCTGTTAGGTCCGTGTTTTACTTTTATAAATAAATTATATGTATGTGCCTTATATCAATGCTACCGCATTTGAATTATGATGTTATTTTGACTATTATCTAAGATATTATAATGGCGACGAGAAAAAAATATGTAGTCTTACCATGAAGATTGAAAGAAATGCTAGACTGAACAAAATTGCTCTATAATGTTCAATTAAAGATTGGATTACGTTCTGATATGTTCTACTAATGTGATGACGTGGTATATTTTGTGTTTCTACACCAAGTTCGTCAATTACAAAATTTATGAGGTAGTAAGTATACAATTTTTTTCTATTGTAAGTTTAATAAAGGATAATGTTCTCCAATTACAAAGTGATCAATGAATCTTTAGAAGTTTATGATAAAAGACTCGAACAGTCGTACATTTTACATGATATAAAAAAAGCAAAGATATTTTCTGCCCTTATTTCTTGTATGGGACTAAAATTGTATAATTTATTGCGTGATTTATCTTTTCCTAAAGCTTCGGTATGATTAAAATACTAAGCGATTGTTGATCTTCTACTTAAACACTTATACTCCACCCAAAACAAAATTTGCGAGAGAATTAAATTTAGAAAAGGTTCTCAGATTGAAAATAAGTCAATTCAAGATTTTTGTAATAGTTTAAAAAATGACAACTTATTGTTAATTTTCTGGTGACACATTAAACAAGAGTTTTTTAGAACAATTTTTTAGAAGTTTAAAAAATTAAAATATTCAGAGTAAATTGATCAATCAAGTCGAAGATTTAAATTTTGTGAGAGCTGTGGCTTTACAAAATGCTCAAATTGGTATACCTTAATTGAAACAAAAAAGTATTAATGCTAATATTGTTGCTGGTACTAAAAATGCACAACCTAAGAAATTTCAAAACAGTTCTCAAAAATATAATAGCAACAATCATGCAAATTATGGAAATTCTGATGAAAACAATAGTAAACTGAAATGTTACAGATGTGGTAATGCGTCACATTTAGCTAATTCATTTAGGCATATTAATAAAATTTACAATCTTTGTGAAAAACCAGGTCATTTGAGTAAACTTTTTAAAAGTAAAAATTATAATCCCCAGAATCAAATGAATGCAGTTTATATTTTATCAGTTATAAAAAAAGGTACAACTCTCGTAAAAGTGTTGGTTTTAATTGAAAATAAAGCGAGAGATTGAGATGGAGTTCGATACCGGTTCTGGAGCTTACGAAGTAACTATTAAACGTTTTCCTAGACTTTTTCGAAATGAAAAAATGTATCCACCAGGTGTTTAGATAAGAAATGCAACTTGTAAAATATTTAAACTGTTTGGATAGGTCTTATGAATATAAAACTAGAAATGGAAATTAATATTTGATAAAATAAAAGAATTTTCCTTTATTTGGCAGATATCGGGTTTCTGAATTTGATATTTCGCCCTATAATTTGAAATATGTGTATATAAATGAAATAGCAAATTCTTTTGAAAAATTAAAATATTATTATATTTTTTTCTGATTTCTCTGCTAATAGGGTTGGAAAGATAAAAGGTTTGAAGTCAAAACTCTATCCAGAAAATGTTGCTACTCCTATATTTTGTAATGCTAGAACTGTGACTTACGTATTACGTGCAGCAGTAAATGAATTATTACAATGGTTACAGGACGAAAGCGTTATTTAGCCGGTTACTAATATCACATGGGCAACCCCAATAGTTCCAGTTTTTAAGCCTAATGGGAAAATGCACTTATCTGACGACTGTAAACTAACAGTAAATAAATTTTTGAAAGTTGAAAAATATCCTTTATCTAGAGTAGAAGACATTTTGGATACGCAGGGGCTCGTTTGCATTTTACAAAGATTCATTTAAACCTAGCATATTTTCAACAGTAGGAAAAACATTTGAAAAAAAATTCTAACTTTAACTTAAATCGGCTCTTTCTAAAGAGCCTAGGTTGTATAAAAAGCAAAGAGATTGATTTAAAAACAAATGTTCGTTTTCCAATCAGTCTGATATTTTTCAGACACTTATCTTTTTCAAACTCGTTACAATGTGCCTATGCAGTTTTAGTTAACTAGAAAATGAGCACGTAAGGTTATATTTTAGGATATTTAAGGGTATATTTTTCGAAACACAGGACTTGCCGAAACACAGGCACACATTGCCGAAGTATCAATAAAATCTCCCTCATCTACAGATTTTGAATCGTTTGTTTTCCTCAATAAAGTAAAAAAATGAGTTAGTGACAATAATTATGAACAAGTGGGTAAGTGTGATCGAAGGGTTCAAAGGGTTTCGTTTAATATTCCTTTCAAAACACTTTATCGTTTCTTTAATAAATCCAAATAAATTTCATTTAACAACAAAAAAAAAAAAAATCATGTTTTTTATATAGTAAAAATTTTACCGGTCTATTTTTCTCGTTTCCTCGTATATCTAAACCAGCCCGATAGCGGGCCAAGCCCGCTATTACATCCTGTCATAATACTATCTGTCATATGGACTAAATGCGATATTAAAAAAAATTTAAATTAAACATGTTGTACACCTTCAAAATATTAAAATATGCGATTATTTCCATAATTGGGCTTCTATCATGATTCAATACGTTCCTCAAACACATATATTTACTATTCTCTATTACTCATATTGATACTCGCTTTGTATTTTTCTGAAACATTTGAAAGATCCGTTAAACTTCCGATATGACGTCAGATTTTCTTTTTAATTCTCTAATGACGTGATATTAATCTGCTTTGTGTGCATACACATACTCCTTGTATTATTGAGAAATCTTTGAAAATTTCTGTTTTATTATCACTATGACGTTAATCATTTTTATTTCATATTAATATATTTTTTTAATTGGTGAAACTTTTCATTTCATTTTCATTTTTCACGTGGAAATCGTCTTATAAAAAATTAATTATTGTAGAAAGAATTTCATTGTGGATTTTTAATTTTTGGCATCTACTATAACGAAAAATGTTTAAATTTAATAGGAAAAGGCTGTTATAATTTTGGTTTTTTATCTCTATTTATTAATATAATACGAATTTTTCAAATTTTAATATTTTGAGCTCTTCATAGCTGGTTTTCAGCTATACACACAAAGTTTCAACTCTGTAAGTTACATAGCTTCTGAGAATAGCTCTGTGATAGACAGACAATGGAGTGGGAGTAATAGGGTTTCGTGAAATGAACGAAACCCTAAAAAAAGGTGGTATAAATTAAATCTTCTGATGAGGCAGATTTTTAATGTTATTTCCACATTTAGTAGAAAAAAAATGAGTCTCTTAATGATAATAATTATAAAAATATATAAAATATGCTGTATGATTAAAATAAGTAATATACATAATAAATATAAATTGTTAATTATGTTACAATTATACTTAACTATTTTACCTTTATTATATATTACGGAGTTGATACGCATTTTTTGATTTCATAGTTTTTAAAAATATTTTTTTGAAAAACAATAAAAAAATCTTACTAAATATATAATTTAATGAATGAAACATATATAAATATCATTTATAATTTTTCAACGTTATTTTTTGATAATATTTTAACTTTCTTTCAGTGTTACTTAGTCGTAGTATTTAATAACTAGATATAATATGATTTTAATTATCTTATCATTATAATTTGTAATACTGTTTTTTGAATGTGTATAATTTATTAATATAAAATGTTTATTTGAAAGACAGAATTGAAAATGACTATTTAATATAAAACAAATTAATTTTAATATGTATCCTACAGTTAAATTATTTCTAACTTTAACTGTAAAATTTGTTTGAATATATCACTTATAATTTAACTTTTAACTGAATTTAATCTATTTCATGTGAAAACCATACTTGAAATTTTGGTATAACTTTCATATTTGTATTTTCTTGTATGTATTATACATAAATATGTTTTTTTTAATATATATATTTTTTAATTTTCTATGTTAAAGTTTTAATACATTTATATGAATCATTTTATTTGTGTTATATGTTTTATTTCTTTTTGTATTTCTTTTGTTAGATAAATTCTTTATTGCATATAAATAAATATTGTTAATGTCAGTTATTGTTACTGTCAGTTAATAATTAATTTTAAGTACTCTGTTTCTGCAAATACATTTTTCATTTAAATAAAAAATTTCTGCTATTGCAGTTTTCCATAGACCGAATGTCGCTCGGTGAATTCGCTAAGGTGAGATGGAGGACCAGAAGTGTATCTTATGATATAAGTTTTTTTTCTAGTTTCTAATGATGTTTTGTCTCTCCTACATGTCCTTTCTTTAAGTTTGTTTAGGTTTGGCATTTAAATGAATATGTGGTCAAGTTATATCTGGTTGTATTTTCATTTTTACTTTGACGTTTTATTGCATAGGGTAGACCGGGGCAAGATGACTATGTTAACAATTTTTGTTGTTTATTAATTTATTTTTAAGTAATAGTAAAATTAATTTTACATGAACTGTTAGAGTATTCCTTTGTAGTATTAAATATATTACCATTTAAATTTTGAAATAAAAAAATAAAGAATTATTTTATTTTTTCATAACATTAACAAATAGTCATCTTGCCCCAGTACTGGGGCAAGATGACTTTGGCCTTGGGGCAAGATGACAACACTGTAAAAGGTTGAATATATTTCATCTTTGGAATATGTTACATGGTTTAACAAATGATAACTGAGTTTTTACATCTTACAAAGTATCAAACTAAGCATAATGCATTGTAACGTAATGTTGAAGTGTTTAGTTGTGCAGCTAAAAATAATCACAAATAAAAATGCCATTTTCATAATTGGAACATTCCTCATGCCACCACTCTTGGCATTTACAGCACTGGATCCATTCTTCTGTTGGTGGGTCACAATATTCCTCGTCACAAGCAGGACATCTGAAAACACCATCCTTTGAAGTTGATGCAACTGGACTGTTTGGCCTGGATTTAATAAGGCCTATAGGAACTTAGTTTGAGTTTTTTACTCCCTTTTTAGCTTCACGAGTTTCTTTTCTCTGTTTTGTAAACGTTCCTGTTCTAGCGGAGGGGCTTAGCGGATGGCAAAAATGTCTTCCTCTGGTCTTCCCCTTTCGAACGACACCTCCGCTGATCCGATGCGCCCCTTAGCCCCAGAGGAGATAAACATAATCCAATTACGGTAATAATTAATTTCCGTCTCTATTTTGATCAAAGGAAACTTTTGAAAACTATAGCATATTGAGGAGAAAAAAAAAACATTTTGTTCTACCCTTCTGTATCTAATATGATAAAACCATAGTAACTTTACCGTAACGATATGACGTCATAGTAAGGATGTTCATAAGACTATGTAATAGTACCGTATTTTCGTTACCGTCTAACGTCACTATGTGATTGATGTCCAGCCACCTATTATTGGCAATTCCAGTTTCGTCAGATCGTTGAAATTTTCATGCATATGTAAGCAGTAGATGTTATTTAAGTCGTTGCCGAAAATCAAAGAATGCAGTTTCTCTTATCTGAAGTGTTCTCGTTACGAAAGCGGTATCGGTATTTTTACCTTGCATGTAGCGTAATAATTGATGAAGATATGGAAAATACAAGATGAATGAAATGCAATCACGCTCACTTGGAGATCCAGCCGTTAAGCAAAGGAACTTTTCTCCACGAGGCGAAATGTTTATTTAATATTCATATTTTAGAATACAGATGTTGAATATTAGATTAGAGATTAAAATAAAATTAGTACAAAGTAAGTTTTTAAAATACTAGTTCAGATCACAACATTTCTTAATATAACAAGTACGTTAAACGAGATATGAGGTTCATTCATTTTATAACTAGTTTCACAATGTAAAAAATAAAAAACATCCTTATTATTTCAGTGAAATGAATTATATCGTAAACTATGAGCAAAATGAACATGCCTTTTTTTCTTATTGCGTATGCGAGTTTACAAATGCGATTTTTTTCTACACCAGAGAGCGTTGCAAAATTCACCTTGGAGATCTTTCTTTGCGAATGCTTACCTCCATGGTTAATATTTTTATAGCTCTTAATGAAAGAATCTCCTGTGTTTATTACTCTATGGATTGCGATATTCGGTTGTTACCTAATTTCCACAGAAGGTATCTCAGAATTTATACATTTTTGAATGTAATCTCTCAAGCAAACATTTTTTTGAACGATCGTTCTAAAGATGTAAATTTTATGTAATTTTATTCTGAAAAATAATTTTGAATAAATATGGCCGCCTGGCATATGTAAAAAGAAGTGGTTTGCCCGTATTTGTTTTCCTCAGTCACATGATTTTCGCTTTTATTATATAGATTACGTACGATAGGATTTAATAGAATAAATAAAACTTTTATTAATACCTTTTTTAAGTTTTGATTCGATTTTCATAAAATTTGAAATGACTCGACAAAATTCTGCAATGATAGTACATATCAAATTTCAAAACAATCGGGTGGGTGGTTTTTGCGCAGTTATATGCGGAAGGACGGGCCAGACGATGATTATAGGTGATACGTATTTATATAATTACGAACGCATCCAAAAAATATATATATATACGTAACAGTATAAAAGAAAGTAATCAGAAAATTTATGAAAAGAATACTTAATCATAACAAAACTAGTGATTTTGAATGACTCAAACAGGAAGCTGAAATAGGAGCAGTATGAGTACAAAAATGTCATCAGCGTGTGAACTATAATATACAAATTTCAAAAACAAAATATATTCTACTAAAAAGTACATTATAAAAATAGGAAAAAAAGATCATAGATCCTTTTTAATAAAGGAGAAATGTTTATTCAGAATGTTGTAATTTTCTTTTAGTTTATCATAATTTAAATGATCAGAGTTATATTCAGATTTTGTCTCACTGTGACATTTTTATTGAAATTGAAAGTATGTCTAATTAGGGGACAATTTCCATATGGGGAAAAATACAAGAGAAGTTACAGAATTCCTTGTATATATATTTTTTTACATTTTAAATTTATGTTAAAGTTTTTGTACCGTGTGGGAGATAGTACTTTTGTGGTAACGTGGACACATGTATATATAATTAATGAAATCCATTTATCGTTTGAAAGGAAAAAAAATTATTTTAAATTAACACATTAAAAAAAAACAAAAGTAAAAATGAAAAAATAGGACAATCATCTTCGTCTTGTAAAATTACGATGTCCGAAAAACTCAGATTCTCACGTCCGCTCAAAAAAAAGACCTTTCTCCCATCTCGTTCAACCTCCAACTTGTTCAACATTCAACTGCCGTCTGCCATTTCACTTCCCAGGGGCTTTCATTGCATCCCAGGAATTTCTCAGAAAGCATTACCTCCACTACCACACCTGCTCCCGTCTGCTTATCTCCAGGTGACAATGACAGACCCCAATCTGTAGTTCTATCTTTAATTCTTAGGAGATTATACCCATTTTCCAAGTAATTGATTAGTTGATTCACGTCCACCTGTCACCCTTCTGTATAGCACTCTTACTTGAATAGTGACAATTCATAAAAGGCCTTTCATTCCTAAGGGATTATCTTTATCTTCCAGGTATGTGAGCATGTGAAATTTTCAACATGTCACACTGTCATAAAGTAACACCATTATAAATATGTCTCCAATTACTTAGCGTTAGGCCCGTGTTTTTCCGTTCCAAGAAGTCATTTTAAAATGGCTGTAGACAAACATATTTTTAACCCCTTTTTTGAAAACCGTATATGAGAGGAGGGGATATAAAAGATATTGTAGCATCAAACTGGTTAAAAAATATATATATCCTGGGATTTACAAGCATACTTATGAAAATACAGGAAAACACTCAAACGCTGAAAGGGTTTTACATAACTTTCAGAATATCACTAAGGAATCTGCTAACTAAATAAATATGAAGAAAGGGGTCAATAATTACAATGATAATATTAATAGTAATGCGAGCAAGAATTACACATTTCTGAAAATAGAGCACAGACGAAAATTATTCATTAAGTTATGTGTCAATGCGCTACATACCATGATACATGAATATCTTGCCCAAAACGATTTACAAGATTTTTGCTGAAGTTATTGAAAAAAGATCCATGTTCTTAGAAAACGCTAAAATTGTTCCATTACTAGTCCATTGGCAATTACTGCCTAATAGTTGTCTTCTTTCTTAGAAAAATCTGTAAATTGATGAGCGTTTGCAATTCAATTTTCATGGGCAACAGCCTTATTTGATGACAAACGGTCTGATCCACTAAATAAGCGGCCTTATCCCTTAGATACTTAGAAAATTAAGAGCAATCCACATATTCTTACAGTTCTAGCCCATATGTTAGCAAAAATATGGTACGACCCCATACATTGTCCTCGGCTATGGTGTAACGTATCCCTTCATTTTACTCGTGTTTCGAAAATTTTAACCCGCCAAAAAAGCGATTCTGTGATGATTATGTAACGTGCTACGTGCTATGGAGCAGTAAGTAAAGTGTTATTGTGTTTTAAAGTGCATTATATCCTGTGCATTATAATGCTGTATTACCTTGGCCTTAAAATTACGGGCTGCACAAAATGATGGGCATGGATTGGGTTTTGTTACGGGGTATGACTGGAATCTCTGCTGCCGGCCTCTGCCCGTAATTTTACTGCATTTTTTTAAAGTGTTGTTTAAAAGTAAATTTATATACAGGGTGACCATAATTAAACTTAAATTTGGTTTAAACCATAATTAAACCATAATCAAGGGGTGCTGGAGAGAAAACTACCGGGTATATTCCAGTGAAATTTGGTATCTACACGTTTCAGAACATGCGCAAGTCAAATATGCAAAAAAATGCCATTTTCACCCGATAGATGGCGCTGTACCATATTTAAACGTTCACCGGTGGCATATACAACCTCCAAAATCGATAGACAGAGCATAATGACATTCTAAGAGGCATATAAACAATATAAAATATCATTTACAGTCTATCAATATTCCATACAATTCGCTTCAGTAATTAAATTTTTACAGTATCTTGTAATAAAAATTAACGTAAATAAGATCACAAATTAAACAATCCATAAAGACGCTTTGGAAAACAAGCCATTATTTATTCAATGAAATTATTACATGATGTGCTTAATATGTGAACCACTAGATGCAACCACATGCTGAAAACGTAAAACAGCATGGTCCACCGTCGCATTTAAAATCTGTGGTGTAACACACCTCACGTGTCTCGTTATGCTAGATTTCAATTCAGCAACAGAAGCATGTCGTTCTCTATAAACCATATCTTTCAGATGTCTCCACAGATAAAAATCTCAAGGATTATGGTCCGGTGAACGTGTGGGCCAAGGGTAACAGGAAAAAAAGTAATCGGAAAAAAAGTAAACGGAAAAAAGTAACTGAGTCAACAAAAGCGGAAAAAAAGTAATCGGAAAAAAAGTAAACGGAAAAAAAGTAACAAGGTATTGATAAATATTGAACTTATTGATAAATAAGTGTTAAAAGATAACAAAGTAACATATGTCTGATTTATATAATTCCCGTAGGCGGATATTTGCGAATGCTATTATGCGATGATATTAGGAATTGAGTAAAATCACCCCCGGAAAAAAAAAAGCACCATCGGTAAAATGCTCCCTGATAAAAAAAAGGGGGGTGGGGGGTGGGGGGAGACTTCACGTTAAGATGGGAAAATACCACACATTTATGAATAACACGTGTTTGAATAAGTCAATTATAATTTCGGGTAAAGCACGTGGCACTACCTGTATTTACTAACCACGTGTACTAGGAACAATCAGAGCATTATCAGGGATCTGTCCAGACTTTTTTCACAGGGTCCTATTTTTGTGAAATTGTGAACAGCTTTTTATATTTGTGAAAAATCTAATCATAATTTTGTGAATTTGAAATGGTTGTTATATTCAGGTTCTTGTTTATGCATTTTTAAGAAGATATATGGATATAAAATACATATATTTTCTTTATATATGTAAAAGTGACAGGTCAGATTTTACTTTTAAATGATTAATTTGTGAAATGTTTGGTTTAAAAGATGGAAAAATTTTGTGAAAAACCTATTTTTAAGACAAAGAATTTTGTGAAGGGTCCTGTTTTAGGGAAAACAATTTTGTGAAAGGTCCTTTTTTGAAATGAAAAATTTTGTGAAGGGTCCTTTTTTTAAATGAAAAATTTTGTGAAAGGTCCTTTTTTTAAATGATAAATTTTGTGAACTGTCCTTTAAAGGACCCAATTTTTTCCTAAACAGATCCCTGATTATATACATCATATATTCTAATACGAGAGCAAATCTTGTGTGTGTGTGTGTGTGGGGGGGTTATATATACAAATTATATTTTAAAAACAGCTCTAACGATTTTGACGAAATTTTGTATCCTACCGTTTTGAGGCACCAGAAAATCATTGGGTTTTGTCACATGTTCGAAAAAAATCGATTAGTGGGTCATTTTGGCTCACCATCGGTCTGGGTCAAGCTAATTGTATCTAAAAACGGTTCAAACTATTTTGACTAAACTTTTGCTACCATTTTCGGGCACGAGAAGACTATTGGACTGGGTAACATAATCCAGAACTTACTATTAGTGGGTCATTTTTGGGTCAACGCGGGTCAAGTTAATTTTATCTAAAAAACGGATCTAACGATTTTGATTAAATTTTGTATCTTACGAGTTCCGGGCACGAAAAAATCATTGCGCTAGGTCACATGTCGCAGAAAATTCAATTAGTCGGTCATTTTTGGGTCACTGTGGGTCAGGGTCAAGCTAATTGTATCTAAAAAACGGTTCAAACGATTTTGACTAAATTTTGCATCCTGTGGTTTTCGGGCACGAGAAGACAGTTGGGCTAGGTCACATGTTCCATAAAATTCGATTAATGGGTGATTTTGGTCATGAGTCATTATGGGTCAAGCTATTCTTATCTTAAAAATGGCGCAGAAGATTTCAACTAAATTTAGTATTCTACAGTTTTAAGGAACAACAAGACTATTGGGCTAGGTCACATGTTCGAGAAAATTCGATTAGTGGGTCATTTTGGTTCACCATGAGTCAGGGTCAAGCTAATTGCACCTAAAAAACGGTTCAAACGATTTTGACTAAACTTTATATCCTACCATTGTCGGGCACGAGAAGACTATTGGGCTGGGTCACATGTTCGAGAACTTTTGATTAGTGCGTCATTTTGGGTCAACGCGGGTCAAGTTATTTTATCTAAAAAAGGCTCTAACGATTTTGATTAAATTTTGTATCTTACGAGTTTCGGTCACGAGGAAATCATTGCGCTAGGTCACACGTCCGAGAAAATTCGATTAGTGGGTCATTTTTGGATCACTATGGGTCAAGCTATTGTTATCTAAAAAACGTGACAGACTATTTTGACTAAATTTTATACCCTACGGGTTTCGGGCACGAGGACATAACTGGGCTTGGTCGCATATGTTCGAGAAAATTTGATTTGTGGGTCATTTTGGTCATGGGTCATTGATATTTGAACTCAAAGCTAGTTTTGACCGAGCTTCCTTGCTCGTATCGTTTAAAAGTAAAACCTCCATAAAAGACAGTGATTTATTATCGCAAGGGCGTAACATTATTAGAGTTTGTTTGTGGAATAAATTCCAGGCGAGGCGACGTACATTAAAAACGACACGTTGCACTCGAAAAATGGTAACTTACAGGTTTATTTCTTGTATTTCATATAATTTTTTAAAGTATTTCACATGTTTCGTTTTCGTGGGTGATATGTTATGTAATTGCATAAATCGAAAATTAAGAAAGATATGATGGCACGTAAAATAAAAAATGGAAAACGCTATTCTATATCATAGTTTCTGAATAACAAAGCTCTTGCCAATTTCATTGTCTAAGAATAAAAATTTATAGTTTAGTAAAAGGGCTGACATTTATACTAAAAGTTAGTTTTCTTTTTCTTATTGCAATCTGTATTTGTAACATTTACTAATCCAGTTGGGTTAGAGATCTAACCTTCCAAGAGATTTTACCTTCGAATGAACAAAAGCCTTCCACCCTTTTGTTAGACACTAATTCCAAACTTTTGAAAACCAGTCAGTATTCACTCCCTGGCATTTCCCGATTCTCAGAATTTCACACATCAACGTCAACAACATAGATTTATAAATATTATGTTGTTGACGTGTATTGTGCACGTAAGTGCTGTGAAACTGCCTGTTTCATTCTTCTCTTTATTTAGTTTGTAAGAAGATTAACGTGTATTCGTTAGAATATTGAAAATTTCGCCTTGAGAAATACTGTAAATAATACACTCAAAGGAAAGATAGTATTATTAGAAAGTCTATGATAATACTGCTTCTTAGCGTTAGTTCACCTCCTGTCCATATCCATTACAATCAAGTTAATCATACTTTGTTGCTTCTTTCATTGTGTCATTTTATGATTTCACAATACTATTTTTCTGTGGTATTTTCAATTTTGCCATGTTGCTGTTTTTATTTGTCTTCCCAGAATAAACACTAAATTTTCCTGGTTGGTAGAGGAAGAGGATCTACCGTACGAACCTAAATTTATATCCTCGGGCTCGACTCGGCCCAGCTTGTAATAAAAGCTAAAAATTCAAACCGAAACTTTAAGGAAGCTTTATTGGCGGTGCTCGGCCTGTTATAAAAGCTAAAATATCAACTCGGGCAGTTTCTTTTCTGCGTAATTTATGAATTCAGCCAGACGCAGTTTCTGAAAAACATGTCAATAGTTCTTAACCAACATTAAAATTCTTTAAAAAATATATTGCTTACATTTTTATGTAAACTTTTTTAGGTACAGCAGATTATATGTCCACAATTTATGGAATACGGAATAACAATACTAATGATTACTTAGAGACAATAAAATGAACACTCATTGAAAAATTTGTGTAGTTTAAAATGAAAAAAAAGGGTTAAAGAAAATCATAATTTTAATACTTTATAAAGGGAAAAAAAGTATATTTTGGAAAATATTTCTCTGCAATTTATTAAGGATTTAGTTAAGGTGGTTATCAAATTCCCTGCTTAGTAATGAGCAACTTTCTGACTAATGTTTAAACGTAAAGCATAAAAGTGACCAGTGTTGTAACTGAGCGCGATCATACAGCGGAAACTCACGAATTTCGCTCACTTTCTGTGAGCTTTGAGCTAAGTTTGACTCACTTTTTGAAAAACAAGCGATGAGTTGAGCTGAACTAGAAAACTCCGCGAGTTAGAGCGAAAATTACAATTCAAACTCATTCAACTTTTTCGCAATTTCCAGAAAATTTTTGCTGACTTTGCTAGCAAAGATGACGTTTTTTCATTAGCGAATAATACAGTCAAACCTCGTTAACACGAACACGCTTAACGCGAATATTACTTTTAGCACGAACTGTTTCCGATTGCCCCGTCCTGTATGTAATGTATTTAAGTTCGGATAACACGAACAAAAAAATGTTTCCACTTGAGTGTTCGCGTTAGCGAGGTTCGACTGTATAAGCAAAAGTCAGGCATAAGTTTTAAAACTAAATGACAAAATGCTTATGAGTTTCAAAATAACATTTGGTTAAATCATTTTTAAAAAGACATTTTCCCTATCACTTTGACCACCACGATGTCTGAATTTAGTAAAAAAGAAATCGAAAGCAAAGAAGCAGAACATGAACTTGCTTGAAGAGTCTCATTGAAAATAGGCCCTCCAAATAAAACGGGAGTTAAAACAAACGTAAAGCAAAAGAAAAATACTACCATTCCCGCTTTTTTCACATTTGTTTTAACAAATCATATATTTTCTAATGTTTTATTTTTATACAGATAAATACAGTAACGAAAGTCAGTAACACCGGGGAATGGGGAGGGGGATGCGCTAGTACACGTCCCAAGAAGGGTACATATCATATTTTCGAAAATATCAAAAATATCCGATATTTGTATATTTATTCGATATTTTACATATATATCCGATATTTTCAAACTAGTCAACATAAAACTTATTATAAATATTTTCAACAAAATTAATTCATTAACAATTTGGTTTTTGGATTATTTTGGATTTTTGTATTATAAGATTTAGTATCATGTATCCAGAAAATTTTATTTTTTACAGAAGAAAATTATTTTGAACATAATTGTAATCTTGAATGCTTTTTCATTTTCATTAACATTTATTAACCTTTTTCATTCCTTGGGTTTAAAATAAGCTAAACCAAAACAGAAAAGATTTTTTCTAATGAAGCTGGGAAAAGCTGGTTTTCTACATGAGACAGTCCACCTTTCAGTGGCAGCCCGGGACAGGAAGGAATTCTGCGCCCCCCCCCCCTCCTACCCTCCTAAAAAAATAATAACCACATTGTTTTTGTTCAAGACAAAAAAAAAGGGGGGGGGGAGGGAAAGGTAGCTTCCCGCTTCCTTTGTTTTAAGAATTCAGCTAATTTTGCTGAAACACACGAAGCTAAAATGCACGCATGGAACCCATTATTGAAGATTACTAGTTTTCTTCAATACTGAATTTGCATAGGAATTTCGAAAAATTAGTCAGATATCGACAAGTTGGCTTCTTTTACGGCGATTTAATTTTACGGCCAAGATATTTAATTAAATATCGCCAAGCTTGGCGATAATTTAACGTTAGCAGGTATGACCATGTAGTTTTTAGTGTATGATTGTAGCAACAATAATTACAACAATGAAAGTAAATTTGCAAGAAACTACGTTTGCTAAAACTCATAAATTAAACTCGATTATTGAAAAAAGATCTGCTGCCTGATTTCATTCATAAGCTGCTTACACTCTTTAGAATTTCCAGAGAGTTCATATGACATATGTGTGGAAACTTCAGCAAATATTTAATTGACTTTTTAAAAAAAATTCGTGAATACAGATTGTTAAAAAAAAAGTCAAAACAAACTCTAAGATATATAGCAGAGCACACTTACAAATAACAACTTTTGCATAGTCAACGAGAGTCGCAGTCCATTTATTCAACCAAAACACGCAATCTACTTCAAGCAGAACTCTTATATTTATGCAGACATTTAACAATAATGGCGATAGTTTAACGAAATTTTCAATATACTTCCCTTTCTTTATGCGAAATACGAAAAATGCTGAAAATGCATAGTAATTCAGTCAGTGACATCGTATAGAATTTCAACTACATTCGTTTAGAAATAATCACCGCCTAGTTCAGAGCCGAATTCTGACTGCGCCACTGATATTTATATATATTTTTATTTAATGCATTTTCGAAAGTCGAAAATAATACCAGGCATCAAAATGAATGCTTATATAAATCCCCTACATGCATTCACGGAGTTCGAATTTCCACTATTTTATTTTTAAGGTGGTTCTCAGGACAACAACGCAAAACTTTCTGACACAAATTCAGACTCATTTTTAAACGCAGAGTCATAAAATTGACAGGCCTAACTACTGACGCGATTTGGAATCGAAATGAATTTCCATTTTTCGATAAATAAATTTCTAATTATAAGCGATTCGTGTTACGTACGACACGTTTTTCTCCTTTTTCGTTCTGCGGACAATTGGACATGATAAAATGTACTATATATAAAGAAAAATGATCTTGAAGCTAGAAAATATTTCTCCTGCATGTTATGGAAAAAAGTATATATAATTTTCTAATGACAATTTAGTAACTCTGGTATTACCATCTGATGTATATAAGAGAAATTACTAACATGACAATATAATTAAAAGTATGAAGTTATTAAATGATATTGTATTAATATGTTTTTTAATTGTAATTTTCAGTTACAGGTATTACTGGTATGATTTCGCATATGAATTTTTATTTTTAATGACAAATCATTTAATTCTCTTACACATTATAATTTTGAAGTTACTGTTTTAATGTTAACAAAATGAAATATATATATGGGAAATGTTATGGACATTTTAGCTTCAGACGGGGGACATAAAACTTGAAAAATAATCATAAAAGCATCCGAATGAAGTTATCATAAAATTCTGAATATTTTATAAATAAATTTTAATTAAAAAAAATTAAATTACTATTGTATTTAGTTGCAGGATTTTTTTTTAAATCTGAAAACTTGCTCAAAAAATAAAAACTACAATTAGATCCTATGTTCCATCTGTATAACATATTTAGATTTCAAGACACAAATTCATTTTGAAAGCTTTACGCTATAAAAACTGGAGAAAATGTAAATTAATTTTAATTTTGATTTTTTATTCTTTTTTTTTAAATAAAAAAGTTATTTGAAATAAAAAATGGAAATCAGAAAAAAGGTACAATTTAATATATTTACTTACATACAGTTAAGATATATATTTAACACCTAATTAGTTTTGAAACTTGAATGAATTTTTCCTAGTTTTATTAAAAAAGAATAGATATATTTTTTAAGGAGAGCTAACACTTTCTATTAACTAGCTCTTACAATTATCATCTTATTTATATTAAAAAAATGCCCATATGATCATCTTAATAATATATATATATATATATATATATATATATATATATATATATATATATTATTTTTAAATGATATTGAGTTATTAAGTTCTTTCCACACAGTTACTTTGAATTAATGATATATTTTTGTATATGAATTTTTAATTTTAGTGACAGATCCGTTAATTCTCTTACAGATTATATTTTCGAAGTCAATGTTTTCATGTTAAGCAAAATTAAATTTATGCTCGGAAACTGTTAAAAACATTGTTACTTATAAAGGAATATAGAACAAGAAATCGAATCACATGAGCATCCGAATCAATTTGTTGCGAAATTCTGAATATTTTATAAATGATTTTCAATATTTCGTATGGGAATGGATTTTTTCTAAGTATTTCCTCATGAAAACTTGTTCAAAATACAAAAACTGTATTTATATGTATTTACTGTGTTCCATCTAAATAACATATTTAAATTTCAGGACACACAGCCATTTTCAAAATATAACACAAACAAAGAATCCAAATCGGTTTACTTAATCATATATGAATTGGGAAAATTAAAAAAGTCTTATTGAATAATATTCTAAATAAAGAATCAAAATAATGTGGAACTAAATAAATATAATTGAAAAAAGAAAAAAAAAAGAGTGGTGGTGGTGTTGTGTGTGTGTGTGTGTGGGGGGGGGGGGGGTTGGGTATATAAGAACCATGTTTGGCCCATGGCAGAGACAAATATTTTGTTTTCATTTTTGTAATAAAATTTAGGATTAAATTCTTTTTGTATAACTATTTAAGTATGCTATGTACAAGATAAAAATAAAAGTTGTTTAGCAAATTTTAATATACTCTTAACATTTTTACAAAAAAAAAAATATATATATATTTCTTATCTATTTATTTATTCTAATAAGAAGGTCTCATAACACCAGCATGGTTTTTATGGATGTCAATATTTGAATAAAAATATAAAACATTCAAAAGAATGAAAACTTAATTTATTATTATTATTATTATTGAGCTATTCTATTCAAATGTTAAAATAATTTAAAACCTACTTAAATGATAGAAACTTGTACTTCCTACTAAGAAAATGAACTGCAAAATGAATTTATGCAGTTAAAATTTTCAATAGCGGATACCTCAGGACTGCTGGGTTTGTTCTCTATATACCTCCATTTAGCGAACTATAAATCAGGTTTGGGTTGCTTACAGAAGCAGGACCTGATTATTGCACGGGCAAACTTTTCCACGGCTTTGACCCCCTCCCCTCTGATTTTAGATACCTCCCAAATTTGACATTTCTTTCAATATTTTAAACTTATAGAGTAGGATAAGATTAAAAGCAAAAAAATATATTTAGCTAAAAACAGTAAAACCGTTCAATAGCGGACATTTCGAGAATAAAAAAATTGTCTACTATTCGGAGGTTTCCACATTTCTGATGTAAAAATATTCAAACATGTCTGTGTTGTGGATTGAAAAGGTGGATTTTCGCTAAATAGAGGTATTCGCTTTTACCTCTAAAACCGAACACTTAAAAATTCTGTGGTCCCGAAGTATCCACTATTGTGAGATTTTACTGTTTTTAGATAAATATAATTTTTGTTTTCAATCTTATCTTACTGTAAAAGCTCAATACATTGAATATAATCAGTACACTGTCGAAAGAGATTTAAAAGATCAGCATTACGAAAATTGCATTCTAAATTTTGAGCCTCATAAAATCGGAGGGGGGGGGGTAGAGCCATGGGCTAGTTTGTCCATGCTTTAATCAGGTTCTTCTTCTTAAAAAATTACCAGCCCTGCTTTGTGGCCATATATAGTCCCATTTATTGAGGATGCAATGTGGTCAAATATGGCTGCATTTACTGCTTTAAAAAAATGTGGTCAGAAATGGCTACTTATTGCCGACAGATCAGAGCACGAAAATGGCCGCAATTCAGGCGTTTCAAATGTCTTAAATTCAGACACAAATAAGTGTCTTAAAAAATTAAGACACTTTAAAGTGTCTCCTTTTTGAACCATCCGTTTCAGACACTTAAGTGTCTGAATTTCAGACATTTCAGTTTACAGTGCAGTTTTAACAACTTTATACCTGGTAAAAAATTATTTTTATTAATACTTAAAATTATCCCGGTGTTTTGAAATACAATGTAAGATTTGAGAATCATGATTCATGATAAAATTAACTTGACCCGCGTTGACCCAAAATGACCCACTAATTGAATTTTCTCGAACATGTGACCTAGCCCAACAGTCTTCTCGTGTCCAAAACCCATAGGATGCAAAATTTAGTGTAAATAGTCTGAGCTTTTTTTGAGATAAAATAGCTTGACCCACAATGACCCATGACCAAAATGACCCACTAATTGAATTTTCCCGAACATGTGACCTAGCCCAACAATCTTCTTGTGCCCGAGAATGGTAGGCTACAAAGTTTAGTCAAAATTGTTTGAACCTTTTTTTAGATATAATTAGCTTTACCCTGACACACAGTGACCCAAAACTGACCCACTAATTGAATTTTCTTCGACATGTGACCTAGCGCAATGATTTTTTCGTGCCCGAAACTTGTAATATACAAAATTTAATCAAAATCGTTAGATCGTTTTTTAGATAAAATTAACTTGACCCGCGTTGACCCAGAAATGACCCACTAATAGAAATTTCTCGAATATGTGACCCAGCCCAATAGTCTTCTCGTGCCCAAAAATGGTAATAAAAGTTTAGTCAAAATCGTTTGAACCGTATTTTAGATACAATTAGCTTGATCCGGACCGATGGTGACCCAAATGACCCACTAATCGAATTTCCTCAAGCATGTGACCCAGCCCAACAGTTTTCTGGTGCCTCAAAACTATAGGATACAAAATTTCGTCAAAATCGTTAGAGCCGTTTTTAAAATAAAATTTGCATGTATATATAACCCCCCCCCACACACACACACACAAGATTTGATCTCGTATTGGAATGTATGATGTATATAATACTCTGATGTTCCTAGTACACGCGGTTAGTAAATACACGTGGTGCCACGTGCTTTACCCGAAATTATAATTGGCTTATTCAAACACGTGTTATTCATAAATGTGTGGTATTTTCCCATCTTAACGTGAAGTTTTTCACCCCCCCCCCCCACCCCACCCCTTTTTTATCAGGGAGCTTTTTACCGATGGTGCTTTTTTTCCGAGGGTGATTTTACTCAATTCCTAATATCATCGCATAATAGCATTCGCAAATATCCGCCTACGGGAATTATATAAATCAGACATATGTTACTTCGTTATCTTTTAACACTTATTTATGAATAAGTTCAATATTTATCAATACCTTGTTACTTTTTTTCCGTTTACTTTTTTTTCGTTTACTTTTTTTCTGATTACTTATTTTCCGATTACTTTTTTTCCGCTTTCGTTGACTCAGTTACTTTTTTTCCGTTTACTTTTTTTCCGATTACTTTTTTTCCTAGATTCGTTGTCGAAACCTCTGCTTATGACTTGGTCCGCACCAAAGGTATCATGCAGCAATTTTTTTAACATCTTTAGCGATGTGAGGGGATGCTCCGTCCTGCATAAATACCGTGGTTTCTAAACAATGTCTCTCTTGCAATGCTGGAATCAATTGTTGTCTCAACATCGCACCGTAGCTAGTCCCTGTAACACTACAGCGTTTGGGACCACTTGGAGTTGGGCTCTCAAAGAGATATGGGCCCACAAGAAAATCACAAGTCATTCCACACCATACAGTTACATAATCGGAATGGAGGGATTCTTCACGTTTAGCGTATATTTTGTTCGCTCCCCATATCCTGCAGTTACGCGCATTTACACTACCTGATAGTGTAAAATGCGCCTCGTCTGTCAACAATATTTTCTGTATCAAAGTGTCATCTTCACTGACTTCCGACAGGACAAAGTTTGCAAAATCAAATCTTAGGGTGTCATCATGAGGTTTCAGTTCTTGAAGAATTTAAATTTTATACGGATAACGCCGAAGAATGTGGCGCAACACTTTATGCACAGTTGACCAGGGAAGAGATAATGTCCGAGCCACACTTCTTGCGCTCACTTGTTGCAGCATACTGGCTCCTGACCTGCTACTCGTAGTCGCAATGGCGTCATCAATTTGTTGCACTCTTTCCGGGTTTACGGGACGTCGCCCTCTTGTGCCTGGAATAAAGCCCAATTCTCCTGATTCTTCAAATTTTAAAATCATATTTTTCAATCCATTGACACTCATTGGACCTCTTCTTAATCGTTTCATACGCTCGTATTCTTTCAGAGTAGCTGAATAATTGCTACCATTCTGATAGAATATCTTCACTGCACGTTCCTTCTTATTCAGAGTCATGACTGGCCTTTACTCAATGTATTGATGTTTTTATACTGTTCGATGGGCTTAAAATTTTCATATATGCCGTCGATGAGCATTGAAACCCGGTATATCGCCATCTATCGGGTGAAAATGGCGATTTTTTTTTGCATATTTAACTTGCGCATGTTCTGAAACGTGTAGATACCAAATTTCACTGCAATATTCCCGGTAGTTGTCTCTCCAGCACCCATTGAACACTTGCAGTTTAATTATGGCCACCCTGTATAATGTATTTTTTTCATTATGCATAAGGTTTTTTAACTGAAATATTTTTCAATAAAAATCAGATATATGTTTCAAAATTAAGTGTATTACATTACATGTTACTACTTTATTTTTTTTTATTGACTTTATTGTCAATTACAGTATGTTTCGGTATAAAAAATGAAGACGATCAACATGGAAGAACATGGACTGTCATTTCCACAATATATTCTGAAATTTTTTATCCTTACAAGAATTAGGCAAATTAGCGTCTCGACACTTTTCTGCTACACCAATCGATGTCCAGCAAGAGAACTCTCTAAAATTCTTATTTTACCTGCAGGTAGATATGGTTTACATAGAATATAACAACAAACTTTTTATTATAACAATAAATTAATATTTTATAAAATTAATCATATTTGTAAGTAAATTATCGCCTACATCTCAAACAAAGCTAATTAATTTGAGTAAATGACATACATTACAATCGAAAATGATCAAAATATTTTATATTCTTGATGAAATGGAAGAAATTTTATAAATATTCAAAATGTATCAAATTTTCAGGAAACAATCTTTTCACAGAAGCGTTTATAATATTTCTTTATCACACGGAAGACGGCAGACTTTGTAAAAATGATTATAACAATATGAAATATGTACTTCTTTCATGCTCAGAATAATTGTAATGAATATAGAAATATATAATTCTTGCAAATACTTTAAATTAAATATACATCGATTCGTAGGCTAACGAAGATAATTCGTTCAGGAATAATTCTCGTTAGACCACATTTTAGTGAACCTTACAAAGAAGTTCACCTGACTAGCACATACTCTTATTATTTTGAAAAAAAAAGAAACTGCTAAGGAAATTACCCATGTATATTATAAAGGATCAGTCAAAGTTAGCTGCGAAATCCCAGTAGAAAATCTAAAAAAAAGAAAAAAAATACTTTCAAGTCCTTGGCACAAAAAGACGCTATTTGGCGAGCAACACTTTTTCCTCGCTAAACACTAGCGGTATTCAATGCATTTGGAAATTGTTTGTTAAAAGAGTGTTTAAATGCACTGTACTTAATAAATTTAAACTAGTTTATTTTTCTTTCTATAAACTTGCATAATACATATAAGTTGCGCGTTTCTTCACACTCAGAAAAAAGTTTTGTTGAATCAACAAAAATTTGGTTGACCCAACAAAACTTTTTATTTAAATACAGGTCACTGTAAACTTTGTTTGAATCAACATTTTTTTTTTTTTTAAATTCCAAAAAAGAATTTTGTATCGTCAGCAAAAAATGTTTTGTTAATTCAAGTAAAATGGTTCAATTTTACTTGAATTTTGCTAAAACAACCAAAATGTACTCAACAAAACATGTTTTGTAGTTTTGATCAATTCATTTTTCTGAGTGCAGTTGTTTAATTTTACACGGTTTCAATGGTTGGGTAAGTTTTGAATGTATTTTAAACATAAGAATATTGTAGTTATTAATTTTAATACTGAATAAGTCGTTGTTTCCGTGGTAATAATATTGTCTTCCTGTTTTCTCCGACACTAACGTTATCGAAATCGAATTAAAGTGTTAAGAATCACACTTTAGTTTTGACGTTTTAAGTTTGAAACAATATTAATAAATATAAATTTTGTTCTAAACCGTATAATACGTTTCTTAAGTTTCATTATAATATACATATAAATGTATATGACAAAACTATAGTTATAAAAGTGTATTTATTTAAGTTAAACTTGCTTAAACTAGTTCAGTATGAAGAATAGGAAACGTTTTTGTTTTTTTTTAAGATTATTTACCATAAAAGTGTATTTTTAAAAATTTCATTTTCAATATCGTCAACCGACAATAAATCAACGAAAAACGAAATTTTTACGCACGCCATGTCGTGTTTCCACAAGAAATATTTTATAGACTTATATATCAAGACGATAAGGATATTATGTAATATATTCATATATTTCTGAGTGTGCGCTTATGGAACCTTCCTTGTTAGTGCTACTTCACGTCTAAATAAAAAAACAATGTTGCTCTTTTTTCACATTCAATAAACCATTCGTTAGTCTATTCTATAATAGTTAGCAGAGTCAAAAACTAGTCGTTGGGGCCACCGTAATACTTACCCATCATTGATATGCATAATGTAAAATATTAAAATAAAAAATGTGTAAACTACTTATAAAACGCATTACAATTCGAATGAAATCATGGCTTGATGACGTCATAAACTTTGAAGGCTCGATTACTGAATTGCTTAAAAGAAACATCATTATAACTCAAAAAAAAAAAAATAATCCTATTAACTAGCGGTTTATAGCATCTGATTAAGAGTCTCATTTCCAATAAAAATATATCTTTGAATTGAAATTTGGATGAAATACAGGGTCCTGAAAAATCGAAGAGTGTAGAAAATAGTATTACAAGTATCACGGTAACTCACTATCCGATTGACTTCACGCTTTATGCAAAATTTATGTTTTTTTATTGTATTTTATATTCACTCCTTAAAATAAACAATTTCGAAAATTTTTATATACCTTTTATCAGAACGAATATTTCGAGAGTCCGAAAAAAAACAGTTCCGGATAATCGAGGTTACTGAAATTCAATAGGCTTCTTCCCATTATTACATGCTAAGTACATACCAAATTTCAAGTCTCTATCTCAATTTTTTAGGGAGATAGAGCGTTTACACAGACACACAGACGGACGGCATTTTTTTTTTCTAAAAATATGTTTTTCGGAATCTCCAGTGTCTGAAGCGTGTAAATCCGTCAAAATTTTTTTTCGATTTTCAAAACGATTACAAGACTTACCCAATACTACGTATGATGGGTAAGTAAAACAATGTTGCTCTTTTTTCACATTCAATAAACCATTCGTTAGTCTATTCTATAATAGTTAGCCGAGTCAAATATATTAAAATGAATATCACCGGTAGCAGGAAAATGTGTTGTCAGATGGTCTCGTTGACTAAAACATCATTGTATATTATTTGAATAGTTTTTGCTGATCTCTGGGATACGATTTCATTTTCCTGTAAAATAACATTTTTACCATTGCCTTTTGCAAGTAATTCTGTTTCTATAATGTTGAAAACTCACTAGAATTTTTGAAAAATGTATTTGAAATATATATAAATACAATTTGAAAGAAATTTTCACGTAAATTTAAAAGTAAAATTTTATACAAAAATTATGGAACAAAATTTCATTTAAATCAGGGAGTTTAAATATTAACTATCGATCTTCAAAGGGTCAAAAAAGGATTTAAACTATACAAATTAATATATATATATATATATATATTTAATAACAAAAATTATTTTTATTGACTGGTTTCAAACAAATCATTTTAATAATCATATAAATGTTATAGTATTTTCTACAAATATCGAGCAACAATATTTTTATTTTGTTCCATTCATTTTTTGAGTTAGTTTTGTTTATATATATGTTATTAGTATAGATGTATATATATGATGGTATAAACAAAAAGTAAATAGATTGAAGAGAAAATGTACCAGGAAAAATGTCTGCTTAATCCTATGACATGTAGACATGGGATATGAAATAGAACTGATATAGAACTAATCTAATAATAGGAATCATCTTTTATCTGATTAACGGAGAGCTCTAACGAATGCAGGTTTTATGGCGAAATTTGATTTACTTTCATAGTTATTTTGGTAATAAAATGAGCACAGAATCTTACATTAAGAAAATTATTAAAAATATTCATTTTTTGTTGGATTCTCTAAAGGAGTATTCAAACAAAATGAAAAATGAAAAACTTAAAAAACATCGTGTAACATTATATTACTACTAACAGAAAAGATACACACCTGTGTAAAATTCAATGCAATAGAGTCACAACTTCATATAAAAGTATGAAAATAAAAAAATGGAAACACGTTTAGAAATAACTTGATGTTTCTTCTAAGGGCACTCAAAAATTTATTTTGTTGTGTTTTTCATTTGTTCATCTTCACATTATACGCATTGTGTCAACTTCAGATAGATTGTATGTTTCTGCCGCCAAACAGATCATCCAGATAGCATAATATGGAGCACCTCACAACAACCCTTTTCGGCCTTTCGCAATATCCAAATGTAGACAATTCAGATCTTCATTTTGACTCACCACCAGACAAAACCTTTTCCAAATCAGAAATAGCACATGCGCTAAGAACATTAAATGATAAGAAAGCCCCCGGCCCAGACTGCGTAGACTTCAAAATTCTAAAACTAACACACAAAATTATTCCCGGGGTATTCACCGGTTGGGCCAATATCTGCTTAGAGCACAACTACTTCCCGCACACTTTGAGAGAGGTTGAAGTGGTATACTTCCTCAAACAGGGAAAGGATGCCTCTGAACCCACATCTTACCGTCCAATTTGCTTGCTCCCGACTCTAGTTAAACTCCTAGAGAAACTAATAGTCACCCGATTGGTTCATTTTCTGGAGAGCAACAACCTACTCCACCACAGACAGTATGGGTTCAGAGAGGGTCGGTCTTGTGACAAGGCCCTATTTGACATTCTTTCCACATGCACACAAGGTATAGAGGAAGGCAACTATACCTCACTCGTCTCCCTCGATATCAAAGGTGCTTTTGATAACGTGCAGTGGCGGGACATCCTACTTCAACTAATTGATATACATGGCCCGAGCAACATAGCTGGAGTCATCGCCTCCTACCTCAGCAACAGAAGCATTTTAATTAATTGGGGAGCAGACTCCTCATCCCACAATATACAGAAAGGATGCCCACAGCGGTCTTGCCTTGTGCCAGTTCTCTGGCTAATTATTGCAAATGTCATCCTTTTAGAACTAGAAATCTTAAGCTTCATTCTATATGCATCTGCAGACGACTTCAGTTTTGTTTTCTCGGGCCGCAGGCGTTTGGACCTGGAAAACTCGGCAGCTCGAGCTCTCTCGGTCTTTTGTCAACTCTTGGAACGTCTCCACCTCCAGCTCTCTACAGACAAAACACAATCCCTAACATTCGCAAAACTCAAGAAGCTTAAGCGCAAACCCATAATGAGGATTTATGGGAAAAGCGTTTCTCATGTCACACACCTTAAATTACTAGGAATCGTCATAGACGAACACAGGAGCTGGACGAAACACATCAACAACCTCAAGACAAAACTAACTAAGTATCAACACAATGCACGAAGATTAACTTCTAAGTCTTGGGGTATTAAACCTGCAATGTTAAAAATCTGGTACCACGCAATCATAGAACGGATCCTCTTTTACTGTGTGGGCGTCTGGGGAGGAAATCTCACCAAGGCAGTCAAGGAAAAGTTGGTTTCGATCCAAAGGATGTTCTTGCTGCAAATTGTGAGAGGGTATAGGACTATCTCAACGGACTCACTCACAGTACTAACGGGGATCCTTCCAATCCTAATAACACTAGAATACGAGCACCAGAAAAACAGAATCCAACACCTAGAATATGAACCAACTACTACGCTACACTTCCCAAAAACAATAATACAGAGAAAAGTTCCAAGTTGGCACTTGCACCCCGCGGAGGAGACATCACAATTACAGGTATGCATCGCCAAGAACAGTCACAGACCCTCGCAGCATCCAACCATCTACACTGATGGGTCGCGCACTGAAACTGGCGTGGCCGCAGCCTTCTGCGCCATGGTAAATGGAGTGCCGACCTATGATTGGGCCTCCAGAATTGGAGACGATAACTCAGTATATCAAGCTGAACTGTTTGCAATTCAGAAGGCTTTGGAATGGATTGCTGCCTCCCCCACGCAGCAAAATTTAAAAATTTTCAGTGATAGTCTTTCTGGACTTCAAGCAATTTTTGCCTTACGGACAAAACACCCTCTCATACCGGAAATTAAAATCAAACTTCACCAGCTGTACAAAAAAGTTACCCTTGGCAACGTCACTGCACACATTGGTATTGCAGGCAATGAGCTGGTGGACAGCCTTGCAAAAGAAGCCACCAAACGCCAATCAATAGACTTCTCTCTTCCGGTACCCCCATCTTTTATTCGCAGAGAACTCAAATCTAAAATACTCCCCAACTGGCAAATCTACTGGGACACCTCCACAAAAGGTAGACACACTTACAACCTAATTCCAAAAGTTTCCAGAGAGCTACTTAACCTCACTCCCTATACAAGTGCTTTCTTATCCGGGCATGGCCCGTTTAAAAATTACCTCTTCAAATTTAAAATTTCACGAACCAATGTGTGCGAGTG
Source organism: Maratus michaelseni (assembly GCA_963931845.1). NCBI lineage: Eukaryota > Metazoa > Arthropoda > Arachnida > Araneae > Salticidae > Maratus > Maratus michaelseni. The sequence goes on along the minus strand of OZ007593.1, from coordinate 219,628,488 downwards.
CGGCGATAGTGGTACCCCCATGCATTATTACTTCTCCTGCCCATTGACTGTTGCTTGGCATCTTAGGCCTGCTCCTTCTAACCCACCTCCTTCTTGGCTGCTGAACATAATTACGCGTCCCATCTTAACTCATAAACTTTCAGAAATTTACAAATTACTATTAGACCAATCTAACAGAACTTAATCATTCAAAGCAGTTTTCTTTCTCCATAAATTAATAATAAATCGCTTATTTTAGTCATTGATGTAATCATTCCATCTATTTTTATCTGCTTAGCTTTCTCCTTTAGCTATTTTGCAGCTTAATTGTTTCTCTCATCCGCAAGTAATGTTCTCTTCCTAGCAGGGGCTGAGTCCCCATTAATTATCTATTCTTATCGGGAACCGCAAGTCTGGTCAGCAAGCAACGTATCGTCACCTCTAACACAAAGTGCATCCAGCCTCCATCCAGTGTGAGGGTTTCAGCGCAATTGTGTGGCGATCCTTGTCGCGTGGGAATCTCACACTGGCACCTCCACATCTCAAGTGCCGTCATTTACGAACTGTACAAATGGTACAGTCTTACCTAAGAACTGCACCCTTCTACTAAATAAGCGGACTGTACAACTGGTGCAGGCGCACCTGTGGACCTCGTCCACCCTGTCTGTCGTTCCTTGTCGCGTAGGAACGCTGGTTCCAGCGACAGACCCTGTAATTTTTTTTTGTGTGTCTTTAGTTCCTGCCACCTGTCGCGTGGGGCTTTGCCCGGCAGGACCCGCCATGGCGAAGTCTGTACTGCCACGTTTAATCCCTGCATGCCGGGGAGCTAGCCGGGGAAGACATTAAACGCTCAACGGCTGGGTTCGCCCTCAGCCGAGTGGTCTTCCTCAGGCATTAAAATTAAAATTAAAATCTTCTTGGTTCCTAAAAGTTTTAATCTGTCCCCTACTGTACCTATTTGATAACTTTTCAGAACCAGCGCGATCTATGAGAAATTTCTGGAACTATATTTTTATTTAAAGATACACAAATATTATAATACAGACATACATATAATAAATACAATAATCCAACATGGCGTGAAAAATTAGCCAGAGCCAGGAATCAAACCTGGGTCCACAGCGTTCCGGGCTGTCGCTCTGACCACTGAGCCACTCCGGCTAATTCCCGAGTCTGCAATTTCTCACTAATAAACCATGTTGGACAGAAAGTCACCAGCCATCTAACAGATAGCCTTGATGACAGGACAACGGTATTCGATTAATACTAATCCGCCGATCTACGAATATACATTAAAACACACATAAACAACGCTTGCATTCAGCAACTAAATATACACAAATATTATAATACATACAATAAATACAATAATCCAACATGGAGTGAAAAATTAGCCAGCTGAATGCAGGCGTTGTTTATGTGTGTTTTAATGTATATTCGTAGATTGGTGGATTAGTATTAATCTAATACCGTTGTCCTGTCATTAAGGCTATCTGTTAGATGGCTGGTGACTTTCTGTCCAACATGGTTTATTAGTGAGAAATTGCAGACTCAGGAATTAGCCGGAGTGGCACAGTGTTCAGAGCGACAGCCCGGAACGCTATGGACCCAGGTTCAATTCCTGGATCTGGCTAATTTTTCACTCCATGTTGGATTATTGTATTTATTGTATCTATGTCTATATTATAATATTTGTGTATCATTAATTGCTGAATGCAGGCGTCGTTTATGTGTGTTTTAATATTTTTATTTCCTTAAACAAAATTGCAGATCATAAGAAGAATTTCCGTCCAAACTGCACACTCATACGCCTATTACTTGATTTTTTATTGAATTTAAAAATGTGTCAAGTATGTTTGGGAAACCTTGTATTTTGTACTTGTAGAAAAAAATTTACTATGCACCTACCTCTTTAACGTATTGTTATTTTTTGAATTTGCATAGTGTTTTTTAGGAGTACTTGAACTGTTTTATCTTGTTTCATCTATTGTTCTTACTTATTTGATAGAGTCACCGACACATGTTTTATAATTGAGATAATTAAAAAATTTACATTATTAAAGTCATAATTACCTCAGAAAGTAGAAAATTTATTTTTGCATTTTCTTTTAAATTCTTGTATAACCGGAAATCTATGACTCTTTACGTAACACAGAGTTGTATATATATATTTTTAATCCCGTACTCCAAATGGGTAGAAGAAAGAAGTTAGAATTATTAATTCTTCTTCGTCTCTCATTTAAAAAAAGATAATTTTGATCATGTTCCCCAGCGAGACTTTTTATTTTTTATATCATACAGAAAGATATTATACAGCAGACAAAGAATAAAATACGTTCGCAGTTCAAAAATAGATGAATCTGTTTCAACAAAAGTTATTTCCTTATAATTTATAACACCCTTGTTATGGTTAAATTTGTTTAAAGTCTATAGATAAGTTTTTATATATGGACATTGCAAATCTCATTACAGACTCATATATTTTTTTCTTTTCGTTCAATGTGTCTTGCTGAGTTTACGTTAAATACACATGTTCACTACTGTACAGTGAACAACACGCTAAATAAGAATTTTGTATTTATTAACTATTGTTAAACGTATTTCGCAGATTGCATGATACTGCAAATGAAGGTGGTGCTAAAATAATAATGTAGCAATAATTTAACGAGAGTAACATTTTACATAAAAAAATCCATTAGTCCATTACTGAATTGCTGTATTTATCATACAGGAAATAAAAGAGTTAAAAGCGATTTTAAAATTTAAAATTTAATTAAGTATTGTCTCTTAAAATTGCCGATTTTACATACAGTCGAGCTCGGTATATTCAGTCTTAGCTTTGAAAGTGTCATGTTCTTCAGACGGATCTTTTCTTTAGATAAAATACGAGTACGGAAGTAGCCAAATCCTTTAAAAAAATAGTAATTCTAAAATACATTAACAACGTACAGTAACTTGTATGTTTCCTGGAAAAACTCAGTTAACATGGCATAGTCATGGCACAATTACATGGCACAATTTTCGATCTGTTGATTTCACTTTCCAGTTTCATTTTAACATTGGAATAAGAGACATGAAAATGCTGGTTAATATGACCCAGAGTTAAGATTAAAAAAAAGGAAACAAATACAGTTCTTCTTCTATGACCTTCCTTAACATGGTTCAGTTATAAATTTTTGAAAGTGGCTGTTTTTGAACCGTCCTTATCACTCCATTCTTTCTTTTATTCTTTCAAGCCTTCATGACATTCCTTCGCGTTTCCTTCTCTGTGTGAGGAGTTTCTTTGAAGCTTGATATTCTGTCTGGTTTAACGGATAAATTAATACGTTTTTAAAAGTTTTAATGCAGAAATATTATCGCTGAGAGAGAACAGTGTTCGATGAGAAAGGAATTTATTACATAATTCTATTTTTATATTTCGTAAAAAATCGCATTGGAAAAAAAACAACAAAAAAAAAACAGACGCTTTTCTCGTATTATCCATGATACTGCTTTCGTATCTGGTAAAAAGCGAGAAAATATTAATATAGTTATAATATATGAATCATGAAACATTCTTAACGTGGAATTTTTTCGTTTTAATACTCGTAAAAACAAGTTCGACTGTATTTGTTTTTAACTCGACAACTAATGTTAGATGTGAAACATGATTCGGAGAAGGGGTAAACGAAATCTTTTTGAGAGTGGCCTTCCTAATGATGAGGAAATGATAAGTTTTAATTAATGATTTTTTATAATCGCATTATTAATTAAGTAAAAGTCTATGCCTGCTTCACTGGTCCTTTTTTCGAAACTAACCTCAAATGCTTAAAACATCATTTAGTTACACCTTCCACCACCAGGGATCTCATTCTGTTCTACACAAACCTCTTTGCGAACAAAACTCCGAAACTGATTCCTGCTGCCTACGGCACCATATAGCACGCGTTCTGTACACGCCCTGCAAAAATTAATTTGTTCTACCTTCCTCCGCGACATAGATATAGATTTAACCTTAAAATGATATTTAAAATAAATATACAATAAATTACGTCTGAACTCTCCACACGCCTAAAAATTTAGCCAATGACTTTTAATAAAGAATGTACGTTGTAATTTGACTGCACTTTCAAATAAAAGAGGTGGTTATTACGTACTTAAGAAGTAAAGATTGTAAAAGTCAATGTAGATCATTAATAACACAGCCCTGCAAAAAAATACTTTTTGAAAATTGTTTTAATTTTGATAGCTGATTTTTATTGTTATTTTTAGTGCTGACTCGAAAAATGAAATCCATTTTTTTTTCAATCACGGTCTTTTCACAAATGGATTGCATATTTTGGAGGAAACAGTTGAAATCACAAAATTTTGACATTTCATTTAAATTTCATTAATTCATATATCCATATAAATTACATTTATTTTTTAGTTTAAGTAATTTTTAAATATATGTAGAAAGTTACCAGCCTTTATATTAACGTTTTTTTCTGTACATCAAAACTTTTTTTGCCACGTTTCCTCTTGGGAACATTGCAGGGATTGTCTCTTTGTAGCATCCAGCAGTATTCGGCTATTATGCTGACATTCCATATCCATCCTTCCTTGATATCGCCTCTCCATTTGCTTTATATCCTGGTGAAATATTTCACCCTGTTCTTTACTAACTGCATCTAAATTTCCAGGAAAATAGTCCAGGTGTCAATCGATAAAATGAACCTTTACGCTCATACTACAGTCTACACTCTTGAAAATTTTTACCATCTCTTCAACAATAAATTTGTAGTTTGGATCCTTTTAGCTTCCAAGAAAGCTGGTAATAACTAGTTTAAAAAATGTCCAGGCTTTTGTTTCATTTGTTTCCATTTTAGTCTCAAAATTGCTTTTTATCTTGAATCCATTGCCTTAATTCTTCTACACAAATACAACGAACTTTGTGTGGAGCCCAAGGCTTGTCTTGATCTCACTATTTCATGCCAAAATAAACGAAGTACACATTTTTTTTTAAATCCGAAATACTTCTTTGTTGTTTTTTCATTGTATAATTGCACAAATATAGCAGGAATGATGCGGTGAGGTAACACATCTTCTGGAAGCCATTGTTCTCTAATGCAACAAAAACTAGAAGTAAAAATTACTAATATAACTTATAACTCGCATGTCAGAATATAAACTCACGTGTACAGAACATAGCAAAGAAAGACACTGATTAAGGAGTAGAGATATGGTCAGTGAAAAGGAGTATGAAGAAGGGATGGAGGGCAGACATTTGCAAGAAAAAGAGTTATCCTGTTTCACCTGGTTTCCTCTGTCTTCAATAGGCAGTTTACTGATTCAGAGGGATAGTCTGGATTGAAATAGTTTCTTTTTTTCTTGTTTAGTAGTTCCATGCACCAATTTACTATTTTAAGTATATAAATATGTTTATCAATCTCATATAAATAATACAGTTTTGTTCCAAAATATACTAAATTCGTTAAGAAAAAAAAGCGATTTGTGATGAAAGTGTATGTGATGGAATTTTTCGTTAATTTCCCAGTAATCAGAATCCAAAAAACTAATACAGACGATTTTTTCGTTGCGGACCTGTGTAACGAATGTGGGCGTCAGTAATGTTAATGTCATGATTTGTAGACAACACTTAGGTTAAAATACATTACAACAATAAAGCCACAACAACCACTTCAATGGCCGCGTAGATAGGTAAACAGTGTTATTACCCCCGACTTAAATTGGGGCAGCCATTGAAGTGGTTAACAAATATCGGTAATTTTTTAAACATAAACAAAACAATAGTCTTTTGGTTTTCTTCGCACTTTATTTTCTTTCCCTTTCATAAAGTGTCTAGTTTTTTGAAAAAAAAAAAAATTAATGGCCGATTAAAAAAAAAAAAAAAAAAAAAAAAAAAAAAAAATTAATGGCCGATAAAAAAAAGATTTTTAGATGCATAAATATTTTTTACGTATGTGTGGTGAGTTTTAAATCGATACCTCAAATAATTTTCTTAGTATTCCCAAATTAGTGAAAACAAACCACTCGTTGCTTTCGGCAAAAGAGAAATAACCGCTTTTCCGCCGCCACGCACCTTAGCCTTACACACACACACACACACACATATATATATATATATATATTATTGATATTTCAAGAAATTTTATGTTCGTTTAAACATGTTCGTTTATTTTCGGCTTTTACAGAGTATTGTGTAAAACAAAAAGTAATGATATAGCAGGAATATTAATAACATAACATATTTCAGGCGTTATGGCCGAAAAACGAATATTTCTGTTTAGAATTCACCGGTTTATTTTTCTAATTTACAAGTGTACACAACCCGGGGCTACAGAACATAGGTTGAAACCATTTTTTTATTGAAAATGCTATTTGATTTTTTACATGTATGTTTTTAACATGTTTTTCTTTTTTTTTTAGTTGCCTACTAAAAAAACCAAAAATTTTTAAAAATAAAAATAACAATTATTCAAATAATATTTTTAAATGTATTTAAATCGATACTTTCGTATTAGTCTTATGCCTGAAGAAATCTCCAAATATTTTACTATTTACAGCAACCTTTATGTTTAGGATTATGTTAATGTTTCATCGTGTAATTCGACATATTTTTTTTCTTTTTTTTTTGATTTATTTATTGATGGATTTTTTTTTCCATACCAAATATTACTAGTAAACATATGCTGAATATTGTTTAAGTGGAAACAGTTCAATAATGCCTAAATGGGCTGCACGTGATGGAAATAGATTTTTAAAATCCTGCTTGAAATTTATTTTATAAACCATAAAATATCATTAAAATGAGATACATTTGGGCTCTTTATGTAAAAAGAATTTTAGTGGTCTACGAAAAAGAAGATTCCTTGAAAACATCAAACACTGTATTTAAAAAATATTTGCAAACTGCAGTCACGTTATAGTTTTCTTTTCCCATGTAGATAATGAATACCCGTTTCTTAAAAATTATTTATAGCACTTTCTATTTCAAAATATATTAATTTAATACAAGATATATTTTCATTCAGAACGTATGATGGGGAAATAAGAAATTCTATTCTCCAATAAAATATATTTACCCATACATCTACTATTTAAATATCAAATAAGGAAGGTTTTACTCTTACAACCTATAGGGTACTTCCAGATGAACTAGAATATTTAGATTTGGTAGGAAGAAAGATAACATGTAAAGAAAAAAAAATGCGTATATCATTACCTTATAATTCTATGTCGATTTATTACGCGATTTCCCATAATCCATATTTCCAAATGAAAATCTAGTGGTTTCGTTTTTCCTTTTTGTGGTACGTAATTCTAAAAAAAATTAAAGTATAATTTTAATAATTTTTCCTATACACACATATTTTCCTTGAACATACATTTTATTTTGTTTTTCAAAATCACATCAAAGTCTACAAAACATGTTTTTTTTTTCTTCTGACATTTCAGTTTGTTATTGTAACAGAAAGATAAACAAATTTCTAACATGTAAAATCAACAAAATTTTTAATTTCACATTTGAAAAATGTTTTGTCGATACGATTTAGCTGTAGTTTGAAGTCGGTTTACATGTAAATGAGATAAATTTGTTTTTGTTGTGCAATTAAAGTACTGGAAAAAGCTTATTATTTATAAACTGTTTCTTTTTATACTTAATGGAAAACTTTCTCTTAGTGTTTTCTTTTTTTATGAATTTTAGAAACAGAAACATTAAATTTCTAAGGAAGTAAATAATGGAAGAAAAAAGTAAACTTCTTTTTTACAATAAAAACGTAACAAATTGCTATTTTATTTTTACTTGAAGTTCTGTTTTCTTTCATTTTCAGGCATAATTAAAATAAAATTATGTCTAGGTGTTTTTAAATGTTTCTGCAAAATTTTAAATACACAACTTTACATTTTGCTAAATACTTCTTTAAAAAAAACTTTTTTTATATTATGGAAGAAAAATTTGCAATTAAATCTGGATTTGATAGTATTATCCAAATGTTTCATATATGCAGAAATGGTTTCCATATATATATTTTTTTCATCTTTTGAGATTTCTTTTGAACCAAATCCGTCTTTTATGCATTTTAAATAAAGATAACCATACATAAAAATTGAATTTTACACGAATGTGAAGAGTACATTTCAGCAAAGTAGAAAAATCTTAATTATATCTTAAAGCAATCTATAAGCAAAGTATTTTATATAAATCAGTCACTCAATAACGTGTAAATCAAAGAATAATAGAAGCATAACCCAAAAGAAACTCCAAAGATAAATTTTCAATATCAAACGTTATATGATAAAATTATAATCATATGGTTGAAGTAAAAATATAAAAGAGAAATGAACATGAATGCATATAAATTTCAAATCGAATAGATATTTACAGCAAGACATAATTAACCCCCCCCCCCCGCCCAAAAAAAAAAAAAAACTACAATAAAATAAAATAAATAATTATTTTGGTTTAAAATAATGTTACAAATAATATTTAATATAAACAATTTTGTATGTCCTTCAACGGAAAATATTTTTACTCTTGCTGTTTAAAATAATCTAACAATAACTTGAGACTGATAAATTTTCCAACCGCACACACACACACATGTATATTTATCCTCTTCACTACGTTGGTCCACATATGTGGACCTCAATTATTTCCCGTTTTTAAACTGATACTCTAACCATAATTGCAATTCGTCAACAGTATCTGAAGTTAGCATGTATCGTTCTTTCATTTTCCCTTAAAAAGCGAGTATCTGAGTGATGGAAACGGACTGGTTTTTTTTTCTAAGTTTATAATACTTTTGTTTTACAACAAAATGTTATCATTTATTTCTATATAAAAATTGCATTTATTGTTTCTAAAATTTCTAATAACAGATACTGATAACCTTTTTTCTGTATTTATAGTACTATATTTTATATAATATATATTTTTTCAAAGTCGTTAAGTACCAAATTGGTTTATTGCAAGGGTATTCAAAACTACGTTTCATATACCATTATAAATGTGACGCGGATTTTCTGTAGCAAAATGTACTTTTAAGCTGTTTTGCCTGTTAGCGTTCTAAAAAAAGTAGAACATTCCATTATATTTAAAGATGTAAATATATATATAGATATATGTGTGTGTGTGTGTCTCCGTATATATATATATATATATATATATATGGCAGTTCACACAAACCGACGAAAACGATTTCAAACAGACACACTATACTCAGATTTAGTGTTAATTTGTGAATATAATGTTAACGGAAGACTAGAAAGTTGTCTCATTCACGGAATTAACTGGAAATTAATTGAATTGTTAGAGAATGCCATTTGGTCGCAAAATAATATGGCAAAATCATTTACGATTATAGTAGAAGTTGAAGAAAAAAAAACGTCGTACAAATGCAGAAGTTGAAATATATCAATGAAGTATATCATACATAAGTTGAAATTTATTATACAGAAGTTGAAATTTATCATACAGAAGTTGAAATATATAATACCACATTGACCAGCTGCTCTTTATAAAGCAAGAATGTGCTGTTTACGGGAGACTGTATGTCCCTATGACCACCGAATTATTTGCGCTGCCCTTACACTCAGATCTAATCAAATCTTCCTAGATAACAAATGATGATGCATCAACGTGGCAAAACACATCGGCTGCGTGATACTTATGTACGTGTTATAGTATCTTTCTCGTACACATTGCTTTACCCAAAAGGAAAATTACTTGACTATTCTTTGGACATACAACTGCGAACACCTCATGTCAGTCGTCAGCATCTTACTTGAATTTAATCTCCACAATATCGAATTGCTTTGTGACTTTACTCACTAACTACGTTTCGCTCGAAGCAGCAATTGCGATTCGTGATTTTGCATTAGATCGCTACCTCCGTAATAATAAATATCTGACGCATTCCATTCGATGCTTCTCCATATGTAAATTGGAAGTCAACTTAACCCAAAAGTATACTGTCATCTATCTGTGACAACTGACATGATCATTAAATAACTGCCGGTAAATAGCTTAAACAAAGGTTGTATTTATAATATGTATATGGATAAATCAGTTTAAAAAATTGTATTTTTTAATTGCTAGAATTTCACCAATGTATTAATTTTCTTATTTACTATAAATAGAAATTTAAAATGCCATAGTAACTTATATTTGTAATATAAAATACTTAATTTTCAAACACTATTTCTTTTTTAATTAATTATAATACATAAATTAATAACATTTATCCTTATTTGTAAATAGATTTATGTTAAAAATAAAACAATGTTTATGGAGTGAAAATATTTGTTAACACTATAAAATTGCATATAAAATTTAATGGATCAAAAACTATGAGCAAGTTTTAAAAAGTTTAAAGCAAAAGAAAAAAAAAGATGGATTAAATTAAAATTTACTAAATAGTACGAAATACATTTATTATAGGCAAAATAATGAGAAAAATAAACAAAGTTAATGTAGGGTAAACGTTTCAGTAATGGACATCCATTATAGATTTCTTTAAAATTTATTTTTAATTAATATTCATAATTATAATATGACATTTTTTAACACTATTTTAATCTATCAACAATATTTAACTAACTTCATTTATTACTTCTTAACCAACTTCTAGACATCCAATGTTGAATCCAAATTTAATCGTAATCGCAGAAATAAATCAAAGTACACCAAATTCCAATACTGGACACGCTAAGAAACGTAATATATAATACTTTTTATGATTGTATTTAGAATCAGAACTTAATTAAAGCACACTAATGAAACAAAATAGCTATTTTCAAATACGATATCAACAATTAATAAAAATATTTAAGAGAATTATTAATTGTTCAAATTAATAATCGTCATTATTACCAGATCAATAATTTGTTATTTCAGATAGAAGATTTTGAATACTGTATTTCACAGCACTGCAGTTATCAAAGTATTCAGACAATGGGAGGGAAGGAAAGTTGGTGAGAATACAGTTGAAAAAGTTAAAAGTGTCTTAGAACATCAGTGCATGGAATCTTATTTCTCATTAATTAATTTTCCTGAAAGTATTTGATATATTACTTCTAATAATTAGTTTTTCGAATATGAAAGAAATGCAACAGTGGGCTGAATGTCTGACATATTAAATAAAAATGTTTTAAAATAAAATTGAAGAATTGACGTTTGAGGCCCCTGATATGCTATTTTCATTGAACTTGATTTGGTAATTTCATTGCTTCAAACAATGTAATTAATATTTATAGTATTCTTTTATATACAGTGGTTAATAATCACACATTGAGGATAAAAAGTAATTTATTTTTAACAACTCGTGTCACTAAAACAATGCTCTTCATTTGATTAAGGAGAGCTTAAGCCCCATGAGCTCCTCCTTTCCCTAAGACCTTGAACATTATTCTATGTTTCCCGATTAGTTCAACTGATTGCTAGATTATAAAATATGCAAGATGGAGTTTAAAATAAATAATAATTTGATTTAATATTAAAATCTTTACTAATCACATGAAATTATTTAAAAACAGCTATTTATAAATTTTTGATCTTATTACATTCTGCAATTTAAAATTCAAATTTTATTACTTAGCTTTTCACTTAAATCTAAAGATTTTATACCCTATTACCATTAGTGAAATTACACTTTCAATAATTGTCACATGGAATTCCAGTATTGAACACTGGTACTAAAACCTTAAAAATAAATGAAATTTGGAAAATGGCATTAGTATATAAAATTCAAAGAATCACTATTACTATCAAAATAAAAATGCGAATTTTTTGCAAAAAGTACAAAAGACGTAAATTATTAAGTAAAACCAGCTTTTAGCTCAGGAACATTTTGTATGAAATACAGCGGATCTGTGAAACAATATTTCTGCTTCCTGACTTTTTCATTAAATTTGTGAACAACCATGCTATAAAACAAGCAAGGGGAAAATAATAAAATCTGAATTTCTATTGTTTATATACGTGGATAAGTCAAAAATTATCCAAAATTTTGACGTAACTCTTCTTACATTGTTCATACCTACCTCTGTCCTAGTTTTTTTTTTTATTATTGTTATGCTATGAAAGTTTGATCATAATTCATCTTTTGTCTTCCTTTTGCTGCAGATAGATCATGGCCGCTCTGTTAGAGGTTTGCACTAAAGAAGAGAAATGAGCAGTGATTCGGTTTTTGTGGTCAGAAAGTGTATCAGAAACCGCAATCCACCGAAAACTTTTGGCACGATACGGGAACTGTTTCTTGCCGCAACAGAGTGTCTACGAATGGATTGAAAAAATCAAAAACAGTCGCACAAGCGTTATACGCCTGAAGAATTAGCCGGATGACTGTGTACGACCATAAACGATCGTACAGCGTGCACGTGACATGGTTCTTTTAGACTCGTGACTATTGCTGAAGTCCACTCAAAGGTGCATTAAGGGGATGTTGAATGACCTCGGACCAAGAATTGAAGGACGCAATGCTTGAATGGCTTGCTTCTCAGCCGAAAACCTTCTTTTCTGAGGGCATCGGAAAGCTTGAGCAACGATGAACCAAGTGCCTTGAAAAGCAAGGTGACTATATTGAAAAAAAAAAAAAAACATGTTGACGTTGATTTCCTATTTGTATTGGAATAAAATTTATAACTACATTGCAGATAATTTTTGACTTACCCTCGTATATAAACAAAAATATTGGATAGTATCCATTACTAGCAAATGGATTGAAATACTTTTGAAAATTAAAAATTTTCTAAATCATAACAAAGGGTTTGAGAGGAATCATTATTACTTGTTCTATTGCTTAATATACATTTAACATCTGCAAAATAATCTACTATTTAAGATTTTTAAAAAAATTCTAGATTTTATTTTTTCAATTATTATTATATGTTGATTTTTGACAATTTTGTTTTACATAGGGCCGTAGAAATGTTTTTTAGGAAATACTCACATATTATTTTATGACTCTTATCTTTTATTAAGGGACACGGGGAAATTTGGTTTTTCATTAATGGAGGTATAAATATTGTCATTATGTCTTTTCAAATCTTTCAATATTAAATACTTTAAGCTGGATTCAAACAAAATTTAAATATTCGTAAATTGAGGTTTAGGTTATTTTAATATTCCTCTATTTACTTGAGAAATCATGTAGTTAAGAGGAGTCTGTTTGTTGACTAACTAATAGCTTACAACTTTCAACACAGTCTACATTTTCTTCTACAGTTCTTCTCAGTTACCCAGCAATTACTTAAAAAGCTGTATTTATACAATTCTGTGGAAAGGCGTCTTCTTTTAAATGTCTTCATACAACATGCATTGATAATATGATGAAATGAAATATTTTCTTTGATTTTACAGAATGAACGGCAATAAGGAACACAGAAGTATGGCATTTTAGAAAGAATATATTAATTTTCAGTTACAAATCAATTTTCAATTTAAAAAAGCACAAGTCACTGCAAAAAATAAGAAAAATGGTAGCTATGAAAGGCAGTTCTATAAGGCGATCAATGTAAATATTACGATAGCATAACCCTAATAGCACCGCCATCTATCAGCGTTAGTTAACTTCCATTATTGCGTTAAATGCGTTAGTGGTTTATTATTACGGAGGTGGCAGTTAGAGACACTTCGACTTCAAATGGTACTTGTTCAATATTTAAAATATTTTTGTTTCCTATATACATAAAAATAAGAACGTTTATATCATCAGATGATCAATTAGTTATGGAAAATCTATTTATATCAAGAGTTCATAAACTCAGTTCGAAGTGTAAAGTTAATGAAAATGATGTCATATTGACGGAATAATAACAGAACGTTTCAGTTTAACAGCAGCAGCAGCAACAACAACAACAACAAAATCCTCATTTTCTTTTTAAATTGACGTTATTTTGATGAGAGGATCTAGACTTTGGATCCGAATTTCAAAAGAAGTCATTTGAGTTTATAAAATTATGCAAAAAAGAGATTAAAATGTTAATTAACTCTGTCTACATGCCATAAAATTGGGTTGTCATTCTTAAAAAAATATATATTCTATTATTTCTATTATACTGTCTACTATTCAAATGTAATATTAGCAGTCGTATCCTCAGAGTTGTACTACCTCTTAAAAAAAAGAATGATTCTTCTTAAGCAGTCTGTTTTTACATAAATGTTAGCACAATCGTAAGACATTTCATCAACAATGTGATACGTTTGGCAGAAAAAATGTTCTTGGTTAAAAAATTGCAGATAATTTTGGACCAAACAACACATGCTGAATTACGTCACTTTTCGAAGATTTTTGATTTTGAAAGAATAACAATCTGGATTTAAAACATAACACGGAAATGGGTTTTTTTCATTTATCATACTTTTGATCATTGCATCATATTCGCATTGTTAAAGGGGAGAGGCATAATCATATTTTGTGATACTTTTTTTGTGTTTAACTGAATATTAATCCATCACATTTCTTTCCCATCTACAGATATTTTGTCTTAAAAATTCAACCTCAATAGTTTGTTACTCTATTGTGAATGTCACTACTTCAGCGGTATAATGAAATTTAAACAAAATGAAATTTGCTGAAGTCGATACGTACCTGATAATATTCTCGTACTCCAATCATTACGTAAATCTTGTTTTACATACATTGTGTCACACCAGAAAGATACCGCATAAATTTTTAAATAATCGAATTTTGTTTCATTTTCTAATGAAAAGAAGTACATATGGATGTAAAATTACCAAAAGCAATGACACACAGTACGACTCCGCTCGCTTAATATAGCAGCTGTTAGAGATAGATAAAGAAAATATTTTCCAAAAGTGCATTACGTAATTAAGGAATGTCATTCACTGTAGTAGTTTAAATAACTGAACTCTTTCAAACCTGTTTCTGAGAGTGACACAAATATATATAATTTGAGATTTATGATATTCCTTGTAAAATAAAATTAATTGTAGCGCGTTTATCGCTCTAGTTTGTGACTCATTATTTGTGCGCTGGAATTTACATTTTCCCCCCTTTATATTTCATATTTTTAATTCGTATTTATTTGAACAATTATAAGAAATATTTTTAAATGATATCAAGGGGCTTGGTATCCTTGGTTTATGTATCAGATCGCAAATTTTTCCCCATTCGCTCGCCATTCCTCCGAATAATTTGAAAAGTCAATGCCGAAAACTGTATCTTAAGTATTTTTCCCTATTTATATCTCCCTCTTAGTTGCGTTATATACCATGAGAACGCAATTTTTTCCCCATTCACTCGCCATTCCTCCGAATAATTTGAAAAGTCAATGACGTAAATATTAATTTTTCCAATTTCTGCTTAAAATATCATATATCCCTAAGATATTTGGACAAAAATTCGATGATTATAAAATAAATATGTGAAAAAGTCTTTTTACTGTATCTATTTCTTTTAAATTATTCATCACTGCAACCTATGTTCTCAGCTTGTGTTTCTTCACTATAACAGTATGATCAAAATGCTAAAAAATCAACATAAATTTTTCAATTGACTCGTTATTCTTTTTGGACGATACCAATGGTGCATTTTATATAATTAGAAATCGAATTTTCAGTAATTTTTTTTAAATAAAAATGTCAAATTTTTATTTTTGTTCTATTTTACTTACCCATCATACGTAGTATATAGGGTAAGTCTTGTAATCGTTTTGAAAATCGAAAAAAAATTTTTGACGGATTTACACGTTTCAGACACTGGAGATTACGAAAAACATATTTTTAGAAAAAAAAAAAAATGCCGTCCGTCTGTGTGTCTGTAAACGCTCTATCTCCCGAAAAAATTGAGACAGAGACTTGCAATTTGGTATGTACTTGGTATGTAATAATGGGAGGAAGCTATTTCATTTCAATAACCTCGATTAACCGGGACAATTTTTTTCGGACTCTCGAAATATTCGTTCTGATGAAAGGTATATAAAAATTTTCGAAATTGTTTATTTTAAGAAATGAATATAAAAGTCAATAAAAAAAAAAAAAAAAAAAAAAAAAAAAAAAAAAAAAAATTGCATAAAGCATGAAGTCGATCGGATAATTAGTTGCCGAGATATTTGGAATCCTATTTTCCACACTCTTCGATTTTTCATGACCCTGTATTTCATCCAAATTTCCCTTAAAAGATAAATTTTAATTGGAAATTTCACGCTTAATCAGATGCAATAAACCGCTAGTTAATAGGATTATTATTTTTGGAGTTATAAGGATGTTTTTTTCAAGCAATTCAGTAATCGAGCCTTTAAAGTTTGTGACGTCATCAAGCCACGATTTTATTTGAATTGCAATGCATTTTATAAGTAGTTTACACATTTTTATTTTAATATTTTACATTATGCATATCCATGATTGGTAAGTATTACGGTGGCCCCCAACGACTAGTGTACATATGTCATGACATATTTATTTATTTTTTTAATTAATTATCTTTTTGGAAATATGATCCTTTCCTTGTATATCGTTGTACTTACACTTGTAATAAAAGCATGCACAAAATGTATTTCAAAAAGTTAAAAATTTTAATATAAGTTGGGTTTTAAATTAAAAACAAATATATTAACTTTTTCAGAATTTATAACATTTTTTTTTTTCAAAACGATTTTTTTAAAGCCCTTTAATAATATGTCAAAAAATATTATAAAACATTGAAATAGTTCAAAGGATATAAGACAGAATTAAAAACATTATGTAAGACGCTTCTCTTAATTTCTACGCTCGATAATTTAACTTAACTTGTGTTTTGTATGCAAAAATTGAATTTTGTAATCGATATTTCACTCAATTCCTGATAGGTTATATTTATAAAAATATATAAAAAGTAGTTTTTTTTTTACGACTGTACAGAATTTTAATAGTTGTAGAACTTAAATATAAATTATAAATAAATTTTAAGGCATTTATCTGGTAACTAGGTTGAGGTGATAAATCGCGAAATTAAGTTTATCATAACAGCTGCTTATGTATAACAAAAACAATGGAGTTATTTATCTAACAAATCACATTCGCTAAATTAAGCAACATCGAATACACTAAAAATTAGAAAATGTAAATAAAAAAAAAGTAAAATATAATTTTTAATATTATTTTTTTCATTTAATTTTTAATATTGATTAAATTCTGATTATATGTTGAGAAATCCTTTTAGGTATTTGTAATAGGCAGTTTAAATAATATCTTTTTTCCCAGTTGTCATATCGTTAAAAAGTACAGATGAAAATTTATATGTATTTTAATAAATTAGCCAGTTTGTGCTTTAAACTAAGCGCAAATCAAAGCGGTGATTTTTTAATAATCGGGGCCCACGCAAAATTAACATATTTTAACTGAGACTTTTTGAAACCACCTGAACTGTAGTCATTAAAAGTGTTGTGATTTTTAACAAACATTGAATACTTATAAAAGGGTAGATTTTTTAAATCTCTGAGCGTTTTGAAAAAGGGTAAAATTGCAATGTTGTTTTCACTGCATTTTGTTTTAAGTGCTAAAAAAATATGATTTTTTCAGCATTATAAATAAAACTTAATTACAAATATGAATGTAACCCTTGAGAGTATTAATCATTCTTCAGTGTTTTGAAAATTCATTAAATCTATAGAGTTATATTATCTTAAACATTGCATATATTGTAGTGAAACCTGGAGCTTAGTGAACGGAATATTACGTTTCACACGCTTAGAGGGCTAAAACTATTTTTAATTTTGTTTTGTCTTGAACTACGTATGGCTCAAATATCTTTTTGTGCGTTCTGCGTTATTTTATACTGTTATTTAATTTTAATTTGTTATATGCAAAATCCAACAGAATTTCTTTTTAAATATTTTTGCTATGCATATTATATATTGTTTATGTTCTCGAATTTTATTCTTGTCTGAATATTCATTTCGTTTCTGTAAGATTCTTACTGTCATTACTGTTTTTTTCTAAATGAAAGCTTTTATCCTTTTTCCAAGTTTTCTTGCTCTTGATAGCTCTTGTGTATTTCAAAGCAAAATAATTTATTAAAGCCAATTCTTCAGTCAAACTCTAGAGAAAACGTTTGAACAATTTTCATCCACTTAACTAATTAAATGTTTTAAATTATAGAGTAACATAAATTATGCAAAATAAGTGTAAAACGCAATAATTTTAGGTAGAAAAGAGTAAATCGATAAAACAACTTGAAACCAAATTACAGAAATAATTTCTTCTGTTTCCAAGTAAATCACGTAGAAAATTACAACTTCAGAAGTAGATTTAATAATAGTAAAAATAGTTTAAAAAACCCCTTTCTTTTTTAAACATTTAATATTTATCATTATAATCACGACTAATTTTATGATTGAAATCCACATTCTCCTAAACAAATTCCGTTATAATGTCTAAATTTTGCCTGACCTCGAATTATTGAAAATTTGCCGCTTTGTTTTATGCTTAATCTAAAACACTATTCAATTTATTGAAAAAAAAGTTCTATTTCTTTATTAGGATACGACATAGTGAAAAAAGCCATTATTGAAACTATATAATCAGGACTTCTAAATTGTTTTTTCAATGTATAATTGTTATTTATTTCATATTAAACAATTAAATTATAAACGAGTTTTATTTTTTATTATTATTACACACTTTATTTTTCATTTACATTTTCTAATTTGTAGTGTTTAAAATATTTCGTTGTTGCAATTTCAGTGCCAATTGGCATATTTTGGCGATCACGATTTGGTGCATAATTAACTCCATTATTTTTGTATCTAGCATAAACTTGTAACCATAAAGAGTATTTTTCGACTTATCACCTCAGGCCGGCTAACGGGAAATGCTTTAAAATTGATTAATTAATTTATATTTAAGTTTTAAAACTATTAAAATGTCGCATTGCCATCGGAAACATATTTGCGTACATACTCTATGTAAGTATAGCTATAAGAAAGTGAAATCGATTACATAATTCTATCTTTACCTATGAAAACCTAGTTAAGTTCAATAGTGTAAATATATTATGTTCTTCGTGACAGAAAAAATATAGGAAAATCTATTTTTATTTTTATTTTTAAGGAAGAACGTGTTATTTAGAACTTTTACATTACTTTTATAATCACAAAATAGTTAAATGTTTAAAACTAATACTTTAATATTTAAAAAAAATACAAAAGTGTTTTTGTTAAACCGTCTGTTACAAGGACACATTATAAATTCAGTTTTATAAATAATATAATGTCGAAAATCATTAATATGTAAGCAGAAGTACTCAAAATATTAAAATTCATTTGATACACTTGTAATAGTAATATTGGGGTATAATTTAATTTATATATATTGGCAGACATTCAACACACTCAAAAAGATAAAAGTTACAAAAAAATAATTTTTGTTTATGTTTAATTTACGAAAAAACTTCATGATTACATTAGCCTTAATTACAAAAAAAAAAAAAAAAAAAATGTATCCTTAAAAAAATTCTCAAATATTTGAATGTTTACATTTTTACAGAAAGCATTGGAATTAATTAATTAATTAAAAAATTAATTATTTTCACTATTATATCACGGACTAATTAAGATAGCTTCAAAATTAACCCTCAAAACATTCTTTAGTTTTACAAACTAATTATATTTATTTTAAAGTTTGAGTTATTTCCTTTTCCGTGCAATATTAGAAATGTTTTGCCAGCCAATTAACTAATTAAATAATCTTATTAAAACTTCAAATTTTTAATTAACTGTCACGCATTTTAAAAATTTCAAATGTTTGTTATTATTATTTTCTATTGAAAGATTACGTGCGTACTTTTTAAGACTGCTAAAAATGAAATGTAATTTGTCATATTTTAACAGTTTTTGACACTACATTCCCTGTTTTTTGATTATCTAGGAGAGCATTAAATATTTCAGAATGCATATAACATATAATTTAGTAATTTACATTGTACATTTAAGTAACTTTTCATATTTAAAATTTACATATCAGCAATGTATTTTATTTATTTCCGTCAAAACTGTATGTTACATTTTAAAACGTCATTTCATTAACTTAGTTTATGTTATATAATTTATTTAGGAATATTTATCAGAAGATATACCGGTTTATTACAGAATCTTGCACATTTTGAAGATATGTGAACTTGTGGAGTTTTGAACGCGCCTCAACGGTTTTTAAAAATTGTATCACTTTGTAAAAAAAGACAAATTCTTCTTAATCTAGGAAAATATAATCTAACAACAAACGAAAATATACAACATCTTACATGTTACCCACGATTCGGGAAAGGGTTTCATTAGAAACACTTTTCAAACCTCTGAAACCATTATATTTTCAATATTTAAAGAAGCATTTATTTAAAAAAAAAAAAAAAAAAAAAAAAAAAAAAAAAAAAAAAAAAAAAATTTTTTGTTGCTATTGATTTTTGGAAACTTTTGAGAATAGTTTTTTAGTGTATTCATCTGCTTTCTCAAACCAGAGTATAAGTTTTTTGGATGCTACCAACATTTACATGTTCAACAAACATGTTTTATAGACAAGCATGATAAATTAGCAGCATCAGCATTAATTTTAAAATTAATATTATTTTGTTATTCTTGCATGTATAAATTCAGTTACGCAGCTGAAAATGCTTACTGGAGAGTTCAAAGCATTCTAAAAACCGATATTATGGTTTGAGAAAATTTATTAATTCACTATAAAAACTAATCGGAAAATTTCCGAAATTCAGTGGCAGCAAAAGCAAAAAAAAATTACAAATGTTTCTTTAAACTACTGAGAGCCTGAGGGATTTCTGACATTTTCACATAAGTGCTTATAACAACCAAGACATTAAATTTCATTTCGCAGGTTAATGCTATTTTTTTTATTCATTCATCCTGTATATTTCTTATAGCTTAATTATCTTTAAAATCTATATCCAATGGTTGGAGTATCATAGTTCAGATTTTTCCAACAGAGCGAAAATATGCCGGGACCAGGACTCGAACCTGGTTACTTTGGTTTGCCGTACAACCGCTCTCCCTACTGTGCTTTCCGAACAATATCACCCAGGTTGAAGTCTTAGTCCCGGCATATTTTCTCTCTGTTGGAAAAATCTCAACTATGATACTCCAACCATTGGATATAATTTACCTAGTTGAATATACTTTCATCTGTTCATTATGATCTTTAAAATCTTTTTGTGAAACTTAACTTTTTTCCTTGAAACGGAAATTGCGTGTCAGTCGCTTAGAGGGTTAAATTTTGAAAACATATTAGTTTCTAAGGTTTCTAACTATATAGAACGCTTTACGGAATAATGGGTAGCTCGTAATAGGTTATTGTATATTTTTGTACGGGGCCATATTATATTTTCTTATATTGACAAGCATTTGTCTTTTTCAGCAGTGCAAAATAAAATTATTTTTTTATTATCATAAATAAACAAATAAATATGCATAGATAGTGTCTATTTTTCTCTTTGACCTATAGACGTTTGTCATGTAGGTAAAGATCCAAATGCAAAAATGTTTCAAAAGCTGTTTTCCTTCTTCAAATGAAAGTATATTTATGTCAATGTAGTTTTTTTTTTTTTTAAGTTACACATTTTTAATTTTTACGTTGTTCCAGGTTCTTATAAGTTACAATGTTTCTTCGTGCTCCAACAAGTAAAACTGTAAAAAATCCATTTTTACGTAGCCAAATCTTAAGAAGTTTATATATTTCCGGCACTAAAAAAAATTTTCTGGCCAGAAAACGCCAAAAATTCAAAACTTTCAAACCCAAACATAGTGACCTATGGTTTGATTTTAGAAGAATAGAATATTTATTGTTTTACTTCTTGCATGGTGAAGAAAGTTTTCTAATTATTTAATAGGGCCCTGATACCTTAAATAAACTTAACCTTTGTTTAGAGATATTTATTTTGTCATAAATGCATATTAATTTGATGACGAAAAACTCTTGAAGCACGTTTGTAAATATAGTAATGATATTTCCAAAAGTAACAGTTTAGGAATTCGCAATGATTCAACGATAAGAAGGGCCTGTTTATATATATATATATATATATATGTGTGTGTGTGTGTGTGTGTGTGTTCATGTTTATTCATCAAAGGGTGTTAAAATATTTTAGTAGTTTATTATTGAAATTGAAATCTAATGATTATTAGTTTTTATTCTGATGGCAATTAATTGACATTTTCTGCAGACGAGAGATGACACTATAGACTGCATTAACCCTTCTTTGCATGAGTTTTTCTTTTACAATTGTTTTTTTATACATATATTATATATTAGACACTAGAAATTTTAAGATAGATTTTTAACTTTGTTCAGCAACATGTCCGGAACAGTTGATGCCGGTTCAGCAACATAGTTCACGGGAAATTTACTAAATTAATAATTTTATATAAATACAGTGGTGGCGAAGAAGTTGATTTATTTATTAAAAGTTAAATAAACAGTGATGGAAATTTCCATCGCAATGCAAAGAAGGGTTAAACAGTAGATGAGGTGTACTGATTGAAGTATTTTGTCTAGACTTTGCAATCCCACAAGTGAAATGACATTATTTTTCTAAAGACCCACAAGAATTCCGCAATCTGCTATGGTGCATTTGTTTCAGAAGGATCCGGTGGGATCTCTCCAAATAATGAAACTACTGAACTAAAAATAATTTATATTTTGTTGAGAAGTGTGATCTAATGAACATCTGATACACAGATAAAGAATAGTTAATGTTCCTATTAATGTTTATTCACTTTTGAAGAAAAATGATCTCTTGTAATTTTTAAAACAATCGTATTTATTGTTTGTGACTGCCTTATAACTTTAAGTTTTAAAATCACAAACGATTTGTTGCAACATAAACACGTTGACGTTCTATAAGCGACAAGGCATTTTAAACACTAAATAACAAATTTAATGGTATTCTTGTTTAATAAAATGTCCAGTATTATTATAAATATAATAAGCACCAAATTGACAAAAATGAGTAATTTAATTAGTATTAACATAAGACGTACTGATAGTACATCGTTAAAAATTTTGTAGTGGGTTAAACCAACTTTTGGTACTTCAGTAAATCAAACCATAAGATGCTGAAATTGCGCTCCAAAATTTGGTACCGTTGTTTAACCAAAGGAAATGTACACACATTTGTCAAATGAAAAAGGAAATTTACAAATGAAGAAAATACCAAACTTGCATAGAATTAAACGAAAATTATATCTTGTATATCTATATACAGGGTGTTTCACAAAGGACCCCTAACTTTAAAAATCAACAACCCGGAAACGGTGATAGATAGAAGCATGAAACCAGTGGTATTTTTATTAAAAAAATCGTAAGAATCTTACATAATCTCAAAATTTAGTTTAAAATAGCATCGATAGATGGCGCTGAGAGCGTTAAGAATCATTCTAAAGAGAGTTCAGAAGCATAGAAATATTAGCTGTCGAAGATTTCGCCATTGAAATCTGACCGCTATTAGCTTATAGTGAAAATAATTCGCATCGGACAGGTTGCCTGTCTGTTGAACTTTTTTGAAAAGCTCACGAATTATTTTCCCATCTGGGTCTTTTGCGACTTGAAATAGCGTTTGAAAACTCCTCCTTGAGGTTGTAGGACTCTGATTTAATCGGTGGTACTCCAACACAATAAACACACGTTTCACCACGGTATACATCACTTTTTGAATTATTTTCACTATACGCTAATAGCGGTCAGATTTCATTGGCGAAATCTTCGACGGCTAGTCTTTCTATGCTTGTGAACTCTCTTTAGAAGGATTCTCTACTCTCTCAGCGTCATCTATTGGTGCTATTTTTAACTAATTTTTGAGATTTATGTATAAGATTCTTATGGTTTTTTTAATAAACATACCACTGGTTTCATGTTTCTATCTATCACCGTTTCCGGCTTATTGATTTTTAAAGTTAGGAGTCCTTTGTAAAACACCCTGTATATTAACATATATAAAGCACTGCTTTAAAAAATTCTTCTATTTCGCTTTTTTAATCTTCTAATAAAATTTATTTGAAATATTTATTTTCTTTAAAAGAAAAAAAAAAGTCGATTTTTATTTCTCTAAAAAAATGAAATACAATATATTTTATAAATGAATAAATACAAATTTATGTATATTTTCTTCATAAATAATTTCAATAATCAATTTCATTATTACAATCACTAAAGTGTTCTTAGAGATTAATGAGTAGAAGTACTGTGTATATCGTATATTTATTAAATGGGTTATTTTTGTTTACACAATTGTTGGCAAGGAGAAAAAGTAAATACAATAAAAGAGAAAATGTACCGAAGAAAAAATTCTAACTAATCCACAACACGCAAGCACACAATGATAAAAGATAATGCCTACATAGAATATATTCTACCTAAAGAAAGGGTTTGTACAAAAACATTTTATCGGGTTAACAAAGTTTCTACTGCAGAAAGTACATTATATGAAAAATAAAATTTATTTCATGGTTATACTGATAATAGAACAGCAACATCAGCTATTAGAAATATATATATATATACATATATACATATTAATTAGTTCAGCAAAATTTTTATAAAAATTTACATTATTTATAAATATATTTTATAATACCTACTTTATAATGTACTCTAAAATAATTTTGTTTTTCTTCTTCAATAGCTTACTTTATAATGATGAAAAACTATTTAATATGGATCTCAACTATCTTCAAATATAAACAGTGTTTCAAGTATAAATGTAGCATTTCAATGTCAAACAAAAACATGAATACTAATTTATGATGTCTACTAACAACATATAGCATTTCTATTGTCAACATCCTTTTTTGTTTGCGCATAAAAAATATGAATTAGGTGTCATTCCAGAGATTTTTTAATATACTTTTAGCATCTGCACTCACAATTTGTTAAAATACGTTGTTTGTTTAAAAATAGCAGTTCCTTAAAAGTTAATGAATAAATGTAACAACAAATAATCTCAAAGATTTGAGATGCAAATTTATCGCACGGGTCCACATGTATGTATGTATGTATATATATATATATATATATATATTAATATATATATAACTTAAAAAGAGCATGTAACGATAACTATGGGCTTTTGTCAAACAAGATGCACTGAAAGTGTATTTTAATGGTCACCTGCACTTCATTTCTTATAGAAGATACGCGTTTTATGTTTGTTGTTATTTGACATGATTGCGCAAAACTTTCAAATGCATTGTCCTGAGCACAAATTAATTACGGTCACATTACTTCCAAAACTCCTCCCTAAAAGCATTGCACAATAAAACTGCAGTCAGTGCCGGAGCTCAGCAGAGCTGTGTTGCGGTACTTCTTTATTTTCAGTTAATATTTAAATAAATTAATTTTCAGTAATTAAATTTTGTTATATACAGTGTGTCCGAAAATTGTGTAAACGGTCGAATAAATCGAGTAACATACATCCAATTGAAATACGTAAAAATATATATTCAATATTTTTGAAAAATCTGTTCAGTGATATCAAAGTTTGGGGTGGTTGAGCAACTTTCAAATCATTAACTATTCCCGCTATTTCTTCTGCAGATTCGGATTCTACGGTAAAAAATACGTAACTTTTGTATTTCGCATTTTTTTGGATCATCGTAGCAGACTTGCCAAGTCTCCGGCTTTTTGAACACAAGTATTATCTTACAGAAAATGTTGTTCTTTTAAATCGCAGAATGTTCCGATTACATAAAACAAAATTTTCTGTACTAAAATACTGGTGTCCAAAAAGCCGGAGACTTGGCAACTCTGTCCTAGATGTATCTGTAATCGAGGAAAATGTAGAGTTAAAAAGAACCCGGAATCGTGAGGGGCAATAATACGAGAATTGCTGGCCATTGACCAAAATTTGGGAAGAAGTTCGTTAAGGCACTAGAAATGAAAATCTATAAGTCCCCCCAAAATAAAATTGCTTTACCATGTTTGGAGGGGGCGAAGGAAGGGGGAAGGAGCATATAACTCATGGGGATGGTAAAAAACTCAAGTTTTTTGAAGTACGTCAAGCGAGGTATCGATATTATTATTTGTTTTAATTATTAATCGACTGACACTTATACAATCAATTGTTGTAAAGTTACGGCGGGGTCTATGTTTAAAAAGTCCACAATTATACTTTATGAGAGAGCCCAACTTTATTACACCTATTTTACATTCAAAACATGTTCTTTATATCATATTGAATAATCTTAAATCTCTTAAATATCTTCAAAATAGAAATAATCAAGTAACTTTATTTTAGGGGCTCATGGGATTTTTATTTCTAAGAAGCCAAAACGAAGTTCTTCCCAAATTTTGGTGAATATCCATCAGTTCTCGTACTATTGGCACTCACGATTCGGTGTTCTTGTTTAATGTCGCATTTTGCTCGATTACAGCGCCATCTATGATGATCCAAAGAAAATGTTAAATATAAAAGTTACGCATTTTTTTTCCGTATAATTGGAATCTACAATAACAAATAAAGGTTATAGTTTAAGATTTCCAAGTTTCCCTCTCTGGCGAACCGGGGGTGGAGATAGGAGTGAGGTTGGATATAACTGAATAGATATTTCAAAAATATTGAACATGGACATTTTCGTTTTTCATTCTAATGTGTATTTCTCGAGTTATTCGACACACCGTATATGTGTATAGTAAAAGAAAATATATTATTTTACTCAATAATTAACTTTTATTCTACATTTTCTTTCCTTTTTATAATATTCCATATATAATTCCGGTTAATTAAATTTAAATCCCATCTTAAATTAAATAATCAAATTAAATAATCTCCATATGTAAAGGTATGAGATCTTAATCTACTTATTAATATTTATTAAAAGTATTTAAATCTAAATATGGCGCTAACTAATTAAATTTATTCTTTAAATGGAACACTTTTATCTTTAATCCACTATTAAAATTTATTATTATTCCCGTGTATATCAAACTGTTATAAATTCTTTATATAAATGCTAAAATGTCATATCTCTTAAAATTAATCCGCTCTAAAAAACCCCTATTTCTTTAAAAAACATTATATCATTAAATATTAAATGTCTATTACAATATTTCAAAATGTTCTCTTTTTGTCCACGTCAAGGATTCATTTTCTTTTTTTCTTTTTAATTGCGTGTTAAATTCGAAGCTATTTTTAACTACAAATTCAAAACAGATATTTCGGTTTGTTTATACTTCATTGATCTAAAGGCGAGGCTATAGAAGCGTCTAGAACAATTTTGGCGCAAGGAAGTCTGTTTTCTTGAAAATTAATGCACCGGAAATATTAATAAAATCCCTTTAAAATGATTATGATTGAAAAAAAATGTCATGTAACGTGTTTTGTAATCTTACGCAAGCTAGGATAAAACCACATGTGCGTTCTGATTCCGGCAGAGAACTTGACGTTTGGCGGTAGCTGATGGAAAGTGTGAAAATTTTATCGGCATCTAATTGCCTCATATGTCCTTTATAATGCAGTGATGTAAAGTTCTAAATATTTTTATGGGTGTTTGTTAGTATTGCAGAATATTAGGCCTCCGTTACTTCTTTGTAGTTAGAAATCAAGCCCTGATTGTAGCAAAATCTGAGTAAAGTTTAACAAATGCCCTCCATCCCTGTAGTAGAATTTCAATTTATTATTTTTTCGAAATCACATTCAACACAAGAAAAAAAAGTATTTCAGGTTTTTAATTTGAAACATAATATATATTTCTCCAACCACCTAAAGAGTAATTTTTTTAACATAAATAACTGAAATGCGAAGTCAGTTTACATAAATGTGATAAAAAAAAGGTTTCATTTCTTCCAGTCAACATCTGCTATTGACAATCTATTTAATTTTTTTTCTTTTAATACATTTTAAAAACTAAATAAGCAAGCGGTCTTTTTTATGTTTTTTTAATGATTTTTACAAACGTAAACATTTAATTATTTAATGAAGTAATTAATTAAAAAATAACCATTAAAAAACTAATTTAGAATTCCACAAAACAAATAAATTCATTTCTTTTTTTGTTGTAATATTCTTTGTTCTTTAATTTAATTTTCTTTGAAGTTTATGTAAAAATAATTATTGAAACTTGCTTTCTTTTTTTCAAACAAATTATGAGTTTAACAATAAATCAAGCGAATCTTTCATATTTTTTATTCAAATTGTATAAAGGAATATGGAATTATTTTTTCATCGTTTTACATAGAAGAAACAAATGAATTTTAATATTATTTACATAAAATTTATAAATTGCATTAAATAAAACTTTACTTGTTAAATATCAAACGAAAAAGTAAAATTAATTATAAAATACAAATTACAAAAAACAAAGCTCTTTCCAAAAATTACTTTTATAGACAACACATTTTCAAAACTAAAAAACAAATAAAACTCATACAATAGACTGAAAGCACTGGGGCACAGAGAGGCTTATAATGTAAAGTCTGCATCTAAGGGAGTTTCAGACAAGATTACGATATAAACTCATGTTAGATGCTTTTTGCCTAAAACACCATTCGATGGTATCGCAGATCATATGAGATTTTTCTTCAGATGGAAGCTATGAACTATAGTGTTTGTAGGTCTTTGTCTGACCAGTAATACTGTGTCTTCAGGCAACAAACTTAAAGCCACCGCTCTTAACAACATGCATGCATCAATAATTGCATACTGTGTAGAAATCAGACACCACACTTGACTTTTATCATTCATACCTTGCACCAGTTACAATTTTTTTTTTCAACTTGGATACCCTGCAAGTTTAAAGGGGGGGGGAAATTAAGAAGCTAAATTGACTTTTCTTGAAATTTCAGTTATTATTTTGACATGGTTTTAATTGTTGTAACATATTTTCTAATTGATCATCTTCTCTGGTTATATCTATCTGGTATATATATATATATATATATATATATATATATATATAACCATTAAATGAACGTTACAACCACCAACAAAAACTGTGAAATTATGAATAAAATTAATAAAAAGAAAAACTGCCCAGTTAAACTGAGGGCATTGAGCTCACAGGCTATTCACGCTAATTATATATTATACTCTTATTTCAAATCCCTCGAAAAATAAAGAAATCCGCAATAGATTAAGGGGGGATCATCCCCCCTTATAACTAACCAATGGATCCCCAAAACTATTCAGGAAAGCGCCTTATTACAATGAACAATTATACAAAATCTGAAGCAAATCGAATAATTCTGCATGAAAAATCCATTTATCTAAATTAAGGAGGGATTAGACCCCCGTATCCCTTTTTATACTTAACCAGTGCACCCCCAAAAACTAATCAGGGAAGTGCCTTACCACAATGAACCTATATACAAAATTTGAAGAAAATCGGATAATCCTGCATGAAAAACCCATTTATCTAATTTGAGGAGGCTTAGGCCCCCCCTTTCCCCTCTTTATACTTAACCAATGGATCCCCAAAACTAATCAGGAAAGCTCCTTACCACGATGAACCTATATACAAAATTTAGAGGAAATTGGAAAATTCTGCATGAAAAACCCACTTATCTAAATTAAGGGGGGTTACCCCCCGTTTCCCCCCTTATACTTAACCAGTGAACCCCCAAACTAACAAGGAAAGCTTCTTATCACAATGAACCTATATACAAAATTTAGAGGAAATCGGAAAATTCTGCATGAAAAACCCATTTGTCTAAATTAAGGAGGGGTGGTAACCCCCCGTTTCCCTCCTTTATACTTAACCAGTGAACCCCCCAAACTACTCAGGGAAGCGCCTTATCACAATGAACCTATATACAAAAATTGAAGAAAATCGGATAATTTTGCATGAAAACCCCATTTATCTAATTTCAGGGGGGGGGGGGAAGTTAGCCCCCCGTTTCCGCCTTTATACTTAACCAATGGACCCCCAAAACTAATCAGGGAAGCGCCTTATCACAATGAACCTAAAAACAAAATTTGAAGCCAAACGGTTAATTTTATCCAGAGTTATCGCGTTACGTACATACATACATACATACATACGTACATACATACAGAAAGGGCGGGCACATTAGCTCTCAGGCTTTGATAGCTTGAGAGCTAAAAAACTAATTGATAACAAAACAGATCCCCCAACAAACTGAACATAGATATCAAAACATAGTATTAATACTTTATGTACTGAATTATGAATTCATGAAAATTTTATCTTCTAAAGCATTTTTCGTGAATTGTTGAAACTACATTTAGTGGGGTGAGATAGCTGAAAATTATACCAAAACATTTCACATCTGGCAACCAATGTGACACTTTGGATTCAGATAGTACATGGATAGACGAGTATAAAAAGCCCGGGACACAAATTTGTTTGGCCCTCTAGCGGCGTTGATGACGTAATCAATATGGCCGCCAAAGTTTTGTGATGCGCTTCTATATTTCTCTAAATAACTCGGTATAATATTTTTATATTAACCTATATTGTTAGTGATTATTAATCCGGAGAAAACGCGCTTTCCAACGGTATATTTGACATCATTGTTTAGGTTCACATTACCACAATTATTTATAACTTTATTAAAATTTTTGATTTTGATTTTTTCGAAACATTTTGCTAAATAACTTGAAATCCGTTGCATGCAGCTGAAAACGTGTAGTATACTTTTTGTTTGTCAGAAAATTACCTTTTGAACGGCATATATGACTTCTTTTTTATCACAAATATTTGCTGAAATTTTTCCAAAACAACGTAGCGTTGCACAGAGTGTCTTTATGGCAACAATGTAATTTATATGGGTTCCGAAAATTTATACAGTGGCTTTATAACTGTTTAAGTATCAAATGTAATTATTGTAATTTTTGATGTATATGTAAATAAATTCTAGTTTTTTTAGGGCTATGAAACTTTTATTTCCGTTTTAAAATCCGTGACATGAGGAACACTTATGGCAACTGTAAAAAAATTTTCAAACATTTATACGTACAAGAGTGGGAAACAAAAGAATGTACAATGCAATATTATTCCAATTTAATATCCAAATTTAACCACATCCTATAGATTTTCAAATACACTAGTGTCGCCATAATATCTAAATAACATAATATCTTGCTGTCATATGCAATAATATCCAAATGATTTATGTAAATTCACTTGTGATTTCCAATCACTGTCGGAGAACTGCCCTTCACATAGACAAAGTTACGTATATCGTATTCCCATTTTAACACATTTACAAGATGTGCATTGCTTGCGGCAAGTACAGGAGGTACGTTGTTCAGAGTGTTTTGCCGTTTCCAGAACTGTTGTCCACACAGGTCGGTATGATCCTCCTGAAGTTACTATCCATCTCCACTTGGTTGGCGAAGGTATTGTGTAATGTGGAACGAGGCTGTTGTTCCAAATTCTTGCTTGGAGAGTTGCTCGTTTGATGTGTTGTGTCAAATCATCTGCTGTAGAAAATATGTTTTCGATGGCTCGATTCTTTCTTGTAAATAACACTCGTCTGCATTCATTGACGCTCTGAAGATCTGATGCTTGATCATAAAGTAATGTGACAAATCGTGATATGCATCATACATATCAGAGTTGCCTGTACAGATCTGATGCCATGCACAATCAATTGCACTAAATGACATCCAGACCTTCCAAGCTGTCTTCTTGCCAATGCCACAAAATGTGGAAACTGTGTCGCAACTAGTTACAGAGTGAAAATATGTCTCCCACCATTTTCTTAGCTAGCAACTGGAACATTTGGGTCTTGTTTTCGTTGACACAT
This sequence comes from Maratus michaelseni, assembly GCA_963931845.1. Lineage (NCBI taxonomy): Eukaryota > Metazoa > Arthropoda > Arachnida > Araneae > Salticidae > Maratus > Maratus michaelseni. The sequence continues at coordinate 219,596,822 of OZ007593.1, read as the reverse complement.
AGGAATTGCTGAAATTAGTTTGGAATTGCAGTTGAGTCTGAGACTTTAATACTTACGCCACTCTCTCTTGTTTCTCGGGTATATGCCTTCATTCTGTTACTAATATATCTGTCGGATACAATATCTAGTCGTGAACTGTTCTTCAGTTGATTAATGAAATATGGTTTGAAAACATGTTCATAGCAAGGGATGGCAAGGGATGACCGCCCCGGGAACCAAGCTTTCAATGTTCATAGCATCCGAAAAATGTTGTCGCAATACCAGGATTAAGCATGTGACTTACGGCTGCTCCATCAAATACTTTATATGTTACTTTCGGTTGTCTGTGATTAAAGGTATTGTCATATTTTGTTTGAATGCAGTAAAAGATATCCGACTTGGTGGTTGGTTTTCGGAGTACATTTGGTCATGTGAAAGAAGAAATCATCAATGTTGCCATTCCGTGCTTCAGATGCAACATACAACCTGTAGAATAAGTAGGAGTTTTTACGCGAGTAAGCAGTTTTGGTCTTTGTCTTATCTGCTTTTCTTGTTATAGTCTTGAAGACGTGAATATTAGTTCGAGGGATAATGTCATGAATTGGATTTTGAACTTGATCTAGACTTGACGCAACATAATCATCATATTGTTTTAGTCATACAGTAAATTCTTCCGTAACACACTTGACAGCTTCGAAACTTGGAATTATTTTGGAGCTCCTTATTAACACTAAATCGGTTTCTTCAAATGGATTTCCTTGTCCGGTTAAGACGTTAATCATTTCTTTGGCATGGGTCAAGAACCTTTTCTCATGTGCACTGTTATTTTCATGATGCTTTGTGCCCACGTTTTTGTCATCTTTTAAATTTGATTTCTCTTCAAATTCCTCAATTAAAGAACTGATCCTAAGGCCTTCCACCATCCAGTTAAGCATAACAGTTTCACTATCAAGGATTCCAATAGCACCACCTTCACCCTTTATAACTTTGTTATTGTGTTCATGAAGCTAATTGTCAGATATTCAAGAAAACGGTGTAGCAGTTTTGCTGCTCGTAATGTTGCCACGAAGAAATTCAGCATGTATATCTGGATGTTTTTCTGGAAGGTCCTGTAGAGTGCGCACGAATACTGGTAACCAACGATAATAGTGGACTGCGTTCAACTGAAATGTCCACTGACATAACTGAGCCAGAGTATCGACGTACATTGTAAAGTTAGATGTACAGGCTCAACACAAGATGTACTAGAAAGGACCCCAGTTTGGTGACTATGTTCAATACTGAAACTGCGGACATTCAGATGTTTTCAATGAAATCCACAACTCAATCTAATCTTATTTATTTAATCTATTTTATTTATTATTACAATTTTTAAGTTGACCCCCCAAAATTTAAATTTCGAGGGAGCTACGATTATAAAAATTTCTCCTTAAAACCCTAGAATATATTTACATATACATAAAAAATTACAATAATAACATGTGCTATTTAAATAGTTATAAAGCCACTGTATTAATTTTCGTAACGCATATAAATTACATTGTTGCCATAACGACTCTCAGTGCAACGCTACATTGCTTTGGCAAATTTTCAGCAACTGTTTGTTATAAAATAGAAGTCATATATACCGTTCAAAAGTAATTTTCTGATAAACAAAAAGTATCCGACATGTTTTGAGCTACGTGCAACAGATTCCAAGTTATTTAGCAAAATGTTTCGAAAAAATCAAAATCAAAGATTTTAATAAAATTATAAATAATTGTGGTATTATGAACCTAAACAATGATGTCAAATATACCGTTGGAAAGAACGTTTTCTCCGGATTAATAATCACTAACAATATAGGTTAATATCAAAATATTATACCGAGTTATATGGAGAAATATAGAAGCGCATCACAAAACTTTGGCGGCCATATTGATTACGTCATCAACGCCGCTAGAGGGCCAGGAAAATTTGTGTCCCGGGCTTTTTCGACTCATCTATCCATATACTATCTGAATCCAAAGTGGCACATTGGTTGCCAGATGTGAAGTTTTTTTTAGCTATCTCACCCCACTAATTAGAAGATTTCCATAATCATTTAATAAGTTTTAGAAGGATTTTAGAATGATTGAAGGATTTAGGAGGATTAATTAAATTTTAATTTATAGTGGTTTTGTGCAATATTTAAAACCCCATTCAAATACTTCATTTTAAATATTTTTCTCAGTATTTTGTAGAATTAGGAAACGTACAAATATAATGTTCTTACAATAGAAATATAGAAATATTTCCGAATTGAACCCCCCCCCCCCAACGCCGAGAAAGCTGAAAAGATATTTTTGTTTTGTGTATCCAAAAACGCTTTTAGAACAAGATAAATTAATGCATCTATAACTCATTCTAAACTGTGTTACTACTAATCGATGCATTAAATGCATTTTATAACAAGTTATTTTACTGGTACTTATAAGTACCGTCAGTAGATAAAGGGTTAAAAAAAAGCAGAAATCGAATAACAGAAATTGAATAATGGAAATTGAATAATTAAATTTCTGGAATTTAGACAGAATCTTCAGGTCCCAAATGCCCAAATTTCCACAAATAGAATGTGTGGTTTCATCTTCATGTTAGCCATAAAATAGCTAAAGAATATGAATTTGGAACAACCACACCCAGAATATAGAGAAATACAGAATGAAACAACAATTAAGTTCAAAATAAAACATGATTAAAAAGGATTGAGGAGAAAAAATAATAAAAAAACTTGAAATTACCCCATTTAAAAGCAAAATCCAAACTTGAGTAAGCATATATTACAAGAATTGGAGTTTTAAGCAAATGTTGCCAAAAATAGAAAAATAAAATAAAAATTGATGGACCATGGATCAAGGAACAACATGTAATGGATAGCCAAGCACATACGCCATTATTTACAACCAGCACTCTCTATAGAAAATTTAAAATTGAACTCCACCATAAATTCAAAAGAATATATCAATGAGTTGCTGACATCTATTGGTAAATATATGCAATTATATAATAATTCATTACATTATTGGATGATGTTTTAAAACAAATACTGTCTTAAGATAGATAATTGAACAAAATTATGTTAATAAATCTATTGTATTAGAATAATGAATAAAAGATGTATTAAAAAAAATAAATAAAATAAAAAATAAGTGATACTTATGATTATTGATTAATGTATATATATATATACAGTGGTGGCCAAAAGTGTGGACATTTCTTGAAAGTTTCATGTTTTTCAACTTTGTGTGCTTGTAGAATATATTAATTTATCAAATTGAAGATAGTTTAATGTAGAATTTAATAATAAAAACAGTATTACGATATCTGTATTACAAAAAAAGTTATGCGACTAATAGTAAGATCTATCTTAGATTTGCATTTTTTTAAACTGATACTTACAAAACCAATACTTAGTAGGATAACCCTTATTTTTTAAGAAAGCTTCAGAGCGTCTTTTCATAGAGTGAACGTGTGTTTGGAGTTCATTTTTCGTAATCACATGGTGCCAAGAATAAATTATAGCTTCAATAAGTTGTCTTTATTGGATGGACGTTTTTTTCGTACAAGAATTTTCAAACGCCGCCACAAATTTTCAATTGGATTGAGATCAGGGCTGTTTCCTGGCCATGGTAATATATCTATGCCTTTATTTTGAAACCATGCTTTGCATACTTTTGCTGTGTGGCATGGAGCTGAATCCTGCTGAAAAATAAATGTAGCGTTGTTGGGGAAGATATCCCTGATGGAAGGTATCAATTTTGGTTCCAGGACAGTTTCGATGTATTTTTTGGCATTCAGGATGCCATCAATCACTTGAATTCGGCCCACACCATCTGCAGACATACATGCCCAAATCATGACATTTGTTGGGTTTTTTGTAGTTGCTTCAATGCAATCAGGATGAAGTGCTTCTCCTACTCTACGTCTCACGTATTTTCTACCATCACTACCAAAGAGCGATATTTTACTCTCATCTCTCCAGATTACTTGCTTCCATTGATTTTTCTGACCATTTAATGTGTTCTTTTGCCCACTTAACTCGTTTCTCGCGTTGTTTTTGATTTAAATAGGGTTTTTTCCTTGGAATTCTAGCTAGTAGTCTAAATCCTGATAACCTTCTTCTTATTGTTTTTGAACTTACTGCAATACCCGCTGCATTCATTTCACATCTAATGGCATGTGATGGAATTTTTCTATCTTGAAGGCATAGCCGTTTAATTTATCTAACGGCAGTATTTCGGCCTGATTTGGCCTTATTTTCCACTGATTTCGTTTTTTCATAACATAAACAGAACTTTCGTACACCAGAATAAGTCACTGAACCACCAACTTGTCTTGCAATTTCAGCATAAGAGAGGCCATTTTCTCTCAATATGAGAATTCGGCTTCTTTTTGTAGATGTCCAATTAGTTCAGCCTGTTGATGACATTGTTTAAAATTAGTTTAATTTTAAAAAAAGGACTTTAAATATTCAAAAACAGAAATACTCTATTTAATTGTACTATTATGCATCATTCCGCAAAATATTTCCACAACAATAACTCTTTTACCATCCAAATAACCTAAACGATAGCTACAGACATTTGATTGGTCCTCAGAACAGTGTTTGTGATTGGCTAGTACGCTTTTATTACCAAACACGTCCTTATTCAAAAGGATTTGTGTTTCTTTGCTAAAATGCGCATAACTTTTTTTGTTATACAGATATTGTAATACTATTTTTATTATTAAAATTTACATTAAATTACCTTTAATTTCATATATAAACGTTTGTATTTAAGTGAAAATTAATATATTCTACAAGCACACAAAGTTGAAAAACATGATACTTTCAAAAAGTGTCCAAACTTTTGGCCACCACTGTATATATATATATATATATATATATATATATATATATATATATATATATATATATATATATACATATATATATATACACTGCTCAAAACAATTAAAGGATATTTGAAGTTTTATATAAAATAAAGATATAAACGAAATTTTTTTTTGCCGAAAATAGAAGAAGAGAATCACAAATGCAAATTTTTCTGGTTTTCAAACTGTGGAGTATGCAAATTTTGAGTTCGACGTCAAAAACGTCGCTTCAGCGGCAGCGAATGAAATTTGACTTTCAACTGGATAAAAGATAATGAAGACAAGGATGATCGGCATTCAGTGATTGCTTTGTTTCGATGAGTACGATGTCTCAGCGAATTCATTTGACAGATTCAGAAGCTTGGAGAATTGTTAGTAGGTTAGAAGGGGGCCAAACTCAAGCCGAAGTAGCGCAAGCCATTGGAGTGTCACAAAGTGTCATTTCCAGGATCTGGAACCGTTTTTTGGAGAGTGGATGTGCAGGCCGATGACCAGGGCAAGGTCGTAGACGGGCAACAACGCCCAATGAAGATTGGTATTTAGCGTTAACAGCTCGGAGACATCGAAACATGAACGCTACTCTTCTCCAACAACACCTTTGCTCGGCTACAGGCACCACGATTTCAACTCAGACTGTCCGAAACCGGCTCCATGCTGTAGGTCTGTATGCTCGCCGACCGATGGTATGTGTTAGATTAACATCAAGGAATCGTCGCGACCTCAGGGAGTGGGCAACCGAGCATGTCAACTGGAGGAGAAATGAATGGAGCAATATTCTGTTTTCTGACGAGTCCCGTTTTTCTGTGCATCCGGATAATAGGCGTATTTTCATCTGGAGGGACCGTGGCAGTAGGAATAATCCTGCGTTCGTGTACGAAAGTGTCAGATTTGGCGGTGGAGGAGTGTTGGTGTATGGTGGCATCTCCATTGACGGGCGCACTGACCTCTACATCATTCGAGATGGAGCTCTGACTGGTCGCCGATATAGGGATGAGATCCTCAGACCTATTGTAGTCCTTACGCTGCAGCAAACGGAGATAACTTTATTTTAATGGATGATAACTGCAGGCCACATCGTGCAAACCTGGTGGAGGATTTCTTTTTCGAGGAAGGAATTGTTCGAATGGAATGGCCAGCGTGTTCTCCAGACATGAATCCAATCGAGCACGTTTGGGACGCTCTAGGAAGACGAGTTTCTGGCCGCCAACAACCCCCACAAACTCTCCAAGAACTGGAAAGAGCTCTTCTGGATGAGTGGGGCAGAATACCCCAACTCGGCATTAATAGCCTCATTGAGTCCATGCCTCAAAGGTGTTCAACGTTGCTGGCCGCCCGTGGAAACCATACCCCCTACTGAAAATGATTTTCTTTGAAGAAAACACCTTTTCTTATTCTTTTTTTTCTCATATGCACAAATTGTGTTTTTTTTTCTTTTGTACACAAATGCGCAATAAAATGCATTTTTTTCTGCCAAACATGTATAATTTATTCTCATATAACCTACTATGTCTGTCGACCATGTATCAATCAGCTAAAAAATTTCCCAGATACAAAATCCACCTAAAACTGCAATATCCTTTAATTGTTTTGAGCAGTGTAGTATACTAAATTCAAAACAAACCACGAATACAACTACAGAAAGTAACTTAACACAACATTATAATCTAATAACAAAAGAGAAACCAAACGCTAAAAACCAAAATATAAACAAAAAATAAGGAAAATTGAAACCAGTAAAACCACCGGAGACATGCACAGTTGGGTTGAACTAGTTTTATGTGCAGCACTCTCCCCCGTACCTGTCAAAACCAAATGAACTATGAGACCTCCACATCGCAACAGTCCTCTGTACGACGCCATTTCTCTTCATCTCAACTATGCCTCTCGATCTTAGTGCCTTTCGTAAAGATCGAGAACTTCATCTCACTACGATAAATCTTGTTCTTTATAAAGTTATACATTTTTATAAATTTATAATTATTCAAAAATTTGGCGGGATAACCCTGGGATATCGCAAGGTTGTATAATCCGTAAATTTAACCAATCATTTCTTGAATATTTGAACTTAAATTTTCAATCCGGTTTAAACCGTTTGCATATATATTTTTAAAATGTATATATGAACGTTAGAGCCGAAATTCAACATTTTTATCGTTTCAAAATCAAAACTTCTTTTTATCATATACTCTTGTGATTAACTTCCCATTTTTAATTTCTATATTTATAGTCAGATAATTAACATTAATTTGACTCTCTGATGCTGGTTTTAGTGTTAAAACATCCGGATAACAACTAAAATCACAATCCCATTTTGTACCAATATATTTTACCGCCAAAATATCGTCTATATATCTAAACATTTTCACATATTTATTTACTACAATACTTTCTTCATACATGTACAAAAATATATCGACCAAGATAGAACTGCAGCATCCCCCATTTCGGTATACCTGGTATTTGTTTACAGACATACTTTCCATTATAAAGATAGCTTTATCTTACTACAAAATTAAATAGATTCATAAAATATTCGCTACTCATATCGTGTAAATTGAATCTTGTAAAAAATCTTTATTTTTAACTTTTCCAAATCAATGTTATTGAAGAGATCCTTGAAATCATGAGCATAATAGCATGTTATATTTTTTATTTTCCGCAGTCCCTTAGCTAATTCGTAGCTGTTTTTAATTATACATGTTGGATTTGCCTCTAAAACCCTGTCAAACATCCTATTTAACGCTTGTAATAACTTTTTATTTTCACCCTCTAAATATGAACTAGAACCGCAAGTTACAGTTCTAAATGCTACCGGATCCTTGTAAAAACAATATATATATATATATATATATATATATATGTTAGGATATTGGATACTTTATTATGTTACTATCAATTGAGAAAGTATAGATCGCTCTGTCATTTATCCTTTTAGCACTATTCATTTGTCTTCTTCGGAATCTTAATGAAATTGTTCAAACTTAAATGACAGATGTTGACGTAACGAGATAACTTTTAAAACGTTCCAAATTTTCTCATGTGTGTTTTTCTGTAATTTTTCTTTTACTCTAGGAGCTCTGACTTGTACAAATTAAGTACTGATATATTTTTTAAATATATTTTATGACTTTTACACGTCATGTGTATGCAATGTATCAGTAAATTATTGCTCTAGTGCCCAATATACACTTTAGTTTGCTGATGCTATTGAAACGTAATAAAAAAATCAAAAAAAACAAAATAAAATTTTCTTATATTTGTTTACATAGATGCAAAACCACTAGAAACAATTTAAAAATGAAAATATATGTGGTATGTTTAACGTTGGAATTGAAAGGCTAAAGACGAAAATAAACTAAAAAATCAATTACCTTTAACAAAATTAAATGTAAAGTACTTTGAAATATTTTAAGAGATTAAAATGAATTAAACGACAAGTCACATGTACACTTTTTAAAACGATATACACTTATAAGCTTTCCTGCATCTTGTTTGGGAATTATGTTACATTTATGTTACATTTAATTAAAAATAGCAATACCTATATTGTGTCCCAATATTAATGAATTTTACAGCGTAGCGTTGTTAATGTACTGATAGTAAACAGTTAAAATGTTTACAAGCTAATTAGCAATATTTAACTTGCAATTTTTATGCGAGAAGTCCTTCAAACTTTAAGGGAAATGTAGTTTAATACATTTTCAAAGTAATAAGTCGCAGTGCTTTTTAAAAATAATTATAATTTCTAATCTTTGATGTTTCCTAGTTTTAATTAAGTAAGAATTTAATATCACCATCTTAAAGCTTGATGTAGAAGCTACAAAATCTTTAAATTACGGAAATTTTAAATACCTTAACTAACCTTGTTTGATATTTTCTGTTCACCCCTCTTTAAAAAAAAAATGTTTACGTAAAAAATATAAATCAACAACTATTTTAAAGCAAAAAATAAATTTACAGTACAATTACAGATTTCGTTTTAGTTTTAATAACTGGTACATTTTCTACTAAATTAACTTTATTTGATCTTTTTTTTCCCCTTAAAGATAAAGCTAATATATTTGATTCGATTTTGATTTGGTAATATAGTAATTATTTTTCAAAAGAAGTCAAAAATACATTTCAGTTTCACTATACATCTAAAAGGCAATAGTTTTACTTTTAAAAAATGTACCGATTGCAATAATATAAATCTTTATTGCAATATTTGGCATTTTGCTCACAAAAAACTATCCAGATTAATGTGTGCAATTAAATTCTGCAATCAAAATTATACGTAAAATAAATATAAAAATAAAGTTAATTCTTAAAAGAATAATCTGATAATCAGAATTTCGTTTTATACATATAAATTCTATTACTTTTACTCCTTAATTTAAAAGTCGTACAGCTCCGTTTATATCAAATTAAAATAAGATAGAATTTGAAAAGTAAATAGTTCGAAGACAGAAGGTTTTGTACTTTTTCTTAGTGCATTGTTTTTTCTTCGCTGTAGGGAAAACTGTAATTGCATTAAACGTCTTTGGCACTTAATTAATTTATTTTAATTATTTTTGTTTAAAACATTGTAGCTTTATTTAACTTTATTTCTGGAATACCACTATTAAAACCAGTAATTAAAATTTTACTGTTTTGTTTTTCTTATTTAATGTCTGGGGTATGTAGCAATTAAGTTTGACTAGTTATGTTTGGTGGTAACGAAAATGGCAACATATATCTTTGTTTAGTTATAAACGTTATTACTTTCACTTTATGTATATAAATATTTTCATACAGTATGGTGTAAGATTAGGAAAATCTAAAATAGAATTTTTTTTATTTACTTAATTTAATAGAGAAAATTTTCTTAATAAAATAAAGACCAACTATATTTTATCATAAAATTCTATATTAATAGTTGGTTTAAAGAAGTTTTATTAAAAAACATAACTTTGTTGTAATTGCTTTGATTAATAAGAAAACAGACCAGCGCGAAAGAAACATTGAAAAATTCTGTAATATACTACATTTTAACACATGGATGTTATGAGACCTGTTAAATTATACAGGTATATATATATGCTGTCCAGTAAATTCCATTCTCATCCCCTTACATATTTAATGGCCAGAGTTATAGAAAAAAGTGTAAAGAAAATGTATTGTATAGTGACTATGTATTATTTAATAAAGTCAGGAATTAGAGTAACAATGGATAAATAAAAAGAAATGTACGTGATTAGGGAAAATATTCAATTACAGAGTTTTAGTGACTTATAGAGTAAGTGCAAATATGTAGCTTGCGCGAGTGAATGCTACGAAATATACGCATACGGGGGCTTTTCAGAAAAGTTCCAGACCTTTATTTTTATACATTTCTTTATGGAACTTCAGGTTATACAAACTTATTACATTCGAAATTTTGTCTGCCTTGATTGAAATATCTTACCCAAAAACGTTTCTAATTTGTACAGCAGTCATAGTATTTTTGGCCTCGAACTAAGTACGTTTTCCGAATTTTTATATTATATCATTGATTGTGTCGATCTTTCTCTCTTCAAAATAAAATTCAGTTTAGAGAAGAGGTAGAAGTCTGTGAAAGCAAGGTCGGTATATTGGAGTGACTGAGGAGGCACAGTGGTCCAGTGCCGACTCGTCAGGGGCTTCACAATGACTTTACTACCAGAATTTACGTAAAATAAATTTCATCTTTTCTAATCGTGCAATGTTCTACGATTAAAAAAAGAGAAATTTAGTTTATTAAAATACTGGTAGTAAAGTGACTAGTCGCTACTGCGGTGGTTTTTTGTTTTAGCTTAAAAAGTACGTGTTTTAAGAAATTAGTGTGTTGTTGTGATGGAAGAAGAAAGAATAATTTGTTTGTAAATCGTGACATTTTCTCGAAATGCTTTTTTCTCATTCTGCTCCAAACTCTGGCATATTTCGAATGATTCACTATCGTGGTGGGTAATACTTTCGATGTCAAAAAGGCAGCCAACTTCACTTTGACTAGTAATATGACTTGTCTCGTTTGTTTGGCGCTGGTGAAATTTTACCAATCGATTGCGACAGTTGGACTTTCGTTTAAATGCTAATGTCCGAATTTATTAATACACTTCTCATAACTAGTAATTATTCTTTATATGTATTTTCGTCCATGTTTGCGCGATCTAAAAGTTCCTGCGAAATACACTACTGCCTTTCTGATCTTTGGTCAGCAAACGCAGCATTCCTTCTGCAGCAATGCTATGCATTCCCAATTTCTTAGTTGAAATGTGATGATCTAATTCAATAGAAACATTTTAATCCTTGGTGATTTCTCATACCGTCAATCGAAGCTTTGAACATGCGATTTAACTAATTTGAGGCACGTGAGATTCCTCCCTTGAAGTCGATTGCTGCCTTGAATGAAAATTATCATCGACTGATTATCAGTTCCCTTATAAATACTGTAACCATTCATAACACTGCTTTCAACTTAAGCAGTGATCACCATAAGCATATATAAACATTTCGTAGACATCTACAAATGTATTTCCATGTTTAATGTTAACTTTTATGTTATTGCGGTGTTCATGAAATTAATCCATTTTCAAAATTGCCGAATGAACACGAATCGTAAAAATAAATTTCATAAAACTAGTACTTTATCTTTTAACGTTCCCTACTTTTATAAATCCTCGTGTTTGAATGCGTTTTTTTTTTTAACATTAGGATGTAAATAAAACCTAAAAAAAAGTACAACGATTTCTTTTAGTGTATGAGAACATAACACGTTTTCTTTTAAAATGTAATCATCGTTTTAAGTGGACAATTTATAGTGCATATTATATAAATTATCACATATTAATTTTATTCTCTTTGCATTTATTCAAAATTCTATTAGATTGCAATTATTCTCCTCGCTTTTATTCATATTCTCATTTTTACCCCTCTAAATAACAAATCTACTCCTGTACTTTATGCGTACTTTCAATTTTTATATCACCCCCTCTCAAACGCGCAGGAAATCAATTTCTTGTATTGCACCATTCAAATAATCAAACTATAAAGTGAAATATTTACGACCACAATATAGTTAATTTACGTCTTTTTAAACGCTTAAGGTAATTATGAAAGAAGAAAATCAAAATTTTCGTAATATCATATTTGAAAATACTCCCGTATTGCACCGGCCAAATGATTTATTAATTTAATTTCCCCAATCAATAAATTTCGTAAAGCATTTTGTACTGCTTTGTAATAGTAGACATTCTTCTTGTATTCATGTTTTTCAACACTCCATGTTTATCCAAATTATAGATTAGATATAAAGCATATCATCTGTCATTAATCCTTTCAAAATAGTTTCCTAGGCGAATATTTTATAATGATTGTTTTCTGCCAATAAACCACAAATAACTATCTGTTTAATGATCTTTGATTTTCCGTTTTCTCGTAAATTTGTCATCTAATATAATATGGCAATCCTGAACTGGTTCGAGATATTATAATAGCGGGATTAATAATAGTTAGCTTAGCTCAGTAGGAAGAGCGTTGGTACGGCAAACCAAAGTACCCAGGTTCGAGTCCTGGTCCCGGCATATTTTCGCACTGTTGGAAAAAAAATCTCAACTATGATACTCCAACCATTAGATATAATTTAGTTAGTTGAATATACTTTCCTCTATTCATTGTTGATTTTGTATGAAGTGAATTTTTCTTCCAAAATATAAAGTTTAAATCATGTATTGTTTTTCTTTTCTGTGCTTTATAGTTATGTCATTGTGATTTTTTTTAGTATGATTGACCATGAAACTTCTGTTTATTACATTGGTATTAATAATTAATGAGAGTCTTCAAAATATTTCTTTCCGTATTTTTTTTCTTTTATTCAGAGTATAAACATATTTCGACTGCAATAGATATTAGTTGAATTTTATATTGGTAATATATTCAGTCAGTAGATTAAACTTGTGCATTTTAAATCTTATTTAAGTGTCAAGAACAGTTACAGAAATACCATATAGTTACTTTTGATTTTCAATAAACCCTTTCCGGCACAGTGGTCCCACTCTGGGCCCACCTAATTTTAATTCCAAACTTTCAAACGGCACCAAGAATATTTTAATAAAATTTTCTTTCTAAAATGAAAACTTAGAATTAGAAATTCTTATTTTCTAAAAAAGTCGTTTGTAAATTCCGGTGTCAGTGAGTAATTTCTCATTTTACGAACAAAATTTGTCTGTGCCGGAAAGGGTTAAAGGAAATTTATGACTTCTATATACAGACATTTCATATTGACTCTCAATTGTCTAATTTAAATTCTTTTAACAAAATTTCTAAACAATTGACCATAAATGGCAAATACTAAGCTAACATTTAAAGTAATGAGCTTTGCATGTGATCATTCCCTTACTGATTTCTTCTTTATACAAATCAGATTATAAATACTTTTCAACTATGTTGGAAAGAGTTTAAAAAAAGTATATTTTACTAATTTTTACTGTAACAAAACATTAATAAATTCACCAGAAATTATTGTAACATTTTCTACATAATTTTACCAATTCTATATCAATTATCATTTGAACAAAGGTTGAAAATCGAAATATAATTTTGAAAAAAACATTTTAAATCATTACCAATACAGTGTGAATATCTTAGTGAAACTTCAATGAAATGTTTTACTATTCATTTACGTACTATGAACCAATGTAACTCTATTGTAAGTTCACATTCGGTCATTTACATACTTTGTGATGCAACATATAGATAAAGCAATGTATTTTTAAACTGCTTATTAAAGAAACATCCTTCCAAATACAAAATGTATACAAATCAAGTATTGATTTTACATATGGCAGTTGTTTTACAAGGCACTTTACACATATACAATACGAAATTTACTTTTAAACGGCTTCTTTTCTTATAACTTATATTTTAAAATTGTTTTTTATACGTCTAATAAAGATAATTAAAAAAATACATTTTTCACAACCAAAACTTACCATGTCATGTTATTCATATTCATAGTCTTCCGGTACTAAAAACTCATCTTTCTGATATATAACGCCTTTTTTTGTCTTTTTTGTTAGTTTCTGTTTCTGCATAATATAATGGACAAAAAATTCAAATTTAAAAATAATTTTAAAAAATCACTTTTGAAGGAATGTGTATTCCAAAAGTGGGTAATATTATAATTTGAAGCTTAGCTTTAATTAGCATCCACTTTCATACGGTTAAAATCTATGCGAAATTTAAGCAATGATGTTATAATTTATTCTTTACATGAGTTAATGTGATTTGGCACAGTTGTGTTTGTATTATTTTTTTTATCATCGCAAATTTTCGGCAAACTAATCGTGTCTTTCTGTAAATGTATCATACTTATAGTTCATATAGTACCAATAAATGGTACTATAGCTCATATATATATATATATATAAATCATTAAAGTGATTTTTTAAGATGTTTCAAAGTGAACTTCACAAAATTATGTGGTTTTAAATAAATTTTAATAGAATTTTTGAATAATTCTCGCATTATGAAGCAAACAATCAACATATATTTATTCTCCTTGTTATTCCGATAACTCACTTATTCTGAAATATAATTAATTGCTTATTTTCAAACTCATTCCGAGGTTTCACATATAAAAATTGTATACCTTTTATATTAAGCACTATACAGCTAACGGTATTGATAAATGCCAAAAACGAAATTCAGAAAAAATCAGTTCCAAAGTTTCTTAATTATTATGAAAAGAGTTTATACTAGGCACTGCTTTAAGAAATATATATATATATATATATATATATATATATATATTATAATATATATATATATATATAATTTTTGATTTAACGTCTTTCAAATATGACGAAAAGTTTGGATATTCATAGGTGCCAACCTCTCATTAATATTCCATAATATGCGGGTTAATTTGACCCAGGTTTAACACAATTCGCACCAGAATTTTTTTTAAGAAATGAAATTAAATAAATTCCACGGCTAAACCTGAAATTGAATAAATAAAGATTCATCCAATAATTTTTCTGGTTTCAAGAGTTGTTAAACTGGGTCAAATTAACCCGCATATTACGGAATATTAATGAGAGGTTGGCACCTATGGATATTTTATTAAAATAAAAAAGTAAAATAATTTTTAGTTACAATTAAGAAGAAAGAATTTTAATACGGTTTTTCCGTAGCAACTCTAAAAATTCACTTTATTAAAACTTTCAAAGTATTTAAAAATAAACGTATACTGAAATAAATTTTTAAAACAAAATGACAATTAACATTTGGCATAAAAATATGTATGAAAATTATTTTATGATGAAAAATGTAATCTAAAAAAAAATTAACAATTGCATGTAATGAAATCAAAAGAGACTTTCATCATATGAAAATTTAATTTTGTTTCTTTTACGTAATAGAAAATTAACACATATGAAAATTTTGCAAAAACTATATTAATTTTTAAATAAAATGATGTAATTATGAAAAGTCTAGATTTTAATTAACATATCTCGAAATTTTACATCCCAGTTCAATTAAATTAACAAATTTCAAAGCTGAAATATAATTAATTTCAAACGATATTACATTTAATTCCGATGCAAGGCTTCTCCTTAAAAAGTTGTTTAATAATTTTTGTACATTTTCTATCATATAAATAATGTGTTGATTACGTTAATTAAAATGTTACCGTCTGACTAATAAAGTCTCGAAATATTTTTAAATTATCACATATCTGAGTTAATACAAAAGTCTGAATAAATATTAGTTAACTAATTATCGGGAAATTTTCGACTGGGAATAAAGCTGAGTTACTGAACATATTAGAAAAAGTCATTTAATATTTCTGAAATATTACGATACGATTCCGATTTTAATACATAAAAAAACTAGTATATTAGTATATTAACTTTAGCTTAGTATATTACTATATTTACTGGAATTATATTATAAAAGTCAACAGAAATATACATGCATAACTGTGCATTAATAGCAACAATTGGAAAAATATAATAACTGTTGAGAAAAAATATCATAACATGCTATGTAGATAATTTTGCTTCCGCAAAAAATGTATATGCTTTGTGATTTTATCGAATGGTTACGGAAGTACCATATTAAAACACTCTCTTTGTAATTGTAACTGAAAATTATGTCACTTTTTTATTTTAATAAAATATCCAATCTTTTCTTCATATTTTAAAAACGTTATATAAAAAATTAACAATAAAAAAAAAAGCAGTGCCAAGTATAAACTCTTTCCATAATAATTAAGAAACTTTGACACTGAATTTTGCTGAATTTAGTTTCTGGAATTTATCTACACCGTTAGTTGTATAGAGCTTAATATAAAAGTTATAAAATTTTATAAGTAAAACCGCGGAATAAGCGAGAAAATAAGCAAGTAAATGTATTTCAGAATAAGTGAGTTACAGGAATAACAACGGGAGTAAATATATAGGGATATTTTGCTTCATAATGTCAGAATTATTCAACGCTTCTATTAAAATTTATTTGAAACCACATAATTTTGAGAAGTTAACTTTGAAACATCTTTAAAAAATCACTTTTAATTATAATGTTTTTTATAAGAGCTATAGTACCATTTATTTGTACTATATGAACTATAAGTATGATACATTTAGAGAATGTCGCAATTAGTTTGCCGAAAAATTGTGATGATAAAAAATAAAGTAATACAAACACAACTGTGCCATACCACATAAACTCATAACATGCATGGTTGCAGTAATTATGTATTTAAGGATATTGATTAAATAAATCTCTCTATAGTGAAAAAAAGTAACTGGCACTGCTGCTGCCGTAATTGAATTTAATGTGATCTTTTCATTTTCTCGGCTTATTATGCAAAAACTATTGCAAATAAAACATGCAAACTAATACGACTAGAGAGAAATGTATTAGAAATACCTTGAAGCAGACAGTTTTAATTTGAATAATTATTTTAAGTGCTATTTAATTCTGAAATCCATCACACGATGTTTCATTTAAATAAGTTTTATAGGATCAAAAACTATGCATAACAATTTAGTCATCTTTTACAGGTGTATACTTAGCTAGGTACCAGTGCAGTATTCAATCATTATTTAAACTTGTCTTGTTATTTAAGATTCCTTTCCTATTTTATTCGAAATTTTATTATCTGAATGGAGATTAATTCATTGTTAGAAATTACTATTTTATCTGAGTATACCAGATTTTAAAAACACGAAATTATAATATATCCAAACACTTTTCAATTCAAAAATACATTTAGACATAAAAATAAAGAAAACATAAAAATAATTAAATTAGAACGTGCGATAATCATTTAATTGTGAAAAGTGCTTCATGTGCAAAACTATATATTTTAAAACGTCATTGTTAAAACGATTTTCTTATAGCATTTAAAAGAAAAAAAAATTCCTCTAGATGTTATAAAATTCCGGGAGACATAAAAATGTTTTATTTAACCATTTTATACAAGTTGACTTTCAAACATGCTATTACCTAATCAATCACGAAAGCAGGCGTTATCTGTTTCAGTAACAGTGGGTGCCAATAAATAACTCAGTCAAAAGGAGATGAATTGCAAGCCGATTACAGAAGATCACCACTGGTCGTGATACTGTCATTCAATCTGCCGTTAACCGTTTCAAAACAAACAAAATAGCGTGTTTTTATAGTCAGCTGGATCGGAACGTGGCTTGGTAAACGTAAGTCGTAGAGGGCAGAACCTCCTACTATTCTATAAAATTAAACAATAATAATATTTAGAGCATACAGGTTACTTTAACGCCCTTCCTGCACAAGTATAACGAAAATACTGCAAGCGTTCCTAGAAAATACTGTTATTTGAGATCATTACTTACAAATCTTCTGATAGCAACTAGCATCAGGTGAATATTTCAATGTATCAAACCAGTTTGCATCATCTCATTTCGACCACTAATACGGATAAAACATATAAAAAAAGCTATTTGCAAATGGTATTCAAAGATGCACTTTTTCGGAAACAAATGATAGCACAGGATATTACAAAATGGACTGAACGTAGTTAAAATTCAATAACTAAAAGACGATAATAGCTGTGGAAACTCTTCTTGCTTGAGCGTAATGTTTGAAGACAGCAATTTGATTACTACGTTTTTCTGTTTCAGTTCAAAATATCTTGATGGATGGCCCTGCACTTGACTTGTTGTACTGCTAAAAACAACTTTGCCATTAAAAAACGGAACAATATATTAGCAATTTCAACTGCTAAACAAAATCAATGATAAATGTTGAGTAAACTGTAATAATTTTTTGGCATTCGATTGAGCATTTTAACAGTTTGAGAAAGTACAACACGATCTATCGGAGAAATTTGACTCTAAAACTCGTAATCGCAATCAAGAAATTTTCCATTTCACATATTAAATTCCTGCAAGAATAAGTTCAATAGTTGACACCATTTACATCTATCTAATTTTAAAATAGATTAGTCCATTTCAGAGCAACTTGCAGAAATCTATAATGTTATATATCGACAAAGATTTTGGTAATGGGTATTTTTAGAAATTTTTCGTTTGTTTTTTGCATTAATCGATATAAAGCTCTAGTTACAAATACCAATAAATAAAGCGATTTTTTATACATCACACACATACAGGTAGACACCAATTGAGTGTAGAACATCATTTTGAGTCATTAGAGAAAGTCCTCCTTACCATCTATAACATCTTCCCAATCGAAATTCACTTGGTTTGGAATTCGTTTGAACAACGTTTGTTTTAAGAGGCAACAAGATTTCTCCTACGTCTGTCTGAATATTTCACATAACCTGTCGAATCGGAATTCGCTCACAGCCGCGTATTCTGGTGCTTTTTCAGGTAGGTGATAAAGTCAAACATTGACAACACATAGTTCCATTGGCTACAAGATTTCTCATAGGCTAAGCCCCTCTAAAAACGTAATATAGATGGTAGGTATCCCTTCGATCTAGCACAATATTTTTTTATATGGAGCAGTTAACATCCAATGCAGGTGCATCTCGGCAATGGAATTTTTTTTTTATTTTGCTGAGCCATCTATTTCCTTATTGTCAAACTTTCGAATTCATTTCTTTATCATTCTCTACTCGTTATTATGAAGAGTAAATGAGAATGATTTAGTATTCTTATTTCCATTTTTAAAACAATTCTGCATTGCTTCAGGAGGGTTAACTTAGTTTTAATTACCAACTATAAATTTAATTTTCAATTATATTTTTGTATTACATTTAGTAGCAATTATATGTGTATTTAATAATTAAGTAAGTATGTACGTTTATACAACATTATTTTGAAAAAATATATATAAATTAATGTATCTTAATTAAAGATTTTGTTTATAAAATTAGAGTATATCAATATTCATTTTCTATTTTACTACAGACTTTTATAACTGATGACCATTTACTAATTGTATCATATGTTCTTGGAACATGATGGGGTCAATCTTTTTACAAAACGTAATATCGACGTGCGGAAAGAAATTTAGAGAAAAGAATATTATGTGTCTTCGTTTATTAACTATATTTGAATTAGCAAATTTCATATCGATTGAGTTCCGACCAAATAACCTACTAAAGGTTCAAGTAAAGATTTTTTTCAATATGCTTGAATTTTTGAGGATATCGAATCCCAAATTTGCCACACACATTTGTAAAATAATTACAATATACATGTAATTTAAATACCATATAATTTAAAAGAAAATCATAAGTAAAATAAAGGTAGGAATTTTTTTCTTTACAGAAGTGTAACATGAGATTCTTTACTTATTTCATGTGAGATCCAAATGTCATGCATGCTTTTAAAATATCTTTATTTGTTTATTGTTTAATATTATATTTAAAATTTGCTTAAAAATTTAAGATTTGTAAAATATTAGAGAAAATCTCTTTTCTTTTCTTTTTCTTTCAAATATTTATCCTTAATTCTAAAAACAAGTACAGTATTTCGGAAAAATATCCTAACTCAACAAACATTCCACTTTAATTTAGTAGGCTGTCATTTATCCTTGATAAGTGACAATTGGCTGCATATGTTTCTCTTCAATGTCAGTTTCGAAATATTATTTACTGGAAGGACGGAAGAAGTCCTTCGTTTACGGGGTTTAAATAAATATTTAGAATATGTTATGATACTGGATTATTATTTTGTTATAAGTATAGGGTCAATATTTTTAGTAATTTAAAAACATAATGTGGACATTTTACGTGAAGTACGTTATTTGAAACCCTACATAAATAATAATCCTATTTTCTGCCATATTTATTCTTTACGAATTATTTACTATTATTATTATACGCTCTTCTAAATCAATATTTGGATGAAACCTTAATCAAAATTATCAAACGAGTCAAAATTTTAGCCTGTGTTACATTGATTTTGCATGATGCACTGAAGAAATATGTCAAATGCTTTTCAAATCTTGTACATTTTGCATATAATTATTCATGCATAATTTTTTTTATTGTTTAGTATTCTTCTTCATAAGCATTCAGTCAGGCAACAGCGTACTCGAATGAAGAATTTCTATATATGGAATTATTTTTTAAAAATGTTATCATTAAGAAGATAATAAATAGATTTTTGTGCATATGTTACATAGGTGTTATTTCTTGTCTTATGAATATCCATTGAATGGTCCATTATATGATAGCTTTTAGACAAAGAGATATAAAACGTTTAATTTTTTGAAGAAAAAGGTTTTATTTCTAGACCAGCATTTTATAAATAATTTTCTTAAATTAGGAATACATTAATAAATAATAATAATATATTTATTCACATAATACTATTAAAATAATTTCTAAACAGATAAAACATATAACTTCTAAACATAAAATTTCTAAACAAAAAAAAATCATAGCAATAAAATAATGATATTATTATTTTACATTTATTAAGGAATTTTGTCAACTATAATGGTAAACGATTATTATCAAAGGGTATATATGAAACATAAAAAAAATTACTAAATAGTCATTCAAAATAGTCATATAACGTAATAATTTTCATTCATATAGTAGAAATTATTCCAGAAAACCGAATATTTTGAAGTATTTTAGAATATTTTGAAGTATTTTAGAATTTTTTTTTCTTTAAAACAGCAAATTGAATGTATGCTGCACTTTAAGAATAATATATTTAAATCAAAAAATGTTTTACGTACATTAATAAAACATTTAAGTGCATCATAAAATTTCATGTTTTTTCAATAGTTTAATATTCATGTAAATGACCATTTATCAAAAATATTAGAAAAATATTTTTGTTTATTAAAATCTCGTTTGAAATGTGTTTCTGGTTGATGTCGCATTATCTGATTCATCTTTAGTTTTTGCATGCATACTGACAAAAATATGTTTTACACATTTAAAAGTTTTGCTCAACATTTTTACCAAACATGGTGCTAAAACTGTACAGGATTGTTATAAACTGAATATACAGGTAATATCATATTAAGGATGTTTCCTTTTTGTTGTTAATAACTGTAAAAATGATCTCCTATATTAATTATCCTTAAAATAATCATATACAATTATATAAATATCGACTGATTTTGAATGACGGTTACTGTTAGTAGCAATGCAAATTTCATCGTTCAGATGTCGTATATGATGTATATTGTTCAGATCCACGTATAAAAATTATACTTTCAACTTTCATTTTTCAAATGGTTTACTCCACCCAGCAACTTCAAATATTTTATTGGAGTTGCATTTATCAAATCATACCTGAAAAAATGTACATTCAATGTAAAAAAAAAAAAAAAAAAAAAAAAAAAAAAAAAGTGGTAAGGGATTTTTCTCATATTGAAACTGTAACAGACATTTTCAATACGGACGCAAACTACCATTCTTAAAGTCATTTTGAATAATTGAAAAACAATTTTCAATATTGATAGTTTTTTAAGTATATCTGAAAAATAACTTTGCGGAATGAGCTGAAAATTTTGGATTCGCATATTTAAAACTGCTAAACATCAATTTCTGTTAAAATTTTAATATATTACTGTAGTATTTAATATCGAAATAAACTCTTAGCTGGTTGCACTACAAACTATGTCTGGGTAAAATGCAGCGATTAATTTTATCTGCACGTAGACTTAATCATCAAAAAAACGTTTTCTTATATTTCTGTAAAAAGGCATAAAATGTTGTTGTTGTTATGAAATTTATTGAGTACGTTATGTGAGAATAAATGATTTTTATGAATTATAAGCGTAATAATTTTGGACTGTGTACTTTTAATTCTTTAATTTACTATAATTTCAAAATGGCAACAACTGCCAATATTAATAAGGTTATTACCATATATATATATTTTTTTTTTTTAAGTTTCCGTTCGAATATATAATTCGACATTGTTTACTAGTGTATTGCGAATAAGTTATAATGTTGTGTTTTTCTGTTTTGTGTGCATGATACGGATTTTATCTTGATTTCAAGAATCATCTACTATGTAAGGCCAAAATTTAGATGGTGATAAATCTGAATTTATATTTTCTTTACAAGTTTCTTAATGTTTTAAAACTCTAATGAGAACATTGATTCTGGTAATAGTTACTCAACGTACGTTAAAATATCAGATAATAATATATGTAATAATATCATAATGTCAAAGAAGACAAAAAGAAGTTGTTCTTGTATTGCGTCAAACTTTATAATGTGTTATATGATTCAGCAATTACCAAAATTTTAAAATCATATAAATAGTATGAGATTGTTTATCTTATGCTAAACATTTTAAGCCCGGTTCCAAATAAAATTTATGAACGTATCAAATTTCGAAAATGTTTTTAATACAAAAGAGAAAGGTTCGGGAATTTTAAACAAAATTACAGAAGTTAACGACTCTCTAAATATTTTCCGATGATACATTAGCCGAAAATCATTTCGAACAACATTATAAGGATTGAAAAATCAATGTATGAAGTAAATTAATCAATCAGGTTGTTGAATTAACTTTTGAGAAAGCTATCGAAATGAATGCTGCATTATAGAGCACGAAATTAGATGTTTATAAATTGGAAGATAAAGATTTGTATATTAAACAAGTCATGCATGTTAAGCAAGCAAAACAAAAGAATTTTCAAAACTCACAACCCCCCACATATCACAAACAGAAAGTCAACAATCCTGCAAATTTGGAAATACATAAAAAATAAAATAAATGTTACAGAAGTGGTGATTATGAACATTTAAAATATTGTATATATATTAATGTTTAATGAAAATTATGTTAAATGGAAGTCTTTGAAGTAAAGTTTGTACAAGAAACAATTATAAGAATTAAATGGATGTGCTAAAAAACAGTTGACATATTCTACATGATCTATACATATTATCTCTGAGTTATGATATAGTTAACTCTCTACGCGGTTGTCCGATAAAATTACGTTTGTAGTAAACATAATAATCTGACTGTAAACTAAAGTATTTTGATCAGAAATATGATTTAAAACTAGTTAACAAATTGAAATGTGTTTAGTTTTTAAAAAATAACACGAACACAACTTTTCAGAATGAGCTGTAATTTTCGATTCGCATTAAAGCTAATAAACAGCGGTTAAAATTTTAATATATTTTTGTGGTATTAACTATGAAACAAAAATCATAGAGTAATCAGACTTTAAATGTGCTTTAGAATATATTTCTGGAAACATATTTAAATAAATCTGAGTTTTGCATTAATAGAAAATAAGGCTGGAGCTATTATGGAATTGGATAGATACAGTATAAGCAATTTTTCTCGACCACTTAAACGTTTTCAGAAGGTATTTCAAAATCACAAGTTTTGTAAGCCGGAATTCCAGTTAGTAATTGCAAAAGATGAAAATTTAAAACCATCTGTATATGTGAATGGAAACATTTCTTATGATTACAAAACTACGAATGTTCAAATGTATTTGATAAAAGAATATTATTTTCTTATATGAATAGGTAGAGCCTGGGTTTCGGATTTTTATATGATCACTAACAACTTGAAGTCAGTGTATGTAAATGAAATTTCAAATTCTTCTAAAAGAGAGGGATTATTGGCTGAGTATTTATTATCTACGAATATGGTGGGGAAATATAAGGTTTGAAATCCGAACTTCATTGAGGGAAAACTTGCAACTCCCATGTGGAGTAAAGAATAAAATGTCACTTATGAATTACATACTACAGTAAATTAAGAATTATAAAGGTTAAAGGAGGATGAAGTACATGAGACTGTTACTCAATTTTAAGTGGCCAAGCCCTAAAATTCTAACTGTTAAGTCTAATGGGAAATTTCATCTATGTGATAACTTTAAAGTCACATAAAATACATTACTTAGAGTTGAAAGTATCCATTACCAAATATAGAACATATTTTGAATACGCATATTTTTATTGCATTTTGAAAAGGTATATTTAAAAATCAGACTTGCCTTCATCTACCAGAAGAGGAAATATAATAAGACCTGCTGACAACATAACTTCTCAAGGACTGTTATCAGTTCTCAAGGATTGTAGTGCTTAACGATATATTGGGTCATCCGGAGAGTTATGCGATTTTTCAAAGATAAGCGCAATTTGTTCTAATTATTTTGCTACTGCCGATAAAGAGTAACCTTGAATGAGCCAGACATGTACATTCGATCTTGTCTGCTTGCATTGTATAATTCCTGCTTTGGTTCTGGCATAATTTTTATTTCAGTGCAGTGCTAAGAATAGCGAACCAAAAAGTAAATTTTTGTCATTTGAGTACTTTTATTTCAAGAAAAGTAAAAATGCTATTCCAACTTCTCGTTCAATTTGTGTTGCATTTGTACAAAATGCTGATTCACATGACACAGTTCGAAGGTGGTTTGAGAGGTGTAAACGCATACATTTCAGCCTGGAAGATGTTGCAGCTTCGGACGACCATCATCAGTAATGGAAGACTCCTTAATAGAAGCTATCGCTGCAAATCCACGTTACACAGTTCTGAAGCTATCACACAGACCAAATATTCCAAAATGTACAGCTTATGATCATTTGATGTTGATCATGATATGTTTGATATGATCATGTTGAATTAACTTTTGAGAAAGCTGTCGAAATGAATGCTGCATTATAGAGCACGAAATTAGATGTTTATAAATTGGAAGATAAAGATTTGTATATTAAACGTGCATGTTAAGCATGCAAAACAAAAGAATTTTCAAAAATCACAAACCCCCACATATCACAAACAGAAAGTCAAAAATCCTGCAAATTTGGAAATAAATAATGGTCGCCCAAAGCTGGCATCATATTCGAGGGTGGAATTTCTCCACTTAAACTTCTCAAACAGCCTTCGAACTGAGTCATCTGTTCAGCACTTTGTTTATATATAGCACAAGTGTTACGAGTAGTCTGACTAGTATTATTACCTTTCTTGAAATAAAAGAGCATTAGTGAAGAAAAGGAATTTTTTAGTTCTCCATTTTTACCACTTCACTTAAACAAAAATTGATGATATAAGAATTACTGGGGAGGTACAAGAAATGCGTTTCCGACTAGTGCAAATAAAAAATATATATTCTTTATGATTAATAAAAGAAAATAAAGTGGGTACAAAATTGATAAATATTGTAGTCATAAACCTAAGACAAAGTGGGAGTTGTTTAAAATGTATCATGACCATTTAATGTATCACAAATTAAAGCTTTCTAATGCTTATTTACTTACTGATGTTGCAGATGAATTTACTACTGATGAATGCTTATTTACTTACAATGTTTGTACCAAATCTCCCTACCATTGCACATCGCTCAAAACAGTTCCTAAGAAAGAATATGAAATATAAACGGTCCTCTGCTTTTGAACAGACTCTTACGATAGTTAAAAATAAAATTACATATTATAGGTTGCTTATATATTTCAACCCTAAATTACTCTTAGTATTCGCAAGTGATGTTTCTCTATATGTCATCTCATTAGTTCATTGGCATATGAAAAAAGAGCAACCATCAAGGGGTTGAAATTGATACACCAATTGGTTTTGTTTTAAGACCCTTTAAAAATGGAAAGGAATGATTTATCCAGGTGAATAAAGAAACATTTTCCATATTTTTCGGCATAAATAATATTTTTATATAATTACATGGTACACGATTTACTCAATACACAGGTAGTAACTCTTTGTGTCTATATTTTTTCTCATACTAAAAGTATGTTTCCACTTTCTGCTTCTAGAATGTAATGATATACAGCATATTTAGAAATGTTTCACTATGGTATTCGTTACAACAAAATCACCGAGAAAAGAAACCCCGATGTTCTTTCACGTCTTCCATTAAAAAGTGAAGTCCAATGAATAACATTGCAACATATCCCAAGTGACTGGATTGAATAATAAGATTTTTTTTTAAATAATTGAAAATTTAAACATAACCTTTAACTCGTAAAACTTTTGCTTGAGCCTCAAAATCATATTGCATATTATGCATCATATGCATATTACTTCCACCACTTTTCTGGTCCTAAAATTACAAAGGATTTATTTTTTGACGGTAAATCGGAATAGATTATCTTTTAATATGTTTGCGCATATTGAAGAATGTAATGTAATATTTCCAGAAGTTAATAAAACGCAAATTTTGAATGACTTAGACTTTGGGCATTTTCGAACAGTAAAAACGAAGTCTTTAAATCGCAGATTTTCCTCATGGCCATGTCCAGGTATAAATAAAGATATTGAAAATCTTGCACATAATTGCTTTATTTCTGTAAACTTAAAATATAATCTTCCAAAAGTAGAAACACGGGTATTTAGAATGGTTTAAAATCACAAGAAAGAATCCATGATGATTATTTTGGATCCATTATGGATAAAACACTATCGAAAAAAACATGTGGTTGATGTTCTTAGCAAATGACCAGTTTTTGTTCATTCTAATTCGTCTACTCATTGTACGATAACTTGTCTTTATTGCTTCGTACCATCTAGCTACCAATGTCCACGCCGAGCGATGCGTACAGGTTCTTAAATGTGAATCAAAATCCTTAGCTTCATAATCTAGTACTTTACAAATGAAATAAAAAAAACAGCCTTTTGTATTCATGTCTTTTTTAGTAGTAACAGTCTTTTGTAGTCTTTTGTAGTCCTATGTCTTTATTCCTAATGCGTCATATAAGAAGAAAAATGAAACTCATAGTTCGAAATATTGCGCATTTTGTTAAAATAAAAAAAGAAATTTGAGAACTTATGATTGAACGTTAAATAATTCAAAGTCGACTGAAATTCTCGGATGATGCACTGAAGAAATATGTCAAATGCTTTTCAAATCTTGTACATTTTGCATATAATTATTCATGCATAATTTTTTTTATTGTTTAGTATTCTTCTTCATAAGCATTCAGTCAGGCAACAGCGTACTCGAATGAAGAATTTCTATATATGGAATTATTTTTAAAAAATGTTATCATTAAGAAGATAATAAATAGATTTTTGTGCATATGTTACATAGGTGTTATTTCTTGTCTTATGAATATCCATTGAATGGTCCGTTATATGATAGCTTTTAGACAAAGAGATATAAAACGTTTAATTTTTTGAAGAAAAAGGTTTTATTTCTAGACCAGCATTTTATAAATAATTTTCTTAAATTAGGAATACATTAATAAATAATAATAATATATTTATTCACATAATACTATTAAAATAATTTCTAAACAGATAAAACATATAACTTCTAAACATAAAATTTCTAAACAAAAAAAAAATCATAGCAATAAAATAATGATATTATTATTTTACATTTATTAAGGAATTTTGTCAACTATAATGGTAAACGATTATTATCAAAGGGTATATATGAAACATAAAAAAAATTACTAAATAGTCATTCAAAATAGTCATATAACGTAATAATTTTCATTCATATAGTAGAAATTATTCCAGAAAACCGAATATTTTGAAGTATTTTAGAATATTTTGAAGTATTTTAGAATTTTTTTTCTTTAAAACAGCAAATTGAATGTATGCTGCACTTTAAGAATAATATATTTAAATCAAAAAATGTTTTACGTACATTAATAAAACATTTAAGTGCTTCATAAAATTTCATGTTTTTTCAATAGTTTAATATTCATGTAAATGACCATTTATCAAAAATATTAGAAAAATATTTTTGTTTATTAAAATCTCGTTTGAAATGTGTTTCTGGTTGATGTCGCATTATCTGATTCATCTTTAGTTTTTGCATGCATACTGACAAAAATATGTTTTACACATTTAAAAGTTTTGCTCAACATTTTTACCAAACATGGTGCTAAAACTGTACAGGATTGTTATAAACTGAATATACAGGTAATATCATATTAAGGATGTTTCCTTTTTGTTGTTAATAACTGTAAAAATGATCTCCTGTATTAATTATCCTTAAAATAATCATATAAAATTATATAAATATCGACTGATTTTGAATGACGGTTACTGTTAGTAGCAATGCAAATTTCATCGTTCAGATGTCGTATATGATGTATATTGTTCAGATCCACGTATAAAAATTATACTTTCAACTTTCATTTTTCAAATGGTTTACTCCACCCAGCAACTTCAAATATTTTATTGGAGTTGCATTTATCAAATCATACCTGAAAAAATGTACATTCAATGTAAAAAAAAAAAAAAAAAAAAAAAAAAAAAAAAAAAAAAAAAAAAGTGGTAAGGGATTTTTCTCATATTGAAACTGTAACAGACATTTTCAATACGGACGCAAACTACCATTCTTAAAGTCATTTTGAATAATTGAAAAACAATTTTCAATATTGATAGTTTTTTAAGTATATCTGAAAAATAACTTTGCGGAATGAGCTGAAAATTTTGGATTCGCATATTTAAAACTGCTAAACATCAATTTCTGTTAAAATTTTAATATATTACTGTAGTATTTAATATCGAAATAAACTCTTAGCTGGTTGCACTACAAACTATGTCTGGGTAAAATGCAGCGATTAATTTTATCTGCACGTAGACTTAATCATCAAAAAAACGTTTTCTTATATTTCTGTAAAAAGGCATAAAATGTTGTTGTTGTTATGAAATTTATTGAGTACGTTATGTGAGAATAAATGATTTTTATGAATTATAAGCGTAATAATTTTGGACTGTGTACTTTTAATTCTTTAATTTACTATAATTTCAAAATGGCAACAACTGCCAATATTAATAAGGTTATTACCATATATATATTTTTTTTTTAAGTTTCCGTTCGAATATATAATTCGACATTGTTTACTAGTGTATTGCGAATAAGTTATAATGTTGTGTTTTTCTGTTTTGTGTGCATGATACGGATTTTATCTTGATTTCAAGAATCATCTACTATGTAAGGCCAAAATTTAGATGGTGATAAATCTGAATTTATATTTTCTTTACAAGTTTCTTAATGTTTTAAAACTGTAATGAGAACATTGATTCTGGTAATAGTTACTCAACGTACGTTAAAATATCAGATAATAATATATGTAATAATATCATAATGTTAAAGAAGACAAAAAGAAGTTGTTCTTGTATTGCGTCAAACTTTATAATGTGTTATATGATTCAGCAATTACCAAAATTTTAAAATCATATAAATAGTATGAGATTGTTTATCTTATGCTAAACATTTTAAGGCCGGTTCCAAATAAAATTTATGAACGTATCAAATTTCGAAAATGTTTTTAATACAAAAGAGAAAGGTTCGGGAATTTTAAACAAAATTACAGAAGTTAACGACTCTCTAAATATTTTCCGATGATACATTAGCCGAAAATCATTTCGAACAACATTATAAGGATTGAAAAATCAATGTATGAAGTAAATTAATCAATCAGGTTGTTGAATTAACTTTTGAGAAAGCTGTCGAAATGAATGCTGCATTATAGAGCACGAAATTAGATGTTTATAAATTGGAAGATAAAGATTTGTATATTAAACAAGTCGTGCATGTTAAGCAAGCAAAACAAAAGAATTTTCAAAACTCACAACCCCCCACATATCACAAACAGAAAGTCAACAATCCTGCAAATTTGGAAATACATAAAAAATAAAATAAATGTTACAGAAGTGGTGATTATGAACATTTAAAATATTGTATATATATTAATGTTTAATGAAAATTATGTTAAATGGAAGTCTTTGAAGTAAAGTTTGTACAAGAAACAATTATAAGAATTAAATGGATGTGCTAAAAAACAGTTGACATATTCTACATGATCTATACATATTATCTCTGAGTTATGATATAGTTAACTCTCTACGCGGTTGTCCGATAAAATTACGTTTGTAGTAAACATAATAATCTGACTGTAAACTAAAGTATTTTGATCAGAAATATGATTTAAAACTAGTTAACAAATTGAAATGTGTTTAGTTTTTAAAAAATAACACGAACACAACTTTTCAGAGTGAGCTGTAATTTTCGATTCGCATTAAAGCTAATAAACAGCGGTTAAAATTTTAATATATTTTTGTGGTATTAACTATGAAACAAAAATCATAGAGTAATCAGACTTTAAATGTGCTTTAGAATATATTTCTGGAAACATATTTAAATAAATCTGAGTTTTGCATTAATAGAAAATAAGGCTGGAGCTATTATGGAATTGGATAGATACAGTATAAGCAATTTTTCTCGACCACTTAAACGTTTTCAGAAGGTATTTCAAAATCACAAGTTTTGTAAGCCGGAATTCCCGTTAGTAATTGCAAAAGATGAAAATTTAAAACCATCTGTATATGTGAATGGAAACATTTCTTATGATTACAAAACTACGAATGTTCAAATGTATTTGATAAAAGAATATTATTTTCTTATATGAATAGGTAGAGCCTGGGTTTCGGATTTTTATATGATCACTAACAACTTGAAGTCAGTGTATGTAAATGAAATTTCAAATTCTTCTAAAAGAGAGGGATTATTGGCTGAGTATTTATTATCTACGAATATGGTGGGGAAATATAAGGTTTGAAATCCGAACTTCATTGAGGGAAAACTGCAACTCCCATGTGGAGTAAAGAATAAAATGTCACTTATGAATTACATACTACAGTAAATTAAGAATTATAAAGGTTAAAGGAGGATGAAGTACATGAGACTGTTACTCAATTTTAAGTGGCCAAGCCCTAAAATTCTAACTGTTAAGTCTAATGGGAAATTTCATCTATGTGATAACTTTAAAGTCACATAAAATACATTACTTAGAGTTGAAAGTATCCATTACCAAATATAGAACATATTTTGAATACGCATATTTTTATTGCATTTTGAAAAGGTATATTTAAAAATCAGACTTGCCTTCATCTACCAGAAGAGGAAATATAATAAGACCTGCTGACAACATAACTTCTCAAGGACTGTTATCAGTTCTCAAGGATTGTAGTGCTTAACGATATATTGGGTCATCCGGAGAGTTATGCGATTTTTCAAAGATAAGCGCAATTTGTTCTAATTATTTTGCTACTGCCGATAAAGAGTAACCTTGAATGAGCCAGACATGTACATTCGATCTTGTCTGCTTGCATTGTATAATTCCTGCTTTGGTTCTGGCATAATTTTTATTTCAGTGCAGTGCTAAGAATAGCGAACCAAAAAGTAAATTTTTGTCATTTGAGTACTTTTATTTCAAGAAAAGTAAAAATGCTATTCCAACTTCTCGTTCAATTTGTGTTGCATTTGTACAAAATGCTGATTCACATGACACAGTTCGAAGGTGGTTTGAGAGGTGTAAACGCATACATTTCAGCCTGGAAGATGTTGCAGCTTCGGACGACCATCATCAGTAATGGAAGACTCCTTAATAGAAGCTATCGCTGCAAATCCACGTTACACAGTTCTGAAGCTATCACACAGACCAAATATTCCAAAATGTACAGCTTATGATCATTTGATGTTGATCATGATATGTTTGATATGATCATGTTGAATTAACTTTTGAGAAAGCTGTCGAAATGAATGCTGCATTATAGAGCACGAAATTAGATGTTTATAAATTGGAAGATAAAGATTTGTATATTAAACGTGCATGTTAAGCATGCAAAACAAAAGAATTTTCAAAAATCACAAACCCCCACATATCACAAACAGAAAGTCAAAAATCCTGCAAATTTGGAAATAAATAATGGTCGCCCAAAGCTGGCATCATATTCGAGGGTGGAATTTCTCCACTTAAACTTCTCAAACAACCTTCGAACTGAGTCATCTGTTCAGCACTTTGTTTATATATAGCACAAGTGTTACGAGTAGTCTGACTAGTATTATTACCTTTCTTGAAATAAAAGAGCATTAGTGAAGAAAAGGAATTTTTTAGTTCTCCATTTTTACCACTTCACTTAAACAAAAATTGATGATATAAGAATTACTGGGGAGGTACAAGAAATGCGTTTCCGACTAGTGCAAATAAAAAATATATATTCTTTATGATTAATAAAAGAAAATAAAGTGGGTACAAAATTGATAAATATTGTAGTCATAAACCTAAGACAAAGTGGGAGTTGTTTAAAATGTATCATGACCATTTAATGTATCACAAATTAAAGCTTTCTAATGCTTATTTACTTACTGATGTTGCTGATGAATTTACTACTGATGAATGCTTATTTACTTACAATGTTTGTACCAAATCTCCCTACAATTGCACATCGCTCAAAACAGTTCCTAAGAAAGAATATGAAATATAAACGGTCCTCTGCTTTTGAACAGACTCTTACGATAGTTAAAAATAAAATTACATATTATAGGTTGCTTATATATTTCAACCCTAAATTACTCTTAGTATTCGCAAGTGATGTTTCTCTATATGTCATCTCATTAGTTCATTGGCATATGAAAAAAGAGCAACCATCAAGGGGTTGAAATTGATACACCAATTGGTTTTGTTTTAAGACCCTTTAAAAATGGAAAAGAATGATTTATCCAGGTGAATAAAGAAACATTTTCCATATTTTTCGGCATAAATAATATTTTTATATAATTACATGGTACACGATTTACTCAATACACAGGTAGTAACTCTTTGTGTCTATATTTTTTCTCATACTAAAAGTATGTTTCCACTTTCTGCTTCTAGAATGTAATGATATACAGCATATTTAGAAATGTTTCACTATGGTATTCGTTACAACAATATCACCGAGAAAAGAAACCCCGATGTTCTTTCACGTCTTCCATTAGGAAGTGAAGTCCAATGAATAACATTGCAACATATCCCAAGTGACTGGATTGAATAATAAGATTTTTTTTTAAATAATTGAAAATTTAAACATAACCTTTAACTCGTAAAACTTTTGCTTGAGCCTCAAAATCATATTGCATATTATGCATCATATGCATATTACTTCCACCACTTTTCTGGTCCTAAAATTACAAAGGATTTATTTTTTGACGGTAAATCGGAATAGATTATCTTTTAATATGTTTGCGCATATTGAAGAATTTAATGTAATATTTCCAGAAGTTAATAAAACGCAAATTTTGAATGACTTAGACTTTGGGCATTTTCGAACAGTAAAAACGAAGTCTTTAAATCGCAGATTTTCCTCATGGCCAGGTCCAGGTATAAATAAAGATATTGAAAATCTTGCACATAATTGCTTTATTTCTGTAAACTTAAAATATAATCTTCCAAAAGTAGAAACACGGGTATTTAGAATGGTTTAAAATCACAAGAAAGAATCCATGATTATTATTTTGGATCCATTATGGATAAAACACTATCGAAAAAAACTTGTGGTTGATGTTCTTAGCAAATGACCAGTTTTTGTTCATTCTAATTCGTCTACTCATTGTACGATAACTTGTCTTTATTGCTTCGTACCATCTAGCTACCAATGTCCACGCCGAGCGATGCGTACAGGTTCTTAAATGTGAATCAAAATCCTTAGCTTCATAATCTAGTACTTTACAAATGAAATAAAAAAAACATCCTTTTGTATTCATGTCTTTTTTAGTAGTAACAGTCTTTTGTAGTCTTTTGTAGTCCTATGTCTTTATTCCTAATGCGTCATATAAGAAGAAAAATGAAACTCATAGTTCGAAATATTCCGCATTTTGTTAAAATAAAAAAAGAAATTCGAGAACTTATGATTGAACGTTAAATAATTCAAAGTCGACTGAAATTCTCGGTAAGGAATTACTCTCCAGAATCCAAATACAATGGTTGCATTATTGCAAGAGTATGCAAGTTGCATTATAAAATTCAAGTGGTTAAAATATCTGTAACAGACAAATATATCAAATAACTTACATCACAAGAAAGAATCCTTGTAGATTATTTTGGCTCTGTTATGTGTCTTTGCATAGTAATACAAATTTTGAAGAAAGTTACACAGAAACTTGCAGAAGTAAAATTGCGGACAATAAAACAAGGAGATTCGTAATAGATGCATACTAGTTATACTGATCTTAAACTAGCTGATTCTCATAATATACATCCTAATACTAACTTAATATAGCAGAGACTGATTTGGCACCTACAGACACAGATTCTAAAAACGACATTTCTCGCAATACCGCTGATTATGTAAATCCTAAATATTCTGCTCCTAAAAATTCACCAATAGCTGGATGTTCTTTAAAAAATAATAACCCTTCTTATTTATCTCCACAGGTGCAAAGAAGGTAAAGGAAATCTCCTTACGAACTAAAGTACAAATAATTTTCGGTGAACTTTGGTATAGAATATCAAAATACTATCATAGATGACAGCATTAAAAAGTGCTTCAGGCGAAGTGCAGTAACTAAATTTCTCTGTAAGTAAAGTCACTTCGCAGAGGATGTTTTTTCTTATAAGGATCTAAACAGACTAATATGTATATATATATTAAAAAATGTGAAATATTGAAAAATTGTTATTGTATTAGAATATTGTTTTTATTATGAAATGTGTTGGGTAAGTTATGCGAGAAAAAATGTATTTTTGAGAATTAAAAGTGTGATAAGTTTCGTTATGTCTACTATTAACTCTTCAATCTACTAAAAGAGAAAACTTAAAAAATAGACAGTTTTTCGAATATTAGTGTCAAGATATTTAAATTAAAAACTCCGTTAACTTTATATATAAAAAAAGAAAAAAAAATGTGGACTTGAAAAACTTTGCATACAGAAATCTAGTGATATGAATGATACATAAAATTAGACATGTTCTTTACGATGCTGGTTCCTTCTATACAAAAATATATGTTTCTCACAAATAAATTCTTTAAATATGATTTTGTTAATAATTGTAACAATACAAAATACGTTTTTTTTAAAATGCGTAATTATGTTTGGATTCTTTCTTTCATCTCACAGAAAAAAAAAATATATATATATTTTTTTTCTGAGCAATTTATGGGAATATAAAATACTGTTCATTGGATTAGCCATAGTGATTCCTAATTTTTTGTTACTTCAAAGTTCAGGAAGATTTGAGGAAAAGTGCATAAACCATATATATTTCTAGGCTGATTATATCTAAGTAACGCAAATAAAATTTCACAACTTGGTATTACAGATGAAAAATGAAAGTACAATCTTTCATTTGTAGACGACTCCCATAGACGACATCCCGTTAATTTATACATACATTAGTTAGTAAACATTAAGCCATGTTGATTGATAGCAACCTTTTGTGAACGAATACAGCCGATTGATCATGATGAGCATAACTTTTTTTAAAGACTGCATCATTACATAAGCAGTTATCAAAATTATGAAAAATAAACGGAATTATGAAAATTGTTGAATATACATATGTATAGCGACGTATAATGGGAACTGTTGAAAAAAGAATATTGGTCAAATTTTACAGGTTTGTATTATACGCCATGTATAAATATGAAATCTTAAAATTAAGCATAAAAATTGAGATTTTTAGATTAATGACCAAGAAAAGAAGAATTTATTATATTCAACCAAATAGGCTTGGGAGCAGTGCATATCCTTACTTTCCATTTGATTTTTTTATTTGGTATTAGTTATTATAATTTCTTTCATGATACATATCTCATGAAGACTTCTTTGCAAAAAAGGACTTGCGCATAATATTGCAAATATGCCTAAAAGTAATAAAATACAATCTAAAATTGTAAGTGATCGTTATAGTATTTATTTTTTCTTAAAAAGTCTACAGACACTTCAAATTTTCAAAAACAATAAAAATGTTCTTATATATATATATATATATATATATATATATATATATATGCTACAAATAAACTTTTGCACATCTAGTATATTTGAGTGAAGTTTTGAATCAATCTGACAATTTTAAATGTAGTAAACACACTTTTTATTATTTTGCATAACCATTTAATTACCACGCCCAGTAAAATGTTTACAAAATACGAGTGTGGTTTGATAAGTTCTCGGCCTGACAGTGAAAGCACAAGATTTTTGACATAATTTCATAAAATTTTTCAATGTAGTCTCCTTGCAACTTAATACATTTAAGACACACTCTTGCGGGCGAATTCTTTAATGCAGCCCTGTTTTAGGGTGGCTCGAAAAGTTCTCCGCTTGTCAAAGAACATACTAGGTGCGAAACTCAGTTTCGGGGTTTCACACATAGAGGGCACTAATGGCCCATGTAGTCGACATACATGTCTAAAGTTTCGTTTTTCTAATAGCTTAGATATCTATTAACAATATCCAGTCGTAATAACAACACATATCGAAACGCAATTTTTTTTTTCTAACAACGAAAATGTCGAGTTTTGTGCCAAATACATAGCATTTGCGGGAAGCTTTGCTTTTCTGCTTTAACTTGAAAAAATTCAGCTGAAGCACGTCTTTTGCTTGAGGAGGCCTACGGCGAATATGCACCATTGAAAACCACCTGTGAAAATTGGTTTAAACGCTTCAGAAATGGCGATTTCGACAATGACGACAAGGAGCGCTCCGGAAGACCAAAAACAATTGAGGACGCCGATCTTCAAGCGTTATTGGATTCAGATGATACGCAAACACAAGAACAACTTGCACAGGCATTAAACATGACTCGCCAAGGTATTTACAAACGTTTACAGGCTATGGGGAAAATTCAAAAGAAGGAAAATGTGTGCCGCAGAAGTTGACTGAGAGACAGATGGAAAATCGAAGAGCCACTTCCGAAATTTTGCTTTTGCGGCATAAAAGAAGGAGTTTGCTGCATCGAATTGTTACTGGTGATGATAAGTGGATATATTTCCAGAATCCCAAACGCAAAAAACGTGGCTGTCACCTGACGAAGCATCAACATCGAAGGCGCGGCCACATCACTTCGGAAAGAAGACAATGCTCTGTGTTTGATGGGACCAGACAGGATTCGTGTACTATGATCTGCTGAATCCACGCGAAACTATTAATGAGAATCGTTGCCGACAACAACTGTATAATTTAGTGGAAAGTAACTCTTTTTGTATGTCCAAGGGAGTTAAACCTTTTTAACAAAGTAATTTATGACAGCTCGAACTTAATTTTTTTCCATTTTTAGGAAATGTTAAAACTTGTTTATTGTACTTTATCGCATTGCAATAATCAATAAACGCACACGTCTGAAACTCAGCACATTGCATCAAAAGGATCACACTTTACAAAAAACATTCTTATTTGGTCATACTTGTTCCATCTCTGTGTCAGACCGAGAACTTCTCAAACTACCCTTTTAAATTGTTTGCAAATGCAAACGTGATATCTGTAACGTAGAGGTATATAAGTATCAACAATACTCAAAATGGTACAGTTTTTAATATTTTTTCAAAATGGTACAGTTTTTAATATTTTTTCAAAATGGTACAGTTTTTAATATTTTTTTCTAAAGGTAAAATTTGTACATAGATTTTTCGCAATTTTCTTTTTTTTTAAGTTGCTGTATTTAAAATTATAATATCGAAAATTTTAAATTTAAATGTAACAGAATCCGTGTTTTTTAAACCTTCTTCCATAGATATGTGCGTTTTATA
This sequence comes from Maratus michaelseni, assembly GCA_963931845.1. NCBI lineage: Eukaryota > Metazoa > Arthropoda > Arachnida > Araneae > Salticidae > Maratus > Maratus michaelseni. The sequence goes on along the minus strand of OZ007593.1, from coordinate 219,559,041 downwards.
TTTTTTCGAAATAAACTAATTAAATAACTATAAAATTGGTTCTTAAATTTGTAGAGTAGACGATTATAAACATAATAAAAACTCAGTGTCTATTATTGTAAATTGAATAAGAAAAGAGTTTAAAATCGTTGCATTATTAAAAAGTGTAAAACGGTTTACGCTTCCCTATAAAATTAGTTTTTGGCAGCTAAAATTACTTGTCTAGTCATATCTTCCAATAATATGCATAACAAGTTAGTGAAAAAGCTGTAGTCAAATAAAAATTCAAAGGGTACCGAGGCAACTTACGTGTATCAGGCGTGGTATACATTTCACCTTTTTGAATATATACATTAAGGCGGCATAAATCCATTAAACATTTATAAATTAACGAAAACGTGAAAAGAGTAAACAAATTATTTATTAAGTATTCTAATTTTATCTTTGTAACATTTAAAAAAAAAAGCTACTTAAAGTCTACTGTTGTTTGAAAAACCAATTAGAGCAGATTAATTAAACATAAAGGAACATTCTTGTAACCACGGGATAATTCGTTCACTTGTATTATATAAAAAAGAAAAAAAAAACTTCCGATAATTAAATATATAAGTCTTAAGCTTTATTTATACTGTATATTATAATCCACAACACTAATTAGTAGTGGTTAAATGGAAAGTGGTAATTAGAAAAAAAAATGATCACGGAGTTGGGCTAAAATTCATTGGAGAATTGCTACAATTTCATGAAATACTTATAACAATGTGATTTTTAAACGAATTTATATAAAGTGCAGATTTTAATGTATTAAAAAAGGGGGAAATAAACTAAATAACATTACTGATTATTTGAATTCAAAATTTACCTTATTTAATACAGATTAGATGGGAAATATACACGAAGTAGTCTAATATATTTAGAACAATGAGTTGTAGAAGACATGCTTCAAGATTTTCTTTTTTACATTTTCTTTAATAGTTATTTACTTTTTTAGGCCCGTTCAAGCCCGTCAATTAGGGGTTAGGCCCGTTCAAGCCATCAATTAGGGGTTAGGCCCGTCAATTTTGCACATTGGACTATGTTAAATAAAATTGAATTTTTCAATATGTTAAATATAAAAAATATATATTAAAAAAATGCTCGTGAAACTTTAGGCAACTTGTTGTTGATTTTTATGAAGAATTTATTTTATTTTATTGAATACACTTCCAATTGCTCTGATAATCATATTACTTATGATTAGATAATATTATGAAATTATTTTTTTAAGTAATGGAAAAAGGGAGTATTTTGGAGACAAATGGATTTATTTATGTCCTTTAATACCTTTAATTCAAGTAGAATAATTTTTAAATCCAGTAGTCAATGTGTTTAATGCATTTTAAACATCTTTAACGCACACTATACTTTTAGGAAGTTTTATGAAAATTTTACATAATGCTCCATTGCTATCAAAATAATGAAAATGAGTTGACGAGATTTCTTTCATTTGGCTTAATTTTCTTTCCTTTACAAACTGACCTACGAGGCTTTTCCCATGCCCGTGATATTAACTTAAATATACCTCAAATTAATGTTCAATGATATATATATATATATATATATATATATATTAAACGAAAATCATTCAAAACGAACCTAATGTAGTTCTTACCAAAATTATAAAATAGTAGTCTGATGATATGATTTATTTAATTCACGCCTGTTAGACCTCAGTAAATCAATTCTTTATTTTCTGATTTATCTAGCGCGAACAGAATCACATATAACTGTATGCAAATCTTCTTTCAAATATCTATTGGTTGTTTGAATGGCATTATTGTACTAAGCCATTTCCAAAAATATAAATTTTGTAGTTTTCAAATCGTGTTATTTATTTTATACTTCAGACAGTTTCTGTATCTTATGTTATTTTTTACATATGTTACGTTTTTTAGATATATTCAATATATTAAATGGTAGTAGAAGTGCATGTTTTAAGACGTTTCTTTACCTAAGTTTGACTTGTAAATCATGGTAAATTTTATTAGCACAAAACCCTGCGAGTAACCTCAGCAGATTGTCTTAATCGTTACACTACGTAAAAGGTGTTTAAAAAATAAAAATATACCTGTAAATTTAAGTTCAGTTTGACTATTCAAATAATATTTTTCTTTCTAAAATACAATTAGAAATCACTCGTTAAAACTTTCCTTGAATTTTATATAATTTTGCAATAAGTGACATTTTCTTAATCATTTACCCTGCCAATCTTGTTATTATCTTTAAGAATAGTACGAGTTTTGAATATTGAAAAAAAAGAAATATAATAATAATAATAATAATAATAATAATAATAATAATAATAATAATAATGAAAAAACTTGAACAGACATGACATTGATAAATAAAAACTAATAAAAAATTATTTTTATACTAGTGACTTTCATTTTTATGATTAATAATAACATTAAAGACCAATTCTACGAAGTAAACGAACCTTTGGCTTAAAATAATGTGTAATTTACATTGCAAAACAATGCAAACAATTCATTACATTAATATATTTCCTAAATAGAACTTTATATGTATAGCAATTTCTGTCTTTGAGAGTACTTATTTCTACCTTTTAATGTTTGTAATTTCATTAAAATTTTATTACTTTCTCTTTTGCGTGTGTTTAAAATAATGACAAGTTATATATATTATATATATATATATATATATATATATATATATATATATATATATATCATCATCATCATCATCATCAACCGTTTTCAATCCACTGCTGGATGTAGGTCTCCCCCAGATTTTTCCATTGTTGCCTGTCTAGTGCTTTAGTCATCCAATTAACACCGGCCACTTTTCTGATTTCGTCACTCCATCTTACTTGAGGTCGTCTTCTTGGTCGTTTTACATCTCTGGGATACCACTGTAGGGTGTTTGTGCTCCATCTATTGTCTTGTCTTCTTGCAATGTGCCCAGCCCATTTCCATTTTAGCCATTTAATTCTCTCGATAATGTCAAAAACTTTCGTCTGACTTCTTATCCACGTTATTCTCTTTCGGTCTCTTCTGGTTATGCCTAGCATACATCTTTCCATACTTCGCTGTGTTGTTTGTAATCTTTGTACCATCCGTTTTGTTAGTGTCCAAGTTTCTGCTCCATAAGTTAGTGCAGGCAAAACACATTGGTTAAACACCTTTCTTTTCAAACAAAGAGGCATGTTACTTTTCAGAATAATATTGTTCTTCCCAAAAGCACTCCATCCATTTCTTATTCTTCTATTGATTTCATTCATGATACTGTTGTCTGAAGATATTTCTTGTCCAAGGTACACATAACTTTCAACATCTTTAATCTCAGTGTTGTTGTAGACGATTTTCTTTTTTGATGCAAATGAATTGAACATCACCTTAGTCTTTTCCAAATTTATTTTTAATCCCACATTAATGCTAGCTTCTGCCAAATCTTTTAGCATATTTTGCAATTCTTCAGGGCTATTACTGAAAATTAAAATGTCATATATATATATATATATATATATATATATATATATATGAGTGTGTGTGTATGTGAGTGTATAATGAAAGTATTGGCTTGTAATTTTATAATAGAGTAACTCGGAGAATGTCGCCGCATCCCTTGTATTTCTTGTAATTTTCCATAGATTCCAGTCAGACGCACAATATAGGTGCGCAATTAGATTGCTTTAACCAGTGTAAAGCATGAATTGTTTTTCGATGTTTGCTTGTAGCTGTATAATCCTTGTTTTTACATAAGCGCATGATTTTACAATCCAAACTTTAAAATGCATTGTGCTTAAATATTTTTTATACGCTAATTACTAAATGTATGCATGATTTCGAAGTCAAAATTAAGTGTAACATCTGTATAGAGTACTGTGTGTATGTTTACGCCATTTTCCTTTGCGAGGTCAGGCAACTGTGATGTTCTACGTCTCTACTGTACAAAATGGGATACATACCGCACTGCGATCCGGTATACATGCCGCATTTTCTTTTGTACAGGATGCCGCGATTAACAAAATTCAGGTCATCAGAGATTGATGAATGTTCAAACAGTATCAAGTTTACTACACCTAAGGAGAAAAAGGGAACAATAAAAAGTATGAAGGAGAAGATATATGTAAGTCAAGATGATAATAAGGAAAAGTTAGATCACACATGTAACAAAGACTTTCTTTGCAAAGAATGTCGCAAAGAAGGTCGAAGGTCGAAAGAATGTCGAAAGAACGTCTGTAGAAAACTATTCCAAAATTAAATGGAAGTGTGATTGGCTTTGTGGCATCATTTGTCTAATGTGGTTACATGAAGACTGTACTCTTGTCATTAATTTTTAAAACACGAAATAAATACAGAATATGGGACACTTTTAGAGACGACCGTGAAATTTTAACAATGCTAAGGAATAAAAGGTATAAAACGATTATAATTTCATACTCGTTTCTTAATGTTTATAGCAGCCATTTGTGATTATGTCTTTAATTTTCAACACTTTTGTTTAGATAGTTTTTATTTTCAATTTGATCTTGAACTATAAATACATGTACGATTTTTACACAGAAAGAAAAGGAAATTTAAGCTTGTATACATTTCAAATGATGTCCTAATTTTATTTTCACATAATAAATTCTTTTAGAGGTGGGATTTCAAATGTAAAAAAACATTAGAAATATAACATACATTTAAGTGGTATAAATTAATATATATATATATATATATATATATATATATATATATATATATATATATATATATATATATATATATATATATATATATAAAGTAAAATACATATTCCACAAAAAAAAGTCGAAAATATCACAAGTGTTCTTTCGGTTCATGTAGGGTTGAGTAATTTTTCTTTAGCTCTAATTGCATTTACTGAAACTACATTTCATTATCCCTAAAGCTTGTTATTTAGATAATACCAGTACTTTTCTCTTAATGAATTTTTTTTCTTCATATAATAAAAGACACTGCTACCAGAAGGAGTGTAATAATGCAAATTATTTATGCATTATCAAATAAACATAGCCATTAATATATGATAAAATTAAAACTTGTGAAAAGCTTCCGAAAAAACAAAATAACTTACTTGGATTTAGAAATTAAATTGTTAATTTTACATTGTTTTAATTTCAAACCATTCCATTAATGTGCTACTATTTAATTATTACCTTCTGCGGTAAATCATTAAATTCGACACGGTGTGATAGTGAAGGCAATTTCGAACACGGTAAATTGCTTTAGCCGATTTCATGCTTTAGTGCGGTTGCTGATTTACTAAAAAGTAATACATTTTTCAGAAGAATATTTCAGTCATTATGAAAATATGTTACTGTTTTCGCTGGAAAAAAAAAAGAAGAAAAAGTGAGGAAATATTTCAAAATTGCATAATTTATGATTTAAAAAAAAAAAAAATTAATGCTATAGTTATCTTAGTTATCTAGAAATCTAAGCATCATATGGCTGCTTAGCACAGCTGTGGCTAAAATCAATTTGCTAATTTAATTTATTATTTTTAATCATTTTTGAAAAAGGAAAAATATTTTGAATCATAAAAAGTTTGTTTTCTACCTATCATTGATCAGAAATTGGTTATTAATGTTTTAATTGTAGAGTTAACGCGTAATGTTTACAGCCATATAAACCAAATAATTTTTTTTATTTGTCAGTTATAAATTGTATTATTTTAAAACAACAGAATAGAGGTATGATCCAATACCTCTATAATGTCAATTTAGGAATAACTGAATTCTTCAGAACCCACTTTTTTTTCTTATTCATCAGTATTAATATGAAAATTTTTGTTTTATAAAGAAATATTTCTACCATTACAAACTTGCCGTTACATATGATTTTTGTTGTAACCATTGTTCTTATTTTTATATGCTTAACACTATATATTTATATTCGCCAACGACAAATTCTTACCAAGCTTGGAGACAGTTGGCGAAATATCGCCAAATTTGGCGAAAAAATAGGTTGCCATAAATGAAGCCACCTTGGCTGTAAGGACTATTTTGGCGATATTCTCATTCAAATTCAATGTTGACGAGCTGGGAATGAATCTCCTTTAATTGGGTTCCACGGATTTTAACTTCTTGTTTTCCAGTAAAATTAGCTAAAATCGTAAAACCAAGGAATAGGGAGGTTATCTGTTCCTGTCGGTTCAGGCCAGAATTACTTTTTGTAGATTAGTATACATCAGTTGATCGCATGCCGGTAACCCGACAATTCGCAAGCAGCTGACGTACCACAGAATGACGAAAAATATTGATTTTTTTGGCGATGTGATAGCGAATTTTGAAATATTAACTTGACTGAGATAGAAGAAAGGGATTGGCACATCCGTCTAGTTATATATTAGATTAATCAGCTTTTCAATCAGCTATTAACACGAAATATCGTTTTTTTGGGTGGTATAATTTCTCAACAAAATATATGTTGCTCCATAACAGAATTTATGCATGTACTAAGAGTAACAAAATAATGTGCATTTTCTACAGTTAATTCCGCTCGTTTGTCTGTTTAACGTGTTTTTTTTTAACATAAAAATACTTACTTGAGAATTGACAGCATCCGAAAAACCAATATTTTGAAATGATACTGGATTCAGAAAACTGATTAATATATTGAAGAAACTAATTACTAAAGTTTCCGATATTTACTGACAGCAAAAGACCCATTTGTTTCTGAAATGGGGCTTTAAATATCAGGTATCTACACTGTTAAAAGTTTGCAGCAAACTGTCCAGTCATTTGACCGTTTTTCTAGAAAACGGTTATATAACCGTAATTTAAATCTATTCTAATTTAATCTATCCATATTATTGCTGATTTTATGGTCAGAATATAATTAAATTACGGTTATGTAACCGTTTCCTACAAAAACGGTCAAATGACTGGACAGCTTGTTGCAAATTTTTAACAGTGTAGTAGTAACTGAGATTTGATAAGATAAAGGATAATTTTTGGAATCGGGAGTAACTCGAAAGAATTTATATTATATTTACTTAAACTTTCGTGCTAGATCAAGTGTCACTTCTCATTTTTACATTGTATATGTACATATTATAAACGCAAAATGGACCCGCATGTTATAGTCGCATAGTTTTAATTAGCGCGTTAAGCTATTTATACAAAAAAAAAATCACTTAAAATTCAAGCGCTGCTTCACTCAAAGCAAAAACCATTGCTCGCTAATGTTAATCCCATGGAAAAATTCTTTTAAAATATTTCGCTCGCATTTAAATAATTTAATACGATTTTTTTGCATTGAATAAATGAGGTCCATCTCTACAATTTTCTCTGTTTAATTTTTCGATTTATTTATTTATTTTATTTTTATTTATTATTTATTTATTTTATTTTTATTTATTATTTATTTATTTTATTTTTATTTATTATTTATTTATTTTATTTTTATTTATTATTTATTTATTTTATTTTTATTTATTATTTATTTATTTATTTTTATTTATTATTTATTTATTATTTTTTTATAGAGATACTTTTATTTTCGTAACCGGTTTCGAAAGAAATTGAAAAAAATAAAAAGCGGCAATCGTAGAGATCGACTTCAGATATTCAATGTAAAAAAAAAAAAAAAAAAAAAAAAACGTTTAAAATATTGAAACGCAAACGAGACATTTTAAAAGAACTGTCCCATAGGATTTACATTAGTGAGCGGGTGTTTTTGCCTTGATTGAACTAGCGCCCCAAATAAAAAACATATATACGTGAAATTAAAAATGGTAATGGATCGAATAAAATGACATAATAATAAAAATAAAGCTAAAATAAATTTTTGTTTTTATCAAATTTTTTTAACTCGAATTTAATTTTACTCACAGTCATTTGCTAATATTTATTTGAATTCCTTAATGAATAGTATTTTTTTTATTTTTTTATTATTGTACTTGGATTTACCTGCTTATAGTTTTGTGTTTAAGCGTTTGCTGTTGCACAAACATATATATTTCATATTATTTATTTGATATATAAGTACACTGTATACATTTCTATTTCTATAAATCATGTTTCATTTTACGTAAAAGAATCTATGTCTAGCGTTGCAAAACAACAACAACTATATATTTTGAGAAAAAATATTCATACATTTGAAGACGGACACTTTTGTTTTATACATTACTTGTGCTTATATTCATACAAAGAAAAATACAAAATTATTTTTTTGCCGATTGCACTTTAAGAAATATGAAATATAATTTAATATTATTTAATAGTTTTCTACATAGGGCATATATACATCTGAAACATGACTAATATATCAATATAAAGGTTTAATTATCAGTTTCATGCGAATTACCATTGTTAGAGCTGCATAATATAAATTTAAAATACTTTACGAAATTGTTTTAAAAAATTACTCCGTTCGAAATGTGTTGTCGACCCTCAGATTTGTCAAGAGTTAATTGGCGTTAGTTGTTTATTTTAAATATCGGATCAAAATATTATTGCATACTAGAATAAACATTTCTTTTGTATGTATAAAGATATCAAAAGGATTGAAATGATTGACGATCAATCTCCTATGCTGAATGGTGTGGACATTTTATGAACAAAACCTGAGACTGCATGGCGACTATCCCACGTTGACGAATTATTTATTCTACTTGTGAGGTCGCAGATGGAAATGTTTTTCCAGAGACAGTCGGACTCCAAGGGAAGTCCTTTAAATCTGCGAATGAGAACGAGATATCCGCAACGATAGGCCGCCGTAAGTTTAGGAGGCCGGGATGAACCTTCCCCCCGCTCCCCTTTTTTCTTAGGATGGAGGAAGAAGAGAAGACGAGAGGGAGATGGGTTGTTGGAAGCGAGAGGAAAGGACGGTGACCCTGAGAAGCGGGTTTTGACAGGGAAGCTAAGAGCGAAGGGGAAGCCGAAAGAGAGACGCCCGGTCTGTGAGAGGAAAATTCGGAGGAGCTATCCGTCTCGATCCCCCGAGGACACCCTGTCCTGTTTAAATAGTATCGCCAAATACAGAGAACGAAACTAAGTTTAGAACGAGACTGTCTGGTGTAGAGACCTAAGGAGAAGTTAGAGGACCTTATGGAACTTGTTTATAATCACCTGCACCTACGCATTTCATCTCATTTTATTTTGTTTTATTTTATTTAAATAATGAAACCTGTAGGAGGAATACTCTGTAATTCGAGCTTCGAATAAAGAAACATTTCTTTCTACAAATCAACTTGAGTAATTACTCCGGCTAACCACGGCTACCAGATCACAAACATTAATCCCCCGGAGCTTTTACATGATCTTAACTGATATATTATTATTTTACAGTTGCCTATCGCTGTAAATGTTCGAAGTAGTATTTTTTTTCTTCAATTCACCTATATTTCATTTAAGATCTCTAATGATGTGTTCCATGTAAATTGTCTGTTACACACGTACATACACCCAGAAAAAGGAATTGATTAAAACTACAAAACATGTTTTGTTTAGTACATTTTGGTTGTTTTAAGCAAAATTTTTAGTTGAATTAAAAAATTGGTTTTGTTGCTAAGACAAAAAAATATTGTTAAAACTCTTACAAAATTTTAACAAAATTTCATACTTGAATTAACAAAATCAGATTTTTTTTTTAATTTTACAATAATTTTGTAATTTTAATTTGTAATGCGAGCATTTTTTTTTGTTCTTTCAAAATTTAAATTGTTGTGTAGTAGCCATAACTCTCTCCCGTAACTTGGTTTATTTGACTGATATTGCTATATAATTAAAGGATTAAATAATTTTTGGATAATTAGAACTTTTTTTAATCGGGAGGGACCAAGGTATTTTTTTAAAATCCCCCTCTCCCATTTGTTACTTTCTTCTGTCTTTACAAGAAGAAAGTATTGGATTCATGAAAATTTCCGACTTCCGGTTTCCGACGGATTTTAGAAGGTCTTGAACACGATTTGACTGTTTTCAGAAAATGACTGTCTTTGACACTGTCTGTCTGTATGTGACAAAAATTTTGTGGGCGCTCTATCTCAAGAACTAATGCACGGAATTTAATAAAACTTTATATTAAGTTAATTCCTGATATAAATTGTTGCTGATTAGTTTTTGGTGTAAATTGCGCAACAGGTGGCTTTGCTATGTTGCATTTTTCGCGATTTCTGCAATAACTCTATCTCATTTACAGCAATGAATTACGCCTGTATTCTTAAAATAATAACCAGTGAATTTTTATCCTGCTTTTTACAGGCGTAATTCACTGCTGAAAAAAGATTAAAAATTAACTAAGTTTTGGCGTATACTGGGCTTTGTATTGTCGTCTCATTTTCGCCGTAGAAATTTGCGTGCTCCTGATGACATTTCCATCTTGTGCTGCGGTTGCAGCCGGTCCGACATACATAAGAGTGAGAAATGCCGAGTTGGGATACCGTTCCTTGTAACTCAGTGGTAGAGCCTCAGATCGCTGTTCTGAGAACCAGGGATCTATTTCCTGCTTGGGACATTTTTCACTCTGTCGGTTTACGCTTGAAAAAAAAAAACAGGAAAAAAATTCACTTGTTATTATTCAAGGATTACAGGTGTAGTTCACTTCTGAAAATGATTTAAAAAATAGTTAAAATTACATATCAGACTGGTTCGTTCAACAGAAGTTTTTGTAGTATAAAAAAAAACAATTTCGTAATATAACATATTTTATTATTTAAACAAACAAAATATATTTTTTTTGTAAATATTATAATTGTTTCTTTACCAAAAACCTTTTGTTGTTAAAACAAAGAATATTCTTAAAAATAAACAAAACTGTCCTTTAAACAAAAGTTTTTGTTGCCGAATCTGAAAAGAACTCTTAAAGTAACAGATAATAATATTTATTTTGAGAAAAATTTCAAAAAAAGAATTTTGTTAATTCAAGTAAAATTAAACCATTTTACTTGAATTAACAAAACATTTTTTTGCCAACGATACAAAATTTTTTGTTGGAATTACAAAAAAAAAAAATCAACAGTTTTTGTTGTTGTTGTTGTTGATCCAAACAAAATTTCCATTGACCCACATTTAAACGAAAAGTGTTGTTGGGTCAACTAAATTTTTGTTGTTTCAACAAAACTTTTTTCTGGGTGTACAAAGATACATTTTTATAAAATTTATTAATATGGAGAATTTTATGCCGTTACAAAGATAATTTTTAGAAAAACAGAATGACTCTTACTTTAATTTCTTTATAATGCTATTTGTATGTACTATTAATCTCAATTTTATGAAAATAATTACAATTTTATAGTAAGTAAAAATTATGCTTACAATATAATGAATGATTTATTTTCTATGAATAAAGTAATTTAACCATTCGAAAATTAAATTTTCTTTTCTCAAAAAAAGAAAAAAAAAAAGAGAGAGAGAGAGAGAGAAATGATAAAGGATACTAAAAATATTTTCACTTTGTAGCTTATTATTTGTGAGTTGAGTCAGCCTTTCCCAGATGAATATATTTTTTAACACTTACTAAGGAGTCCTTAAACGAAAGACACGACATCTATACTTATAAAGGAGTAGCTTTATTTTCTCATAATAAACGAAAACATTTCTTCATCAGAAACATTTCTTTCTACAAATCAACTTGAGTAATTACTCCGGCTAACCACGGCTACCAGATCACAAACATTAATCACCCGGAGTTTTTAGAGAAGAATGGTGGCAGCTTCAAGGGATTTAAAGTGGTGAAAGAAACGTGCGTGACAAAGTTTTATGAATTCGGGGCAGAGTAGGACAACTCGCCGAAATTCTTCAGAATCTACACCAGCCGTTGGGAACCTGAATCTACATACAGTATCGGGGAAGAGCAGGACAACTCGCCGAATTCGTACAGAATCCTGTGATCCATAGACAGATTCGGGGCAGAAGAGCACAACTCGCCGAATCGAGGAAGACCCATCGACCCAAAACGACCCGCCAAAGCCAGGGCAGAGACCCGAGCTGATCTGAAACTGCATCCGCTGAACCAGGAACCAGAAGCATCCGAACTTTGCTGACTGTGTGGAAAGAAAAGAAAGCAGAATCACCGCCGAGAATCGCAGACAGAGCTATACCCAGGTGAGCACTTGTTTTATTCTCAGTGGAGGCTTAGTGTGTATATTTTTAATTTTGGACAGGAAGCAATTTTTCTTTAATTATTTGTGTTCGGTAATCTAGGTAAAAATCTTAAATATTAATTACCAACAGATGTTTTTTGTGTGTTGAAGGTAAATTAATAGTGTAACAAACCTTAAATTCATCTTGTTTCAAGTAATTGAAAAACTCTTTTAATCTTTTTAATTATTTTTTTTTTTAGTGAAAAGCAAATTCCGATAATTGTATATATTCTTTTTTTGGACATAAATTTTAATGTCTTCTCTTATTTTGATGATTGCTAAGGAATTAAATTTTGAATTTAAATAAGTTGTAAGATTAAGTTGAAGTCTGTTAGTAGTTCAGTTAAGTTAAAGTAAGATATATGTTTTTTGGCAAGTTGTAGCCTATATGTGGAATTGGTTTGCTTGTATTTCAAAATTTTAAAAATCTGTGACCAGTGGTCAAAATTTCATGAATTTATGTTTTTTGGTTGTATGTTATTTTGTTTGTAATTATTGTTTATATTGTATGGTGGGGTCAAAATTCTGAATTTTTACAGCGCATTTATGTATGAAATAGAGTAGGGTAAATTATTGTGCCAGGATTTCAAAAATTGTAAATATGTCGAATTTAGCAACGTTCAGAAGATGTGTTTTGCAGTCTTTAGCTGCGGAATTAGAAATAGAAGTTTTGCCTAAAGATACGATACCCAAATTAGTAAAAAAAATAACGGAAGCGCCTGACTATGAAGAACAAATGGCCCTAAGTCAGTTGAAATTTTTTGAGGAGGATCGGCTTGAGAAGGCTCGTCTTGAGAAAGACAAGGCCGATAAAGAGTTTGAGTTGTCAAATATCAGAGCTGAACGAGAAAGTGCTACGATTACTTTATCATCTAGCCAGATAGAGAAAGATCAGAAAATTATCTTGAAAAATGTTTTACCGAAATTTGAATTGGGAAAAACGGAAATTTCTTTATATTTGGACTTGTTTGAGCGACAAGCTTCGAGAGCCCAAATTGAGAAAAGTCAATGGGTTACAAATTTGATGGGGATGCTACCTTTTCAGCTATCCGAAGTAATCTTGAGAGAACCGATAGAGCCGGCAGATAATTTCGAAATCGTAAAGAGGAAATTATTGGAAAAATTCCGAATTAGCGCGGAAGATCTTCGAATTAAATTCGTAACGACGAATAGAGCGTCGGAAAAAAGCTGGAAAGATTTCGCTTACGAAATAACTAATTATTTCGACCAGTGGTTAGAAGGGATTCAGGTGACCGAATTTAGTCAACTGAGAGATCTGATAATATCGGACCAGATTAAGCGAAAAGTCCCTAGTGAAATGAGACAGCATTTCATAGATTCCTGGAGTGATTTAATTACGCCCGTGGATTTAACACAAAAATTAGATCATTATGAGGCGGTTAGGAGAACAGTGAGGAAACAGTCCCCGCTTAGAAATCCAAATAACGGCAAACAGTTTGAGAAAAACAGATTTGTCGATAAATCAGAAACAGAACCCCAAAACTCGGAAATGAAAAGAAATTGGAGGGAGAGGGAAGATGAAAAAAATAGAGATATAATTTTCGATAAACGAAAAGACAGGTCTTATTTCCAATGTGGAAGTTTTTCTCATATACGAAAATTTTGCCCCGAACTAAAATGGGGTGATGAAATTCCCGAAGTGGTTAATCGGTTGGGCGATCTTGACGAATTAAATGAAATGTTCCAGCCTTATTTAAGACAGGGAATTGTAAATGGGAAAGAAATGAAAATTTTTAGAGACACGGCTACGTCGCTAGATTTAATTAGTGCCAACCAGGTAACCCAAGAGCAATACACAGGGAGAGTTGTGTGGGTAAAACAACCGTTACAAAATGATTTAAAATGTCTACCCCTAGTTGAAATAGAGCTTAATCTGTGTGATTTAGGAAAAAGAATTAAGACTAGAGCAGGTGTTGTCGATGCAGACGTAGAAATGGATTATTATTTATTGGGATGCAAAACTCAAAATTTGCTAGACAGAATGAAACCGAAACCGCCTGTTAGCTGTGGGAGTGCGGCACCGTAAAAAAGGCACAGGAGTGTCCACTCAATTCCCCCCAACCCCACGAACCGCTTAGTTTCGGCTTATCAAAAGAATGAGGCGAGAAAACCGGACAGGAAGGAAAAGAAAGGCTTCGTTCCCTTCCCCCTTAGTCAACGTGCAGGAGTAACGCATTGTGATTCTTCCATTAAAACGAAATTTGCGACGACCCCGATCCGCGCGGCACCCAAATCAAGGATGAAGGAAGAGGGTTATAAAGAAAGAGCGAGGATGTTTTATTTAAGGAATGAAATCCGGGAAAGTAAGGATGAGGAAAAGAATAAAGACACCGTCTTAAAGCGAAGGGAAAACTTTAGGTTCCAATCTTTGGGACGGGATTTCACAAAAGGGGTAAACCGTTATTGTGCGTTAGGAAGGAAGAAAAAAACGTTTTTCGAATCAAGTTGGTTAGAAACCCCAGGACACATATCGCCGCGTAACTGAACTAAAGGCAGCGATGTTAAACAGTTGAAAAACGACGCCGGAAATGATTTCCGACTAACTAGAGATTTTGGAAAAGGGCAGGATATTCGCAGATCCTTAGGACAAAGGTCAGGTATACCGAATTCCACATGTAGACTGTTTAAGTAGAATAGAATAAATAACATTCTACTGAGTAATTTTGAACATAGTTTTTTATTTTTTGTAACTGAAATAATTGTGCATTTGAATCATGCAATGAATATTGAAATTTAATTTAACGATGTGAGTCTGTAAAGTGTATTGTAAACTTATGAATAATAATGTTTAAGGTAAGCCTCTATTGAGAATTAACATGTGTGTTGGGTGTGTATGGAAGGCTAGCGCACCAGTAATGATGTAAGATTTTCCAAATGCTTGAAAAATCTCATCTGCTCGAGGGGGTAATGCTGTAACATTTTCCCAAATATCCCAGCGAAGGTACCTCTTTTAACCGTGACCACAGGTCCCCCAAGTTGTCGGGCCTAAACTAAAGGAACGATCAATCTCCTATGCTGAATGGTGTGGACATTTTATGAACAATACCTGAGAATGCATGGTGACTATCCGACGTTAACGAATTATTTATTCTACTTGTGAGGTCGCAGATGGAAAGGTTTTCCCAGAGACTGTCGGACTCCAAGGGTAGTCCTTTAAATCTGCGAATGAGAACGAGATATCCGCAACGATAGGCCACCGTAAGTTTAGGAGGCCGGGATGAACCTTCCCCCGCCCCCCTTTTTTCTTAGGCTGGAGGAAGAAGAGAAGTCGAGAGGGAGATGGGTTGTTGGAAGCGAGAGGAAAGGACTGTGACCCTGAGAAGCGGGTTTTGGCAGGGAAGCTAAGAGCGAAGGGGAAGCCGAAAGAGAGACACCCGGTCTGTGAGAGGAAAATTCAAGGAGCTATCCGTCTCGATCCCCCAAGGACACCCTGTCCTGTTTAAATAGTATCGCCAAATACAGAGAACGAAACGAAGTTTAGAACGAGACTGTCTGGTGTAGAGACCTAAGGAGAAGTTAGAGGACCTTATGAAACTTGTTTATAATCACCTGCACCTACGCATTTCATCTCATTTTATTTTGTTTTATTTTATTTAAATAATGAAACCTGTAGGAGGAATACTCTGTACTTCGAGCTTCGAATAAAGAAACATTTCTTTCTACAAATCAACTTGAGTAATTACTCCGGCTAACCACGGCTACCAGATCACAAACATTAATCCCCCGGAGTTTTTACATGATCTTAACTGATATATTATTATTTTACAGTTGCCTATCGCTGTAAATGTTCGAAGTAGTATCTTTTTTCTTCAACTCACTTATATTTCATTTAAGATCTCTAATGATGTGTTTCATGTAAATTGTCTGTTACACACGTACATACACCCAGAAAAAGAATTTTTTAAAACTACAAAACATGTTTTGTTTAGTACATTTTGGTTGTTTTAAGCAAAATTTTTAGATGAATTAAAAAATTGGTTTTGCTGCTAGAACAAAAAAATATTGTTAAAACTCTTACAAAATTTTAACAAAATTTCATACTTGAATTAACAAAATCAGATTTTTTTTTTAAGTTTTACAATAATTTTGTAATTTAAATTTGTAATGCCAGCATTTTTTTTTGTACTTTCAAAATTTAAATTGTTGTGTAGTAGCCATAACTCTCTCACGTAACTTGGTTTATTTGACTGATATTGCTATATAATTAAAGGATTAAATAATTTTTGGATAATTAAAACTTTTTTTTATCGGGAGGGACCAAGGTATTTTTTTAAAATCCCCCTCTCCCATTTATTACTTTCTTCTGTCTTTACAAGAAGAAAGTATTGGATTCATGAAAATTTCCGACTTCCGGTTTCCGACGGATTTTAGAAGGTCCTAAACACGATTTGACTGTTTTCAGAAAATGACTGTCTTTGACACTGTCTGTCTGTATGTGACAAAAATTTTGTGGGCGCTCTATCTCAAGAACTAATGCACGGAATTTAATAAAACTTTATATTAAGTTAATTCCTGATATAAATTGTTGCTGATTAGTTTTTGGTGTAAATTGCGCAACAGGTGGCTTTGCTATGTTGCATTTTTCGCGATTTCTGCATTAGCTCTATCTCATTTTCAGCAGTGAATTACGCTTGTATTCTTAAAATAATAACCAGTGAATTTTTATCCTGCTTTTTACAGGCGTAATTCACTGCTGAAAAAAAAATTTAAAATTAACTAAGTTTTGGCGTATGCTGGGCTTTATATTGTCGTCTCATTTTTGCCGTAGAAATTTGCGTGCTCCTGATGACATTTCCATCTTGTGCTGCGGTTGCAGCCGGTCCGACATACATAAGAGTGAGAAATGCCGAGTTGCATTATCGTTCCTTGTAACTCAGTGGTAGAGCCTCAGATCTCTGTTCTGAGAACCAGGGATCTATTTCCTGCTAGGGACATTTTTCACTCTGTCGGTTTACGCTTGAAAAAAAAAAACAGAATAAAAATTCACTTGTTATTATTCAAGAATTACAGGTGTAGTTCACTGCTGAAAATGATTTAAAAAATAGTTAAAATTACATATTAGACTGGTTCGTTCAACAGAAGTTTTTGTAGTATAAAAAAAACAATTTCGTAATGTAACATATTTTATTATTTAAACAAACAAAATATATTTTTTTGTAAATATTATAATTGTTTCTTTACCAAAAACCTTTTGTTGTTAAAACAAAGAATATTCTTAAAAATAAACAAAACTGTCCTTTAAACAAGTGTTTTTGTTTCCGAATCTGAAAAGAACTCTTAAAGTAACAGATAATAATATTTATTTTGAGAAGAATTTCAAAAAAAGAATTTTGTTAATTCAAGTAAAATTAAACCATTTTACTTGAATTAACAAAACATTTTTTTGCCAACGATACAAAATTTTTTGTTGGAATTACAAAAAAAAAAAATCAAAATTTTTTTTTGTTGTTGTTGTTGATCAAACAAAATTTCCATTGACCCACATTTAAACGAAAAGTGTTGTTGGGTCAACCAAATTTTTGTTGTTTCAACAAAACTTTTTTCTGAGTGTACAAAGATACATTTTTATAAAATTTATTAATATGGAGAATTTTCTGCCGTTACAAAGATAATTTTTAGAAAAACAGAATGACTCTTACTTAAATTTCTTTATAATGCTATTTGTATGTACTATTAATCTCAATTTTATAAAAAAATAATTACAATTTTATAGTAAGTAAAAATTATGCTTACAATATAATGAATGATTTATTTTTTATGAATAAAGTAATTTAACCATTCGAAAATTAAAATTTTCTATTCTCAAAAAAAAAAAAAAAAAAAAAAATGTGAGAGAAATGATAAAGGATATTAAAAATATTTTCACTTTGAAGTTTATTATTTGTGAGTTGAGTCAGCCTTTCCCAGATGGATATATTTTTTAACACTTACTAATGAGTCCTTAAACGAAAGACACGACATCTATACTTATAAAGGAGTAGCTTTATTTTCTCATAATCAACGGTGAGCCTCAACCGTTTGTCCTAGAACAATAAAATTTGAAAGATATGTTCTTTACACAATGTAGGCACGTACTAAGAAAGGATTTTTGAAAATTCACAGCATAAGGGGGTCAAATGGGGGTGTCGATTGTTTTAGATAATTCCGTCTTTTCGACATATATCAGAAGGAGTTTTAAGTAGGAGCGCGAAATTCGGGTTAACAATTCTACTAAAGAAGAGTTAAACATGTATTTCAGGCGATTTTAGAAATTCAATCGTTAAGTGGGGGTTAAATGGGGGTTCAAAATCTTTCGGTGATTTCACATTTTCTCCGTATTTTATCAGCAGTTTTATCTAAGATCGTGAATTTCAAGATAACAAATCTACTAAAAAAATAATTAAACACGTATTTAAGCGATTTTGGAAATTCAACCACTAAGGGGGTTAAATGAGGGTCTGAAGTTTTAGGTCATTTTGCCTTTTCACCATATCTCAATAACAGTTTTAGTTAAAAGCGCGAAATTCGGGATAACAAATAAACTAAAAGTTAGTTAAACAAATATTTCAGCGATTTAAAAAATTCAACTGCTAAGGGGTTTAAATGAGGGGTCGAAAGTTTATTGTCATCTCACGTTTCCCTATATCTCAGCAGCAGTTTTAGGTAGGAACGTGAAATTCAGGATAAAAAATTTACTAAAAATATAATTAAACACATATTTCCGCGATTTTAGAAATTCATTCATTAAGGGGGTTAAATGGGGGGTCGAAAGATTGAGGTCATTTTGCTTGTTCGCCATATCTCAGCAGCATTTTTAGTTAGGAGCTCGGAATTCGGGATAACAAATCTACAAAAAATGTAGACAAACATGCATTTCAGCAATTTTAGAAATTCAGCAACTAAAGTGGGTTAAATAGGAAGTCAAATACTTTAGGTCATTTTACCATATCTGAGTAGAAATTATAGGTAGAATCATGAAACTAAGGATTACAAATCTACTAAAAAATATTTAAGCACGTATTTCAGCAATTTCAGAAATTCAGACACTAAGGGGGTTAAATGGGAGTCGAATGTTTTACGCCATTTTGCCATATCTCAGTAGAAGTTATAGTTAGGAGCGTGAAATTCGGGATAACTAATCTACTAAAGAATAGTTAAATATGCATTTCAGGCGATTTTAGAAATTACTACAAAGGGGGTTACAACGTGTCGAAAATTTTCTGTGATTTCACTTTTTCACTATATTTCATCAGCAGTTTTAGAAAAAAGGGTGAAATTCAGGATAACAAATCTTAAAAAAAATAGTTAAACATGTCTTTAAGTGATTTTAGAAATTCGGCCACTAAGGGGGGTTAAATAGTAGGTCGAATGTTTTATGTCATTATGCCATTTTTCAATAGAAGTTATAGGTAGGAGCGTGAATTTCGGGATAACAAATCTACTAAATAATAATTAAACATGCATTTTAGGCGATTTTAGAAATTCAACTGCTAAGGGGGTTAAATGGTGGGTCGATAATTTTCGATGATTTCACCTTTTCACCATATCTCATCAGTAGTTTTGGATAAGAGCGTGAAATTCAGGATAACAAATCTGCTGTAAAGATTAAACACATATTTCAGCGATTTTAGAGCTAGCGAGTTTGTGGCCAACATCGGCTATGAACTCGATTATGAAAGACTCACCGGTCGCTTCCAATCGGGGCCCAGATTCAAATTACTACGTGGGCCCCACCCCTAGATAAACACGGGTAGGGCCCAGTAGTACTTTGTCAGAGGCTCATGAAAAAAAAATTAAGTCGCGAAATCTTTATTTATGCGCTTTTTTATATTATTATTAGTTATTTTCGTATAGTTTTAATTTAAAGTATTTTATCTATGATTTTCGGTTGCATGTAAAATGCACTTCCTGGGCCCCAAGCGAAGTCAGGGCGGAACACTGCACTATATATCTGGGCTCCACTCGGAAGCGACCGGTTAGTCTTTTTTTTTTTTTTTTTTTTTTTTTTTTTTTTTTTTATAATGAAATACTAATATTTCTTAATTAGAAAAAATATATATTCGATAATCTAAATTATAATCTTTAAAATTTAATTGTTTCATCCAAAATAATTTATAAATTTATAAAAATGTAATTAATTTGTGTTGACAAAACTCATTATTCCCAATAGGTATAAAATAAATGTAAACATTATAACTGATTAATGCTTTTAACGCAATTTATAACGATTAATGCTTTTAAATTAAACGTATTTTAAAATAGTAAATGATGTTTGTAGTAATATAATAAATTTCATACGTATTATTAAAGTACTTTAATTTCAGAAAATTCCGCAATGTAAATGTTTATTTTATTAAATAAATCTAAATGATTAATTTATATTTAATAAAACAGTATTTTGTCGTCTAAATTCATGCATGCTATTGAATAAATATAGAGTATCAGAAAAGTAGTTTGTAGCATGTGTAACTTTGAATTTAGCAACGTGAATTTAATGGACTGTCATTTATACGAATTAAGCGACATCTGGATTTAGCTGTTTATTTTTAATGCTCCGTACTTAAAAAGTAAAAACGAAACCAGAAAAGATCACTTCTGTGTATGTCTGTCCGTCTGTCAGATCTTTATTTTTCGTAAAGTATGGAGCGTGGAAAATTCAAACTCACAAAAGTTATAAAGCTTTTTTACCCACATATTTTCAGATTATTTGCAATTAACAAATATGTTTGTGAAAAAATTAGGAGGCTTATTAATTTACTCAAAAAAAAAAGTTTTATTTTTGTATATCTTGTGGGATATCGTGTGAAAGATCTCGTAATACCGAACTCGAAAATATATTTTAATTTTAAGTATTCTCTTTTAAGACATATCGTCGAAAATGCACTGCAAAATATGTCCCCATCCATCAATTTCCGAATTTACTGAAACTAATATTATGAAAAAAATAGTGGCAGTAGGAGTGTATTTAAACATAGTCGGAAAAATGTAGCGATATTCCCAGGTAACTTAATTTTTGAGAAAAACGCAGGTTTTTCGTTATACACAAACTTTGCTTTTTGGGCGGCCAGCGAGGGCGTTGACGGGCGCTCGAGATATCTGTCGATGCAAAAGTATCCAAATATATTTCATAATGATTTTCAAAAAGCATTGTAATTAGCCGAGATATTAATTAAATTACTTGAAAAAAATATTATTTTTATATATCATGTAAGTTATCTTTCGGAAGGTGTCGTAACTTCAAATTCAAAAATATATTTGCTTTAATTTTAGGTATTATATCTTCAGAGATATCGTAAAATGTATACTGGAAAAATATTCCCCTTCTCCTATTTTCAAATCTACTGAAACTAAAATTATGAAAAAATAGGAGTAGTAGGACTTTATTAATTAATAAATAATATTTATAAATATAATGTAGGGTACTGTTTGAGCGCGAGTTTCACTCGCCCTGGGCCGATTTATTAATTATAGATTAGAAATAACATTTATTACATCTTTTTTTACGATACATCTTTCTATTTAAAAATATCCATATATCGTTCCTGTAAAATCACATATTACACATTTTTTTTTTTTTTTTTTTTTTTTTTTTTTTTTTTTTTTTTTTACTGAGATGAAATACTGGACGTCTGTATAGCGTTCAGTGAAAATAATATTTATATTAAGTTAATTAAGAAAGTTTTTATAGTATGTACTTAAATCATATATCAAAGTTTTAATTACATGCTGGTTTTAATTGCAACAATCGTAGCATGTTCTTGAAAGACAGAAGCTGCAGTGTTAGCTTCGTAGTTATATTAATTCTCAAATTAGAGCTTGGTGTAAGGTAAAGCCAGGAGAGATGGCGCGTCAGAGAGATTGCGCACATAGAGGTTCGGGGGGAAGGAGAAGTGTGAGCGCGCAGCGACTACAGGTAGTTGTACAACAGCAGTAGTCGAGTGTCTACTTAAAAGTGCACGTTGATTGTTTTGAGCGTCTAAGAGAAAGCATAGCTATTTTGTTTTGTTTTCCCAAAGTAATGCTTGAATTTTAATAGCTATTCGTAAGAATTTCTATACAATGTCAGGAGTACAAAATATATTAAACTTAAACGATTTATCATAAGCTTCTAATCTAGACTAACAGTGTGAACATCAACGGTTCGTTTTCGTAACGGCCCTGTTTAAATGAAAGGCCGCGCAATCTCTTCAACCGAAATTGGAGAGTTTGCGCATCTGCTACTTAGGAGAGATGGCGCATTGTTCCCATTAGTTTTCATGCTAGGAGAGATTACGCTGCTTATTGGTGAATATGCACAAAAAGAAAGTAAAAATGAAAATGGACTAATTTTAAGTTAAACGTGTTATCAAATAACTTAATGTTATTTTGTAATCTTATGTGGACTTGCTTTTTCTAATTCTATAATTTTTCCCCTTTAATTAAAAATTTTTAATCGTTTTTAAAATTATTTCTTTTTTTTCTGATTCTTTAATCATTAGGTTCAAATATTCACTCCTAATACAATAATATTTGTTCACAAAAAATTACAACAATGTCATTTAAGTGTAATTATTATTGTTAACAATTTAATTGTAGTTATTATTAGTAACAATCTCTCCTACCCATATGCGCAATCACACCAACCCTGTAAGGACAGATTGCAAAATAAGTTTCTTGGTTTTAGTACAGCTGTTCTATTAAATTACAACATAACAACAAAATAGCAAGGAAAATGCATAAAAAACAAATGAAGTAAAAAATATTCATGGATAGTTTACCAAAAAATTGATATTTAGATTTTTTACTGTTATTCCTTTGAATTGTGTGTAGACTCTCCTAGCTGTACCTTAATTGTTTAAAGAAATAATATTATGTTTTCTAGTTGGCTTACGAATGTGTCTTCGACATCAGATTTATTTATAGTAGGTATTAAAAGTATAGCCTTGTAAATATTTGATAGAGTGTCGGCTAATTCCAAATAATAAACAAGTATACATTTATAATTTAAATAAGTAATATTTTGATAAACAACTTAATTAAAAATGTGTTTGATAAAAAGTATGACTGAATTTAATTTAAAAGTCAATTAATTGAATTTATCTTGCTTTCTTATCTTGTGGATTGACGAATATCTTTTCTTTTCAAAATTCTTACAGGGAAAATGGTTGTGTTTTTAATTTCTATTACCTTAGATGCAGAGATTATTTCTACTAAATGCATTTTTCAATAACTAATCTGGCTATTCATGTGTTCTTGGTATTTTTTTTTAGAAATATGGAATTTTATTTAAGCAGAGATTCTCTCTGAAAACCTTAAACAAATAATGAGTTTTATTTGTATCTTTTAAAAATATAAAATATCTAGAACAATGCTATCAAAGCCATTTTTTGTCATGTCCAATATTTAAGTCTTAACGACCAGTTTAACAGACCAGTGCCACATTGACAAAATGGCCAACCACAAATTTTAAATGCAACTTTTCTTGGAAAAACTTGCTTAAATCGGCTTGCGTCCACACGCTTAAATCTGTCAAGCTCATGACGTTTTGTTTTCTCCAAGTTAAGCTAGACATTTTTTTAATTTAAAGACAAACATTAAGATTTTTTTTTTTCATAAAGTCGTTTAAAAAAAATAACACTTAAAATTTTGAGAAAAAAATAGTATCAAGATTCAAATAGTTTCCATTTCCATCCACTTTTCATCCAAATATTTTAATATATTTTTAGAATCCGTGCCCATTTTTTTTAATCAGATGATTACTAAAGGCGCAGTCGCTAACACGGATTTACTGTGCACCCCATGCATAATGAAGTGTGGTGGCGTTTAGATTGTTTATAATATCTACATTTGTATTAGACAATATTAACACACTTAGCATTGTAGATTAAATTCACTGACCCAAACCATTTTTTATGGCATTAATAATAATATAAAAAATATTACAAATATCCTAAAAAGCAATGTGCATTGGAAGAACCTACTTTTAGAAAAAACAAATTATAAAATAGATGTAATTTAAATAAAAAAATATGTGTTTTCGAGATTAAAGAATGTAATAAATTAAACATCCAAATATATTAAAATAAAATTATTTAATAATGTTCAAGAAAATGAAAGTGTCTACTCTTGATTTATACGATATAATTAAATAATCCTACAGTGATTTACTCCTTTCACCCAGCAATGACTAAAACAACTGGACTAAAATTACTATTTAGAGCTTTAAAATAAAATTAATAAAAAAAAAAAATTAAATAATGTATTTCTATTCTTCGGTTTGTGATACTTCTTAAAATTTTATGAAATAATATGTTATATTTAAATACATATATTACATTATATATTACAATTGCTTGTCCTAAATTAAAATGTTAAAACATATTTGTATTAAACATTTTCAAACATCAGTAATTGTAAAATAATTTGCTTTACCTATTAAGTATATTTCTCTATTTACCTAAATTCTCATTAATAAAAATGTATTACATTTAGATTGCATTGTATTGAATATTTACACTGAGCTGTAAATTTGAAACGTAATATTTGGTTTAAATATTTTTTCATGTTTCATTATTATTTCGATTGAAAAATCTTTTATAAATATAATTATAAAAATGGTGTTTGAATATTTCATGTAACACATGATAATCAAATAGTAGTAAGAAAATTTTTAAATTATCCATTGGATTGTTTTGTGAAAATGTTAATGAAAATTAAACATTGTTTACTATGTTTAATTGCGAAATCATTAGAAAGAGAAACTATGCAAAATTTAATTTGCACTATGTTTAGAAACAACAAGAATGAAAAATCGTGTGTTAAGCATTGCTTATGAAATACATTCCAACACATACAAAATATTGTAAGTAAACTTCATAGATTAATAATGTGAAAGATGATATCTAAGTAAACATTTTAGAAAACGCTTAACATATTTGAAAACCCAATTTCAGAAATAATCGGAAAAATATCCAAATTTTTGTGTGCAGTCCTGTATATGATCAATAGATTTGTACATTTACTACATGGTATGATAAAACTTAGTTCAGTTAGGAAACGCGTAACACAACTGAAAATTTCCATTCGGCAATTTCCTCCAATGATCGGCAATGTACTCGAGATATTTTGTGCAGCCCTGTATATGATCTATACAATTTATACACACCAAGCAATATGCAAAAAAATTGTTAAATTTTAAAACCCATGCAACAACTGAAAATACACTTCCAGCAATTATTGTTCATACTCCGTACTGTAACCGAATTCTTTGGTGTGTCCCTGTAAAGGAACGATAAATGATATGTGCTCCATAATCTATAGTAAGCGTCTTGTAATGCACCGTGTGCCCCTGTAAATGAACTATAAAGGCTACACACTTAATTTTCAAAACCGAACATGCCGTAGTAAACCTCAATAACATATATCAATTGCATGATAATTCGACTATATTTACGTGAGTTAGAACACGGACTAACAGACAGACGGCATACAAACAAACCGAATTCATAAACACTTTTTAACTTTGTTGGAAGGTGTTAATTTTTTTTCTTTATCTTAAACTTTAAATATTTCTTAATTAAACTAATTAATTAATGTCACTATTAATTATATTTCCCATTATTGTGCTTACCATCTGGTTTCAGTATATTCATTTTTAAAAAAAATTATTAAATATTGATCAATTAGTTTTAGATTATTTGCCATAACAAATGTCTATAAGATAGTATTGTTTAAATTTTACTTCTGAATAATGATATCTCTAGAGACTTACATTCTGAGAAAAAGGGGTAAAGAAAATGTCTTTTAGGATCTGTCGTCAATGAAAAAGCTCCTGAATAGATAAGCATTAAAATTTGTTTCCTCGATAGGGTAAATATGCAGTAATTGATTGTTACAGGGATTTTGCCGAGATATAGAAAATAAACTTGGCTAGAGAAGAAAAATTTCATAATTTCTGTCAACCTATTCTCATAAGAAAAATTCTTATAAATGTTTGCACTATTTATCTATATATTTAAAACGCTAAACGTTTTCTTTTGACAATCCGTGAGAACAAACTACCGCATCAAATTACATCATTCTTTTTTTAAATGAAAGATATTTGGACACAGATTTGTTATCGTGCATTCGTTTGTTCGAAAATTTAATTAATTAGCCGTAATTTTTAATTTCATTTTTACTTCTGCTAATGACGTCATAATCGGATAACGCCCATTGTTGCGTGGCACAAAGTTTATTCTCTAAGCTCTATGGTTGCGAAGATAAAAGAGGAATAATAAATATTAAAAGCACGTGTAATTTAGGCCGATTTTTTTAATTTGCAAGTTAGGTTTCGGTAAAAATATTTATCCGCGTGTTTTATAAGCGAATAAAAATTCATTTTTATTGTGACGTCACGGGAATATTGTCCATTGGGTTTATTTTATCATTATGCATTATAACTTTGTTGATGCCATTTTTTCAATACCGTTAAATACAAAATATATTTTTATTTGTATACATGTAATAATAAAAAAAAGTTCGCCATTTTTCCTTAGTTAAATTATTCCAAATTCTTACAATTCTAATTTTTTCCCCTGTTTTATTCCAATTTACTACTCTATATTCATTAAATCCTTATTCTTAATTTAGCTCTACCGTTAACTCTATTAAATTCCCTTTTATTTAATTCTAAATTGTCCAAATTTACTTAAATATAAAGCTTTTAGTTATTCTTAATTTCTATCATGATCCTCGATCATTTCTGGGTTTTAGAATGTTTTTTGAGAGCCATTTTCATTTTTATTCTTAAATTTTTTCCCGCTTTAAAGTCACTTTACTATAAAATTAATCCACTCATCTCTGTCCGAACTCTTTCACGAATTATCTTTCATTGGTTGTGACGTAGCAAGACGCGTCTTCTTTAATTCTTCATTGGTTCAGTGCGCGTTCTACGTCATAACTTGTGTTGTTCCGCGGGGTAACAAAAAGCAGCTGCCTGCGGCGCTCCCTCAGAATTAAGTCGTATTTTCAATTGTACACAACTCCCTGGCTGCTCGTTTTGAGAATTTGAGATGTTCTAATACTTACCCTCTATACAGTGATGATGTAGTGATGCCCAGATTTGATGGTTATGGTGGAAACTGCCCAAGAACAATACTTAATAAAGAATTTCCAGTGAAAGTTTCGTTCGTTGTATTATGGAGAAACGCCTCTGGATTTTAAATTCACTGCCGCTATGGCCACGACGAAACTGCAACTAAAATGTACGACTGCTTCTAAATATTTATATCATCCAACAACCAACGTCTTAATTTCATTGTGCAACCATGTGAATTCTTTCTATAATCCACGTTACTGCAACTACAACATATGACGGTGAATCATCGTGCTATAATATAAGCCGGGCAGGATCTCAAAGGACTTACACCACAACAATTATTCTGTTTTAATAAAATTCTTAATGTCCAGACCCATCAAAAAGTGTTAAGTGATAGAAATGCAGCCTTTACTTCATCTAGATTTAAAAAATTTCTGCGAAACCACAATATTAAGCAACGTTTAACCACATCACATCATCCGCAAACGAATGGCAAATGTGAGAGAGTGAACCAGACGATAGTTACTAGATTGAAGTGTAAAGTCAATTCTACTAACTCCAAAATTCCTTGGACAAAAATTTTGACAGAAGTAGTTAATGAGTATAACAATACCCCTCATTCTATCTCTAAATTTCCTCCTGCTTACTTACTTTTTGGCCAATTACCTTATGATTCCCCTCTTCAACAAAATTATTACCCTCCTGTTCAAGAAGCCCTTAAACTTGCTAAAAAACGCACTGATGAAAATTATTGGAGAAGTAAAAAATATTATGATCAAAATTATCTAAAACCAAAATTTGAGATTGGAGATCTTGTAATTTATGAAGAGTTCCAATATCCTAATACTAGAAAACTTTCACAAGTCTTTAGTGGTCCTTATCAAATCCTTAATAAGTTATCTGATGTCAATTTTGAAATTAATAGACAGATTCAAAATAAATCTACTGAAATAGTACATGTATCAAAATTACGCCTTTATTATCCTCCTGATCAATTAAAATTATCCCATGAGAAACCACAACAAACTAATGTTAAATCTATAGTTTCAGCTTAAATTTTTAATATTCCTAAAATAAACTAACTTAAATAAATAAATTTACTAAATAAAAATTAATTATCAATTCTCTTCTGTATACCAGTGTGTTCTTGAATTGAGCTCACAGGAGCATCACTGTTGAGTTTTCACTTGAGTTAACTGTTTGTGCGGGCATAAACTGGTTGATTTAAGTTGGTAAATTCTGATACTGAATTGAATTAGATTAGAATAATATTTTAAACAGTATTAACGAAATTAACAAAATAAACTGGATTAAATTCTATATTAAACTAATCAAATATGATATCTTAATACTAATTGAGAATTGTCCAACCTTTCTTAATATGCTACAAGGTCCTATTTTTTTCATTTCACAACTTATGTTTTCTTGTTTGACTGAAAGCAAGATAGTTACATAACCATCATCTACACAATAATGATTGTTTCACGAATATTTCTTATTTATTCCTTATTTTGTATTATGTATTTTTATTGAGTATATTCTCATGCCTCATTCACTACTATATGGATGAGATATTAATGATATACTTAAGAAAGAATTAAAGAAAGTGTGATATTTTGAATTATACTGCTTGTTATTGCTGAACTTATTGTTGAGAATTATTAATATTAGTAACACTATTTATAAGTTGATTTGAAAGAAAATATGAAGATTATAATGGATAAAAAGTATTTAAAGAGTGGAATTGAAAGTTTTAGGTAAGCTGCATTCAAAAAAGTTTCTGATGTTATGTAAATAAAATTTTGATGTTATTGTTGTTGTTTATTCTTTCTATTGATGATACTATTATTATTGTTATTATTAAGTATTTTTATTTTAAATTTTTATTGTTTATATTGTTCTTGCTATTATTATTATTATTATTGTATTATTTTATTTATTGCAACTTCATACTGCCATTCCAACACTAAGGACTCTTATAATATTCAATAATTGGACTACTACAAGTCAGTAGGACTTAAAATTCACTTAAGGACTATAAATAAGTGAATAATGCTGACTATTGTTAAATTATTGATAAAAAGAGATATGATTTAAATATTGATATTATATTACTACTTAAATTTATTTATTGCAACTTCATACTGCCATTGCAACATTAAGAACTCTTATAATATTCAATAATTGGACTAATACAAGTCAGTAGGACTTAAAATTCACTTAAGGACTATAAATAAGTGAATAATGCTGACTATTGTTAAATTATTGATAAAAAGAGATATGATTTATATATTGTTATTATATTACTACTTAAATTTATTTATTGCAACTTCATACTGCCATTGCAACATTAAGAACTCTTATAATATTCAATAATTGGACTAATACAATTCAGTAGGACTTTAAAAAAAATCACTTAAGGACTATAGATAAGTGAATAATGCTGATTATTGTTAAATTATTGGTAAAAAAGAGATGATTTATATGTTGTTGTTATATTTTCTTGATACAAACTATACTGTACTGTTATACTAATTATTATTGAAAAATGTAATTATTTACAGCAGTTTCCACTTAACCGTGTTTCTTTAAATTTAATTATTAAAATTTGTAGTTAACAGAATTCAGAAATTTGAGCATCGCGATGCAGCAACCAGGTAACTGTATTGCAACGAGGGAACTATTTTGTAACCCAAGTATCTGCTTTCTCCCAATGAACATGTAAGTCAATTGGACTTACCGGTTCATACATTTTTTGGGAGGGGGGATATGTAATAATAAAAAAAAGTTCGCCATTTTTCCTTAGTTAAATTATTCCAAATTCTTACAATTCTAATTTTTTCCCCTGTTTTATTCCAATTTACTACTCTATATTCATTAAATCCTTATTCTTAATTTAGCTCAACCGTTAACTCTATTAAATTCCCTTTTATTTAATTCTAAATTGTCCAAATTTACTTAAATATAAAGCTTTTAGTTATTCTTAATTTCTATCATGATCCTCGATCATTTCTGGGTTTTAGAATGTTTTTTGAGAGCCATTTTCATTTTTATTCTTAAATTTTTTCCCGCTTTAAAGTCACTTTACTATAAAATTAATCCACTCATCTCTGTCCGAACTCTTTCACGAATTATCTTTCATTGGTTGTGACGTAGCAAGACGCGTCTTCTTTAATTCTTCATTGGTTCCGTGCGCGTTCTACGTCATAACTTGTGTTGTTCCGCGGGGTAACAAAAAGCAGCTGCCTCCGGCGCTCCCTCAGAATTAAGTCGTATTTTCAATTGTACACAACTCCCTGGCTGCTCGTTTTGAGAATTTGAGATGTTCTAATACTTACCCTCTATACAGTGATGATGTAGTGATGCCCAGATTTGATGGTTATGGTGGAAACTGCCCAAGAACAATACTTAATAAAGAATTTCCAGTGAAAGTTTCGTTCGTTGTATTATGGAGAAACGCCTCTGGATTTTAAATTCACTGCCGCTATGGCCGCGACGAAACTGCAACTAAAATGTACGACTGCTTCTAAATATTTATATCATCCAACAACCAACGTCTTAATTTCATTGTGCAACCATGTGAATTCTTTCTATAATCCACGTTACTGCAACTACAACATATGACGGTGAATCATCGTGATATAATATACATGGTATTTAAGCATTAAAGTAACATATATAAAGTACGTGTGAAGTTTGAAGCTGGTGAAAATGACGTTATGTTTAGCTTGAAATGCATTTTAACAGTGATAAAACTAAAGAGAAAAATGTATGTGATTGTGTCAACATGTGTAATTTTAACTGATTTTTTCTATTCTTAATTAAAAAGTTTAAAATTGGAGCCGTCATTGATTGTTTCATCTTGATTGCATACGTTGATTACATGTTACCAATTACTTTTTTTTTAAATTATAGGTTAGAAAATTTCCTATTTTAATAAACAAAATCACAAAAGAAAAGGATTTCTGGAAATTTGAATTTATTAAAAATAGTGTTATGGTTAAAAAAAAAACTTGAAATAATGATTGTATTTTTAGCTAGAATAAACAATGTAAGACTAATATTTCGTAGGAATTATTTTGGTTGGTTTATTATAAGTTCATTTAACAGTTCCTTATTACCGCAAAGTCCTATTCCTTTCACTGTGAATTTCGCT
The DNA here is from genome assembly GCA_963931845.1 of Maratus michaelseni. Classification (NCBI taxonomy): domain Eukaryota; kingdom Metazoa; phylum Arthropoda; class Arachnida; order Araneae; family Salticidae; genus Maratus; species Maratus michaelseni. The sequence goes on along the minus strand of OZ007593.1, from coordinate 219,527,737 downwards.
TTCGATGTCAAAAAAAGTTTTCTACTTTTGGACGCCAGCCAAAATACAGTGGCAATTCTTAGAAATGTACAACGGTTGTGAAAACAAACGGCGCTATCGCTTTAGCTTTCATCGGGCTTACATCACTTCTAAATACTGCAAATTTTTATTTTTTACTACATTTTACAATTTAATTCTTACATCATTAATTAGAAAAAAAAAAAGCTTTCGAAGGAAATTTATTTGAAAACTGCCGCTTAATTTAACGACTTTTTAAATAATTTTCAAGCATGAAAAGTTTTTCAATCATTTCTTATCAATGACCACCAGTTTGCTTCAATAATATAAAATAGCACCTGGGAAAGTTGCCACAATTGAAAGTCGATTTCCCTAATCATCATAAAAAGTGAATGATAATAATAATAATAATAAACTCAGTGATAAATCATAAAATCAGATTATCCATAAGATAGAGCATTTTGGCGCAAAAGTAAAATCTGTCCAAAAAAAAAAAAAAAAAAAAAAAAAAAAAAACTATTTTCAGTTTATGTTGAACATTAGGAATTGCATTTTTTTTTTTTTTTTTGCATGTACAAATAAATTGCGCTTGAAAACATTAAAAATCTCCCTCATCTACAGATTGATTTATTACTGTAAAAAAGTTCTTCATCTTTACATAAAAATTGATTAACTTAATATAATGGATGCGTTTTAGAAGATATGGATTTGTAACGAACAATGATTAAAGAGGACATTTTAAAACTTTTAATTTAAACATTTTAAAACTTTTTTAACATCGAATTTCGACGGTGCTTTTGGACAGGTGCAATGCACATGCGCATAGGAGCTTATTCGGTTGCATTATCACAGTGGGAGGGGGGAGATGTGTGCTTTATTTACTATGTTCTTTTAATTACTGAATATGAGATGAACGTAGGAATATACTTTTGTATGATACTTCATAGGTCCATGACATTTTGTTTCTTGCTGTGGGGAATTTGGCTGTAATGTGAAACGGATTTGCATTACACAGTTGTTTACGGATTGTTTGTTTGGAGTTTTCACCAGAAATACTACTGTAATTAACCGGGGGAATTTTTTTAAAAATATAATATTTGAAAGACTGTTTCATACGCACCCTTTCTAAGAAGCTTATTTTACTGATATTGTTATAGTATTTTTTTTCCGTCAAGTTTTGATGGGTTCCATCTAGTTTAATATAAAGCAGCCAATTATCTCTTACCAACAGAAGTAATTTTTATATTAAACAATGTATATGAAGTTCAGTTTTGATAAACATGTGAAATTTGATTTTGTCAATCGTAGCGGACGGTTAAAGAAGATAAGCTATAAGAACAAACATGCATAAAGTCAAACAGTTTGCAATACGGTTTTAACACTTTACTATAACCAAAGCTGCATGTTTTGAAGGAATAGAAAAAGATGACAAAGGTGATCTCCTGATCTGCTGCAGGGAGTCTAATAGTTGGTGCGCAGGAAGACAGTATCGCATTGCGGCAACAGTCTGATGCCAATGTGAAAACAAGCTTAAGAGTTCACCTGCGGATGCAGCTAATGACCGTAAATTGGTTCCTCAAAAAGGTGGTAAAAACGTTCGAAAACGTCCTTTGAATAAACTAAAAAAAGCTTATCATCAAAATATAATATTGTGAAATTGAATGAATTAAGATTAAACGAAATATCATGGATGTAAATCCAAAAAAGATTTTGCAAAAGGAAAATAAAAGAAAAAATACTTTAAGATCAAAAATAATGATTTTAAAGGGGCACAACTTTAGAACAAATTTAAGATAGACTCATATTTAAAATATATTATACTATAAACAAGAATAAAATTTCATCAGGTTCGTTTTTATAGCTGTTTATATCATTTGGTAACAAATCTCAATTTCCTAAGGCAGAAGTACGCCATGTTTTTAAAAAATTCTGAAGGCTCCTACAGGGGTAATCAATTTAAAAGAATACCCGTTTTTAGCTCACAGACTATCAAAGCCTGAGAGCTAATGTGCCCGCCCGTTCTGTATGTATGTATGTATGTACGCATGTATGTATGTATGTATGTATGTACGTATGTATGTATGTATGTATGTACGTATGGATGTATGTATGTATGTACGTATGTATGTATGTATGTATGTACGTAACGCGATAACTCGTGATATAATTATCCGTTTTGCTTCAAATTTTGTTTACAGGTTCATTCTAATAAGGAGCTTCCCTGATTAGTTTTGGGAGTTCATTGGTTAAGTATAAAGGAGGGAAATGGGGGGCTAACTCCCCCTTAATTTAGATAAATGGGTTTTTCATGCAGAAGTATCCGTTTTTCTTCAAATTTCGTATATAGGTTCATTGTGATAAGGTGCTTCCCTGATTATTTTTGGGAGTTCATTAGTTAAGTATAAAGGGGGAAAACGGGGGCCTAACCCCCTTAATTTAGATAAATGGGTTTTTCATGCAGAATTATCCAATTTTCTTCAAATTTTGTATATAGGCTCATTGTGATAAGGCACTTACCCTGATTCGTTTTGGGGGTTCATTGGATAAGTATAAAGGGGGGAAACGGGGGGCTAACCCCCTTAATTTAGATAAATGGGTTTTTCATGCAGAATTATCTGATTTCCTTCAAATTTTGTGTATAGATTCATTGTGGTAAGGCGCTTGCATGATTAGTTTTGGGTTTTCATTTGTTAAGTATAAAGGGGGGAACGGGGGGGCTTACCTCCCTTAATTTAGATAAATGGGTTTTTCAAGCAAAATCATCCGATTTTTTTCAAATTTTGTGTATAAATTCATTGTGGTAAGGCGCTTGTCTGATTAGATTTTGGGCGTTTATTGGTTAAGTATAAAGGGTGGGAACGGGTGCTTATCCCCCCCCCCTCCTTAATATATTGTCGATTTCTTTATTTTTCGAGTGGCATTATTCTTTGAAAAAATAGCATAATATACAATTAGTGTGAATAGCCTGTGAGCTCAATGCCCTCAGTTTAACTGGGCAGTTTTCTTTATTTTATTATTATCCACATCTATAATATATGTAGCAAGACTTTCAACATCTTTAATTATTTAATATGTCTATATTTAATCTGCGGGTATAGTTTTCTTCACTTTCTAAATGCGAAAACTCTTTTTAACAATTTCCAACCTAGTTGAAAAGTGAATATGACTTCAGTTTGTCTGTCTGCCGTCTGGCCGTCTGCCGACTGTCCGTGCTCTAGCTCCCGTAAATATGATCGGATTGCCTTGCAATTTTTATATGTTATTGTCGTTATCTATAGCACATTCCCAATTTCAAATTAAGTGTGTAGCGCTTATAGTTTTTTTACAGGGACACTCAAAAGAATTCCGTTACATTACGGTCTATGGGGAAAAATCATTTGCGGTTTATTTTAATGATGTTACACAATTGTAAACACATTGTAATTGATATATATCACTAAGGTGTATTACAAGAAGCTTAATATGGAATAGGGTGTGCACAGCACTCATAGTTAATTTACAGGGACAGTCAAAAGAATTCCGTTACATTACGTCTATGGAGAAAAATCGTCTGCGGTTTATTTAAATAATGTTTCATTATTTTAAACGCATTGAAATTTATATATATCACTAAGGTGCATTACAAGAGGCTTACTACAGAATAGTGTGTGTATAGCAGTCATCGTTCATTTATAGAGACACACAAAATAATTCTCTACTGTCTGTTAACAATAATTCCTGGAAGTGCGTTTTAAATTACTGAACGCGATTTTAAATTTAACTCACTTATTGTTTATTACGTGGTGTGTATAAATTCTGTAGATCAGATACAGGGAAGCACAAAAGATCGCAGACACATTTCTGTTTATTGACAGAAACTCCAGGAGGAGAATTTTAAACTGTGCTACGCGTTTCTTAACTGAACTACAATTTAGCATCCTATGTAGTATATATACAAATCCTAGATCCTGTATATTGGATCATATACAGGGGTGAATAAAAGCATTCGGATATTTTTCCGAATATTGTATATGTTGGAAATAAATGTTGGAAATTCCTGAAATTAAGTTTTTAAATATGTTATGCGTTTTCCAACTTGTTTACTTCGATGTTATCTTTCAGCTTATTAAACGGTAATGATTTGTAAAATTATTTTGGAAGCGTTGGAAAGTGTTACATAATCTGTGCTTGACGCATGATTTTTCGTTCTTGTTTTTTTTTTAAGATGTTTATTTTCAAAATTATACGATGATCAAAATAAGTTTTATGTTATATTAATAAGGACAAATAAGACACACATATCCGTTATAAACCATAATAACAAACCGTTATAATATCCAGATAAACACATTTCCGTTTATTGACAGAAACTCCAGAAGATGAATTTTAAACTGTGCTACGCGTTTCTCAACTGAACTAAAATTTAGCATCCTATATAGTATATATACAAATCTATATATCATATACAAGTCTGAATAAAAGTATTCAGATATTTTTCCGAATATTGTATACGTTGGAAATTCCTGAAATTATGTTTTTAAATATGTTATGCGTTTTCCAAATTGTTTACTTAGATGTTATCTTTCAGCTTATTAAACGGTATGATTTGTAAAATTATTTTGGAAGCGTTGGAAAGTGTTACATAATCTATGCTTGACGCATGATTTTTCGTTCTTGTTTTAAACATAAATTCGCTTGAACGTCATTAGTAATTTTTAATTCGATTCTGAGAAAATAATTTGAGTAAACCGTCTGCTTCTTTCAACGTTAGGTTTTTTTATGTGGGGTTATCTCAAAGATTGGGTTTTCCAGAGAAATCTCCCAAACATCCATGAATTAATACAAATCATAACTGAAGATATCTAGTCAATAACACCAACAATGTTGCGAAGTGTGTCAAAAAACTTGGTTCGACGTATTTATGATTGCATTCAAAATGGTGGCGAACATTTACAACATTTGCTGAAAGGAATGATAATGTAAAACAATTATAATCAAAATTTTGTGCTTTTATATAATTTTTATACTTTAATTTTTATGTTCTTTGTTGAAATCATGAATAAAAGGAAATGAAAATGCCTTTTATCCTATAAGAAAATATAATGAGCAAAAAAAAAAAAAAAAAGAAAAGAAAAAAAAAAAAAAGATGGTATGTAACCCCTTGTTAATTCTTAACTCTAACTCTTAATAACTCGTAATAACTCTTTGGCAACAGAGAGCGCCCGCTTATTTTATTTAAAGTTTTCCAAGCTGTTGATTTCAATTTTCTCGTGTCGCAAATTAAAAGGTCCGTAGTCGTTTGTGTTGTTCTTCTTCCTCGATGATGGCTTTAAGTTTAAAGCCGAAACATGTAGGATTTTAGCTCTTTTATGAGTTTAAAACAATTTTTACACTGATTTTAGCAACTAATAGGCACAATTTGTGCAATTTGTGTTTTTTAAATAAAAAAAAACCTTAAGAAATATTATACATGACAAATATATTTTTGAATTTCATAATTATATATTATATATGTACTCTATTCTTTATGTAGATTACAAACCATACATTTGACTCTTAAAATGTAAGAAGATATAATAATAAAATAAAGTTTCTCTTTCTCTGTGTGTGTGTGTATGTTGGCAATGGTTAGCGAAATCTACCACACGTAAAAGTCTGAAAATTTGGATAATGGTTGTCCAAGGGAAGTCCTGATACTCATGAGGCTCAAATTTTAATTTTTTGATAATTAGCCGAGATATCAATTAAAAACTCATAAAAAATGCTAATTCTCTCTATCTCTCTCTCTCTCTCTTTTTTTTTTGTTTGTAAAAATCGGCAAACACAAGCGTTGGCTCAGTACCTGCATGCTAGAGCGCGTAGAAGGCAAGAATTAAATGCTGATTTTTTTTTTTTTGGTCGTTTGTCATAACGTTTATCGGCCAAACCATTCGGGATACGTAAAAAAGGAAAATATATTCTTAATTTTTGTACTTTCACGTCATAGTTCTGAACCGACCCTACGAGAAAAAAAACAAGAAAATGTCTTCTTGGGGGCTCTTTTATGCTAAATATATATACATTTGCGTGAAATAAAAATATAAATTCATACAAAATTGTGTTAAAATATATTATCATACCAATTTCAGATTTATTTAAAATTATTATCACGAGCCCGGGTAGCGTCGGTCGTGTCATCTAGAGCAACATAAACTATGAGTTTTTATTATTATTATTTTTTTTAAATCTCACTGATGCCTTTGATATTCTTTAAACGCATACAATTATGACAGAAATTTTATTATAAGATTTATTTTAAATTTCATTTAAGAATGATTATTTAGTTTAAAAAAATAGTATATCTTAAGGAATATAAAAAAAAGAAGAAGAAATAAGCCATATCGTACTTTTTTTTTATTATCTACTTTAAGAATATTTACAACATTCCTCTCTGTAAGGTAAAGCGAGGAGAGTCTGCGCACAATTCAAAAGAATAACAATAAAAATTCTAAATATTAATTTTTTGCTAAACTATCCATGAATAATTTTTACTTCATTCGTTTTTTATGCCTTTTCATTGATAATTTGTTGTTATGTTGCAATTTAATAGAACAGTTGTAATAAAACCAAGAAAGGTATTTTGCGCAACCTGTCCTTTCAGGGTTGGTGTGATTGCACACATGGGTAGGAGAGATTGTTACTAATAACTACAATTAAATTGTTAACAATAATAATTACATTTAAATGACATTGTTGTAAGGTTTTTGTGAACAAATATTATTGTATTAGGAGTGAATATTTCAACCTAATGATTAAAGAATTAGAAAAAGGAAATAATTTTAAAAACGATTAAAAAATTTTAATTTAAGGGAAAAAAATGAAGAATCATAAAAAGCAAATCCAGATAAGATTACAAAATAACATTAAGTTACTTGATAACATGCTTAACTTAAAATTAAACCATTTTTATTTTTCATTTTTTAATGCAAATTTATATATAAGCTGCGTAATCTCTCCTAGCATGGAAACCAATGGGAACAATGCGCCATCTCTCCTAAGTAGCAGATGCGCAAACTCTCCAATTTCGGTAGGAGAGATTTCGCGGCTTTTTTTTTTAAACATGGCCGCTACGAAAACAAACCGCTGATGCTCACATTGTTAGTCTAGATTAGTAGCTTATGAGAAATTGTTTAAGCTTAAAATATTTTGTACTACTGACATTGTATAGAAATTCTGATGAATAGCTGTGAAAATTCAAGCACTTACTTTGGGAAAACAAAGCAAAATAGCAATGATTTATCTTAGACGCTCAAAACAATCAACGTGCACTTTCTTGTAGACACTCCACTACTGCTGATGTACAACTACCTGGAGTCGCTGCGCGCTCACTCCACTCCTTCTCCCCAAACCTCCATTTGCCCAGTCTCACCGACCGCGTCATCTATCCTATTTTTACCTTATTGATAAATAAACTGATATTTTATGGGTGCTAGTAAATAAATTACCATCACCTAAAATATCTATTTTAGAAAAAGAACTCTTTCTGTCATCTATGGTGTTATTTTGATTGTGCAAAAGCAAGGAATGTGTAATTATAGTGTTGTTTTAAATATAGGTTTTAAGAGGTTATAATAATTAACTGTTTAGTAATGTGATCATAACGTTTATAGATAACGCATCTAAGAAATATGTACAACAAAAGATATTCCAATATGGCCAAAAGTTTATTAGAAGTACGGTTTTAAAATTGTCTTAAACAGTTAAAATATAGATTTTTGCATTTTACAGCACAAATTGCAATTTTTCTTGATTAAATAATTTACTAATATGTCACTAAAGTATTATAAATTACTTAAATAAAAAAGGAATTAAAGAGAACTGAGTCCCCTTAACAACAACAACAAAAAAAAAATTACTGTTCAGCATATTTGAGTTTTGCGATGGAAAATTGTCGAAGTAAAAGACAACTTTGTAAACAGCCTACGATATTTCTTAAAGAAATATTGAGAAATCTTTATAAGGTAAAGCCAGGAGAGATTGCGCTCAAAGTGGATCGAAAGGAAGGAGTAGAGTCCACGGGTAGCGACTCCAGGTAGTTGTATAATAGAAGTAGTGGGGTGTCTACTTGAATGTGCACGTTGATTGTTTCGAGCGTATAGGGTAAGCATTGCTATTTTGCTTTGTTTTCCAAAAGTAAGTGCTTGAATTTTCATAACTATTTGTCAGAATTTCTATATAATGTCAGTATAACAAAATATTTTAAACTTAAACTATTTATCTTAAGCTAATAGCCTAGATTAACAGTGTGAACAACGCCGGTTCGTTTTAGCAGCGGCCATGTTTAAATAAAAGGCCGAACAATTTTTCCTACCGAAATTGGAGCGATTGCGCATCTGCTACTTAGAAGAGATGGCGCATTATTCCCATTTGTTTCCATGATAGGAAAGATTACGCAGCTTATTGGTAAATTTGCGTAAATTACAAATTTCATGTAAAACATATAAATGAATCAATTTTGAAATAATTTTTGAAAAACACATAGTTACTGAAGTTAAATTTGGCAAAAAATTAATTTGCTAAAAAATACTAGGTAATGAGGATGATTGTGCTGAATGTCTGGAACTGTACCAGGAGACAACATCGATCAGTGACTGGATTCAATGTATTACTTGTGGCAGGTGGTTGCAAGAAAGCTGCACCATTTACAACAATAAGTGCATCGATTGTGGACGACGACTACTTCGGTATGCAAACAAGAAAACTTTGAAACTGTGGCAATGAAAATGGACTAATTTTAAGTTAAACGTGTTCTCAAGTAATTTAATATTATTTTGTAATCTTATCTGGGCTTGTTTTGTTTCTGATTCTTTGATTTTTTTCTTTAATTAAAATATTTTAATTATTCTTAAAATTCTTTTTTTTTCCTGATTCTTCAGTGATTAGGTTGAAATATTCACTTCTAATACAATAACATTTATTCACAAAAACAGTACAACAATGCCATTTACTTGTAATTTTTAATTTTAACAATTTAATTGCAGTTATTATTAATAACAATCTCTCCTACCCATGTGCGCAATCACACCAACCCTGTAAGGACAGATTGTGCAAAATAGCTTTCTTGGTTTTATTAGAACTGTTCCATTAAATTACAGAATAACAGCAAAATACCAATGGAATTGCATAAAAAACAAATGCAGACAAAAATATTCATGGATAGTTTAGAATAAGATTAATATTTAGATATTTTTTATTATTTTGTTGAATTGTGCGCAGACACTTCTAGCTTTAGCTTAACCTAAATTCACGCAATAACAAATTTAAGCGAATGGAAAAAGATAATGATATATAAATCCTAATTAATTTTACTGTAAATTGCGTAACACATATTTTTGAACGTAACTTTTTTTAATCTTCGAATTCGGGTTTTAAAAAATATATAGGCGCAACGATCTAATGATTCCCTTCAACATAAAAAATATACGAGAAGTATTGTATAAAACATGGGGTAACTAAGTTACCCCGGACAAGGGGAAACTTCGTCACGTAACGACAAACATGCTTTAATTGCTCACAATAGACGATTTGTGATAAAGTTACCTGAGATATCTATGTAAAATAAAAAAGTACACCACTTAAACCACCTAGCGGTATTTGAACGATTCTATTTTGCGATTTAGTGCGAAAAATATGGAGTCATATAAATATCATGTTTTTTAACAGCTTGGACGACATGGTTGGCTGAGTTATAACCTACAACAGTAAAACTTTTTCCAGGTTTTCTAGTTCGAATGACATGTGGAAGTAGAATTTTGTGAAACCAAACTTCAAACATATTTGCGTCGAACCAACCGCTTGGACTAGTTCGGTACATACCCTCGGACATACCCTCCTGGAACCAATTTTCGTACACACTTTTGGCTTTATAAACCACCATAGGTGGCAACAAAACTTCACTGGCGCTTCCAGAAACCATTATGCTTGGAGACCGCTGACCAGGCCTACCGGGATTCGACCCAGTTTGACGAGTTTGAGTGCCTGGAGAGTGGGGCGAAATTCGCCTGATCGTCTCATGGGGCGATCCACAATGACAAGTACCCAGGTCGGCTGACCAATAAAGTCCGGATTTTACTGGGTTGATCACTCCTAGGTTTTTGTATTCTGAGATCTGTTGCCGCACGCCACATACTCGTCATGATAGTTGGAATGGGACTGGACAATTTAGTGCCGAAACTATGGTACTCAGCTTAGCTTGAAAAAGAGGGGAGAATTTTGAGGGAAGACAATTAAAACCACTGAAATTATTATTATTATTATTATTATTATTATTATTATTATTATTATTATTATTATTATTATTGCCAATAGCTAAGTCGTACCACCAAGGAAAATTTTGGGGTCGAATAGCAAGGCAGACGAAAACGCTGCGAGGGCTGACGGGACTGCGCCTTTCTACCGAACACCACCTGGTAAAAACTGGCTCCGTGGGCTGTCCCATTGGAGCGGGTCCGGTAGCTTGTGCGGACAATGTCCATTTGCACCTGATAAAGAGGCGAACAGTGAAAAATAAAATGAATAAAAAAATTGCTGCTAAAAAAACTTTGTGCTACCAGTTGGGGCCGGCCATTGGCCCGTCCCAACCGGCAGCACGAGGAACTGCAAGGGGAACCTGGAAGAGAAGAATGTTAGTAACATTTTAAACTGAACTTATTCTGAATTATACTTTAACTACATTATTGAAATTAATTTACTTTTATTGTGCTAATTGACTTGGCTACCCGTCCTTTGGGCACATTAAAGTTTGTTTAATAATTAACAATTTGCAATTTAGAATAAGTACTATTGTCGTTAACTGACTAAACCATAAGCCCTATGGGTTTTTGTTGTTGCTGTTGGTGGTTTGGCCCAAGGGTCCTGTTTTGCAGCTTTTTATTTCTATATAGCTCACATGATCCATATAACTGTGAAACTAGTCTCCTAATTTTGAACCAATTCCAGATGAGAGACCTGCATCCGGATTGGCACCCCCAGAGGTAACGCTTATATAGAAGAAACCCTTATGTTTATGGGTTCTCTGGAAAAATTTTTAACATGTCCCACCCTTTGAGATAATGCTGGGCCCCTGGTGTTTTTTCATAAGTCCTCTTTTTTCACTCATTGCCTAAGACCTGTAAGAAAAGAAAAAAATTAATCACATGAATACAACACATGAAAAAATATAAAACAATAATATATCCGTCTACCCACGAGGTGACAAAGTTACCCCGGGATGTCAAAGTACCGGTTTATAGTACTTTCTTGGTCACACTGTCTTGAAGACATTTTTCGAACTCCGATGAAAGTAACATTTATTTTATAAAGAGAAAAACATCAATTGTGACAATTATTGGTTTTATTTCAAAGACAAAAACATTTACCTATATTGAAGTAAAGTAAAAAATGTAAACAATTCAAACAACTTAGTTTTTATGAAGAAACAAGCAGAAGACCACATTGTACCTCAGGAGTGAAAAGTTTAAGATAAAATATACAAACATATGTAATGACAAACATATGTAATGACATATGTAAAAAATACAGTACAAATGATTTAATTTTTTTTTATAAAAATAAACTATTTATATTACTGTAAATCCGAACTATAGATTTATTAAATACGACATCATTTTTCTTTTAAATTGCGAGTGAATTGAAAAATATTTGTTGACGTTTTGTCAATTAAAATATACTAATATGTTGAAAAAACATCCATGGTACAACTATCCATAATAAATGGATTGAGTAAAAGTTTTTCGTATATTTTTAATTATAAAACATTTACGAGACACTGTGAAAATATACTACAAATGTCTCAATTCACTTTAAACAAAAAGTTTGAAAATTCAATTCGTCATTTTTCGCGAAATGGAGAATACCGAATATTTTTAAGTGACATTTCATCATGTATGCTTATTCTGAAAGTCTCTGGCGGTATAGAAATTCTCAACATGTCGAATGAAATAACAAAACTTCTATAAATGTGATAGATTGAATGAATTGCATTAACATTATGTTCAATTGATACGTTACAAAGAAATAATAAGCCGGTATAAGATCAATACGAATGAATTGCTTTAACTTTATCTTCAATAAATGTATTACAAAAAATATTAAGCTATTATCAGATCACTGATTTATAATTCACTCTCACTACATTTATGTAGCAGAAAAAATGAATGTTTTGAAATTAATATTGAATTTGTAACATATTTAGGAATAACGATATGCTATTTTCAGAAATGATTATCTTGACTGACTTTCGAACATGAAAATATTATTGACTGGATAATTGTTAATGTTACGGCATGTATGTATGGCATAATGTTGTTCTGGCATAATAGAATACTTGCTCTGAAGCCAGCATGGATATAGGAATAAATATCATAACACATGATATATGTTTTCTTCTTTAGAAGGTAATATTTTATTTATTGCATTTATGTATTGCATTAATGTACAAATATTTAATGTTTCTTTAAATATTTAATGATTGTTAAATATTTAATGTTTCTTTAAATATTTAATGTTTGTTAAATATTTAATGTTTGTTAAATAATTAATGTTTCTTTAAATATTTAATGTTTGTTAAATATTTAATGTTTCTTTAAATATTTAATTTTTGTTAAATATTTAATGTTTCTTTAAATATTTAATGTTTGCTAAATATTTAATGTTTCTTTAAATATTTAATGTTTGTTAAATATTTAATGTTTCTTTAAATATTTAATGTTTGTTAAATATTTAATGTTTCTTTAAATATTTAATGTTTGTTAAATATTTAATGTTTCTTTAAATATTTAATGTTTGTTAAATATTTAATGTTTCTTTCTTTAAAATGCATTGCCACAAACTAGCAATAAACTACTTTCAGACCATTAAAATAATGACATAATTCAACCTAAATAATTATAATGAATATGTAGGAGATTATAATATATATTTTTTATATTTGCAAAAGAATTCATAAACATTTTTAGGAATAATTACATGATATTTTAAAGGTTGTTTTCGACTTGACTAATTTTCAAATATGCAACTCAAGTGAGAAGTCATTAATCCGTGTTAGTATCATATAACAAAAAAATATTTTCTGAAAGTCAGCATTGATATAGGAATAATTGGCACGCGTCGCATGAAATATTTATTCTTCTTTAAAAGGGAATATGTTTTAATGTATCCCATTCAGGGTTTCCTAAATGAAAGTGTAACAAAAATAATAAAATAATATCATATTTAATGGTTGGAATATCATAGTTGTGATTTATTCCAAGAGGGTGAAAAATGCCTGGACCAGGACTCAAACCTGGTTAGTTTGGCTTGCAGTGACAACACTCTTCCTAATGAGCTATGCCAATCATATCCTGGCTTTCATAATTCACTATTATTTGTTGAACATGGCTGCCAACTGCAGCGCTAATTTCTTTCATCCGAGCTATAACTACAGCATTTTACATGATGAATATGATATAACACGAAAACTCCCGTATACCATATAATTAGGTCATAATAAACAGAGGGATTTTTTTAATCAGGTAAATCGTATTCAATTGTTGGAGTATTATAGTTGAGATTTATTCCAACATAGCGGAAAATGCATGGACCAGGACTCGAACCTGGGTATTTTGCCTTACCGTGTCAACGCTCTTCCTACTGAGCTATCCGAACGATAACGTGGATGGCATAATTCACTCATATTTGTTGGTCAAACAGTATTAGTTCAGTACTTTTATGAAAATGTTCATTCCAAAAATTTTTAGGGGCATGTAGGAGAATGCAATATATATATTTTTTTAATTTGCTGAAGATATTTTAAAGTATCATGCTTTCATCTGAAAGAGAAATTACGCTTAGCGATGTGTCAAACATATAATTTTCATAAAAATATAACATTCACATGTTTCATAACTGAACAGTATGTTACGAAAAATAACACAATAATAATAACTTGTTTAATTTTTTTAATGTCTTGTTTCTTTCATCTTTTTTTAATATTCTTTAATATCAGTATGGCCTGATGTAGACTTTTAAGGTGATGATAGAATATGTCAATTTATTGGCAAAAAATTTATTTCCACGAAAAAATTTGACAATAACAGAGAACTCAGTTTGGATCTGGAATGAAACAAGGACCTACATTTTATGGACCTTATGAAATAATTCGTGTCAAGTCTAATTTAACTTGCTTTTATATCATTAGATGGGAGAAAATTGAATGCAAGTTGCTAACCTTATCCTCGTATATATAGGCACGCACCGCTTTTTCAGCACCTTCGAGGTTACAATTGACATTTCTGTGTGCGAGTGAGCGTTAAAAAACACAAAAACCTGAAAAAAAAAAATTAACAATCATGTTTTATATCTCTAAGACATACAATTCTATGGAAATATAAAGTTTCCTACATAAAAAACAAACAAAAACAAACAAACAAAAAACAACATTTTTAACCATCTACATCTATCTTACCCTTTCAACTGTATAATTTCTTTATTTTTTATATACAAGCTTTTTGATATAAAATGTTCCCCTGACTATGAAATTTAAAAACATAAACTTTGTATTTGTATGTTAATTTTTCATATAAGTATTTTGATATAAGTTTCGACAATTGCCTTAGAAGTATCAGAAATTTATATTGAACGATTAAAATTCTGATTGAATAATGGCGCACGGAATAACAAAATACAATGCTTATACTTTTGTTTCAATGCGATAAACAGACAAAAAGATATACCATAAATATTGAATTCTAATCATTTTTACATTTATTATGTAAGTTTAAATTCATAATGTTAAGCAGTATTTTAGTAAATAGACTGTTAAAATAACGTATTGTGCAATATTACCACCATTTAATATATTTTCTCTTTCTCCCATTTTAAAAATCATCACGTTTCAACAAAGTTAAATGTTCATTAAAAATGTATTTTGCATGCATAAAGCTCTCCTTATTATTATGCTCTTTTTAATAATAAGGGCTTAAATTCTTTACTTTTGAGTGGTTAACAGCGAACATTCTTCTAGTGCGCCTATGCATATTTAGCATTTATTTCACTTCTTAATTATAGATTTTATTTTCTTCTTATCAAATGTAATGTACATAATTAAATGAAAATATTGTTATAGACCGTTTTTATTTTTTTCGTTGAAATTAGTGATTGCAGCTTTAAATAGTTTCATCAAGAACTTAATTACGATTCTTTTATTAAAAGTTTTGGTTCTTAATTAACGTATATTATTTAGATTTGGACGGAAAAGTAATGGATTTACAGATTATTTGACTGTAATTTATTTCTTTGGGATATTTTTTCTTTGTTGTTTTGGTTTCAAATTAGGCAATTTTTTTTTAAATTTTAGAATGTTTTTCAGCGAAATAAAATATTTATGTTTCACCATATTTTCGTTTGTGTAATATTTTACATAGATCATCGTTACATTCAATCACAATCATATTAATATAAAGAAAAAAATATCTATTAAAGAAACTACTCATGCGAGACTATATAAAACTAAAAGATATTTTATATCTTGTTTATTTGGTAAATTAAGTAATAATTTCATTTTATTTTTAGTATTTTGATATATTCAGATCTTTCCATATTTAAATTTTGATATTCTAATAAAAATTACGAATATGCATTTTTTTCTAAATGATACAGTGTACTGTAGATAATTGTGGATTTAATGGCGAAAGTAACATCATATATACAAAACCAAAATAATATTTCCAAAGAATTTTCAATTGAAAAACAATTTACACGTAAATATTAAGAAAAAACAAAAACTTTAAAATAATTAAATTATTATTTTCAAAAATCATTAAATGGGTAACATGACGTCATATTTAAAAATATATATTTAAACAACGTATTGAAAACTCAATAATTAAAACGATTTTCTTATAGCGTCTAAAAGAAAGCTTTTCATCTAGAGATGCTGCCTTCGATATAAAATCCCGGAAGGCAGCGACATTTTTCATTAAAGCATTTTATACAAGCTGATTTTCAAATATGTGGCAAATCTTACCTAATCAATCACGAAAATGGCAGTTAGCTGTCGCAGCAGAGGCAGATGCAATCTTGGGGACTGAAAAATAGCCTAGTCGTTGGAAAATGCATGGCAACACAATTACATAAATCTGCCAATGGTCGTGATAATATCATTCAATCTTTCGTAATCGGGTAATATTTTTATACCAGAGCAAATTTCGTGTGTTTTTAGAGCCCGAATTGTCTGTACGGAGATTGGCGTGTGTAGCCCGTTGGGGCAGATCTCCCAACTGAATTAAAATTCCTTTAATGTAGAAGTAGTAAGCATAATAAGTGAACTCACAGAGCTTTTACGTACTGTAGTTTGTGTATTGGGAGATATTACACAATATGAATTTTCATTATCAAGAAATCTATATACAGTAAAAATATTTACGTTATTAAAAATAATTTCATACTGATGATGGCACATGGCCAACAAATTTACTGAGATTTGTTTACTTTCTAAAAATTGCAGAATTTCAAATTTTACATAGTCGAAAAGGAAAACTATGTTCTTTCAAATGTAATTTGTTCGAACACTGTACCTCAATTTACTTATTTTTTATGTTATTAAAAATTTTTTTCAAGAACTTTAGTTGCTTTTTTCTTTATCTATAATGCATGTATCTCAAATACAAAAGAATAAATCGTTTCCACTTAAAACAATATCAATAATTCAGCATTTGTTTTCAACTAATATTATATAGCAGTGTTAAAATTTCATTAACAGATAATTGATATCTATGAAGCATTCTGATTGAAGCATCAAATATGCTAATCCAAAATTTATTTTCATCCCGCCAATTAGTTTTTGTGCTATACTAAAAATGCTACCGCATTGCAAAATGTTTTGCAATTAAAACATTTAATTTAACATTGGGGTTTCAAAAATATATATTCGAAAAATTCCAAAACTATTTAACCGACAGACTTTGTATATTAATACCTACTTACCAAAGAGTCCTAATTGAATGTCAAAATAAAATGTTTGCGTTGAAAATTTAAATGTTTGATACGATGTCTGTTGAAGATGGTATTCTGTATTAAACTTAGATTTTAATACACATTTAAAGAAGACCTAATTCCCAATCTAATGGTTATTTTTGGTTATCTCTGCGTCTATTTGCCGACAAAAAAGATGGAGGTAACTTATTTTAATCGTTATGTGCATTTAATTTTAACATTATTATTAAAATTATCTAAATTTTAATAGTATAGATAATTTCTAAATACTATGAAATATGTTATATAATTAATTACTTTTTAACTATTTTCAACTTTGTGTTTCTAATTTCTTTTTTCCTGACTGACTGGCCCTTTTTCTCTCTTTCTGGCCATGATCTAACTCTCATAGATATATTTGGATTATACATGTATAAAACAAAAATTTAAGAGATACATTATTGAACTACAGCGCGTAAACAACAGAAATTATCAGAATTAAATGACTTCTTTGTGTAGCAAGACTTCTTTATGTGTGTCGAATTCCTCGGCTATTAATTCCTTGCATGCCGCTAATTATATATAATGATGCACTGAAAAAAAGTTACACTTTCAAATCTGAGTAAATCGATGTTTTCATATTGTTATGAAACTTTTTTGTTTCAAATATGACGACCGAATGCTTTCAGTTCTGGAATACCAGAAATATTCAAAATACATGGACATACTCAAAACTGAGCACATAGAGGTCGGTTCACACTCATTTTTGAAACATGGACATACTCAAAAATGATTAGAATCAGTTCAAACGCATTTTTGAAACATGGAAATACTAAAAAATGAGCACATACAAGTCAGTTCATACTCAATTTTGAAACATGGACATATATATCAAATATGAGCACATGATGTTTTATTCTTAAGTGCGCGCAAGTTTACAGAAATGAGTATACACATGATTCAAACTTGAGTAATTTTTCAAACGGAGCCATTTTGACTATGCGACATACTCAGATTTGAGTATTTTTTACTCACTTTTAAAAATGTCGTTTTTCGAGTGTGTTGTTAGTGGTTAATGTAAAGAAAACTGTTAAATGTAATAAATCAGCTTTCCGTTTTAAATAAGATTTCAGTTTTGAACAAGAAAGAAAAATTATTCATCAATAAAAGATTATGTTATACTTTCCAAGACATTCAGAATACTCTAGCAATTCTTCACCGTCCTATAAGGTGAAAGATGATAAAAAAAATAATAATAATAAAAATTTCGGAAAACGCATGAAACATTTGAAAACACACTTTAACTATCTGTAGTCGTAAAAAAAGTTTAAATTATTTTGAAGACTCTCTATATATGATCTATCGTTTGTATATAGTATACTACATATCATGCTAAAATTTATTTTAGTTAAGATACACTTAACACAGTTGAAAATTCCCTTTCAGCAACTTCCGTCATTAAACAGGAATGTATTAGAATTCTTTTGTACATCCCTGTATGTAAAATATTTATACACACGAAGTAATATTCAAAAAAGCATTACATTAATAAATGCATACCACAACTGAACACGTACTTCCAGCAATTATCGCCCATATACAATAATATAATCGAATACTTTTGTGTTTCACTGTATATGAACAAAATTCCTATGTGCACCATATTCAACAATGAGCATCTTGTTACGCACCTCAGTTATACCTGACCATATATACAACTATGTTAGAAAGTGTAAAATAATTATTTTCACCAATATTCTGTAACCTGGGAAGACCGGGTTGGATCTCGCAGTATTTCTTTTTTTAAATTTCTATTGAGAGAATAATACATATTATACAAACCTTAAATTCATTTTAGTATTTAAAAAAGGGGCTCGGAATACCTATGAAATTATAAGGACAATATAGTTTAGGGGGAAAAAGGATTCTTTAGGATTTAAAAAAAAATTCCAGAATTTTCTGCCTTTGCAGTAGAATAGTTCGAATTATACACGATATATACATTTTTTTTTCGTTTATTCCTATGAAAACCAGGATGCGCAGTACACACGAGTGAGCATTGTATTCGAGATATATAAAATTTATGTTATCGGTAAGTAAACTGAGATGTGTTGTATACACGATTGCGCATTATGTTATGTGTGATGCATTAATGTAGTTACTTGTGTATACAAGTAACTGCAGTAATGCATCTTTTTTCACTATAATTATTTTCTCTAAATTTGTAAACTAGTTCCTTATTCTAATATTTGTAATTCAATGTGAGATAAATTGAAAATAATTTGAGTGCTAATTACGGAGATACGGAACTATTTTAATTAACAAAATAAACATGTGACACGTATGATGGAAAATGTATGAATGTTAAACAACAAAATCCAAAGCAGATGCCTTGAGTTGAAATTAAATGTATCTTTTGAAAATGATATTTTAACTCTAAAATTTCATTAATTTAATTGGCATGGGACGTAATTATAAAAATATGAGAAGTATTAATTAACATTAAGACTTTTGGTTATTACTTTATTTTAGTTCACAATTAATATACTTATTACAAATTTGTGTATGCATCATATTATGTTTCGATTTGTATAATATTCTTATTCTTAAATTTAAATAAACATATATTTTATTTCAATTTAATTTCGTTTCAATTTTTGTTAATTTGCAGATTGAAAAAAAATATTTTTTAAATTGTTTTCTTTAAGACTACTGATTTTTTATTGATTTTTAAAAGTTAAAAAATTTCTTTTGTTTCATGAAATATACGATCGGTCAAAACATACAAATAACATACTACCTACTCCTATTTTATAGGCAAATAGACACAAAGAAAGACGAAAACAGCCATTTTACTGAGAGTTATGACTTCATTAAATATGTAATAAAAAATAAGTTTAGGGCAACACGAACATCTAATTTTGACATCATATTTGAATTATTTGGTAAATTTTACTTTGACATACTAAACTGGGGTTCATTCTATCAAGTAGTTTAGAAAATATTCAGATGTAAAGTTTACAACTCTAATGTTAAATATTGTCTTTAGTTGCAAAACAAGCCGAATAAAAAACTACTCAGCGAAATTAAATGAAATTTTGGATTCGCAAGCTCAAAGCTTCTAGAAATCAAAGCTTCTAGAGTTCTGTCAAATTGTTATAGGTTAGAATACAAATTTATTTCAAATACTATTTTTATATTATATAGATTATAAAATTGATGGTTGTAATATAAAAAAAGTTTCATAAGTCGCTCAAAAGTTTCATAACTGATTCATTTACCCAAAAATAAACGTTTTGCTTGAAAATTTTGTTACTGACAGCTTTGAGACTAAATTGCGCAATTGTATCAGCTATGAAGGTTCTTACCTTGAAACCTGTACCTTGAAACTTGAATAATTACCTTTTCTACAGTCTTTTCAATAAAAAAAAATACTTGTATTACTATCTACAACGACTCAAGTATTATTTCAGTTAAAAGTTGTAGGATAATTAAAAGTCACCCTGTATATTAGAAAGAAAAAAAAGTCGATTTAAATAACTGAATCCAACATTTTATTTCATCCCGCCAGTTAGTTTTCCTTTTGTACGAAAAACACTACCGCATTGCAGAAAATTGTGAAACTAAGAATTTAATTTAACATTGCAAGTTCAAAAATAGTATACTTCTGCAAAATTCATAAACTATTTGATTGAAAGACTTGTGTATAACATATTAATATTGAAAATAGGGCATGTAAGAAGTAATTTTTTATATGGAAACTTCTATAAGCGCACTGTACACTTTTTTCAGGGCAGTGAATAAGCATGATATCTTATACAGTAGTACTTATGCATTGACATACATTGACATGCACATATACTCACATTGACGTAGGAGTGCCATCCTCTGGTGAACTGTGGCCAAGTTTGAAAAAAATTAAAAAATGCAAATAAAAAAATAATAAATAAATAAATAAATATAAATAAAAAACAGCGACACAGATAAATTGTTATATACGTATCCAAGTTGCCGATAATTAGCTAATTTCCGAAATTCCGATTCACATCCGAAATTTGACCCAACCCTCGTAATAATGCACACGATTATATTTAAAAGACAACTTGTCTGACAGCAGTTCATCATTTAAAGTACTACAATTAATGTAATAAATGAAACATAAAAAATGTTAAAATTATTTAAATTGCATCAAAAACTTATTTAAGGACAAGTGAACAATATTTAAATGTAATTTTTTAAAATTTATTTATTCAGAAAAAATGTATTTTATGAATCATGTTAGACCGATACGTATTTTAGCATCTTAAAAATAAACTCATGATGTGCAATTCTTTTGAATTTATATTTCTTGTAACCTATAACGATGTTATGAATTAAAGCTGTGGAAATGATATTTTTAAAAACTGATTAAAAAGTTGTGTTCTGTCATTCATTATGTAAAATACATTCTTGCATTTTTTAAGATATTGTTCAAGTAATATAATAGTAAAAATAGCTTTAAAAAACATTATACTTACTACACGCCTACTGTCTCGACTGCAATTTATGATAAAATAGGTGAATATAATGTAGACACCATACCCGAAAATTTGCGTTTAATAGAAAGCGCGATCTATTGAATTTTTAAAAAAATAAGGTAAAGCCAGGAGAGATGGCACGGTCGGAGAGATTGCGCACATAGAGGTTCGGGGGGGAGGAGTAGAGTGAGAGCACAGCGACTCCAGGTAGTTTTACAACAACACTAGTGGAGTGTCTACTTGAAAGTGCACGTTGATTGCTTTGAGCGAAGATAAAGTATTGCTATTTTGTTTTGTTTTCCCAAAGTAAGTACTTGAATTTTCATAGCTATTCATCAGAATTTTTATACAATGTCAATAGTACAAAATATTTTTAACTTAAACGATTTCTCATAAGCTACTAATCTACACTAACAATGTGAACATCAACGGTTCGTTTTAGTAGCGGCCATGTTTAAATAAAAGGCCGCGCAATCTCTCCTACCGAAATTGGAGAGATTGCGCATCTGCTACTTAGGAGAGATGGCGCATTGTTCCCAGTAGTTTCCATGCTAGGAGAGATTACGCAGGTTATTGGTAAATTTGCATAAAAGAATAAAAATGAAAATGGACTAATTTTAAGTTAAACGTGTTATCAAGTAACTTAATGTTATTTTGTAATCTTATCTGGACTTGATTTTTCTGATTCTTTAATTTTTTTTTCCTTTAATTAAATTTTTGTAGTCGTTTTTAAAATTATTTCCCTTTTCTGATTTTTAATCATTATGTTGAAATATTCACTCCTAATACAATAATATTTGTTCATAAAAACCTTACAATGTCATTTAAGTATAATTATTATTGTTAACAATTTAATTGTAGTTATTATTAGTAACAATCTCTCCTACCCATGTGCACAATCACACCAACCTTGTAAGGAGAGATTGCGCAAAATAACTTTCTTATTTTTATTACAACTGTTCTATTAAATTGAAACATAACAACAAAATAGCATTGGAAATGCATAAAAACAAATGAAGTAAAAATTATTCATGGATAGTTTAGCAAAAAATTAATATTTAGATTTTTATTGCAGTTCTTTTGAATTGTGCACAGACTATCCTAGCTTTACCTTATATTATTTTTTATGTTTCTTTTTTTAAGATATGGTCAAAGGACAGAAAAAAAATTATTTAAACAGTACTTTTCCAGTAGAAAGACCTTGAACGAGAAAGCGAAAAGGGCCTTGATGAGAGAAGGAAATTTCGTAACATATTTTTTGGCAATATATTCACACTGTTAAAAATTTGCAGCAAACTGTCCAGTTATTTGACCGTTTTTATAAAAAAACGGTTACATAACCGTAAATTAACTGTAGTAACTCACCATAATATGGGCAATAATGTGGACAGAATAGAGTTAAATTGCTGTTATGTAACCGTTTTCTATAAAAACGGTCAAATGACTGGACAGTTTGCTGCAAATTTTTAACAGTGCACGTTTTCATATACAGAAGGACTTTTATCAATATTTATGCAGTTTATTTAATATAAAGAAGCTCTCTATCAATTTGTATGTACAAACGGGAGTAAATTTTATATAAATAATAATAATAATAATTTATATATAAATATGAAGTTTATATTTTTATATATATCAATACATATCTAAACAAGCACAAAAGCTCATTAGGTTTGTTTTCATAACTATTTACAACATTTGGCAACAAATAGTACTTTCTGCAGCTTGAATTGTGCAAAGTTTGAAAAAAAAGGCCAAGACCGCTATAGTGGAAAAGTACCATTTAAACTATATCTTTACAATTTCTAAATTGATTTCTCAACATATAATTTTAATCTTATTAATTTGAAACTGTAAATTGATAAAATCGTATTTTTTTTACCATTGCAGACTAAATTTTAGCTCACAGGCTATCAAAGCCTGAGAGCTTATGTGCCCGCCGGTTCTGTATGTATGTATGTACGTACGTACGTATGTATGTACGTAACGCGATAACTCTTGATAGAACTAACCGTGTTACTTTAAATTTTGTTTATAGGTTCCTTGTGATAAGGCGCTTCCCTGATTAGTTTTGGAGGTTCATTGGTTAAGCATAAAGGGGGGAAACGGGGGGCTAACCCCCCATAATTTAGAAAATAGGTTTTTCATGCAGAATTACCCCATTTTCTTCAAATTTTGTATATAGGTTCATTTTGATAATGCGCTTCTGTCAATAGTTTTGGGGGTTCATTGATTAAGTATAAAGGGGGAAAGGGGAGATACCCCCTAATTTAGATAAATGAGTTTTTCATGCAAAATTATCCGATTTTCTTTAAATTTTGCATATAGGTTCATTGTGATAATGCGCTTCTCTAAAGAGTTTTAGGGGTTCATTGATTAAGTATAAAGGGGGAAAGGGGGGCTAACCCCCCTTAATTTAGATAAATCGGTTTTTCATGCAGAATTAACCGATTTTCTTCAAATTTTGTATATATATTCATTGTAATTAGAGACTTCCCTGATTAGTTTAAGGGATTCATTAGTTAACTTTGAGGGGGAGTAACGGGGGGATGACCCCCTTAATATATTGTTGATTTCTTTATTTTTCGAGGGTCTTATTTCAAATTCTTTGAAATAAGAGTATAATATACAATTTGTGTGAATAGCCTGTGAGCTCAATGTCCTCAGTTTAACTGGGCAGTTTTCTTTTTATTTATTTATTTTTTATTTTCTCACTTTTTAAGTAAAATTGAATCGTTGCAGTTTCACAGCTATTTGGCCTGTTTTCACGAGCGTGTTTTGGTGCATAGTTAAATAAATCCATTATTGTCGTAATTCACTGGAAATATTAAAATGATATATTGTAATCGGAAGAAACTCGTGAACATAATTTGTTTAGAATTTGTTTGCATGTGAGAAAATTATTGAAAAATCGATTACAAAATCCCATCTTTACATACAAAAAACAAGTTTAATTAAATAAAAGAATGCAAATATAATCACGCTCCCATAAGTTCTCTTTATAAATTTTAAATGTTATGTTATTCGTTTTATTTGCAATATGTGAGAAATGTGATAAATTTTCACGAATTTGGGTGATAATTATAGAAACTGGAAACTTTTAATTAATGTAGTATATAATCGCAATTCTAAAAGTTATTTCAAACTGAGAAATATACGAAAAATAATGCTTGCTCAGTAATGAAATGTAATAATATCTCTGAAAATATTTACATCTGAGTTATGGAACTTCGTAATTTCAATTAGTCTGCGACGTAATTAGAAAATGTTTTTATAGTTTCAAATAACTTTCATACTTTCAACAACCGCATTATTTGAATTCATATTTGATGTATCTGTTATACGTACAAATTGACATTAACTTTATTTCAAACGGAAGTAATTAAGGTGATGTCGATATTTTATTTGATTAAATTACAATTTAATTTCGATTTATGATTTCCTTTATTGGGAAAATAGAATTAATAACTCCTTAATTTTATCTAAACAACTTGTTTTATAAAGTATTTCTTACTATAATATTATCCAGAGAATTGGAATACTTACATTCTTACATCATACAAAAAACAATAATAATTTTAAAAAATCTTAAATTTATAGGTTCATTATGTCAAAAATGTTTATTTTTTACTTAACACATAAATATTAAAAAACGAGGTAAACACACACATATTAAAGCATGCCGTAATTTATGTTGATTTTTTCTGATCTGAAAAAAAAATTATTTTATCTGAAAAAAAAAAATTATAAATAAAAATATCCTACTAATCTTTTTTAAACATAAAATCTTATTTTATCATATTGCACATTCTAGTAAATAATAGTTTTACCTTACAAAAGATCAGGTAGCTTGGTGTCTGGAATATATTATGTAGATTCATGTTTTATAACTTACCCTCTTCCCCCATGAATCTCTCCATCTTTTCCGTGTGAACTACACTTTTGAGAAAAATACAAATAAATCGACATTTTCCAAGCTTTTCTTTACTAACGTCATTGCGGTACATCTTAGAGGAAAAATCGTAGTTTTGATCTTGCTGAGAATAATATATGCAACAAATTTATTAAATTAAGTTTTTCCATACACCCGTAAATAACGGGGCTTACAAAGTGCTAGTAAAATAGATAGAATCATAGAGATATAGAATTTGTAGAGATTTTATTTTTTAAAGTATCTCTTAACCAGCACATTTTAGTGAAATAAATTAATTACAAAAATTGTAATTTGCAGCTAATTTCATACTCAATTTTTTTCTAGGTTCAAAACTAACAAAGCTATACCGCTTCAATGTTCCTGTGATAAAGAAAGAATCAGGAAAATTAGTCCAATTAACAAACAAGTTTGTAACACGAATCTTCAGGGGGATAAAATTTCCAATTAATACAATACTGAGAAATTTTTTACTAGGTTCATAAATAACACAGTAGAAATATCGATAATTCGACAGTTTTCTTACCAATAACTTCTTACAAGTTCCTTTTCGTGTAAGAAGGCTAGTGCCAATCTTGAAGAGGATAATATTTGCAAAGAATCTCCCAAATGTGTTTTCCCTGGTCCCTGAAGATCTAAGCTAATCCGTGTGCGGGATGTATTCTGCAAGATGTTAGATTCATTGAATGTCAGCTTCGATATCGCTTTTAGTCAATAGTAGAGTTTTTGGGTGCTACTCTGTATAATATATAAACTATAAAATTTTTGTGCAAAAATGGCAATGATATGAGTTTATCGACAGTGAGTTTCGATGTCGTTATTAGACGATAGTTGAGTTGTATGATGATATTCTCTTAGTGTAATGCTCATATTCACCATTTATCTCAACCTAAAAAACCTCGGTCGAATGCTTAAATGGTATTCATCACTGTTCGGTAGCATCGATTGGTATCTGATTGGACTTCGTTTTGATCAGATCCAATCAGATTTATAGTGAATATTATTTGAGCTCTCGTCCGACGTTTCCCAGGTTGAGGTACATGGTGAATACGGGAATAACAGTTTTTGTCGAAATGAAGGCGTTTTCGCTAAAAACTGCAAAGTAAAAATGAATTGTGAATAAGCTGGCAGAGCTTTTGGTAAATAGTTGATTTTTGTAAAAATAATGGTTTTTGAGTGGTGTGAATGTGTTATATTATATCATAGTTTATTTATGACATTTTTTGTTATAGTTTTTCTTAAATTAAATTTTATTTCTTTCAATTGTATGAAGTATTCTCGTTGAAGACATTATCTGTCTTCATGACGAATAAAACTATTTGTTTCAATTCAGTCATAGGGATTTCTTGTGGATACACATGATCTGAGAGTTATGCTTGCGATCATCGTTAGCGTTCGGCAATAAAAAATCGGCCTGGATAACGAACAACAAGACTGTCAGGACGGAAGCCCAATCGTTCAGCGTTGGATATTTCAACAGTATATATATATATATATATATATATATTTAGTTTACTGAAGTCATTATGGTATTTAAAAGTCACCATTGGAATATTACAATTAATAAAATGAAATATAACAACAGATAGTGTTTCACAAGCTTGTAGTTTCTTACATATAAAACCAGAAAATAATGCTATTCATGTACTTTTTCTACCAATATGTTGAAATAATTGAAAAAAAGGCAAATGAATGAAATTAAGAAGACAAATACACCATTGCAAGGACCTCCCTATCTTTACTGCTATAACGAATAACTGCTGCGAATAACTGCTGCGAATAACTGCTTTTCAATACTGTCAGATCCAATAACAATGACTTGTAAGGAGATGTTCTTCTCAGACAAACGTAAACCAATGCTTTTTAAAAGATCTATTCATGTTCCTCTTGTAGTAATAACATGGTCAATGACCTCTGATCATGAATTAGAGGAGTATGCTCTTTTTGTTCATATTCTCCAAAATTCAAGTGCGATGCGTGACATAAAGATATTAACCGATTTTTAATATATTTTGCGTTAATCTTCTAATTACAAAGAGGTGACTTTTATACAATATTAAAAAAAAGTCTTAATTTTTTTTTTCATCATTAATTTCAAAAATTGTCAAATTTCATCATATTTTCGAAAATTTAAGTACAATAAAGACTAAAAATATTAACGGATTTTTCTTTTCTTTTTCTTTTTTTTTTTTTTTTTTTTTTTTTTTTTTTACATTATTCTTCTAGATACAAAATAAAATATTTCCGCAATTGTAGAAATTAATCTGATATTTTTTTGACACCCCTAATGATTAGTCACATCCAAATCGTTTCATACATACGAATGCTATCTCATTAAAAAACTATATATATATATATATATATATATTTACGTAAATAAACATTTATGAAATACGATCTATGAAAATGTACAGAAATTTTCCAGAATTCCTTCTTTGCGAATGGCTGCATTAATTGGTTTTTGACTTTTAGTAATGATGAATAATATGAATGATATCTAGTGTATATTCATTTACAATGTAAGCATAATTTTACAAAAAAAAAATCTATCAAACATAATTTCATTTAAAAACATTGTTATTATTATTTTTTTAGTTTCTCTTTTTGTTTCGTATTCTTAAAAAAATGCAAAGATAAGCAGAAAACATAATATAAAAATATGTTTAAAAAAATTATTTAAAACCCATTAGCTCAACAAACGATTTTTTACAGCATTAACATTTTCTAATCTTTTTTGCTTATTATGTATAATTGCTTCTTTAACAATTAACTTAAAATCAGATTAAAAGAAAATCTAAATCTGCCGAGTAAATAGTTTGAAGAATGTTTTTTTTTTGTCCTTTTTTCTTAAAGTGAAAGCAAATTTGATTTCGTTAAAAAAACATATAAAGCTAAGAAAGAGTAAAAGCGCAATAAACGAATTTGTCACTTAGCTATTTTTTTAATTAATTTTGTAGAACTTTGTAACTTCTTTTTAAATATGTACTCTAAGAAGGCAAATACCTTGCAATATAGTTTGGCTAATATTAATTTTGGATGACTGCAACAGAGCAAATATATATATATATATATAATATCTATGAATTTCAAAAAACATATCAAGTTCTTGTATCATTCTACTTAAATCTCCAAAGAGATAATTAATGATAATGTGTAGACAGAATACCACATAGCTAATAGATTAACAAGTGCAATCATAATATTACCATAGCTTGCGCTTCAATGGTAATTGGTCAAAAATACTGAAAACATGAAGAAAAATTAAAAAGAGAGAGAGAAAAAAAAATAATAATTTGGAGTTGCTATCAAGTGAATACAAATGGATTAAGAAATGAAATATCAACCATATACAATGGCAAATTGGACAACAAGAGAGTTAAATCAGAATCGGATATGAAAAAACACATATAGATATAATCATCAGCCTGGATGTACCCACATGTGTTTTAAAAAATAATTCAGTATTTCATAATTCTACTGGCATATATGCTAAGATCAGTAGAATCACCCAGGTATACTGAATTATTACCAGAAAACAATTGGAAATATTAAAATTTGAAATAATAAAATTGGAAATAAAAACCCCGTAAAGAATAGTTAAAATATTTCACTCACACCAATTATCCTAAAATCTGTATACAACACCTCACTGAATTACTACCAGATATCAGTTTGAAATAATAAAATTGGAAATAAAAACACGTAAAGAGTAGATAAAATATTTTACTCACAATAATTATCCAGAATCCTTAAACATCACAAGTTCTTCATGATACCACACGTCCACATGGCACACATCATGAAATATCTCATACTTGTTGACATAGTCCAGTTGAGAGAAATTATTTGAAAGACAAGTTGAGAGAACATATTTTGAAATATTACCCTAACTATGACACCCCAACACAAATTGATTCAAAAACACACAAATTTATTCTTGTGATAATACACTAATAACAAAATTATATCCGTGAATATACAAATACTCCATTCAATTTTAATCCCTAAAAGTAAAATTAATATACAAGCGATAGCGCCCTCTATAGGTAAATTAAATATAATATTAACAATATTATCAACATCTACCTGACAAGTAATGTGCCTCCATCTATTGGTATGATAATTATTCAAAATTAAGATTGAGTTACATATCCACTATATTAGATTTAATTATATATATAAACAGTAAAAAACAATACTACCTTGTAGTTTTACATTAAAATCGTACAAAATCCCACTATATGAATAAATTTACCCAGAATTAAATCCATCCTACACAGCATTTCAAATATTCTTAACAAGAGTATGTATTATGTAAAAGAGATATTATTTTTAATACAAAGTGCTGGTGCTGCCATCTGTGTTAATCCACTTATATATATTATAGAATTTATATAAAATAATTAATGTTTTATTTTACTTCTACTTAAATATATTATAGAATTTAGAGATTGATTTAAATATCAAATTAAATATATCATAAACAATTTAAAAAATCTCAAAATTTATTTAAAAAATATATATATATATATATATATATATATATATATATAGTAAATTAATAGTATTACTACTGTGTTTCAAACTTTATAATGCAATGCATTATTTAAAAGACTTATTAAAATTAAACTTTCAAAAAAAAAAAACTATATATATATATATATTGCATATACAGGGTGTTCCGTTAAAGGGGTCCAATATTAATAGGGGTAATAGAGGAGAACACATGGAGCATAAATCAGTATATAAAGCCTGGTCGGATCTCAATAGTTTTCAAGTTACAGCAAATAGAATGAAAATTCGGAAAATTGTAAAAGAACCCTCATTGCTAAACTATCGATAATGCTACATAAAAACGAAGCACATATTTAGAAAGAGCAGAAAAAAACCTACAAAATGACATCAATTGTATTAAAATAGCAATATTTATTGACGAGTTACAAGCCCTGAAACAGTGAAAAAAGTACGAAATCCAATATACATCAAAATAGTTAATCGTTAATTCCAAAAAGACAACTCTAGCTACAACAAGGAAAATGTAGTAAAATTTGGTCCATTCCGAAAACTTTCCAAAAAGCTTACAATGAACCATATCGGTTTAATTGTGTGAGAGAAATTAATCAGTTTCTTAGTTACAACTCCGCTTTCTTTGACACTAGCAAAGGTTAAACTCCGCCCATCACGATTGGAAACACCGCCTTTTTAATTACGCTCAACTATACATTTTCGATCATGCTTCTTCTGAGATGCAACATTTTTAATTATTCAAGAGTTGAATGAACCAAAATAACTTTACAATAATAGTCTACATTTTAAAGTGGTCTTTTATTGATATAAAGCTTAAGTTAAATTCCTTAAAATTAAACTGGTGGTGAAAATTCGGAAATAATTAAAAATATTGCGATTTGTAACTATGCAAGAAGTTTCAGTACATGTTTTACATGGACAATTATTGTATGTATATGTGCATCATAATTTATGATAGGAAATAATAATAACAAATAGCATAATAATTTTATTAATTATAAATTTAAAAAAGACACTAAATTTTAAATTAATTCATACAAACTTTGTAATTTACAATTTGAGTACACCACAGTCTGTGACTTACAAAATACTGTGCCAAAAAGTGTTGAAAATAAAAGAAAAATGACAAATAAAGAATTACATTCCACGTACTTTATCACATATGTGAAGCATAGTCTTCTGGCCTGCGCTGCACAGTTCAATGTCGGAAGGCAGACGAACGGACATTATTATAATAGGTGTTCGAAGTTGCGCCCATTAACAGAATCGCACAGCCGACAGCGACGTCGTAAAGATTGGCGAACACGCCGAAAAACTCCGACGGAGTTGGGAATGTCTCCTGCAGCGACAACGATTCGCGCTAGTAAATCCTCCGATGTATCCACAGGCGTTTCATACACCAGCGATTTAAGGTGTCCCCAAACAAAAGGGTCTAACGGATTGAGGTCTGGAGAGCGTGCAGGCCAAGGAACAGGTCCACTGCGTCCAATCCATTTCCCAGGAAATGTTGAATTGAGGTGATTGCGAACACCTATGAAAAAATGTGCCGGTGCGCCATCGTGCATAAACCACATATTGTGGCGCAATGTTGCTGGCACAGTTTGCAGTAACTGCGGTAAGATATCCCGTAGGAAAACCAAGTACGTACTGCCATTGAGTACATCTGGGAGTAAATATGGTCCTATGAGATAATCGCCGAGGACACCTGCCCATATGTTCACACTGAACTTTTGTTGTGCGTTCGACGGGAAAACAGTGTGCGGATTTGTATATGACCATGTGTGCATATTGTGCGTGTTTCCCACGCCCTCTCTCGTAAATGTTGCTTTATCAGTAAATAAAATATTTTCCAGAAATTGTGGATTATTTTCTGTTACATTAAGCAACCAGCGTACGAATTCTGTCCGCTGAGCACAATCTGTTACTGATAACAGTTGTACCCGCTGCACATGAAAGGGGTGCATGTTTTCTGCACGCAGAACACGCCACACACTTTGGTGAGAAACACCGACTTCAGACGCAGCAGCTCGTGTACTCGTGGAAGGGTTATCTTTAAAAATATTCAGTACATCTTCTTCCATTGCAGGTGTTCGTACATGTCGAGGTTTCCCTGCATCAATGCTTGCTGTATTAAACGATCCAGTCTCCCGTAATCGTCAATCGATTTTTATGAAGAGTTTCGAACTTGGGCAACGTCTCCTTGGAAATTGCTCACGGTACATGCGCTGTGCTAGACATGCATTTCCATGAGCTTGCCCGTACATCAGATGCATGTCCGCATATTCTTCGTTAGAGTATTCCGGCATAATTATTATACATCAACTTACTACAATCCCACTTACAACAGCCTCCCTTTAACATAACGCCCACTGATGACTGCTGTTTTATTACACTTTTCTTCCTATACACATAGAAAATTTGCATAAAAAGTACTTCTTCTTCATCATCCTGAAAGTTCATGGAGGAAACGCAGCAGTCACGGAGTTTGCTTTAAGACAAGGCGAGAGCTGCACAATATGTCATTCACTTGACCAGACTGAATAATGAAAGGGTATTGATAGAGGTTGATCAGAAATGTATAATTGAAAGATATTAAAACGGGGTGTTTACAATCGTCATGGGTGGAGTTTCGCTCTTTCCGAGCGTGCAACAGTACAGAGTTGTAACTAGGGAACTGCTTGATTTCTCCCATACAAATAAACTGATATGGTTTATTGTCAGCTTCTTCGAAAGCTTTCGGAATGGACCAAATTTTATAACATTTTCCTTGATGTAGGTAGAGTTGCATTTTTGGAATTAACGATTAACTATTTTGCTAAATATTTGATTTTGTATTTTTTCACTGTTTCAGAGCTTGTAACTCGCCATTAATTCTCAATATTCTAAAACAACTTATGTCATTTCGTAGGATTTTTTCTGCTCTTTCTAAATATGTGCTTCGTTTTTATGTAGCATTATCGATAGTTTAGCAATGAGGGTTTTTTTACAAATTTCCGATTTTTCATTCTATTTGCTGTAACTTGAAAATTATTGAGATCCGGCCAGGCATTATATACTGATTTATGCTCCGTGTGATCTCCTCTATTACCCCTATTAATATTGGACCCCTTTAACGGAACACCCTGTAGATATGTTTGTGATTTATAAACATCAATTTTATCCATGTATAATTTTATGTGTTTTTTTGTATAAGTTAATTTATATATGTTTTAAAACTGAACATCAGTAACACTTAAAACAGAGGTGATCGGCTAAACGCACTATCACAGACTATATAAAGTGTATATAATGTTCAATCAATTAATAAATGTCCTTATATGTTTTAATTGTATTTATGTATGTTATAATTGTAATTTGCTATATCTTTTGTTACCTGTTATCGCACACTAAAACAATAATTTAATACGTACCATGTTTATATTTATATGATATAATAAATGTTATTTAAAAGAGTTGATGATTGAATTTATCATAAAAATTGGATAACCATATATTTTTGCTTGATCTCGAATAAATCTAATATTTTTGTTTTTATTTATATCTGAGCATAGGTATTTTATACGATGAAGATAATTGATAATCATATTTTTATAAATTGATTTATGTAAACATGAAGCAAAATTGGTAAAAATATTTACTTTAAATGTAAAATCAAATCTCTTAACATAAATATCAAAATTTAATTTATAATTATCATTAATATTAATTTTTAAGTCAAGAAAATTTATATTATTATGAATTAAATCATTTTCGCTTAATTTAAGCTGATTAGAATAAAAATTCAGTGGTGATGTGCAATTTTTATCATTGAAATAAAATATGATAATGTCATCAATATAGCGATAAAATACATTATCATTGTTCGGGCTAATATTTCTTTCATAATAATATAAGTAAAGGTCAGAGAGAATACTAGAAGCGGTCCCGCCCTGCGGAATTCCCTGGCATTGTTTATAAATAATATTGTCATATATGATGTAATTATTATGCAGTGTAAAATTTAGTAAAGTTTTAAAAAAAATTTCGGAAATATGTTCTTTTAATTTTAATTGAGATTTAAATTCTTTAAATAATATACAAATTGTTTTATGTAAGTCTTTTCTATCAATGTTATTAAATAAATCATTAAAATCCAATGTTTTTATGAATTTTACCGGATTGATATCATGTATTTTATTAATAAGTTGAAAACTGTTTTTTAGGCAATGTTGGTTATTATGTTTTAACGTTATATCATATATCTGCTTTAAAATATTAAGTAGTAAATTGCTTGCATTTTTATTATATGTGTTACACCCAATGGTAACTGTGCGAAATTTAATTGGATTTTCATGAAATTTTGGAATTATAACAAGATAAGGATAATTTAAATTATTACATTTGATTTTTAGTAATTTGTGATAATTTAATAATTTTCTATGTTCATTGATAAAAAATTATGGAAACAAATCACATTGAAATAATCTGATATTTAGTAATATAAAAGTTTGATAAACTGGTCTTCTATTTTTATTGCATTTTCCATATACCATATTTTGTTTTCATTAATTTTCAATTCCATATGAAAATTAATATATATAATAATGAAAAATAATATATACATATGCATAATTTTGTATTTGAAATAATAAATTTTATATAAATCCAGTAAAATGTAACTGCACATTTTGACTGAGTTGATTTGAAATGGTTTATTAAAAAATGCTACTTATATAAATAGTTTTCTCAGTATTTCAAATTTGTTGTTTTATTTTATGGTTTGCAAATACATTAAAAATAATATTTCATATATACATAGAAAAAAGTCGTTAGAAATTATTATGCTGATATTACTTTGGAAATTTAACCTTGTTACCTTAAAGTGGAGATTTTATGCCGTGAATTTATTATTATTTTTTTTAATATATTTTCAGCATTGATATGTTTTCTGTGAAAAAATGTTTGACAAATTTTAATTGAATTATGCAGTTAGTCTAAACTACAGTCTCGTTGTCATATATCTGTCGGAACCAATAATTAGGGAACAAAATATTCTTATACTCATGAGTTCATGTATTTTGAGAACAACTAAAACAATTTTATTGATTTAATATTATTCATAAGAACAAAGTTCAAAATTCAAATTTTCTCTATGTCTAGAAAATCGTTCACTTAAAATGAAAATTAAATAACTCAAGTATTTTTCTCCTTATGATTATTCATTTCCATTCAATGAAATGAACTATCGATTTTCAAAAAGAGATTATATAAAAGATCATGCACTGTTAAAGAAAAAGGTCGATCTATTTAAAAAAAAATTAGTTTTTCTCATTAATCCTTCCAATTACTAAAAAAATTGTAGTCTTACTCAATTACAAGAAAATCTGCAAGAATTGCTAGAAAACAGATAGCATCGATTCCGGTTTATAATACTGTTACTAAAAAATTCTTTGGAATACAAATTTGCTAAAAAATAATGAGTAACCTCAGGAATGCCAGTAACTTTAATTTATAATTTTATAATATTACATTAATGATGTCATTAATTTGAATATTTACTGGTCGATAGTCCGCCTTGATTTAAATGGAAATTATACTTTATAGATAAGAAAATCTTTTTTACAAAATCTGCAGAAATTAATTTCATATTACACTACGAGTTAAATAAAATGTATTTACGTACGATGAAAGAAGAATTCTTACTTTGAAGATAACACATGTTTCATATATCTTATACTTAAAGAAATATTTTTTTTGTTTAAATTTCATATTATTTATATATTTTCACGTATTTATATAAACTTTCAGTCGATCCTTGAGTTTTCACTTTACGTTTTTTTTATAACTAAATAAGTAAAACGAAAGTTATTTATTTTTTATATGCGAAAGTACAATATTTGCTTTTCAAATTAAATCTTGTTTTCTTTTTCAGTTACAAAAAAAAAAAAAAAAAAAAAAAAAAAAAGAAGAAGAATAAGTATATAGTGGAGAGTACGGTAAAACCGGATACCATCCCAGCTAGAAAAAGTTTGCAAAAAAAGTGCAAAAAAAAAAGTGCACAAAATCCGAGCGTATTTGGCACCTCTACTTGTGTATAAAAAGTGCAAACTGAATTGTGCAAAAGAAGTGCAAACTGAATTGTGCACAAAAAGTGCATAATCAGAGGTGCCAAATACGCTCAGATTTTGTGCACTTTTTTTTTTTGCACTTTTTCTGCATACGAAATAATCCCTAAATTTTGCAGTTTTTATGCACAATCAGAGGTGCCAAATACGCTCAGATTTTGTGCACTTTTTTCTTTGCACTTTTTCTGCATACGAAATAATCCCTAAATTTTGCAGTTTTTATGCACAATCAGAGGTGCCAAATACGCTCAGATTTTGTGCACTTTTTCTGCATACGAAATAATCCCTGAATTTTGCAGTTTTTATGCACAATCAGAGGTGCCAAATACGCTCAGATTTTGTGCACTTTTTATTTTACACATTTTTTGCATACCAAATAATTCCTAAATTGTGCATTTTTTATGCATAATCAGAGTCTCTGATTATGCATAAAAAATGCACAATTTAGGATATTTTTGGCATGCAAAAAATGTGTAAAATATAAAGTGCACAAAATCTGAGCGTATATGGCACCTCAGATTTTGTGCATTTCTTCAAGTAGATTTTTTGCATACCGAACATTTTAAGCATATATTTAAATCAAGATTCAGCTTACTATGAAATTTACAGCTATCAATGTATAATAAACCCACTTTTGGAAAGATGCATAATTATACATAGAATTATGAACAATAATTTTATCAGACATGGTACAAGTTCACCAACATGCAGAAAAAGATAATAAGCTTAAATTTAAATATGTAAATTTTATAATTAAATATAACACTGCATACAGTAAAAAACATGTCCAATATTGTTAAAACCCAATAAGAGAAAATTATTACACTTACTTGATAAGAGCTGCACTAAATTCCAGTTATTAGTTGAAAATGTTTTAACTAATGTATTTGAACTTAGAAAAAGGCATTAAAAAAAATCAACTTTACTTATTTTTGTTTATTTACACAAGTGCGATCAGCTTTTTCTCATCATTTCACTTCCAATCCAGTCATTGAAAATTTTGATTGTTGCAACTGGATGCAATCATTTTTCTGATTGCAAAGAGCTTTGATAGACGACTGCTAAAATCTAGCTGCTGTTGGGAAAATGTGAAAGAAACCACAGCACACACAAAAAAAATTACCATTGCAGTACAGCTGCTGCATTTATTTGAAATCACAACATAAATAATAAACTAATGGTACTCTGTTCCGGTAATGTAATGTATACAGTAAATGTTCCGGACTTAAATTTTCTTGCTTTTAGATTTAAACAAAATAAATTCTGACAGTCTGACAGTCACATTGTGGAGGTGTATCTTTGGATGATTTACTTTTATCACATCAATTTCAAGCTGTATCCTGTTTGTTTCCTGTGTAAAAAAAAAATAAATAAATAAATAAATCATGCAAAAATATGCAAACTGAACTACTTTACAGACATTACATAAATATAAGAATTCAATATTAGATTTTATTAAGTAGTTTGTTTTTCTACAGGAAAAAATAATAGTTAAAATTCACTTATTTTCATGTGTAATATATGGACAAACTGGAAAATGTTGTTCATATAAACAATTTCTCAAATCTCAAACTTGAAATTTACTATCTATATACTATTAAAAATGCATGTGTGTAACTATGTATCTATATTAACCTCAAAGGCTCAGACTGTTGGGTGCAGAGCTGAGAAATTATTAATAAAGTTGCATAATAGGAAGGACCATAAAAAAAAAAAATCCAAAATTTTAATTAGATTTTTTTTTGTTATGTGAATTTTATTTATGTTTTGTGATTTTTGCTCAGCCAATTTATATTCAGAGTCGCTAGAGGAATGGGGGGAAGGGAAGAAGTAGTTGTCAGAAGAAATATATAAAATTTAGGAAGCTTGAACAGTATTTTTTTTTTTAATGTTTGTGTGTGAATGTGAACGAAAAATTTGATTTTCAATTAATTTTTAAATAAAAGATCATTTTTACATAGTGTTCTCATTTGATGTTTTTCAAAGGGTGCTGCACCCTGCCCTTTTCCTTTAAACTTGCCGATGCACCCTGTCCGTTTTAGATAATGATATTGTAAAAGCGCCCTGCTCGTTTTCCCCCCAGTAGCTTCTTTTTGTATCTTCTACATATTTTTTAATATTTGGCTTTTTCCTCTCATACCTCCCCCCCCACCCTAAAAAAAAACAGATGCAACAACTGCATATTGTATTTCTTTTAAATGCTAAAAAGATGTAAATTAACAACATAATACAAATATAACTTTTATTAGGTTGTTCGACATGTTTTGACTCACTCCGGGTCATTTTCAAAAACATTTTGAACAACATTTTCCAAATCTCAAACTAGAAATTTACTCTAGATTAATTTTAACACAATTATTCAAATTCTTGGCCCGGACATTTTTTGTCCAGTTGGAAAATTACAACTAGTGATGCACAGAATATTTGGTATGTATTCAGCCATACTACAAATATTTAATTAGGCTGAAAATAGGTCGCACTCGGCCTAACCAAATATCAAACTATTCAGTTTTGCTGAATATCTTTATATATGGCCCAACCAAACAGGCTTTTAAAAATATTTTCAAAAAATTTAGTTAAATTTTATTTTTAACTGTTAATAAATAAAGATATCCCGGAAAATTAAGAAGTAGAATTATATTCAAATAAGAGAGAATACTTGTACATTTATGTATTTCCTGTTTGAAAAGTAACAACTAAGAAAATTAACTGTTAATGATGACATTCATAAGAACTAATAATGCATAAATGTAAGATCGTGAACATTGTTTTCTTTTTCAAAACTGAGTGTTTCTAAACAAACATAATGGAAGATAATGTGCAGCTTTCAGGGTAAAGGTGAAAATAAGCACTCGCCAGTCGCCATTCATCGATTAAACTTTAAAAACTGGCCAAATGCAGGATTTCCTGATTGCCCTTTTCCCTAAATTTTGCGATTTTTCAGCATCCATTCGACGAAATTCGTAATTTTTATGTACCCGTTTGAAGAAATT
This sequence comes from Maratus michaelseni, assembly GCA_963931845.1. Classification (NCBI taxonomy): domain Eukaryota; kingdom Metazoa; phylum Arthropoda; class Arachnida; order Araneae; family Salticidae; genus Maratus; species Maratus michaelseni. The sequence goes on along the minus strand of OZ007593.1, from coordinate 219,488,700 downwards.
CATGGCTTTTATGTGCCCGTTCCAAGAAATTTACGATTTTCAGTGCATAATCAACAAAATTCATGATTTTTTACACAGCAATCGATAAATTTCATGATTTTTACGCATTCGATCGATGAAATTCATGATTTTTAGACGTTCAATCGATAAAATACATGATTTTTACATACTCAGTTGATAAAATTAATTTTTTTTACACGCCCGGTCAACAAATTTCATTATTTTTATGCGTTCGGTCGATAAAATACATGATTTTTACACGCTCGGTTGATAAAATTAATTATTTTTACATGCCTGGTCAACGAATTTCATTATTTTTACATGCTCGGTCAATAAAAATTCCTGATTTTTACATGCTCGGTCGATAAAATTCATAATTTTTACACGCTCGGTCGATAAAATTCATGATTTTTACACGCTTGGTCGATAAAATTCATGATTTTTACATGCCCAGTCAACGAATTTCATTATTTTTACTCGTTCGGTCGATAAAATACATGATTTTTACATGCTCGGTTGATAAAATTAGTTATTTTTACACGCCCGGTCAACGAATTTCATTATTTTTACTCGTTCGGTCGATAAAATACATGATTTTTACATGCTCGGTTAATGAAATTAATTATTTTTACATGCCCGGTCAACAAATTTCATTATTTTTACGCGTTCGATCAATGAAATTCTTGATTTTTACAAGTTCAATCTACAAAATTAAGGATTTTTACGCGTTCGATCTACGAAATTCAGGATTTTTACGCGGTCGATCGACGAAATTCAGGATTTTTACGCGGTCGATCGACGAAATTCAGGATTTTTACGCGGTCGATCGACGAAATTCAGGATTTTTTAGAGTGTCAACAATACTCCAGATTGTAAAACATGCAATGGGGAGTTATGAGATGGAAAAAAAAAGCAAAATATTAATTGGTTATTTTTTTAAACCAAAAACATTGGGAAGGAGGTGTCCATTAATGGCATATCTACATAGCTGCAACCTTGGCATAATCGTAATTGTGAGGGCCGCAAAATAACAAGAAGATAACAAAATTCCTAAACAGCGTAATTAAACTGGACACTGTAATAAAATATAATGTAATAAGATTTATTAAATTATAAAATAATACTTACATGAGATGTATCAACAAGTCTCTGTTCAACAACATTTTACTAGCAGCTAAGCTTCCACTCTGGAAGAGAAGAAAATCAATAACAACCCAATACAAAATGGCTTATAACTGAATATAAGAACATTTTATAAATTTATTTTAATTCACAGAAGAAGCTACAAAGTTTAATTAATCAAAGTTTAACTAAATTAATTAAAAAAGTTTTAAGACTATACTCTTTTTAAGTTATAACTCAAAGCTAAAGCACAGTTTGTTTTTTTCTGTAAAGGCTTCTTGTAAAAAGGTCTGGTTCATAAAATGGCAGTATCTGTGTTAAATATTATGTAAAATTGTTTTATAATTTAACTTTTAATACTTTAGTCTGAAATATGAAAATATTAGGCCAGCCGAATATTCGGTATAATTGTGGGCTGAATATTCAGTATTCGGCCAAAATCGCTATTCAGTGCATCCTTAGTTTACAGTAATTTAAATTTACTTTATAAGCTTTTAAAATTTTCGTAATTACATTTTAAAAGTTACAGATTACTAACTAATATGCTAAAACATATGTATCAACAATTATACATCCCAAGAAGGAAATCCATATACTGCGATATTTTTTAATATTCCTTTAGATTCCGGTTTCAGAGGTTTTATCAAATAAATACTTGACAAAGTTGATTACATAGTTAAATATTATGTACTTTATGATTAAAATAAGTTGGCTATTATTTACTTTGTGGAGGAGGAAGAGGGGAAGGGGATCAAAAAGTATGTTTACCTCCTGTGAACAAAAACAGCATTTTGGCCTTGAATGAGGGTTCCTGCAGTGGAGTTCCCCCCCCCCCCCCCAACAAATTTTGACAAACAAAATCAAAGCATATTTTTATATATTTTAAATAATTTTTTAGTTTACTTTCAATTAATAACTCCAAAATAATATTCATCCACAATTACTTATTATAAACACATTATTTAATTTTACTGAATAATTTATTTATATTTAATAATAGAAGTTAAAATGTTTTGATTTAACATGGTTATTAGGGTGGGTCGAAAAAACCGAAATTCATATAATCGAAACGTAATAGTGCGGAAAATTTGCCATTGGTAATAAGGAATAAATTCACAAAATATTACACCAAATGGTTAATATCTTTTAAATATCTTTTACCGCCGCAAAGAGGGCAAAGTTTAAAAAAAACGCATTTTTTTTTTTTAATTAAATTATCCAACTATACCAATACAATTTCTAATAGAATGCAAAACCTACATCAAGATGTTAGTAATGTTCCAATAAAATGTCATTATGGTGAAATTATTTCTATTACCGCCGCAGGGGCAGCCAAAATTAAAAAAAAAAACGGCAAAAATTTCAATTTTCCGTTTTTTACTTTTTTTCAAATTCATATTATATGTCTACTATTAAAAAAATTTACATTATATCTAGTAATACCTAATAAATGTCTAGTAATTTTGATGATCGGGATTGCCAACCAAGGGCGAGAGGGGCCCGCCCCTCTTAAATTTTGGAAAAAAGGGCTTTTTGAAGAAATTTTTGCAATTTTATGGTAAATTTAAGGATTTTTTTAGTAGGGGCGACCTTTTACATAAATTCCCCCTCAATTTTCACTTTTTCTCCCCCCTCCCAACAAAAAATCTCTAAAAAGTTCCGGAAAATCCCCAAAATCACTTCAAAAAACACATTTCTCTCAAATTTAGGGGGGGGGGGCTCTCTCGCCCCTGGTTGGCAATGCTCATGATCAAAATTACTACACATTTATAAGTTATTACAAGCTATAATGTAAATTTATTTAATTCTAGACATATAATAAAAATTAAAAACTTTAAAAACGAAAAATTGAAATTTTTGCCGGTTTTTTTTCAAAATTTTGACTGCCTCTGCAGCGGTAATAGAAATGATTTCGACCCGATTGATTATGTCAGAAACTAAACAAATGTTTTGATTTATCACTCAAGGTCAGAAATCTCATTTTTTAAATCAAAATATTTTTACTTTCATTATTAAATATAAATAAATTAGTCAATAAAATTAAGGAGGGGGGGGGGTTCAAAAAGTATGTTTACCTCCTGTGAACCAAAAAAAAAAAGAGCTAGTTTTGGCCTTGAATGAGGGTTCCTGCAGTAGAGTTCCCCCCCCCCCCCAACAAATTTTGACAAACAAAATCAAAGCATATTTTATATATTTTAAATAATTTTTTAGTTTACTTTCAATTAATAATTCCAAAATAATATTCATCCACATTTACTTATTATAAACACATTATTTAATTTTATTGAATCATTTATTTATATTTAATAATAGAAGTTAAAATGTTTTGATTTAACTTGGTTATTAGGGTGGGTCGAAAAAACCGAAATTTATATAATCGAAACGTAATAGTGCGGAAAAGTTGCCATTGGTAATAAGGAATAAATTCACAAAATATTACACCAAATGGTTAATATCTTTTAAATATCTTTTACCGCTGCAAAGAGGGCAAAGTTTAAAAAAATTTCTTTTTTTTTTTTTAAATTAAATTATCCAACCATACCAATACAATTTCTAATAGAATGCAAAAGCTACATCAAGATGTTAGTAATGTTCCAATAAAATGTCATTATGGTGAAATTATTTCTATTACCGCCGCAGGGGCAGCCAAAATTTTAAAAAAACGGCAAAAATTTCAATTTTCCGTTTTTTACTTTTTTTCAAATTCATATTATATGTCTACTATTAAAAAAATTTACATTATATCTAGTAATACCTAATAAATGTCTAGTAATTTTGATGATCGGGATTGCCAACCAAGGGCGAGAGGGGCCCGCCCCTCTTAAATTTTGGAAAAAAGGGCTTTTTGAAGAAATTTTTGCGATTTTAAGGTAAATTTAAGGATTTTTTTAGTAGGGGCGACCTTTTACATAAATTCCCCCTCAATTTTCACTTTTTCTCCCCCCTCCCAACAAAAAAATCTCTAAAAAGTTCCGGAAAATCCCCAAAATCACTTCAAAAAACACATTTCTCTCAAATTTAGGGGGGGGGGGGGCTCTCTCGCCCCTGGTTGGCAATGCTCATGATCAAAATTACTACACATTTATAAGTTATTACAAGCTATAATGTAAATTTATTTAATTCTAGACATATAATAAAAATTTAAAACTTTAAAAACGAAAAATTTAAATTTTTGCCGGTTTTTTTTCAAAATTTTGACTGCCTCTGCAGCGGTAATAGAAATGATTTCGACCCGATTGATTATGTCAGAAACTAAACAAATGTTTTGATTTATCACTCAAGGTCAGAAATCTCATTTTTTAAATCAAAATATTTTTACTTTCATTATTAAATATAAATAAATTAGTCAATAAAATTAAGGAGGGGGGGGGGTTCAAAAAGTATGTTTACCTCCTGTGAACCAAAAAAAAAAGAGAGCTAGTTTTGGCCTTGAATGAGGGTTCCTGCAGTAGAGTTCCCCCCCCCCCCCCAACAAATTTTGACAAACAAAATCAAAGCATATTTTATATATTTTAAATAATTTTTTAGTTTACTTTCAATTAATAATTCCAAAATAATATTCATCCACATTTACTTATTATAAACACATTATTTAATTTTATTGAATCATTTATTTATATTTAATAATAGAAGTTAAAATGTTTTGATTTAACTTGGTTATTAGGGTGGGTCGAAAAAACCGAAATTTATATAATCGAAACGTAATAGTGCGGAAAAGTTGCCATTGGTAATAAGGAATAAATTCACAAAATATTACACCAAATGGTTAATATCTTTTAAATATCTTTTACCGCTGCAAAGAGGGCAAAGTTTAAAAAAATTTCTTTTTTTTTTTTTAAATTAAATTATCCAACCATACCAATACAATTTCTAATAGAATGCAAAAGCTACATCAAGATGTTAGTAATGTTCCAATAAAATGTCATTATGGTGAAATTATTTCTATTACCGCCGCAGGGGCAGCCAAAATTTTAAAAAAACGGCAAAAATTTCAATTTTCCGTTTTTTACTTTTTTTCAAATTCATATTATATGTCTACTATTAAAAAAATTTACATTATATCTAGTAATACCTAATAAATGTCTAGTAATTTTGATGATCGGGATTGCCAACCAAGGGCGAGAGGGGCCCGCCCCTCTTAAATTTTGGAAAAAAGGGCTTTTTGAAGAAATTTTTGCGATTTTAAGGTAAATTTAAGGATTTTTTTAGTAGGGGCGACCTTTTACATAAATTCCCCCTCAATTTTCACTTTTTCTCCCCCCTCCCAACAAAAAAATCTCTAAAAAGTTCCGGAAAATCCCCAAAATCACTTCAAAAAACACATTTCTCTCAAATTTAGGGGGGGGGGGGGGGCTCTCTCGCCCCTGGTTGGCAATGCTCATGATCAAAATTACTACACATTTATAAGTTATTACAAGCTATAATGTAAATTTATTTAATTCTAGACATATAATAAAAATTAAAAACTTTAAAAACGAAAAATTTAAATTTTTGCCGGTTTTTTTTCAAAATTTTGACTGCCTCTGCAGCGGTAATAGAAATGATTTCGACCCGATTGATTATGTCAGAAACTAAACAAATGTTTTGATTTATCACTCAAGGTCAGAAATCTCATTTTTTAAATCAAAATATTTTTACTTTCATTATTAAATATAAATAAATTAGTCAATAAAATTAAGGAGGGGGGGGGGTTCAAAAAGTATGTTTACCTCCTGTGAACCAAAAAAAAAAAGAGCTAGTTTTGGCCTTGAATGAGGGTTCCTGCAGTAGAGTTCCCCCCCCCCCCCCCCCAACAAATTTTGACAAACAAAATCAAAGCATATTTTATATATTTTAAATAATTTTTTAGTTTACTTTCAATTAATAATTCCAAAATAATATTCATCCACATTTACTTATTATAAACACATTATTTAATTTTATTGAATCATTTATTTATATTTAATAATAGAAGTTAAAATGTTTTGATTTAACTTGGTTATTAGGGTGGGTCGAAAAAACCGAAATTTATATAATCGAAACGTAATAGTGCGGAAAAGTTGCCATTGGTAATAAGGAATAAATTCACAAAATATTACACCAAATGGTTAATATCTTTTAAATATCTTTTACCGCTGCAAAGAGGGCAAAGTTTAAAAAAATTTCTTTTTTTTTTTTTTAAATTAAATTATCCAACCATACCAATACAATTTCTAATAGAATGCAAAAGCTACATCAAGATGTTAGTAATGTTCCAATAAAATGTCATTATGGTGAAATTATTTCTATTACCGCCGCAGGGGCAGCCAAAATTTTAAAAAAACGGCAAAAATTTCAATTTTCCGTTTTTTACTTTTTTTCAAATTCATATTATATGTCTACTATTAAAAAAATTTACATTATATCTAGTAATACCTAATAAATGTCTAGTAATTTTGATGATCGGGATTGCCAACCAAGGGCGAGAGGGGCCCGCCCCTCTTAAATTTTGGAAAAAAGGGCTTTTTGAAGAAATGTTTGCGATTTTATGGTAAATTTAAGGATTTTTTTAGTAGGGGCGACCTTTTACATAAATTCCCCCTCAATTTTCACTTTTTCTTCCCCCTCCCAACAAAAAATCTCTAAAAAGTTCCGGAAAATCCCCAAAATCACTTCAAAAAAACCCTTTCTCTCAAATTTAGGGGTGGGGGGGGGCCCTCTCTCGCCCCTGGTTGGCAATGCTCATGATCAAAATTACTACACATTTATAAGTTATTACAAGCTATAATGTAAATTTATTTAATTCTAGACATATAATAAAAATTAAAAACTTTAAAAACGAAAAATTGAAATTTTTGCCGGTTTTTTTTCAAAATTTTGACTGCCTCTGCAGCGGTAATAGAAATGATTTCGACCCGATTGATTATGTCAGAAACTAAACAAATGTTTTGATTTATCACTCAAGGTCAGAAATCTCATTTTTTAAATCAAAATATTTTTACTTTCATTATTAAATATAAATAAATTAGTCAATAAAATTAAGGGGGGGGGCTTCAAAAAGTATGTTTACCTCCTGTGAACCAAAAAAAAAAGAGCTAGTTTTGGCCTTGAATGAGGGTTCCTGCAGTAGAGTCCCCCCCCCCCCCCAACAAATTTTGACAAACAAAATCAAAGCATATTTTATGTATTTTAAATAATTTTTTAGTTTACTTTCAATTAATAATTCCGAAATAATATTCATCCACATTTACTTATTATAAACACATTATTTAATTTTATTGAATCATTTATTTATATTTAATAATAGAAGTTAAAATGTTTTGATTTAACTTGGTTATTAGGGTGGGTCAAAAAAACCGAAATTTATATAATCGAAACGTAATAGTGCGGAAAAGTTGCCGTTGGTAATAAGGAATAAATTCACAAAATATTACACCAAATGGTTAATATCTTTTAAATATCTTTTACCGCTGCAAAGAGGGCAAAGTTTAAAAAAATCGCTTTTTTTTTTTTTAAATTAAATTATCCAACCATACCAATACAATTTCTAATAGAATGCAAAAGATGTTAGTAATGTTCCAATAAAATGTCATTATGGTGAAATTATTTCTATTACCACCGCAGGGGCAGCCAAAATTTTGAAAAAAAAAAAAAAAAAACGGCAAAAATTTCAATTTTCCGTTTTTTACTTTTTTTCAAATTCATATTATATGTCTACTATTAAAAAAATTTACATTATATCTAGTAATAACTAATAAATGTCTAGTAATTTTGATGATGGGGTTGCCAACCAAGGGCGAGAGGGGCCTGCCCCTGTTAAATTTTGGAAAAAAGGGCTTTTTGAAGAAATTTTTGCGATTTTATGGTAAATTTAAGGATTTTTTTAATAGGGGGGAAATCTTACATAAATTCCTCCTCAATTTTCACTTTTTCTCCCCCCTCCCAACAAAAAATCTCTAAAAAGTTCCGGAAAATCCCGAAAATCACTTCAAAAAACCCCTTTCTCTCAAATTTAGGGGGGGGGGGCTCTCTCGCCCCTGGTTCGCAATGCTCATGATCAAAATTACTACACATTTATAAGTTATTACAAGCTATAATGTAAATTTATTTAATTCTAGACATATAAAGAAATTAAAAACTCTAGAAAAAACGAAAAATTGAAATTTTTGCCGGTTTTTTCAAAATTTTGACTGCCTCTGCAGCGGTAATAGAAATGATTTCGACCCACCCTATTGATTATGTCAGAAACTAAACAAATGTTTTGATTTATCGCTCAAGGTCAGAAATCTCATTTTTTAAATTAAAATATTTTAACTTTCGTTATTAAATATAAATGAATTAGTCAATAAAATTAAGTGGGGGGGGGGGCTTCAAAAAATATGTTTACCTCCTGTGAACAAAAAAAAGAGCTAGTTTTGGCCTTGAATGAGGGTTCCTGCAGCAGAGTTCCCCCCCCCCACCCCACCCCCAACAAATTTTGACAAACAAAATCAAAGCATATTTTTATATTTTTTAAATTATTTTTTAGTTTATTTTCAATTAATTCGAAAATAATTTTCAATAATAAAAGTTAAAATGTTTTGATTTAACTTGGTTATGTTAGAAACAAAACAAATGTTTTGATTTAACTGGGAGTTATGTCAGAAACAAAACAAATGTTTTTATATAACTGGGTTATGTCAGAAACAAAACAAATGTTTTGATTTAACTGGGTTATGTCAGAATCATTGTTCGAAATTAGCAGTCAGTCGTCAAATGCAACTACATAGCATTTGACGACTACAAAATTGTTCCCAGGAGTTAAATTTGATGCCTAACCCTTTTTAACACTTATTTTTTGTTTAACTTAGCCAATCACTCGCTTTTGAAAATTTGGTCTGACACCAAACATAAATTCTAATGCGAGACAGTTTGAGAGCGATTTTTAGCAGAGTGTGCAAATCCAAATGAATACATTAATTTATGCAAACTTCTAAACTTTATATTGAACCTGCCATTTAGCACTGCTGAATGTGAAAAGGGATTTAGTCAGTTTAATTTAATAAACAAGAACGAAAAATCATGCGTCAAGCATAGATTATGTAGCACTTTCCAACGCTTCCAAATTAATTTTACAAATTATACCGTTTAATAAGCTAAAAGATAACATCCAAGTAAACAATTTGGAAAACGCATAACATATTTAAAAACATAATTTCAGGAATTTCCAACATATACAATATTCGGAAAAATATCCGAATACTTTTATTCAGCCCTGTATAGGATCTATAGGTTTGTATATATACTACATAGGATGCTAAATTTTAGTTCAGTTAGGAAACGCGTAGCACAGTTTAAAATTCTCCATCTGGACTTTGTCAATAAACGGAAATGTGTTCCCGAACTTTTGTGCTTCCCTGTATAGGATCTACAGAATTTATACACACCACGTAATAGACAAAAAGTGAGTTAAAATTAAAATCTCATTCAGTAACTTAAAACGCACTTCCAGGAATTATTGTTAACAGACAGTAGAGAATTATTTTGTGTGTCCCTGTAAATGAACATGACTGCTATATACACAATATTCTGTAGTAAGCCTCTTGTAATGCACATTAGTGATATATATAAATTTCAGTGCGTTTAAAATAGTGAAACATTATTTAAATAAACCGCAGACGATTTTTCTCCATAGACGTAATGCAACGGGATTCTTTTGACTGTCCCTGTAAATTAAATTTAAGTGCTATGCACACCCTATTCCATATTAAGCATCTTCTAATGCACCTTAGTGATATATATAAAATTCAATGTGTTTAAATTAGTGAAACATTATTTAAATAAACCACAAATGATGTTTCCCCATAGACCGCAATGTCACGGAATTCTTTTGAGTGTCCCTGTAAAAAAACTATAAGTGCTACACACTTCCGTTGAAATAGGGAACATGCTATAGATGGCAACAATAACATATAAAAATTGCAGAGCAATCCGAGCATATTTACGGGAGTTAGAGCACGGACAGACGGCAGACGGCAGACGGCAGACGGCCAGACGGCCAGACAAACCGAAGTCATAAGCACTTTTCAACTAGGTTGGAAAGTGCTAAAAATGATATACATAACCATTTATCCACTGATATTGTTAATGATTTATTAATGATAAAACTGTGTGGACCCAATTTACCAGATTTTTGTCCAGATAAAGCTATAAATCTCTGTGAAATGATGTAGCTGAAGGACGGTTAAGAAATCCTGATTTTATTATCTAACTTTATTAAAATTAGTGGGTATTGTTTGACTTTCATCTGTGCACTCTACATGCAGTCAAGCATTGTTAGCATTAAATTGCTTTACTCTTTATATCCTGAATTAATTTTCCAGCTACTTTTTAAATGCTCAGAATCCTCGATTATTTCCACCAGTTATTTTTTTTTTTTTTGTAAAGTTTTTCTTATCTAATCATAGCATTTTTGAGATTCAATTAGGTGAAAATTTCTCATTTGATAAACCGGTGGTAACAGATTAAAAATTCTGTAAAAGACTCTCGTCGCGAAGGGGTTAAAGTGGTACTTATAAGTACAGTCAGGATAAAAAGGGTTAATGAGGATTTTTGCTTAACATGAATTGATAATGCAGTCCCAACAGATAAGATGGTACTATTATTTTAATGGTTAACACACACACAAATGTGGTCCTTTTAGATTTCATTTTAACAATTTTTTTTTTTTTTTTTTTTTTTTTTTTTGCTAAATTTAAGTAATTATCCACAACGGATAAAATTTTGTTTAACATGGTTAAGTGCATTTTTCTATTAACCCCTTAACTGCCACGTGAGTATATATACGCCTTTAGAAAACATATTCTTCTTTTACAGGTTTGGCAAACCCGCGTGCAAATAAGGCATTTTTCATTACCAGTTCCGTATTTAGCTCACGGTAACATCTGTATTTTGTTATCACTATGCCAGAAAAGTTATCTTCAGCTTATTTATTCGCAGAATTCTCTGATAAAATAAGGTATTGGGGGGGTCTTGTCAGATTTCGTTGGCAGTTAAGGGGTTAAATTTGAAAATGTAGTATTAGCTAAAAAAGCTTTATCAGTTTTACAGTTGCTTCAATAATTATAATATTGTAGATTATGAACTTCAATAATTTAAATAAAAACAAAATATTCACAATTTTCTGTAAAATAGCATATAACGATACAGTTATGTGAATTTTAGAAATTGCTACTAGAAATTTTTATTAGACGCCTAAGATAGTTACAGTAAGCATCACTACACACTTACCTTTCATTACCCAATTTCTATCACTGATCAGAAACAAAACAAACGTTTTGATATATTGCCTGCGGTCAGCCATCTCATTTTTTAAATCAAAACATTTTAACTTATATTATTAAATATAAATAAATTAGCTAATAAAATTAAATAATGTGTTTATAATAAGTAAATATGGATGAAAGGAAATGAGAAACAAAACAAATATGTCTTGATTTAAAAAACAAGATGGCACACAGCAGGTTAATCACAAAGCTGTTCCTTTATTACTTTATGCAGTTTAACCCTTAATTGCTGTCACAAAAACTGTTGCATACATACTGTGAGTGGTTTTGGTTTCCAAGACCGCTTGATTGAAAGATTAATAAAAAGCTCGAATAACTAATAAGATACTGCTTCGGTTCTAAACTTTATGTAGGGGAGACCGGTACACAGTGGACCACTTTTTCAGTTAAAATTTTTTTTTCTCCTTAACAGACTGACCGATCTGTATGAAAATATTTTTGAATATTCCTTAAACCTTCTTACATCCATCATAATTTTCTCACAACATAGTTTTCAATACATTTTTCAAAAAAAAAAATATATATATACACATGTGAAGTGGACCTGTGTACCCCGGAAGCGGGGTACAGTGGTCCACCCACCGGGGTACAGTGGACCACTATTAGGTATTATCTAAAATACAATATAAATCTATTTTTCATTAATCTAATTATTTTTTGTTGCCCGTTCACCCACAAAATAACATAGTAATATAAATTTTGAAGCAAAAACAAAAAAATTATATTTTGAAAATAATAACTGATTAATACAGGAACAATTGCAATTTAGTTGAAGTTATTACTTAAGTACAAAAAAATCAGCTCACATTAAAATTTGCAAATTAAATTCTTAAGTACTTATGAGTAAGATTGAGCCTGGAATTTTCAAGAAATAATTTTGGGTCTGAGAGCAACATTATGAAATCATTGACATCAACAGCAGATTCATCTACAGTTTCAGAAGAAATAAACTGATTTCCATTCAATTTGCGTCTCATAAATCTTACTTGAATAAAATCATCAACAATTAGACTACAGTTATATTTATCAAAGGCAGTAAATACAAAACAAAATATTTCTTACTATGTTAAATAAATTGTTATTTTTATTTGTTTACTTTATTTTACAGTTAAATCTACTTTAAAACAATCTTTCTTTATAGAAAATAAGCAATTATTAAATATTTTGAACATTCTGCATTACAGGAGCAGAATGGATTGTGGACCACTGTGCCCCAGGAGTGGGTGGTCCACTGTACCCCATGTTGAAGTTCAATAAATAATCATATTAATATTGTTCATAGCTTTCTTTTAAACATATTAACTTTAAAGTAAAATAAAAACAAGTATCTTAGCTTTGGTCATATATTACAGATACAGAGGACAGTCAATTCTCAAATACTCATCATATATTACATGCAGATAGATTTTAAAAACCAAATTTTGAAGGGAAAACTTGCGGGTATGTACAAACAAAACAAAAACACAATTTGATTATTATTTTTTTCTTAGAAGGACAGTAATTACTTGAACTTCATTTTTATAAACATGGGAAGACTTATTTTACTTTCTTTAATCATTGTTGAACGCTAAATTATACTTTGTGATAATTTAAGAAGTATTTTGTTTTGTTTATTTAAGGAGTTTAAGTATCTCCTTGGAAACTTTTTAATTTCTATGGAATTTCTAAGTAGTGTAAGGCGTCTGTATGAACCCTGCTATAGTTAAACTGAAAATCACAAGTTACTGTGAAAATTGATAAAAGCACTACCGCTAAAAGCAGCTATTTTTTTTTTCCCCCAAAAAGCCGTAGCATTTAAGCCTAACATTTATAACTAGGGTTAGGGTGGTTTTATTCCAAACAAACGTTCATTTAGAATGTTTTTTAGAGAACATTACAACATAAAATTGAATAATTTACCTTTTTTCTGTAAAATAGACAACATCAGGCGAGAAAAATTGGGTTAGAATCTTGTATATACAATTCTTGTTTACGCTTGCCTCATGTATCTCCACAACAGAAGGAAAGGCACCGCGCACGCGCAGATGGAAACTAATATATCCTCGACTCCTGTCGGCCTGTCACACTGTTCAAAAAATTAGCAGTTGGAATTTTATTTAATTAGTTTTAGAATATATGCTTTATGTAATTTAGATCATTTTCACTGTCTCTGGGAGATGTAGAATACCCCAACTGTGCATTTGAGAGGGGTAAAATTATAAAATTTCAAATCTTAAAAATTTAAATTAAAAAAAAAATTAAAATTTTTGAAAATTTACCGAGGAGAAAATTTTTAGATATTCCTCATTTAAGTTTGTAATTTTTAAAAACTTAAAATTTTAACAAAAGTTTTTTTTTTTTTTTTTTTTTTTTTTTTTTTTGAAAAAAAATTATTAAAAAAAAAAAATGTACAGTAAAATATGTGTTTTAAAGCTATATTTTTCCTTATAATATCTATATAATATATACATATGTACATACGTCCAATTCAATGAGGGGGTTACCCCCCCCCATTGAATTATTATTAAAAAATGTTGAAAAAGAATTTAATCTTATATTATTAGTCAAATTGCAGGTCATAGAAGAACAGAAAGTGTGAAATATGTTTTATCCCCCCCCACAGCCCCACCTTCACATCCCTCGAGGGGGTGAGGGAGGAAAATATTGCTGGAAGGGGGGCACGCATCTGTGACGTTGAAATGTTTCTTTTTAGGTAATATTGTATTCTCATAGGAAATACATGCACTTTTGAAAAAATTTACAGATTTGAATTGGCACCATTATGCATAGAAATAATCAAAACTTGGAATATAGAAATTTTTACATCTATAAAAAGTAAAGACTTTTGTGCATAAAAAATGCACACTTTTTGCGAACACGGAACAGGCAGTTATTTTATGCAAAAAATTTGCACAGTTTTTGAAAACAAAAAATATGCACTTTTTTGTATGCATAAAAATGCATATAATGTGCACACAAAGTGTACACTTTTTGAAATATTCAAAAATATTCACTTTTTTTGCACAAATTGTACACAATTGAAACTTTTTTGCAAAAAAAGTGCAAACATTTTCTAGCTGGGATGTTTTTTTTTTCAAGTGTGTGTGTGTGGGGGGGGGGGGGGTGCAGTCCGTGCAGCTATTGGAAATAAATCAACTTCAGAATTTCAATTTTTCTTCGTATTTTCTGCTCTCCAAATAAATCTAGTCTTAAAAATCAGTTTAGGTTAGTAAATCACTATTCTTTATAGCTGTTGCACGATATTTTGATGCCAAGTAGAAGCGTGTGCGTCCAGCAATCCAGGAGAACAACCATTTTGATTTGTGTTTGTCTGTTGGAACAAAACCTGGTGCCTATGGTTTTGTATTGAATTCTGCGACGAATTGTTTCTTTATTCAATAGGTGGTTAATGATTGAAACAATGTTCAGTCTGAAAGGGTGGGCACCTAATGAGTGCAGCAAATACGAGATGTATAAGCTGAGAGAACCATTATATGACAACATTAAAAATGGCTTGAAAACCTGAAAAAAAAAGTTAATGACTTTAAAAAATGTATACATATATTTTAAAGTTTGATTCAAAATTTATTACAATAAAGATTTTGTCACTGGAAGTGTAAAAACATAATTTCTGTTTAGTTTCCGGTTTAACTCTACCACCCAAATTCGAAGCTGTATCAAAAGTTCCTAGAAAACGCATTTTTTTAAGTAGAGAAGACTTTTTCTGTGGCATTTGGAGTGATTTTTCAATTGCTCAGATATCCACAAAATCTTTTGTGGGGTGTTCCGATTCTTCTGCCCTTCTAGACTTTTGCCAACAACGGAAAAACGTGGGGTACCCGGCTTTACCCTACTTCCCCCTATATATATACCAGCATGCGTCGCCCTCGGTTAATTTGATACCATATTTTAATGCAATGCGGATATTTACTGGAATTATCCTTCCGAATTGCTGAATCGGTGCAAACACCTTTGTGCTATTATAGTTTCCAATTTGTCAGACGAAATTTGGGATGCTAAGGATTTTAATTAATCGTTTACAGTAGGGTTTGGTAAAGAACGGTAGATTGATATGAATATAATAAAACCATCCCAGAAAAATGAACAATTCAATTTATCATCAAAATCCGTAGAACTTTTTTTAAAAGGCTGGGCTAGTATGTTATAATCGGATTCACCTAATTACACAAACTTCCCCCATAATGCTAGAAGTAAGCAACGTAAAACGATATGTTACAACTAAAACTTTCCCTGAAATATAAACTATATAACAGTGCAAGTCAAATCAAAATCCATTTAACAGAGTATTTTTAAAAGGGCTAAACTTTCATAAACGGATTCATCTGACACATAATTCTGTAACACAAACAACGTATAACTTATTTATACATCAAAAACCAGAACTGAAAAATATATAACTAACAGTTCAATTCCCTTCAAGATCCATTCAGAAGAATGTATAAAAACGGCTATCTTTAATATTTTGGTTTATCCAATTATGAAAATTTTACACATAATTCGTCTCATCAACCATGGAAAGGACTCCCACGTGTTTTATCAAGAGTTTGAATTCTTTCGTTATTTGGCACATAACTATAATATCTGATTTTTAAGGAATTTTTTCAAAGTTTAATTTTGTTTTAACCGTTCGAATTTCTTCCGTTGCTATAATAGCACATGTATATTTTTTAAAATTATGATTTTGAGGTTCCGGTGCCAAAGACATCTCCAAATTAATAAAATATGCAAGATCTTACAGATGTTTGGGCTTAAAAGAATATATTAATACCATTCAATATAGCACATAAAAATACATAAAATTATGTTATCATTTGTCACATAACAATAATAGCTGATTTTTAAGGAATTTTTTTTAGTTTGTTCTTTTTTTACACCACCTTAGGGTGGAGATTTAAAGAATACATTCTTAACGCTACATCCTAAGAAGTATTTTCCCTCCAATTTTCATGTTTCTAGTTTCAGTAGTTTGGACTATGCGTTGATGATCTTCCCAGTCAGAACTTTCTTATATATATGGATAACGGTATTTAAGTATTATCTGGCCAAGATATAGATCGCTAAGAATGGTTGACCGACTTCTTCCTGTTGTTTTATTTAAAACAGCGATATATATGTAAACAACACTCACACAATCGAGGAGCTATACATAATTCGCATTCAAATAAAGGCCATTCCAGATGCAACGCTTTTCTTCGAATATGTATCGTCGCATACGTTCATGCAAACAGGACCACGTGAGCCAGTTTGAACATTTGTTCTAAACTGTATGTACAGTGAATTAAATGAACTAATTTAACAATAAATTTATTTCATGATTGTAGTATCGTAAGTAGTTAAGTTCTTAAGCATTTCGCACCTGTAGAGACTTTTGGATCAATAATATTTTCGTTTTCGTCTGCAACATCTTTGCAGATAAAGTATGACGTTTTTTTTTTTTTTTTTTTTTTTTTTTTTTGAATGACTGTGCAAAGTGCTGCCTTATTTGACCATGCAGAATGACACTGAGTACTATTTGAATGTGATTGAATCTAAAACGAGCACACACGGTTCGATATTATAGTAATCTTTACAGTCTCTCAAAGTTTAGGCGCACTCTAAAATACGATAAAATAAGTAGCAAGAGAAATATATGAAACAATTTCATAATAAGTATTCAAATTTTATAATTGGAATAAAACATAGTAAAAATATAAGAATGGCTGTTTACACCAATGATATTTATTTAAAAAATACGCTTTTTTATGTTAGTTAAATATTACTGTTTGGAATGTTTTGGCACATTATGCAAACGTTAACAAATGTTCGATTGGTTTAAATAAACCCCATTTTCACTGAGAAGTATAACAGCAAATATTCAATTTCCATTGGTTTTTTAAAATAGTGGAAACTACGGAATTCACAAAAGAGGAAATACTGAAGATTTTAAGTTGAAATAAATAATCCTGCTATTGAAATTTCTATAATTGTAAATCGCTCAATACAATAAATATACCATGTACTTTCTAGAAATAACAATGAAAATATAGACGGGCAGCGACGTGTAACAAGTGTTCAGACGTATTCAAAAATGAGAAGACTGGTGTCAAAACAAAATATTTATATTAGGCAAATTAGAAATAACGTCAGAATCAATGTCTCTAAAGACACAGTACACAAACACCTAAAAAGTGCAATTTTTTTCAAAAAAACCTCTCAAACTGCGCTTAAAATCACACCATAAACAGTTACAATTTAGTGGGCTCAAAAGTCCATATCGTACGGTGGTAAGTGGGCCACCGTATTACATAATGACTGAAACAAAATGTAGTCACGATGGTTCTGATGGCTGATATTGTTACTGGAATGACCGTAAGGGAACCGTCAAGTACTTTCTTCAGTTGATGAAAATAACATAACTTTCTGATGTCTTTGGACGCAGTACTTTTTAATGGCCTATCCGCCCTACATTTTCTCCATGGGAGACAAAATTGAACAAAGTTTCAAGAGACGCACTGAAGCAACATCTACTGCTATTTGTTGACATCTTTGAAGGACTTCAGTGCTGATTTTAGCACGACAGTGCTCATTCCATAACTCACATAATACGAAACAGTGACGTAGTACACTAATTGTTAACGTTTTAGATTGGTAACACTGGTAAACAAGAAATTTTTTCTTGGAGAATTTTAACAGATTTAAGTGACCATACTCTTGGGAATTGAGGAAATATTCACAAAAAGGTGAAGTTGGTTTCCGTTTCAGAGATATGTGTATTTAAATATATCTCATTCTGTTATTTTATTGTATTTTACACTACTTTGTTTCTACAGTCTAATGACCCTGAAAGTGAACAAATATCTGCTACTTATAATACATTTACATAGCTGCCAACTTTTACGCTTTTTTGTTACCACTAAAATTTAATAGAAAATTTTTCATTATGTAATCACACAATTTTCTCGATTTAAAAAAATAAAATTTACTATCAACTTTTAGTGATAGGATAAAAGCGTAAAAGTTAGCAAATATGCATCTAGGTTCCAATAAGATGTGTTTCGTCAGACATTGTGGTGCCATGAAGATTTTTCTTTGTCCTTTGTAACAATTTATCATTGTATCATTTAATTAGCTGACAAACGGGGGCTTTTAAAATGTCTCGTAAGTGTGTTAAATCCAGTGATAGTTTTTACTATATTTGTGGCGAATTTATGAGCACTACTCGCAGAAGAAACATTACTTATTTGATTAAAATTGTCTATAAACATTGTTTTGGATGCGAAATTGGCGATCAGGATAAGCCATGGGCACCACACTTTTGCTGTCTGCGCTGCTCTACCCCACTTCGAGAGTGGATTAAGGGAAACGGGACTTCAATGCCTTTCGCCATACCAATGATCTGGAGAGAACATAAAGATCATTTAGAAGATTGCTATTTTTGTATGACTCCAACAGCAAAAGGAATTCATTTTAAGAAGCAGAAGCATATACAGTATCCCAACATCGATGCTGCTATGAGGCCAGTACCTCACAGTGACATGCTTCCTGTGCCACAGCCGCCTGTAAACTACAGTCTTTCAGGTAATGAAGAATGCATGTCATCTTGTAGTCATGAAAGTGAAACAGAAATGGTATACATTCCACCACAGAAATATTTGAAGCCTCGTATAATAACGCAAGTAGAGTTGAATGACCTTGTGTGGGATTTAGGGTTAAGCAAGAATAAAACCGAATTTCTGGGATCAAGTTTACAGGAATGGGATACTGGGAATGCAACAAGGTTACACGAAATATTCATGCTTTATCTGCGAATGGGGCAGTTGTGCAAAAGATAAACATTATTGTGCATAAACGTGGCCTTTTCGGAAGTCTGTAGAATCTGGTGATAAAAATATAACTAACCAACCTTTTGCAGCATCAGTGGACATATTACTCCCACCACTCCATATCAAGTTGGGATGAATAAAAATTTTCGCGAAAGCTCTTAATAGGGATGGAAAACCATTTGTGTTTATCCAAAACTTGCTCCCATCAATATCGGATGCCAAAATAAAAGAAGGCGTACGTCCAGACATTCGGAAAATTAGGAAAAATGAACAGTTTGAAAGTATTCTTACGATAGTAGAAAAAGACGCTTGGCTTTCATTCAAGGACGTTGTGCATAATTTATTAGGAAACAACAAAGCTACAAATTACAAGTGTATAGTTCAAAATATGGTAAACAATTTTAAAAAGCTAAATTGTCACAGGTCATTAAAGCTTCATTTCTTGCACTCTAACATTGACTTTTTCCCAGATAATATGGGAACAATTAGCGACGAGCATGGTGAACCATTTCACCAACAAATTTCTGCTATGGAGTCTCATTATTGATCGCAATGGAATGTAGCAATGCTTGTCGATTACTGTTGGCTCATCAAGTGAGAAGATACTGAACATAAGTATAAACGCAAAAATAGGTACTAATGTACTCAAATTAATACACTCAAATTGTGTTCAGCTGCGTAAAATGTGTGTAAAATATGTGGAAAATGTGTATAAACAATGTACAAGTGTACTGGTGGTAAATTTAAAATTTATGTATTATTATTATGCATTATTGTACGATCTCTTAAATTGTGATATAACGTAATAACATATAAATACATATCCTTCGTTAAAAAAAAAATTAAGAACCAACTAAAAATTTCTAATATCATTTTGATTTACTCAAGAGTGTATATAATTCGAGTATTACATTTAAATTTAAGAAAAAAAATAAAAAGTCAATTTTTGTTTATCAGTGTAATCTTTAAACCCAGACTTAAACCCAATTGAAAACATTTGGGATTAGCTATCGATTAAGTTTACCAGATTGGAAAGCAATATGACTCTGATAACAATCTAAAACTGACCTTTGAAAAAACATGGTATTTTCTGTCACATACAATATTGCAAAAACTAATTGATTCAATGGATACACAATTATTTAAAGTTATTCCAAAAATTAATTGATTCAATGGATTCAGTATTATTTAAAGGTATTCCAAAAACTAATTGGTTCGATGTAAACAGGATTATTAAAAGTTATTCCAGAAACCAGGGAAACACTATTAAAAATAGCGTGATAAATGATGTGTCTGATTTCACTGTGTATAAACGTTTGAGACGCATTTACAGTTGCAGATTTATATAAGTTTTTATCAAAGTTATGATAATTTACCGATTTTTTAAATTTTAGTATGAGGTATTTGAAATATTTTATACAATCCAATCAGTAAATATTAATGTATCTCTTATTTAAAAAAAACTACAGTTTCTGTTTGTGCCTTAACTTTTGAGACAGACTCTATAGAATAAATTGTCTGTGACTGCATGTTTTTAATACTTTTTTTTCTTTGAAGGTACAGTGCCTGCGAAATTTGTCAATTTAGTTTGTCAAATTTCTACGGGCAACTATCTATTTTTTTTCATTTAAACCCGATTTCAGACCGTGAGAATCATTTTTATACAAATATCACACTCGTACAATTACTTGATTTTGAATTGAAATTCGAAACGTGACAAGGAATTTGAGTCCACCTTGTACTACATGCTTTACCTTACACACCTGTAATGTTTAGTAAGAGACACTTTTGGTCTCATAATATTAATGAAGTTTTATTTGAAATTAGCAATTCGTGTGAATCAATTATTTTAATTTAAGTGAATATCGCTACAGTTTGTTTAATTCAATCTTTAAAGATATATTTAAACTAATTACTACAAATATTGTCTCTATAATCAAAATATTTATATATATATATATATAATTGTTTATCTAAAGTTCAATTTAGAATTTCCATAAAATTGCGTGTGCATCCCTATTTTTCACATATTTCTTCTTTAATTACAAATTTTATTTTTTTCCTCCTATCATATGTAATTTGATATTGGTATTCAATGAAAAGTATTATTTATTCAATCTTTTTTTTTTTTCTAAAACTGTTTTTTGCATATTTAAGTGTAACGACTAGAAAATAAGATTTTTGTGCTTAATTAATGCATTTTAATTAGTTTTGAAAGAGCAATGGTGCGGAAGGTGTAAATTATTTCACCAATATTCGTTGCCTACATTAAACAAAGATTATGGTATAAATAACACTTTATTAAACTGCGTAATTTCTTCTTTTAGGATATTTATTTTTTCTTTAAGGTTTGTTCTAAAAAGTAAACTAATTAGTTTACTTAAGTATGTTTCGCAGCCAATTAAAATGCTAATATTTTTCAGACGTTTTCGGGTATTGAATATTTTTTCTGGAGACGGTTATTGCACAGGATTTATCTATTAAAATAAAATATAGCAAAGAATTTAAGTATTTATAAGTTATTAAAATTATTTTTATTTCAAAATTTCAGTTTATGTTCTTCAGATTGAATGTTTGCATACATTTAGATCATCTAATATAAATTCTAAACATGCTTACTTTTTATCTTATATACATAAAAATATTTGTTAAAATATTATACTAACAAAACACACCATAAATAATCATAAATTGTTATTTTTTCTTTAATAATTTTCAAGTTTAGTTTTTAACAATTAAACATTAACATTTATTGACAAATTAAATGTGGTAGAAAACTACTAAGAGCGACTGTGAAAAATTAATTTTTATTTTTAAATCTTTATTTCCAATTTTAAGAATTGGAAATAAATCGGAAGTAATTTTATTATTCCTGGAATAGTAATACAAGAATGAAATTTTCAATCAAAATACACAACATCACGTGACAAATTCTAGCCACATTTATAAACACTGTTTGGGTTTCTATAATTATTCCTAACAGAAAATAATTAAATATTTCTCAGATGTTTTTGTTCCTCTTGTGACTTTTTCCATTTTTTGCATAACATTAAAAATAACCTTCGCGAAAAGTTCTAATATAATCTTTCAACATCATCTACGTCTTAAAAAAATAAATAATTAATTAATTAAAAATAAAAAACAAAATAAAATAAAATAAAAAAGTTATTTCACGATTTAACAATATAAACCGACATAATTCCGACCTTATGGTGCCTTAACAAATCAGTTTTGCTGACTTTTATAATTATTCTTTGCTAAACTAAAACTTTGCTACTTTGTTCAACGAAATATCTATTTATAATAATAAACAAAAATATATCGGAATAACGCTGACGTCATGTTGACGATTGCAATAATTTAACCAATCAATTTCGAATTTTACTTTATTTTCTAACCATCTCTCAATTTTAAGTTTTACACCGTCAAATAGAGAAAAAAAATGTACTTTCAAATGCAGTTTGTCTAAAAATTCTATCTCTATTTACTGGCTTTTTTATGATTTTAAAAATAATTTTCAAGCATGTTTTGTTTATATATATATATATATATATATATCGTGTGCATCCCGATTATCCTAGTACACCCGTTTCCACTTAAAACAATAAAAAAAAAGTTCAGCATTAAATAGTCTATAGCGAAATCCAAACTTCATCAATAAATAAAATAAAATAAAATAAAATAAAATAAAATAAAATAAAATAAAATAAAATGAAAAATATAAAACCCCAATTTAACAGATATGTGGCAATACGTACTTAAACGCTGAAAACATTAGAATTAAAAGGACTGCTGTAACTAGCAAAATCTTTCGCGGCTATTAACTCATTGAATGCGGTTAATAAGAAAGTATTGTTTTTAGTAAATTTTAAAACTTTATTTGAGTAATTGGTACTTTTAATAAAAAAAAGTCTGTTAGTGCTGTTAGAAGGTAACTATAAAATATATTACATGAAAAAATCTATTTACGTTTTTAATTGCAATTGGTGTTGACCTATGCTCTAAACACCGGAAAGTATGTAACGCGGGTATCCCGGAATGGATCCCGTAGTAATAATAAAATCCTATTTAACTTAACGTTTTGTATCTTAATCTTATACCCTATATGGCCAATGATGACCGGTCACTTGCGATTTTAGACGTTTTGTTCAATATCTAGAACTTTTTTTCAATATCATGAGGAATTATCCTGAAACTTCAGGAGTGTAAACAACATGATAGACGTCATATATTTTCGCGAAGATTTTTTCACGAAACCCCATAAGGGGCCGTCAACAAATTGAAGAAAAACGAATATCTTTTGGATAACCCTGTAAAAACTAATATCGCAAAAGCTTTCCCAAAAGGAAGCAAAATTCCCAAAAGGAAACAAAAAGATGAGGGGCTGTATCTGAATATGCTAGCTAATGAAAGTTGACATAATAAGAATGAAGTGTCTCTCATTGTGTATTTGGATACCGCCCCTCATATTTTTGCTTCCTTTTGGGAACAGCGAATTTCAAGCTTATTCTATAGATTATCACTATCAGAATTTTCAAGCTATGATTTTGAAACTTTCACAAAAGTTGCTCTGTACAATTAGCTAATATATTATGCACAGTATAAATTTGATTGCATTCACGCATGCACAGTGAAACAATATTTAGTAAACCTGCCAATTTTTATCCAATATTTATTATTTTTTTAATTATGATTGCAGGGTATTGTATATAATGTTGTTTGTCATCGTTCCTGAAAAGAACATTCTTTTATATTAAGAACTCTGAAAATTATAAGCAAAACACTTGGTGAAATTTGGTATTGTTTTTATAAAAATCTTAATTTCTCCACGAGTATACGTGCTAGCATCTTAAAAATGTACATAACTTATTAAAAGAAGCCTTTTAAGCATGTGCTACCGTTTCAACGCTTTTGCTATATTAGTTTTTACAGGGTTATCCAAAATATATTCGTTTTTCTTCAATTTATTGACGGCCCCTTATGATGTTTCGGGCAAAAATCTTCACCGAAATATATGACGTCAAATATGCTGTTTACACGCCTGAAGTTCAGGATAATTCCTTGTGTATTTTTCTAGATATTTAACAAAACGTCTAAAATTGCAAGTGACCGGTCATCATTGGCCGTATAGTGTATACTTATCCTACAGCATTGTGTATATGTATATATATAGAGGGAGAGATGAATTATTCCTAATTATGAATTGAATGAAATATTCAAGTAATAGTTAATTATAGTTTAGTCTGACAAAATATGTTTTCCTATCTTTTGTTCTTAAAGAATATTAATCAAAATCAAATTGAACGAATTCATGAAAATATTTTGTGAATTTTCTCATTATTCTGGAATATAAAAGAAAGAATATATATTTCAATTAAATTGTTTATTTTTTCTAGTGAGAAATAATCACATATATTTATCATTTTAATTAAAATTATATATTAATATTTCATGTAAAAGTTTAAGAAATAATATAATATACAATATTTTAACTTTCTCTTATAAATTATGTTTTAATTAAACATTTATTAATTTCAATTTTATATTTGTTTTAATTTTCTATACTTGCAGATGTACAAAATTAAAACTGAATATATTAAAACTACAAAATTCTTAATATATCAAAGCTATCTAAGGAAACTTTTTATTTAAAATATTGTATGGATTTTTATATATTGTTTCATATGATGCCATTTATTTTATAATAATGCATTCTATTTAAACGAGCATAAAAACCAAATTTACGTGTAACTCACCTTTTTTAAGCCATTGAAACAATAGTTGCCTCTAAATATGTGTTTGGTATGTTTTATTTACAAACAAGAATAATATCACATGCAGTAAATATTTCTTAGTATCATTTGTTTCAAATTACTAATTACAAATAGTTTTTACCCTACGACTCTTTCCTCTAAATTTTTTAACTAGTCCCTTATTCTAATATTTAAACTAAATTAAATGCGTGATAGTAGTAAAATATTTTTAGTGCTAATTACAGCGATAGTAGTACTTTAATTAACAAAATAAACACGTAACATACATGATGGAAATGTACCTCAAAATCGAAACCACAAACTGTGCATCGAAATGAAATGAAGTATCACTTGAAATTGATATTTTGACTCTATGATTTCATTATTTTAATTAGCCTGTGACAAAATTCTAAAATTTTTAAAACTGTTAATTAACATTGAAGCTTTTAAAAAGTGCTTTATTTTAATTCATAATTAATATAGCTGTTACAAAATGCTAATATGCATTAACTTATATTTCCAATTTCATACTTTTCTTATTTCTGATTTGAAAGAAACTTCATTTAAATTCAATTTCATACATTTTTTTTAGTATTTGGAGAATACGCTTGTTTTTGAAAGATTTTTTATTTATTTAATTACATTGTGTAATAAAAGAATGTAAATATGTAATTAATATTTACTTATATACAATATGTTAATAATATTTATAAAAATGTAAATAATATTTACACTTTTTAAAATATAACTTATTGTTGTTTAAAAATGTGAAATATATTTTATTTGTTATATACAAAAATAGGGCTTTTCCAGAGTTTAATAGTATAGAAGATTTCAAAACATTCTGAAATAGGATATTTAATTATATTATCCTAATGTAATTTTAATGGAATGTTATTTTTGCTATCATAGATTTTACATCGAGCGAAAAAATATAATATAAGTGAACCAAAGGTGGCCATAGTTAACCTTTGAGGATTTTTATAATTTTCTGGTTATATGTGTATGGCAGAAATTTTATTTGTAAAATTTTACCCTTATCTCTCACACGTATCAAGTATAAATTTCTTTGTAAAATAAAATTTATCTACTTTTATAATACTATATCAAAATTGTAGCTTGTCGGCCACCTTTGTCGCATAGGGTTCCAAAGGTGGCCCATGTATTGAAATCACTTTTAAAATGTGAAAAAATTCTGAGCAAACTATTTTTATTAATATTATTTTCTGATGATCCTTTCTTTATTTCGAGACTTTCTTCTTAATCTTCTTATCTTATGATACGAAAAGACCTTGAAGCACTTTTTCTACACGGTAGTTCAGGGATTTTCTTCTGGGAGTTGCTGACTTCTTTTGAGTGTTCTCTTGTGTTAAAAATAAATGGTAATATTTTTTAATTCATATTTAGTACGTCGGAAATTTTTCATAGAAAATTTCACATGCCTTGCATTCATAATAATCAAATTTTTAATTGCTTAAAACACTAGAACGTCCGTTGGTGTCATTTCGACACCAAACCGAATTTAGCTTTATCTCTCTATCACATTTTTTTACCTGTATTCTTCAAATTCTATGACTTTTAATCATTTTACGTACTAAGAAGACTGTCGAATTTTTTATTATGTGATTCGATTTTTAAAAAAATCACAGCCCAATTTACCTAGAACGTCCGCTGGTGTCATTTCGACACCAAGCAGAATTTACAATAAATCATCGTTCTTTTGTGAAAATATAACAATATAAGCTTAATTAAAACACAATGACGCAATATAGTGCTGAATTAGAATTTATAGTGTCCATTTTGCATAATTAAATTAGTGGTGTCGAAATGACACCGGCGGCTGTTTTAGGATGTCAGAATTTCCGGACGTTCTAGTGTTTAGGCGTATAGCCAACATAGTCAAAAAGTACCCAAGCCGCGACTTGATCCCGGGTCATCAGTATAGCGCATTGACGTTCTACCAACTGAACCACTTGGGAATGATTCTCAGCCTGGAACTTTCTCACTATAACAAGTTGGCAAGGCTACAAATGCATAATTTATAATATTAATTAATACAAAATTTTCCATCTTGTGCTGCGTTGGTACTGCGTTTGTTCAAATCTTTATTAGCTGAATGGAAATGTATTTAATATTTTGAAAAAGTCATTATTTTACCTAATGTTGCCAGATTTTATAAAGCGCAAATAATAATATTTCCAAACATTTTCCAATTGAAAAAATTATTTAATAAGTTATTTAAACTAAAAAAAAGCATGAAACGTTTAAAATAATTTAATAATTAAGTGCGGAAATTATTTAATGGTGAAAATTGCGTCATATTTTAAAAACGAAATAAGAATATTTCTAAACACTTTTCAATTGAAAAAATATTTATATGGAATTATTAAAAGAAAAAGAAAATATTTAAATTATTAAATTATTACGTGCAGAAACATTTAATAGGGCAAATTACGTCTTATTTAAAACAATATATTTAAAACGATTTTCTTATAGTGTGTGTAGGAAAACTTTTTGTCCAGACGTTATCATAATAGAAATGAATGCAGCAACATCTCTTACTTAACTATATTTCACAAACTGATTTTTAAATGTATGATAGATCTGACTGAATCAATCAGGAAATCAGCCATCTACTGATAACGGCGGAATCGGTGCCTTGTGAATCAAAAAATATTCTCAGGCTAAGAGAAATGAATGGCATGCATATTACTGAAGGTCACCAATGGCACATAATATCATTCGTCTTTCGTAATCGGTTATTATTTTTAAATTAGAGCAAATTAGCGTGTTTTTACAGCCTACGGAGACAGCACGGGGTTTTCCGAGAGTAACTCGTAGCTGTAGGACACAAAAGTATTTTAAAAGACTTAATATTGAATTAATTGAACTTAACTGAATAAATTAGCTGAATTCGAAATTAACTGAAATTAACAATTCAAAATGTTATTAGTTTAAATTAATGAAATTATGAAGTACCATACAAAACACTTTTATATATTAAAATCTCACACATATAGAGACCTACTTGTATTTAATGTTATGCATTTTGCGTTGTATGTGGATACATAATTACTTTACACGGTGGTCATAAAGTCATTCCCTAATCACAAAAAAGTATTACGAAATAACCATTGAATGTAATACTGTAAAATTTTTATTATCAAAAAGACATGTTCTTAAGCTTTTTTAGTCAAGTCTCTGCCATCGTTCGTGAGTTTCTTGATGACAAATTTCCTGGAATGTAGATAGAACGGGATGGAACAATTCCTCTAGATTTTTTCTTCTGGGGGTACATAAAGGACAGAGTGTTTGCAACACCAATAAAAAATATTGAAACACTCAAGGTTAGGGTCACAGGTGCTGTGTCTAGTGTGAGAGGACAAATGTTAGGCAATACGTGGCGAGAAATGGAATACCGCCTTGACATTCTTCGAGCTACCAAGGGTGCTCCCATCTTAATTTATTGACAAAAGTAATTGTATTAAAAACTTCATAAATGTATTTACAATATATTGAAACAAGCATACGCTTAATTATATTAGTTTTTCTGCAATAAATTATTGTATTCAGGGAAAGACCACCCTATATTTTAAAATGATTTTAAAAAAAAGTTACATACAAAATTTTAATATGAGATACTGAATTTTGTGAGTTGACAGATATAAGGAGAAGATAAGTCTCTCTTATATTGGTCAGACTAAACGTGCTCTTAGATTTCATTTAAAAGAGCATGAAGGTTATGTTAAAAATCATGAGCTTAAACGTTCTTCTATTGCTCAATATTTTTGGTCTTTTCAACATAGGTTTAACTTTTCCACAGCCACCATTATCCAAAAATGTTCTTTTAACCTTGATCTTGATTTTTGGGAAGCTTACCACATCATTAAAAATTCTCACTCCTTCGTCAATGACTTATCTTGTAGTCCTGATTTTCGAAGTGCACTGCTCAAAACAATTAAAGGATATTGCAGTTTTAGGTGGATTTTGTATCTGGGAAACTTTTTAGCTGATTGATACATGGTCGACAGACATAGTAGGTTATATGAGAATAAATTACACATGTTTGGCAGAAAAAAATGCATTTTATTGCGCATTTGTGTACAAAAGGAAAAAAACACAATTTGTGCATATGAGAAAAAAAGAATAAGAAAAGGTGTTTTCTTCAAAGAAAATCATTTTCAGTAGGGGGTATGGTTTCCACGGGCGGCCAGCAACGTTGAACACCTTTGAGGCATGGACTCAATGAGGCTATTAATGACGAGTTGGGGTATTCTGCCCCACTCTTCCAGAAGAGCTCTTTCCAGTTCTTGGAGAGTTTGTGGGGGTTGTTGGCGGCCAGAAACTCATCTTACTAGAGCGTCCCAAACGTGCTCGATTGGATTCATGTCTGGAGAACACGCTGACCATTCCATTCGAACGATTCCTTCCTCGAAAAGGAAATCCTCCACCAGGTTTGCACGATGTGGCCTGCAGTTATCGTCCATTAAAATGAAGTTATCTCCGATTGCTGCAGCGTAAGGGACTACAATAGGTCTGAGGATCTCATCCCTATATCGGCGACCAGTCAGAGCTCCATCTCGAATGATGTAGAGGTCAGTGCGCCCGTCAATGGAGATGCCACCATACACCAACACTCCTCCACCGCCAAATCTGACACTTTCGTGCACGAACGCAGGATTATTCCTACTGCCACGGTCCCTCCAGATGAAAATACGCCTATTATCCGGATGCACAGAAAAACGGGACTCGTCAGAAAACAGAATATTGCTCCATTCATTTATCCTCCAGTTGACATGCTCGGTTGCCCACTCCCTGCGGTCGCGATGATGCCTTGATGTTAATCTAACACATACCATCGGTCGGCGAGCATACAGACCTACAGCATGGAGCCGGTTTCGGACAGTCTGAGTTGAAATCGTGGTGCCTGTAGCCGAGCGAAGGTGTTGTTGGAGAAGAGTAGCGTTCATGTTTCGGTGTCTCCGAACTGTTAACGCTAAATACCGATCTTCATTGGGCGTTGTTGCCCGTCTACGACCTTGCCCTGGTCTTCGGCCTGCACATCCACTCTCCAAAAAACGATTCCAGATCCTGGAAATGACACTTTGTGACACTCCAATGGATTGCGCTACTTCGGCTTGAGTTTGGCCCCCTTCTAACCTACCAACAATTCTCCAAGCTTCTGAATCTGTCAAATGACTTCGCTGAGACATCGTACTCATCGAAAAAAAGCAATCACTGAATGCCGATCATCCTTGTCTTCATTCTCTTTTATCCAGTTGAAAGTCAAATTTCATTCGCTGCCGCTGAAGCGACGTTTTTGACGTCGAACTCAAAATTTGCATACTCCACAGTTTGAAAACCAGAAAAATTTGCATTTGTGATTCTCTTCTTCTATTTTCGGCAAAAAAAATTTCGTTTATATCTTTATTTTATATAAAACTTCAAATATCCTTTAATTGTTTTGAGCAGTGTATTTGGAGAGCATTAATTTAATCTCTCTTTTTTGGTTTTCTTTTGTTTCTTTCGTTCTCCGCTAGATGTCTCTACTTGTCCACTCAGTTGTTTCATGCTGCTTTCTTCTCATTGGCTGCTTTTTGGCGTTCTCGACCCGCATCGGGTATATAAGCCACCGCCTAACTGTCGTTTTGCTTTTTCTAGCATGCTGTGATTTGCTCTTTGTCGCACTGAATAAGAATCTCGCTTGTGGATTCGAAACAACCTCTTTGTTTTTTTGCGTATTATTTGTACATTTTTAACATTGATTTTCTGCCTTTTAATAAAATATATATTTACGTTATGGAAAATGTGTATTATTTTTACAGATATCTGTAAAAGATCCTTTTTAGATGTCTGTAAATTATTATATATCTTATAATTTAATAAAATTTTAAACAACTTTTATATAAAAATACATGATAAAGGAATATAATTTAAAGGCGAAATAAAATGTTAAACAACTTTTATATAAAAATTAAATAAGATAAATGAGTGTAATTTAATAGCTTAATATGGTATGGGTATCACTTGTGCATCAATGTCCTTGTTAAGAGTATAATTTATAAAGTAAATTATTTAAAGCTCACTGCTATTTTCGAAACCAATTAGTACAGATTAATTAAATAGCAAGAAACTTTTTTAACCACATGATATTTTGTTCGCTATTTTTTGTTAGAGAAGAAAAAATGATCATTAATTAAAATAGTAAAAGAGGTGTTTTTAGCTTTATCTACAATATATATAACAATCTACTTGAATAATTAGTAATGGTTAACGTGAAAGTGGTAATTAGAAAAATTGATCATGGTGATAAATAGAAATTTACTGGCAAATGTTACAATTAAATGCTTTAATTATATCATTGTATTTTATTAAATAATGTATAAACTACACTTATCCAGGTACAATATAATGTGAAACTCAGTAGAAAAAACGTTGACTGTTCTAACTTAAAATGTAACTTGTATTAATAGTATATTGTATAGGGAATATTAAAGGCATAGGCTATAGAGTATGTTTCGGTTATTAAAATGTAGTGGATTAAGAATTTCTAATTATTTCTAATTTTCTTAATTTTTTTTTATTGCTATATAAATACAGGGTGTCCCCAAACACAATTTAGTTGATAGTAACGAGTACATTCTTCATAAAATAACTAAACATATTACATTGAATAAGAAATTTCAAATTAAAAACTCATATAAAATCAGACATTTAATAAAACTAAAAAACAACATATTAATAAGAAATTCCAAAATTAATTACAGTATACGTTTCTAGCTTTATACAAGTTCTTCATCAGTACACATATCAATCGTAAATCAAAGCTGTTGCTTACACATGTTCACGTTCAAATTTATGCATTTAAAATATTAAAGCAAATAGTCGTATATGTCACATTAGTACCAAGGTTCTCGCTCCCACTCAACACTGCAACAAATCACAACAAAATGCTCCATTTGGTGAGTAAACGCATGATTAGACTAAATTTTTGCACTCTTTGGTGTTTGTGTGTGTGCCAATACCGGCCACACTCTTTTCGCTCTGAGTTCTTGTTGCAAAACCACAAATGTATGAGATATATATTTCATTCGAAGGAACTACCTGCAATAACTTTAAACTATAACATTCAGAATGCTAAACTTTTCTGCAATTTTGCTAGCACATTCAGTGGACTATGAGAGAGACTTCAACGTGATGAACGCAGAGAAAACTAACCCGAGAAATCGAATATATATAACAAATGTTAATAATGTCATTTCAGTCTGTGTTGATGGACCTAATAGGCAACAGTACTACAATTTTGAAACTGCCTTTGATGTTTGTGCCTCAATGAAAAGCCAAACAATTCTAGAAAAATAAATGCTGTTTTGATTGTGATATATTTCGTTTATTCATATTTTGAATTTTTCAAAATTTATTCAATATAATATCTTAAAATTCTCACTTAAGTTGAGTTTGAAAATTTTATTTCAGAATATTTTAAAGAAATAAATCGGGTTTTGATTTTTTTCCTCAGCGTGCAAGATATTTATAATGTACTTACTTTTAATTTTTAATGTAGTGGGTAGTTAAATTTATAGGAATGAATAATCTATACGCAGACAGAAAAAAATAGGTTATATTAAAATAAACTAAACTATATCTGAGGTTCTACAATCCATTAGAATCATGGCCTACAGTGCGCAGCCCTATTTTCTTGACCATGGCCCTTGAGGGGTTATACGGAATATGTCCCGGCCAGGTTGTCTGCATAACCCGGCACACTCAGTGTTCTCAAGCAAGCTTGGCACCCTGAGTTTCACAACGAATTTCTTTTTTTCTGACATTTTGTTCATTTGACTATTTTTCTGATTAGCTAAGGTGCTATGGTTGGTAAAAAAGAATGCGAAAACCCTGATTATGACCACATATTCTGGTGATATTACACATGCTTCATTTAGCGGAGATTTCTGCAATACTGCAAACCAACCTTCCAGAAAAATTGAACTTTCAAAATTATTGCAGTTAGATTTAATAATTTTAATATTTTCTAAATATGGGGTGTGATCTGTAGCTATTGAATGATTAACAAGTTTTGATTGTAAATTTCCAAATTTGTAAGTGCGTTTATGCTCTTCTAAGCGCCTGTTGCATGATCGTCCAGTTTCACCAATATAAACGAGTCACAATCTTTACAAACGACACTATATACTATAACGATATTCTATAATGAGCGGATTTTAGGCTCGAATTTTTATAACATATTCTTCCAGTGTCCTTCTTTTCTTTTTACGTTTCTTTAACTTGTCATATTGGCTGGAACAGGCTAAACTTTGAATAATATATTTTTGTCCTAAAGCGTTTCTGACAGTTAGAAAATCTAACTGAATCTCAGATACAGTTTAGAAGAGAGTTTCAGACAGATATTATAACGCAACTTTCAATCGCAATAATAAAATATACCTTTAATGCAGGCGGAACTGTTGAAGCTGTTCTAAAGAAGTATCTAGGAATACAGCTGTCATCAACAAAATCCGCAAATAGAGAGAGATTAATAATTCGAGGTTTGCGTTTCCATTGATACGCATTTTCAGTAGCTCGTAGACTAGGACGACCATCAATTGGAATACAGGGAAGGCTTTTATAACAGGATTATTATTGTATTTCTATTTCACAATTCAAAATAAAGAGTATATTAATAAAAGATTACGTTATAATCATTAAAACTGAGTAAACAGTTTTTAGTCCATTATTTGTTATAGCGGAATTCCTTTCCAAGCCCATATAATGAAATCTCCTGGGTTTCCTCTTTCTCAATTCTTTTGTTTCTACATGTGAGTCTCACACAATATAATAACAATGAGCCTATTCACTGCTACACCAAAATGCGAATAACTTTTGAACCAATACGAATTTCGAAAAGACTACTTTGCCACACAGTTTTTGAGAGTTTAAAGGTGAAAATATGTAATTTTTTTTTTTTGATAAAAAAAATGTTATAACATGCCTTAAAATCATTAAAATACACCGAAAATATTTTCCCGCACACATTATAATGCAACGGGATTATCTTCAGTGTTCCTGAAAACGAACTGTAAATATTACACACCTCATTTTCAATAGAGATCATTCCAGTGTCATCCCCACTACCATATATTAATTGTATGAAAGTCTGAGTATATTTAATAGAGTTAGGGTATAACCAGACTTTAGACAGATAAACCAAAGTCATAAACACTTTTTAAATATTTTGCAAAGTTTTAAAAATAAATTACGAAATTTAATCAATCAAAATTGAATAAAAATCTGTAGATAATATACAGAGTTGTAAAAAAATAAATAAATAAATAAATAAATATCTAGTACTGTTCCATCTATTAGGGAAAATGGCTTAAGATGAATTCTCATCACTGTTATGCGTCGTCTAAGTAACCTATATTTTAGAATTCGATGTATTATACACACAATCATTTAAATCTTATACAGTGCCGCACAAAATATTTCGAGTACCTTTTCACATATGGGCGGTAACTGACGAAATTTATTTTTCAATTGTGTTATGAGTTTTTCTAAATTGTTTATTTTAGATATCGTCATACACCATTTAAAATGAGGAAATTTCTTTACAGTATTCCGCAAATTTTGAAAAGTATTTCATCATCCATTCTTGACGCATAACTCTTCTTTCTTGGTTTTCTATTTACGGAACGAACTCTTCTACTGCGAATGAGCAAATTAATCTATACGTCATCACCCTCTTATTCTTTATGCCTTCTTCAGTTTTGTCACGTTATTTTACCTTGATATTTTTTAGTTCATAGATACAAACTTACACTATTTAAAAAATATTTATGCATAAAGACCATTTTAACTACTTCATCACAGTGGAAAATTCTTTATGAATTCGATTTGTCTGTCTGCCGGATGTCCGTGCTCAAACTCTCGTAAGTATACTCGGATTTCTATTTAATATATACATGTATGTGTCGTATATTATGGCATGTTCGCTATTGAAATTGGAGAGTATAGCATTTATAGTTCATTTCAGGCATGCTCAAAAATCCCGCTACATTATAGTCAATAAGGTAGAACCGTTTGTGGTGTACTTTAATGATGTTAAACTATTTCAAACATAATAAAATCAATATGTATTTATGAAGTATATTAAAATACCCTTTCTGTACAATATGACGTGGAAATTATTTGTTCACACGGTCACTCAAAATAATTTTGTTGCATAATGGTCTAATGAGCTTGAAGCGTATTTTAATAATGTTACCTTATTCCAAACATAATGAAATCATATGCATTAATAAGTTTCACTACAATGTGTTTACTGTAGAATATGACGTGCATAACAGTTATTGTTCATTTCCAGGGACACACAAAAGTTTGGTTACAATACTGTCTTTGCGCGATAAAAGCAAGGTGCGTTTTCAGATGTGATATGATCATATATGATCAGATATGATATGTGTTTAACTGAATTTTAGCATACTAAGTGGTATATATAATATCTATGGATCATATACAGAGTTACACTAAATAATTTGTTCGCATTAGTGTGTATGCGATTAAACTGATTAATTGTGTTGTAATGAGGTTTTTAAATTGCGTTATGCATTTTACAATTAAAGTCTATTTGGTTTTGTACGTTATTGTACGTATTTGTACGTTACTTTTATTCTTAAACACCATGTATACAAATAAAAATATATTTTGTATTGAATTGCAATGAAAAAATGGATCAACAAAGTTATATTGCATAATGATAAAATAAATCCAATGGACAATATTCCCGTAACGTCACAATAAATATGAATTTTTATTCGCTTATAAAACACGCGGATAAATATTTTTACCGAAATTTAACTTGCAAATTAAAAAATTCGGCGTAAAAGCCATGTGCTTTTAATATTTATTATTTCTCTTTTATATTCGCAACCACAGAGTTTCTCGTTACTCTGTGCATCGGAACAGTGGGCGTTTTCCCATTGCCAACTTATGACGTCATACGCAGAAGTAAAAGTTTAATTTAAAATTACTGTTAATTAATTAAATTTTACTTAAAAAACGATGCAATTTGATGTAGTAGTTTGTTCTTACGGATTGTCGAAAGTTTTAAATATATAGAGATTGTAAATTTGGTGCTTTCGTGTTATAGCGCCCCCCAAGGACGAATCGCCAAGCGATCAAGATTTATCGCTAAATTAAAAAGCATGTATGACATATATATATATATATATATATATATATATATATATATATATATATATATAGCATTTCTTGACGTATGTGGCTTAGTTACAGTCATATATGATGCATATACGATCTATATACATATGACATGTGTATATGATGTATGTACGACATATAAGACGTAAATAATAAGTGTATAATGACGGATATGGCACATATAAGACTGTTTGGAATATATATATGCGTATATAGGATGCATATATATATATAAGCTTTGCGATGATCTTGGGGAAATCATAATCATAATTGTGTGGGCGCCGCTATAACACAAAAAGAAGTTTTTTGTAAGCTTTTGGAACATTTTCCCAATGATTATTCTAATTTGTTAAATTATTTTTTTTTCTTTTTTTTTTCTTTTGTAGAACATAAATAAATTCTTATACAGGGCTACGCAAAGAATCGGATAAACTGCCGAATATGGATGTTAGTTACTGAAAGTAAGCTTTCAGTTGTGTTATTCATTTTCTTTTTATTGAATTAAATTTTTGTTTAATGTCAGAAGCGTATAAAAATCAGTAAATAATATACAGGAATGTACAAAATCATTTGATTTCCTTTCCGCCGATTTGTGGAAATTGTTGAATGTGAAATTTTGACTGTGTTTTGAGTTTTATTACTAAGCTAAATTATAACACAACGTGTAGTCTATATACAGATCCTATATATACTGATATATAGGGATGCACAAAATAATTTAATTACCTTTCGAGCTATAGACGATAACTGTTGAAAGCTGTTATCAGCTTTTTAAACGGGGATTCTGGAAATGTTGAACCATGTTTCTTAATCAATTTTTGTCGCATGATGTTTCTATTGTGTTTAAATTAAGTCAAGGGCCCACAAATATTTATCTATAGATTTTCCAAATTATTTATCACACTTCTTTTATTGTTTCGCATAGATTTGTTTATACCGCTTTTTAATATTTTTGAATTATTGTAACGATAATGTTACAAAAAGCACTATGTCTGCCTGAATTTATCTTTTCGTACACTACATTAGGTAACATTGTAGTCATAATATTCACAATAAGGAACGAGTTTAAAGTAAATACATTACATGCATAAAATGTATCAAAAGATTGGCATCAAAGATAATAAGTTCATTTAACGTTTAGAAAATTAAATTAAAATTATTTATTCTTTTCAAATAAACTTAAAAGCTAAATTTTAATAAAAACATTAAAAATTTCACTTTTATGCGTCTTATTTCGGAGTTGAGACATTCATGTTTTCCTTATAAATTTATCACAACTGCTACCCAAAGGATCAATTAAATATTTTCAGTATGTTTGATAAAAAAATTTAGCATTAGTTAATTCGAAAAATAATATATTTAATATCTTAATTTTTAAAAATAATTTTTGAAGGCAATTGATTAATTTATAAATTGTGCAATATCTTTTGTTCGCAATTTATTATATCAAAATGTATATTAAGAGTATGTAAACATTATAACAGATAATGAAAATTGAAATTCATTAGTTACTAACGCAATATGATATGCTTTACGTATTATTTTATAAAAATTTTCTACATCAAAATAGAGAATAAACATCGTAATAAGATAAAATAATTCATATATATTATTTAATTAGTTTTATTTCAGAAAATTGAACGAATATTTTCCGAAAATGTAGTGTAATTATTAAATTACATTATATTTTGATAAATACCTGAAAATGAAATATTTACAAAATAATGTTTCTTCATTTAATTAAGAGTAGACTATTGAATGATTGTACGGTACTTGAAAAGAATTTTTTCGAACTAGACCAACTTTGAAATTATCCGCTTGTCATTTATCCATGTTAAGTCACATTTGGTTTTAGATGTTTATTTTTAATGACAGGATAGATATAATATTTAGCTGTATCGCAGAAAAATATGCCTCTTTTCTTTGGAATGGTTAAATGTTACTGACTTTTTATACGAAGATGAATTAATGCATTTCGGGAAAAAAAAAACATACATCACTTGTAATTCGCATATGCAACAGGATTTTTTTTTTAATTACACATACAACACTGGATGTTATTATATAACTTGATAAAAGCGCGCCTAAAGTCTTGTGGGGAACATTTTAGGTGAGATAAATATTATATAATTTATATTACGTTTATTTAAAAAGAAACAAAAGTATTTCAACATGAACAAAGCTCACACTGATCCATTTTTTTAAAGTCCCGCATTTCTGATAAAAAAAATCATGGTACGTTTTTACAAAATTTACAACAATTTAATCTTCAAGGTAGGTTTCTACAAAAAAAAAAAAAAAAAAAAAAAAAAAAAAAAAAAAATGTTCATTGAAAAAAATAAATAAAGAAAGAAAGAAAGAATAGACTGAGTGTGAGACTTGGATAAAACTAAAAAATAGACTACTTTTAATCACATTTTTGTAGAATTTGTTTGAAGGAAATATTTAAAAATATCTTAAATAATATTTTATTGTCTCTGTTTAAATTTTGTGTCAATAGTTGAGCTTGACAAGAAATAGAGAAACAACAATTTATTTATATAGTTGACATATAGGTGGGATACATAACAATAGATAGAATGTTTATTTGAATATGTAATAAGTAAATTATCAATAGGTTTTACTTGGACAGTGTATTCTTTTTTGTTGATTGATAGGCTGTGTGTCCATCAAAACTTATAGTAATATTTAGAAAAGATTTTGCGTTGTATATTCTCTATCTGTCAATTCGGCCATTGTATATTAATAGTAAAAGAGCAGTTAATTATAAAAAAAAAAAGCAAAGCTGTAAATGTATTTAAAATATAAGCGAAAGGGGAAGATAATAAGTATGCTACCCAATATGATTTACTTTAAGTCAAAATAAAAAGAAATAACTCAAATCAGTTCATATTGAATTTATATAATATATAGTTCATAAAAATGAAAGAATTAATTACTTTTTTTAAAAAGTTAAAAATATATATACAGGGTGATTTTTGTTAAAGTTGTGAAAGTAAAACTCTATAACAAAAGAACCATTGATCCAAATGACCTGAAATTTCATCAATATGCTCCCAAAGCAGTGGGAATTTTTTAGGCGTAGTTAAAAAAACTTCAATTCGCACCGACAGATGGCGTTGTAGGTTAACATCAACTGGTTTTCTTCCTCTACCGTGTTTTAGGAATAGTGGACCAGTCTGTTTAATTTCAAAATCCTCTTCCGTAGGTCTTCTGTCGTCATTGGACCTTCTCTTCAATTTTTAAGTGTCATGAATCTCCTAAGAGCAGTTGCTGCACTGTCATTATTCTGATAACACAGTTTCACCAACAACGCACGGTCCGTCAATGGAACAGTCATTGCGAGGATATCCGTAGATAATGAACACTAGGTGTGCGTGCTTCACGTTTTTAGCGCCAATGTACGTGTGTCGTGCGCAAGCCCGTCTCCCGACTTTACTGTGTATACAACGCCATCTGTCGGTGAGACTTTCAGTTTTTTAACCACATCTAAAAAATCCCATTGCATTGGGAGCACATTATTGAAATTTCCGGTCATTTGGATTAGTGGTTCTTTTGTTATAGGGTTTTACTTTCACAACTTAAAAAAAAAATCACCCTGTATATATATGCACATTTGATTATGATTTATTTCATGATTTATTTCTAAATTTTCGTTAGAGCATATATAAATATTTTTTCTTATTTTATTAAGTCAGAGAATTTTTGGAGTAAACACATTTTTTAATTATTATTCAATCCTGAATTTGTAGTTATCCAATGATTTATAACATTTTATCTACATATAAAGCAATATGATTGAATTACATTTTATCATTTTTGAAAGAGGAGAAGAGATTTTAAATAGCTATATGATTTTCTGTTCTTCTTCTTTAAGTTATAAAATTTTTTGGATCTTCTCTTATTTAATGTGATATTTAATGTACTCTTCAAACATATTGCAAAAAATAACACAAATGTTTAAAAATGGATTTTTCTAATCTCGATTGAAAAGATTAAACCTATCTGTATTGATATGTGCTTGAATATATAATGATTTTTATAATAATTGTCATTTTCTTTATCGTTATATTCGTGAATTTCCCTTTGATTACCATTACAATAAAAAATTATATTTTAAAATCTGTTGTGTTTATTCGATTTTTGTGCTTAAATGAGAAATATAACAATATGTTTTACAATTTTCATAAAACAGCTTCATTATTTATTTACTCAAAAAATATTTAACAAAAATAGTTATAAAAATGCAGTTTGAATATTTTGAATAAAAGGGGATTACAAACAATATAACTGAATGTAATTAAAGGTAAATGTTTGTTCAGATTTTTATGTACAAATCATTAAAATGAAACAGCGTTTCACGATTTGTTCGCAATTTCATTAGAGTAAAAAACAGAATAAAATTTAATGTTTTCCAATTTTTATAAATACTAAAACTCTAGATTTAAAATATGTTTGTTAGACTATGAAATTTATCACGTAATTTAGAAAAATATAACTGTAGTGGTTAAACTAAAAAATTATATTTTCAAAAGCTGTTTTGAATTTTTAAGTTTATTTTTTTCTTGTATTTTATAATCTGGATTACTCACAATAAATACCTAAAGAGTATTCTGGTTTAAATTTTATTTCTAAAGTATAAAGTCTCTAGAGCTTAAATGTTGCGAACTAAGGTACAAAAATACTATTAACCCCTTAGGGACGAGCGACACGTATACGTGACGCATAAGATGCTCAGAATCCCCGATTATTCCCACCAGTTATTTTTTATTGTAAGCTTTGCCTTCTTTAATCTTAGCATTTTTGCGGTTCAAATAGGCGAAAATTTCTGTTTTGAAAAACCGGTGTTAAAAGATTAAAAATTCTGTAAAGGACGCTCGTCGCGAAGGGGTTAATGAATTCTTGTCCAATAAAAATATTCACGTGAGTATAAAACCAAATCCATTTTATTAATAAATACACTAAAAATACTAATATGTTTACATGGAAGATTATTCAACAACTTTTATTTTAGAGTTGGAAGTTTTCTTCGATGTTTCGGAAATCGTTTGTTTCCCTCCTGATCGCAGTATGTATCCTGATCGCTTATACTAGCGCTTCCCAACCTTTTTTCTTTCACTTATCCCTTGTTTCGGCTTTCAGTTCGGAGTACCCCCATTTATCATAACCACCCACCCACACCTCTCCTCCTCCACATATTATTAAAAACTTCATCTCCCGTGAATGCGAAACCCATTCTTCAAGAATTATTCATTATTATATTTTCTATTCATTAAGAGAGCACTGATGTTTTCATTATTATTTAAAGTAATATAAAGAATTATTATTAATTATTTATCAGTTATGAGAACATGCCTATTAACAGCTGCTCACATGTTCTCCTGCAATTCTAAATATTCAAATGGTTTCGAAGAACTCGCAGTTCCCGAATCATCAGGTTGAATTTCAATCGCAGTAGCAATCCTCTTAACACTAGAACGACCATGAGCGGTCATTTTGACCGCTACCAAATGAAAATATAACGATTTGAACGAGAAATTTCTTTTTCAGATAAATTAAATATAAAACTCATAGAAATATGTTAAATGAATAAGTTAAATAGACTTAAATAAAAATTCTGGTGTGAAATAGTTTTATAAAATTTGAGTAAAATTTCCAGTCGTTCTAGTGTTAAGAGTTTTAGATTTCAACTAGTTATCAATTTTAAATACAAACCAAATCATTCAAGTAATAAGAAAACACTTCAAATTAAATATTCATTAAAAGGAAGGAAACTTTCCAATGAATATACGCTAGTGATATAACTCAACCTATTCGAAAATGTAAATAAGGGCCTGCTTTTCAACACGGTTTAAAATTAGTCGTTGGGGGCCACCGTAATGC
Source organism: Maratus michaelseni (assembly GCA_963931845.1). Taxonomy (NCBI): domain Eukaryota; kingdom Metazoa; phylum Arthropoda; class Arachnida; order Araneae; family Salticidae; genus Maratus; species Maratus michaelseni. Next base: position 219,446,640 of record OZ007593.1, on the reverse strand, counting down.
TTACCCATCATGGATATACATAATATAAAATATGAAAATAAAACATGTGTAAACTATTTATAAAATGCATTGCAATTCGAAGAAAATCATGGCTTGATGACGTGATACAATTTAAATGCTCTATTACTGAATTGCGTAAAAGAAACATCCTTATAACTCTAAAATTGATATTATATTAACTAACGGTTTATTGCGTCGGATTAAGCGTTTCATTTCCAATTAAAATGTATCTTTGAATTGAAATTTGAATGAAATAAAGGATCCTGAAAAATTGAAGAGTGTGGAAAAATATAATTACAAATATCTCGGCAACTAATTATCTGATCGACTTCATTCTTTATGCAATTTTTTTGTTTATTTATTGTCTTGTATATTCACTCCTTAAAATAAACAAATTCGAAATTTTTTATATATCTTTTATCAGAACAAATATTTCGAGAGTCCAAAAAAAATAGTTCCGGGTAATCGAGGTTACAGAAATTCAATAAGCTTCTTCCCATTATTACATACTAAGTACATACCAAATTTCAAGTCTCCGTCTTAATTTGTTCGGGAGTTAGAGCGTTTACAAGCACACATACAGACAGACTTTTTTTTTTTTTTTTTTTTTTTTTGAGTCTCCAGTGTTTGGAACGTGTAAATGCGTCACAAAAAAATTTCTTTCGATTTTCAAACCGATTACAAGAGTTACCATATACTACGTATGATGTAGAAGCAATAAAACATTAAAACCAGAAGTTCTGGCGTAATTTAGGCATTCTGTAATTATTATTAGAAACGGGAATAAATAAGGTGTGGTAAAAGAACTTTGTAAAATGATCAATGGTAGTTTTAGCAAAGATTGGGAAAATATATAAGTACTCATGCAATATAATTAGCAGTAGGCGGAGCTAGTGACATATAATTATCAATGGATTATTAAGTCTAGTGTGCTTTTACCCTCATTTTGAGCGTAACATATAGGAGTAACATATGAGACTAACTTTGTAATCCAAATGTACCAACTTTCTTCATGTTTTTTCAGTTAAATCATTTTTGTGATTTCCGCCATTACCGATATGATATTCACGTACCCCCAGCAGGCCCGCCACGTACCCCTAGGGGTACGCGTACCCCAGGTTGGGAACCATTGGCTTATAAAAATTAAAAATATATAATAGAAAATAATTTATGCGACGAATGTCCCCATAAAATATCTGGTGAAGTAAAAAGTTCCTTAAAATCTACATTGACACATAATCAAGAAATATGTGATTTAGTGTTTAAAAAAATAGAAAATGTATTAAACGCAGATATGATATTTTAGACGAAAGTTCAGACGAATCTTGTAATCAAAATATGGAAAAAAACTAAACAAAGTGCAAACTAAATAAATATATATAGTTAAAACTCAATTTTAGAAAAAGAAATAATGCAATATAATGCTACATAAAACATTTTCAATCATTTTCATGTAAAATAAAAGAACAAAAATGATGTAATAACGAAAAAAAAATAAATAAATTGTGAAAATACTTATGGAATCGATAATTTTACTTTTTTTATTATAAATGTAAATGTTGGACTACATTATATGAATTCTTCGTAAAATATAAGCTTCAGAATGATATTATACTTTTATTGCTAAATAACTGCGAAATAACAACCATAAATGATAGAGAAATAGGACATTTTTTAATTACCCTCATTCCGTACCATTGCTTCATTTTTTGAGAATATCTATTTTCTCTTAAATATTCAATTTTTTTTTACAGTAGTTTAAAGACTTCCTATTCATAAAGAAAACAACTGTTCCATAAAAAAAGATTAATATATATATATATATATCGGCGTCTAATTTTTTAAGTTGATGTTAATAAACTTGAATCTTTATCTTATCTCAGTTTAATTATTACATTTTAATTTAATTCGTTAAAAAATATATCTTTGAGTTTGCAATAATCTAACAAGTATGCATTTTTTTTTTATTATGATTAGTGTACCAGTACACAATTTACAGTGATGATTTGTATGTCATTTTTAGTCACTTTTATTTAATCTATTCATTTGTATGTTATTCTCTTGCATGCAGTATTACTGAACATTTATTATTTAATTTCCAACTTTTATTATTCGAAATATTTTTTTTTATTTTATTTTTAATAAATTAGACGAAATTCATTAAGAATATTCAAACTCATTTTCAAAATTCATTTTGTGTTTATTAATGTACTTACTTCACTGAATATCAGTATTAGGTTGCTTCCATTTTAAAATGTTAGAAGCTACGTATTGCAGCCGTCCGAAGGAAAGCAATTCCGAACATATCCGTATATTTTCACCGATCATCATTCTAATTCCCCCACCCCCCTCTAAAAAAAGAAAAAAAATCACCTTCCGTTCAAATATTGATTTATATATATATTTATATATAGTTTTATCATGCCATTGCATTCGTTTTTATGAAACTACTTGGATGTGACTGAGGACTTAACAAAACATTACCAACGTACTCTGACATTTTGAAACAAGACATCAGATTTAAAATAATGATTCCTCAATAAACGGGTCTCATTTATGACTTTTAGTGAACGTGGTTTCTCGCAAATTGTCATTCATTATTGTAAAATTTCCTTGATCTCTGATACGTTTAAAACTACTCGTCAAGTTTTCTCAAAGCTTGGCGACACTTGGCGAAATCTCTTCAAATTCAATGACCATAACTGACCATTAATCAAACAAAGTTTTCTATAGCTGACAAATTTGACGAAATTCTCATTTACATTCAGTCTTGATTAAAACTGGTGAAGAATCTTCTATAATAGAGTTACAGCATTGTGACTTCGTGTTTGCGACTAAAATTAGCTAAAATCTTAAAAAGAAGAAAGCAGGAATCTTCTTTACGGTACAGGACTGAATGATTTCCTTTTTTTTTTAATGTATTACATTTTAGCTATTCGTGTTTTATCAAGCTGCAAAATATAAGTTTTGTGAATATTTGTTCCTTCATTATATGCAAACAAAAACGTTAAAACATTTTTTTTGTAAAATATCTTCTTTTGCCATACTCTGATATGATAAATTTCCATATTAATCAAAGCTGTTCTTTATAAATATAAGTTTTTTGAATATTTGTTCCTTCATGATATGCAAAAAAAAAACTTACATAGCTTTAACATAGCTTTTTTGTAAAATACCTTATTTTGCAATACACTGATATGATAAATTTCCGTATTAGTCAAAGCTATTCTTTATCTTGGGATTTCAGAATTGGTTTACGACATCACACTTGATGGTCTCTTTTAAAGGGCTAATTAATAACATGTTGTCTTGAAGTCGTTTGTTTCTTGACCCATATCCAAACATGAAATTTCACTTCCTGAACCATCATTTGTCCTTCTTAAACGACATCTTTCCGTAATTGTTATTAAACAGTCATTGTCTACATAGAATTTACCAGCGTATTACATGAAATATTTATTTTTATCTAGAAAGAAATAGAATGATGCTGAATATTCCGTACAAATGATAATATATTATAAGATCTCGACAGCGGTGCCCCATTCCACTTTAAAATTTTAAGAGTTTGTATAAGAGAATATAATAAACTTTTACATTTTCAAAAGGTTTTCTAAGGGGTTTCTAACATTTTCAGAAATATTTACGAGCTATTTTAAAATATGTTATTTGCTTGACCAACTTTCAGACATAAAACTCAAATTTTTTGGACAGCCATTTATTTATGGCTAGTAGCAATTTGCCCTGAATGTTGAAAGATAGCGTTGATACACCATTTAATGTCATGTCTCATGAAAATATAGATTTTTTTTATAAAGAAAAGATTTAATGTATTCAGGTTTTTGTATCATAGATTGTCATGCAGGAATGATTAGTTATTATAATATTATTACTTTACCATTTGCCTGGGAACATTTTTAAGTAGTTTGTAGGTTAGTACAACAAATTATGAGTTTATCAATTGTTTATTTTTTATTTCATTTCCGCTGACAAAAAATTATCAATTGAGAATCTTGGGAAACGTGTGTGTGAAATTCATTATTACTCATGATAATACGCCAATAAACTCTATCTCATCACCAAGTTGGAAATTGTACGTCAAACGTGATAAATGAGATGCGTTCGCACTATAGCTAGTTATATAAATATTCAGATCTTGATGATTTTTAATTCTGTGAAATGAACTATATCGTCTGCAGATTAATTTCTGTAATAAAATAAGTATCTCGGTCGCTTGACGATTAAACATCGGAAGCTCCTGTAACAAGAAAGCACCAATGTTGCAACATTCACATTTCTTAATAAATATTTTTATTAATATCTCCTAAAGTTTTGATTCGATTTTTATAACATTTGAAATGTCTCGACAAAATTCTGCAAAGATAATATATCTTAAATTTCAAACCATTCGGTTGGGTAGTTTTTGCGTTGTTATATGCGGACGGACGGACAGACAGACGGACGGACGGACAGACGGACGGACCAAGCGACGACAATAGGTGCTACGTATTTATATAATTACGAACGCACCTAAAAACAACTCGTTGTAAATGATCCTGCCAACCCATAAATCTAAAACTTCAGTTATAAAAAGCAGTGGTATCACCTAAAAAGAAGCGATATAGAAGTGCATACTCCGAGTCCCGTGTAAAAATCTATCACCACTCATAATGTTTCCAAAGGACTCGGAGAGAGGTACAGTATGTGAAAACTGCTTGGCGACCTGCAGCCTTTTGTAATTTTTGCGTATATTATATTTTATTTATTTATTTTGCTTCCATAAAATTTTAAAAAGTTGAAGATTCTGTATTTGAATGTATTTTCTTATTTATGAGCTTGAAAAATCAATTTGTTGATTTTATTTAACATTATTTAAACTAGAAACACCAATCTTACGAAGATGATTTTTTAAGTAAACATGTAATGATTTTGAGTTTATAATATATATATATATATATATATATATATATATATATATATATGTATATATATATATATAATGATCATACGCATATTAATAACAATGTACCTTATAATAAACGATAACTAAATTGAGATATATTGCAGTAATTCTAGCGTAAGCGGAATCACATAGATCTGGGAAAAAATTCGTTCTGTCAGTTCTTTCGCACACAAAAATATTTATAAAAGTGGTTAAAGAAAAATAATTTTTTTTCGATTTTCAAAATTGATATACTGCATATATTATAAAAGCCTGCAGGTCGCCAAGCAGTTTTCACATACTGTACCTCACTCCGAGTCTTTTGGAAACATTATGAGTGGTGATAGATTTTTACACGGGACTCGGAGTATGCACTTCGCTTCTTTTTATGTGATATCACTTCTTTTTATGACTGACGTTTTAGGTTTGTGGCTTGGCGGGATCATTTACAACGAGTTGTTTTTAATGAGATATAACTCCTTTTGAAGGTATTTAATTTCCATTATACATATTCCATTTTTATTCAGAAAAGAAAAAATAAAAGAAAAATGAAAGATGAAAGATGAAAGGGGCAAAAAAAAATAATAATAGTGATGCTTTAAACAGAATTATGCATCAGAATTATACAATTCATTGACTGACTTATTCCAATGTACATGTCGTTACCATAGCAACAGGGAAACTTTTATATTAACTTCCTTACATTGTATTCATCAGATTATTAATGACATGTTTATTTTCCTTTTTCTTTTGTTTATATTACTCTTCCGTTCATATACAATCAAATACAAAAATTAGAAAATCTTACAGTAGTTTACAAACTACTTAAAATACTGCAATTTCAGAAAAATGTGGAAAAATAAGACGCACTTTTTTTTCGGTCAATTATAACAATAAGTTTATGGAGCATACTTTACCGAGAATAATCAATTTTTTTTTCTACGAAATATTGTAATTCACAGGGATTTTTATACTTATATATTAAATATTATTTTTGAAAATTACTGAGCACCTTAAAAGTTTTTTTTATTTTTTAAGTTTTTTAACACAACGTTTCAAGAATAGGGAGAAATATAAGATTTGCAACATTTGCAAAAGTTAAAAAACTATTAAAGTGATTTGAAAATAGAAACTGTTCATAGGATGACATGTATTTCAAAATTTTGTGTGATTTTGTAAATGTACCGCAAAGACTAAAACGTTTACATAATGAACTAAATTACTAAAACGTTTAAAAGATGTAAAATTTTATTAAAATTTTTGATCTGATAATTCATAAAGCTTTAAATTAGATTTTAAAAAGTAGCGTGTTTAAACCAAAATGGACTATATTTACTAAATGCACAAAATACATAATTAATGTTTCTACTCTGTCCATTCCAATTTTGGAATCCTGAAATTTATGTCCCCTATTCCCGGCAGTCCATGAATTAATTAGGACATATGTATGCAACTGTTAAAATGTTCTCTAAGTCGACAATAGAGGCAATAAGTATAGCCCGGCAAATATGAAACACGACATTGCTTCATCATGGCTTTGTTTCGTGGGGTGTTCGTTCTTCGAAAATAAAAATTTTTCTTTGTGCTCTAGGCCCGTTTTTAGAGCATTTTAAGTTCGTCATAGCCGGAGATACGATGAACGGCAAATATTTAAACGCAAAACTTCTAATCTTGTGGTAGCAACATTTTTACATTCTATTACTCAGCGCATGAATATAAAGTTTGAATTTTGTAATCGATATTTCAATGACTTCCTGATACGTCAAAATTATATATTTATAAATAAACACACAGTTTTTTTATCGATGAAAATACTATATTTTAATGGATTTAGAGCTTAAGATCGACGAGCTTTCAGGTGGACAAAATGAACTCGTATTAAATTTTAAAGCAAGATAATAAAATCTTACAGAGATTTAAACAGTATAAAATCATTAAAATACATCTCACTAAGTAAATATACACCGGTTGTAATGTAATCAAGATCTTCTAAGAGACTCTGTAACCGAAACGTATATCGTTCAATGCCGCTTTACAGTAGAGAGTTTAAAAGAATCGGATGTAGTAACATATTTGAATATCTTGTGTATATAGCCACTTTTACAAAAGTTATGCTATTTACTATTGTTTTTCCCTCTGTGTTAAGAACAGGAATCAAGTACTTCAACGTAAAAATTCGCTAATTAAACAACTATTTAGTCTTATTAAAAAATCTTTTGGGTTACGCTGTAAACCAACAGTAAATTCTACAATTTTGTTTTACATTATGAAGCTAATTTATGTCGTTTGTAGTAATATAGTTTAACATCATGCGCATACGTTCTTTTTTAAAAGAGTTAGACCATTTACTATTTATTTGCTTCATCTTAAGTATAGGAATAAATCACTTTAAAGTGGTATACATAAAAAACTAATTAATATTTTTACACGATATATTAAACTCTTGAACTACTCATAAAAACAGTTTAAATGCTGCAAACCGCGTAAAAATCGAAAAATTACACAACTCTTTGGCCCTATATCAAAAGTTCTTTGGTGAGGCCCTGTAAACGATCCATAAATGTTACTATTTTTTATAATAGGAAGCTTACTTGGGTCGACTGTAATAACATATCTTAATATCATGTGTATACGACCATTCCTAAAAGAGTTGGGTCATTCATTATTTTTTGCTCTATGTTAAGAATAGGAATCAATAACTTTAAACTGATATAAATCGAAAACTAATTAAGATTTTTACATGAAACTTACAAAGGTTTGAACTACTCATAAAAATAATTCAAATGACGTAAATCGCGTAAAAATCCGATAATTACACTTTGCTGTAGCCCTGTCAACAGTTTTTGGTCTGAACAAGATTTAAAAAGTGCAAAAAACAGCACTTTTAAAATCGCATTTACTGAAAACCTATTCGTCTAATTTTGATTTACTTTTGATTTCTTAGTCCCTTGGCACGCCCCATTCCATAAAATCAAGAATTTTGTTTATATCATAAATAGAACGCGAGATATAGATGTATCAAAAACCCGTTTTGTCCCCTCTGCAAAATATAAATTAAACAGAGCGCTAAAAAAATTTTGTAAAATCATTTGGCATCCATTGGTGGAAATTCCTTTCATTTACGGTTCAATGCATTGTTCTTTCTTATGCTTGGCGAGAAACTCTGTCGAGTTTCTATGATTGTAACAAGTTGTTTTATTTACTTTCTAAAATTTTCTGTTAAGATTGTTTAACGGCAGATTTTATTGTTAAAAATATTTCTCAGTATTTATATATTATAATATTATTAAATGAAATTAATTTTAAAATTTGTATAAGATGTCTTATTAAAATATCTTATGATTAAATAAGAAAATTGCTATTATAATATGAATAAAATTAATTCGAAAGTATTGTTTATAGTAAGGTAATATAAAAATAGCTTAGTTTATTGCAATATATTCCAGCGAAGGGAAGTTCGGAATGTTTGAAATAAACTTTCTGATTAGAGCTATTAATACCAAATACTTAAATATTTTTCATTTAAAAATATGAGGAAATTGCTATCTTTTGTACCAACCTTATAAAATGAAACAAATTAATTTTTTAATCATTGCTTAAATGGAGAATTTATCACTACTAACACCGCCCCCTGACTTGTTAGGTAATGATCCTGCGGATGGATCATGATCAACCAAAGCAAGAAACAGATTTTTTTTCTCACAATCCTGAAGACTTAAACAAACATTTTCACACAACAAAGTTATTTGATAATTATAAATGGGGCGTCTTAATCCTCATCACAATTGCGGCATATATCCTCGCTGCATGTAAGGCATGTATCCTTGCAATCCGGAATGGATTCTCCAGGCAGTAGCTCCGGAACAAATATGGAACAAATATGGCTGTGACCTTTAATTAATACTGGGTAAACAAAATATAGTTATATTCTGCGTATACAGCTGTTATTTCAAGACTTAAATCGCTGTAGCTTCGTCTACTACTTGTTTTTATAAGAATTGAGAGCAGAACAACGTCACTAGCTTTACAACACATCCGATAGCTGAAATACCTTAATTATTACAACTAACTGGATGGGGCATCTAACCTGCATTTACCCTATACACACATATATATATATATATATATATATATATATATATATATATATATATAAACATATAGGATTTCTCGAAGCTTCAGGAAATTTTAGAATTGCCACATTCATATAATTTTCGATGATAAAATGAGGACGTACAGACATACATTTTGTAAAAACATGTTTTTCGGAATCTTTAATCCCTAAAACGTGTAAATCCGTCGAAATAATTTTGATTACAATACTTTCTTCTAATATAAATAGAATAAAGTAAAAATATTTTAATAGTAAACAAGATATTAATACATATATACCCATTTTATACCACCTCTTCGAAAAAAAACTGGATACACACATACCTTCGGAAAATTATTTTTACGTTGCAAAATCTGAATATCTATGATTCAATTTTTTTTCTGTAACTAAAGCATCTATTTTTCATTCAAATATCAATCAAACTCATCCTAGTTACGTTGCAAGTTACGAAAAATTATAAACTCTTTGAGTCCCAATTTTATCCTACTTTCCTTTTGATAATTCTAACATTTACCCCAAGAAATAATACTATTTTACGAAAAAGAAAATCTAACTGTACAATATATTCTGACAACTATGTAATGCGCTATCCAGTAAAATGTATTATTTTTTGTAGTTGTCGTTTTTCTGTTCATAAAAATGATCAATGGATTTAATATGGGAAAGGTACAAAGCATTTTTTGTCCACATCCACAATTTTGTCGGTGTACAAAAGGTTTTAGGTAAGAGCAGTGTTGATCTTGAACAGTGCTGCTGATATGGTAAAACAGCATGAAAATTGTTCAGAAGAGAGCTGTGTAGTTAGCCGTAGAGCTGTGTAGAGCTGTGTAGCTAGACAATGCTTGTACTCTGTGGAGCTTCTGATGGCATCTGGCTTTTCATGTCATTCAAATTACCTGTTTGTTGTTAATCTAATTATTGTAGTTGAGATCTCATTGTTTTTATTTTAACTCTCTTATGAAATAATTCTCACAAGGATTAATAGAGAGTCTTTAATTCACTACTGCATTGGCATCAGACAATGGGATGAAGTTGGGGGGGGGGGATTTTAATTTTTGGCTTCCTTGGAAAGTGGATCGGTCAGTTTATTCTTCTCAATATCAATATGAGCTCGTATCCATTGGATAATACATGCTTTATTTTTTCTACGATTAAATATCTAAGGGTAATTATTTCATTGGTGAGGTTTCTTGCGCCATTCTAAATAGCTTCTCGGACAGATTTACGATTTCGGAAAATTAAGACACCGTCAGAAGATTATAGTGTTGTCGGACTGATATACATATTTAACGCCTCCCTTATTACAACAAGCTTGTTGTTGAAGTTTGGAGAATTTTTGCGGAAAACTTTATGTTTTCAGCTCCTGCCGTTTCAGTGTCCCAAAAAGAATAATTCCTACGCCAGATTTGAAAATTGTATGTATTTTCTCAGGGTTTGTCAACTATATAGATTTTTTTCTATATGTTCTACAACATGAAAAACCATATCAAGTTTTTTCCTTACATACAGTCTAGTCCCGTGTTTAATTGGAAATGTTTCGTAAAAGTCGGAATAACAGTTGAAAACCAAAAATGAGTAAATGATGGAAAAAAGTGTTATGAAAATCCAATTTTTTACATTATTGTAAATTATTTTTTTTTTGTTGCGTAATATTCTTAGCCTAATGTTCTTAAAACAATTGGTTTTGCTACCGTATGATTTTTGAAATTTTAATAATTTTCCAACTTTTGTTTTCAAGATTCCGCTAAATCCCACAAAGTAGTTGGTATATTCCACTTCGGTAGGCGTTTGAGGAGTGAGAAAATTTGAGATTCCTTCCGCCCAGTTGTGACTTTGGCAGTAAGCGGTGTTTGATTTAATGAAACTCTACGTAAAAAAACACGATTCCGCATTAACCTCATTAACAAAAATATTTTTATATTTGAATAAAACTCGAAAAATGAATTATAGTTGTAAGTTTCTTTTTGCATTTGCAATGGGACCAAACGATTCTATGTAAAAAAAAAAAACATAGAAAGACATATTGAAACATAAGTCTCGAATTCCGAACATAATATTTTGCCAATAATTGCAAAAACAACAACAACAAAAAAAAAACACTTTGTCACAGTGTACATCTGGGAGAGTAACATAAATGCAACCACGTCCTTTATTGCTATCTGAGTCCGACAGCAGCATGTCTTTGGGAATGTGCCAAAACAAAAAAAAAATGTATCAGGGTGTAACTAAATATGAAATTTGATAAAACTGCATCTCATGGATGACGAGGTATAAGTATCACGGGAATCGTCAAAATCACAGCATAGCATTAGCGGTATACACCAAAAATAGGCTACAACTTAAGTCTAGTATTACTGAGTGGGAATGCAGAGATATATCTACAGAAGAAATCTTGAAAAATACAGCAGCGTTACCGGATGAGCAACATAAATAAAAGCCTAATTAGCATCAAAGTATTTCGATATTTAAAGGGATATGGATATGATGTTTGATGAATTTCAGTTCATTAGGTCTTAAGATTATAAGCTTATAAAATTTTTGCCACACATATACAAGCAAACATATTACAAAAAAATTCAAATCGCATTCAGGTCACCGTAAAACGACCAAAATTATCCAAACTTAGACATATAAGTATAAAGTTTCCATTATTTTGATTCTTTCTTCTTATGTATATCGAAAAAAAGAAAAAAAAGTGTAAACATGCGTTTGTTAACAAGCCAATACTAAAAGTAAATTCTTATAATTAGTCATAATTATTATCAATAACTACTAGATAATTACCAATTTCAGCATGATGTTATTTCAGTACTCATGCAATATTTACAACATTCAGTATTTCGCGCCGAATTTATATATGATTTTTTCCATCTAGTGTATAAATATAAATATTAAAATTTTAAAATTCGTTTTGTTCCTTATTAATCATCAGAAAATACTACTCTTTTTACATATGTCAAGCAGTTTAATAGATACCTCGCCCAAATAAATAATAGATAGACGCCTTTTTCATTGTATTTACGTTTTTAAAATAATGCATATCTTTTTTGAAAAAAGACTATTTAAAATATTAACTGTTTTCATAAAATTTTGCTAGCTTTACTGATGAAAATTTACAGACTCTATTACAAAAATTCTTTTTTATCAGTCACATGACACAAGAAGTAATCACTTTGAAACCACGCACAGTAGCGAATGTTTCCAAAATCTAAGCCAAAATAGTTTTCATTTATTCAGTTTTCTTGGAAAATAAGTAAATAGTCAGGATGAAAAATTGCTATAGATCATTGTGACATACCTTCCGGAACTGTACACTTCAAAGACAGATTTAATTATACACAGTAAATTATTTATAATATTAAAAAACGAAACGTCGCAGTAGAGCAGGTAGATTTAATGCAGATTATCAAACAGTCGCTCAATTTTTACGAAAGACTGAGATGCGGAAAACCATTTTCTAGAACTTTTAAATTTAATTCACGTACCTCGTCTCCAAACGTTCTTACCGTTCGTTCTTCAGGAACATAAGAAATTACTTTAGGAGATACTATAACTATAAAACGGAATTCTGTAGATTCGGATTTCTCTTCATTTCATGTAGAAAGTTCAACTTCTTACTAAATTGGTGAAAACTCACAGGCGATAACTGTGCTAAAAAATGCTAGTCGCAGACTCCACTTGAAGTTAACACATGGCTAAATTTTACGAGAGAACTAGTTAAACCAGGGAGGGATGTTTTCCAATTCCACTGAATCCATCTACTTCCACATCATACATAGCAACTACATAATCTCAATTACATAGTAAACATATCATTGCAAAGATAACCGTGACAACCAAATTCTCAGACATACATACGTTGCGAAACTTAAAGGAATGACAGTATATGTCCCATTCATGCCCAAATGTTAGAATTCAAGAGATCGTATGGAAAATTTCAAAACTCACTAGTCCAATACAGTACCCTTATAAAAGAGTAGCTAGGTTCATTGCCACACAATACTTTATGAAACGTAGATCTCATGTGATATATGTTTGTGAAATTGTATGATTATCTGTTTAAAATATAATTAGTTTTGTTCATTTCCTGCAATAATTAAATATTAATATTGTATTACATTTAAATACATAGTGATCAGTATTACGTGCTTCATAAAAGCACATATAATAAGTTAACAGTAGTAATTCTTTTAAGCTAATACTACACATTTATTAAACTTTATTCTACGATATACGGTGAACGTTAAATATTTTTGAGAGAAAAATGTACTTAAAGGCAAACATAATCTGTTATTGGATGGGTTTTCTTAAATTATTTATATACTATCAATCCAAATCTACTGATACAACTTTTCTGAAACACTGTATATCTTAAACATTAAAAGAAATCACTGAAAATAAGCTTTTCAGCGTATAGTTAGAAATCAGCGAAAACAGTTCATTTTTGGAGTATTCAAAATCGACAACCTGTAACTAACATTTTTTCACTTCCCCGACGCCATAAGAAAAAGAACGCAAATAATGCAGATTTAGTGGCAGGTTTTGGCCAGTATTTTTGAAAATGTTGCCAGTGTACAACATTATTCAAGAATTGTTTTCACTAGAGTACACATTGTACAAATATATATAGAAATAGTAGATTATTCTACAAAATGTAGTATATTTTTAAGTTAATAATTTAATTTTTACAAATAAAACACTGCACACGAATGAATTTCTAAGAGGAATATCAGTTAAAACAAAGCTTTATTATTTATAGATGTATAATGTTCATTTATAAAATGTCATGTCATGTTCAATAAGAAATATCAATGTAGCTAAACTTTTCTACTTCAGATATATAGTAGATGTGACATAAATTTATTTTTCGTAATATATATGTCAGCAGTACTGTTGCTTCAATCTTATTCTAACGATTACAGTCCCTCGAGACAGAACTCTTCTATACATAAGTATAGGGAAATATATTTCTATTCCTTTGGCGTATAATACATTGATTCACTTACAATTAACCAAAATATTTCTATTATTTTGCTAGAAAGACAGCGGGTTAGAGATGAAGTAGAAAATCAAATAAGTATACCACATAAATAAATATTTAAAAAAGATTTTATATACTGCCAAAGTTTAATAATTCGAACTTGGAGGTACCAAGAAAAAATCTACTTATTTCATTCTAAAACAAGTTTAAAACAAGAACGAAAAATCATACGTCAAGCTTGATTATGAAACACTTTCCAGCACTTAAAAAATACTGTAACGGAACTTCACTCTTTAATAAGATGAAAAAAGATATCCTAAGTAAACAATTTAGAAAATTCACAACAAATGAAAACATACATTCAGAAATAATCATACATAGACGTAAATGTATCCAGCACTTTTCGTAACCCTATATAAGATTTTATTTATATTCTACAAACATCTCTTTGTAAAATAAATATTGTTCAGCTAGAAAATGCATAACGCAGTTAAAAATACCCTTAATAATTCACTCTCATATACAATAATACTTACAAAATATTTTTTGCAGCATTACATATGATCTATGGGAATTATACAAATAAAGTATAATGTAAAACAATATTTAAAATTAACAACATTCTTTTGAATTAAAGGGTAATATTATTTGTGACACTCTTTTGTGTGATCCTGTAAATGAATGATATATGCTTTACACCCCATATTCTGTAGATAGCATGTTTTAGTACACCTCAGAAATGCAATTAATTTTATTAGGCTTGAAATTGTGTAGCATCATTAAAATGCATCGTAAACAATTTTTCACAAATGGGAAAATACTTATTCGTCAAATGGAGTGCAATCGGAAATATCGTTTGTAAGCTAATGTGTCAAAACACACAAATACATGCATCATATTTACAATAATTTCTCATACTAATTCATCTGAAATTAAAACTACAACAAGAAACAAAATCAACAACAAACTTGATGGATTACAGGACGATTCATTATGTTTAACTAGCAAATGATTTACAAAAAATACAGATTAATGAAACCGATATAATATACATGATGTCTTACCTTGACGGACAGTTTATTTAGTTTACAGGAGATCGAAAGTTGAAGGATTCCAATAACTACAATTTTATGTTGATTGAATCCTTATTTCACACATATGTACATATTTAGATTTTGCTTCAAAATATACTTGCATTATTATTAGAAGAGAAGTTCCAAATACAGTCAACGACTTTTATTTTCAACCTAGTTCTTACAATTTTGAAAATTAGGGGCGGAAAAAATCCTAGAAAGGTAAATTGGTATATTTAACACTCGTTTAGAAAAAAAGCAATTCTTAAATTGCATTTTACTACATATAATGCATAGATAACCTTGGATACCGTATCATTTAAGTTTTTATTCAAACCTACTTCTTGGTTTGTTTTAAAATGCAGCACTTACCAACATAAGTTTTAAAATCACATTAAAATAAATTATCATAAGAACTGTAGCATCCTCATAAATTCTCTGGCTTAAGTAGCATTATTTCTGACAAATAGTAAATCAAACATTTAATGCGATTTATATGTGCACGTTTAAACTACAAATAGAAAGAAAACATCCACTATATTTTTAGTTACTCTCAGAACGTTAAACAACTTTACTAAAACAAATAACAGTTTTGACAGTAAACGCAAATAACCTAAATAAAATAAAACACTTAATATATTTTAAAAGTGAAATACATCTTTAGAAATAAAAAAAAAATATTTCCTTCAATAATTGCATCTTTTTAAAAGTAATTTAAAATAAATCTCAAAGGGATAAACGGTCATTATCCATTTTTCTTTATTGGGTGTTTATTAAAAATAAGCTTATTTCAACTTGTTATTCTAATTTTAAAATTAGAGGGTCTTTTTTAATGATTTTTTAATCTAGAAATTAATTGAAGAAAACTATTGATCTGAAACAAAAAGATATATTTAGATATTTCGAATTCCTTAGGGTATTTACAAGATTTATTCATTAAAAATGTTACAGTTAATCGATTACCGAATTGTTATTTACACTTTTGAATTTCAAGAAAATTTACTTTTCATTCGTTATATATTTTTTTTTTTGAAACGTATACGAAGTTGAAACTATATGTTCTCTAATAATAAATACGTAAGTTGATTTTGTTAGTGTGCAAGGCTATTCCCATGATTAAATTTAAAATTTCATTTTTGTATACTTTACTACTAGTTTATACAACGAATAATTTTTACAATTATTGTATCATGAGAGACGGTAGTTTCTCGAGTGACGCAGCGAAAAACCGAAAACCTTAAGCCCAAAACCGAAGATTCCGTCACTCTCATATATACAGCTAGCAGGACATCAAAAGAAAATCGAAACGCCGACATTTAATATCTCAGCAAATATGAGGCATATCGTTCCGATTTTTTCACATTAGTCTTATGTCTCCCGTCTAACTCTATTCTGAAATTTATATATTTCTACATGCAGTAGATTTTGAGATCTGAAAGTCCATTTTTAAGTAAAAGGGGTATATGTAATGGTGTAATGGACACATACCTGTTATCTCGAAAATGGATCGAACGATTTTTTTAAAATTAATATATTATATTAATCAGTTTTAGATAAAGCGAATAAGATTTTGCGTTAACGTAGGAAAACCCTCGTTTTCTATATAATCCACTTTTAAAATAGGACTATTTTCTTACGCGTTTTCTCATAGGAATACATGGAGCCGAATCACCTCTTTTGACTGCTCAAACATAAGGTTAAAAATCGGCTCTCAGTATACAGTTAAGCTCGGAATAAATTTTAGCATGTAGCTGATGAATTATTTCGACACATTTTTTCATACGAAAATATATTTTTAATTCGTAATATATATTGTATTAAATTAAATTGTCGCTTATATATTTTTCTTTTTTGTTCAGAATACATTTCGCATTTTATGTATCTGTATTTCGTTCTAAAACTATTTAGATTCATTTTTAAATAGGGGAAATATTTTTTAATTATATGCATTCAATTTTACTGTTATTTATAACAAGGTTTTAATTTTTTAAGGATAATATATTTCTCGTTGGTTGGATAATATATTTCCCGGTCCTAAACGGAAGTCTGTCTGACAATCAACCAACTGTTCTTTGGGCTTGTTTTCATGTATTCATACGCGTGCCGTGCATTCCCAGTACGTTGAATTGAAACAGATAAGCTTTTAAGCGATTTCATTCATGAAATCAACAGAAAAAATAACTCCAGTTCAATATGAATTGCATAAGATCATCAGTAAGTAGTATACATTTAAAAGAAATAGTCTAATCTATGTGTAATCTGCATAAAACATTTTGTAAACAAAATATTGAAAACATTACTTTTTTTCACGGGTAAATTGGGTAAATTGTTTTTCGGTGTTTCGTAAAAATCTGAATTTTTTATATGTCTATGTAGTTTTAACCATTGTAATATGAAAAAGAAGGCAAAAATAGTTAATAATGCCTGATTTTAAAACGTTTTTGTCTGTTTATTTATTAAAAGAATTTTATTTGTATTATACATTAAATGAAATTAGCAGCCAGATGAGTCTTAAAATAAAAATTCTAAGGTGACCATTTTCGCTTTCGAAGTTTGTATTTGATTATTGATAAGTGAAAAATAAATGAATGTAATATCACAGAATGTCTTAAATGTATTTTAAAATTAATTTAATGTGAAAGCATGAAGTTAAAATAAATAGCTATGAATATTATTTTAAAATTATAATAAATAATTATAGTTACTTTTATTTAACTTCATCTAGATTGATATTTATATTTAAATGAAGAAAATCTTTACTCGCTGGCTCATTCTGCTGTCACATATTAGATTATTATAATCTATAAATCTAACCTCATATGAATTTTTCATAGCATAAAAAGGGGAAAAATACATAATGACTATTATTAAACATATTTCTATGACTGATAGAACTTTAATGGCATTTATTTTCCTCTCAAATTTGTTTGAATAAATTGAAAAGGGAGCGACTAAATTTAGTCTAAATATTTTTTAATGTAACATCTTTTTTGCAAAAATAAATAAATAATAATAATAATAATATATATATATATATATATATATATATATACTATAATTAAAAATGCGATTCTTTTTGTATTACAATCATTAAAAACTAAACATACCTAAAAAAATTAAGATCACGGAGCACTGAAAAGCATTTATAAAATTTGTCTTTGAATAAAATTAGCTTTCCTATTTTGTTTGCAAGTATCGATAGATTTAAAACAGACTTCGGGTTTTTCATTTCTTTTAAAAAAATTATCCTACTCACTGATGGTCTCGTGTAATACATTTCATATAATTTAAAAGGGGTGGGTGTAAAAAATAAAAAATACAATTTCAAAGTGTTAATCCAGTGTATCAAAAATAAAGTTTTTAACAACTTGCATTTTATACAGAATACCAAAAAACTATTTTCTTACTTAACTTTAAAACTTCAAAAATCGATGTTTGTTGTAAATTAAGGAGGACGACATAGCTGTGGCTAGAAGTGAATAATAGGGGAGGGGGGGGGGGCTCATATTTTTTCTCTCTCTGACACATGCATGCACAAACAAACACACACACACACAGATATATATGCTCAAAGTATTATACAGAAAGATAAATTAGTGAATATTCGTATTGTTGGCACTATGTTTCTTATTAAACTGTTTATAATTACTATTTATACTAAGAAAAGAAAAGGACGCAGAATTTTCCAGTATATAACTAGCGCAAAATTATACTTGTGAAATAAGTGATGATGTCAACAAGTAAATGAAAACCTTAAAGGGTTAAATCATAGAACAAGCGAGACAGTTGGTGGGGTCAAATTTGGCGAAGCGATAAATTAATTTTTCTTGCTATTGGTTTGTTTACAAAATTCCCTGTGTTTTATAGTAAAACACAGGGTATTTTTCCTGTGTAGTAGTATTTCCAGTGTACTAGTGCATAATTATACTTGTGAAATAAGTGATGATGTCAACAAGTAAATGAAAAGCTTACAGGGTTAAATCATAGAACAAGCGAGATAGTTGGTGGCATCACATTTGGCGAAGCGATAAATGAATTTTTCTTGCTACAAGTTTGTTTACAAAATTAATTGTGTTTTTTACATGCACATTCATATTGCTGGCACAATGTTTCTTATTAAACTGTTTATAATAACTTTGTTTATAGTAAGAAAAGAAAAGGCCGCAGAATAAAAATATCCAGTGTATAACTAGGGCATAATTATGCTTGTGAAATAAGTGATGATGTTGTGGCAGGTTAGCTGTATCCTGAACTGTTTATCCATAAACTTTAACTCCATGTTAAACAGGAAGTATATTAACTGTAATTTTAAGTTTAATTTTATTGTATGACGCTTTTCATACAACTCAACGTGTAATGAGTTACTTTTAGCTGTAACCGCAACGTAACAGGCAGTCTGTTTTTGCCGCTAACTGAGTGTGGATGGCTATCTTGTCGTGCCAGTCGAATCTCATCACTTACTTGTTTTTCTTAAATAATTATATGTTTTTGTTAAAGTTTAACCTGTGTGTTCCTACTTGATTCCTCGCCATACACACACACCGTCTGTTCCTTTTCATAAGATGACAGCATGTTTCTTCAAATATGAGTGGCTAGCAAACGAAGCCGCCATAATGTCAACAAGTAAATGAAAAGCTTACAGGGTTAAATCGTAGAACAAGCAAGATAGTTGGTGGTGTCGAATGTGGTGAAGCGATAAATGAATTTTTCTTGCTACCAATTTGTTTACAAAATTTCTTGTGTTTTTTGCATTTATATTCGTATTGTTGGCACAATGTTTCTTATTAAACTGTTTATAATAACTTTATTTATACTAAGAAAAGAAAAGAACGCAGAATAAAAATTTTCAGTGTATAACTAGAGCATAATTATACTTGTGAAATAAGTGACGATGTCAACTAGTAAATGAAAAGCTTACAGGGTTAAATCATAGAACAAGCGAGATAGTTGGTGGCGTCAAATTTGGCGAAGTGATAAATGAATTTTTCTTGCTACAAGTTTGTTTATAAAATTCCTTGTGTTTTTTACATGCACATTCATATTGCTGGCACAATGTTTCTTATTAAACTGTTTATAATAACTTTGTTTATAGTAAGAAAAGAAAAGGCCGCAGAATAAAAATATCCAGTGTATAACTAGGGCATAATTATGCTTGTGAAATAAGTGATGATGTTGTGGCAGGTTAGCTGTATCCTGAACTGTTTATCCATAAACTGTAACTCCATGTTAAACAGGAACTATATTAACTGTAATTTTAACTTTAATTTTATTGTATGACGTTTTTCATACAACTCAACGTGTAATGAGTTACTTTTAGCTGTAACCGCATTGTAACAGGCAGTCTGTTTTTGCCACTAACTGAGTGTGGCTGGCTATCTTGTCGTGCCAGTCGAATCTCATCACTTACTTGTTTTTCTTAAATAATTATATGTTTTTGTTAAAGTTTAACCTGTGTGTTCCTACTTGATTCTTCGCCATACACACACACCGTCTGTTCCTTTTCATACGATGACAGCATGATTCTTCAAATATGAGTGGCTAGCAAACCAAGCCGCCTTAATGTCAACAAGTAAATGAAAAGCTTACAGTGTTAAATCATAGAACAAGCGAGATAGTTCGTGGCGTCAAATTTGGTGAAGCGATAAATGAATTTTTCTTGCTACCAGTTTGTTTACAAAATTACTTGTTTTTTTGCATGCAAATTCGTATTGGTGGCACAATGTTCCTTATTAAACTGTTTATAATAACTTTATTTATACTAAGAAAAGAAAAGGCCACAGAATAAAAATTTCCAGTGTGTAAATAGAGCATAATTATGCTTGTGAAATAAGTGATGATGTTGTTGTGATTTAATTAATTTTTTTTTTTTGTTCAAAGAATAAAGGGTGAGCTGCATTATAATTCATAATGTTCTAGTATACCCAGGTATCTGTTCTTTATTTTTTTTAGAACATATATCTTTAATTATTTGAGCACACAGAATATATTTTCTATTTTTGTTTCTTCAGAGGATTCTGTGCTCAAAAAATAAGTTAGATGATTAATATTTATTTTTTTAATTTTTGTCCACTTATATATATACAAATAACAACAAATTATAAAAAAAGGAAGGAGACTTAATTAACTATAGGAACAGTTTATTTTTCTTTTGACGAAAATAGATAAATTTATCCTCAAAAATATGTTCACTGAATAACAAGAAAAAGGTTAAGTAAAATATATATTTTATATATAATACACCAATTGCTTTATTCGTGCGACAGAAACAGATTTAACTTGTAAAAAAAAAAAAGGTGTATCAATTCTATGTAAAACCAAATAAGAACAAGAAAAATTATACTTATCAATAATCTTCATGTTGCTACTACTATTTTCTTAATACAAATTGTGAGAATTTTTAACATGATATGCCAATATTATTTTGACTATATCCAATCCAACTGGACTAACCCATCCAAATTGCTTGATGCTTGTGATTCATTACATCTCATAGCTGACCAGTGGAAATTTGATGAATTTAAGCATTTTTTTTTTAAATTCGACAAACAAGACAAAATTAACCAGGTTGAGGTCCAAATCATACTTATTATAATATATAAGCTGACACAAGATAATCTAATATATATATATGATGCATCTATGACATAAAAAATTACGTATTTTATAATACACTCCATCTCCAACCTGCAAACCGAAGAACAACCCCGAAAAAAAAAAGAAAAATGCGAACCTGTCACTGGCGCAAGGATAGGGTTGCCGTAACATGGAAAAACTCGCCAAACAGTGAGAACTGCCAATACAGGCACGGAAACTTCATTGACAAGATGAAAAATTAAAAATTAACGGAATGCCAACATAGGGCTAAATATATGCCACCGGGAGGGTACGATTAAAATTTAAAGCAAACGGAAAAAAATATGAATCTCTTTGTTAAAAATGAAATGAAATCAAACTGACGTCACAAAGACAAAATTGAAAAAATAAAAAAAAATAAATAAACGTTTTGAAGCCAATGGGCTAAAAATGATAACTAAATCATATAATAAATTTTAGACAAAAAGGAAAACTATGATTAAAGTCTGCCAGGCAACTAAAAAATAAATAAATATAAGGAGAGAGAAGGGAAAAACAAAAATTAAATTGCGCTAAACGGAACATGAATGTGGTAAAACTACAACAGATGTTGTAGCGGGTTACCTGTATCCTGAACTGTTTATCCATAAACTTTAACTCCATGTTAAACAGGAACTATATTAACTGTAATTTTAACTTTAATTTTATTGTATGACGTTTTTCATACAACTCAACGTGTAATGAGTTACTTTTAGCTCTAACCGCAACGTAACAGGCAGTCTGTTTTTGCCGCTAACTGAGTGTGGCTGGCTATCTTGTCGTGCCAGTCGAATCTCATCACTTACTTGTTTTTCTTAAATAATTATATGTTTTTGTTAAAGTTTAACCTGTGTGTTCCTACTTGATTCTTCGCCATACACACACACCGTCTGTTCCTTTTCATAAGATGACAGCATGATTCTTCAAATATGAGTGGCTAGCAAACCAAGCCGCCATAATGTCAACAAGTAAATGAAAAACTTACAGGGTTAAATGATAGAACAAGCGAGATAGTTGGTGGAGTCAAATTCGGCGAATTCGTTGAAATGAAATTCATGATTTTTGAACATTGATCAACGAAATTCCTGATTTTTATGCTGCAAAATGATGAAATTTGCAATTTTTTCAGAGACTAATTGTACATCCTGTGTATCTAATTCTACATCCTGACGGTATCTAATGCAGTTTAATTCATTCGACTCGACAATTTTTTATGCACCTCATCGACAAAATTCATACTTTTTACGTGCTGGATAAGAAAAAAAAAAATTATCACCCGATTGCCGAAATTCTTGATTTTTATGCACCCATTTGACGAAATTTGTGATTTTTACGTGCAAACTTGACGAAATTAATGTTTTTCATGCCCGATCAACGATTTCTTTTATTTTTATGTGAGCGTTTGATGAAATTTGCGTTTTTCATGCGCTCATAAATGAAATTAATGATTTTTACCCGCCTGTTTGACGAAATTTATGATTTTTTCTCCCCCTAGCGGCAAAATTCATGTTTTTTCTGTGCCGATCGGTGAAATTCATGATTTTTACGCTGCCAAATGACGAAATTTGCAATTTTTTCCGAGACTAATTGGTATTTAACGCAATTTAATTCATTCGACTCGACATCGACAGGATATATAGATTTTAGTTCCAAAATTCACCACCAGGGGCGCTTTCCTATTTTGTGTTCTATGGGCCCAATCACGACGAGGTATGGCTCATTCGACTCAAAATCGACAGCCTCGAAGATTTCAGCTATGTTTGTATAGAACAGAGTGCGCCCTCTAGTGGTGGAAGATAGAACTAACTGATTTTGTAGCTAAGTCGAGTTCTATGGGTCCGATCAAAATACAGTTTAATTCATTCTACTCGACATAGACAGGATATATCGATTTTAGTTCCAAAATTCCCCACCAGGGGGCGCTTTCTATCTCGGGTTCTACGGACCCGATCACGACGAGGTATGACTACTTCGACTCGAAATCGACAGCCTCAAAGATTTCAGCTATGTTTGTATAGAACAGAGTGCGCCCTCTAGTGGTGGAAGATAGAACTAACTGATTTTGTAGCTAAGTCGAGTTCTATGGGTCCGATCAAAATACAGTTTAATTCATTCTACTCGACATAGACAGGATATATCGATTTTAGTTCCAAAATTCCCCACCAGGGGGCGCTTTTCTATCTCGGGTTCTACGGACCCGATCACGACGAGGTATGACTAATTCGACTCGAAATCGACAGCCTCAAAGATTTCAGCTATGTTTGTATAGAACAGAGTGCGCCATCTAGTGGTGGAAGATGGAACTAACGGATTTTGTAGCTAACTCGATTTCTGTGAGTCCGATCACAATGCAGTTTAATTCGTTCGACTCGACATTGATAGGATATATCAATTTTAGTTCCAAAATTCACCACCAGGGGCCGCTTTCCTATCTCGGGTTCTATGGACCCGATCACGACGAGGTATGGCTCACTCGACTCGAAATAGACAGCTTCAAAGATTTCAGTTATGTTTGTATAGAACAGAGTGCGCCCTATAGTGATGGAAGATGGAACTAAAGGATCTTGTAGCCAACTCGAGTTCTATGTGTGTATAGAACATTCACTCGACATCGATAGGATATATCGATTTTAGTTCCAAAATTCACCACCAGGCGCGCTTTCCTACCTTGGGTTCTATGGGCCCAATCACGACGAGGTATGACTCATTCGACTCAAAATCGACAGCTTCAAAGATTTCAGCTATGTTTGTATAGAACAGAGTGCGCCCCCTGGCGGTGGAAGATGGAACTAACGGATTTTGTAGCTAACTCGAGTTCTATGGGTCCCATCACAATGCAGCTTAATTTATTCGACTCGGCATCGACAGGATATATCGATTTTAATTCCAAGTTTCATCACCAGGGGGCGCTTTCCTATCTCGGGTTCTATGGACCCGATGACGACGAGGTATGGCTCATTCAACTCGAAATCTACAGCCTCAAAGATTTCAGCTATGTTTGTATAGAACAGAGTGCGTCCTCTAGTGGTGGAAGATGGAACTAACGGATTTTGTAGCTAACTCGAGTTCTATGGGTCCAATCACAATGCAGCTTAATTTATTCGACTCGACATCGACAGGATATATCGATTTTAATTCCAAGTTTCACCACCAGGGGGCGCTTTCCTATCTCGGGTTCTATGGACCCGATGACGACGAGGTATGGCTCATTCAACTCGAAATCTACAGCCTCAAAGATTTCAGCTATGTTTGTATAGAACAGAGTGCGCCCCCTGGTGGTGGAAGATAGAACTAACGGATTTTGTAGCTAACTCGAGTTCTATGGGTCCAATCACAATGCAGTTTAATTCATTCGACTCGACATCGACATGATATATCGATTTTAGTTCCAAAATTCACCACCAGGGGCACCTTTCCTATCTTGGGTTCTATGGGCCCGATCACGACGAGGTATGGCTCATTCGACTCAAACTCGACAGCCTCAAAGATTTCAGCTATGTTTGTATAGAACAGAGTGCGCCCTCTAGTGGTGGAAGATGGAACTAACAGATTTTGCATCTAACTCGAGTTCTATGGGTCCCATCACAATGCATTTTGATTCATTCGACTCGACATCGACAGGATATATCGATTTTAGTTCCAAGTTTCACCACCAGGGGCGCTTTCCATCGGGTTCTATGGGACCGATCACGACGAGGTATGGCTCATTTGATTCGCAATCGACAACCTGAAAAATTTTCAGCTATGTTTGTATAGAAAAGATTGAGCCCTCTGGCGGAGGAAGATGGAACAAACGGGTTTTGCAATGCATTTTCATCCTTCTAATTGTGTTACTCTCTCGCTGTATAACTTTAAAGTTGATTCTTGGACTCCTCTCCTCGGGCCACCACCCTCATATTTTTATTGGGGTCCTAGGGGTCTTTTTTAGAATTTCTTTAAAATTTTATTCTAATGATTAATTTATACCCTATGCTTAATTTCGACAATTCATATTTTCATCAATAACCGCAAAAAAGTAATGATATCAGTACAAAAACCCTTAACGGGTTAAAAGTTGTGACGCAGCACTTTCTTTTGGCTCTATGAATATTACATATGGGTCTTAAAAGCAATGATATCAAATTTAAATGACGCTATGTTAATATTTTTTTTATTAAATCACAATTTTCTTTTTAGTTTTATTTATATTCACAGGTGCAATTATTATCTTAATATGAAAAACTATATAAAATGTCGCTGATGCTTTTTCATTCACATCCCTCATGAATTCAAAATATGGGTTTTAAAAGAAATGATATCAAAATTTGAGTGACACCTTGACATGAATTTAATAGGACTGTTTTAAAATTCAATTTAAATTATTTTTGGTTTGTCTTCTAAAGTATATTTACTCATACAAACAATAATTTTTATTTTTCAATACACTTTTAAATATATTACTTTCACTGAGCCTATATTATGTATTGAAATGTATCTATTTCAGTAAATTGATTTATCTTCTGTGCCACGCTATCCAACATCATAAGTAAAATTTCTGTAAATGATTATTTTGCGTCATAGTATCCAAACAAAGGGAAATGTCTGCAAGTGGATAATATGACGCAAAATAATTATTGGGGATTATTACCCCAATTAAAACCACAATGAACCTCTTAAAATGGTTAATTTCCGTCGCCCTGCGATTGTTTCTGCGCCTTTACAGGATTTTTCGGATTGTCATGCATACGAAAACAAAGTTTTTGTTTTTTCTGTATTTTGAAATCGTGATCACTTAACAAATTCGTAGAGTTACAAAAAAATCCAATTTTTTTTTTAATGACCTTCCTGGTTTGAACGATAAATTTTGTTTTAAAAATATTAATATTTACATCTTCAAGTAACATTTTACTGGACCGCTATTATGCCTCCAATTTCGTTTTCATTACATCTTTTATTTTTAGCTTTATCTTTTATTTTAATCTGTTTCCATCTTATTTTACGAAAACCTACAGTTTTTATGTTACATTTTAATAAACTAGTGTTTTGAAAGATCAGTTTAAGCTCCTGAATTGATCTAAACATCACACGAATTTATTAACTTTCATAAATTTATTACGTTTATATTTTCTTGTATCTATAATAGAAGAAATATTTCTTTTTTTAGAGCATCCTCATTATTTTTTATTCATTTCTTAGGCATCCATATTAAGTGTTATATAAATAACTATATGTTAGATCTTTTAAACTAATTCATAGAATAAATAAAGGATAAGTAACTTGAACTTACATCATATAGCCTTATTTCTTAGTAATTAAAATATATGTATTTTTTTTAATTAATCCAGAATTTATTTATATTTGTAATTCTAAAATTTTGTTACATAAAAAGCTGTTTTAGATATTATTCATATTTACCTTTGTTATTTAAAAAATCTCTCATTAAAAGCGCAATGTTAATCATAAAATAACATTTATCGGATATTAAAATTGACACTTTTAACCAAGAATAAAAGACCTGTTTCTACATTGCATGCACGTGTTATCTTAAAAAGTAATCATTTTGTTAATTTCTACCAAAATGTAAACTTTAATATCTCACGTATTATCAGTACATATATTAAATATGAAATGTTACGAACATTGCACATATTAACTAAACGTATTAAGAACATTACAAATATGTCTCCCTATACATTCCTTAAGTAATGCCTCGTACATTATATTAGAAATTAATAATCTTTACAAATTAAAAATGTTAGTACATTTTAAAATTGCTAATTTCAAAAAAAATTCAGAGTTAATTAAATTTCAAATTTAAACAAAATATTCCACGTTGGTATATTTTCTGAAATATAATCTGAATAAGTATGATTTTGAAGAAACTCAAGCTTTGTTATTTAAAAAATTACACTATGATTTTTATTATAATATTTTTTTTATGGAGGAGGAAAAAATATTCAATGCTATAGTTTTAATTGCACGTTTTTCTAATTAACAATTCTTACACATATCATTATAAAAAATTATTTAATTATAAATATATGCTTTAAAGTCTTAAAAGAAGTCTTAATAAAATAGAAAATTACAATTTCATAGTAATTTAGTTGTCCCTAAAAGCTATTAAAATTTTTTATATATACGCAGAGATACATAATTTATATTATAAAATGTTTCATAATATAAATGCATCCATGAAAATTATGCACTGAAATCACGAAATATTTTTGAGAATAATTTCAGTAATATAAAATGTTATTAATCTTTTACCCGCCGCACCGTGAACTACTTGTCAGATTCATTAGAAATTTAGAGTTATTAGAGTTCCGGGCATGAAATTGCAGTTGAAAATGTACTAGCCAGACTAAAATTTTTGCTCGCCACTATTTTACATGCATTTAGACAGTAACGTCGGATACCTGACCTGCCTAAAAAATGGACTATTTATGACAAACTGGATTGAAGTTGACCATTGTTAGAAGGAGCTGTCTGTTAAACCCAGAATATTTTGTATTCATGAAAAATATGAACAAATTTTAAAATGTTAAAAATTCGGGAGAAAGCAAATAATTTTTACGGTGTTTCAAGAAGCTGAGCTTAGGTGGAGGAACTTGATACACTTCGCGCGAGAGTGAAGAGCGATCAGATTCGGTCTCGGAAGCGAAAAAAAGCAGCCTTTGCGCTTGCGTGGGGCGAAAGCAGGGGAACGAATGCAGATGGGGGAGTTCGTTCCTCTGTAGGAGAGAAATGGAAGTGGGTGACGCCGCATTTTTTCTTCTTTTGGAAAATAAATGTTGTCGCTTGATCTTAAAACACTTCCGCGTGTCGCTACATTGAGGCACGGTATTCTGAGCATATACAGTTTGATTTGAAGCACAACATTTCAAAAGACGAAATTTACTCGCCAACCTTAAATATTTGTTCTTCAATGGCTTGCTGGCGAGCAAGAATTTCGTGCCCTGAGTTAGAAGTATGCGTCATTTAGAGTTAGATGTATGCTCCACATGTGGAATGTTGGCGGTACGAATAACATTTATAAATTTAAGGCGAAATTTTATTTCTGAACAATAACGGCACTACACGTATATCAAAACAAAGAAAACAAGTTAAAGTGGGCCTATTTAGACTATAATTGTACCCTATTTAGCCTATTTAAAGTAAATTTACTGTGTCCAGCATAGTACTAGTCTATTTAGCTAGTTACCTTATAAAAAATTACACCAATTATTGCCCAATTACCCAAGTTATGACCTAATTATTTTAATTTGAGTCTATCTAGACAAGCGGAACCCCATTTAGTCTATCTAGACTAGTTATACACTATCAAGCGTATTACCAGCCTATTTAGCTAGTTACAATATTAAAACCCTATTTACCCCAATCATGGATCCAATTAGTGCCCAAATATTCTAATTTGGGTCTTTCTAGACGAGATGCACCCTATTTAGCCTATTTAGACTAGTTTTTTCCTATCTAGCATAGTACCAGCATATATAGCTAGTTTCCATAGTAAAACCCTATTTACCCCAATTATGGCACAATTGAAGGGGTCGGGACAAGAAAGTGCCAAGACACATTTCTGGTGAAATAAATCTAACACTGTAACCTGTTGCTTATTACTCTGTTGTAAATTATAATAACCAACATATTATCTGTTTCTAATGTTACTTGGTGGCAGAATATGGTACAAATTTCGTTTTTGTCTCAGACGTTTATGCCCCCAATGAAGATAGCTATTTTACAAAGGACGTAGTAGTACTATCATTAAAGTAATGCCATATTTCTCTTCAGAATATATAAAATGTTACTAAGACATTGGCTTAAAAACTTTATGTTAGATCAAATACTCAAATCAAGATATATAACTTTCAAATTGACATATATCAGGCGTTTACAAATGTGGCTTAGCACTTTCTTATCACGACCCTCTCAATTATTTTAATTCGGGCCTATCTGGACAAGTTTCACCATATTTATCCTATTTAGACTAATTTTACCATACCTAGAAATACACCAAACTGTATACAAATAATCCTAATAATAATAATAATAATAATAGTGTGATTATTTTGTACTCTGAACGTTCCACTCATGGATCATTGGCATTCAAATGTGCATGAAACAAAAACAAAATAATGTAAATCATTCATCCTCTCTAATAAAAAGGTATGCGTTGCTGACGACTGGGATTTTCGCTAATCGTTGCCACAGATTAATCTCAGAAAATGAAACATTTGAAGTTACTGAAATAATTAATTGCTCGAAAAGTATTTGTCAGAAAATTGCCAGACAAAATGCGTCAGAAAGGTAAAAAATTGTATTATTCTTGATATATATTTCAAATCCACTGATTATGTCATTTTTCAAATATTGAATTTCAAAAATGACCAAATTTCACAATGCATTACCATAGCGAAAACATCACGCATAAAAAAATAGTAATAACAACAATGTGTCAGCACGAGTCACAAAGTATATTAACCGCAATATTCTGTAAAAATATAAAAGTGAATTATGATGTAACAAGTGCATGATTTTTATTTAATTCTCGACAAATAATAGTTTCGTCATTTGTTTTCGTTGTGAATAATATAGGTTAATTCACGTTATTAAAAAATGTAGCTATAAAACATATAAATCAATGGAAAACGGTAGGTAATAAATTGTAAACATAATAATAAACCGTATTAAAAAGACCATAACTTATTGAAATAAGTAGCCATTTTTATGTTATTCTAGGATATTCCAGGTAAAGGTACAGATTGCTTTAAAATACAAGGTTAAATTAACCGATATATTTCGTTTGATTCAAGGTTCTTTTGGAGAAACCGACCAGCGCAGCGGGTGTAGTCTGCTAGTTTATACATAAACATTCATTAAAAACAGTTAGAAATACAACAACCATCAACAGATCACTCACATTTGAATTCTAAAAGTATAGATAGAATAAAAAGATCAGCATCCTACACTTACGTTTTTTTTTTTTTTTTTTTTTTTTCATTTTAATAAGCTCCAGGATGGGAACCAGAAAAATATATTGAGCAATATTTTATAATACGTTATACCATATCTTTAAAATATATATATTTGAAATTTTAAACAGATTAAACAATTTCTTAAAAGGATGCATCATCACATACTTTATGTTTCACTTGCGGAACGTTATCGGGTAATATATTAAGTTTTTCCAACTACATACACTATTTTAAACCACGTAAAATGTGTAATTACGTATAACTGATCTGTTTAAGTCTCAAATAGATACTCGCGCTATAGTGGACTGATACACATACATGCGTCTCTGGGATTTTTAAGATTATGTTTAGTGAAAACTAAAAAAAAAATAAATATCCTATAAAATTGTGAATTTTGATTCCCAATTTAATACAAAATATTATTCATAATACAGAAATTAATAATAGAACAGTTTATGCTTAATGACTATAATTACTTTGTCTGAAATTTCATTAAGAAGCTAAATATTTAAAACTATTTTTTTAAATGGCATTTCTTCATCTAAAGTATTTCTTAGAATCCTGAATAATTTAGTATCTATAGATTTTATCTTCTGTTTTCCGAAACCCTAATTTTATTTTCATTTTTAAATTAAAATATATTTTATATATAAACTTTTTTCTTGTGCGAACATTCCGATGTTTTTAGAAAAGAAACGGAAACGAATTTAGCAAATTTTTAATCATATATATTACACTTCCGGAATTAAAACAATTTATTCTTTATTGTAAAATTCTTTATTATTATTTCTATTTTAATATGTAATGTTGTTAATGAATATATATGCTAATTTACTAAGAGTATTTCATTTTACATTTACCATCATTTTTTACATCCATTCTTATTGACTAAATATATAAGTATAATAATGTATAAATATATAAATATGTAATATATAATATAATATATAGATATATAATGTAAATTCGTTTTTTGAGAATTCCTCTTATGATACAAACATTTCCCCATGTCGCTTTTCTCTAAATTTGTTTGTTAACTAGTCCCTTATTCTAATATTTGTATTGAATTACATGTGGAATAATTTAAGATTATTTGAGTTATAATTATGGAGATGGAAGAATTTTAATTAAAAAAATAAACACATTAAATATACGATGGGAAATATACGAATATGATAAAACAAAATTAAGAGCAGAAGTTGTTCGACAAACGTTAATGTAGTTTATTTTGAAATTGCTATTTTAACGGTAGTGTTTCATTATTTTAATTGATCGGAGACATAATTATAAAATTTTGCGAACTGTTAATTAACATTGAGGCTTTTGATACGTACTACTTTATTTTAATTCATATTTAAAATATATTTTACGAAATTTTAATAAACTTATGCTTATATTTGTATACTATTTTTTTTGTTTATTCTTAAATTTTGAGACACTTTATTTTATTTTAATTTTATACAATTACTGATTACTTGGCGTATACATATGTTATTGAGAAATTATATGTCTTACATTATTTTATAAATAAATTCTACATTTTTATTAATGCAACTTATGGCTACTTCAAAATGTGAAAAATTGCATTTATTGCAAGCATTGCATTTTGTCAATTTTCATAGCATAGAAGGCTCTAAAATAGCATGAATATAAATTTAGTTTTTGGAACAGGGCATTATTTAACAAAATTTATAAGAATTTAAGTTAAAGCTCCTATTAATCTGCTAACATTAAAGACATATTAAATTTTACTCATTTGATTATTATTTCTTTAGTGTGTTTTATTATATAGTAAGAATTTTTACGAGAATATAATATAACCTCTTCGTGTTGTCAGGATTATATAAAGCGTTTATTTATCTTCATAAAGCTTAGTAACTAATAGATTTCGGATATTTAAAAAAGAATTTCGTAAACAAAAGTATATTTTGCCTTTTGGAAACGTTAATAAAAATATTTTTATGGTGTATTAATAAGTTTTCTTAACCTGGTATCAATACAAAATATCGAACTTTTCAATTTCACCAACTCTCAATATATATTTTCCAGTTCAACAGAAAAACATGCTAAGTTAACTGTTTTAAAGGATTAAGTGACTTTATTTTGTTGCTTTTGCGTGTAAAACTTAAATTAAACTAAGTGATTAAATTAAAATTATTTCACATACAATAAAAATATATACAGGTACCTTCACAAAAAATTATTAATAACCTTATCAATAGTCACTTCACAAAATTACTATTAATAAAACACAGCCCTTCACGAAATTCTCTTAATAAAATATGTCTCTTCCCAAATTCTATTTTTATAATAACACACTATTTATTAATAATTTTCATTTTCGAAATTACTATTTATTAAAATTATTTTTTTCAAGTTAAAATATATAACACATTTAAAAAGTATATATATCCGAAATTAATTCTGTATATAAGTAATATCCTCTAAGATATTTATTCCACACATTTAAATAATAAATAAATTTCGAAGTACACACGCACAGAACATTTATAAGAATTCACCTCAAAACCCCATCCTTCAGACCGTCAAATTACCTACCAACGAAACAAAATTCCTGCTTATCAGATCACCCTCCCCCTATGACCCATTCAATCAATCCTTTACAAAGACCCAGTGGCTCAATGAATAAGACATCCGATTTCGAAACGTGACGCCTTCAGTTCGAATATAATCTCGGCAAGTGGAAAAAATATTCTTTTACACTATTAACAAATAAATAGGCTAAGATGGCTCATAGATGGCGCACTAAAAAAAGAAAGAAAAACAAAATAAAATTTTTACAGTTTATAAACTGCAGTAATTTTGCAGTTGTATCAACCTCAAAAATTCTGTAGTGGAATCGCCCAAATTACTACAGTTTTCAAACTGCATTTTTTTGCAGGTTTTCTGCAGTATATTTTTAGTTGGGTATTTGTTGGTTTGTGAAATGTCTACAGATAAAGGAATGCTTTTCAGAGTCGTCATTATCTTAGAATAGGTTTTAGTCTAAAACAGACAGAATATTATATATAATAGTATGTTATTATATATTATTTATAATATAATAGTCTAGAATAGACATGCCTTGTTCCAGAATAGGTAATATGTCATGAACCTCATTTGCACATCAAGAAAATTTTCTTTTTTTGCAGCGTATCTAATCTGCTAAATTCAGAAATGTGTCAATTACTAAAAAAAAAAAATAAAAAACACTTAATACATGGAGGATTAGTAAGCCATATAAAACAGTTAATAGATTGCGCAGTGTAAGATATATTTTCGCAAAACGTTGCGTAGAAACAAGATAAATTGTTCATAGTTGGAAATCACCGTAACGTTATAAATAAAATCTTTCATTTTTCAAAATCATAGAAAATTCGACTTGCATACTATGACGTTAACGATTCATTCAATAATAGAAGAAAATATATTGTTTCAGTGTATGCAAAAAATGTGTCATTTTCTAAATTTTTGCATGTAAAATAAATTCAACTTATTATGAAGTAGTACATATAATAACCTTTTTTTATTTTTTCCAAAAAATTCACATTTTATGAAGTTTTAAGCATTTTTTAATTAAAATTTTTTACGAAGTTAGCATCAAGTAATCATAATATTGCACTTTTCAAGAGACAATAATTTTTTAATATTTGAAATTGTAATATGTATTACGGTGTGATACACTTATTTAAGGAGAAAAATATACAACACTTTTGAATATTTGATGGTTTATTTATGGAAAATCCGGTAATACGCAGTTGTAAATTTTCATTAAATGATTTGAAATGTAAGTTTGCAACATGATAAAATATCGAAATAAAATGTAGTGTTGCTTCCAATAATTTAATAGTCGTTTGTCTCTCTTTGCTAGGGAAACTGATTTTTCCAGCTAATTTAAATCTCAGAATACATCTGCAGTTCCAATGACGTCTTCGCGATGATGTCGAAGTCAGATCTTGCAATCACGCGTATTTGCGAGGTGTTTCGGTTTACGTTTATAAACGGCTGGTTGCTATTTCCGCTAAATCACATCTGAAATGCATCCAAATATCTTTGATGAGTGAAGAATTTTAAGAAGATGGATTACGGAAGGGAATATGCATTGTGTCCAAGTTTCTGAATCATCAAGATAACGCCAGCACACATTGAGGAAGGTATCAAAGACATGCGTTGACAGCTCGAAAATTTTCGAAAGTCGACATTAAGCGGAATATCCATCATGTATTTGATACTGCAGTGCGAGCAAGAAGATTTTATTCGATAACTGGTTGAAACCAGCTTGCAGTTATCCGCCCATTATAACCACTACAACCGACGAAAAATTTTGCACTCGTACAAATACATAGTGATTATATGAATGGAACGCATAGAATAGTAGGTACTTTCGAGTCTGGGTTCTGTTTCATGAATGTGATTTACCAAGTGAGAGTCGGGGAGGGGGCGCGAGAACAGGAGCAACTCCAATCCTTCTGCGATTATTCAACGTCCTATTACTCGAAAGTATGGAATTATAGTTTTTAGCGGTATCGCCATGGACAACGGTTGACTTCTGGCTAATAGCGACAGCATAATGTCCTCACATATGTGCATCTTTGAAATACTTCATCCGTTGCACTACTTAACATTAAGTGATTGCAATTTGGGGTTTTCCTGAAATATAATAATCGACCACACAAGATAGTCATCGACAAGCAGATACTGTAAGGTACGCAAATGCCTCTTTAGCCATCGAAATTTCCAGATCACGCACCGAATGAGCATGTGTCGCACATGATTAGTTGTTACTTTGAGCTGCCCCAGCGTCAATTGGAGGGCAATGTATATCCGGTGGGGAAGAAAACATATGGTCATGGATACCTCAAGACAATACATACAAGCTGATTATATATGCATCTGGAAGGTTTGCTTCTTTTAACGATGCAAGATGTGGTTCTACTTCCTGTACCCTATGTAATTGGTCAGTGTATTGACTTGATAAAAATCATTTACGTTTGTGTAATTTTTCAGTATGTCTATTATTTTCTTCCATTTGTACTCATTATTTCATGGGGATGCATTTTATTCTGCCATTTAGTGTCATATAATAATGAGGAAAATTCATTTATGCATTTTAGTATCACTTATTTGTTAATTGTTTTTATAATAAATCCATAATATGAACAACATTTTGCAAACTGATTATGTACAGGATTTACTCAAGAATTATTTATTTGAAATTGTTAAATTTTATATTTAGTAAATGACAGTTTATTAAAGCATACCTTCTAAAATTACTTTTTAAAGCTTGCCTAATAGAAATTATAGAGGAAATCACATGCAATTGGAAAAACAAAAGATAACTATTTTATGATGTTATAAAAGAAATCTCTCTACCAGATCATACCAATATGTTTCATTTGAAATGGAAATGGTGCGTTTACATAAAATGTACTGAATTTTTTTTATATTATATAACGAGATAAAAATATAGCTATTCACGTTATTTGTGCATGAGAGTAATGTGTGATGTCAAAAATGGCTTTAAGTTCCCTTGTTCTACTTTAAAATATCGTCGTTAGATGGCGCTGGACTGTCTCCAAATGTAAGCCTCTTAAATAACTTAAATCGCAAATCATTTTTATTTAGATTTTAAAAAGCTATACAGGATTTTGGTTACATGTTTACAGAACTTTGACTATATTTATGTGCTAGTTGGAGTCTTTTGAAAGGTTTAGTAATCGCAGCGCCATTTATCTGCACTCTCAGAAACATATCCGTGAAATGAATGTATTTTTCAATTGATCATACTTCGTTAAAACACGAAACTTTGATTCACCCATTTACTTCTCAAATACAGAAAATTTAAAAATCTAACGTAACAATTACTTTCAATCCTCCAATCTAGAGCAGAATTTTGTCAAACCACGCGGGTGTTCTGCCAGTTATTTTTTTCATATTATTAAAGAAATTTTTAGATATGTCGCTTTTCCCTCAAAACACAAAAAAAAAAAACATGTGAACTTAAACCAAATATTTCCTGAAAATCTTCAGAAAAAAAAATTAACTTTCTTCAAGTAAGAGGTATATCTCTTCGTATAAAATGAGTGTTCCGGCAACTTGTTGCGTATAAATTTTATGTTTTCTGACTAAATATTTTTTTAGAGTGTGATATGTTTTAAATCAAACTAAGGAAGCGTAGTAATGAAATTTCCGTCTTACAATATTAATATTCTGCAACAATAACTTCAATAGATATTCCCATATATTTTCTATTGTATTTGGAAAATACGATTTAGGATAGTGTGGCATAAGGCGCAAAGTGAAGTTATATAATTAAATTTTAACCCTATTATTAAATCCACATATATAATTAAATCCTTATAAAATATTATACAAACAATATTAAGTATTTTTATGTTAGCCGGGTACAAATTTTGCCAAGAGCATTTTTTTTTCGCAAGTAGATGCTTTTATTTTTTGCGCGTGTAAAACAGAAA
This sequence comes from Maratus michaelseni, assembly GCA_963931845.1. Taxonomy (NCBI): domain Eukaryota; kingdom Metazoa; phylum Arthropoda; class Arachnida; order Araneae; family Salticidae; genus Maratus; species Maratus michaelseni. Next base: position 219,409,494 of record OZ007593.1, on the reverse strand, counting down.
CAATGCTTTCATGTTAAAATATAATGTCTAGATTTGTGGTATTATTATTAATATTTTCACTCTTTCTTTTTTTTTTCTTTTTCTTTTCAATGAAATGATTGACAGGCATGTGTTTTAAAAATGCATGTAATTTAAATCAAAGTTAGGTACTTTAAATTAAATGAGTGAAAGGTTTATATATTTTAAATAAAATGAATAAAATACGGACAAAGGCTACACGAACAATATTTATGAAATTTATCACCCTACTAACATAAAATTACTCAATATTACATTTTTTGTTTTAAAATTAATTATTTTCCCCAAAATATTTTAAAATATATATTTTATAAATATTTCTAAAGAACTTGACTTTAACAGATTCTTGAATACCGCATATTTCTGCGTATAACACGCATCTAGACATTCAGGACATTCATTTTTCTTTTTTAGGTTTATTCACCATATAACGAGGACGTCCTTCTTTGCAAAGTAACGTTCATGAGATAGATAGCAAAAAAAGAAGAATTATTGTAACATATAATAACTGTTACTTTTCATGCAGTCTGACAGAGAATATTATTAATTTGCAAAACATATCATGCGTATTAAATTAGAAATCAAACTTTTTATGTGATCATCTTTTTTTTTCTTAATTTGTAATATTTCACCTTTATAACCGGCACAGCATGGCGTAATATGCGCAAGTATAAATTTCGTTCAATTTGCTTGAATGAAAAGTGCACGTTATACGCCGGTACATATACGGTATAGACCTTTTTGATTTATATCATTTCATGTATTTTAAAACAGATTTAGCAAAAAATAAATTTGAAAGTAGATATTAAATTAGAATACCCCAAAGAAAAAAAATAATAATTATTTGGCCTTTCTTAATCCGACGTTTTTCCCAGATTTAGAATTATTTCTTACCCCTCATGTTCTAGAGAAACAATTGTTTCAATCTTATTACAAAAGAACACTGCCTCTAGAGACAGAAATTTCGTAAATAATAGTAAAAAATATATATATAACATTCTTCTCTTGATATACTATCTTTCAATGAGTGAACCCCTAAGGAAATCACTTCACATCCATCCCAATAAAATGTCCAGGTAAAGAGTTATCATTTTTATTTAAACTGATGAAGCTGTCAGAGATTTTTTTATATATTTTATTCAAATAACAGAATAAAACTACGTGCTAAATCTTTACCTTCTTACCTTGCTTCTTAATGGAAAAACATTTCTTTTTTTGAGCATTTATACATAAATATACAATAGATTTCTCTCTGCTGTCTTATCTAATAAATATTTTATAAATTCACATTTAGTATGCTATAGATTTAGTCTACACTGTCTTACATAAATTCCATTTTATTTTAAAATGAGCCATATTCTGATAACATGAGCATATTCTCAAAGCTCCTTCAACAATGCACATCTATATTTAATGGGGAAAAAAAAAGTTGTTTTTTATGTCTCTTTAAGGGTATATTCTACTTCTTTGGGTCATTTTTTTCATTCTTCAAATGTGAAGATTGTTGACCTAAAACTGTTTCACGATATTCAAAATCCTTACATTATTTGTACTCGTTAAAACGTAATGCCGCAGAAGCCAGAGAACACCTTCATGGGCGTAGCTCTACGCTCGAAGGTTATTGCGTCGGAAAAAACTCTCTCGAATCCATATCGAAACCTTCTCGAAACCAATGTTTTCTCGAAAAGTATTCAATCTATTTGCTTCATTAAAGGAAAATAATTGTTTTTGCTGGATCTTATACCACCGAAAAGCATAATTTTCATTGATAATTTATTTTTTTTGAACTTGCAAACGGTTAAACAAAAAGGCCAAAATATGACATTTTATCTACAAATTACCGCCATTTTGTCGAAAATTAACTTCTAAAACTAAATGTTAGTGTAAACTTCAGATAATGTAATGCCCACCTACAGGTACTCACCGTCACACAAGGCGCATTATTAATCAGTTTTACACGAACAAAAGTAAATATATAAGTGAAATGTTTATGAACATATTACAAATAGTCCGGAGGTGATATATCTGTTCTTTGCAACAAAAAAAAAAAAAAAAAAAAAAAAAATGACGTGCATTTTAGGCCATTGAAGTTGAATTTCCCCTTAAAAGAGATCTAATAAAATAAGAATACATAAATAAAAGAAAAATGTTAAAATTATATACTTAAAACGAAGCATTTAGAAAATTATTCAGAGCAAGCTGTTTAATCTGTTAAAAAAACATCCTTTTTCAAATTTATAAAATATAGCATATGTTACAGGGTCGGCGAACCTTTTCACATCTGCGTGCCAATTTTGTCAAAAATTTTTTTTCAAGTGACCATAGCGTGCCAACGACTACCGCCCCTTCTGAAATTCTCCGAAACAGGTTTTAAATTGTACGTTAAACGTGACAAATGAGGTGCTTTCCTACTATAACCAGTTTTACAATGTAAAAAATCCTGATTATTTCAGTGAAATGAATTATATCGTCTGTTATGAGCGAAATGAACATGCCTTTTTTTTTTCTTATTATGTATGCGACGTTTACAGATCCAAATGTTTTTCGATACCAGATAGACTTGCAGAATTCATCATGGAGATTTTGCTTTGCGAAGAATTACCTTCATGGTTTAATATTTCTATGACTCACAATGAACGAATATCTTGTGTTTATTTACTTTAATGGATTGAGATATTCGGCTGTTAACCTAATTTCTACTGAAGTTATCTCAGAATCTATACATTTTTTAATGTATCTCATCTCTCAAGAAATTTTTTTTTTTTAACTGTCTTTCTAAAATAATAAATTTTATTCTATTTTACTCGAAAAAATAATTTTGATTAAAAATGGCAACATGGCATATGAAACATGTGGGTAAGTGTGATCAAAGATCGCTCAAAGGGTTCCTTTTAATATTCCTTTCAAAACACTTTATCCTTTCTTTAATTAATTCAAATAAATTTCATTTAGCAACAACAACAAAAAAAAGTCATGTTTTTTATAAAGTAAAAATTTACCGGTCTATTTTTTCGTTTATCTAAACCGGCCGGATAGCGGGCTAAGCCCGCTATTATATTCTGTCATAATAATATTCGTCATACGGACTAAATGCAATATTTAAAAAAATAATTTCAAAATTACACAAATTGTACACCTTCAAAACGTTAAAATATGCGAATATTTCCATAATCGGATTTTTATCACGATTCAATACGTTTCTCAAACTTATACATTTACTATTCTCTATTACTCATGTTGATACTTGCTTTATATTATTCTCAAACATCTGAAAAATTCGTTATACTTCCAATAGGACGTCAGATTTTCTTTTTAATTCTCTAATGGCGTCATATTAATCAGCTTGTATACATACACATACACATACTCATACTCCTTGTATTATTGAGAAATCTTAGACATTTTCCGTTTTATTACTACTATGACGTCAATCCATTTGTTTCATATTTAATTTTTTTCAATTGGTGAAACTTTTTATTTCATTTTCATTTTCCACGTGGAAATCGTCTGATAGAAAATTAATTATTGTAGACAGAATTTCATTGTGGATTTAAAATTTTTGGCATCTGCTATAACGAAAAATGTTTAAATTTAATAGGAAAAGGCTGTTAGAATTTTGGTTTTTTTTTATCTCTATTTATTAAAATAATACGAATTTTTTCAAATTTTAATATTTTGAACTATTCACAGTTGGCATTCATCTATATACACAAAGTTTCAACCCTGTAAGTTATATAGTTTTTGAGAATGGCTCTGTGACGGACAGACAACGTTAGAATTTTGGTGTTAGAATTTTGGCTTTTTTTATCTCTATTTATTAAAATAATACGAATTTTTCAAATTTTAATATTTTGAACTATTCACAGTTGGTATTCATCTATATACACAAAGTTTCAACTCTGTAAGTTATGTAGTTTTTGAGAATGGCTCTGTGACGGACAGACAACTGAGCGGGAGTAATAGGCTTTCGTGAGATGAACAAAACCCTAAAAAGAAGTAGTTAACTCGTATTTGTTTTCCTCAGTCACATGACTTGCGCATTTATTATATAGATTACGTATGATAGGAATAAAAGGAATAAAGAAAACTTTTATGAATATCTTTTTAAGTATTGATTCAATTTTCATAAAATTTGAATTTTGAAAGACTCGACAAAATTCCGCAGAGATTATATATATTAAATTTCAAACCATTTGGTTGGGTACTTTTTCTGCTGTTATTTGCGGATGGGCGGACAGACAGACGGATGGACCAGACGCCGACTATAGACGCTACATATTTATATAATTACGAATTCACCTAAAAAGGACATGTTTTATTAGTTTTATTAATATTTTTGTCAATTTAGCTGACTAAAATTAATTAACAAATTACGACAACAGTTAAATAAAGTATCATATGCATACCAACAAGTGCTAAGTAATGCAGAAATTTCAGAAACAATAAAGCAAAAAATAATTTGTTTGCTACATTTCTCTCTCTTTCAATGCAAATCACTGGCGCCGGCAGTACGAAATCGAGATCAGAGGTCAGATGTTTCTGAGAGGGTAATTCAATGATATGACAAGTAACACAAGCACTTATAGCAAACAACAGCTATTTTCAGTCAAGCTCGTGCTTTAATAGAAGAAAAATAATGAGATTCCATTATTTTGGGGAGTTTGACTGAATTTTGATTTAGAACTTAAATTAACGGCGTGCCGAAAATATTCTCTCGCGTGCCAGCTAGGGCACGCGTGCCATAGGTTCGCCGACCCTGTTATAGAGAAATACCCTTTTTACGTAACGCGTTAAGGTTAAATCTTTTTGAATGGAAGTTAAAAGAAATAAAAAAAAAGTTTTCGATAAAGGAAAAAAAAACTATTAGAAATGCAATTATTGCAACTTTTTTTTAAATATAAAACTGCCTCAAAGTATAATTTTATCCTTTAAAATGCAAATGGTATACATGTACTTATTTATTTATTTATTTAAACTTTCTTTTAAAAATTGCATTTTTTTCCATAAACTCTTATTCTCGCTTAACAAATACTTCCCATATATCTGAAATGTGGATACACGAAAATGTTTCTGATTTGGAATTTTAATTACTGAAACAACAACATTTTATTTATTGAAACACATAATAAATGTAACTACAGAAGATGTTTTAAAACCTACTCAGACAAACATGAAAGAGATTTCACAAACCAAAAAAAACACATTATACACAATTAACACCAACAGATTTATGAATTTTACAATAAAATTTCATGTATAAGTAACTCTAATAACCCTTAGATATAATTATATACATTTTTTCATTTTTTTTTCATTTTTGAGTAATCGAAATATTGTAATTAATGATTGATGAATTTATTACGACATGTATATTAAGAACAATTAACTTTTATACCATCGGTAATTTAAATAGTGGCAATATTGTACATGCTTTTATCCTATTTAAGTTTGTATTTAATACTAATATATTTCTTTAAATGAATATACATATAATACCGACTTTATTTTTTTCAATTATTTAAAAAATTATTAAAAATTATTAAAATTTAAAATTTAAATATAAAATTATTTAAAAAATTAAGAACTATACATAAATACAAAAGCAAAAATTATGTCACATCGTTCACGTCCAAAATAACTGTTAAGAATTAGCTGCAGCTAGTAGTAATATTTTAATACTACAAGTGTGGCAAATTTCTTAATTTTCATAAAACTTTGGGATCATTCATCTATTGATTTAAAAAAATATGTATAACAACACGTAAAATTAATAATAATTGTATTATATAGTAGTAATTGTGTATAAATGTGTTTTTAAAGGTCTAAAAATTATTCATTAGCAAATACATATTTTAAAGAAGTTTTATTCAAATAATTTTCATAGAAGTAGAAAAAATATATGTTTCATTTGCATGTACTAGAAAGAACATTGAAGAATATCATGTATCACACAATACTAATATATCACATTTAAAGAGTTTCGTAAAAGACATCCGTGCATGACACAAAATGAAATATTCTAGTACATCACGCTGCAAATAATTATAGACTATTAAAAGAATTATTCATTCACAATTATTATGTTTCTAAAAATATGATTAATAATAAGGTTTCTTCTAGAAAAATAATAGCGATGTTATTCGTGATATACGTTGTAGCTGCATGAAATTTGAACAGCTTAATTTCCTTTATTCAACAATAATTAATTACCGTTTAATGGTATTTCTCATTCAGCATTTTTTTACAGAAATAATTTATTACGGTGTATTAAAATAAGGCTTACAGTATTTTTTTATGATTCATTTTATTAGAAGATGCGAATTACAGAAACTTTAGGGAATTTTATAATTAATCATGGAAAACGTCCTTTTCTGTATATCGTGGTACACGTGTAAGGACAATGTATTACATTTTTAGCATATTTCATCCGGTAAGAAATTGTTCAAAGATTAAAAAAAAAAAAAAAAAAAAAAAAAAAAAGATTTTAAACTGGAAATTCTTTTAAACACTAATTAAAAAAAGTGCACAAATGATTTCGTAAAACATCGATGTTTATCTTTTTAATTGGATAGGATAATAAAACAATATATTTAAATATTAAAATTCGTTATCGAAATTCAACCAAGCCGATATTTAAGAATAATAGCGATTAGCATCGGCGAATTACTATTAGTGACAAAATCATATTTTTTTTCAACACGGACTTTTTCGACGTCCCTATAAATTCATATTTTGGACGGCTGTCAAACATTGTTTCTATTTTTAGAAATACATAACGAAGATCCACTTTAACTTTTCTTTTTATTGCTCCTACACGACTTCGACAAATTCCGCATATTTTAAACATATTTTAAACATATTCGAATAATAAATAAAATGTACTTTCGAATGAAATTTGTTCGAAAATTGTAGCTAATTTTAATAAATTTTATTGAAAAAAAAGAGAAAAAAAGTTTTTTTTTTAAGCATATTTGTTTTACAAATCTATCTTAAAAATGAACATTTGGGGCACAATTGCCACATTTGGAAGATGTTTTCCCAGTGCAAATTGAAAATAACAGAAAAACAGATTACTCGTAAGGTCAAATAAAACACGAAGTACCTTTGATGATAAACTGAAATTTATCTGCGAAAAGACATATTTTTACTTTAAGTTGAACATAAAATTAATATCAAGTAAATTTGAATAGATTAAAATATATGGTGCATCAGAATATGCTCTGAATTTTATTTTATATGTAAATTTGTATCATTCTTTTCTTTTTACTTTTTTTTTTCGTCTCGATATCCGAAAAAAACATGCGATATAATACTGAGCTACTATAAATTATTCAATCATTTTTATTCATTCATTTTCAAAATGCTATACATCCAAACGTATTATACGTACAAATATGAATGATAGAGGAACTTCGGAGATTATGCAATACTATTTACGTTTGTGGCAATTCAACATCCTGATATTGTTTAAAACCCGAACACAGAATACAATTAGAAACTTCATCTATCTGCGAATAGTTTTTACAGACAAAAAATATTTCACGAAATTTCATCACTTGTAAACAAATAATAATAATAATAAGCGTATTTTGAGGGTATTGTGAGATAGTCGGGAACTATGTAACAGGGGGTAAGAATGAAGAAAACGAACAGAATTTGGCAAAAAACAGATATAATGATATCAAGCGAGCATGAACAAAAAACAGATTTGAACAAATGAAAAAAATAAGGATCTATCTTTTCGTCACAATAATCATAGAATATTATGATACATTGGTTTTCCATATAACTTGACATAGGTGGTTTGGGAAAAAATTACTCTGTATTTATTGGAGTAAATTGTGAGCTAATAAACGAGTATTACTTAATAAAATCTTTGTATTTCGGTGTACCTTATGTCTAATTGCAATGTAAAATTATTACTTCTAATAATGAATAAAAAATATTGAGAAATTATCTACTGAAACTTTCCAAAAACTAAAAACAAATAGTTATCCACACGACGCGCCCTGACGCTGAACGACGAACTGCGGGTTCTGCAGGGCATTCCGGAAACGTTATTAAGCTGTTTGTGATATTGCACTATGTGGCAGCACTTTACCAAACAGGAACCTTTGTATTTAATATTAAGCGATTATTCCATAATACCCGAAGTTCCTCTAAATAAAAATTACGACAAACTTACTAAGTATGTATTGTGTGAGCCATGTGGCAGCACGAGTTCAGTATCTTTCAGTATCCCCCAAAATGGAGGTAAAGTAAGAAAAGAGACTAGAAGATGACTGTTTTAACGCCTTGTGACTTCTTCCTTTGGAGGCCGTTAAGGATCTTGTTTATGTACTCCCACTAACAAAACCATTATTGAGTTCAAAGAACGGATCACGGCTGCAGTGATGACCACTCACAGGATGGCACTACAGAATGTGTGGAACGAGATAAACTACCACCTGGACGAGTCTCGTGTAACCCAGGGGGGACAAATAGAACATTTGTAGAGTTTGCGTACGTGTAATACTTTTGAATCTATAGCCTTTTGAAAATGAAAGAATCTTTTATAATAGCCCTGTATAATGAACATTCAAAAGTTTCACACGTACAAATATGAGTGATATATTTAAACAACCACAAAATCACGAAGTTTTCTGCACACTCTACAAATGTTCTATGTGCGCCCCCTGGGTTACACGACGCATGTACTGGAGGAAGATAAACTCGTTCCACGCATTTTGTAGAGTCATCCTGTCATTGACTATCACTGCAGCATTAATCTGTCCCTTTAGCTATCTAAAGATTTTTGTAGTAGGCGTACATAAAAAAAGTTTTAAACTTGACGGCTAAAAGAAAAGGTTATAAGGTGTTAAATCAAGTTTTCCTTCTTGCTTTGCTTTCTTTCATTGCCTCCTATTAGGAGGTGCTGAAAGACACTGAGCTCTTGCTGCCACATGGTGCACACAATACAAGCTTGGAGAGTTTGCGGTGATTTCCATATATCACTCATATTTGTACATTTAGAACTTTTGAATATAGCGCATGTTTTATTCAAACGAATCTTTAAAATGAATGAATGTTAGAAAATGAATCAATCTTTTATAGTAGCCCTGTACATATAATGCATGTCATATGATATCTGATGCAACATGCTATATTACACAACAAATATTTTTTATGAAAAAAAAATTATAAGATAGAGCAAATTACTCTGTTAAGTGGATCTTTTGAGTTCATTAGATTTGGGCACTGTAAGACAATGAATACTTTTATTCATACTATTTTTTAAATAGAAATGTATTATACATGTTTACACGATATTACAATAGAATATTTGGAAAATATAAATAGTTTTACTTGTATCATTTTCCTGTAAATATGTATTGCGTTTTATATAAATTTATTTATTTATTATAAATATTTTCTATGATATTAATTCGCTTATCTAGGTAAAAGGATGCTACGTTTACAAGTCTTTATATAAAATTGAATTAAAATAACAAATTAAGATATTGTGAAACAGAACCGAAACATAAAGATAGAAATATATATTTTCCACTTGATGTCCATCATTCATCTATCATAGATCATAGACACTCATCATGAAACCCTTTGGGATGCGTCCATACACCTTAAAGGTCAAGTAAAGCTCAAAGCAATGTAAGTAAAAGGTCAGTTTTTTACTGCCTCAATTGCGGAAAGAATAAAATTTAATCAACTTCAGTTCCCACTTTTTTAAAAGATACTTAGTGTTGTGTAACGTAAATAGTACATATTTCATAAAAATGAAACACAATCATGCAGTGTTTTACCATGAAAGCAAATTTTTGAATTAAAAGGGCAAAGGTGACCAGTCATTGCAATGGTTTAAGACAAAATTTGCTTTAGGATCTTCCTTAGTTCAGAATGTTTTCTTATTTGAAGAAAATGGTCATGCTTTTTTAATAGTTTATATTTTTAGTAAAAAAATAATTGAAGGATATGCTGCATAATGAAGGAAAAAGTAGCTCCATTTTTTAGCTTTTGTGTAATTGAAAACAAGTTGGAAATTGTACGTCAAAGGTGACAAATGAGGTGCGTTCGTACTATAGCTAGTTATATAAATATTCAGATCTTGATAATTTTTAATTCTGTGAAATAAATTATATCGTCTGCAGATTAATTTTTGTAAAAAAAAATAAGTATTTCGGACGCCTGACGATTAAACTTCGAAAGCTCCTATAACAAGAAAGCACCGATTAAAAAAAAATCAAATTTCTTAATAAATGTTTTTATTTATTATAAATTATTTTCTTAAGTTTTGATTCGATTTTTATAAAATTTGAAATATCTCGACAAAATTCTGCAAAAATAATATATCTTAAATTTGAAACCATTCGGTTAGGTAGTTTTTGCGTTGTTATATGCGGGCGGACGGACAGACAGACGGACGGACCAGACGACGACAATAGGTGCTACGTAATTATATAATTACGAACGCACCTAAAAAAAGCTTTTTAGTAATTAAATTTTAAAGTCTCGTCAAAAGAATTGTTTGCACTAATAGATTAGTCCATACACTTGTGAATACTTTGCCAACAATTATATCCAAAAATACCTTTACTGAGCGACTTCTGTTTTTTACAAGAATGTGGACATCTCAAAAATGTCACAAATGAAGCCACCTCCTTTTTGCAAAAAAAACTTCAATCCCAGGGGTAGTCTAAATCAGAAAATAGCTAAAAAATATGACTTCTAATATTCTAAAAATTGCCAAGCTAGCATCGTTGGATGAAAAGTGTATTTAATCAGATTTAAATACGTTGAACAAAAATTACAAAAAAATATACAAACTATTTTAGGCGCGTAAACAGGTTAAGGGTAGTCAGAGCCGTGAAAAATAGAAATAAAATAAATTTCAATAACTGTAGTATATATATATATATATGTCGTATTTCCAAGTTCAAATCCGAGATAAAAGGCAGTCGTGCTCGTGATAAACAGGGTTAGCTAGGTGATAGGTTTCCCTTTTAGCTCGCATCAGGCGGCCGTGTGGTATCATCAACAACAACAAGAAATGTCAGTCCATATTTTTAGTCGAAGGACATTTTATTTCCAGTTAAAAACATCTCTTCAGGGAAAATGCTCATTAGCCAACGCTAAACAAAAAAAAATCTCTACGTTCCTTTATTTTCTAGAATCCGTCCCGATTCTTTTAGCAAACACCAGCGTCAAAAAAATTCTCTCCGAATCAGGATGATCGTGTTTTTAAACTAGCTTGCGTAATAATACAGAATACGTCACGTGACCCACTTCTATCGAATCAAAAGGTCTCTTTAGGAACTCTATCAGTATTTCCGGTGGATTTATTTTGTTGTAAAATGACTTCCTTACCGCCAAAAACTTTCTACGCCCTTCCAGAATATTCCATAATCTCGTACCAGATGCCTGTCATATCAACAAACGAGCTTATCTGTTTTTGAGGCTGTAGCTAAACTTCGAATTTAATGCGTAATAAAAATAATAAGAAGAAAAGAAAATGAATCTTTATAAAAGAAAAAAAAAAGAAAGAATTAAAGTTTTTCGGAAATATTTTAATAGACATTTGATATTTAATAATAGGATAACTTTATGAAATAAGGTTTTTTGAGCGGAATATTTTAAGAGATACGATATTTTAGCATTTAAATAAAGAAGTTATAGCAATTTGACCACACGGGAATAATACTAATGAATTTTAATAATGGATTAAAATAAAGATGTTCTATTTAAAGAATAAATTAAAAAAGCTATCGCCATTTTTAGACTAGCTACTTTCGAATAAATATTATTAAGTGGATCAGGACAAATTGACTTTACATATGGATAGTAAAAGGCTATTTTAAGAATGATAATTATTTTAATAAGCTGGGTTATATACCGAATATTATTGAATGGACAAATTTTATAGAATAATTGCGGAAAAAAATTAAATTTTGTAATATATATATATATATATATATATTTCATATCACGTTTTTAACACTTTCCAACCTAGTTGAAAAGTGTTTATGACTTCGGTTTGTCTGGCCGTCTCCGTCTGGCCGTCTGGCCGTCTGTCCGTGCTCTAACTCCCGCAAATAAGCTCGGATTGCTCTGCAATTTTTATATGTTATAGTCGTTATCTATAGCATGTTCCCTATTTCAACGGAAGTGTGTAGCACTTATACTTTTTTTACAGGGACACTCAAAAGAATTCCATTACATTGCGGTCTATGGGGAAAAATCACTTGAGGTTTATTTAAATAATGTTTCACTATTTTAAACGCATTGAAATTTATATATATATCACTAAGGTGCATTAGAAGAAGCTTAATATGGAATAGTGTGTGCATAGCACTTATAGTTACTTTACAGGGACAGTCAAAATAATTCCGTTACATTACGTCTATGGAGAAAAATAGTCTGCGGTTTATTTAAATAATGTTTCCCTATTTTAAACGCATTGAAATTTATATAAGGTGCATTACAAGAGGCTTACTACAGAATATTGTGTGTATAGCAGTCATCGTTCATTTACAGGGACACACAAAAGAATTCTCTACTGTCTGTTAACAATAATTCCTGGAAGTGCGTTTTAAGTTACTGAACGCGATTTTAATTTTAACTCGCTTTTTGTCTATTACGTGGTGTGTATAAATTCTGTAGATCCTATACAGGGAAGCACAAAAGTTCGCGAACACATTTCCGTATTATTTAACTCCAGACGGAGAATTTTAAACTGTGCTACGCGTTTCCTAACTGAACTAAAATTTAGCATCCTATGTAGTATATATACAAATCTATAAATCCTATACAGTGCTTATGAAAAGTATTCGGATTACTTAGATGTTATCTTTTAGCTTATTAAACGGTATGATTTGTAAAATTATTTTGGAAGCGTTGGAAAGTGTTACATAATCTATGCTTGACGCATGATTTTTCGTTCTTGTTACACTATACAAGCGGAGCTTCGCCCGCCACAATGTCAGTTTATTCCAAACGGACCACGAATTGAACGAACGTAGGATTGGGAGCCCCGCTGTCTTCGGATCCTGTGAACTAGACTTTAAATAAAAAAAATATATTTCTTGGATAAAGATATTTTCATTTATTTTCATCTAGTAAGAAAATTTCATGTAGAATCCTGCAGGAACTCCATTAACATATTTTTAAAAACTGTGATTGTTGATTTATTTTTCAATTTTTTTTTATTAATATGGAAAAATATGATCTACAAATAGTGAATATTTATAGATATACATATTCTCCAACTCTATTCGAAAAAATATTTTTCGTTATTACAATTAACTTGGAAGTTATTTTTATACCTTGGGTTTGTTTAGTGCATTTTTGGATGTCAATCGTTTCTCGTCAAGTAAAAATGACCCAGGCAACAAAATGGCTTGTAAAAATCATCTGTAAGAAAAGCTGCCATTTCAAAGAAGGAGAAGGTTTTATTTCCCATCCGAATTGAGGAGAAGGACGAATGGTTTTGTCATTTTGCGGTTTTGAACCGTCCCCCATTCTCTTTTGTTCAACATGCTCTCAAACTGGAGTAGGAAAGAACTCAACTTCAAATTTACCCTTGTATTCCTACTTTTACAGAAAGTTGAAGCATGAGCACTAAGATCAATTTTATGTGAAACTTATCTTAAAGAATGCACGTTTAGCTTTAAATATATAGATTTTAAGTAAACTTCACAAAAAGCTCAAATAGAAAAATTCTGGACAAAGTACCTGCTTGATTGTTGAACGTCCTCTTGCAAATATTTCCTATCGGTGACGATCAGTACTTCTGAGTGGTTTATATAATATCCATAATACAACAACCGCAAATTAGTTTTGTATGTCCTGAATGAAATCCGTCGAGTGGTTTTTAAAATGTAGCGGTCACCGTTTTTGAAAACGCAGTTTTCTAAAAAATGCATTTTAAATTTTCACACTATTATGATTGAGATACTACTACACTATATGTTCATGACTGTAGTAAAATAGATTCTAGCATAATACATAAAAATACATTTGCATACATAAAAATACAATGCACGCAGGAACCGTTGCATTCCTAAAAAGTGAAAGTGTGGTATGGGTTCACAGGTTTGTCCATCACAGGACTCTTCCACTTTGAAACGCAGTGCCCAGTAAATGGATGGAAAACGGCTACGGTGAATGCGCAGCGTTAGTTAACGCTTCTGTACGTGAATGTCTTGCCATGTTGACATGATATAGATACGCTTTCTACCCTCACGTTTATACAAGATCCAGCCCTTAGTCACACAGCTACTCTAGTCAAGGTCCGCCTGATACACGCATTCAGGGACGACAAAAATACTCGTGACCTAGTGATGGCAGTCCTGCTAAACTTTTATTATTTCAGTTATTGTTCCGGTTTTTATGAATTTTTACAGTTTCTTCTGAATTTCTGTCCACTCTGTATATACATTTTCAACACTTGGACAAAATTTTGACATCATACCAAAAACATGAATAACGACTCCACTTCTTCTAGTGCTTTGTTATATTGGATATCCATTGCTATTATTAATTAATCATATGCCGTGTAATGTTTGATAACAATCAATTGAGACAGAAAATGTGATAAATTGTTTCTTTCTCTTTTTATATATTGTGTCACAATAAGAAATATTTTACTGTTCTATGTTATTACAAAATAAAAGAAGAAAGTGTAAATCTAGCAATCAGCAGTAGTTACGACATATTTTAAAGTAATGTAAAAATATAAATATTAGTAATTTCTCAAATTGTTCACGCAAATTTATCATTAAAAAATTCTTTCCAGAATATCATTAAGTGAAGTTGCTTAGATTACTTTTTAGGTAACATTACATTTTATTACACTTAAAACTAAAATCTTTTAATTTAAAAAATAAATGAATAAAAGACGCCAGCATAAAACTATTTATTTTTTGTAAGAAAATATTCTTAAAATAAAGGGAAGTTCGTAATATGTACAGTCTTTTACTGTAAACTAAAAAGCTTTTATATCGCCGCTTACAGGATATGGTTTCTCTGAAAATTCAACAGATTTAGTTTTTTTTATTATTATTCACTTTAAAGTGGCCAGTTAATATTTTATAAATTAATTATTATTTGTATACTTTAAAATTTAAATATAATGATTGTTTATGTAAAATCATTATAGCTTTTAGATTTTTATGCACATTGGACTTAAAAATAATAACATTTGTGAAGCATTTTTTAATTCTAGAAAACTGTAACACGGAGGATAAAGCTGTACCTTTAATTTTCATTATTTTTTTATAATCTTTAAAAATATACTAAGAAACTAAACTAAACTAAACTCTCTAGTGCTAAAATTCATTAAGCGCATCGTGATCGACAATGCCCAAATCAGTTTTCTTTGACCATGACCCCTGTTGTGGTCAGCGAATGTCAGGTGGTCAGCCTAAAGTGGACTCACATGTATTTAGTTCCCAACCAAGACAAATACTCATTTTATCGACATCGCAGTGATGAAAATTTAAGTTTAATCTTTCCCAAATATAGAGGTGAACATCGGGCCTGTACACTGTTAAAATGTTTCAGCAAACTGTCCAGTCATTTAACCGATTTTGTAGAAAACAGTTACATGGCAGTAATTTAACTTTATTCTGATCATATTATTGCCAATATTATGGTCAGAATAGAGTTAAATTACAGTTATGTAACCGTTTTCTATAAAAACGGTCTAATAACTAGACAATTTGCTGCAAAATTTTAACAGTGTAGCACAGTGGAGCAACGCACTGGACATTGAACTAACGGGCTTCAAAATATTCCAAGAACCACCAAAAAAAATCACATTCTTCTTTCAAATATTTTTTTTCGATTATTTTCCTTAATGCATTGTGCATTCATAAAAATTAATAGCACTCTGCATTATAGAATTAACTACTCTTATAACCTTCATAATAAGCACTTAATCACAATATTGCGTGGCAATGTTTTAATTGCTTTCTAGAATATTTTCTCTTAATTTAATTGAACATTGCATTATTTTGTAATTACATGCTGATATGAAACACAAAAATAATCTAGAAAAATTAAGCCTGTGAGAAAACTTTCAAGAAAGTAATAATTAGACAGAATATTGAATAATTAGAAGGCGTATTCGTTAATCAGCACGTACTCTTCAATACATATTTAAATAAATATTTAAAAATGAAGTAGTGCCATTTTTTAAATTACTTTTTCTAATTGTTGTCAGTTTCAGAATATAAATTGGATATATGTTTTTCATAATAAATAAACTATTGTTTTTGTTGTAATATATACAAAAAAATCCTTATATATAGAAGCATAAAAGATTATTTTTAATTTTTTTTTTATTTATTGATAGATAGGTTTTTCTTCCTTTATCTTACTATATGTGGAATAAGGAAATAAACTACAGTATACCATTAAAATATTAGCTTTATTTTTACTAGAATAAACTAGATTGTAAAGTATATATATATATATATATATATATATATATATATGCAAATATACATTTTTTAAATACAGTATTATCTCGTTTATCCGAGCATCGCTTAACGCAGATTCTGTTTTAACCGTGTAACCGAAAACAAATATGGACACTTGTCGTGCATTCTGACCAATAAAATCAGTGTTCTAAATGTTATAGTTTTCACCTTCATCTTCACACAGCACTTCATTGAAAATGACGGTTTCTAAAACCTTGAATCTGAGATCTTAACTTTAGTATTATTGTAATGAAAGGTTAGATCATAGCACATTTTTTTGCCACTAAATATGACTCCCCTAATACAGATTAAAGTCATTTTGAGAACTTGAAATGAAAGATGTTGTTAGGAAAACTGATTGAACGTCTTAAAGACCAAGGAGTCATAGTGTGACTCAAACAGATTACAGTAAAAGCTTATCGAAGTATTGTAATAAGATACTAACGACTATACAGAAATAGTGGTAGAAGATTATGACGAATCGTTGTTAAGCCTGACACAAAGACTTCATGCTTCTGAAACCTCTGCCGAAGTAGATATTGGTGAGTAGAAGAACGCAGATGAACAGCAGAAATTTTCACATGACATTATTGCAAACATGGTTGAATACCGAAAACAAGAAAGCAATGATGATGAAAAGTATGCTTATCAGAAGAATGTGACGCATTCTGGAGGCGTAAATTCAATTGAAAAACTACTGAATACGTTAAGCAGCAACAAGAGACTACAATTGCGATTCTGATGACATAAATAAAATAACTTTTCATTACAGAAATGAAACGTTTGCAACCAACAAACTAAAAACTATCAAGTCTTTCAAGTGAACAATTAAATTCACCATTTTTTGAAAAGTATTGGAAGTGTACATTATAAAGTTTTAAAGACGTACCATAAAAATTAGTAAATTGTCAGTAAATGTATGTAAAAAAATGTCAGTAATTCATCCCTTAGTTAAGGATGATTTATAAAAATTTGATTTATTCAAGATTTTGCTGATCCGAGATGCGCTTGGTACATATTAACTCTTATAATCCGGACTTTACTGTATTTTATATTTTTGTTCAAACTTTCAAGTGCCTCCAAGTATGAAGCAAGCATTTTTTCCTTTTTCGGACTGCTATCAGTAAAGTCTACCTAAGTCTTCCAAGAAAATGCGTGCTATTTTTTTCTCCTTCTACATTACATTTAAAGACAAATGTTTCTGAAATTATTTCGAAATTGAATATGGTTTATGAAAATATAATATATCTTGAATTAACAACGACTTCAAAAGTTTCCCTTTTATCATCTAAAATCTCAGAGAACAAAAGATTTTCCTATTTAAAGGAGAGGTTCTGAAAATAAAGTTTATTTTGCTGCCCGCAATTTTCAGAAACAATTCCGAGTAGATTTTACAGTGTATTAATTAGTTTTCACAACGCAAAATATCGGATTTTTGAAATATTTCAATTCTTATGTAAGCTGCGTAAAAAGTTTTGAATGTAGGATGGAGTAACAAAAATTTTAATGTTAATGTCAATGATAATGCTCCTATTTTAGTACATTTTTCTGTTGAACATATTTTTTGAATATGAATATATGTATTTGAGAATTGATGGCATCTGAAAAACCAACTTTGTGTGTTGAGAAAGTTGATTAATGAAGTGTAAAAACTATTCGTAAAAGTTTCTAAAATTTACATGCAGTAAAATAAATACGTGCCTTAAAATTCTATAAATCTTTAAAATATTTGGGTTTTTCAAGTTTTGAAAGTTAAAGGAAGGCTTTTTGGAATCGTACGAAATTCGGAACAGTTTCTCTTACATTTCTTAAACTACATTAAATGAAAAAAATTATAACACATTGTAATAATATATTTCTTTTAAATGCTAAAAAAGTGCAAACTAACAACATAATACACTGGTATGCAAAAATTAAGGATGAGAGGGTTTTTTGATTGTAACCTCGCGCAGAAGATTTCCACATCGACCAAAATCATACCATAAGATCTTCAAGAAGTGAAAATATGGGTCAGGTGATAAAAACCATCTAAACAAAGAATCAAAAAGATATGGAAGCATTTTATTGAAAAGTTCACTTGGCGAACAAATGCAGAGAAGACAGAAATGTTCATCTTACAAGCACCTGGCAGGAAACATTCAGTCTCTAATATGAGATATGGTCACCCCTGACTGCGATGCAGGATTTGCAGCGTCTGTCCATGCTGAGGACAAGGTTGACTAGTAGCTCTTCAGGAATAGAGTCCCATTGCTCTTGTAACGCCAATTTCAGCTCCGGAATCGTTTCTGGCGACTGATCACGTGATGCCAAGAGTCTCCCTAGAAGGTCCCACACATGTTCTAGGGGGAAAAGATCCGGGGACTTTGCAGGCCAATCCATGCGTTGATTATCTTCACTCTCCAGGAGCTCTTCGACAGCCACTGTACGATGAGGGGGAGCGTTATCGTCCATGAAGTGGAAGTCCGGACCCACAGCACCTCTAAAAAGACGCACGTGAGTCAAGAGAATCGCGGCGCAGTAGCGGGCACCAGAGACTGAACCTCCTTGGAAGACGTAGAGGTCCATACGATTACCAAGCATGATACCACCCCAAACAAGAACTCCGGCACTTCCAAAACGGTCCCTTTCGATGATGTTGGAGGGGTGATTATGTGTTCCCTGCCCTCTCCAAGTATGTATACGTCCAGAATCGCTCGTCATACTAAATCGGCTCTCATCCGTAAAGAGTACTCGACCCAACTCCTGTTGGGTCCAATTTTTATTTTTCCCGACACCACAGAAACCTGCGTCTCCGATGAGCAGGCGTTAGTGGTAAAACCGTACTGGTCGTCGTGCATACAGGCCACTTTTATGCGGCCTCCTAGCCATGGTAAAACGTGACATCCAACAGCCAGTAGTCTGCACCATCTGTCTTGCTATTTCCCCAGTTGTCTGACGTCTGTTTCTTTTCACCTGTAGGAAAAAATAACGGTCCTCCACTGTTGTTGTTGCACGGGGGCGACCACTGCTGAATGCTCGGACAGCTGTCCCCTTCGTTTCAAATGCACTCCAGACTCGTGAAACGATGCTATGAGCGATACCGAACTCTTGGGCCACACTTGTCACACTTCGGCCTTCTTCCAACTTCCCAATGATTCGACCTCGTGTAAGGTCATCCAGATGACATCTTCTGGATTGCCTCTTGGCCATATAAAACAATAATAGCAAAAAAAAACGTCGCTGATATCACTTTACATAGTGGAATAGTTTTCACCAAATTTCTGAACGGTCACCACCTTTGTGCTTTTATCCCTTTAGCATCTTCTCCTGTTAGGCCACATGCAATATATGGGCATGATATGCTGCATTTGTTACAGGTCTATACCCTGATTGGTCTTTCATTTAGCTCTGTTGCCTTTTTTGGCTTTTATGTTAATTTATGAGCTTCGTCCTTAATTTTTGCACACCAGTGTATATAGTAAAATAACTTTTATTAGATTTTTGACATGTTTCGGCTCACTCCGAGACATTATTAAAAACAATTGAGAATATTCTATAATTGCACGGTCTTTGAAGTTATTATTTGAAACGCTATGATTTAATTTTCATGCTCTTTTTAAAAATTACACACATTATTTTTTATTTTACTTGGTTGTTTATTTCCATATTTGTAACCATACAACAACTCGAGCCACAATTTCGGTAAGTTAAAAGATGCTGCATCGCTACAAATTTTACTTTTGGATGTTATTATATCTATGGATCCTCTTATTAGGGATAGACAGTAAAGACTGGAGGGAAAAATTATTTTACTTTCATTGTATTTACATTAAATTTTTAAAAAAAGTACATGAAAATTAAATGATAGTATTTCAAGTAATTACTTCAAAGACGGTGCAATTATAGAATATTCTCATTTGTTTTTGATAATGACAAGGAGGTAGCCGAAATATGTCAACAATGTAATAAAAGTTATTTTACTGTATACGTCAGCGCATGCGCAGTGAAACAATCTTTAGTAAACCTGCTCATTTTCATACAATTTTTTGTATTTTTTAATTCTGATTGGAGGGTGTTGTGTACAATTTTGTTTGCCATATTTTCTGAAAATAACTTGTTTTTATATTAAAAACTCTGCAAATTATAAGCAAAAAACTTGATAAAATTTGGGACTGTTTTTATAAAAACCTGAATTTCTCTTTGAGTATACATGCTATCTTCATGAAAATGAACCCAAATTATTACAATAATCCACTTAATCATAATCTGCAGTTTGAATGCTTTTGCAATATTAGTTTTTACAGGGTTATCCAAAATATATTCGTTTTTCTTCAATTTGTTGACGGCCCCTTATGGTGTTTCGGGAAAAAATCTTCGCGGAAATATATGACGTCAATCATGTTGTTTACATTCCGGAAGTTTCAGGATAATTCTCATGTATCTTTCCAGATATTTAACAAAACGTCTAAAATCGCAAGTGACCAATCATCATTGGAAATTTAGTTTATATATATATATATACAGGGTGTTTCAGTTAAACGTTTCAGAACTTCTAAGAGGGGTAGGGTACATCCTGACAACACGAAATCATATAGCAATGTGGGGTCGGAAATGCTTTCCTGAAGCGGTGTTTTACACAGAAACACCAGAAAGAAAAGAGACCGTAAGTGAGAAATCGTTTTAATAATACATGAAAAGAAGCAAAAGGTACATGAATTAAAGTAAGTGTTCGAAGTTGCTTTCACGGGATACAATGCACGCCTCACATCTCCGACGCATGGACATCCGAACATTCTGGAATACTCCAGGCGAATTTTGAATTTCTCCGGCAGCTACTGCGATTCTTGCAACCAGCTCCTCAGCATTGTCAACAGGTGTGTCATAAACTAGCGATTTCATATGACCCCAGAAATAAAAATCAAGACATGATAGGTCGGGTGACCGAGCAGGCCAATGCACGGGACCACCACGTCCAATCCACTGTTGACCAAATGTGACATCCCTGACACATCCATCGTGGGTCTCCATCGTGTTGGAACCACATTGTCTGTTGCGTCGATGCAGAAATCTGTTCATCTCTCAAAAGTTGTGGCAATACTTGCTGCAGAAAGGGCAAGTAGTTATCTCCGGTTAGACGACACGGTAACAGGTAAGGTCCGATGAAGTGATCTCCCATAATACCTGCCCATACATTGACCGAAAGTCGAATCTGTGCTGCACGACGTCGCATTGCATGCGGGTTCTCGACCGCCCGGATATGGTCGTTATGCGAGTTGAAAATTCCTTCCCTTGTGAAGGAATCCTCATCGGAAAACAACATTTCAGCAGGAAAAGTGGGATTTGTAGCACATTTTCCAAGGTACCACTGTGCGAAAGCAATACGAGGTGAATAATCCTCCGGTTGCTGTGCCTGGACACGCTGCACGTGAAACGGATGCATGTCTTGTTCCTCCAGACGCTGCAAGGGGAAACCCAGACTACGTTTGCTAGACTTCGTGAACTCGTTCTTGGATTCCTCTGTACATGCTGCAGCACATTCTGTTCGACGGCTGGAGTCCGTGCTGTTCTTACCCTGACACTGTCAGCTCTTTCAAATGAACCTGTCTCAGCTAACCTCTGGTGCAGTCTTGCAAATAAATTATGACTGGGAATACGACTCGTCGGATATCGTTCCGCG
Organism: Maratus michaelseni; assembly: GCA_963931845.1. Lineage (NCBI taxonomy): Eukaryota > Metazoa > Arthropoda > Arachnida > Araneae > Salticidae > Maratus > Maratus michaelseni. The sequence goes on along the minus strand of OZ007593.1, from coordinate 219,387,345 downwards.
TACAAACGCTGTGCGGCTGGCCCACTACAATTTGCAGCCCCGTACACCAAATGCATATCGGCTAATTCTGCATTCGTGTACTAACTTGGCGTTCTTGTGCGAAATGAAGATTCCCTGCACGAAAGCTCGGAACTTTCGCACAACGCCATCTACCGCTTCAGGAAAGCATTTCTGACTGCCATTGGTATATGATTTTGTTTCGTCAGGATGTACCCTACCCTCTTAGAAGTTCTGAAACGTTTAACTGAAAAACCCTGTATATGTATATATATATATATATATATATATATATATAATACTGTTAAGTAATTTTCAATACTAAAGCGGTTTTATGAACACTATATATATTGAATTTTTAGAGAAGTGCAACGATAAATATAACTAGACTTTTCGGACAGTTCAAAAACTATTATCACTGTAAATTTTTCGGCAACATGAAAAATATATCTCAAATATTTAACATCAAACGCTTATTTTTTATTTATCTAAAAATGAATTTTTTAAAGTTAGAGAGACAGGATAAATTAAATTAATTTTCATTAATGTAGAACTTCCATGAAAATATTAATATTTTCTCAGAAAATAAATTTTACAAGTACTTTTTTCAGAATAATTTCGCCAAAATATATTAAAAGAAGATATTTCAGATACACTTCAAAATAATAAACAGTAGCGACATTTATTTAATATATTATAATATAATTAAAAAAATAATTTTATTATCTTTCATGAGTAATATATTTGATTGAAAATCATATAATTTCTATACTTAAATAAATTTATTTTTCAATCTAAATTTAAAGGCTAAAGAATATAAAAGTACTTAAAAATAAATAAGTGTAAATGTTCTGACAAAAAATAAGATCATTTTTATCTTATATAGTTAATTTTAAATAATGATTTCAGAAAACAAATTATTTAATAATTGTTTTTTTGATACAATTAATCAACAGAAATAAACTGTTGGAGTACTCACTCCTCAAATGTAACTGTAAAACATTTGCAAGGGTGATACATACAACATAAAGATAAATGTAAAATGATAAATAAAAATGGAATTATTTGTCATCTATTTACAAATTTATAAGATGGAATGCTTTATTCATTATTTAAATAGATTATATATCTTTGGAAGTATAATTTAAAAATCAGATAACTATTATACGTTTTTTTTCCTTATTACAAATATAATATTTTAAATATATTCTACTTCTAAATAAATGTACAGCATTTGAAACTTGGCCTGCTTTTGAAAGCTGACCAACTTTTGAAATTTGACCGTTTTTCAAAATGTCCAAATGAATTTACTGTCCTGTCAATTTTCTTCAATTTTTACTTTTGGTTTAGATTTTTGTTTTTAAGGCCACGTTGAAAGTAAAATTTGTTGAAAGTAACAGTCAAAAAAATTTAATGTGTTAATTGCAAAAAATAATGGTTTAATGTACGCTCTATACTAGAATTAGTCTTTTGTTTTAATAGTCGATTACTGTCTTCAAAAACTTACTTTTATGCGTATGATTGGGAAAATTATTATAACAATGAAATAAAATAATTTGCGAGTAATCGCGTTAATGTGCTGTTTTGTTTCAAAATGTCAGCCACCCTAGAATTTCAATCTGCTCTATCTCAGCCATTTTTTAAGATAGAGGTAAACCAAAAAATGCTCTGGAATCCTTGTATCAAGGCCTAACACGTAATTAAAAAATAAATTTGAAGTTTTAACTTTTTTGTATATTTATTTTAGTCTTAAATTTTTAAATGGCCACCATCTTGAAACAAAATGGCGGACCAAGCTGGCCAACGAGACATTGGTGAGCTTAATACACACAATTAGTTTCATCAAAATTGATTTATAAATACGAGCGTTATCGTATGACATAGTTCAGATATATATATATATATATGTATATTACAGTAAATCACTATTTGAACGGAGGGTGATTTTGGGGTCTAGGGGTCATGATCGGTGAAAATATATCGAAATTTTCCGGAACTGCTCTGCAATAGGTAGCTTTATACTTTTTTGTATTGAAAGCTACCTAAAAGGGGGTAAGAATAGAGAAATAGTTCTGAAACGCGTTTATTGCTTGACCATTTTTCATAGTCTAAACACATTTATTCTGGAAAATCATTTATCCTTGATAGGCATTTATCCTTGTTTATACATTATCCTAGATATACATTCAGGAATGCATGATAGATATAGGATTTAACATCATCCAGATTAAAATATTTTCTTTTATCCTATAGAAAAACATACATTTGCTATTTTAATTTGGTTCCCGTTAATTTAAAATTATATATGTATATATTTATATATACAGTAAAACCTCCAAAGTTGACCACCTCTCTATGTTGGCCAAAATTTATTAGTTTGAATGGTCACAACGCATTTTCAATGGAGGTTTACCTATCTATGTTGACCACCTCCGTAAGTTGTATGTTGACCGCTTTTTAGTAGGTTTTACTCTCTGTAACTTACCACTGATGTTTTCTTGAATTTGCTTTTTCGTTAGTTTGTTCGCCATTTGGTTTCCAGGAATTTATTTATCAGTCATTCGGCTTATCTGAGCAACACTCGCCACCCCCTCTTGTGGTTCTCCATTCATTGTTCACTTCCAGTAGGATACAATGGGAGGGAAATACCAGAATTCCTGGAATCTGTCAAAAAATGTCAGGGGAGTGGGGGTTGTAAGTAGCAATGTAGCTATACGCAGAATTGGTAAACAACGTGTATCGCTCACACGTGAAACACATTCTGTTTTTTTTTTTTTTTTTTTTTTTTTTTTTTTTTTTTTTTTTAATGTCGTGTAGTGACGGGACCGGTCGTTTATTTGCGTATTTTCATTAAAAATGGCGCAAAGAAAAGATCTAAAAGAACTTAAATTAAATGAGAAAGTGGATCTTCTTAATTTTCTGGAAAACAGCAGCCAAAGAAAGTATGTGGAAAAATTTGGTGTGAGCAAGACAACTGTGAGCAGCATTTTAAAACGCAATGAAGAATATCTGGAAAGATATTCTTCCGAAAATGGGGGAATCCAAAGAAAACGCAGAAAAATGTGTCTCGACACTGTGAACGAAGCCACGTTTCGTTGGTTTAACGAGATGAGATAAATCAATGCAAGAATATCGGGACCTATGCTTCAGGAAGTAGCAAAAAAAATTGCAAAAGAAGTCGAAATAGAAGACTTCTAAGCTTCAGCAGGTTGGCTTGAAATATTCAAACTACGATACGAGATTTCTCAAAAAGTTTTGTGTGGGGAATTAAATGAGATTTCAGCTGAAGTGGTGGAGAAGTTTATTGAAAAATTCCCATAGTTTTCTAAAGGTTTTAAAGATGAGGACATTTTTAATGCTGATGAGTGCGGTCTCTTCTTTATAACAATGCTACTAATGAAGGTTGACATTTGCAAAAGAGATAAACTTTCAGAACAGTGTTTTACTGTTCTTCTATGTGCTAGTATGACTGGGGAAAAATTGAAGCCGACAGTGAACGGCAAATCCGCAAAACCTAGTGCATTTACAAATGTAAAATCTAAAGACCCTGTTTGTGGAGAGTGCATAGATCCGCTTGGATGACCAGTGCTTTGTTCGAAGAGTGGGTTAGAGAAATTGACGCAGAAATGAGGAAAAAGAAGCGGTCTATTCTACTTACCATTGACAACTGCCCCAGCTACCCGAAAGTGAATAATCTCACAAATGTGAAGCTAAAATTTTTGCCTCCAAACACAACTTCGAAAACCCAACCTTTAGATCAAGGCAATATTCAGTCCTTCAAAGTGCACTACAGAGCTCAACTTCTGGAATGGGTGATCATGAAAGCACAGACCTGTGGTCCTTCTGCATTGGCGTCAATAGCTGCGTCAGTAAATGCTTTGAATGCTGTTCATTGGATTAATTTCTTTTTGGAATAAAATTACGCAAACCCCGATTAAAAACTTCAAGAAAGCTGCATTTGTTACAGCTACAACATCGATGCAAGAGGATGAGCTTCCTCTATCTCCATTGCCAGTTTTTGATGGAGTTGATTTTGAAGATTATGTTACCATGGACGGAGAGTTAGTAACATGTGTTGAACCAGACCCAAAGGCAATATTCAATGAGATACTCTTTGCAACTAAGCACAACGAGGACGCTAAGGTACAAGAAATGGATGGCGCAGAGGATGATGATCCAAGTGACGACGAAACTGGAAAGTACCCAACTCTGAAGGAAGACGATGTAAAGTTCATGATGGAGGAGCAACTTAAAGATTTCACTGCAGAAAAATGCCCAAGCATGTTTAATGGACTTGTAAACTGCGAAAGTACTTTTTGCAGTTACCTAATGAACAAAAAGAGGACTCAAACAAAAATTGAATTATTCTTTCAAAAATTGTAAAAAATATGCTGTACCTTCAGTAAAAATAAAAATGAGTAAGTGATAATTTTTTTCTAAATTTTTCCTTAAAAAATTCTAATTTTTTTTTCTAATATTGTACTAAATATTTTCTAAAAATTCCCTAAGTTGACCACCTCCGTATGTTGACCACATAGTTACAGTCCCTTGAGCGGTCAACTTATAGAGGTTCTACTGCATATATATATATATATATATATATATATAATTTATTTACGTATTTCATGTACCATGTATTTTACAACCAAAATTTTTTAAATCATAACTTTAATCATGATTCGTAAAGTAAAATAATTTTAGCTGTACAAGATAAATTATTTAAAATGCTTTCTGCATTATTCATCCTTCCTCTCTCGTAGTTTTATACAGTAAAATCTCGTTAACACGAAATCGTAGTGCATAGAAAATTTGTGTGTTATAAAAGTAGTTCGCGTTATCCTTTCCAACATACAATTAAAAATAAAAGTTGTCTAAAGGTAAAGCCAGGAGAGATGGCGCACATAGAGGTTCGGAGGGAAGGAGTAGAGTGAGCGCGCAGCCACTCCAGGAAATTGCACAACAGCAGTAGTGGAGTGTTTACTTGTGAAGTGCACGTTGATTGTTTTGAGCGTCTAAGATAAAGCATGGCTATTTTGTTTTGTTTTCCCAAAGTAAGTGCTTGAATTTTCGTAGCTATTCATCAGAATTTCTATACAATGTCAGTAGTACAAAATATTTTTAACTTAAACGATTTCTCATAAGCTAATAATCTAGACTAACAATGTGAACATCAAAGGTTCGTGTTAGTAGCGGTCATGTTTAAATAAAAGGCCGCGCAATCTCTCCTACCAAAAATTGGAGAGTTTGTGCATCTGCTACTGAGGAGAGATGGCGCATTGTTCCTATTAGTTTCTATGCTAGGAGAGATTACGCAGCTTATTCGTAAATTTGCATAAAAAAATTAAAAATGAAAATGGACTAACTTCAAGTTAAACGTGTTATCAAGTAACTTAACGTTATTTTGCAATCTTATCTGGACTTGCTTTTTCTGATTCTTTAATTTTTTTCCCTTTAAATAGAATGTTTTAATCGTTTTTAAAATTATTTCCTTTTTCTGATTCTTTAATCATTAGGTTGAAATATTCACTCCTAATACAATAATATTTGTTCACAAAAAACCTTACAACAATGTGATTTAAGTGCTAATATTATTGTTAACAATTTAATTTTACTTATTATTAGTAGCAATCTCTCCTACCCATGTGTGCAATCACAGCAACCCTGTAAGGACAGATTGCGCAAAATAACTTTCTTGGTTTTATTACAACTATTCTATTAAATTACAACATAACAACAAAATAGCAATGGAAATGCATAAGAAAGAAATGAAGTAAAAATTATTCAGGGATAGTTTAGCAAAAAATTAATATTTAGATTTTTATTGTTATTCTTTTGAATTGTGCGCACACTCTCCTAGCTGTACCTTATTAAATGCATTCTGGTTTGCAAGTTACATATTAAATGCAAGAGAATATGAATTTTATTTTTCTCTAATAATATGATAATATAGTAAGTAAATACACAAAACGTTTCAAAGTTATCTTTTTTTAATTTATTTTCAGTCAGGCATAATAAACCTGCAACAGATAGAAGCTTCTTTTTTTTCGCCACATTACTTCCAAAGATCGTAAATCACATTTAATTTTCTTAATTAATTTTATTAAATTTATTTGTTGTGAATGAAAAGGACATGTAGACTCAGTTGCTTGAGAATGTGCAATATATAGACCAACTGATGTGTAATTTCCTTTTCGCCATCCCAATTTTCATCAGTATGGGAAACCAAATCGTCTTTACGATTGTAATCACATAAACTTTTTTAGGTAAGCAGATTGACTCCCATTTTAACATAATCGCTAAATGTGAATGAATCAGGCATGAAATCTTAAGAACAAACATACCCGATTTTATTAAATGATATTTCATTATCAATGTCAGATGTCATTAAAGCATTAGTCATAATGATGCCACTCTTTCTGGAATATTTTTCGATAAATTCTATTCTTTAAATACATTATTCCAAAGTATTCTTATCAATATTGGATCTTCCAGCAAATAAAAATAATGGAACATTTTCATTGAAAGAGTGAATTACGCAGTTTCTTGATTTAAAGTCTGAATTTTAGCTATAGTATTGTATGGTAAATTGAATATTTTTATACATTTCAGATTTTAAACATGACAATGAGAAACTACATTTGTCCAAAATTATACACACGTTCCTTTGCGGGTTTTCTGAATTATGCAACAGCCTTGCACATACTTTTGTAAACTATCTGCAATTTCATGCCATTGTGACAAATATTAATGAAAACTACATAAGTATGGTTATTTATATATATTTTTTTTAGATTAAAAAAAAATTAAGCTGTGAAATAATTGTTTGGCATTGATTTATTTATTCAGGAAAATTTATTATAAGAATTCTTTTACAGATGTATCATTTATTTGCGGTTTATGTAAAAATTATTATTTTTTTAAAATTCTTTGGGAATTAAATTAGAAAAAACTAAACCAGAAAAACTACAACAAAATACTTCCGCAAAAATTCATGTTATATGAATATTGTGTATTTAAGTTTAAATAATGTGTTTCATTTAAATAAGCACATAATTTAATTTTACATTCAGTTTCAAAGTTTTAAATGTTATTATAAATGTTATTTCCAATATGCAAAATATGTGAAAATTATTGCGATTATGGATGGGAATTACAGTAGAACAAATTTAATTAAAGCAATATGTGTAAATACAACAGGAAATTGTGTTGGAAGACGAAGTCATCACTACGGAAGGAAATATATTGCACCGTTGTGAAATATATCTTTGAAATTAATTAAATACGTCTTTTAAATTAATTATGTAAGTTTTAGAAATTAATTAAATAATGACTTTGAAATTAATTAAATTAAATTCCGAAATTTTATACAAATAATTAACCTGAAATTCAATTAAAACGTTTTTAAAATATATTCTTCATGCTTCATCGAATCAGATTATTCCATTTTTGATTGATTAATTGAAATTAACATCTATACCATATGTAATTAAAATATTCTAAAATAATAAAAATGCATTAAAGTCGCACATTTAATGAAATCACATAAAATACAAGATAAAGGAACATTGTAAACATTTCGAGCTCTACCATAGCACCTCAACAGTAGAAAAAACAATCAATTGCCATAGCTAACATACAAGTCTACTTGTATTTTAGCTATGGCAGTCGATCGCATTTTTGTACTGATTAGGGCTTTGCATCGGCTTTGTTAATTTTTGGTGTTATATTGAAACCAATTTTGGTGTTAAGAGTGATAGAAAATTTAAGATGATTATTTTTTAATAATTTGGACATTTTTTCAAATTATGAAATGATACTATATTAAATCATTTTTTTTTCATTCAGCACTGATTCTCGGTAAATTTAAGGTTATTATCAGGAACCTGGGCAACAACGGTTTATTTTTTCGTTGAGCGTTAAATACTTCAATTTCTGGTTTACGTTGGTTAAGTGTTAAAATCATTTTCAATGCGGAACTAAAAAGAAATATTTTTATTACTAACGATATTATGTTTACTCTAATCACTTTTTACGAGAATTGTTTAACCTTTAAGAAAACGTTTTTCCCGTGCACTCTTCAGCAAATGACGATAATTACATATGGAAGACATGAGAGAATTTAAAATTTGATCAATATAAAATATTCCAACATATTTCAAATTTATTGTATATTAGATCTTTTGCTAATTATTATGACAATATGTTATTCTAAAAATCCTAAATAAAAAATTATTCAATATTATTACAAAATATTATTACAAAATATATATACAAAATATTTCACAAAAATTTTTATTTTTATTTTTCATTAATCAAAAGCATTTCCTTTATTCCGATAACAAACAGTTTAGTTTAGTCTCTTAACTAATATAAATTAAATTAAAACAAGAACGAAAAATCATGCGTAAAGCATAGATTATGAAACACTTTCCAACACAGCCAGAAAATTGTAACAAAACTTCACCGTTAAATAAGGTGAAAGTAGATATGTATAAGTAAACAGTTTAGAAAACATATAACACATTAAAAATACAGTTTTCGAAATTACCTACCAGTGTTTAAAAAGTAGTCGAATTATTTTGTAAAGCCCTGCATATGATCAATAGATGTGGATATATAGTATGATAAAATTTAGTTCTGTTAGAATAGTTAGAATAGTTATTCACAATTCAAATACAACATTTGCTAAATGGTACTTACATTAAAATCGTGAATTTACAATCACAATTAAACATCAACGTTTCATTTCGCTTCTGCGAACGTCATCAGGATGTTACAAACAAGTCGAAAATGTCAAAATGAGCATACACGTCAGACTGCTGGAGAAAACATGATCGGAGAGTGCGCAAACGTCATCAAGTTCCCATGGTAACCAAGTGGATAATGCCACCGTAGTGAAAAAAGGGGTTGGAAGACAAAATGAGCTGATTGTATTAATGGATTATAACATATTATGCCAGATTTTATGAATGTTATAGGATAAATTATCGTTACATGTATACTGCCCAAGCTTAATAACCGTAAGGGACTCTAAAATTTTAATAACATAAGAATTCTTGCATGGGATTATGATTCAAGCCTCTTCAAAGTCAATTTTGCTACCTTCATTCGAAAAATAGAACCTTGCGAGAGCTGTACTCTGTTTTGATTGTGAAATATCTCTCTTGTGCTCTTTTAATCTTTCTGAAAATTTTCGCTTTGTCTAACCGATATAATCTAACCGTTCGTTATTTGGGAGGGTAATCGGTATTTCATAAACTCTTATGTTAATAAAATTTTAGAGTCCCTTACGATTATTAAGCTTGGACAGTATACATGTAACGATAATTTATCCTATAACATTCATAAAATCTGGCATAATATGTTATAATCCATTAATACAATATGCTCATTTTGTCTTCCAACCCCTCTTTTCACTACGGTGGTATGATCCACTTGGTTACCATGGGAACTTGATGACGTTTGCGCACTCTCCGATCATGTTTTCTCCAGAACTCAGACGTGTATGCACATTTTGACATTTTCGACTTGTTTGTAACATCCTGATGACGTTCGCAGAAGCGAAATGAAACGTTCATGTTTAATTGTGATTGTAAATTCACGATTTTAATGTATGTACCATTTAGCAAATGTTGTATTTGAATTATAGAAATTATGGTGCAATTGTCCTGTTTTTAAATAGTTATTCACATTTAGCAATTTTCGCCAATCGACGGAAATGCACTCGAAATTTTTTGTACAGCCCTGTATATTATCTCAATCTTTTGTACACACAACATATTAAGCTAAAATAGAACTTAAAACTCACACGCAGAAATTACCAACCGTAAACGACAATGTATCTTTTTCTTTGCTTTGCCCTTTATATGAATTTATTTATATTCCACAAACTTCTATTAGTCTACTAAGTATAGTTCAGCAGGAGAATGCGTAAACACAATTAAAAGATACCCTTAAGCAAATCACTCCCATAGTCTGTAATACTTACGAATTTTCTTGTGTAGCCCTGTATATGATCAACCGAGTTTATAAACAAACACGTACTATTAAAAAAGTTAGTTAAACTTAAAAACGCAAACCAAAGTTGAAAACACACTTATCACACATAGACTGTAAATATCGCACATGTACTGTAATCAATATCTTTTGTCTGTTCCTGTAAATAAACGCAATGCACACAAGAGAGCAATTTATAGTGCACCTCAGTAATGCATATAATTTTCATTGTGTTTCAAGTAGTGAAATATCACTAAATTACACTGAAAACGATGTTACCCCATAGAACGACGTGTAACAGAATTCTTTTGTTTGACCCTGTAAAAGAATAATAAATGCTTTGCAAACCATCTTCTACAAAAAACATGTTTTAATGCACTTCATAATTATATATCAATTTCATTATGTTTTAAATGACGTAGCGTCATCAAAATGCACTTGAAACTAGTACTTCCCATTGACTGAAACGTAACGGAATACTTTCGGTTGTCCCTGTACAAAAAACTATGAGTGCTACAGACTTCTGTTGAAATAGGGAACATGCTACAGTAAACGACAATAAGATACAAAAATTTCAGGAGAACCGAAGCATATTTACGGGAGTTAGAACACGGGCAGACGGACAGACGGGCAGACGGCAGACGGAAGACGGAAGACGGCAGACAAACCGAAGTCATAAACACTTTTGAACTAGATTGGAAAGTGTTAAAAGGAAAGTTATGTTTATCTTTGTATTCTTTCAAATTTACATATAAGCAATAAAACATATTTCAGAGTAATAAAAAGTTTATGATTCCATTTTCTTTATCACATATGAATGCATTTTATTCACATTTCAATACACAATTGTCACAATTAATTTACTACAAAAAGCAATGTTATATAAAAAAACATCTAATGGAAAACTAGCTTGACAATCTGATACAGAATAATTAATGACAAAAATATTATTATACTAAATGTTAATAAACCTGATTGTTATGATGATATTACACAATATATCAATTACGTTTAAAATAATAAAATTGCAACTATTTTGTTGTACTCAGCTAACCCGTCCGACGTTGCCCAGGCACGTAAAGAATTATAACAAAATGCGATAAAATTCAAATAATGGCTTTAAAAAAAGTGCGAAAAATTTAAAAATCACTGCACGAAAAACTTTATTAAAACGAAAAAATCTTTACTATATTGGGTTATAAGATGGAAACATGATTCATCTTACTAATAAGAAAAAATCTCAGCCAATCGAAAATAAACTGCAAAAAATCGGAGAGTAAAACAAAATTTACTACAGTAGCTAAAACATTTTAACTGGAAATGTTTTTCACAAATGTCAAAAAAACAACGAAAAACGCAAACAAGCATTAAAAACCATAGAAAAGAAAATATAGTTAAATGTTTGAAACTGAATTTCATTTAGGAGTGTCAGAAATTGCCACATAAAGCAAAAAATGCTAAAACTCGCATTGAAAAAGACAACAAAGACATTGAATTGACAAAGTTTAGTATATTAAGCTAAAAGATGGACACCGAATTTCCTTTCAGATATTAGAAATCACCAAGAAACGCGAAGAAATGCTAAAAATTACATTGAAAATCACATTAAGAATTCCTAGAATTTTACAAATTGCCAAGGGCAAAGTTTGCTATATTAGGTTCTAATTTGAAACGTAAATTATTTTACGAATGTCAAAAAATCGCCGCGGAAACCCCCAAAAAGCTAAAAATCTCGTTCAAAGTCAGATCCTAAATCGCGAAGAATTCAAAAATCGCAGAGGACAAAATTTACTAAATTAGGAGTTAAAACATTGAAACCGAATTATTTTTACGGCTATGAAAAAAATCTCATCAAAGCGCGAAAAAACGCTAAAAATTCAAAAATTGTGCCGAACAAAATTTACTCTATTAGACTAAAAGTTTGAAACAAAATTAATTTTACTAATGCCAAAAAAGCAAAGCGCAACGTGAAAAATGCAAAATATCGCGTCGTAAATCACATTAAAATTCGCTAAAAATGCAAGAATCGCAATGGACAAAATTTAATACATTAGGCTAAAAGAGTAATAGAGGGTTTCCTTTTTCAAATGCCAAAAAATTGCAGCGAAGCGTAAAAAAAACGCTATCAGTTGAAACATTGCGATGGACAAAAGTGACTAGAGTATGCTAAAAGTTTGAAACAGAATTCCTTTTACGTATGCCAAAAATCGCAGAGGAACAAGAGATAACGCTAAAATTTGCATTAAAAACCATACTATAAATCACAAAAATGAAAAATGTTTGGCAATTTCAAACAAGGACAAAATTTACTATATGAAACTAAAAGTTTGAAATAGAATTCCTTTCACTAATGTCCAAAAATCGCTGTAAAACGCGAAAAAGTCCTAGCAATCACTTAAAAAAAAATTAATTCAGAAACCTCTGTAAGAATTCTTCTTAATCAATATTATTGAAGAGAGGACAAAATTTACTGCAGCAAAGTAAAACATTGTAAACATAATTGTTTCACGAATGTTTCACATTTCACTAATGTAAACAATCGTCGCGAAACATGAAAAATCTGTAAAAAACGCTAAAAATTTAATTAAAAGTCACTGAAAATTAAACACATTCGACATTTAAAATACAGCACGAAATTTACTATGTTAGACTTATTATATTAGCCCAACATAATGAATTTTGTCCTCTTTACAATAAAGCCTATTCTGAATTCGTCCTGTAAATCATTCAGTTTTTGAATTTTTCGCGAATTTTTTAATGCGATTTCTAATATAGTAAGTCTAATATAGTATTTCAGACAGAATTCCATTTACCTATGCCAAAATCGCTAAAAAACGCTAAAAAACTAAAAATCGCATTAAAAAATTCGCGAAAAATGCAAAAACTGAATGATTTACAGGACGAATTCAGAACAGGCTTTATTGAAAAGAGAACAAAATTCATTATGTTGGGCTAAAATTTTGAAGCAGGAATCTTTATATTAATGTATAAAAAATGTCTCGAAACATGCAAAAAAGTTAAAAATCGCATAAAAATCTAAATAAAAACAGTGTAATATATATATATATATATATATATATGTTATATAAAAAATTATTTATTTCGTATCCTTCCATTTTATTCGCATTAATCTTTTAAATTATTCTAACATCTGACATAGTCAGTATTTCCTTAATTTTTAATAATATTTATTCCTATTTAAAGTCCTTTTAAAAGTAAATATCCGTATATTAATAATTATCTTATTCTAAATCTTAATCTAAAATTTTAAGTTCATTCCTAGCTTTTATCAGCTTCCCAAATCTATCAAATTCCGAGACGCGTTCTTATTTCGAACGTTTTTTAAAAGCCATTTTCTTATTATTATTATTATTATTATTGCTCTGATTTTTTCGCGCGCTTGGGATTTTAACTTCAAAATTGATCCGCGCCCAAGTAAGTAATTCTTTACTGTCTTAGCTCCTCCCTCTAGCCTCATTCGCTGGTCCTTAGGTCGCCTCTCACTCATTGGGTTGTGTGCTCGTGTCGTAAATTTCTGTATGTCTCCGCGGAGAGAACAAAACTCGCCCGCATCGGTCGGAGAACGAGATTTTCGACGTATCTGAAATTGTAAACAAATATGTATCTGGTGTTTTATTATCGTAGAATATTCATTTCGGCCATTAAACGCCTTTAAATCAGTGGAGTACCAACGTGAAGCCCGAGGGCTATATGTTTTAACCTGTGGGAATTATCGTTGCATCGCTCGTATTCTAAATAAACTATTTGTCTGAAGTTTGGCGAGCATTTGCTGGAGAAGCTCTTGTGGACTCATTTCATTACCTCACTACTTCGCCATGATCGTGAATATCAACTGCAATATGTTAGTTCTTTAATAGACTACCCTTTTCTCATGGAATAATATTTCTCGTAATGTCTCCTCTTCGTCAAAATGCCACATATGTATACTAATAAAAGAAAGTTTCGCTCTCTGTGTGTGTGTGTGTGTCTGTTGGCGATGGCGATGGCTAGGAAAATCTAGCCCACCTACAAGTCTGGAAATTTATGTGTGGATAGTCCAACGTCTGGCCATGTGCACCTGAGCCTCAGAATTTTAATATTTTGATAATTAGCCTAGATATTAATTAGATTCTCATTAACCATCGCTTCTAAAATGTCATCTTTTAAATCAAAATGGCGAAAGAAATGAACCGGCGGCGGGAGCATTGGATTTGAAACCGGAAATGAACGAATTCGAAATTATTTTACTAATTAGCGAATTTTAAGAAAACTAATTGAGATATCAATTTGAAAATTTCTGAGCATATGTAAAAAAATATTCTGTATCTGACTATGTGATTTTTGAAAAATTCGGTTGGTAATTCTTTTTAATTAATGCAAAAAACTGATCAAAAATACGCTTTTTTTCTGTTGGGTTGGTTGGTTCACTGTTTGGTTGCATCGATTATCTTCACAGAAGTAATTAAATAAACCAGAGTACCGATATATAAATAAGGATTTCTAACTAAATAGTGTCAATATGGATTGAAGTTATCAGCGAAGAGCCATGCGAATGTCGCGCCACCTGCACATGACAAATTACACATACGTCCCATTGATTGAAATATTTTTCAGGCACATTTTTCTTCATGACAATTAGTCGGGTTTAAGTTTTTTTTTTTTTTTTTTTTTTTTTTTTTTTTACATGACATTTATTATTATGATGGAGATTGTTAATACAGAAATCTTTATTTAAGAGATTCTTTTTTATATTTGCAGGAATGAAGAGGGGCAAGGGTCTTACATTTAAGCTTCAAGGTGTATTTCTAGAAAGCAGTTACCAGAATTTCCGAATAATAGTCTAAGCCAAATTTCAAATTAAGTTCCTAGCTTAACCAAATGAATCAATCTTTAAAGATGTATTGTGATCCTCCAAATTAGTTATTTGCTGAAAGCCACTTGAACAACCCCCCCCCCCCTCCCTCCTCCCGGCCCGTCCTTCAAGTTTTTTTCTCTAACTCTGCTCCGTTTCCATATCTCAGCAACTATCTTTCCGATTTCAACGCAAGTGGTTTCAAACATTATAATTAATTTAATAGTCACCCATTATAACATTAAACTAAATTTATGAGTAGCGGTTACCACCATTTCCGAATAATAGTTTAAGCCAAATTTGTAATTGAGTTCCTAGATTAAGCAAACGAACGAATTTTGAAATATGCATAGTGGTCCTCCTAATTAGTCATTTGCTAAAGGCCACTTGAACACCCCCCCCCCCTCCTCCCGGCCCGTCCTTCAAGGTTTTTTTCTCTAACTATGCTGCGTTTCCATATCTCAGCAACTATCTTTCCGATTTCAACGCAAGTGATTTCAAACATAATTAATTTAATAGTCACCCCTTATAACATTAAAATAAATATATGAGTAACGGTTACCACTATTTCCGAATAATAGTTTAAGCCAAATTTTAATTAAGTTCCTAGCTTAAGCAAACGAACGAATTTTGAAAGATGCATAGTGGTCCTCCTAATTAGTCATTTGCTAAAGGCCACTTGAACACCCCCCCCCCGTCCTCCCTTCAAGGTTTTTTTCTCTAACTATGCTCCGTTTCCATATCTCAGCAACTATCTTTCCGATTTCAACACAAGTGATTCCAAACATTATAATTATCTTAAATGTCACTCTTTATAACATTAAACTAAATTTATGAGTAGCGGTTACCACTATTTACGAATAATAGTTTAAGCCAAATTTGTAGTTAAGTTCAAAGATTAAGCAAACGAACGAATTTTGAAAGATGCATAGTGGTCCTCCTAATTAGTCATTTGCTGAAACGCACTTGAACATCCTCTCCACCCCGGACCTCCTTCAAGGTTTTTTCTCTAACTATGCTCTGTTTTCCTTTTTTCTCTAACTATGCTCCGTTTCCATATCTCAGCAACTATTTTTCCGATTTCAACGCAAGTGATTCCAAACATTATAATTAACTTAATTGTCACTCTTTATAACATTAAACTAAATTTATGAGTAGCGGTTACCACCATTTCCGAATAATTGGGTAAGCCAAATTGGTAATTAAGTTCCTAGATTAAGCAAACGAACGAATTTCGAAAGATGCATAGTGCTCCTCTTAATTAGTCATTTGCTGAAGGGTACTTGAACAACCCTCTCGCCCCGGTCCTCCTTCAAGGTTTTTCTCTAACTATGCCCCGTTTCTATATATCAGCAACTATCTTTCCGATTTCAACGCAAGTGATTCCAAACATTATATTTAAATTAATAGTCACCCTTTATAACATAAAATTTATGAGTAGCGGTTACCACTATTTAGAAATAAGAGTTTAAGCCAAATTTTTAATTAAGTTTCTAGCTTAACAAAACGAACGAATTTTTATGCATGCATATTGTGCCTCCTAATTAGTCATTTTCTGAAGGACACTCGAACATCCCCTCCCCTCGGCACCTCACTCAAGGTTATTTTCTCTAACTGTGCCTTATTGCAATAACTGGGCTAATAATGTTCCAATCTTCTCGAAACTAGATCAATTTTGTAGTGCGCCTACTATACAGTAACGTAAGCATTGGGGACCTGTCTCCGAAGTTCGTTCGGAAAGAGGTTTGTTTAGAACAGAATGCTCTCCTGGCGGTGGTAGGAGGAAAATAAAAGATTTTCTAGAGCGTACGAGCATGCCGGGTATACGGTTCCAAAGCCATCTTAGACCGTGGCCAGAGTTCCGTTTTTTTAAGAGATTTAAGTTTATTACAAGGGCTCGGGCAACGCCGGGCGGGTCAGCTAGTATATATATATATATGTATAATCCGGCTTCGAGATGCATTACTTCAGATATACAGGTACCTTCGTGCCAAATCTTGTACGTCTGTGTGCAGCGGTTTTTTTCAGAACGCAGCACACAAAACACACACACATAGCTAAACACACAAACTTATTTCCTCATTATGTCCATTATGTCTTTTGAGAAACGACGTTTTTCTTACAATTTAACGTTACACATAAATCTTTACAGTTTTCCATTATATAAATAAAGTTATATAATATGTTTTATTGTTTCAGGGAATTTCTATACATATTTCATTTACTGTAATTTATACCCTGAAGGAATATTTTTTTTTCATGTAAGATATACTTTGAAGCAGTTAAATGTAACAAAGTAACTAAAGTGTAATAAAGAAATATTTTGAGATTAATTTTCCTTTTCTTCTTTTTACAAAAGTAAAATATTTTTCTTAGATTTTTTAAAAAAGTTCAATAAGTTATTTTAGAAGAGAAACGCAAAATAATATTTTATTCCATACAGGAAATAATTAAATGCAAAAATAAAATAATTTCGTACTTCATTGTTTTATAATTTTAATAGCCAAAATCTACACCAGGTTTTTAAGCAAAATAAGTATAATTCATATTTAATTAGTAATAAATTTACTGAAATAATTAATAATTTATAAATAAAAGAAAAATTAATAATGTTTGCTTTTTATGAACGGACAGATAAAATTAGAGGTTACCGATGTGTTCGGTTTTTTTAGAATGGTAAGTAAAAATGTATTTTTCGTCATGCTTTTTTTCTTACTGAACGAAATAATTTTACAACAAAGAAAAGTCGTGCATGATGTATAGATAAAAACAGTAAAGCACTTTCCAACACATTCGGAATACTGTAAAAAAACTTATACCCGTATAATAAGGTGAAACATGTTGGTATAAATAAACAAGGGATGACAAGGGATGTCCGCCCTGGGAAGCCAGGTTTTGCTTTAGCGTATAAGTGCAATCTAGTGACAAAGACAAAAATTCACTGTTTACTTTAACATACATATAACGTGTTGAAGATTAGACAGGTTTAAAAATGCACAATTATTTAACTAAACTTATCTAACCAAGTGTAGCTTTACATAGTTAACTGTATTAAGGGTGCACATTAGTTTAAATTAACAAATTTGGTAAACATAAATGATGATTGGGAAAGAATATATATTTTTTTGTGTGTGAAGAAGTTAAGTGGTATAGTAATGCTAAATCTACAAAAACAACTTTTCAAAAGTAAAAAAAGGCCAAGCGTAAAAAAAAAAAAAAAAAAAAAAAAAAAAATGTTGTGGCTAAAAAATGGTGTGATATCAAATTTCCAAGCTATTATATTGCTTATTTAACTTTTTTCCATTAAATAAGTTATCATATATATAAGTCGAGTGCCTACGTATATGTTAATAGAAATCGTTTTCTCCTGTACTAAATACATCCTAACGAGTTTCTGAAAATTCATTTTTTTTCAAATTATGCATGATGGGCTTGGCGGCCATCTTTGCATATTATTCACAAAATTCTAACCACCCAAATCCGTAGTTAAAATCCGAAGTTCAAAATTGTTATTTAAGCAAATATTTAAGAGTTTCATTTATAGACTTGTATGCTCTGAAAATTGTGTCTTAAGATAATGATGACTTATCTTAAAGATTCATCTTATGATTTATTTTTTAGAGTAATTATTAATTTCAAACTAGTAAAAATCAATTTATCAAAATATCAGTCTTATCTAATTTATCTGTCCGTAGTTAGAATCTGAAGTTCGAAATTTTTATAAACATATTACATTGCAAACATATTACGCTTTTACTTTAGAAATTTGGGTGCTTAGAAATATGGAAAGATGACCGCCAAGCCCATCATGCATAATTTGAAAAAAATTGAATTTTCAGAAACTCGTTAGGATGTATTTAGTACAGGAGAAAACGATTTCTATTAACATATACGTAGGCACTCGACTTATATATATGATAACTTATTTAATGGAAAAAAGTTAAATAAGCAATATAATAGTTTGGAAATTTGATATCACACCATTTTTTAGCCACAACATTTTTTTTTCTTTTTTTTTTTTACGCTTGGCCCTTTTTTTACTTTTGAAAAGTTGTTTTTGTAGATATCATTTCTTTTTTTTAAATATATTGAACATAATTTAAATAATCTAAACATGAGAAATAATTTAAAATTACATTTTACTTCCAGTCATTGTTTAAAGGGTTAACTAGAAATAGCAGTAGTTTTTTCAATTAAATTAATTACATTCTTAAAAACAACATACTAAATGTGGCTTGTTATAATACTTGTTATCCTCCGTTAAAAAATATCACTGACTAATCCATTAAATGAATAAAAATGGAATACGTACATAGCGTGTCAGCGCTGCATTTGAAATCAAACGTGATATCACGCTAATTTATTATTAGCACTAGCTGGCTTCGCCCGCTAGCGGGCCCCTAATTTACACCGGCACCTCAATCCTTTTAAAACCTCGAATAAGATAAACCACGAACCTCCGACCTGGTTCCACGCTGCTTTCGGCACCGGATAATCCCTTAATTTGCACATCGAATTGTATAAACATCTAAACAAACGAACTTCCGACACGGGTCCCGGCTGCCTTCGGCACCGTATAGCAGTCGTGCTGCGCACGCTCAAGTTCTATCTTCCACCACCAGGTAGCGCAATCTGTTCTATACAAACCTCGGGCACTGAAATCGTTAAGGCTATAGATGTCGAGTCGAATGAGCTATGCCCCGTCGTGATCTAGCCCATAGAACCAGAGATAGGAAAGTGTCCCTTG
This sequence comes from Maratus michaelseni, assembly GCA_963931845.1. Classification (NCBI taxonomy): domain Eukaryota; kingdom Metazoa; phylum Arthropoda; class Arachnida; order Araneae; family Salticidae; genus Maratus; species Maratus michaelseni. The sequence continues at coordinate 219,367,753 of OZ007593.1, read as the reverse complement.
GTGGTGAAAAAACGAACTAAAGATGGAAAACTCTATAGATGTCGAGTTGAATGAGCCATACCCCGTCGTGATACGACCCATAGAAACAGAGATAGGAAAGCGCCCACTGATGGTGAAAGCTAATCGCATTTGGGGGGCAAAGTGGGGGATGAACACCGGAGATGCGTAATAAGATTAGGCGGTCACAGACTTTTCCAACGATGTATCACATGAGGAATATGTGCAAAATTCAGAAAATACCCCCCACACACACCTGCATAATTTGATTAAGCGTTCACAGACCTTTCCAACGATATATCACATGAGAGGTGCCTACAAAATTTAGAAAAGTGTCCCCTTTGGGGGGGGGTTGAAAGCGGGAGGATGGACTCCGAAGATACATAATATGAATAAGCGGCCACAGGCCTTTCGAACAATATATAACATGAGTAGTGCGGGGGGGGGCGCAAAATGTGGGGGTTTCACCTGTGGTGCATAACATGAATAAGTGGTCACAGCCCTTTGTAACGATATGTGACATGACGGATATCGTTAAAATTTAGAAAAGTGTCCCCCCCCCCTTGTGTAGGCAAAACGCGCTCCGCCCCTCCCGATAATTTTTGACGCAGCTTTATTTTTAAAATTTATGTTATGTGTTATAAAGTTTCAAACAGATAGCCTTATTATACTTCCTAATTTTGTTCACGCTCCTCCCAATCCTCTCCCCGAACTGTGACGCGCCATTCTTTTTTATAATTTTTTTATCATGTGTTATAAACTATCTTAAAGTCTTAAAGTTTAAAACAGATCGCATTGGAATTTAATATATTTGCTGAAATTACTATTATATGTAGAATAATATAGAAATAAACCCTCCTTTAGATTGTAATTGAGATATATGCACAATTTTTAGAATTTATGAAAGCTGATTTTTATTTATTTATTTATTTATCTATTTATTTATTTTTTGTTTATTTATTTATTTATTTTTTTTGCATTGCCCTGTGCATGTTTGGAATTTCTTAGCAATTTCTTAAATTTACATTATTTTATTCAATTAAACATTGTACTGTTACAATAAATTTAAATGGAAACTTCACTTCTAAAACAAAAATAATTTAACAACTGGATTTCATTAATTTATAGAAAAATGACGTGAAAGGTGTTCCTGCGAACGAAATGCCTGTCCTTTACCGTTTTTTTTTTTTTTTTTTTTTTTTTTTAGAAATAAATGAATCACCTTTAATTCATTTCAAAAATTTTGTTTACGTTTGGAAAGAAATTTTAAATGCCGATAACTCTTAATATATACATTTTAGAAGGTACATCTTCCCTCAAAAACTAATTTATTTTTAAGGATCTTCAAAAACGTATATTATATATTTAAAATATTTTTTAAAGCATAAACACTACGTCTGATTACTTTATTTTACAATATTTTAAGAACACGCATTTTATCAGACAATTAAATGCACTAAACAAACACGAGTGAAAAATTGACCTGGGCCAGGACTCGAACCTGGAACCTTACGCATACCATGCCAACGCTCTGCGACTGAGCCACCCAGATCGATACGCTTGACGGGAATTTCTCATACTTCTTCATGTTGGAAACAGTCATCTGCCACAGTTTGCAGTCATATTTAATTGTTTGATAAAATGTGTGTTCTTATAATTATGAAGTTTTATTTTTTTTTAAAATATCTTCAGTAGAAAATGGCTGATTTGCAGATGAAATTTGATGTTGTTATAACTTGTAACTGATTTGTGCTATTATGATACAGACTAGCCGCCACTGGCGACCAGTTTGGTCGCCCTTAAATGTATGTTAAGCATTGTAACAAATTATTTTTATTCATAATTTATTTTTTCCTTAATCCTTCACCAAACCGGAAAAATCTAATAGACAAATCAAGAACTTTTGCGATCGTGGTGGCATTTCGCATATTTTTTGTTGTTATGTATTTCATCTTTCTTGACAAAAACCGCTTAACCCACTTTATAATAAATTAATCATTGTGTGTGTGTTTTTAATATAAAATAAACTATTTCATAATAAAATAAAAGTATATGCTGTTTTAGTAATCTCTAATAGGTACCTGAAAATGGGATTTTCTCGCCAAAATGGCGCAAAACAAAAATTCCGCCAACCCTGGTGCGTCCGTGACAGCTGTTCCAATTTAAAATACATGACGTTCACATTTTTCTTTAAAATAGAAAATAGATAAATAAGAAATATTATCATAAATCAAAACATTTGATTTCAAAATTAAAATATCGTTTCTAATTAATACACACGAAAAATAAAAGCTGACAATTTGTTTCGAAATTTGATCCATTAAATATTATTACATGAGTTCAACCACGGAGTTCAACTTACATCAAGAAAAGATCCGAAGGAAGTTGAGTTGTATGGAACAGAATTATGGTAAACTTTGACTGTCTCACTGGTGCTGATTATTTTTTTTTACACCAGGCAGCGGTCCAAAAATTCATGGTTTAATATTTTAAACGTTCACAACGAATGAATCTTTTTTTGTTGTTGTTGTTTACTTTCATGGATAGAGAATTTGAACAGCGAACCTAATTGAAACTGAAGTTATTGCAGAATGTATACATAATTGAACGTAAGTCATCTCTAAAATATTAATTTATTTTGAACGATCTTTCTAAAAATGTAACTTTTATGCAGTTTTATTAGAAAAAATAATTTTGAATAAAAATGGCTGCCTGGCATATGAAACAGTGAAGCGGCATCCCGGAACTGTTGAGGACAGTCACATGACATACGGTTTTATTATAGAGATGGTACATGGTAGTTGGCGGGTTTTATCTCTGGTTTGGCATAATTTTTTAATCGCCAAGTTAATTAACAGTTTTTTGCTAATTAAGGATAGAAAATAATATTTTTTTACACTGAATTTTATAAATGCACATAGATTACGTAATTACTTGTCCAAAAATGCAATCCTTTTTTTATTCTGCCGAATATTAAGGTCTGTAGGTTGTTTGAAAAAAAAAGGTTGACGAAGAAAAAAGTGATCATTTTAAGTAACTCAACGTTTTTAAAAAAAATCTATATCTCTGTTTATAAATCACTTATGAAGATGAGTTTGGTCTTAAATTGAAGAAATTCTTCATTAGATTCTTCTAGTTTTCGTTTTTTATTTCTGAGACGCTTGGTTTATTATATATCTGATATTTTAATCTGGCATGTTTTGTCGATTTAACATTGCGAAGTTGATTCCTGTAAATAAGCAGTAGCGGTCTAGTTCAGTTCTTGGCGTTGTTTGTGTGGCGTTTTTTTTTTAAGCTTGGCTTGGCAGAGCGACCGCCCTGCTTGACAAGTTAACAATTATTACTTAACAGAGATTAACGAAAATAAAACAAACTAATAATATGAACTCCTAAATATGTACAAAATTTACAATGGGAAAACGCCAGAATTTACCAGCTCTGATAAAACAATACAAATTGAAACAGATATAGAGCTCCTGTTTGGATGAGTGAGAAGAGGAGTGCTGGCCGGCAGCTAAAAAGGCAGATGATTTTACAAAAAGGTACTTATTGTTTTCTATAAATTTCATACAATCTATTATTTTATTCAAAGGAGCCGGCCGTTATAGCAGGTAGATCAGCTACTCATATAAATACACAGGTATATATATATATATTAATGTTGTAGTTTTAAGTTATGGTCTATGGGATTGTATGTATTCATAATGATATATTTCAGAATGTAGTTTAACGATGTGGATTGCGATCCACAGATAGAAAGTGGTGACTCACGTTTATGTATTGTATTTTGGTGTTGTGGAAATGGTCCGTGGTTGGTTAAAAATAAGTAAATCTACCTGTTTGGTTACAAGCTTGTTACAAACTACCTGTTTTGTTATAAGTAAAGGTACCTGTTTGGAAGTGTTGTGAGACTTCTGGTATGAAAGCTTTTATATTGTGACCCACTTGTACTGTGGACCAGCGCAATTGCCAACTTCGATGCAGATGTTGTTTTAATTTCATTTTGAGAGTTGAAAGTGGAAGTGAAATAAATGATTGTGGCAAGTTTTTATGTTATTTTGCTGGTTTTACCAGCTTATCTGCCATTTCATTACCAGCGACACCCGAGTGTCCTTTAACCTAGTTAAATTAAAAATCCTTTGATGAATATTGTAATTGATGAATAATTTCTAATACTAGATACCTATTTACATCAAATTTTGAAAGAGCCATGAGACTCGAGAAGCTATCTGTTGAAATTAGAAATTTTAAATCCTCCACCTTTTCAGCCCAACAAATCACTTCTTTAATTGCGAACAGTGTGACCTGGATTAAAGATTTTTCCGGGTTCAACTTTGCTTGCAGGAGGGGTTGTGAATGTCATAATTTTCAAAGACACAAGAGGATGACGCTTTTCTCGCATCCGCTTTTGATCCGTCTGTAAATATGTGTATTGCCTTGAAAATCTGATGTTGGAATTATTGATAGTGTTTTTGTTAATGAGGTAATTTGATATTTTGAACATTTTGTTGAGTAGAGGGTAGCAAAATGATGGTTTGTGGAAATTCCAAGTCGTCTGACCCGAGAGAACTCAACCTCCGCGTCTATCTGTAGATCCAGTGGAGGAAGTCCCGAAAGGACCTGTAGGGCTGCTGTTGAAGTGTTCTTGTATGAAAAACCCTTGAGATTAGCAATAGTACTTGTCTCTGTGCAGCCAGGATATGGCGAATACCGTGAGACCGCTGCATACGCGGGAGCCACACACTACAAGAATATGTTAAATGTCTTTTAAGAATCGAGGATTACCAGATCTTAAAAAAGTGAGTGGGAAAACGACCAAAGATCGATGAATATTTATACTGGTTTTGGGTTATTTTAGTTATTTGTTGTCTTTTGTTTGTTATATGAGGTAGAAATGATATTTGCTGGTGTATTACTATTCCGAGATATTTAATTTCTTTCACTGATTTTATCTTTTTTCGTTGTAGTAGAGGGCCCCTTTTAATTTTTTTGGATTACCAAAGGTAATTGCATTAGATTTTTTTTTAAATATTAATATTTGATTCGTATATGCCCAATTTTCAATAAAATCTAGTACCTCATGACCCCTCGGCTCTTTCGAACGCGCATAACGCATGTACTCAAATTCAGCAATTGTCATCTATAGGCATATTAATATATGAATTATTTTGTACAGCCTTGTACATGGTTTATAGTTTTGTATATATACTACACAGAATGCAAATATTTAGTACAGCTAGCTAAGGCATGGCATGGTTGAAAATCCCCCTTCAGTAAATTCCGTCAATAAGCGGAAATGTACTTTTTTTTGTCGGTGCAGCCCGGTATATAATATACACACACCAAGTAACATGCAGAAAATAATTTAATTTAAAAGCGTATATCGCAGTTGAAAACGCATAACACAAACATTACACTTCCAGCAATTCTTAAGTTCAGCAATTCAGTCACAAACAAGACTGTAACCTAATTATTTTGCCCGCCCCTGTAAATGAATGATAAATTCTATGCATACCATATTCTATAGTAAGCATATTGTAGCGTACTTCAGTGTTGTACTAAATATAGTTCAGCTGTAAAATGCATAACTCAATCGAAACACCTTTAAACAATTAACGTTCATGCACAGTAATGTATACGAGTTATTTTATATAGCTGTGTATATAGATTTGTAGAATGTATACAAATCATATATTCAGCAAAAATGTAGTTTTAAATGCATACTATATCTAATAACGTACTTTCAGCATGTATTGCTTATAGACAGAACATTTTCTCCTCGTAGTAATTACGTATCCGAATTATTTTGTGTGACCCTGTAAATGAAAGATAAGTGCTTTACACTCCCTGTCATACAGAAAGCATGTTTTAGTGCACCTCAGAAATACATGTCAGTTTCATTATGTTTGAAATAATGTAACACAATTAAAACATACAGAAAACGATTTTTTTCCATAGACCATAATGCAACGGAATTCATTTGAGTGTTTCTGTAAACGAATTAAAAATGCTACACGCTTATTTCTCAATACGGAAGATAGTAAGCTTCAGTAATATATACCTATTAATGTTAATCCGAATATATTTATGTAAGTTAGGACACAGTCAGATGGACAGACAAACAAACAGACAAACAAAATTCACAAACACTTTCGAGCTGTGTTTTAAAGTGTTAAAATACGTTATATATTATTTTATTTGTTTCTGCATAATTTTAGCTTTAAATTGTGTCGAGTGTCTTTAGATTTATTCCATATTTAACGAAAACTTTAAACAATTTTTAACACTTTAAATTCAGTATAAATGTTACGGGACATTTTCATACTAAATTCATCCAAAAGAACAACATTTTAAAATGCACATTGGAGAATTGGAGGCATTGTTAGTGTTCTTATATAGTTCAAATATTCGATTTAGATCTTTTATATGTATTTTAAACAAGTATAAAAACGTATTCGAATTTTACATATGTTAAAAATACCCCTTCGGGAAGAACATATTTTAAAGCTAGATTTTATAGCAAACTTTATAATAGCAACAAGATATGTTCCGTTTTATACATTACAATTCATAATATTATGGATTTCAGTAAAATAACGTATCTCGAGTAAAGTACGAACTACGAAAATACGAAAAGTTCTCCAACAAAAAAATACAACAGTTATTATTCTTACATTAGTTATTCGATAGAAAATGTGTTTATTTTTCACGTTTTCAAAGTAATGGAACATCACATACCTTAGAAAAACGAGTTTTATAAAATCAAATGCTTCAAAATTATAGTATTCAATTTTTCTACCGAACATTAATTAAGTTTTTTTCCTATTACAAATAAATTTATAAATTAGGTAATGGAAACTCGGATAAAAGCGTGTTAAACAAGAACATCGTTTCGTATTTCTTTGTATTACAATAATTAAATTTTTTTTTATTGATTTGTATATGTTTTAGTTCCTAATGATTCAAATATCTCTCTACAACACCTCAATGTATTTTTAATAATATTTTTGATGTTTGACTTTAACATTCATAAGAAAAAAACATTTAAATAAATCTCTGAAATTACACTTTCTCACTTGTTCCAAAAACATTTTCATGTAAAGTATAAATTTAACACGTAATTTTTCAATTTCACTGATATACACAGAGTTATCATAAAGAAATTTCACGATATATCAATCCCTAGAGGTTGCTCAGTTTAAACAACCGAATTGAAGCGTGAGATAAAATTTTTTGAAAGTACGCGTTACAGATTGTGGTGAACAAGAATAATGGAACAAAACAATCAAAACATGAATAAATATGAGAAATTGCCGAGCTATGCTATCGATCTGGGTGGCTTAGTGGCAGAGCGTCAGCACGGCACGTTGAAGGTCCCAGGTTCGAGTCCTGGCCCAGATCAATTTTTCACTCATGTTGGTTTAGTGTATTTAATTGTCTGATAAAATGTGTTCTTATACTGTGTAATAAAAATGGAGCCTGCAGGGTTACGGTTACATTGATAAAAGTTCGAGATTTTCAAATAGCAGCATCCACACTTTCCTACCCCAAAATTTTCAGCGTATTAAAAACCATAAATGACTTTGGAATAGTACATTTAGCACGCAAAACGGTGACGTATAACATAATCAAGTAAAAAACCAATAGCGGCAGAGAGACGAGCCGCACAATCACCACTCATAGAATTGTGCGCAAATCTTTGTTTGTGCACTATTCTATGCGACCCTTTTAAAACAGTGTGTAAAATTTCTAATTTCAATAAAACATTGTCTTTTTCTCTAGTCTCTGTTGTTGTTGGTTGTTTTCAATGCTTCTGTTTGCATGTATCTTATGTCGGCATTTGTCGTGCTACCTGCACAGTTCAAACTACATTTATGATTTTTTAATGCGCTGGGAATTTTGGGATGGTAAAATATATAGGCTTTGCCATAAAAAAATCGATTTGTATTTCACTATAACCGTAACCGTGCAGAATCCATCGTTTTTGTTCACCACAATCTCGAGCCTTCAAATAAACCTATCTCACATTTCCATTTGATTGTTTCAACAGATCGACCGTTACGGTTTCATATTACGGCTGATTTTTTATGACCATCCTGTAGATATATTTTGGTTTTCTATTAAAGCTACAAATGCATGCACATACAACATTAATATTTAGTGCAAAATACATTTTTATACTTTTTAAGTTGCTATTAAAAATATTACGAACATTTCTTCAAATAATACAACGCAATCGCTGGAATTACATTATAACAATATTTTGATTCCATAAGGGGACTTACCGTGAAGCAAACATAACATTTCTTAAGAATTTATATGCTTCTTGAGGGATTTTTAAACATGAACTATAAATAAATTGGAATCCCCTTTTACAATAATTCCCTATAATCGCTTAGGATCGTTGAAGAATTATTGAGAATTTTTGTTTTTATCATAGAACACCTTTTTTTGCAAGTTTCCTATTAATATTTAATGCACTCAATTGCCATTCTTTATAGAATTAACTACTTTCGCAGCATTCTTGATAAGCTCATTATCTTATTTTTATGTGGTAATATTGTAATTGCTTTCTCTAAGATTATGTTACACATGATTAAATACTGAATTCTGTAAATACTTTTAATTGACGTAAAACAGCAGCATCGTCAAGAAAGATTTTACTATAATAAAACGCTCAAGGTATTAAAATATTCAATATGAACAATAAGGATATGCATCCTTTGATTGCTACTTCCAAATTATTTTCTATTTAAGTAGATCTTTAACAATAAGAATGAAGAAAATTTTTATAATAATAGATTTCACTATTATAATCTATCGAAGATCTTTTTTAAATTATGAATACTGATAATTTGTTTGTAAATGAAAAAAATTAGCCATATTTATATTTTTATGTTTATGAATATATTTTGCACTTTTATATATTCTTAAAAAAAGTTCTGAAGTAACAGTTTTTAAGTGATAATTTTAATAAAAACAATTTCATGAAAAACATAAATTTAAGTACATGTAATATATTTTTTTTATTATTATTTTAAATTAAAACAATTCACGTGAGAAATGTAAAACATACTTATTTCGTGAAAATGTAATTTTTAATACTGTAAGTTTGCTTTATTTCTTTTTATAAAACTTTTCTTTAAATATAACATTTTTTTTTATGTTGAAGTGTCGCTGAAATAGAGATAGACAGTTTTACTAAATAATGGTGCCGCTGTTTTATTTCGACGCATGTTTTCACACTTCCATATTAGGATACATTTAACTGGCTGTATACGCCTCTATACAAAAAACTGTAAAAAGTTCCATGATGTATAAAATCTTGCAATTTAGATGACTTCGAGTTAAACAAGTAGAAGTCGTATTTCTGTGTTTTTCAACTTGTGAAATAACTAGACAATACGATTTTCTCGTTCCAGAATATCAAGAGCAAGGCTATGAAAGGCGGATAGTGTAATTGAGAATAATAAATGTGTAAATTACAAAGGATATGTGGGTTTTATTAATATTGACATCATAATATTCCACCGTATCGTATTCATTAAGCGACAGTACACCTGGCACTTGTACAAACAATCCCCCTTGCCTCTAAAGGTCCTATCAAAACACGGTCTAAGTTTGCGGCGTCTCTTTTGAGGCGAAGCTCTCCCTTTCATCTTTTGTAACATTCTTAGCATGTTTAAAAGTCATAGGTCAATAGCGGAAGCCGTTGACAGATAGATAATTGCCCATTTCTTTTGTTAAATCTGCACTTTTTTTTGTTAAAGACAACAAAATGATTCAAGAAGAATGGGAAAAGATTTATGGGTATCTCAGTACGACTTGCTCATGAAAGCTCTGAACTGGCCTATAGGCGATCACTTTCAACTTTTTATCGCTTTCAGCCACCCGGACAGAAATGGTGTTAAAAACAGAATAACTATTTCTGTCACGGTCCCGCTGTTAATCATTTGGTTCGAGAAGAATTCCTCTTAAGTTTACTTGCGAAACTCCATCAAGAAGCTCGGACTTAAGTTCCATTCAACACCACTGGGATGGAAAGTTTAGTGCTTGTACATTATCACATCCAAGCGTCTTTAACTGATTTATCAGAATTTGTAGAAGATATTTGGCATGCCATACCTCCAAAACACTTATGGAAACTTGTTGAATTCAAATTCGTAAAAGTCGTAGTCATTACCAAGTCCAGAGTTTCAGAAACGCGTAACTAATCAGATGTCTCTAAATATTTCGCACTTCAATGCATTATCTCTATGTAACATCATTATAACATATTTTAGATTTTTTTACATGAACATTTGCTAATACAAAAATAGTGGTATTTATAAAAAATATTTAAAATTGTAGAAAAGGAATAATAATTCGTAATATATTTGAATCATTATTACAATGAATCTGGAAATCGTTTAAAATCATTTTTGGATTATAAAAAAATTATTTTTCTTCTTAAAACATTTTTTTTTTAATATTTATATTTAACATATTAATCCTTCACTAAATTCCACAATGTTTTATATAATGAACTACTTATATAACAATCATAATACACTCATAAACTCAGTAGTGTGTGAGAATATTTTAATTGCTTTCTGAGAAATCCATTTAGGTATGATTTAATACTCCATTATGTAGCAATTTTATGTTAATATGAAACACAACGATCTTCTACTAAACGTTGACTGTAATAGAACATTGAAAGTATAAAAATAATCAAGTTTAAGGATAAGAATACATTTTCATAATCGCAACTTCTGAGTTAATTTACGTTTTTATAATTATATATTTATATTAATTTATATCGCGAATAAAAGGATCTTCAAAGATAAAAATGATGCAAAGTTTTACGAAAAATGATGTTATTATCAGAATATACCATATGGTTTTTAAAATGAGAATTCAAACGCTTATTTTTTCTTAATTAAGTAGAAAGAATAAAAAAGAATAAAAAAGAAGAAGAAAAAGTTGTAAATTAAGTTTGAATGTATTTTTTGCCTTGAGATTGTAATACTGTATCATTTGTAGAAGGACCATACGGTATGTTGTCTGCACTATATTCGGAAGTACATTTTAATGAGATGTAAAAAACACAATAGATTTCTGAACAAATTTTGGATTTTCCATTTTTCAATTAGGGACAATTCGTAGTTTTAATTAATTTATAATCAAATTAATAATAAATTTGATAAGTATTTTAAAGAAAATATTTTGTAATGTTAACAAATTCAATTTAAGTTAATTTTTTTTTTAAATGTTGTCAAAGGAATAATTTTATCTTTGTAAATTAATCCTAAAATTATACACATTTAATCGACATTATTTTGTATAAAATATATAAAAAATATTTGAACTTACTTTAAACAGAAACTTCTCGAAAGATAATTGGAGGTTATTCAAAAGGAAAATAGAAATTAATTAAAACAAATGTATTGAAAAATAACTTTAAAACATCCATATAAACATGAGTTCAGGCATGAGAAACAACTACTGCTAATTTTAATATTTTGAGTGTTGATGCTCAAAAATTCAAATATAACAAATAAGTAACGTAATTTGTTAAACAAAATATTAAACAAAAATGGCCGAAAGTTTTTTTTTTTTTTGTATTTATTACAGTTTTATTTTTATTTTTACCTATTTTATTATACAACTCCTAAATATGTTTACATGAATGTTCATTACAAAAAAGAACAAAACGCGCGTAAATATATATTATTCTGAAAGCTCGAAGTCTGTTAAAGTTTGAGGGTTAATAGTAAATATTAAAATTTACTAAAATTAATTTGTAAAAGTACGCACACTGCTTTTAAACACTTTCATTTCTGGCATTTACCAAACGATTTCTGAAAATGCAGACAGTTACCACTTCCATTTGTTCAAATTCCGAAATGAGTGATAAGTTCCATTAACTGCTCAAAGCATACACTTCACTTCATGAGTAAAATTTTTTCGAACCAGTTGCATTCTAATTTCGTAAGTTTTCAGATAGGTGTGTACGGCTATGATCTAGAATCCTTTTGCTATGTTATATATATTATGCGGAAAAAGTTCTGAAAAAATTAGTTTAATTATAGTCTGATACTGTACGGAAAACTGTCAGTCTAAATAATCAATTCCACTTATTCCATGAATATTTTCTGTTAATAAATTAGTTGCATGCAGTAAATATAACAAAATAATTTTAATGCTACATTAAGTTAAATTTAAAGTTATTCTAGGCTTTTTTAAATTTAATTTAAAAATATGTATTGTAAATTGGAAAAAACACAGATATCTCAAATTAAGTTGTTTCAACATACTATCCAATTCACAAAGTCTTTAAATTAATTAAAAGTATTAATTTTTTTTATTGAAATATTTGCATAAAGCAGTGCAATGTTTTAAACAATCATTTTCCGAAACGCATTGCAAGCTCATCAATAATCTCGAATTTTTACCGCAGAAGTCGGAAAACGTCAAGAATTTCCAAAGTTATTTGGTACAGTCCCAAAATGGAAGAGTTTAGAATCATTTTTGTGGGTTTTATCAACATATTTTCGTATATGCTGGTTTTTATAGTTAAATCCTTGGATTTGCCGAAATTTGAGTAATATATATTGATCCGATAATACGTTTACATAACTTTCTAATAACGTATTATGCGGTAGATCAACTACGTATCTATTGTTTCCCTAATAATGTGTTAATAAAAATTTAAATATGCCTTAAGAAAAAATAAATTTTTTTTTAAACTTTTGAAATATTTTCCTCAACTGTTCATGTTATCTTCTTCTTGTATAACAGATTCTGATTGTGATAATCGAATAAATATTAAATTGTTATTAAATTATTGAATTATCTGATATTAAACAATAACTTTTTAAATGTCATAAGCAGTACAAAACTTTTTCCCAGATTGATTCATCGCTATTTCAGTTCAAAATAATTATCATAAAGTTACAAAAATACTTAGAATTTTTTTTTTCATGTGTTGCAATTGTCAAAAAATATCTAAATATTGCCCATGTATTGCATTAAAGAATTTTTATTAGTCTCTAATAAAATACTAGCAAAACTGATAAAGTGGATGGAATTTCGCAAAGAAAATTTTTAAACTGGTAATGCTTCTATTTATATCTGTATTTTAAAGAAAAAATGGGATTGCAGATTTTTTAATTTTTATTACCATTTCGATTATAATATAAATAGTAAATTATCGCCAAACTATTAATAGTACACGTATCGTAGTATTATTGTTTAAATTGATATAATTTTTATTATTAATCCTAACGGACTGTCATAATCATCACTGTTTCTGTACCCGGAATAGGGAAGATTGCCATTACATCCTGACTACGTAGGTTCTCAGTGGAAAAATCTAAAGAAAAATTCGGGGAGGCTCAGTTATTAGGGATATGCCAAACGGAAAATTACAAAAAAAAAAAAAAATGTTGAATTGTGCCAGGCAACCAGAAATGTCTTCCACAAGCTTTACCAGTACCTCCGATACTGTTAACAAAATCTATATGAAGTATCTACTTGAAGTATATATTTCCTGACCATATCCAAGGTACCGTAGGAGCTTCTTAAACTGACTTCTTCGTCTGTGATAAATTAATACATTTTTTTTCACTTTTTTAAAATTTTTCCATTTTTGTAACCTCATGTAGCTTTTTGACACACCTTCGTTTGCACTATATCTAAATGAGATGCATGTAATAAATGTAATAGATCGCGTCTTACCGCTAATAATTAGCCGAACTTCACAACAGACAATAACAGTAACAAACAATTTTTCGTCTTGAAAAAAATGGAAAATTTCCGCATTTGGGTTTGCTTTGGGTAGACATGCCATGGCACTTACATATTCTGTAAAGCATTGGATCATCTCGGGTTTGCTGTGCAATTTCATTTTCAGGGATTCTCAGACTCCCGTCATCATTAGCGTACTATTAAGACGGATATGTACTATTATAATGAATGGAGGAGAAATGAAAAAAAAATGTAATCGGAAAATCTTATGATACATTATATTATTAAAAAAATTTACAGTCTGTAACTGGAAGCGAAGGAATATCATTTTCTACTACTTTAATTTCCAATCGATTATAAACATCCGCATTCTGATTTGTTTTTACCTGGTCTATATTGAATATCATAAACGTAAGCCAAAAAATTTATCTTTTATGAAGCATTCAGAGATTGATAATTGTGCACATATGTAAGTGATAATTAAATAAGGAAATATATGATAGGTAACAATCACGAACATAATTAGTAACAGTCTTTTTTCCACAAATATACTGATGGATTTTCCTTAAAACATAAATGGCTGCAAACATTTCATTTTCAATATGAGAGTAATTTCTTTCCACTTTTTGCAATTTTTGGGAACCAAAAAGATGATCTACTCTGTATCACTTAGTTTAAAAGGATATTTTTCAGTAGCTATTTATACGGAGATGCATAAAATCTAAAATAAGAGGCTTGGTTTAATGTGTTAAAAAACACTTGAATTTGACTAATTTCTTTGCTTAAAAAAAAAAAAAAAAATCAGGAAATTTTAAAAGAGTTTTTGTGTCTAAAATGATTCCAATACTTTTAGTGGATATTGAAAATAATATAGTAGAATCTGCAATGCATCTGCATTGTATCTGTCATCACATTTAAAAGAAGGCTTATTGCTTTTCTCACATACGTTTTTAATTTCAACGCTGCTTACTTTTTAAATTGAACGGAATCATAAAGCTCTTTATGCAATAGAGAAAAATAATGAAATTTGAAATTATCCTTACACTGCTAACAGAAAATTAACTTAATACTACAATGTCTATAGATTTTGCTAAAGTAATTGAAAAGCCTTCTTTAAAAAACGATGTTTAGGACTATCATAACAGACTTAAAAAAAAATAAGATCAAGTAATCCAGTAAACTTATAAATATCATTAAACCTACATAAATCTGCTATGTAGTTAGTTACAGTTGCTTCTGTATTTTGTTTGGTTATTGATGATATTCCTCGCATTATTCCCGATGTCTTCTCAGAATTATATGCGGACGACACGGCCATCATGACCAGCAATATTTTATTAGACATTATGATGACTAAACTCGAAGCCTATATCTTGCCCTTCAGATCTGGCTTAGAAATTGGCGTATCAAAGTCAACGCAGCAAAAGTGCTGCCATGTTTTTTTCCCCATAAATATATCTCCTCAACTGTTAATCTTTCTCTCAATGGTGAATTCATACCCTAGGTCACCAATTACAAATATCTATTTATCTATCTAGATTCAAAATTGACATGAGCTAGGCAGATTCAAGACTTAATTGTCAAATCTACCAAAGCTCAAGGATTCCTTAAATCTTTACTGGCTTATCACAGCCATCTCTCACTCTCGAATAAATTGTTACTGTATAAATCCTTCATCAGATCAACCATAACCTACGGGTCAGTTATCTGGGGGTCGGTCTGTGAAACTCGGATGCAGAAAATTCATATTGTTCAAAACTCTTTATTAGGGAGGATTTGCAAGGCAACAAAGTTTGTCCGGAATGACGTCATCCATGCTGTTCTCAATATTAGGCCGCATCTCGCAAGTTATTAAGAAACTTGCACAAAACTTCCACAGAGATCGATTTCTAATACCCAACGAAGCGTTGCGGTCGATTCAACCTTACATTTTATGTAGCAGTAGAGGGAAGAAGAGACCGCTTGCCATCTTGAGTAGAGATGGTGGCTTTGCTCCATCTTCCAAAAGAAGGAGAAGGAAGCCACCCTAAACGCTTTGTTGTGCTAATCCAAATTCAAAAAATTATGGTACCTGCATTGTTATTCCCATTTGACATCCCTACACTAAAATTTTCTTTCTGACGTCTTCCCGTCTTGATTTTGGCACCGAGATCTTCTAACTTTCCTACGTAGCTCTCTTGCTATTGTAAGGTAAAAGAAGTTTTTTTTCATATTATTTTTTGCATTTTACTTGTAATTATACTTAATTTTCTTTGCATCTTACATAATTTAATTGTATGAATCTTTTATAAACTAATTGTTTGCATCTTATTTAAAATGAATTGTTTGCATAAGATGTTAGATAAAAAAATAATAAAAAATAAGCAATATTTGGCTCTGGTGGGGCCTTCCCCCCCTCCCCCTATGCTCACTATTCTGACACCAATCAAAGCTTCAAAGCGCACATCCAGATTGCTCCTACATCAGCATCAACTCATCGCAGCCTGCTGCCAGAGAACATTTATATTTCTGAATCTTCTGATGCCATCTCCATAGACTGTTCTCATCTAGATGTGAAGTAAACGTGGACATTACGCCCCTCGTAGGCATTCTTCAGTAATCGTCTTTGATCTTTGATCTTGTTTGGAAATATTGAACATAAATGTTTCCACAATTGTACCAGGTTCTGAATTAAATTGTTGTTAAAATGTCATAATTAAAACAATGTAAGAAACTTTCCCCACATTGGCACGTTTCACTAACGAATCGGCTACGGCAATTATGTTCTACAAGTTGTGAGAAAATTTTTGAATGTTTTTTTCACAGGAAATTTTATTAACATTGAAGTTAAAATATAATTTGCACATTTTTACTATCACATAAGAAATAACAGCACAATAATTAGACAATTGAAATATTATAATGAATTTTGTTTATTTACAGTTCTGGGTTTGTTGACTCAGCAAAACGCATTTATTTTCTTGTTCCAATTTTCTTAATTTTTCAGGTTGCCAATTTCAAGTGCACACTGACTGCATAAGTCAAAGGTCATAAAAAGTTTTTTACACCAAATAACCATTTAGTACTTACTGTGGCGCAAATCATGGATACGGCAAAAAACACATAATGAAACCTGTTGACATACTCTTTAAAACATAGCATTATAAAACCAATGTTCTAGAAATTTTTATTGTAAGAGTTCTGTGCTGGACGTTATTTGTTGCAGTTACATAACATGTGTTAACGCAATTTTTTTCAATTTTACTTCATATATAAGATTTATTTTCATTTTGAACATGTTTTTCTCTGAAAAAAACATATAGAAAAGATTCTTGCGTATCAAACGTTTCTCTGAAGAATAATATCTCCAGAGACCGAGATTTTGAGAACCTAGTAAAAAGGAAAAATATCCTCTCTTTCGTCAGCTGTCTTTCAACGAAACACATCCCTTGAGTATAGATCCACATCAATTTGATTAATAAATGCTCCAAGAAAATAACTTGTTTATAATGTATGTGCGTTATTTTTTAAATTATATATATATATATATATATATATGTGTGTGTGTGTGTGTGTGTGTGTGTGTATTAATGGCTAGCTTGTTACTTCTGGCAAGATTCCCGAGGAAATCTTACCGCATTCAGGGAAGCGAATAAGCATACAAAATATAAACGGTTATATTAATACTTATAAAAATATCATATGTATAAGAAGGGTATGTATATTTAATTCAAGGTTATTTTGTATATCACGTAAACATAGTCACAGAAACTAGAATTTCATACTCACGGTTTACAAATTAAATGGGCTAAAATAATTTAATAATCATTTTCTACTTAACACAAGTTTAAAGGCGTAGTTAATGAAGCTGTTTAATTAACGGAAGAAAGAAAAAAAATAACGAAGGATAATTTACCAGAAGCAAAACGGCTACAGTCACATTACAGTAATTGAGGTCATGAAACAATGAATAAACAGATCTCAATACAACTTGTCAATTTTTTGACAGTTGCATTACAATGCGTACTTGCGAGGTTCTCGAGTGATGCTTTTACGAGAAACTGAACTCCAGACAAGGTCAGAGATTACCGACTAGATACAGAATATTTGAATATTTTTGCACCAACTAGACGAAAATGAATCGTGTAGGTCAGAGTAGGTGGATTACAACCCAGAGGACCGCCCAAGCAACATATCTCCCTGGCGATGTACAAATCCAATGGAAGATAAGGACACGCCCAAAGTTACAGAGGGTGGAAAAGAAAAGAAGAGAAAAAATGTATTTGGAGAGATGTTGATCCCGCAGCATTATTATTCATGGAGTACTTTCGAAGAAAAATATATTTCTAAATATATTCATTCATGCAACACCCAAACAGTCACGACCAAAAATGATGCCAGTGATAAAATTATGAAGGCTATACGAAAGAAGAGTCCAAAGCAGAACATTGAGATGAAAATAGGTTGATGTTAAACTCGAATGATGAAAGTTAGCTATAAAGTAATGAAGAGCCTATTAAGCAGCATACAGCAACAGAGGACAATATGTTAAAGTCGAGAGACAGTTTCAAAATTAGAAGGAAGAAATCTTGGCAAAAGATAAGTTCTAGCTTGAGTCCAGACACAAACCTATCAAAATAAAATTGCTCATCCCGATGCCCAAAGGTGATAAAGAAGTTAGATGAAAAAAAAAAGGAATGATCTGACACGAAGCCACTTTGTAAATAATGGAAAGATCATGTTGAAAAACGAAATGATACCAATAAACATTGTAGCTGAAGATATCCTGAAAAGATCGAACTATCCAATAAAAAGATGAAAAGAACTGCCTAAGACGGAAAGAAGGAATAATGAGAAGATAATAGACCTACTGTGTCTGCAGCAGTAATTTCCTAAGAATGAAGTAACGGAATACTAATAAGGACTTTTAGTGCAGTGAATAACCCACACGATTGTGAAAGACTTTTTATTGAGAGCATCCGCATGGACTCTAATGTGGAAAACAGAGTGTCAGAAGAGATGCAAAACCAGTGATATTCTGAAAAGTGTCCAGCATCACATCGAGTAATCGTGAGTAATATAATCCATTCTGTGACTATTATTGATTATTCCTAAATTGCATATTTAATTTAAATCAAGGAACATCACTTGTAATACCAATAATATATAAAAGGATATCTGATATCTGATAATTTTAATTTAGAAGGTAAATTGATGAAATATATAAATATGACAAATTGTCATAATTTAATTAATGAAAACAAAAGTAAAGCCAAACTTCGGTGTGTGTATGACCGACTTAATGATAATTAATTGTTGAAACATTTTATAAATATCTTTCTGTATAATTTGTTTACTTGTTTGTTTTATTCTATCTTTACTCTTAATAAATTCATAAGTTAAAATTCAATACCTATTCATTACAGTAGCTACGTTTTCTTAAATTTTAATTAATTTTCTTTCAGTTTATTCTATGTGTCTGTAATCAACATTTGTGCTAGTGTTTCAAGTTATAATGATTTTACCGTCTACAAAAATACACAGCGCAAGTTTAATTTAATTAGATTTAGATCTATATTTTAGATAAAGGTATTTGGATTTTGAAGAATCTAATTCTGACATTTCCCAGACTTATTATACGATCACACATTTTACTTTAATTTACTGTAGAAAAACTAAATGACTTATAAAATTAATAGGATTTCTGTATGTTGTGTGTATATTTAGGGGTTTGAAGTAACTTTTCCCCATGGCTTCCAAAAGGACCAGAACTCCCCAACAGTTGCGAAAAATGATTTGTGGTAAGCTAATTTGGATTTAAGATAAAAATGGATGTATGGAAATTACTTTCTAATTTTATATTGTTAATCATATAACGCAGTACATCCTGTAAAATATGTGAGTGGTATATGGTATTTTATTGTTTGTTTGATTATTTGTTATCGAGTTGAAGCGTAAGTAACCAAACGTTTAAGTACATAATAAAAAAGCATATAATATTATTAATAAAAAAATTCCATTTGTACAGTCTCTAAATATACATTATAAATACCGCGCTAGTCTCAAACTGATGAAAACTGATATAATTTGTTGCACTAAAATATTTCTATAGGTTGGCAAAAAAAATCACTATTAGAATATTTTTAAGAATAAGATAGCTATAGCTACACTGAAAAAGAGAGACAAATATTTCTTATTTTGCGAAAATATTATACAATCATGAAAGAAAATATATAATAAACTCTTCCAATTTAACCACGATTTTGTTTATTTTTTTAGAAAACTTTGAAAACAAGTTTCTTTTCTTGTCACTGATTTTTGAAAATGTTTCCTAGTAGTTTTTAAAGTAATCGATTTACTGAAATCGGAATTTTGATTTGTATGATGCTATCAATTCTCAAGTAAACAATTTAATGTTAAAAAAATATGCTTTACAGAGAAACATGATAAATTAACAGAATTAACATTAACATTAAAATATTATTATATTGCTACTCTTCCGTATATAAGTTTAATTATGCAGATGAAAACGTTTAATTGAGAAATGATAGCATCTTAAAAACCGGTACTTCAGCTTAAGAAAGCTGATTAATACTCAATAAAACGTCTCAAAATTTTCCGAAAGTCAGTTTCAGCAAAAAACTTCGTTTTTATAAAGGCTTAATTTAAATCTCGAAAATATATCTGAGATTTATAAGCATAAAAATCGCTTTTGTGTATTTGGAAGAGCAGATTTGCGTTCGTGATTATATTATATTTTCGTAGTTTAAGAAACATTTGTCATTTTGTACAGTGTACGCATGCGATATGCGTTTTTCATTTTATAATTTATATGCGTGATATAAAGTCTAAACTAACTGCAGTTAAAAAAAGTCCACATACGTAGTAAAAAATTAAAATAATCTAAAATTTATATTATACTTAAATCCATACTAGTTCGCAAAATATATGGTTCTTATGATAAATTTTGGATGTTCGGATACCCATTACTAATTAATCACCATCCAAAGAAATAGAATTCAGTAGTCATACGTTGAAGATGGTAAAACCAGTTGCTAAATATTAACAAATTTATTTTGCTATGGTATTTTATAACTATTGGTAAATATCATTTTCAATACTTTTTAAAAGATTGTTTTTCTATATATAGATTTCGCATCTCTTGTGCTTATTTAATGACTAAATAGTACCTAATTTATTTAAATTAAGCAGATATATTAATTTTTTAAGTTTAATATTTTTGCATATCTTTCATGCATTACTGTTTATTGCCAATCTTGTTTTTCTGTTATTCTATAGCATTATGTTTAATTTCTGTAGATGTTTTCTTTTTTATGCATTTTTCATTTATATTCCAATACAATACACATAGACTATTTCTTTTTCTATAATTCCGTACTTGAATGAAAATATTCTACTATTTAACAGTTTTATACAAAAATATTTAGGTAAAATAAGTCAAAATTTAATAGATGGTACACAATAACTACATAAGAGTTTTGTTTAGGGAAATCCCTTATTTCAGTCAGAAATTCCAGGTTGCCTCAAATTAAATCTCAACTAAATTTTAGTTCATAACTAGAAGATATTCTTACGAAAGTTTCAGTAAACTTACCACTCTTTGCTTGATATGCGATTATTTTAAGAAAAGCGCTGGAAGTATGCTGCAATTCGGTCATTGATGACAAATTGAATATCGACGATTACGGCATGTATTTTAGTGCTTTCTGAATGTGTATTTTGGCACATTACATCACTTTTTTAAAATTTTATCTTTTAAAAAAATATCATCTATCTTTTGATTTGACGCATCCTGTATTTTTAGGCAGCTTTCATTATAAAAGTGAAAATATACCTATTGAAACAGTCCGAAAGAAAACAATTCAGGAAAATTTCGGTATATTTTCTCCGACCATGACACCGAGATTCAAAAACCACCCCTTGTCCAAATGATGATTTATATATATATAGAGAGAGATAGATAGATATAGATGTAGATATATGATTTCGCCCTTCTGCAGCACTCGTATTTGTGAACTGATATGGATGTGACTGATCATGTGTTAATAACTTAATAAGGTCTCGATTGTTTTCATAGCCCAGCTTCATCCTCCGTCTTTCATCATCCATCTTGTATCAAAATGGTGGCCACTTAAAATGTTAAAAAAATGTACAAAGCAAATTAGAAATCAAAAAAAGATTTTTTCCTTATGTCTTCGACCGTGTCACAGGAGTTCCAGGATTTTTCTTTGTTTTGCCTATATCCTTAAAACAAGCTAAGATGCAGCAATTTGAAATTATAGGGTGGCTAGGTTTCATTTATGAGGTTTAGAAAACATGGTTTAAGGAAAATTTAACTTAATTGTTGCAACTCTCATAGGCTTAAAATTACATCCACCAACGTAAAATTATCACCAATCTTGACGATACTATGCGATATATATTGCCGAATTTGGCGATCAAAATAAATTGCCATATCCCCTGAACCCAACTTTGATATATCTAACTAATTTGGCAAATTTCTCATTCAAATTCAGTATTAACGAAAACTCGGATTCAATCTACCTTAAGGCATGTTATAACTTTTTTTTTTTTTCTTTTTTTGATAGAATTTTTTTGGTATGCTTTCAATCAGTGAACCCTCAAAAAATTTTTGGTAAGGCAAGTTTTTTGAAATTCATATTGGTTCAAAAATTATGCGCCTTTTGGTGTTGCAGTGAACAGGCTCATTTTTAGCGTATTGTGTGCGGTACGCAGGTAGGAACAAAAGCATTGAGAAAGAGGAAGTCCAAGAGGCTTCATTATATTTGCCTGTTATAGATAATTTTATGAAGCTGAAAATTGTCATTGTTATCTATGTTTGCTTAAAAACGTTTTAAAACTTTAAACCTGTTTTTCTCGAAACTCTATTTAACAAATCGGTACCAGCTAGAACTCGAGATTGGATAGATTGATTTGGTAGACATTTTATGCTTTCCTAGTATATACTATATTTTAGTCCCACGCGGACTTTGTTTTTCAATATTCGAATTGTAAATATTTTTTGGCGCCATTTAAATTCCAAAAAAATGTAAGTGAAATTTGAATAGGCACGCTTTTCTGAAGGATCGAAAAATTGATAAACCCCATCCGAAAAGTACTACAAAATATTGTAAATTTCATGGTTTCATTTAGGTTTCTGTTACAGATAAGCAGATTCAGAGATTCATTCGGTACTGTGGAATACTTTACTTTTTGCACACTCCTGTATCAAAGACGCAACATTTTTTCAACCAATTTCCAAATTAAAAATTGTTTTTTAAAACTTCAAAATATGAATTTTCAGTTGAAAAAAAAATCATTATTATTACTCTATAATTGCGGTAAAGTAAATAACAAAAAAGTGGAATAATTTTCGATAGTTTTTTTATTTTTATTTTATAACATTCCTTAATCGGTTTCCACGGATTTTAGTTTCGTGTATTTGAGAAAAATTAGCTGAATTTTTAAAAACAAGGAATAGGGAAGCTGCGTTTTTCTCTTGTTAGAAGTCAGAAGTATTTTGCAATTGTAATGTGGATTGAGTAGTTTGTTTCTTATACATTTTGTTTTTTAAGCGAACTCTAACACTTCTTAATGTTTGACCCATTTTAAACACATTGTATATCATGATGAGATTTTAAGTTGTATGACTGTTAGTAGATATTTATAACATACATTCTGTTATCGTACAGAAATAAGGAAAATATATCTTTTAATTATACGCCTTTATATTCAGATTTTATAAAATGGGTTAAAGAACATTACTTGAATGCCTTTTTCAAGTGGCTCTTGTTTAGTATATAATTGTTAGTAGTATATAACTGTTTAGTAGATATTTATAACATATATTCCTTTATCGAACACAAATAAGGAAAATATCTCCTTTCATTATTACGCCTTTATATTCAGATTTCATAAAATGTGCCGATAAACTTTACTTGAATGCTTTTTTCAAGTGGTAGAATAATTGCATAGTTTGAATTTCGTTTGTTGCTTAACCAATTTTCAAACTGGAAACTTAACTTTTCTGGACAATCATTTATCCTTGTTTTAGTGACACAACTCTGTAGATGTTTATTTTGAAATTCACGGGAGTTAATCGCATACTACATGATAGGTTCACAGTTCCTGATAAGGAAATACATTTTAAAGTGTTGCATTTAGTTTTGTAATAATCATATCAATGCTTCAACTTGTTATATATTTAGAAGAAGTATTTTGTGTCACATATTGTATTGATGAATAAATATATATATATTTATTTAATTTTATATCATAAGTATTGTTGCTCCGTCCACTGTCGCAAAAAGAGGACAAAGAGACAAATAAAGCGGAATAGCGGCTAAATCGTGACATAAAAATTGTATTTTTTTAATTAATCTGCCTGTAACAGAATCCTCTCATAAACAGAAAATATTCATGTTCAAAATATCATGTTCTGTTTAGGTAAGAAGTAACCATACAAACAAGCCTGCTAAGACGGAAACCTGTCTAATCTTTATCTTGCTATTTGAGATTTTGTCTCAATTTTTTTTTCAGTATCAAATATATACAATAAACTTACAGTAAACATGCAGTAAAATCTGTAAAAACGGAATCTGAAAGGGATGGAAACAAAATTCCGTTTCTAGAAATTTTCGACTGCGCAGTAATAATTGTATGGTTTTGCTTCCACAGGGACTGGAATTTTTTTACTGTTTAAACAGTATATTGTAATAAACAGGTACTGTTTTCCCAAGTTGGGGTAAAGAAAGTACAGTAAAACCGGTAAAAAGAGACTAGCTAGGGAGTAGAAAAATATTCCGTCTTAGCAGGTAGATTTGTACAGTATTCTTTTAGGCAGAATCTGAAAAATATTTCGTTACAGACAGGTTCCGTTTTCATAGGTTTTACTGCATTATGCTTCACTTGATAAAATTAACGAATAGCATGATCTTAACAGAAATATCAAAGAACTTATGCATGAGTAAAAATCGGAACATTTGGTGTCACAAGCATCATGAGGGGTACCGTGGGACTGGTCTTAGAGCGCCTGGTAACACTACTTTCGTAACACATTACCAAATTGTTGAAAATTATAAGCTGTATTTGTTTTTATACTTAAATATGCGTAAATCACCGTTTAATTAACACAAGCATTAAACAGTCTTTATTTTCATTTTTCATTAAATGGATTAAGAGACATGACTGGATTGTTTGTTTGAAAATGCAAAATAATTACATGTCGGTCTAATGTTTTTTGCTGTTTGACCAATTGTCGAATTCTACATGCAACATCTCGGAATAATCATTTATCATTGTTAACTTTTCACGCAAATCACTCTCAAGTTAAACCTATAGGAGTGTTTATTTCAAGTTCCTCATTTGCATTTCAGCATTTTAAAATAATAATTTTACATAGGTTAGCTGAGGTCGATCTCTAAAGGGAACCTTTTTATAATTTTTTTGTTTTAGATTACACTTTTTTCATGAGGATACTTTCTCTTTCGGGATCGGTTATAAAATATAAAGTGATCTCATTAAAAACAAAATCTGAAACCAAAATCGAAAAAGTTTAAAAGAACACTTTTAGCGATCGGCAACAGCTATTCCATGTAAAAAATTCATTTAAAAATATCGAAATGCAAAAAACGAAATTTCAAAAGAACGTCCCCATATGTTTAAAATTAACTTGACGGTATCATTGTTTCACTAGTGTAGGCTTTTATGTCACATCTCGATCTAGATGCTTATTCAGAAAATCACGGTATATAATGGCGTACCGCCTCATTTATTGTTTTTAAGAATAAAATGTGTTTCAAAATAATAAAGTTAGCTAAAAAATATTCTATTATTCCAAAGAATGCTTATATATTTTTAGAATAACATGTTTATGTTACATACTTTAAAGATTATTTAAAAGAAACATCTATTTTTAACATCACGAAAAACACTACCAAATAGCAGAAAATTATAAGATTCATTTCTTTAATAAGCAGAAATATGGGTAACATCGCTTTTAATATCAAGTCTTTCTCTTCGGATTTCATAAAATGGTTTAAGAATACTTACTTGATTGTCTTATTTAAAATACAGAATAATTCCAAGCAGTTTTGAAGTCATTTGTTGTTTGACACATTTTCAAACTCTAAACCCAACTTCTCTGGACAGTCATTTATCCTTGTTAAGTGACACCTCGACCTAGATATTTATTTCGAAAGTCACGGTAGATATAAGAATTAATGGCATGCCGCATGAAATATTTACATTTCCCCAGATGAAAATGTATTTGGAAATATTGAATTTAGCTCTTGAATTGTTGTATTTGTTAAATATATTTCTTTTAAAAAAGACAGTTTTATTATTGATATATTTTTTAAATTCAACGAATAATAATTGAATCTGTAATTTACAAAACTACATAACCCCACTTAAAAAAAAAAAAAAATGCGTTTTAAACTTTTTCAAATATAGTGGAAAATTATTTATATATTTGGTTTCTCTGCCTGATCGTCTGTCTGCCGGGACCATTGTTCGTCTCTCCGTACTCTAATTCTCGTAAATATATTCGAATTTCCATGTAATTTTTTTAAATCTTATTTAGGTTTACTATAGAATATACTGTATTAAAAATTAAATATTTAGCATTTATAGTTGGTTTACAGGGTCACACAAATATTTTCGTTACTTTATGGATTATTAGGGAAAATTGTTTCCAGTGCATTTTAATAATGTTACAATATTTCAAATATAATAAGATGGACATTCCTCACTGGCATGGGATATTTCATGCTTTTGGGAACAATAAACTTTGTAGCATTTATAGTTCAGTTACAGAGACGAACAAAATTTTCCATTACATTATGATATATAAGAAACAACATTTTCGTTGCATTTTAATTTTGCTATGATACTTTATATTAACACAGTAATATCACTGAGCTATAGTACAACATGTTTTCTACTGATTATGATGTTCAATGTATTTATCGTTCACTTACAGATACGCTCAACAGTATTCGGTTACAGAACTGTCTATGATCGTTAATTGTAGGAAGTTCCTTTTACCTTATGGTATGTGTACTTGTGCTTATTTATATGTACGTACATTACGTTTGCTGTTATGTTATTTTTTAAATTCCTTTTTTAGCTGTCTTATTTCCCTTAAGTAAAAAATTAAATTATATAAAATATGTTAGTTTTAGGAAGTGTTATATGTTCGATGCATAATGCATAATTTTTTATTATTGTTTCTGTAGTAAACGTATCCTTGCAGGTAGGGCCACATGTGTGGACAGAAATTACATAAAAATATTTTACCATTGTCACTTAAAATTTTCGTTACGGCAAAAAGAACATTACTCAATGACAATACCGAGATATCTTCAATTCACTGTAAAAAATGGGTCGATCTACTAAAAAATATTTTAGTTTTTCTCATTGATTTTTGCAGTTACTAATTTTCTTTTGTATTCTTATTCAGTTACAAGAAAATCTGTAAGATTTACTAGAAAACAGCTAGCAACTATTCCGGTTTTTAGTACCGGTTACAAAAAAAATCTGTGTTATACAAATATACTAAAAAGATTTTAGTAACTTCAGGATTTTTTTTTACAGTGTTGGACAGAAAGAGAAGTAGAACAATTTCTAAGATGAAGAAGAAAAGTAATTTAAAAGGCAAAGAAAGTGTGATTGGACATGATATTGAATATGGCTATGTGCCTGAATTAATAGGTTTCAAGGATAGCAGATTTTAACCATCATTATTTACGAATTGTAATATTCCCATTATTTAATCACATAATTGTGCGATTTAATATAGTGAATATTACTTTTCGGAATTAATTGTATTCAAAATACCTAATATTTGGAAGCTATACACTTAATGTGGGTTAATCCTTAACCCTTAGATCCGATATGTTTTGCACACTATTCATGTTACAAAAGTACATATGCCTGTTACAAATACGCATTGTTCGAAAATATTGTCACGATGTTAAGAGTTTTTTTTTTTTTTTTTTTTTTTTTTTTTTTTTTTTTTTTTTTAATATTGTTCTACACAGTAATTGTATTTGCCTTAAAAATATTCTTTTAAAATATTAATATATGCGCACTGGAAGTTTTGCTGTATGAACTTGTGAAATGCTTATTGTTCGAAAATATTGCCACGATGTTTTTTTTTTTTTTTAATATTGTACTACACATTAATTGTATTTGTCTGAAAATTAATCTTTTAAAAGATTAATATGCATTCCTAAAATTTTAAAAATATATGGTGTACAGAATACACCGCACTGGAAGTTTTACTGTCTGAACGTTTGAATTTTGCATTATTCGAAAATATTGCCACGATGTTAAGAGTTTTTTAAATATTTTACTACACAGTAAGTGTATTTGCCTTAAAATTAATCTTTTAAAATATTAATATATTTTCCTAGAAATTCAGGAATATATGGTGTACAGAATACATCACACTGGAAGTTTTTGCTGTGTGAACTTTTACGAGTATTTCAGAGTAACCATGCAGACCTAAATAATTTATATCTGTTTTTTGAAATACCTTATACAATTATTATTATTATAATTTTCTGTATCATTTTTATGTCATTAAATTTTAT
Source organism: Maratus michaelseni (assembly GCA_963931845.1). Classification (NCBI taxonomy): domain Eukaryota; kingdom Metazoa; phylum Arthropoda; class Arachnida; order Araneae; family Salticidae; genus Maratus; species Maratus michaelseni. The sequence continues at coordinate 219,339,428 of OZ007593.1, read as the reverse complement.
TGACTGAAAAACAACGTAAGTCAAAAGGTTGCTTTAAAAGTGTTTCTAAAATTTTAATTCTTATAAAATAAATATCTGATAACCGACAATAGCATTTTTAGATTTAGAAAATATCACGAAATTTTAAATTGAATTTGTGTAAAGATTTTATTGATACCTGAAAAAAAAAATTCTTGGACATATGTAGTCTGTTAAATCAGTGGTTTATTTAGATTTATTTGCTTATAAACTTGTACAATGAATTGGAGTAATTCGAAAAGTTCATTGTTAAGGAATATTTTTTACAGTAAAAAAATAATGAAATTTAATAGTATGTTTCAAAAACGAATTTTTTTAAGTGTGACTTTATACTATAATATTTCTACAAACTATCCTTTTAATATTCTGTGTGTTTACATTTATATGTATATGAGATTTTCAAAAGGATATAAATAAGTTTTAAAATACTATCTGTAATATTTGAAACGTTTTGAAAAAAAAAATATATATATATATACACATTTTATCGAAAATGACATACAATTTAAAGTACTTTTTTTTTTTTAATGTTCATTACAATACGTTAAGTTTGCGTTGATCCAGATTATTGAAAATCCCAGGCTTAGATTTCCGTTTGATAGAAATCGCGAACTAAAAAAAAATATATTCAAAGAGTTAAAATATTTGTTCTCTTTATTCTTTAAGATATGGTGCAGTACAGAAAATAAAGTCATATTTAATCTATCCATTCAGGATATTTTATTTTTTTCTCAATGAATCATCATAATTGAATTAAAATTAAACAATTCATTTATAAAGAATATTTTTTAAAAATCCCCACTTTATTATTTTTTATGTGTATTTTATTTTCTACTATTTAGTGTTTAAAATACTTAACTGTTACGGTTGCACAGCAAGCTGGCCTACTTTAGCGAGAGTAGTTTGGCGCATAATTAACTCCATTGAATTGTAACTCGTACATGGTTGAAACAGTAACCATAAAGAATATTACGATTTATCACCAGAACAGAAAAGACATTATTCTGGTTAACAGAAAAATACATTAGAATTAATTTATAAACTTATAATTACGTTACAAAAGTATTAAAATTCTGTATGTTCACACATGTGTACGTAATTGTTATAATTTTAGCCTATCGTAAAGTGAGTGAAAAATCCATTACAAAATTCATATTTACAAGATCTGTTAAAAATCTGCAGTAAACTGTCCAGGCACTCGACCGTTTTTATAGAAAGTGATTACATAACTGTAATTTAACGTTATTCTGACCATATTATTGCTCATATTATGATCAGAATAGAGTTAAATTACGGTTATATAAACGTTTTGTATAAAAAATCTCGATTCCCTTGCATAGTTTCCTCCAAATTTTTAACAGTGTACAAAAACAAGTTAATTAAATAAAAGTGTGCATCAATTAGGATTATATGCGACTGTAACATAATCAAAGATATTAGTGTGAAACAATCTTTATATTTAAAACGAAAAGCGCATTCTGTCAAATTTTCACATTATATTTTCCACACAAATATTGTCACTTTGCACATGCTTCTACGTTTTTTAAAGGCTTCTTCCATCAGAAAGGGGAAACCTGATGAATTACCTCTCACCTGTTTAGCCTAGGGGGATTGAAAGGGGTTGATTAAAAATGGATGGCGAAATATGGCCATTGCGTTGAAAGCTTTTTTTTTCAGAACTCATATTTTCACTACTAAATATGCAGATTTTTCAAAAAAAAATTATAGAGAACTTGGAAACAGTTGTATTTATAACCAATTGAAATTTCAGAGAGTTTCGAAGATAAGAACTGATTTTTTATTGCTATGTTAAAGGAGCCAACGAGAAAACAAACAAACAAACAAAAAAGCGAGAAAAAAAACATTTATTTTACAACTAGATAGATAACAATATTTTTTCACGAAATTTTGACACGGGCTGTAAAAACGTTTAATTTATAACCAATAAATATTTCGAAGAGTTCGGACAAAAAAAAAAAAAAACTTTTTTATTTTAAAACTATGACAAGAAAAACAAGAAAATGAGCGCTTTTGAAACTAAATATCAATATTTTTTTGCTAATTTTTCATTTAAAAATATAATTTCATACAAAATCAGGTTAAAGGTATAAAATAATAAAAACTTGATGTTTATTTATTTTTTTTATTATCACGGGCTCGGGCAATGCCGGGTGAGTCAGCTAGTAATATTTTATAACAGAGATTTTTCCATATAAATTCTTATATCTATTGATGAAATATATGTATTTCTGTATAAGAAATGTCTTTATAGCTGAACTTTATTCTTCAGATAGATAGCAGACAAGCCCAATATTTATTTTCTCTAATAAATATGTCGTCAGCACTGTTGCTTTAATCTACTTTATAAAGACTACTGTCTCCTGAGACATAAATCTGAAAGCAAAAGTAAATGAAAATATATTCGTCTTTCTTTGGTATATAGCTCTTCAATATATCGATCCATTTATTGTTGAGTCCATACTTTTATATCGATTAGTAGATAGTTAGAAAAAATATATTCAGAGATAAACAGCCATATATACAATGCCTGTGTATCGAATGAGTATGGTCAATAAAAAAATACGCGACTGTCAGAAAGCACAAGGTGTGTTTAGTAAATAAGCCTGAAAGTATACATTACAGATAACATTAGTATAATTTATTTTCTTTCACAAACGGTTAAATAGCGAGATCCCTAACGCGCGAGCTTTCAGACATTTTTGTCCGGGTAAAATTCCTGAACATTCTTCTATTTTTTGTAGCAAAAATATTTAGTTTTTAAACAATTATGAAAATGAAATTTAAGAAAAATAGATTTTTTTTGCATATATACAATATAGAATTAAATAACGCTTTTTTAAGAAAATTTTTTTCTAGCATTTTTTAAAATTGCTCTAATAGTTTAACAAATATTTTCAAAAAAATTTTGTTTTAAATAAAAAAAAATGTTTTGTTATATTGGTTTATATTTCGAAATTATAGTAAATGTATATGTAATAGTTAAGAATAAAACTTCTGAAGCTATTTCTAAATTGTATAATTTTTACGTTGACTATTATTTTGATTGTAAACACAAGAATGCCATATCACATAAAAATATAAATTTAAGTACTATCATACATTTCAACATATAAATATATAATAAGAATTACGTTTTTATTCAAAACTAGTACAGTGCCCGTTTAAGGATATTGGTCAACTTTCCAATTCCCCTCGTTAAATCTATGGGTGTAAAATGCATTCGTATATTTAAAATAGCTCCTCAGAAAATTAATATTTAAGTTATTTTTTTCTTTTTACTCTTCTTGTCATTTTGTTTTTCTTAGTTGACAAACTATTTCTGAAAAAACAGTTTAATACAATATTTCATGTGCTGAAATTTGACGCGCCGTGCGATTTTACCACTTCAAATAAAATGAAGTATATATTTTAGAAATATTTCGACAACTAAGAAAAAAGCATGCTGAAAAAAAGAAGTTAAAAATGCCACTTTACTGAGGAAATTTTTTAAATATCCGACCCATAGGTTTAACATTAGGAAGGGGAATTGGGAAGTTGACTGACCAGTAGGCTTAAGAATAACGCCTATTACCAAGAATAATGTACTTGTTAAAAAAATATTACGTTGAGAAAAGTTGATCTTTGTTCAGCGCAATATTAAATGTTTTGCCTATCCTCATGTTTTAAATAAAAAAAACTATCATAAAATACCATTTAAAATAAATAAATGATTGTCTATTTACTAAAGAATCAAATTTCGAGTCATAAACAATTTATAACGACACATCTGCTTAATAGCAGTAGTTTTGGGAAAACATACACAAGAAAAAATATCTTGTTTAAAATACTAACACACTTATGTCGAAAAAAAACTAATTAAGAAATATTATTTATACAAAATGAAATTAGTGACTCTTTAAAATTAAGCCTTCTAAACCAGGGGCTTCAATACTTTTACGCTGCAGCGCTAGTTGCCAAGTACGCCATGGCGTAAGTACCATTAAGTAGAAATTTACACTTTTTCTGTACCATCCTGCAACTAGGGTAATATTTACCGATGTAATTTACAGCAGGGGATTAGGATCCCATGTTCTAGGAACATAGTGTCAAACAGACCACAAATCAATAAAATAGGTCGAATAAAATAATTAATACACATACAAAGTCGTAAAGTTGTCCCAATAAAGCATGCATATATCATGAGTGTCACAACAGAGTACCTTCCATGAAAACAATATTTCTCATTAAAAAAAAAATCTAGAAAATAGTCATTAAAATTTCTGCTATATGACATTTATAATATGCATTTATATCACTAATAAATTCCTGGTGAATCATTTTTATTTTACTTTCGACAATAAATTTACATAAAAATAAAATAAAATAAATTGTCCGACTGTTTCGAAAGAGACTAGTATAGGAAAGAATCCTTCTAAAATATTTCGTATTGTCAGGGGCTCAGAAAGGTGCCAGGAAAAATCTTTTTTAATTCCATTTAAAATATAACGATCTCGCATCCGTATCAAAAGTTTATCTTATCAGTATCGAAAGATTCGCGTACCATTATCAAAAGATTCTTGCACCAGTAACGGAGAGCCGTGTATCAATATTGAAACGTGTACCATAGTTTGGGAAATCCTGCTCGAAACAAACATAAAATATCTTTCCAAAATTATGGTAATTTCAAAAGATACATTTCGTCGAGAATTAATATGCCCGCTAAATTTTTGCCTCCCCAATTAAATTTATAGCAGATATTGTCATAAACGCGATCTGTAGATATAATAAAATGGCCCCACTATAAGCGATAAAAGTGTGCTGTTATTATTCCTGTTTCCAAAATGGTATAATATATCAAAGCATAGTAAATTAGAAAGATGCAAATAACCCTCGATTTAGCATGAAACGATGTCAACATGTAAAAATAACTATTTCAGAAGCTCTAATTTTATAACGCATCACCAGCTGAAATACGCCCCGAATTGCACGAGTAATGTGGAATTATAAGGCAGATGCACATTTGCAAATGAAATTATCACATGTCAGAAAGGGACAGTCTTTTACAGATGACGTGTACTGCCACATTTTGCATGGCATTTATAGAGTACTTAAACTGTTAATATAAAAAATTGATGTTTTAGATAATCTAATAAAGTTATTTTTACATGTAACTCATCATTTCATACTAAAACGGGAATCTTGAATATATATATATATATTTTATCTCGTACCATTTTCAAGCTAGGATATTTTTTTCAGCAGTTCTACACTATGTGCAGCTGTAAGTTGAAACATCACGTAATGCATAGTCACTTTACTATACACAAACTTCACGTTTATCGCTATAGCTGTCAGCCATTCTGAATTTTATGGGGATGGACAGGGTATTAGTGGGCGTACCAGTTAATGTTTTTCTGTTTTGACACAATACATAATAATCTAAGTGAAATTATCTTTTATTACAACAAAATAGCTGTATAATGAAGAAAAATTAAAATTAAAGGAACATAAATAATTTACTTATAAAATGAACATAGAATAAACATAAAATGAACATAAATACTTATTAAATGACACGTGTTTTACAAAAGCAATAAGCATAAAAAATATTCTTGTTTTAAAAATACAAACAGTAATTTCATCAGAAATCCGTTTATTAAAAATAGTGCAGTACCTGTTTAGGAATAAACACAATATCAAAGAAAAACTACCTTCTCATGACTGCGGTATTTTCTAAAGAAACTTTATCGAGAGAAAATATATTATTTTGTTTTGGGAACTATTAAATGTTTTATCTATTCTAACATTAATAATGACCATCTAATCTAAAACTCTTATTCATCTTGGATGAATGCTGGTTTACTAAAGAAAAAATATTACCAGAATCTTAGCTGATCTTATATTAATATATCTGTAAAACAATGCCAGTTTTATCAAATACACAAAGCAAAAGAAAATTCTTTTTTTTTAAATATTCACATTTAATAAACAGAAAAATGTTTTTAAAAGAAATATTTTTTAAATATAATACAGTGCAACTAAAAAAAATCACCGAGGAATATTTAAACCCTCCAAGAATATACTATTCGTGCAGAGACACATTACCTTGAGAATAGGGAATATGTCGTCTCAAGCAATATTAAATGCTTTATTTATTCTGATATTATTATTAAATACCTATGTCAAAGTCTAATTTAAAATAGATAATAGCCTGTATAAGTAAAGGACAAATTGAAGAATGAATAATAATTATATATATATATATATATATATATATATATATATATATGTAGAAAAAAATAGTGTATCTAACGGTTTTCCTTTGTTGACAAAAGTTTAAAAGGGCATACATAAAAAACATAAACCCCACAAAAGAGTCTGGGAACATCTTGGCTATTGAAAAACAATTCCTGTTGCCACAGGAAAATTCTTCTGTTCTTGCGAAAAAGCGTTTTCTAGCACCATCTGAAACAGCTCCGAAGATTGGTGTTAGGGTAAAACCGGGGACTAATCAGAAATTAAATGGTTACACTTCCAGTAATAATAAGTTTTATAGCAATACATTTTTAATCAAGCTTTAAAACATATTTAACTTTTTTAAAGTCAATAACTTTTTTTTCAGGTCATTTCAAGCAATTTTCAAGGTTTTCATGCCTCGACTTTTGGTAGACCAAGTGCAGCTCGGAAAAACCCGACTTAAGGCCTGGGACGTGGCTCCCTCTTGGGTGTCCATCTCCGAAGCTGTTGGGGGACTCCGGCTCGTCCCCAAGTGTTTTCGTGTTAGTTTTCTCTGATACTGGGATCCACCGCTTATTGTAACGACCTACGTCGTCATCTCATGCGTTCAATAGGAGTGATGCGCAGGTAGCGGAGCTGCTACCGGTCGCAGCGGATACGGGACGCCTCTCGCGGTCGTGCGCCTGATAAGTCCGTCAAGACATGGGTGCAACGGTTGACGTGCTTGACGGGCACAACTCTGGCGCATGGCGGCGCAGCTCAGTTTTATCAGCCTTTATTTCTCGTATCCGGTGCACTGCTCATGTGCCAATACTTTGCAGACTGAACATTGTATTCACATTTTACCACATGTTGAATGAATAAATATTTTAATGCAGAATTCAATGCAAAACCTTGGGTTTACCATGAAAAACTGGTTTTTCCCCAAAAGACGACCAAAAATCTACATAGTCGTTCTCATGGATAGCTGGACGTACAAACTATTGCTTGGCATCCGAATATGGTGTGAAAACTGTAGATACCATAGTTTAATTACCTAAATCGATCCGTCAGTCTGAATTTATTTAAATAGTAGAAAAACGGCAAAAAATTAAAACTTTTGAGGTAATTTGTTTTGCCTCTAGCATTGCACGAACACAGAGATCAATTCAGTTCAAAAACCAATGCTACACTGCTAAGAGAAGCTAAGAGATGTAATTCAGAAGGGTGCTGTCCACAGGACAGAACCCATTAGCTAGAAAACTATGTAACCTGTTTGACAAGCTTACTCGGTTTTACCCTAATCTCCCCTATATATATATATATATATATATATATATATATAAATCTTGCAAATCATTAATGAAAAGCAGCAGAGCTACAACATTGATAAATATAACCTTGTATTTTAGATTACTAACACTTATTTAAACAGAAAAATTTTTAAATAAATAAAAACTACTTTTTAGCATAAACTATTTGATGTTAAAAATTAGCTTTTAATTTAAAACTAGTGCAGTGAATTTAAAGAATAAAAGTTTTAATAAAATAAAACTATCTTTCCATGAATTTGGTACTAGCAAAATATAAATTACTTTGAGAAAAATGTTTTTTTTTCCCTGTGCACTACAAAATGTTTTACTGGGATCGAAGCGTTCCTAGATTTTTTTAACATCTGCAATAGAAACATACTACAATGTTTTGTGTTTCGTAATCGCGGTATCAAAGGTAGAAAGATAGAAAATGCATTATTAATAAACATCTTACCAAAAGTTTTATTTAACCCTTTGCCTACAAAACTGCCCAAAACATACAGCCAAGCAAACTACTGGTACACAGCCCGAGCGCATGAGTACCGGTGTTCAATTTTCTCCACCATGAAAATATCCAATTATTCTCACAGAGTAGGGGATTATTGCAATCAACGGGTAGGCAGCCTTTTGTACTAGGGATCTTAAGTAAATTCCACTTTCGAAGCCTTGTTATTGTGCTGCTGACAAGTAGGCAGGCAGAAGAAAGGGGGAGAATTAATCTCGCTGCAATATTTCGGCTTTAGAGCGTTTATCATATTTTGCATGCTATTGGGTTTATAGATTTCAGTAGTGAAAGGGTTAACGTTGTTAAATGATGATCTAGTAAAAGAAGAATCAAATAAATATAGTCATAAATAATTTCTATAAACATATGTGTAAAATAACACCACTTTTGTAAAATACTTAATTTTAGTAGGACTAATTTTAGTATTTTTGTAAAATACTGAGATTTAATGTATAAGAAACCACTTTGACATTTATCCATTTAAAACTAGTACAGTGACTGTTCAAGTTGAATCTTACTACTTACAGAAAACAAACTTTCCAAGAAAGCGCTACTAGGTAAAAATATACTATCTAAAGAAATGGATGATTATTTTGTCTAGAATAGAGTTAAAAATGTTTTATCTATTCTGATATTATTAATAAACATCTAATCCAAAGACCTTTTAACAAGGATAAATGATTGTCTGGTAAAAGAAGAATGAAAGAAAGAGACATAGTTAACCATTTACGTACCAAATTATGAATTCATGAAAATTTCGCCTTCCAAAGCGTGTTTTACTGAGTATTTCAAAATATGTTAGTAGATATCTGCAAGCATTATAAAATTTTACATTTTTTTTCATTTTTTAAATTTAATTAACTAAATCAGTACTTACTGGGATTTTCTAGATTATTTACAACTCTACCCAAATCATTTTTTCAGGATATTATTTTTAACGCTTTATAAAATTAGGAATTTTGTGCAAAAGTAATGATCTTACATGGAAACATAAAAATATTTCAGAACCGAAACTTTCAAGTGAATGTCTTTCAATATAAAAAAAAGCTGAGCAGTTACAATCGTAAAAATAAAATATTCATTTAAAAATATTTTTGCTTTGTACAGCGAATAATGCTTTTGAAAGATGATAAAGTAATGTGTCTAACTCTTTCTAACTTGCATTACTGATAAAAGATGTGTTAAATGATTTTTATAACAGGCTTACTTTTTATGGTAATTTAAAGTACCAAACGGTTAAATAAATGGATCTTATAATTTTCTACTGTTTAGATGGGTTTTTCGTGAGCGTTGGAAGAGATATTTCTTTTAAATTATATTTGAGATATGTAACTTAAACTGGTACTTATATAATCAGTTTTTGCAATAATCTGGAGGCACGGCAGTGCCTCCGCCAAGTCGAGAAAGCACGGCCGTAAGCATACTTTTCTGGAAGCAATTCAGGGCACTTTTGACCCCCCCCCCATATCTCCGCGCTGGAGTATCCCAAAAATTCAAAACTTCGTTTTTCTAGAGTATTTGACACAAAGGACCGAAATTTAAAATTACAACTTTCGGTCTTTTCTAGTTCAGACGATATATGAACTCAAACATTCGATTTTTTGTCACTCACTCACTCACTCGTTCCGCGTCATCAAAAATATTAGGTAGTTCCCGTAGCCCTAGAAACTAGACATTTGGAAAAAAGGTAGTGTTTAGGATACAAAGAGAGGAAAAATTATAATATCCGGAAAATTCGAAAAAAAAAAAAACATTCGAAAATTCAACAAATTCCATCAAAATTGAGAATTGAAAATAAGACGATCTTGTAGTCTTAGAAACTTAAGATTTGGTGTGAAGGTAGTGTTTAGCATCCAGAAAAAGAAATCCTCAAAAACACCAAAAAAATTGAAAGCAAAATTGAAAAAATCGAGAAAATCGAAAACAAATTTTTTCAAATAATCCGATTTTCTTGCGCTAGAAACTTGGAATTCGGAATAAAGGTAGTATTTAGGATGCAAAATAAGGAAAAATTAAAAAATCCGGAAAATTCGAAAAAAAAACATTCGAAAATTCAACAAATTCCATCAAAATTGAGAATTGAAAATAAGACGATCTTGTAGTCTTAGAAACTTAAGATTTGGTGTGAAGGTAGTGTTTAGCATCCAGAAAAAGAAAACATCAAAAACACCAAAAAAAATCGAAAGTAAAATTGAAAAAATCGAAAGTAAAATTGAAAAAATCGAAAAAATCGAAAGTAAAATTGAAAAAATCGAAAAAATCGAAAAAAATCGAAAATTTTCAAATAATCCGATTTTGTTGCGCTAGAAACTTGGAATTCGGAATAAAGGTAGTATTTAGGAGCAAAATAAGAAAAAATTAAAAAATCCGGAAAATTCGAAAAAACAAATCAAAAATTCGAAAAATTCGAAAAAAATTGAAAAAAATAAAATAATTTGATATTTTAGCCTTAGAAACTTAAAATTCGTGGTAAAGATAGTGTTTAGGATTCAGAAAATGTTAAAATAAAAAACGCAATAAAAATCGAAAATAAAATCGAAAAATCGAAAAAAATCGGAAAAATCGAAAAATAAGGAAAATTTGAAGATAATTCGATTTTATAGCGCTAGAAACTTGAAATTTGGAATAAAGGTAACATTTAAGATACTAAATAAGGAAAAATAAAAAAATATGGATAATTCAAAAAATACCCATAAATTAGTGCAGACGGTATATGAACTAAAAGTTTCGATTTTTTGTCACACACTCACTCACTCTCGCGTCATCAAAAAGATTGGGTAGATCCCGCAGCCATAGAAACTTAAAATTTGGAATAAAGCTAGTGTTTCGGATACAAAGAAAGGAAAAATTATAAAATCCGGAAAATTAAAATATATATATATATATTCGAAAATTCAACAAATTCCAACAAAATTGAAAATTGAAAATAATACGATCTTGTAGTCTTAAAAACTTAAAATTTGGTGTGAAGGTAGTGTTTAGAATTCAGAAAAAGAAAACATCAAAAACACACACAAAAAAAATCGAAAATAAAATCGAAAAATCGGAAAAATCGAAAAAAACCGAAAATTTTCAAATAATCCGATTTTGTTGCGCTAGAAATTTGGAATACGGAATATAGGTAGTATTTAGGATGCAAAATACGAAAAAATTAAAAATTCCGGAAAATTCGAAAAAAAAAATTCAAAAATTCGAAAAAAATGAAAAAATTAAAATAATTTGATCTTTTAGTCTTAGAAACCTAAAATTCGCGGTAAAGATAGTGTTTAGGATTCAGAATAAGTTAAAATAAAAACGCAATAAAATTCGAAAAATAAATTAAAAAATCGAAAAATAAAGAAAATTTGAAAATAATTTGATTTCATAGCGCTAGAAACTTGTAATTTGGAATAAAGGTAATATTTGAGATACTAAATAAGGGAACATTAAAAAATATGGATAATAGAAAAAAAATCGAAATTTTCAAAAATTAAAAAGAAAAAAAGAAAAAAAAAGTGAGAAATTGAAAATAATATGATCTCGTAATCTTAGAAACTGAAAATTTGGTGTAAAGGTAGTGTTTATGATTCAGAAAAAGAAAAAAAAACACAACAGACATCGAAAATAAAATCAAAAAGTCGAAAAAAAAACCGTAAATTTGAAAATAATTCAATTTTGTAGAGCTAGAAACTTAAAATTTGGAATAAAGGCAGTATTTAGGATACAAAAAAAGAAAAAAAAAGAAAAAATCTGTAAAATTCGAAAAAACTTATTGTTTAGGATACAGAAAAAGGAAAAATTAAAACACAATAAATTCGAAAATAGAATAAAAAAACTCGAAAAAGATCGGAAATTTCAAAATAATTCGATTTTGTAGCGCTAGAAACTTGAAATTTGTAATAAAGGATACAAAATAAGAAAAAATAAAAAATCCAGAAAATTAATTTAAAAAAAAAAAAAAAAAAAAAAATCGAAAAAATCAAAAATTGAAAATAATTTTATCTTGTATTCTTAGAAACTTAAAACTTAGTGTAAAAGGTAGTATTTACTATTCAATAAAAGGAACAATTAAAAAATTCGTTAAATTCGAAAAAAAAATTGAAATATTTTTTAAAAATCGAAAATTCGAAAACAATTTGATTTTGTACTGCTGCAAACATGAGTTTTAAGATAATTGTCCTATTAGCTAGTACAACGCCCCTAATTGTTTTATGTTATTTCCCCCGGATTGTGTTTTTCTTATCTTTCGTTTACGAATTTCGTTATAGGAAAGTTCCACTATAGACTGGCTACGTTATAGGCGATTTCTTTATAGAAAGGTTTGTTTTCTTTCACAGGTTATACTCTATTTACTTCGCATATGAAATATGGATTGTTAAATGATGTTAGCCCCACAAAAATTTTCAGAGCTCCACCTACCCTCCCGACATTATTGGCTGGTTATGGTTTGATAGTTCTTTCTAAATAAAATCACGGTGACTCTAACATTCACTTGATTTACCTCTAAATTGAACCTAAATGATCCTAAGAAGACGGATAAAAAATTACTATATTGGCATGACAATATAGAAGTAAAATCAAAAAATCAATAAATTTATAAAAAGTCAAAAATTTGAAAATAATCCGATTTTGTAGTCCTAGAAGCTTGACATTTGGCAGAAAGGTAGGGTTTAGTATACAAAGTCAGAAAAAATTAAAAAATCCGTAAATAATAAAAAAGCCAAAAAAAAAAATAAAAATAAATAAAAAATATCGAAAAAATGAATATAGTTTGATTTTTGAAAAATTTCCGGAAGTTTTAATGTTGGCTTACTTTTTATACTAAAAAATTCTTTTATGCTAAATATCAAGTATCTAGGACTGCGAGTAATATCTCAGATGGATAGCACCTATCTTGGAAGCAATTGAGAGTACTTTTGACACTCCCCCTCCCATAACTTAGTGCTGGCCTAGGAACCTGAAATCTCTTTTTATCTACAGTACTTTGCAAACGAAACTAAAGCTTCAAATTTTTGATAACTGTAAATAATAGGGACAGAGTGTGGGCTTAGCGAAAATCAGTGGATGATCTTCAAAAAAAACCCAAAATCAAGAAAAGGAGGATTACTTACAAAAAGAAGTGAAATCTCATCAAAAAAGTCCCCTGTAAAAAATGCAGCCAAGTCCCGTGACTCTTTTCCGTAAAAAGTTCTGAGATCGTATAAAGCCAAGTTTAACTATCTTATTAACTCTGAAATTTTCATTCATAAATCACTCCTAGTCTCTACATTTTTAGTTAATTATTATTTTGTGACTTGGCAATTACGTAGCACGAGAATGTGATGTATATAGTTAGTCTTAATCAAATAATACTATAACATATTAAAGTGTAATAACTTCACTGGCGTATATAATTTGCCTTAATTAAATTATCCCATCCCATCCCATAATATAGTAAGGTGTAATAACTTCCCTGTGCTGCGTAATTGCCAAGTCACAAAATAATAATTAACTAAAGATGTAGAGACTAGGACTGATTTGTGAATGAAAATTTCAGAGTTAATAAGATAGTTAAACTTGGCTTTATACGATCTCAGTACTTTTTACGGAAAAAGAGTCACGAGACTTGGCTGCATTTTTTACAGGTGAATTTTTTGATGAGATAGAATTTTCTAAAAGCTAATTGTTCCGTGATCGACATTATTTTTTTTTTGTTCAAAATCCCGCGATCAGCATGAACAATGTAAAAAAAAAAAAAAAAAAAAAAAAAAAAAAAAAAAAAAAAAAAAGATTTGAAGTGACATTTTAATATTTTGTTTTATTGCGCGTTCACATGTGATTGTCTCGTCTTAAAAGAAATTCAGAAAAATAAAGTTTTGAAGTATTTTGTGGCAACGTCCACTCTCTTTTATATGGAATTCCAGAGAGAAAATAAATAAATGTTGGTAGCTTATTTTTTTCTTAAGTTATTTGCTAAGTTTTTGTGGTTATCGCACCGTATGAGTTGTGAAATACATTTTACGACTATTCTAAAGTGAGTATTATTTACATTTAAGATTTAAAGTTTAGTAAAAGAGATTTATTCATAGAATTAAAGTTGACATAAATCTGCTTTCGTGGAACGATTAGTAGATTGTTACACTAATATTCATTATTTTAAAATACATTTTATTCTTAAAAACAATAAATTAGGCGGTACACCATTATCTACCGTGACTTTCAGAATTAACACCTAGAACGAGATGTGATTTAAAAGTCACACAATGATAGGGTAGACCGGGGCACATTTACGCGGATTTTTTTCAACGAATTTTCTAATTTTTATGTTTTAACATAGGAAATTTTAGACATTGTGGTTTTATAAAGCACTTAATAAAGTCAAAATTTATGTATTCAGTTATTGCCCGTATTAGTGTTTTTAACCGTAAAAAAAAATATTTTAGGTCCAAGTCACTTGCGTAAACTTGCCCGGGAACGGGGCACGTTTACGCATATTCTAAGTGATACCAAAGAGTAACTGAAATAAATATTTAATCAAATTGAGATGTTTTATTTATTAAATTAATTAAAGAACATTTTATAGGCTAAACTGAAAACATAGGGCTTATTGCTATTTAAAAACAGAAATTATTTAGTCATCTTCATCATCACTGTTACAGTTTTTACAAACAAAAAATAAAGTATTTCCTTTTGCACACTTGTCATGGGACCACCTTTTGCATCTAAGACATTGAAGCCAGTCTTGTCCTTTTTTGGATTGGTAATCGCAGTAAGAACGTGCGTAAAGGTGTCCCGTCGCCATGTTTGGATTTATTTTTAACGTGCAACGAAAATTAATAACATTTCTGTCCATACAAATACAGTTCTCAAAAAAGAATAAAATGTTCATATATTTGTTTATCCTTAACTATATAGAATTAGTTCAGAATAAGTTCCAATAAGTTCAACACAAAATTTACTCTTCTTGACAGAAAACATTTTATCCTTTCCACATGCTAGACCAAAGCTCGACTGACGTTCAAAATCTTCTGAGAATACCCGCTAGGGAGCAGCATCAATCTGTCATGACTGGTGGCGCGCCAGTTATAACTCGTTTCGGAAAAAGTGCACTGCGTGAACGTGTCCCGGTCTACCCTACTCCCTAGCTAATTTTAAACATATGGGGACGTTGTATTTCGATGTTTTAAATGATTTTTTTTTTTTTTTTTTTTTTTTTTTTTTGATAGGACAGATGATGTACGTTCTTTTAACATTCGTTCTTTCAACTTCTAAACGTTTTTTTTTTTTTAATATTTTCGATTTTGGTTTCAGATTTTTCTTTAATGCGATCACTTTCCATTTTAGAATAGATTCCGAAAGTTGAAGAATCCTCATAAAAACAATGTAACCTAAAACAAAGAAATGTAAATAAGGGTCCATTTAAAGATTGACCTCAGCTATTTCCAGCAGAAAAGATTAGAATTTTTTTCATGTATTAAAATTTAATTAACTAAATCCGTATTTCCAGGGGTTTTTCTAGACTATTTACAATTCTACCCAAATAATTTCTTCAGGATATTGTTTTAGCATTTTATAGAATTAGGAATTTTGTTCAAAAGTAATGATCTTACATATAAAAATAGAAATGTTTCAGAACCGAAACTTCCAACTGAATGTCTTTCAGCATAAAAAAAGTTGAGCAGTTACAAATATATATAAAAAAAAATAATAATTTAAAAATTTTTTTGCTTTGTACAGCGAATAATGCTTTTGGAAGATAATAAAGTAAAGTGTCTAGAACTCTTGCTAACTTTCATTACTGACAATAGATGTGTATAGATGTGTTAAATTAATTTTATATCAAGTTTCTTGTAATGATACTTTAATGTACTGTCTGTCCATAAAAAGATAATTTATAATGAACTAGTCGTTGGGGGCCACCCTAATACTTACCCATCATGGATATGCATATTGTAAAATATTAAAATAAAAAATGTGTAAACTATTTATAAAATGCATTTCAATTCGAATAAAATCATTTCTTGTTGACGTCATAAACTTTAATGGCTTGATTACTGAATTGCTTAAAAGAAACATCCTTTTAACTGCAAAAACAATAATCCTATTAACTAGCGGTTTATTGCATCAAAGTAAGCGTCTCATTTCCAATTAAAATATATCTTTGAATTGAAATTTGGATGAAATACATGGTCACGAAAAATCGAAGATTGTGGAAAATAGGATTACAAATATCTCGGCAACTAATTATCTGATCGACTTCATGCTTTATGCAAAATTTATGTTTTCTTATTGTCTTTTGTATTCACTCCTTAAAATAAACAATTTCGAAAAATTTTAAATACCGTTTATCAGAACGAATATTTCGAGAGTCCGAAAAAAATAGTTCCGGATAATCGAGGTTACTGAAATTCAATAAAGTTCTTCCCATTATTACATACTAAGTATATACGAAATTTCAAGTCTCTATCTCAATTTTTTCGAGAGATAGAGAGTTCACAGACACACAAACACACAGACATACAGACACACAGACGGACGGCAATTTTCTTTTTCTAAAAATATATTTTTCGGAATCTCCAGTGTCAGAAACGTGTAAATCCGTCATTTTTTTTTCGATTTTCAAAACGATTACAAGACTTACCCTATACTACGTACGATTGGTAAGTAAAAATTTGTAAAATAACAGAGACTTTAGCAAATGCATAAATATAAACAATTCACACTTATTTCCATAGAACTCCCTTTAAAATGTCGATTATTTATTTACAACTAGTATTGCTACTGTTTCAGAATAAATGCATTATATAAGGAAAACTGTCTTTCCCAGAATACGATACTTGCTAAAGATGCATTACCTTGAGAAAAGGGAAACTTTTGTCTAGCAAGCTATTAAATGTTTTATCTCTTCTGACATTATTAATACACATCTAACCCAAACTCTCATTTAACATGGATAAATGATGGTCCACTAAAGCTTGGCATAAAGTTTCAAAGTTGGTCAAGCAGGAAACTACTTTCTAAACAACGTGCAGTAATTCTGGTTCTTAAAGGAGACAATTTTGTAGAGTCGTTTCATAAGACGTTTTACAAAATCTAAATTTAGAGAAGTGTTATAGTATGAATTGCGATTTGTCTTTGTTTAAACAAAGATGAAAAATATGCATAAATGGAAAAATATTTTTAAAGAGAAAACACAATTTTATAAGCTTTACATTTTTATCTTGAAAATCACACCTAATTTCATTACTGAAATTCATGATATTTCCAAGAAAAAAGGAACTTCTGAATTTATTTAAAAATATAATTTTTGCCCCCCCCCTTTTTTTTTTACATATTGCAATAGGAAAATAATAAAAACATTATTTAAAATATTTTTTTACAATTTCTAAATTTATATTTAGACGTAAAATCATAATTTAATTAATATGAAACTATTGACATTTTAATGCATAAAGTATTTCATTGTCTCAGTTTCATAACCAATTAGCTTATGTTTGTGAGTATGGTTTGGAGCATCATTAAATTGTCTGTTGCTATAACTTGTATAAAACTATAACCATAATATATATATATATATTTGGCGATTTATCACCTGTGACCGATTAACGGAAACAAATGCGCAAAAAGAAACTATTAATCTATAATTAAGGTCTAAAAATATTAAAATAATGTATTTTCATCGGATACATACTCGTGCGGACATAATTTCATTTTTTATTATTCTAGTACATCAAGAAGAGAGTGAAAAATCGATTAAAAATTCCATCGTTACATACAAAATCTAAGTTGAATTAAATAAAAGTCCTGCCGGTCTGTACCGGGAGAAAAGGTTGCTTCCATATTCCATGTTTTTAAAAATTCCACTCATTTTACTCATACACCCGAATCTAAAATGCTTGAAAACCGATTTGATTATAAAAGATTGAATCCTGGTTTTCGTTAATACTGAATTTGAATGCGAATTTCAGCATAACAACAAAACACAACAGATTACAGCACAACAAAAATCAGATCGTTGCAAAATATCAGCGAACCTAGAATTTCAAACAACTATATCTCAGCCATTTTTTAAGATAAATCCAGAAAAAAAGATGTTACGAAATCCTTGTATCACGATCTAACACTTAAAAGTAAAAAAAAAAAAAAATTATAACTTTTTATACATATTTTCGAATTAAAAAAACAAACAAAAAAACAGACTGCCATTTTGAAAAAAGGATGGCGCATGAAGCTGACCAACGAACTCGATCGAGACCTTGTTATTTGCTGTACACATGATCAGTCACATTCATATATGATTCATAAATACAAGAGCTACAACATAAAAAATATTAGATTGTTATAAATTCGAAACCTTGGTATGTCCTGTACACATACTCAGTCATATCCAAATCGGTTCATAAATAAGAGAGTTACAACATGACAAATGTCAGATATATATATATATATATATATATATATATATATATATATATATATATATATATATAACCAACATTTGAACAAAGTGTGGTTTGGGGGTCTGTGAGTACCAAAATATACCATATTTTTCTGGAATTGCGTTCTTCTGAACGGCTGCAATAAGTAGCTTTTTGTATTGAAATCTACCTAAAAGAGTGTAAAAATATTTGAGAGAGCTGCTATTAAAAAAAATTTGTTTTAACATGTCTATTTTTGTATTGTCAACAAGTCAAAGAATTATTGTTTATAATAAAAAAAAACTTGTAAATCCGATATCTAGAAAACCAACCAATTGAAAGAAGTTCTAATCATGAATCTTTCTTTTTTAAATTATATTTTATGTTGTTTAAAAAGGATTTTTTTAAATTTACGTAATTTATTTTAAATACTTTATTTTTCTCTCTTTAAAGATTGCTGTTTTTGGGGTTTCTTATTTGATTAAACTGCATGTTCTGTAAATGTTTGAATTCAACTGAAGAAAAAAAATATATTACAAAATATTAACAGTAGTATTAAAAATGAATTAGTATTATATTTTGTATTATTTCTATCAGTTTGTCCATTATATCTCTTCCGCTATTTTTTCAAAAACATAAGTTCTGTTTTTTTAGAAGAAAAGTTGCAGCCTATAGTATTGTACTCAAATTGTTGGTTTAAAAAGCATACGAATTTAGTTTTTTCAAAATACTCGCTGATTAAATAAAAAGCATGTTTGAAAATTCTAGATCACACGTAGAATCATGCAACTGATTTAGAATTTAGAATTTTTTTTCTTCATGTCAAATTAAATAAGAAAGTAAAATTTAGAAAGGTATTAATTTAAATACCACACAGTGATTTTATACATTTATTATAAATTATAATAAAACATACTTATAGTATTTTAATTTCTGCAATTTCAGTAAAGTAAGCATTCTGGATTTTTTATCAGTAGAAATCTGTTTTGAAAGTAAAATATTTAGACACACTCAACTTATAAAGATCCGTTGTAAACTTACTAAATTGCAATGATATAGGAGACAATTGAGAAAAATATTAAATACGAATATGTTTTTTTATTTCGCAAAATTTAACAACAACAGTTTAAACATAACAGTGACCCCCCCCCACCCATGAAAGTCATCAGCATATATAAAAAAGCAATTTATCCGTAGAAATTGTCACAAAAATATTTTAAAAATTGTAATTAATAAAATTTTTATACCAAATAAAGTTTTAAAAAAATGTAACAACATGGAAATTAAAAACAATTGAAAAGACTTGTAGGAAATTTTCTCTCCTATTTTTCCCAATTTGTTTCTCTTCACACTCACTTTTGATAACGAAAATTTTTTTAAGTTCGAAACTAATTGGAAAACGATGATCTTTGTGCGTCGCACAAATTACCCAGATTGTCTTATCAGTACAAGATTTTTCCATTTTCTTTTCCGAAAATTATGTAATTTTCAATATAATTACATTTCAAATAATTACTTTTTCATGTTTTCCGATTTTTAACGTAAAGGTAAATCTAAAATGACGAAAAAGAGCACAAGGCGGAAAATAATAGAATTAAAATTATTTTCACATCTGCCTGTCGTCAGACGATGATGCTAATGCATTATCGATTTTCTAATGCATTTTTCCTTTTATATACATAACAGAACAAAAGTTAATTAAAATCTTTTATGTTTGAAGTAATATACAGAAAATGTAACATTATTTTCAATGTCTGTTAGTACGAATTATAATTTTCATTGGGATTGAACAAAGTAAATCACTTTTCAATATACGTTTCTTAAGCAAACATCTAGTTGTAAATAAAATTTCGTTAAAATGTATAATGATTTATGTAAATCTATAGTTTTCAATAAAACATGATAAGTCACAGAATGCTCTTTTAAATGGTTGATTTATATATATATATATATGGGGTGGTGGTGCTTGGATTTATACAATAAAAAGGTGCGTTTCATGTATTAATTATGATCCGCTTCATACAATGGTTAATTTATGGACATATTGTATGCTCATTTCATCCCCAGTCACAAACATGCCCATACAACAACAAGAACAAAAATAATAATATTAATAAAACTTGAGATATCATTATTAGGTAGCATTCATTACAAAAATCTATTGTAGCCGTTCGGAGGAAAGCAATAAAAAAAATGGTATATATTCACCGATCATGACCACGAGACCCCGAAGCCACCCTCCTTTCAGATGTTGACTCTAGCTGAACATTTGTTTGTCAACTGTAACTCTCTTATTAGTGAACCTATTTGGATGTGACTGAGTGTATAGGACATACCAACGTCTCGACCGAGTTTGTTGACCAGCATCATTTGCCATCTTGTTTCAAAATGGCGGCCAGTTATTTTTTTAATTTATTTTTTAAAAATTCAAAAAGATGTACAAAAAATTATAAATTGAACAAGTTGTTTCCGTTAAATGTTAGAACGTGATACAAAGATTCTGGAACATTGTTTGTTTTGGCTATATCTTAAAATATGGCTGAGATATGGCAGTTTGAAATTCTATGGTGGCTGAGATTTTTAAACAATCTGATATTTGTTATGCAGAAAGTCTCGTATTTATGAACCGATATGAATGTGACTCATCATGTGTACAGAACATACCAAGGTCTCCACCGAGTTCGTTGGACAGCTTCATAAGCCATATTGTTTCAAAATGGCGGCTAATTAAAAAAAAAATATATTTTTTAAAATATGAAATATGTACAAAAAAAAAAAAAAAAAAAAAAAAAGGTTTCCGTTAAGTGTTAGATCGTGATAAAAGAATTCTGGAAGATTTTCTTTTTTGGCTTTAGGCTTTATCCTAAAGAATAACTGAGATATATTAGTTTGAATATCTAGGGTGGCTGACATTTTGAAACAATTTAATTTTTGTTATGCTGCAACTCTCATTCTGAAGGGTTCCAAACATTTTAGCTTTGGGTGTTTGAGTAAAATGAATTGAATTTTTACAAACATGGAGTATGAAAGCTACCTTTTCCTTCCGGCACAGGCCGGAAGGACTTTTTCTCTTCAGTTGCTGTTTTCTTTCTTCATATATTTAAGATTGTTCATATATTGGGATATGTATTCTTTCTTTCCGGAATTAGAGTATAGTTTCTTATTCTATTCGTTCAACTCCCTCATTTTAATTATTCAATAGCTTTTGAAATATTTTCTTGGAATATATATAAAAAATTGTGTGAAGTTGGGAAGTAATGAGAATGACAATAATCTAAAATAACTAGTCTCATGGCAGAAGCTTTACATTTTTTTCTTACATTATCTGATTACCACCCATGATTATGTTTATCATGTTGTAGTCAATATTACTTCGTTTATTTTATCTTTTTCTTGTTAGTTCCTGTTGTTATTGCTTCGGTTCGTGTTTTATGTTGAATTTGGAATTACCATTATATATATATATATATATATATATATATATATATATATATATAATATATATATATATATATATGTGTGTGTGAGAAGATTATGTATAAATAGTCACTTTACTGAACCAATATGACAAATAATCGATGAACAACAGAATACTAACTTTAATTTCAACTAATACGCTTTTAGCAAAAACTATATAACAACAATTTAGCTTACAACAATCCGGCGAGGCCTAATAATACCTTTACCGGCTATATTCCTTTTATATCTCGCTTCATAATAAAAATTAGAACACTGGCTCTTAGCCAGTGTTCTAATTTTCAGTGTTCTAATAGTTTGAATCTCGCGATTCAAACTATTTACAACTCGCGCATCAAAGTCATGGATAATAATAGAGTGTCAGTTCAGTATCAGTTCATTTGATGATCATCATTTACGTGAAGTGTTTCAACTGAAATCCTACAAATCGGTCATCCTGACGTGATGGCGTCTCGACATCAGCATCTTGATTTGTTATGTTTTTTTCATGCCTAAAAGTTATTTTTTTGAGATTTTTATTTCTTTCTGAGTATTGCTCTCTGTCTTTAGGATCAGCATATCTAATATCTCTGTGATTCCTTTCCGGATATTGCTCTCTATATTTACAAACTACATAACTATTGCTTCTAGAATGATAAGAATTTGAATAAGCATCTCGTCCACTATAAGCTCCTTTAAATCCATGATGAGAATTATTCTTATGTGAAGGTTGTGAATATCTTTGTTCAGTATAACTAGCCTTGTACGATCGTCGGCCACCATAATTATAATTATTTCGACCATGATAGTAGCCTCTGTTCATGTATGTAGGGGAAATTTTTGGATTATACCTTGTTTTTGAATTAGGTGAAGTATTTTCTGCTATGTCTTGAGGTATCAAAGAATTTTCAGTTTCAAAGTTTTCAGAAATCTCAGATTTATTTTGGTAAGAATTCTCGGAACTCTGTTTCCCATATCCAAATTTATTGTAATTTCCATGGTTAAATGACTGTTTAAAATATCTCTGGCCATCTCTATTATTGCTTCTGTTATCAAATGGTCTATTAAAATTTCTGTTATTTCCCTTATGATCAAAAATCCTATTGCGATCTTTCACATAGTCTTTTCTACCATGTGCAGGACTAATACTTTCATAATTTTCTTCTGGAGATGGATAGTCAACATTCCATTCATCGGATAATCCTGTATCTTTTGTCCTATTCGGCTTATATGGTTTTATTAATTTTCTTATTTTCTCTCTGTTTGCTAAATTTGTAACATGAGTCAAATTCATCCCGTCATTTACGCAGTCGATTTTAACTATATCTTCCCAACCTCGATTATCGTTGTTTATACTTGCTTCATAAATTTTTGTCAGTACTTCGTTAGTTTTAATGTATCCTACTCGAACTTTGTTGCCGCTTATTATTCTAAGTTCATCTTCCGTTACTTTTAACGTCATGCCTTCTACTGCTTCTCTACCTATTATTAAATCGCAGTGCGTCTCTTGTACCACGTAAAATTTATCCTGGATTTCTGTTTCATCCACGTAGACTTTATGCCAGAAAAAACCTGTTGGCTTAATTTCTTCACCACCTATGCCTGATATGTATATATTGTCGCTGGTTAGTTTTGGCAAATTTATTGCAGTGTAATATCTTGAACTGGCGATTGAAATATCGCTTCCTGTATCGATTATTACGTTTGTTTTTATTCCGCTAATATCTAAGATTCTTCATTTTTTACCATTTAACCTGCCCATATTAACTATTTTTCTTTGCGGGTTTTGGGTCTCATCTTGGTATTTTGTGTCTCGCCAATTTTGATTATGTTGCGGGTAAAAATTTGAATATTCTTGTTCTGTATTTTTCGCCATGGCACATTTCGCACTCACGTGACCAGGGTTGCCACACGCAAAACAGATTATATGCGACTCTTTGCTTCCATAATTCATACTGTGTCTATTGTCAATTTGGCGTCTTTTCAAATTGGCGTATTCAGCCACTCGCGATCTTCTGTCATCAAAATCGATACTTGTATCCTTAACTGATTGTTTATTGTAAACCCTTTGTGCTGTTTCGTAATTATCTAATTTATTAACTAAGTCATCAATTTTCTTTATTACTAATAATTCCTCTATGAAATGTGTTTTGTTTCCGCAGGTAAATTATGCCTGATTTGATTAACAACAATTAATTCTGCTAAATCTTCAAAGCTATTTACTTGAAGACCTTCAATCCATTGCTGAAAATACACCTTTATCTCCTAAGCGAAATCTCGCCAATTGGCTGATGGCTTTTTTTTAGATGAGAAAAATTTCAGCCTAAACTCCTCTGGTGATAGCTTGTAGCGTTTTAGTAGAATATTTTTTTATATAATTATAATCGTGAATTTCAGGTTCGTTTTCCCTTGTTAATATTTTGATCACATCTAACGGCATTAGATTAATTAAATAATTTACCCATTCTTTTTTATCAATGCCCGTTTGCGCCATTTGCCTTTCGTACATAGCTAAGTATGAACTGATATCATTCGAGCTATCATATTTAGTTAATAATCTAAGCAATTAGAATTGCTTACCTAGATTTGTCTTTGGGTCTTCATTAATATGTTCTCTTGAATTTTATTGTATCTGTAATATCTTAATTTCAAAATTTTGCTCCGATTCTATTTTCCATTTTCTCTCTTCCATTTCCATTTTCAATTTCAATCTATTTTCTTCAATCTCTGCTTGTAATTTCTTCTCTTCTCTTTCTCTTTCTGCTTGTAATTTCTTCTCTTCCAGTTCTGCTTGTAATTTCTTGTCTTCCAGTTCTGCTTGTATTTTCTTCTTTTTCTCTTTCTCTTCTCTTTCTTCTTTCTCTTTTCTACTTGCTATCACTACTTCCAATCGATCTATTATAAAATTTTCTTCGTAACTCTCCCAACTCTTGATCAGCTTTATTAGGACAGGTATTGTCGGTTTTTCTGGTGCTTCAATTCCGCATTCCTCGCAGAGGTTTATTAGATCAATCCTCTTGGCTTTATTTAGAGTTCCCATCTTTCAAAAATTGTACTTGAAGTGATGCGATTACGGTTTCACCTTGCTAATTCGTAACCCAACTTTTGATACTGGCGTTTTACAATACTTTACGTTTCGTCTCCATTTCACTACTAGTGGCTTTTACTTTTAATAATCCCGGCCGAGCCCCCAAAAATGTGAGAAGATTATGTATAAATAGTCACTTTACTGAACCAATATGACAAATAATCGATGAACAACAGAATACTAACTTTAATTTCAACTAATACACTTTTAGCAAAACTATATAACAACAATTTAGCTTACAACAATCCGGCGAGGCCTAATAATACCTTTACCGGCTATATTCCTTCTATATCTCGCTTCATAATAAAAATTAGAACAATGGCTAATAGCCCAATCTTGCGATTCAAACTATTTACAACTCACGCATCACAGTCATGGATAATAATAGAGTGTCAGTTCAGTGTCAGTTCATTTGATGATCATCATTTACGTGAAGTGTTTCAACTGAAATCCGACATATATATATATATATAGAGAGAGAGAGAGAGAGAGATAGGTAGATAGATAGATAGATTGATAGATATAATGAAAAGAAAGAAGATGTTTAAAAATTTATCTGTTTATTTAAATATATATAACTGATTAAGTCTGATTTACATACTTTTCCGAATATATGAAATAAATATTGTATTGTGTAACTCGTGAATTTTTCAGTATGCGGTCTTAATTATACATATGCATCTATAGACAAAATTGTTAATTGTTAGGTTAGCAATTTAGGTAACACAGTTTTGAAATTTTGTATTCCTCATAATTTGAAAATTTGATATTAGATATATTTCATCTTCCTTATGAATTTCCACTAAGTAGTAGGTTTTCCGACTAGAAAAGTTTTGTTGAGGATTAATTACCATCCTTCCTGTCAAGGGCAATACCATCACTTAATCTCTAATACTTCAATAACTCTTCAATATTATAATTCATATCCATCCTTGGTATATCAATTCTTCTTCTGCCTGTCCGGCTCCAGTCTATAAGAACTTTTGGTAGGCGCTTCTCATTCATTCTGGGAACATGACCATACAATCTTTAACTTCCAGGACTTCACGTATTGTTGCATTTTTAGCTTTTTGCAGATTTTAATTGCTTGTCAATTTTTTCAGAAATACATTTTGATAGCTAGGAGTTTTTTTATTTTTTTCTTTGGAAAATATTCTTCAGGGGGGGTGTAACAGATTTAAGGTCCATTCTCATAACCTTAAATTATAATGTTTTGCTATTTAGTAACTACACTGTTCCTAAATTAGTCGTTTAGTTTTGGGGAGAACATTACTTCCCCACAGAACAGAATTAAATATTGCAATTTCTTTTTTTGCCTTCCTCAATTCCCTTCGCTACATTTTTTTGGCTTGAACCATTATTCTAAAAGTTAAATCCAAGGTTATTAAATTACTCAACAATTTTTATATTTATATCAACAGAAAATGTATTTGTGTTCAAAGTTGTGATTACGTGCTCAGTTTACTCATATTCATATTTAGCCCTATTCATCATAAATTACCTTTAGTTTGCAAAACTTTTATGTGTGTGACGTCTTCTTCATCTTCTTCTATAATGAATTGATAGTTCCTCAATAATAAGTGAGGAAAGTATTTACTATTATTTAGTTTCAAGCCTATTTTGTAGTATTTCCAACTCTGCTAAAAATTGGTAGCAAACTGTCCAGTCATTTGACTGTTTTTATAGATAACTGTTGCATAACCATAATTTATAACTCTATTCTGACAATAATATGGGCAATATATGTTCAGAATAGAGTTAAATTACGGTTATGTAACTGTTTTTTATAACAACGGTAGAGTGACTGGGCAGTTTGCTGCAAATTTTTAACTGCGTAGTCCATTCTTTAAGGCAAATCCTAATAATATTATAA
This sequence comes from Maratus michaelseni, assembly GCA_963931845.1. Classification (NCBI taxonomy): domain Eukaryota; kingdom Metazoa; phylum Arthropoda; class Arachnida; order Araneae; family Salticidae; genus Maratus; species Maratus michaelseni. The sequence goes on along the minus strand of OZ007593.1, from coordinate 219,312,583 downwards.
ATCTGATTGTGTGCAAATGTTAGGCTGAAGCCAGCGTCAAAATGGAGCATTTAATGATCATGTACCTTTGTACATAGGTTGATTATAATCCTCATATGAACATAGGCTGGGTTTTGTTTATTTTATTCAAATATTTTTCTTAATAATTCAAAATTTCGTTATTTTCATAGAGAATAAATAGACATTTTTTCGTATAATATTTTAAAATGGTTAAATTTACTTTACCGTTGCTAATATTTTATCGTTGCCAAAACTATATCAAAGCCCGGAATAATAATTTTTACTCAACAATTAATTTTCAATTGAAAGATTTTCACGTGAAAAATGAGAATTCAAAAGAATTCAAAAGAAGAGGAATTTCCGTGATATTTGAAACAAAAATATGGAGTATTTGTTATTATACATGAAGTATGAATATTGGTTACGTTGAGAAGATATTTTCTGCCAAAAACTGCGTTATAATTAGAAGGAAAACTGAACAATAATCATATTGTTCAGCTAAATAATTCAATTAAATAATCATATTATTAAGAAAAGATTTCGCTTGGACCATGGAACTATGAAAATGATCCTCCTTGGCTTGAACAAATATGACGTCATAAATAAAACATATATTTTCATATATTCGTAACATTACAAAAGGAGCATGAATATCAGTGTATAATAAAAATATATACATAATAGACGTCAGATTTAAGATGAATAACTGAAATATATTTTTTGATACTGATTAATAATAAGCTTAAAAATCAGTTCCATACAGATGTGAGTTTTCTGATAAATTTCCCTACATGATTGCCAGGAAAAGAAAATTAACAAGAATTATATCATTGAAAAGAGATTTCTCTGGAATCAAAGTGACGTCATATTTCAAATAAAATGGGATTTTTCAAATATGTTTTAAATGGTGCGTGAATCAATTTCATACATTAACAATTACAGAGTAAAGTGAAAGAATATAGAGGCAGTGAACCGTCAAATCGGCTTGCAATATGAAGCCAGTTATCGCTCAAATCGGACGGGGAGAGGTTTTCAAAGCAAGCAGGCAGTTGTTTAGGCCAACTGTAGGGTTGCATTTTCAGCATCACGCCAAACATAAACATTTCATATATATTTATTCTCTGAACTCTGCGACTAATAATACAAGCATCAGTAAGATTATTAGGAAAAGAAAATTGAACACAAGTCTATTATTTAAAAATCAGACTGCATGTTTGTATTTCGCAACTACTACTCTTAAAGCAATGCGATTTACTTAACACCATCATTGATCTAAGGATGTCATACAAACTCTGAGAATTTAAAATTTTAAATTAAATTCCGAAATATTATTATTATTATTATTATTATTATTTGTAAATTTTAATGAAATTTTTCTAAAAACGGTAATTAAATTACTCCATTTTTGTGGATAAAAAAAGAAGATATAAAACGGATTAATACAATTTTATGCCATTTTCTCATTAAAACTGAAAAAATAATTTATTTTCAATTTGAATAGTTGGTGAAAAAAAATCTTGATTACAGTAGAATTTCCGAAAATTAAAAACATATTTCCACATATTCAAACTTTATGAATTAATTTATTCTGCAGAACAAAAATCGTCTGTCAGCATATTGTCAAGAAATCAAAAGTTGTTTCAGCTATAGATTAAACCAAGGAGGCAAATTTGCTGTAACATGCAAACGTAATACTTGCAATTGCAAAGCTTTTCGCAACCCCAAATTACATGCAAACGTAACATTTACATGTAATTTGCACCCAAATTAATTTTAATTTGAACCCTTATAAATGTTAATTTGCACTGAAAATTGCATGCAAAAGTAATGTTTCCATATAATTTTGGGTTGCAAAAAGCTTTGCAATTGCAAGTGTTAGGTTTGCATGTAACTGTTACTGTTACATGCAAACGTAACACATGTTACGTTTGCATGTAATTTTGGGTTGCAAAAAGATTTGCAATTGAAACTCCTTGCATTTAGGTGTAGAATTATTCCTCCATATTCACAAGAATTGAATTTAAACAAAAAGCATATACTATTTCCAATGAATTATTTTTAAATGATGGCTGATAAAACGTTTTTCTAAGTCGTTAAAAGTAAAATGGTTTGTCAGGTAAAACTGATATTTGTTTTTTGACAAATTGTACTTTTTAAAAACTCAGCTATGTCAAGGCCCCTATAACAAAGAAATACCGTATTTTCTCCTATGAAATATGATAAAGAGTTAGTTAATTATTTACGTTTTTAATTATCGGGGGTGAAATATTTTGCTTGATTAATGCATTTATTCTTCTTTTAATGTTACGTGATCGACGTCACGGGTAACAAACAGCTAGTGTCAATATATATTTTAAATTAGGTACATGTGGGACAGCGACCGTGTAATAGGATTGATTTTTCTAGTGATGAAAGTTTCAGGAAAATTATTTTCATCTTTAACTCCACAAATTTCTTTTGTATTAAATTGCTTTAATGATAGTGATCATATTTTAATTTATATTTGCTATTTTAAGTACTTTCCAGAGCAATCCTTTTTGGTATACAGTCAAATGTTTTTTCAAGTTCAACAAATGGATTCTGTTTTTTTCCTTTATCTTTCTCTTTTACAAGAACCTGTTTTAGTACAAAATCATGTTTTTTGTAATGAAAAGTCACTTTACTCTTCAATTCCCTCATATTCATTTTATAGTCTATTTCTTAAGATTCTTCTCAATGGTTTTATGACCGAAATTGTAATACATATTCCTCTGTAGTTGCTGCAGAATTTTGCGTTCCCTTTCTTAAAAATTGGTATTAAATATCCTTGCTTTAATTCTTCTGGTAAGATCTCCTGCTAAGATCATCTCGTATAGTTCATTTAATATCATTACAATGTTTTTAACTCCGTGATTTATTCCGCCTTAAGATTACTTAAGACCCGAACTTAAGATTTATTCCGCCAGGTGCAAATGATATAATGATATACCATTTTCCCCTAACTGACTGCTTCTTCAACTCTTCACTTGTGATTTGAAATTCAAATTTTTGGTGTTCAAACGAATATGAATTGTTAAATTAATCTCTGAATTCCCTGCGGATTTCCTGAAAATATGCCATCCAAGGAATAATCTTAATCATTTTAAGTTTTCTTTCATGTGGAGTATCATTTCACATTCCTAGTAATATCTGGATTTTTTTTAGATATGATTTTTTTCTTATATCCGATGCTTCTATATATATATATATATATATATATATATATATATATATATATATATATTTCTGTCTTTTGTATTTCTCTACTCTAATATCAAATGTTATTCAATCAGGTTTAAAATGTTTCTTTCATTTTCTGAATATTATTAAGATTTTATTTATTTTGTCAGTTCTTACTACTGCGAATATTTTTACTTCTTGCACACAATATCTGAAGAGCAACAGTCCAAACATTTTTGTTTAAAATTGTTATATAGATATTCTCCCGTAACATAAAATTCTACAGTCAGTGTAGTGCGCAATCTTTTCTCATATATTTATTTAATGTTGTTATCTTATAGCAGTCCCACTTTGAATGCTGGATATTTCCCAGTATTTGTATTCTGATTGTGTACTAGATATTTTCGCCTTACTTTTTAACCATTTCACGGGGGCTCGGACAGCTTCTGTCCGAGAATACATGCAAACTTGGACAGATGCTGTCTGAGCCCCTGTGTAAAGGTTAATGAATTCCATAAAGTGTTTGCTTTATCTAAATAATTGTCTTAACTACAGTCTGTACCGCGATATATTCTAACATACTCAATTGTGGCTGATGTACGTCATCTAGTTATATTCAAATGAATATTAGATGTCGGATTTTTCTGTTGTTGGTGCCATGTGTTTGTGTAATAAGGATAGTCCTTATGTTCAAACATGGTTTCTGTGTCGTGTTTTCAGGTATAATTGCTCGCAGATTTCAATGACTTATTTTCCTTTGTCGCTGCAAATTTCTTCCAAAAATCTTCAAAAAGCACTAACCCTTAGTCTTTTATTTACTCTAGTATTAAGGTCTCCTAACAAGATGAGGTCTCCTAACGAATGATTTATTTTTTTTAGTAATTTTCAGTTCGTTAATAAATGGATGCTATCCAGTCACAGTGACTTAGATCCGACTATTTTTAAACGTCACATGAAAAATTGATTTTTGGTTCCATTGGATTCATATTTGATCATATATTCCTCATGGCGTTATAGATATTATATTTATTGTTGTTCCTTCATTTATAACTATCGCTAAGATAACAATTTATTTTTAAGAAAATATATTAATATTGAGACTATTTAGTAACTGTGATATAGATGCGACTAATTTTCAAAGTTACATAAAAACAGTTGCTGTTTTGTCCCGATGGATTCACATTTGATCGTATTTTCCTCAAAACGTTATACATTTTACAGTATGCTATTGTCTTTCCTATTCTAATTATTGGAGATAAAAGTGTTACTTTAAGAAAAAAAAATAGTATCAAGCCTATCCAGTTACAGTAACACAGATGCAATTAATTTTCAACGTCACATAAAAACAATTGATTTTTGGTCACTGTGGATTCCCAATTTATCATATTAACCTTACGGCACTATATATTTTAGAAATACTATTGCTCATTCAAAATACTTCTAAGATAAAAATGTACTTTTAATAAAATATATTAATCTATGAAGTAACTGATTATTTTTTAGTACATACATTGATTACCAGTAAAGTATTTTGTAACAAACATAAAACAAGAGTTTCGAATTTGCTCCTTTAAAAGTTTTCCAGAATACACATTTAAAAGAACGATACAGAATAACATGTTTTTAACATTTCTATCGATCGTAAAACTTCTACGCCAACCAGAAGACTTTTTTGATAACATATTGATTTTCTTTCACGCAATAGTTGAGATAGAAAAAAATGTTATTTACTTGATTTTCCCGAAGGTGTATAATACAGATAGTAATGCTTTTATATATTATTTATTTATTTATTTTGTCTGGATGTAGTTGGCACATACTTTTGAAAGAATCGTTGCATTTTAAAATATTTCTGCAGTTATATTTCTATTAGTACTTCTTTAAGTATCATGAAATTTTATTTAAAGATTATCTCTTAAAACATTTTTTAATGTACTCTATGAAATCTTTAAGCAAACTAATTTTTCATTAAATTTCATTGGTTTGTATATTTCTATATCAGCATTAGTCTTCACATGCAGGCATATATTAATTTTATATACTTAAACTTTCTTAAAATAAAACATTTTTAGCAGAAGATAATGTTTCTTTTATTTCTTTTATAATCTGTAAATGAACATACAGATGCACTAAAATACAGACGTTGCTGAGACATAAAGTTTCAAAGTATCTTCTGTAGGATGTTATAAATTTAATAAAAATAATTCGTCTTTTTCTGTGAATATTTAACTATGAAAAAAATATTAAGCATTTTACTTCGGATGTGCATTTTGAAGAAAATTAATTTTCGTGTTACAATATTTTAACCTAAAATACAGATTTATTTTTGTATGTGTTCATGGAGCTAAATAGATTTTTTCATATATAGAGTCAAATCTGTATGAATAGAGTCTTTTTCTAACGGCATTTGCTGTAAAAAGAAGATTTCCGTGTCCCTGTGTTAATAAACCCGTGGAAATAGAACCTATTTATCACCAAATTCTGCTTTGAAAAGACGATTTTAGTGTCATTGTGTTAAATCTGAAAAATGGAGACTATTTCAAACGGAATTTGCAAACATTGTAGGAGTTTGGAGTCCTGTTCTTAAACCTGCAAAATTTGAACCTATTTCTAGAAATGTTGTGTAAAGGGAGGATTTCCGAGCACTTGATTCCGTGTACTTGATTCCGTGCATTTATCTGAGATTTCATTCTATCTATCTATATATTTATATAACGATATAAACGTATCGTTATTAACACATAAGCTCATAGTGAGATTTATGGACATTTAAAGACGAACATAAGAAAAAAAAAACTTTTCAAATTACGAAGTTAAAAGCAACACATGATACTCAGATAAAGTCAAAAATTTTATTTGGTGTACATTCCGAATTGCACTATCAGTAAAAATCAATTTAAAAATTTCACGAAATGGCATAATTTTGCTAACAAAATTGCTAAACATATATTGTATATTATAATTGGATATTGCTTTTGCTACTTTGTAAACGAAAAAGACAAGAAACAGATAAATTTTAATAAAGATGCAAAAAATTGCAATGGAAAGAATACAAAACGAAGGTAAAATTCCAAATAGATGCTTAAAAGTGACAAGTACAGAAATCATCTTAGATTGGAAACCTCCTCAGGGGTACCATATCAAAACTTTCTTAAGGCTGTATTAAAAAAAAATAGAATTCCACGTTCAACAACTCAAAATTTTGAGACACATTTGCAGACTCATTTTTAAAAGTAAAAACATGAAACTTGACGGCGTGATTTGTGAAGAGATTTATAAGGGACGTATGTTTTAATTTTTCGTTTAATTAATTAGAAATTGATTTACAAACAATTATTTTTACAGTACGACATTTTTTTTTTGTTTCCAGCGCTATGGCTTCGGGAAATTCGGTTAAAATTGTCCACTTTGACAGCATTTTTTGAAATATATTCTACTTTATAAAAAAAAGTCGACCAATACGGACATTATAAAGTTTCTGAATCAGAAAACCTCCCAATTGGATGCATTTTAGAGCAAAAATGAATTTAAAAATGTGTCTCAAAATAAGCAGTTTGGATTTGAATACACTTAGGAGAGACAAATTTTTCTTTGAGGTAGACAGAAGAGGGAAAACATTTTTTTTTCTTGTACACAGCTGACAAGCATATGATACAGTTTTATTCTCACATAAATTTTTAAAATTAGCTAAAGTACTCATTAATAATAAATGTGTCTCAATTTGAGAATCTTCCAATAGCAAAGTTTTAGGAAATATTATTGATAATACTTCCTTCATTTCTGTCCTTAGACAATTTATTTAATGCCAATGTTTACATTTTTGTCAGATCTGTCAAATTTTTTGTGCTTCTGCTTTTTTTTAGCCTCTGAGTCGTTTTGATTGATGTATTCTGAAATATCAAATTCCTTGAAGGAAACAATTCCCCCTCCTAGCCTCCCCCAAACTGTACCTCTGAATGTTTTAATTGAAACATTCGGCCAAAAAGAGGTTGTATCATCAACGGACAAGTCATATGTACTGTCTAAACTTTGAGTGAAATTAGAACAAATTCTATATAATATTTCAAGATTTAAACTATTTTAAATAGTTTTAATTAGAGTTTTGTCTATGGAGATACGAAATGTTACCCATCTTTCTCTAAAGAATGCTCAAGGCAGTTAGAAACAGTACCAAAGCAAAAAATATTTTTCAAAGTCCGAATAGAAATCAAAAATTTAATTTAAGTATTATGAAAATAACATGAAATGCTACAATGTAAGATTAAATATAAAATAAATTGGAACGAAATTAATTGAACAGTAAAATATTTTTATAAATTAAGTGTTAATACAAATTAATAACACCATGAAATGATGCAGTTGCTTCCAAAGTAAAAGTATGCAATTCTGTATGACGTTAATACAATGAATACGGATATCATTATGAAAACCTTAATGCCTATTATTTTAGAATTACAGATGCGCAAAATGAAGGTTTATTATTTTTTTAATCAAAATACATATTATCTTAAATTAATAAGAAAAAAATGAATTTTAACCTATAATTTAATTTAACAGATATCGAATTACAAAAGCTTCATTTATGCGAATCCAAAATTACATCTCATTCTGTCAAGTAGTTTTTGAGTTATGTTAAAAAAACTACCAGAATTGCAGTTTGTTTTGCAACTAATAATAAAAAGAATTTAACATTAAAAGATTCACCCATTACATATCCTTAATTTCTAAACTATTTCACCGAATGACTTTCCGTGTTCTATCTGAAATTAAAATTTAACAGATTCCAAATATCATGTCAAAATTGGGTCTTCATCCTGAATATTTTAAAGTTTGTTACCATTTCAACATGGAAACTTTAAAATATATATATACACTGAAAGAAAACATTTTTAATAGAGTGGCAATTTTGGTTCTCGCCTGTGACAATTTCGAGATAATATATATATATATATATATATATATATATATATATTGGGTGTTCTCGCTATCATTCGTTTCTTTTCTCTTGACGAAACTGTACATTTATAAAAACTAAATTTATCAGAAACGTAAACAAGAAAAAAAAATCATGCGTCTAGCATAGATTATGAAACACTTTCGAAAACAATCGGGATAGTGTAGCAAAACTTCCCTTTTTAATAGGGTGACAAATAATGTCTAATTAAATAAATTGGAAAACGCATAATACATTTGAAAACCTAATTTTAGCAATAGTCGGTGAATTCTTATGGGCAGCGATTTAGACGATTTATCAATTTCTGTTTGCACTACAGTGTACGTTTCAGTAGAAATGTATTCAGTTGCAAAACGCATAACACAGTTTTAAATTCCCCGTTAGCGATTTTTGTCAACAAACGGAAATGCTCTTTAATTATTTTCTGCAGCTTTGTATATAATCTATACAGATTAGACAGGCAAAATAATATGCAAAAGATTAATTAAATTTAAAAACGTTTACAACTGAAAAAGCATTGCCAACAATTATTGCTCACAGAAAATACTGTAGTTGATTTTTTTGCCTCTGTAAATGAATGATAAATTCCATGATCATCATATTATGCAATAAGTTTCCTTTAGCACACCTCAGTGATGTATGTAAATTTCATTATTTTTCAAATAGTGTACCATCGTTAAAATATATCGCAAACAATTTTCCCCAAAGACCATAATGTAACGGAAATATTTTGAGTGTCCTGTAAAAGAACTATGAATGCTATACACTTTATTTTCAATACCGGATATGCAATAGTAAACCACAATAACATATATCAATTACATGATAATCCGAGTATATTCACGTGAATTAAAGGACGGACAGAGAAACAGAAGTCAGAAATGCTTTTCAAATCTGTTAAAAAGCGTTAAAAATGGATAACACTATATATTTTTAATTGTATCACGATTACAAGTGTTGTGTTTGCTAAATTCATTTTCAATTATTGAGTCTTATTAAATGTACTTACTGTAAATTATAATGTAACGCACCCAATATACGCAATATATAGATCGATAGAGTTATTACGGCGTGCCTGTAGCTGTATGTTACAAAATATCGCAGTCAGTGCCGTTTTCATACTTATTTTAAGCCCACTGAATGCATTAAGTAGAAGAAAAATACTTACTACTTAATGCATCCAGTACGTTTAACACGTTCGAAACATTAATTTCACTGATATTTATTGCACAGTGTAATATAAAATGATATTTAGTGAAGTGTATTGCTAATCATATTAATGTGAAGCATAGCCAAAACTTAGATAAATATGGTGCAGTTATAAATATGGAAAGACAGTTATAGGGAGACAATTTAAATTTTGTACTTAAATAAATGTCATCAACAGAAATAGTGTTTATTTTAATAATGAAGCTATGCACAGTTAGATATTTGCATGAATAGAAAAATGTCATGCGGGCATTTAGAGTATTATGAGTATTATAAATGAATAATAAAATATCTAATATCAATATCTATATCTATCTATCTAATTATATATATATATATATATATATATATACATATATATATATATATATATATATATATATATATAACTTCTAAAAGAAATGTAATGCAGATAAACAGGAAAACCAATAGCGCCAAGCAGCATGTAATACATTTACAAAACAAACGCTATATAATATTTTAATAAACAAGCTTAACATTAAAACTGAAAGAAACGAGACAATTTTAAGACATTTAAAAATCCGTTAGAAATTATTTTAAACTGCACTATGCCATAATGATTAACAGTTGGAGAAAATGTCTATATATATATATATATATAAATATATACTGTATATATATATATGGCGATCAGTTTGGTCTCCTTTAAATGTATGTTAAGCATTGTAACACGTTACTTTCATTCTTAATTTAATTCTTTTCCTTAATCCTTCTCCAAATCGGAAAATTCTAACAGACAAGTCAAGAACTTTTGCAATCACAGTAGCATTTCGCATATTTTTTGTTTGTTGTTGTTATGTATTTCATTTTTCTTGGCAAAAGCTGCTTATCCCATTTAAGCATTTATGCTTCATGCCCGTTTGCTTTTAAGTTACAATATGTTTGCTAATGCAGAGTTTCTTAAACATATTAAATAATTTTCCGTAATTGGGTCCATTGCCAACTAACGTATTTTAGTTAATACGATTTGATGCAATGAAATCCATTTTGTGAAAGTCTTTAATGATATCCACATTTACACTGAACCATATTGTTGCTAATATTTTATTTTGTTTCTCGCTAACGTTGGCTGTAGACTCGATTACGGAAGATTAGAAAATCTATCATTATTCTCATCTAAAACATCTTGAATAATGTCCCATAATCGGGCTGCATATACGTAATTTTCGAATATGGTTTGGTGAAACATTGAACTTTTGGAAGTGAGTTTTGATAATGACATTCCCTTTAAATCATATTTGCTGTCAGCACTTTTGACACGTGGCATATAATCTGATTAAAATTCATGAACCTCATTCTAGATGCCGATCTCTGTTAGACTTTGTTTTTCACTGCTCCCCTTTCTTGATATAGTTCAGGAGTTTTCATACTTGCGTAATTCCCTAACTTCGGCATTTCTGCTTAATGTCTATTTACTATTAAGATCAGTAAAAGGTAAATACGCCACACAAACATTGGTGCCTATAATTCTAATTACATCAACCCGTTCTTTCTCTGTATATCGTAACTCTATAGTTCCTATTATGTAGTAGAAATATAAAAGACAATTGAAGATGTTTTTATTGATATAGTAGATATAGATATGTATATTATATGCATAGATATATAGTATGTGATTAGAATATATATCTCATATTCATTCCGGCGGATATAAAATAACGTCAATAAAACTACCCTCGTAAATATCTAAGCTAAACGCCATCAATATGATTTTATGTGTTTTATAAATGTACACTAAATTATTTTAGTTAGAATTTAAAATACATGCCGTTCACACTTTTAGTTTAAAATAGAAAACAGAAAAATAAGAAATAACATCATAAATCAAAACATTTGATTTCAAAATCAAAGTATCGTTTCTAATTTGCACACGCGAAAAATAAAAGCTGGTATTGGCGATTTTAAAAATTCTATTGGCGAGATTTGCGCCCAAATAACATAAAAGTACTTAATAATATTATGTACTTCATAAATGTATATTAAATTACTGTCTTGAACGCGATTAATTATTAACAATGGTAAATATGATTGGCGGCTAACAATCATTTTTTTTTATTGGTGATATCTCTTCCTGCCACGTATAATACATAAATACCAAATTAACTGATCATTTCAAAATTTGATTCATTAAATATTATTACATTACAGGAGTTGTATTTGTTTACATTCAACTTACGCTAAGAAAAGATTCGGAAAGAAGTTGAGTTGTATAAGCACTTCATCAAACGGAATTATGGTAAACTTTAATTGTATCACATGTCCTTGTGCGAATTATTTTCTTGACACCAGGCAGCGCTCCAAAAAATCATTCACGGAAAACTTACTTTACGAACGATTATTTCCATGGTTTAATGGTTTAATATTTTAAACCTTCACTTTTTTTTTTTGTTGTTTACTTTCATGGATAGAGAATTTGAACTGCGAAGCTAATTTCAACTGAAGTTATTACAGAATATATACATACTTGAACCTAAGTCATCTCTCAAATATTAATTTATTTTGAACGATCTTTCTTAAAATGTAACTTTTATGCAGTTTTATTCGAAAAATAATTTTGAATAAAAATGGCCGGCCTGGCATATGAAAAAGTGAAACGGACATTCGGTGCCCCGGTGCGTCTACGACAGCTGTTCCATCAGAACATTTGATTTCAAAATAAAAGTATCGTTTCTAATTTGCACACGCGAAAAATAAAAGCTGGTATTGGCGATTTTAAAAATTCTATTGGCGAGATTTGCACCCAAATAACACAAAAGTACTTAATGATGTTATGTATTTTGTAAATGTATATTAAATTACTGTTTTGAAAGCGATTGGTCATTAATAATGGTAAATATGATTGGTGATTAACAATCATTTTCGGTGGTCTCTCTTCCTTTCACGTATAATACATAAATACCAAATTAACTGACAATTTGTTTCGAAATTTGATTCATTAAATATCATTACATGAATTGTATTTGTTTACATTCAGCTTACATCAAGAAAAGATAAAGAATGAAGTTGAGTTGTATAGCACATAATTATGGTAAACTTTGATTGTGTCACTGGTACGAATTATTTTTTTGACACCAGGCAGCGCTCCAAAAAATCTTTCACGGAAAACTAACTTTACGAACGATTATCTCCATGGTTTAATGGTTTAATATTTTAAACCTTCAGGACGAATGAATCTTTTTTTTTTGTTGTTTACTTTCATGGATAGAGAATTTGAACTGCGAAGCTAATTTCAACTGAAGTTATTGGAGAATATATACATAATCGAACGTAAGTCATCTCTCAAATATTAATTTATTTTGAACGATCTTTCTAAAAATGTCACATTTATGAAGTTTTATTCGAAAAAATAATTTTTAATAAAAATGGCCGCCTGGCATATGAAAAAGTGAAACGGACATTCCGGAACTGTTGATGACAGTCACATGACTTACGGTTTTATTATAGAGATATATACAGTCAGCACCAGCTACATGGTCACCCGCTTATAAGGTACCCCGCTTATAAGGTACCCCGCTTATAAAGTACCCCGCTTATATGGTCAGTTTTCAAAAGCCCCGTTTAACTTAATAGGAAAAATGTATTAAAGCACACCGCTTATACAGTCATTTTATTTTCCTGTTATTGGTTATATGGTCGATTTTTTAATCTTTTCAATAATATTTTCGGCTATATTTTTTAAATAGTAACTTTTGTAACATTTCTGGAGGCGGGGAGAAACAGGGAATGACTAAAACAAAAAGTCTGTGTGACGCCGGATAAGACTTTAATTCATGAATTTACAGCCTTTCCCTCTCCGTCAACCTCATTTCATTTTTGCCTTGAATCATCGCTAACGGTAACCCCCTCCCCTCAATTCTCTTCCTCTCCGAGGATAACAGGTGGATATCTGTCTGTATATTGGTTGGAGTTATCTCTTTTTGTTTGAAAAGTGCGTTGAAATTGAGACAAAAAGAATAAATGAAAATTTTGTTTCATATGGATCAAGCGGGTGGAATAAGAACACTCATTTTATACATATTATGGCTTCGAAAAGAAAGAGTTTATCAATTGCTGAAAAAAATGAACTGATTGAAAAGTTTAAAGAATTTATTCTTTCAAAAGCTGCATTCGACAAAATAAATTCGATACCCGGGAAGACGTTAAACAACAATTTAGCAGCCAAACTTTACTTCCCAAATGTTCAAATCAGTGATCAAGAAAGAAAATGTCAGTGCTTGTCACCTTACGAAAATGTGGATAAGTCTCTTTTGTCATGGATTAAATATGCACGATCGGAAAATGCTCCTATATCCTGGAATGGTTTGAAAGAAAAATCCTTGAAATTTGCTAATATATTTTGTGAGTCAAGTTTCGTTGCTAGCAATGGCTGACTACAGCGATTTAATTCAAGGTTTAACCTATGCGTCAAAAATTGAATCAAAAATCAAAAATCAAACCATGGCGGAGAGGCTTCTGATTTTGACAGGAGTTCCTTAAAAGAATGGAAAGATGTAGTATTGCGGGACATTCTTGAAAGATATGAACCTGCCAACATCTTCAACGGTGATGAATGCGGACTTTTTTATAGGATCTTTCCATACAGAACTATTTTTTTAAAGGTGAAAAATGTGTAGGGGGAAAGAAAATTAAGTAACGCTGAACCGTGTTGTTAGCTGTAAATATGGATGGATCCGAGAAAATTATTCCTTTGGTGATTGGAAAATTTCTTAAGCCTCGGTGTATGAAAAATTGCAAATCTTTGCCTCTATTCTACGATGCTAATTCAAAAGCATGGATGACTGTGGACATCTAGGAAAAACTCTTAGGAGGTGGGATCGATTTATTTCAAAACAGAACAGGAAGGTTGTATTAATTGCAGACAATTGTGCTGCGCACGCCACTCTCGAAGGCATGAAATCAATTGAACTCATTTTCTTGTCTCCAAACAGCACGTGTATATCGCAGCCTTTAGATCAAGGGATAATCCAGAGCTTCAAGGCTAATTATAGAAAGTTTCTTCTGCGAGATATGATATCTGCTATTGACCGAAAAGAACAATTCCAAGTGTCTGTGTTAAATGCCATTTTTTCTATCGACCAAGGTTGGAATATGGTGTCACATAAAACTATTGAAAATTTCTTCCGACATGCTGGATTTCACAGTTCACCAAAGTCTGGAGAATTATCGGAAGACACGGATGAAAATGTCCCCTCAACCTAATTAGCAGAAAAACTGCGGAATCGAGGTTATTCAATTCCAGACAAAAATCTGTATGCAAAGATTGATGTAGATTTCACCACTAACAGTGAAGCTTCAATACAAGATATTGTTTCTAATGTGTTTGAATGGCGAAGGAAACGATGATGAGGATGACAGTGAATGTGAAAAGAAATTATTATCAACATCAGACGCGCTTAAAGCCATAGATGAATTCAGATTTTTTTTTATTAATCCCGAAGCAGCAAATGAACATTTAAAAGCTAAACTGGACTGAGAAAGAGTTGTATTAACAACCAAGAAAAGGCGGCAATTTTGCATACCTGAATATCTTAAATAAGGGCATTGAATATGGGTGCAGTGCACGTATGTATGCGTACTGTACTTAGTTTGGTAAGGTAAGCTAATAAATTTCACTAAAAATATTGCATATTTGTTACTGTAGTTTTTACTTTGCAAATTATTTTTCAAAATGTTCTTAAAAGTTTAATTATTTGTTTTTGAGTGCTATATTCTGATAGGTGAATATAATCCTGCCATAATTCAGGGTTCGAACATTTCAAAGACTTTCACGCACCTTTTATGAGAATTTTCGTAAAGTGATATTTGGCTTATTTAATGAAAGAAAAATATATATCTCCAGATATAGCGACCCGTACTCTGCGATATTTCTGTACTAAAACACATAAAATCTCCTAAATCCCCTGATGCGTACGAATCCTGTAATTAAATAGTGTAATAATTGTAGTATTGTTCCGCATATATGGTCACCTCGCTTATATGGTCTAATTTTTCTTGTTCGCTGAGCTGACTACATAAACGATACTGACCGTATATATAGGTGTGTGCGTATGTGAGTATATATATATATATATAGATATATACATATAACAAACCAGTCTTTAAGATAAGGTACTCAAAAATTCACTTCCCTTTTTTATATTACTGTATTTTATACATACGTATATGTGTATTTTATATGTACTAAATCTTTTATTCAAAACTAATTTTTGTATAAAGTTTTAAATACATAAGTCAATAATCATAATTCTTCTGAAATAAAAATAAACTTTCTTCCTATGTTTCAGTGTGCAAAGGAATCATGTTATTAAAATTTTCACTAATTTATTAGACTTGTAAGAATGCAAAATATACTAAAAACCATATTTCGAATATAATACTTTCTATAAACACATATATGCATATATGCTTCTATAAAGAAAAGTCTTTATTTCAAAGACCATTATTAAACCCTTACGTGTGTTCCCAGGAAAATAGTGAATTATATAAATAAATGTGTATTAGAATGGAAAACAAACCGAATTCGGCCATTATCTAAAACAATCAAAAATTGTACAAATGAAATGGAATTTTAATAATTAGATATCGTGCAAGTCTGCGTTGCCTGAAATAGAATCAGTCGACACTGTTCAACGACATTTTTCAAATTTAAATGTGACAGACCCTGAACATTACAATTTTTGCATCAATAATTTCTGCATATCATAAACGTAAAACAAAAACATCTGCATTTTAATGCGTAAATGTTTCTCTCACATACTTCTCTCTTAGCATATTCTGAAAATTAACAGTACCTTCTTTATAATAATTGATTTTGTAACAAGAACAACTTTCTATTTTTGTTAAATCATTTTTATCGTGTAACACACCTAGCAATTTTCTGAAAGTTCAGAGGTCTATGCTTCAAATATATTCATACATTTTCAAATTCATTAATCAGTATTGTCATAGTGTAACTCCACCCTCTATTATTTCCTTTAGTATAGTTTAAACGTTTTAATTCCACAGAGACTCAAATCTAATCAGTAAAGAACTTAATGTTTGCAATATTAAAGTGAAATATGTGTTTAAATTGTATTATAAGCCAGAATTTACATTTTTTCTTGCAAGAATTTTCATTCAAATTAGAATTATTAAAAATAAAAAATAAATTTATTTTTCTTTAACTAGCTATTACAGGAATAATTTTTTGATATTACAAATGAACCTGATAAATAGTAAAATTATATACTTTTAAATCATTTATTTGTAATTTTTTTTACAAACATTTGAAAAGTATTCTCTGTTTATTTTAACGTTATCAGATTATTTTAACAGCATCTTCTTCAGAACGCGTGCAAAATGTGGAAACTTCCACCAGTAATTAAAATAGTAATTTTTGCCTTATCTATCTGCAAATGAATAATGTAAAATTACTATTCTAAATTTATGGTGGAAGTTTCTACATTTTTCATGCGTTTGGAATAGGTCCTTGTATTTTAAGAGTAATAGGTATAATACTGAGTTGTATTTTAGGACTTTTTTCAGAATCAATATATCTCAAATATATAAAACATTACCCGAAGATATTAGGAGGTAATAATAATGTACGCTTATCAGTGCTGATGAATAATCTTATTTTGTATTAATTTTTTTAACATTGTTAAAAGGTATTTATGACTTCAGTTTGTTATGCCGTGTGTCTGACTATCCATGCTCTAACTGGTCTAAATATACCCGTATTCCTGTGTAATTGATATGTGTTTTTGGTAGTTTTTTATGACGCATTCGTGATTGTAAATGGAAACTTGTGCTGCATTTATAGTTTACGGAGAGACGTAAAAATTTCGTTACCTAATGTTTTTTTAGGGAAATACCGTTGGCAGTGTATTTTAATGATGTTACACTTTTTCAAACATATTCAAATTGATATACATAACTCATGTACCCTAGAAAAAGCTTACTATAGAATACGGTGTACATAGCATCTACCGTCCAATTAAGGATACAAAAGAATTTTGTTACAGTACCGTCTATGAGCCATAATTGTTGAATGTGTGGTTTTAGTTGTGGTATGTATTTTTAAGTTTAATTAAATTTATGCGGTTTTCTTAGTGTGTATACATTCTATAAATTTTATTGAAGTTTGCACAAGATAATTCCAGTACATTCCTATTTATTGACGGAAAATGCCCAAAGGGAATTTTGAACTGTGCTATGAATTTCTAAACAAAACTAAATTTCAGCATATTATGTAATATATAAAGAGATCTATAGATAAAATACAGAGCTGCTCTACAGAATTCAAATACTTTTCTGACTATAGATGTCAATGGATGAAATTTGGCTTCAATATGTGTTATGCGTTTCCCAAATTGTTTATAAATATATCTTCTTTCATAGTATTAAACGGTGAATTTTGTTTAGTGTATTCAGAATGTTTTGGAAATCTTTTCATAATTATGTTTAACGCATGGTTTTGAAATTTTATTTAATACACCTACCATCCTACCATAATTACTGTATAGTATTGATTTCTTTTTATTTAATCACGGAATGCCTGACATTACAAAATATAAATTTCTATGCAGAAAGATGATAGATTTTTCGAATGAATATTTGCTAAGTTGCCAACACTCACTGTTAAAAATTTGCAGCAAACTGTCCGGTCATTCGACCGTTTTTAAAGAAAACGGTGACATAACCGTAATATAACGCTATTTTGACCATATTATTGCTCATATTATGGTCAGAATACAGTTAAATTACGGTTATGTAACCATTTTCTATAAAAACGGTCGAATGACCGGACAGTTTGCTGCAAATTTTTAACAGTGCTGGCTGCCATGTATTTTCTTTAGAATTTCAGGATACTAACTACATTTGTTGTTAATATTTACAACATAAGACTGGATTTGCTGCGGCTACAAATTATCCTGCACAAAATGAATAGATTAAAAATATCTTTATTCACATATCTATCTCTCTCTCTCTCTCTCTCTCTATATATATATATATATATATATATATATATATATAATATATATATAAAATATTCATGCGTAAACACAATTTTTATGACGTAATTTTCTTTATTTAATGCTTTCAACATGTGATCATTTAATTATTAATTTAAACTTTCATTATCGTTTTTAATAGTCTCGCTTAAATACATTTTTTTATTTCAGATGAAACATAATCCTTTGCGATTATTTAGAAATTGGCAACAATATAAAAAAATGACTTTCAATAAAAGATTTTTTACTCGATTTTAAAGGATTTTTTGAGTTTTTATTGTCCGACCGTGATAATTTTTTTAATTTCTGAAATCTTGTTATATTTCCCGTCTGGTGCTATGATTTTCGAATCCGTAGGATGGCTAGAAAAAAAGTAATAGCTCCTCAAAAAGTCCCTTGTAAAAAAAAAGCGATGAGACTAACCCGGAATACCTACGCAGAATTTGATTGGTCCATTTCGTTTTTGGCTCAGTTCCAGATTACTTTTTTTAATATAGAAGGATATATATATATATATATATATATATATATCCTTATTATTAATGTTCGTATACGTCTGTGTGTCTGTCTGTCTGTCTGTCTGTCTGTGTATCTGTACCCGGATAAACTCTGCGAGCGTAGCGAGTAGCAAAGCGCTTTTGGTGTCAAAAAATTCAGAAAAATCCGGGCCTTTCAGGAATTGCAGTTTCGAAAAAATCGGCCCTTAAATAAGGGAGTTATTAACGAACAAAGCTGTTTTAATTGCTTCAAAAGAAACCTATGTGGAAAGTCCTCCGCGCATGCCCAGAAGAGCTCAATCCTCATCTTCCGCAAAAAGAAGAAGGAAAGATCGCTTCTGCCGGTTTCGTTTTACGATTGTCTAAACTCGCCGACGGCGAACCGACTGAAATACGAAAAAACTGTCAACATATTGTCAAAGAACGTACTTTTACGTCTCTAACGACCCTGTCGGTTCGAAAAAATTTCTATATTAACCCTTTCAAAAAATTAATCAAAAAGCGTCGAATTCGTGTTTTTGAGTTTCTCCCTTCGCCCGAGCCTCGCATCCGCCGGACTAAGAAAGATTCGGATAAACGGATTTCACCAAATTAAAGATCGCTCTTTGTCCTCTCCAATGCCACCTTCCATTAAAAAAAAATACGTCAGTTAAGCCTTCGAAAACGTATATTTTCCGTACACCGTTTCGCGATTTTGGAGATTTCGACTATTTTGAATAATTCGCTGCGGCGGTTCCAAACGCGTCAATGAAAACCAAAAATACCAGACGAGATCTACATTCTTTATCCTTTCGAAATCTGCGATTGTTTTTGAAAAATACAAATATTAACCCTTCGAAAAAAATTCGCGCACAGACTCACTTTTGCAAATTCCGATTATCTGCGATTTTTAAAATCGCGCATCGGCTCTCTGAAAGAACAAAAAAACAAACAAACACACCCAAGTACATTTCCCTCCTTTCGAGATCACTGTAAAACCTTTAGTTTTAAAAAATATTTCAGTTAACCCTTTCGAAAACGTTTTTTTCCGTAAGTCTCTTTCGGTTTTTCAGCGATTTCTTTAATCTTTAAAAATTCAATTCTGGGCTTCTATACAAGATACGAAAAAATAAAAATACCGAGCCTAATCTACGTTCTTTTTCCTATTAAAATCAGGTATAAGTTTCGAAAAATTCGTTTTTTAACCCTTCTAAAAAATTGGTTTCCGAAACTCACTCGCGTGAATTTTCGTTTTTCGTTCTTTTGTGAATCCCGTTTTTAGAAATAAGCGTTTTTCGGCGCAAGCACAGATTAATCAAAGTGTAATAAGTGACTTTGCTTTGGAAGTAATTATCTAATTTATTAACGATTTTATTTAAAAAATCGTTGTTCATTTTGCGTACAGAATTGAATGGGCTTTCCGAATATATGATTTATTTTGAGAAATAATTTAATTTTCGTAGTTAAAATTCTATTCTACTAGGATATTTGTATTCTGAAGCAGCCGATTGCACTCCAAATACTTGCTTTGTTTACTTTTTTCAAAAGCTCCAAAAGATATCAATATATATATATATTTCTATTTTTTATATATCGGATTCTATATAGTTTATTTAACACCCGGTTTATGATTTTGTGTTTGTGTGGGGGTGCGATACATTTAAATTTGTCGCTTTAAAACGCATCCTTTTTTCATTTCGTCGGAAAGAAATGTTGCCATTTGAGTTATACAAACTTTCTATTCGATGGATCAGAGATTATACACTATGTAAAGAATCAACTTCATTTCGATCGTAGTAAAATAAACCAGAGAGTCAACACAGGAACATCACCACCAGGGGGCGCTTCCGGAAATCGCGTTCTATGGGCCCGATTACGACGGGGTTTGGCTCTTTCGACTGGATATCGATAGCTTTAACAGATTTCGGTCATTTTCGTATAGAACAGATTGCGCCCCCTGGTGGTGGAAGGTGTAATTAAAGGATTTTTCAGCCAACTCGGGTTCTATGGGTCACATAACGAAGTGGTTTGGATCAATCGACTCGACATCGACAGAGGATACTAGACCTTATCGGTTTTAGTTCGTTTTTCACCACCAGGGGGCGTTTTCTTATCTCTGTTTCTGTGGCCCGGATCACGACGCGGTATGGCTCATTCGACTCAACGTCGATAGAGGATACTACAGCTTATCGATTTTTGTTCCGAGTCTCACCACCAGGGGGCGCTTTCCTATCTCCGTTTCTATGGGAAGGATCACGACGAGGTATGGCTCATTCGACTCAACATCGATAGAGCTAACCGATTTTAGTTCGTTTTTCACCACCAGGGGGCTTTTCTCATCTCTGTTTCTATGGCCCGGATCACGACGGTGTATGGCTCACAGATGTAAATTAGGGGATTTACAATTAGGATCCGCTGGCGGGCGAAGCCAGCTAGTATATATATATATATATATCAATATTTGAACGGAGGGTGGTTTTGGGATCTGGGTGTCATGATCTGTGAGAATATACCAAATTTTTTTTGGAATTGCTTTCCTCCGAACGGTTGCAATAGGTAGCTTTTTGTATTGAAAGCTACCTAAAAGTGTGTAATTAAAAGATTGCTGACGGTTAGTTTTCATAATTTCATCAGAATATCCCACTCTCTGGATGTTGTTTCTATCTTCCTGAATACTCAATTTAGTAAATATACATTATGGTCAAGAAGATTTGAATTTTCCAATGCTTAAAGTTTGTTTTCTAAAGAATTATTTCGCACATTTGTGAAAACATTTAAAAAATGTTTAAACTACCACACTCTTGTGAATTTTATAATCTAAAAAATTAAAAAATGAGTTTTCTTTTTTCTATTTTTCAAAAATAGAAGAATTATAAGACATAATACTTATACAACGCATCCGCATGATGAAACGTTTTAAAATAGTTTCAAAAAATTGCGTAATTAAAAGATTTCTGACGGGTAGTTTTCAGTATTCATCAAAATCCTCCACTCTCTGGAAGTTATTATGGCATCTTGTATTAATTAACAAATTTTTTTCTGTATCCGTAATTAGGGTTGGTTGGGGTAAGTGGAACCCGTTTTTGGAATACTTCTTTTTTGAATCTTTATACGAAAATTTTGAAACAGTTCAATTTCAACTTATCAACTTATTTTATTTAAGAATATATTAATAAACTAAATTTTAATATTAGTTTATAAGATAATGCTTTAAATATTTTTAACTGCTTTTCTTAACTGCTTAAAAAATTTAAATGAAGATACACTGTGCCGTATATGACGGTTGCTAAAATTTTCCATAACTTTTATTCTAGCATGAAATAATGAACGCCGTTTTGGATATAATTTTACGACTTTACTAAACAACTAACGAATTTACTAAATTTTAATCTAAGTTGAATAGTTTTTTGTAAATATAATGGTATCTGACAAAAAAAAAAAAAAAAAAAAAAGAGTTGAAAATGATTTTTTTTTTAAATTTTATTTCCATTAATTACCGGTGGATTGTTTATAGGAAGGTGGATATTGAAAATTAACAAAATTTAAAGGAATTAAATGAAATAAAAAAAAGCGAACATAAATTAGTGCATGAAATTAATTTTTTTTAATTATTTATATTCACATTAAATCTGTCCGAATGTGATTTTAATCGAATCACGTTTTTAACTAATTTTACGCAATTTTAAAATTTTTCATTTAACCAACGGTTAAAATATATCCCATTAACGAAATTCCATCAAACATTTTATATTTCTCAAGCGCGTTTTGAATGGTTTGTTTTGTTTTATTTTCAAATAAACGAGCATCCGTTTGTATTTTATTACCAATGTTATAGCATTAAATACACTATTAACGACAAAAATCGACAAAACGTGACCAACATGCGTTCAAAAATTGCTATAATTTCACTATTTATATAAAAACGAATGTATATATTTGTATATTTTATAAAACTACGCCTATATAAAAATAAACATTTGTTTTTCCATCATCTGAAAAAAATATTGGAACATTTCTAAATATAACATTCTTATGCATTATTTACTTTAATGAAATGTTTTATCGTGCAAAGAAAATGTATATTTAATTTCAAAATATAATAGAAGTACGTAGAATATGCTGGTTTCATGGCGATTGTCATTCATAGGGCTTTTAGATAAAAAGTCAATCTTCATATTCTGAGCATCCACCATCCTCTTAATGTTTATTATCCAAAGTACACAAACATGCATAAAATTGCATTATAATTACAAAAATCCAGTACTTAACTCATAGGTGCGGCTAAAGTGATTTTCTTCATTTAAACAAGTGGAGTGAAACGTACGTAAAGAGTAAATTAATTCGCATTTAAAAATTATTGTACTAAATACCAAAATTATATATCAAGATAATTTTAATTTAGATAAAATGAATATTTATTTATTTATTTATTATATGTTTTTATGTGTTCGTTTTTACAGTCATATAACTGTTAAAGATTTTTGTATACGTTGTTTTGTTTTGATGTAGACAATACACAGGGTGATCATAAAGAAACTTTGCCAATATATGAAACACTAGTGGCCTCAACAAATGAGCCTGCATGGTTACGGTAACATGGAAAATAAATCGAAATTTTCAAATGACAACACCCACATTTTCCCACCTCAAAATGATTAGTGCTTTAAAAAAAACACAAATGGAGGTGGAACCGAACATGTAGCACTAAAAACATCGACGTAGGGCACATGCAAAGAACAACATTGTAAAATACCAATAGCAACACAGACGATAGGAAAATAAAAAGTTTTACTGAGGTTATAAGTTTTCCACACTGCTTTTAAAGGTTTTCCACAAGAGGTGCTATGCGGATAGTGTTCTACGATTGACGCTTGTGCGCCTCGCCTGTATATTGGTATTGGTTGTTTACAATGCTGTTCTTTGGTTGCGTCCTACGCCGCCGTTCTCTGCGCTATGCGTACCGTTACAACGCATGTAGCGTTTTCTAATGTGCTGATCATTTTCGTATTGTAAAAAGTGGATGTTGTATATATTTTAATTTTTCATTGAAACCGTAACAATGCAAGGCGCCACTATTCTTGTTCACCACAATTTCGAGCGCATACCTTGAAACAACTATATCCCACATTTCATTCCGTTCGGTAGAACGCGATATTCATATCCTGGCAAAGTTTTACATGACCTTCTTTTAATTATATTTCTTTAACTATTTAGCTGGTGCTCGCTGACTCCATTAACACTGTTGTTTCCCACGTTTAATTTCACTTTTCTATTAATTGTTCTATTAATATATCAATATATTTTACAACCTTGGTAATTAAGTAATTTTACGTTCTGTGTTAAATTATTATTAGACTTTATAAAAAGTTTTAAACAATCCTATTTCTGTAAATTGCGTGTGCTCTTTAAACTGCAGTCCCTACAATATACTGAAAAAATATTACAAAATTCTCGTGAGCATTAAGGAACTCGTTATTCTCTTTTAAGGACTTTACTGCCTCTATTTACAAACGGTAAGATTCAGATTATTTAATCTTTTTTTTTTTTCATTTGACATTTTTATTAACATACATCTGACCTGTGTGCTTGGCGTCAAGTGCCCGCTTATAAGTCATCGTCAATATATACAGGGACGAGATAGCACACACAAGGAAATTTACAACACACAGAAATACAGCCAAGAGCTCCACAAAGAGTCTGCAACGGAGCCAGAGTGATTGGAAGCCGCCCTCACCTACACTCGCAAGCGATTAGCGGTGTGATGCCTTGACCACTCAGACACGGTGGGCCCTATTTAATCTTAGAACATTCTTCGATTTAGAAATAGAATAATAGTAATTTTAATTAGTGATAGTAAAGTGCTTACAAATGTAAATAGCGTGAGAACGCTGTATGAGAAAAGAAAATGTTGCGAATGTAATCCTGCAGAAATGTGAACTTATAGAAATATAACAGTGATCTACCTAAAGCTAAAATTATTTATCTTTACTAATATTTTTATTAGAAATAAATATTTTTATTTTTTACTATAGAAAAATGTGCAGTTACATTTTCATGCAAGATTGAAAATTATAAAGTCCTAATAAAATATTACTAATAGGAATATTTCAGTAAAATATTTCAAAAAAAGCGATATAGTTTGCCCTTAGAGTCACAATATTTAATTGTAGTACTAGTAATAAAAACCTCAAAATTATTAAAAGATTGATGAAATATTGATTTTTATTATAAAATCAAACACATAAAAATATGTTATTTTTTTTTTTTAGTAATTATATTCATTTGAAAATAAAACATATAGACAAATATTGAAAACGTACAAAATTATTCATGAACTATTATGTAAAGCTACAAAATATTAATTTAGTAATAATATTGCTAAAATTGAATTTCTTTTAATGAATGTGATCCATTTTCAAGATGAAATTAAACATTAAAAATGATATAAATTCTTCAGATGTCAACATCCCTTTTTTTAAATCATATACAAAAGCACAAGAATTAATGAGGTATCATTCGAACATTTTTCGAACAGACTTTTGACATAGTAACAATCATATTTTGTTAAAACACGCTGTCTTATTAAACATTGCAGTTGCTAAGACTGGCGAATATTTATATATTCACTCATACTAAAATTTACAAAAAAAAAAAAAAAAAAAATGTGGTGGATTTCTCTTGAATGTATCCTGGTGTAAGTGTATGTCAGAGATTATTTATCAAAAAGTGGTGCGAATAGAAAAAAGAAACATTCGCTGGGATGACATATTTCACAACCCGTTAACTAAAATTTAATGAAAACATGCATCAGCAAATAATCTCAAAGGTAATGTGGAACCCCTTTGATGTGTTCATTAGAATACTTTTAAATTTGTAATATAAAGTTTTGTTTCGATCGTTTGGTGGACGAAATGTTAAAAACACACACTATGTTAATTTAAATGAAGGCGAATGTGATATATTAACATGTTTGTATATACATGTAATTTAACATTTCTGTATGTGACACTATTTTAAAAGTAAAGGCAGCATCGCAATGATTTTCTACGTATTTTTAAACACTATTATGAGGTAAGGTAGTTTTATTTATATGTACATTAAATTAAAATAAATTGATTTTATAACTACTTATCAAGTGATAGACGGAATAAAATGACTTAAATGTTTAACAAATTGCAATCAATATGTATGTAGCAATAGGAAGTATTTGCAGTATTTTCCACGCAAGCATGTTCATGATCCCTATCTAAAGTGATTATTATGGACGAATTTCTATAAAAGGAAAGATTATTTGGATAAAACCTATCTTAAACATTTAATTACACCACCTGAAGTTTTGGTGTTTTTATCTTTCATTCTATGTAGAAACACTGATGCAGTGTTACAATTCTGTCTGTATTTAATTAATATACATATTTTTTAACATTGTGATTTGTTACTCATATGAATGTAGTTTAACTATTAGAAATGTACATTTTGAATCGTGGCTGGAAGATAACATAATTTTGTAATACAAAAATAAAATTATACGTTAAATATGATAAATGATGGACATTATCAAATCATTAAAAAATACTAAAAGGGAGATAAAAGAACGAATATTCAGCATTATTTTACAACTAAACTATTTAATTTGCATTTAATAAACACAGGCCAGTAAGCAATTTTTTCAATCAATTAATTGTCTATGAGATGCGAGTGAACTTTTTTTTTTACTTTATAATCATCAGGCGCAATACTGATATTTAATTCTAGCATATAAAATGAATTTCAAATTATTGATTTTCGTCAAATTTGAGATTCGTTTCATCTTATCGACAGATTTTCCTTTTAGGCTGTATTTTTAGTTAAGAAATCTAACACTAGTTTCTAATGACAATATCCGCATTGTGTAGTGGTAGATTAAATAAGTGAAACTTTTCTATTCGGAAACAATGAAATATTTCAGAATAAAAAAAAAAACTTGATTATTTAGTTGTAGATAAGAATTGTATTGTTACAAATGCTATAATTAGATTAAAAACAGCTAGGAAAAAACTTTTTTTCTTTTTTTTCTTTTACTTTTCTTTTATTATATATATATATATATATATATATATATATATATATATATATATATATATATATATATATATCAACGTAATTAAGTTTTCCACTAACTTTTTGTTATGGAAAAAATATTAAACCAATGAATACAAATGTAAAATAAATATATTAGATTTATAATTACACTTTGCATTTTTAAATTCATCAAAATATATAGCGAAAGAGCTGAAATACTAGCGTTTGTAAGTATTTTGTATTGTTAACTTCTAAAATTATTTTGGGTGTCCTTAAGATGGATCGCCAAAATAGGTTCCCAATTACCAATCGTGTTTATCTTCGCCAATTAAATTCAAACAGTAATTTAACATTATTGAACACATAACATTGTTAAAATGGTAAATAATAGAAAAATAAAATAGAATAAAATAAGCAAACTATGATAAATAACTAACAGAAAACTATGAACTACAAACTATAGTAAAAAATAAACTATAAACTATAAATAAAAAAAAGACTATATGGTTGGTAAAATATAAAGGTTACTGTAAATGGTATTATTAGAGCCACTGTTGGCGCAGTTGTATCTTCAAGTCACAGATCATATGTAAGTACTTTATTTTGTAATATTATTTCTAGAATAATCTGTAAATAGTTATTAAACTAAATCATACTGAATAAATTAAATTTTAACCAGTAGACTCGTGCGAAGATTACGCACTGTATGTCTAATATAATTTAGCAATATCTGTCATTTTTTAGACGCAGGTTTAAACTTTTTTAGAAAATATAAGGATAAACTATCTGCAAACAACACTAGCATATCCAGGATAACATCTCATTTATTTAATCAAAGTTGCAGTAAAAAATGATCGAAGAAAGCATAAGGCACGCGCGATATGAAACAAAAATAATAATCGTATTTTAACGGCATTACAGGATGACGTCATCTACGATGGAAAAACACGACGAATGTAAAATCAATCCGTGTGGAGAAGTTTTATTTTATCTTTTTTGTATTATTTATTTTTTGTATATTCTTTGTTGAGTCATGATACACAGAGAAAAATGACACTTTCAAATCTGAATAAATCGATGTTTTCATATTGTTATGAAACTTTTTGTTTCAAATATTGAAATTCCAGAAATACTCAGACTATTGAAACACGGACATACTCAAAACTGATTAGAATCAGTTCAAACTCATTTTTGAAACATGGAAATACTCAAAAATGAGCACATAGAAATCAATTCATACTCATTTTTGAAACATGGATATACTCAAATATGAGCACATGATTTTGTTATTCTTGAGTGTGTGCATGATTTCAGAAATGAGTATATACATGTTTTAAACTTGAGTAATTTTGATTCGGAGCCATTTTGACTATAAGACATACTCAGATTTGAATATTTTTTACTCAGTTTTGAAAATGTCGTTTTTAGAGTGTATAATGCAGCATTTTATTTTTGTATCAACATTGATTTGTAAAAAAAACTATTATTACATTTATGAAAATAACACTGATTTAATTTGTAATTAACTGCAATTTTTAAACAAAAAACATGTTTTAACAAAATGTGAGTTTACTATGTCAGAAGACGGTTCAAAAATATTTCGAACGATACCTCATTCTTTGTTGTGTGTTTTGTAAAGGTATAGAAAAAGGAATGTTAACATCAGAAATAATATACATGATTTTTCGGGACATTTGAAATAGCAAATTCATAAATAATAATAAATTTAAATGCATTCACATTCGGATTTTGTTTCATCTATTTTTAAGCTACCTCCATAATATAATACGTAATATATTAAGGAGGTTGAGATTTTTGTTATTTTTATGTCATTAGCATTCACATATTAGTAAGTATAAATAAAAGTTTTAAGCTTGCTCCAGTAGAATTAATATAATCTTAAAATTTCATTTAAAAGTTAATTGTGAAATAATTATAATTCCTGCTTAATACAAAGTTAAATCAGATGGGCCATTTTCAAGACATGTATCAAGCGTTTGAAACTAAATTTAAGTTTAAACTAATTCCGCTAATGCCAAATTCATACTTGACCAAAATTTGAAACAAGAATTAGAACATTCTGAACCTCGACGTCAAAAACAGATGGCAAATGTTATCCACTGCGAACATTAATAAAGATTCTTTCTAAGAAGTAATTAAAGTATTTAAAATTGGTACAGCGATAAGTGAAGCGTGAAGCAGGCATAATTTCAGATGGAGAGCAAAGGAATATGATATGTCGCTGTTCGTGGCACGTCTAAAGATTAATGTTAATTATGTTTGATATTGAAGGAATATAAAAATAAGCATACTATCAAAGGTTTTAAGAAAGTTTATATTTTATAAGCGCGAACAGCTTCAACTAATATTAGTATATTTTGTATGAAATTTATGATAAAATTATAAATAGAAATGAAATGTTTAGAAACAAATATAAAAACATTATACATATATACAATATATATGTATAGTAATGTTTAGAAACAAATATAAAAACATTATACATATATATACAATATCTGGAGGCACGGCAGTGCCTCCGCCAAGTCGAGAGAGGACAGCCGTAAGCATACTTTTCTGGAAGCAACTCAGGGCACTTTTGACCCCCCCATATCTCCGCGCTGGAGTATCCCAAAAATTTTAAACTTCAATTATAGAGAGTATTTGGCCCACAGGACCAAAATTTAAAATTACAACTTTCTGTCTTTTCTAGTTCAGGCGATATATGAACTCAAACATTCGATTTTTTGTCACTGCTTACTCACTCGTTCACGCGTCATCAAAAAGATTGGGTAGATCCCGTAGCCCCAGAAACTTGACATTTGGAAAAAAGGTAGTGTTTAGGATACAAAGAAAGGAAAAATTATAAAATCCAGAAAATTCGAAAAAAAAAACATTCGAAAATTCAACAAATTCCATCAAAATGGAAAATTGAAAATAATACGATCTTGTAGTCTTGGAAACTTAAGATTTGGTGTGAAGGTAGTGTTTAACATCCAGAAAAAGAAAACATCAAAAACACCAAAAAAATCGAAAGCAAAATTGAAAAAATCGAAGAAATTGAAAAAAACCGAAAATTTGAAGACAATCCGATTTTGTTGCGCTAGAAAATTCAAATTAGGAATAAAGGTAGTATTTAGGATACAAAAAAAGGAAAATTAAAAAAATCCTGAAAATTCGGAAAAAAAATAAAAAAATTCGAAAAAAATTGAAAAAATGAAAATAATTTGATACGATAACGCTCGTATTTATAAATTAATTTGGATGAAACTAATTGTGTGTATTAAGCTCACCAATGCCTCGACCGAGTTCGTTGGCCAGCTTGGTCCGCCATCTTGTTTCAAGATGGCGGCCACGGAAAACTTTAAAACTAAAAGAAATATACAAAAAAGTTAAAAAAATCAAGTTTATTTTTTAATTAGGTGTTAGGACTGGATACAAGGATTCCAGAGCATTTTTTGTTTTACCTCTATCTTAAAAATTGGCTGAGATAGAGCAGTTTGAAATTCTAGGGTGGCTGACATTTTGAAACAAAACAGCACATTACAAAAAACCAACAATAAATTTATGGTCAAAAGTGGTCAAGCAGGTGCAATCCCGAATGAATACTCCGTGTTATTATAACTGTAACTTTGACTTCGAAATTTTGATACGTTGCATTTTCTATTTGTTGATATTTTTGAACTATGATTTACGCTAAGTGAAATGTTGTTGTTGAAGAGGGATTTTCCATGTAAATCCGAAACGTCCAATTTTAATATGTTTTTAATGTTTTATGAAAGTGTATTGTAATGTCTGTAATTTTAATGATTTTAATATAAATTTATAAGTTTTAGTGAACGCGATTTCTCGCAAATTATTTTCTTTCATTGTTGTAATCATTTTCCCAATCATACGCATAAAACTATATATTCATATCCATTAGCGCCAAATTCTCGCCAAATTTGGCGACAATTGGCGAAATCTCGCCAAATTTGGCGACAAAAATAAGTCTTCATAAATGAAGCCAACTTGGCTATACCTCAATAATTTGGCGAATTTCTTATTCAAATTCAGTGTAAACGAATCTTTTGTAAACGGTTTCTTTGCATTTTAACTTGCTGTTTTCGAGTAACATTAGCTAAAATTTTAAAACGAAGATATAGGAAAGCTACCTTTTCCTGCCGGTACAGGCCGGAGGACTTTTTTATGAGTTGTCGGATGCAATCTATGTTTTTCATTAAATAAAGTAAAACATTGAAAAACAAATCCCACAGGATGGGGATAGTTTGTTTTAGATAGATTTTAAGATAATTGTCCTATAGCTAGTACACCTTCCGTTATTGTTTTGTGTTATTTTCCCCGGATTATGCTTTTCTTTTCCTTTGTTTACGAATTTTGTAATAGAAAAGTTCCGCTATATACTGGCTACGTTATAGACCTTTTTTTTATAGACAGGTTCATTTTCTTTCACAGGCTTTACTCTATTTAATTTATATATGAAATATTTGTTGTTAAAAGATGTTGGTCGCACAAAAATTTTCACATCTCTCCCTCCCTCCCGACATTACTGGTTGGTTATGGCTTGATAGTCCTTTCTAAATAAAATCATGGTGATTCTAAGATTCTCTTGATTTATCTCTAAATAGAACATAAACGATCCTAAGAAAACGGAGCAATGAATTACTATATTGGCATGATGAAATTTAGTTGCAGAAAAATGGAGCATATAGCTAACATTAAGTCTAATAGGAAAACCACAGCCTTGGCAAGATTGTATTAACAAGAAACCATCCAAATACATTTTTATGAAAGTAATATAATTTTCCCCTCGAATCTATACAAACCATGTATTATAAGAAAAACCGGTACTTCTCTATTATCCCGTCGACCACTTTTCATAACAAAAAACATCGCCAAACTGTAAGATTAAACGCCAAAAATGCAGTCCCATTTACTTGATGTCAGAAGCATTACACGTGTTTGTTATGTTATCAAGTGGTTTTTAATTCGACATTTGCGTGTATTTTTCATTATGTTTTACTGATTTATCTGGAGGCACGGCAGTGCCTCCGCTAAGTCGAGAGAGGACAGCCGTAAGCATACTTTTCTGGAAGCAACTCAGGGCACTTTTGACCCTCCTCCCCCCCATATCTCCGCGCTGGAGTATCCCAAAATTTTGAAACTTCGTTTTTCTAGAGTATTTGACACACAGGACCAAAATTTAAAATTACAACTTTCTGTCTTTTCTAGTTCAGACGATATATGAACTCAAACATTCGATTTTTTGTCACTCACTCACTCACTCGTTCACGCGTCATCAAAAAGATTAGGTAGATCCCGTAGCCCTAGAAACTTGACATTTGGAGAAAAGGTAGTGTTTAGGATTCAAAGAAAGGAAAAATTATAAAATCCGGAAAATTCGAAAATAAAACATTCGAAAATTCAACAAATTCCATCAAAATTGAAAATTGAAATTAATACGATCTTGTAGTCTTAGAAACTTAAGATTCGGTGCGAAGGTAGTGTTTAGCATCCAGAAAAAGAAAACATCAAAAACACCAAAAAAATCGAATGCAAAATTGAAAAAATCGAAAAATTTCAAATAATCCGATTTTGTTGCGCTAGAAACTTGGAATTCGGAATAAAGGTAGTATTTAGGATGCAAAATAAGGAAAAATTAAAAATTCCGGAAAATTCGAAAAAAAAAATTCAAAAATTCGAAAAATTCGAAAAAATTGAAAAAATTAAAATAATTTGATTTTTTAGCCTTAGAAACTTAAAATTCGCAATAAGATAGTGTTTAGGATTCAGAATAAGTTAAAATAAAAAAACGCAATAAAATTCGAAAATAAAATAAAAAAATCGAAAAACTCGGAAAAATCGAAAAATAAGGAAAATTTGAAAATTATTCGATTTCATAACACTAGAAACTTGAAATTTGGAATAAAGGTAATATTTAAGATACTAAATAAGGAAAAATTCAAAAATATGGATAATTCAAAAAATACCCATAAATTAGTGCAGACGATATATGAACTCAAAGTTTCGATTTTTTGTCACTCACACACTCACTCACTCTCGCGTCACCAAAAAGATTGGGTAGATCCCGCAGCCACAGAAACTTAAAATAAAGCTAGTGTTTCGGATACAAAGAAAGGAAAAATGATAAAATCCGGAAAATTAAAAACATTCGAAAATTAAAAAAAATCGAACAAAATTGAAAATTGAAAATAACACGATATTGTAGTCTTAAAAACTTAAAATTTGGTGTGAAGGTAGTGTTTAGAATTCAGAAAAAGAAAACATCAAAAACACAAAAAAAAATTGAAAATAAAATCGAAAAATCGAAAAAAATCGAAAATTTTCAAATAATCCAATTTTGTTGCGCTAGAAACTTGGAATTCGGAATAAAGGTAGTATTTAGGATGAAAAATAAGGAAAAATTAAAAAATCCAGAAAATTCGAAAAAAAAATCGAAAATTCGAAAAATTCGAAAAAAAATTGAAAAAAATGAAAATAATTTGATCTTTTGGCCTTAGAAACATAAAATTCGCGGTAAAGATAGTGTTTAGGATCCAGAATAAGTTAAAATAAAAACGCAATAAAATTCGAAAATAAAATAAAAAAATCGAAAGAAATCGAAAAATAAGGAAATTTTGAAAATAATTCGATTTCATAGCGCTAGAAACTTGAAATAAAGGTAATATTTAAGATACTAAATAAGGAAACATTAAAAAATATGGATAATTAAAAAAAAAATAGAAAAAAAATAGAAAGAAAGAAAGAAAAAGAGAGAAATTGAAAATAATATGATCTCGTAGTCTTAGAAACTGAAAATTTGGTGTAAAGGTAGTGTTTAGGATTCAGAAAAAGAAAAAATTAAAAACACAACAAAAATTGAAAATAAAATAAAAAAATCGAAAAAAAACGAAAATTTGAAAATAATTCGATTTTGTAAAGCTAGAAACTTAAAATTTGGAATAAATGTAGTATTTAGGATACAAAAAAACAAATAAATAAAAAATCTATAAAATTCGAAAAAAAAATCGAAAATTTGAAAAATAGAAAAAAAATCGATTTTGTAGCTTTAGAACTTAAAATTCGGCGTAAACTTATTGTTTAGGATGCAGAAAAAGGAAAAATTAAAACACAATAAATTTGGAAATAGAATAAAAGTCTCGAAAAAGATCGGAAATTTCAAAATAATTTGATTTTGTAGCGCTAGAAACTTGACATTTGTAATAAAGGATACAAAATAAGAAAAAATTAAAAAATCCAGAAAATTATAAAAAAAATTCGAAAAAATCAAAAATTGAAAATAATTTTATCTTGTAGTCTTAGAAACTTAAAACTTGGTGTAAAGGTAGTATTTACTATTCAATAAAAGGAACAATTAAAATATTCGTTAAATTCGAAAATAAAATCGAAATATCTTTAAGAAATCGAAAATTCGAAAACAATTTGATTTTGTACTGCTAGAAACATTAGTTTTAAGATAATTGTCCTATTAGGTAGTACAACGCCCCTAATTGTTTTATGTTATTTCCCCCCGGATTATGGTTTTCTTTTCTTTCGTTTACGAATTTCGTTATAGAAAAGTTCCGCCATAGACTGGCTACGATATAAGCGATTTCTTTATAGACAGGTTTGTTTTCTTTCACAGGTTGTCTCTATTTACTTCACATATGAAATATGGATTGTTAAATGATGTTAGCCCCACAAAAATTTTCACAGCTCCCCCTACCCTCCCGACATTACTGGCTGGTTATGGCTTGATAGTCCTTTCTAAATAAAATCATGGTGACTCTAAGATTAACTTGATTTATCTCTAAATTGAACCTAAATGATCCTAAGAAGACGGATCAAATAATTACTATATTGGCATGACAATCAGGTAACTTAGTATTAAAATCGAAAAATCAATAAATTTATAAAAAGTCGAAAATTTGAAAATAATTCGATTTTGTAGTCCTAGAAGCTTGACATTTGGCAGAAAGGCAGGGTTTAGTACACAAAGTAAGAAAAAATTAAAAAATCCGTAAATAATAATAATAAAAAGATTAAAAAAAACGAAAAAAAAACATCGAAAAAAGGAATATATAGTTTGATTTATTGGAAATTTCCGGATTTTAATTTTGGCTTTCTTTTTATACTAAAAAGTTCTTTTATGTTAAATATCAAGTATCTAGGGCTGCGAGTAATATCTCAGATGATAGCACCTATCCTGGAAGCAACTGAGAGTACTTTTGACACTCCCCCTCCCATAACTTAGTACTTGCCTAGGAACCTGAAATATCTTTTTATCTACAGTACTTTGTAAACGAAACTAAAGCTTCAAATTTTTGATACCTGTAAATAATAGGGACAGAGTGTGGGCTTAGCGAAAATCAGTTTATGATCTCCAAAAAAGAACCAAAAATCAAGAAAAGGAGGATTACTTACAAAAAGAAGTGAAATCTCATCAAAAAGTCACCTGTAAAAAAGGCTGCCAAGTCTCGTAACTCATTTACCGTAAAAAGTACTGAGATCGTATAAAGCCAAGTTTAACTATCTTATTAATTCTGAAATTTTCATTCACAAATCACTCCTAGTCTCTACATCTTTCGTTAATTATTATTTTGTGACTTGGCAATTACGCAGCACAGGGAAGTAATTACACCTTACAATGTTATGGGATGGGATGGGATAATTTAATTAAGGCAAATTATATACGCACAGGGAAGTTATTACACCTTAATATGTTATAGTATTATTTGATTAAAACTAACTATATGCATCACATTCTCGTGCTATGTAATTGCCAAGTCACAAAATAATAATTAACGAAAGATGTAGAGACTAGGAGTGATTTGTGAATGAAAATTTCAGAATTAATAAGATAGTTAAACTTGGCTTTATACGATCTCAGTACTTTTTACGGTAAATGAGTTACGAGACTTGGCAGCCTTTTTTACAGGTGACTTTTTGATGAGATACATATATACCATATACATTATACATATATACAATATAAAAACATAACATTTCATCCTCATTGTAGCCATCGTCTTTAGTCATGGAATTCTTCCGTTTATGGGCCTTTTAAGACAAAGTTGAGATGAGTCCAAGATGATTGGCTGACAATTAATCCTGGAGAACATATTACAATTTATAATCTCTCAGGTTTAGGCAAGGAGGCATTTTTGTCAGCTTTTAGTCTTTAACATTGAATACAGGGAGGAAAATATTTGTGTCCCATTCATCCCTGCTGTGGGTATGATTGGGACATAGAGGAACTTTTTTTTTATTTCATAATATATATCTGTATAAAAACAATCTTGAATAGCTATTGTGCATAAGATGTAGTCAAACACTTAATGTATGAAATGTGATATATAATATTGATAATAACTTTTAAAATATATTTAAAATAAATATATTTTTTAAAATGTCCCATTCACCCCCCATCTTCCCTACAATTATTTCCGGAGATATGTAATGCTTTTTACCATTACTTAATATTAGAATGTGCGAAAAAAAATATATTAGTATTGAACTGGGGAAATATACCTATAAATAATTGACACAACTTTGGAAATTATAAACATCGCAAAATTCCATAAAACTTTCGGGTCTATATTGTCCAATTAAAGACAATACCAAAAATGTAGGCCATTATTGTTTTGTTAATTAGAATAAAATTTTACTTTCTAAAATTATTTTAGCAACAACATGTGATGTTAAAAATAAAGATATTATAAACATTTTCTATTTAATTTTTTTAGGGAACTTCAAATCAAAAACTCTATATACCAGAACATAAAAAGTACATCACTTTTATATTTAATACCTTTAAATTCGTTAGATTGAAAAATTATTAAAATCCATTTTTATAAAATTAGACGTGAATAACGGTTTTGCTTAATTTATATGGATTTTAAAATGTTAAAAATTCTTTTAAAAGTTAATTGTATTAATACTATATTTCCTGATTAATTCTAGAAAAATAAAGTAGGATATTTTCAAGAAATGTATGTATAGTTAGAAACTAAATTTAGTTAAAACTAATATGCTAATCTCAAATGCATACTTGACCAAGATTTGAAACAAGAATGAGAACATTCTGAAACTTGAAGACAAAAACAGATGACAAATGTTATGAACTACGAACATTAATAAAGATTATTTCCAAGAACTACTTAAAGTATTTAAAATTTGGGAAGCAATAAGTGAAGCGTGAAACAGGCAGAATTTCAGATGAAGAGTAACGGAATATGATATGTTGCTGTTCGTGGCACTCCTTGAGGTTAATATTAATTATAGTTGATATCGACGGGATTTAAATATAAAATAATGTCAAAGGTTTTAAGCAAGATTAATTTTAATATGAAGGCATTGCTTGAATTAATATTATAGTGTAACGAATCAATTAATTATCTTATATATTAATGTACTATAAAATTTTAACTGGAAATTCGAAAAGAATTATAGTTTAAAACTAATATATAATGGTAACAAATCGTGCAAACATTTTTCTGGAAAAGGAGAACTCGACATAGAAATTAGGTCTTAGATGCGTCACAACCTGACACGAAAAATGACACAAACTGACACGACCTGACACGATCGGTTAAAAATAAAAAATACTGTCGTAAATATTTGGCTATATATATATTGTTTTTCAATACGACTTTGCTGATGAGAAAAGAATAATGACAACCGTTCAAAAAGTGATACTATCTATAAACTGCTCCATGCATAATAGCGTGGTTTATCGTTTTAATCTAAATAGACTAATCATATGGTTTATTTTGTTTTTTGTGTAGTTATTCTGTTCCGTGGATAGTTCTATGAAAAAATAACGAAATTAAAAATGTAAAATAACATTAGTGTACAAATGTAAATATAGTGTAACCAAGTATAATTTAATGTTCCATTTTGTAATGCAAGTCAGATTTTCCACAGATTCAGGTATATTTTTCTGAAAATTTAGCAAAGACTGGCTATGAAAATAAATGGAACCTGAGATATAATATTGTTTCTGTGCCCCTTCTACTCCTTTATGAAATAACAAAGGTCTTTTTGGTGCTTATTAATGAGTGCCCAGTTTTAGAAAGGAGTTTGCCATAATTCCAAAACAACAGTGCATCTTCAAACACCAGGCTAAAGTGAGTCTTTATTGCTCGTCAAAATATAATCACAAAAAAGCGTGTCCGGTTACATAGCATCTGTTCCGAAATTACAAAAATTTTAAGTGTTTTTTTTATATTATTATTATTAGTAGTAGTAGTAGTACATATTTTTACGAAGATATGTAATGCTTGTTATCATTACTTCACGGATTGTCGAACTTTTTTTCATATGAATATACTACATAAATATACATTGATTTCACGGTTAATTGTTACAACATAGGCATTTCTTGTATGAGGCAGGTGTATGTTTGAAATACAGGCTACTACAGGCTAAAGAATGTTCACTACGAGTTCACAGTAGAAAATATTCAATGCTAGATGAATAATATAATGAGGGATGCGGAAGCCATACCAAGCTAAATCCACCACTTTTTAGGTGCGTTCGTAATTATATAAATACGTAGGACCTATTGTCGTCGTCGTCTGGTCCGTCCGTCTGTCTGTCCGTCCGTCCGTCGGTCTGTCTGTCCGTCCGTCCGTAGGTCTGTCTATCCGTCCGTCCGCATATAACAACGCAACAACCCAAGCGAATGGTTTGAAATTTAAGATATATTAAGATATATTTAGATATATTAAGATATTTAAGATATATTTTGCAGAATTTTGTCGAGATATTTCAAACTTTTTGAAAATCGAATCAAAACTTTAGACAATATTAATAAAAACATAAAGAAATTTGAATAAAAAAAACCGGTGCTTTCTTGTTATAGGAGTTTCCGAGGTTTAACCGTTAAGCGACCGGGATACTTATTTTATACAGAAATTAATCTTCAGACGATAAAATTCATTTCACAGAATTAAAAATCATCAAGATCTGAGTAGTTATATAACTAGCTATAGTACGAACGCACCTCATTTGTCACATTTGACGTACAATTTCCAACTTTTTAATCTAGCTGTCATTGTTGGTATATGAATAGTGTTCTTATTAATATTACAAGGGGGTGTTTGTCCCTGCGACCTTCGTGGGTTAACCCTTGGACTTTTAACAAATTCGCGCGTTTCAAACTAAAAAATTCAGAATTCTTGAATTTAAGAGAATTTTAAAAATTTTCGATTGGGCATAGAGAAACAGGTAGGCAGACAGGTTATTTGCATATATATTGCTTTTGGTTGTTTTATGTAACAGCTTAGTTGCTTTTTTAGGATAAATATCGAATTGCTAATTTGTGGTTATTTCCATATTTATAAATTAAAATGTTGTTTGCATTAGAAATGAGTTTAAATTCATGGGATTTTTTAGAGGGCGCGAAAAACGTGTGTCTAAGGTCCGCCTTTTTTCGGAAGTTTTTAAATTTAAAAAAAAAACTATTTTATTATGTAACGACATATTTTATATTTGTGACATCTTTTTATATTTGCGTCATTAAATACAACTTTTTAGCAAGTGTTCTTTAATTTTTATTTCGATGCAGTTATCTATGCTATGAATCTCCATTTGGGAGAATTCATTAATGTCTTAGATTGGATGATCTCTGAAGTCTCTGTATATAAGTTAGCTAATTTTTAATGTTTAGATTTTTTTCCTTTTAATAATATAAATAATTCTATTATTGTTCAGTTTTATTATGTATCTGTTTTTTTATGCATTTTATTATCATATATTTATTTAGGTTGGTTTTAATGCGGCATATTGGATTGGGGTATCCATTAATACTTTAGTTACACTACTTAACAGTTTATATACGGGATTCTCTTCCAAAAGTACACAGCGTTGTACAGTTCAGTTTTTATAGAGTTTATGTTTCGATTATTTCTCCAAATTCAGTTAGAACTTAGCTCACGATTTCCGGAAATGATTTTTTTTTTTTCAAAATGGTTTATATTCGTATTTTTCCAAGTATTTTAATATTCGTATTTTTATTCTTTTCCACCGTTGGAACAAAAAATGAACGTACACGTGGTTTGGTATTTTTTTTTTTTTCGTATTTTGATCTTCCAAGCCGATGCGTAATTTTAAATCATACCGATAAAAATTAGGGGGAACGATCGTTGGGTACATTAAATGTTATAAAAAGTTGTTATAGCTAAAACTCTTTGAAGTCAAAAATATAATGTTTACGAAGCCTGTGTAAACATTCATGAAAAAATATTGATATTTAGTGATAAAGTTGCTTAGAAGAAAAACTTCTTTTTAAGATAGTCATTTAATATTTTCAAAAATAGTTCTTATTTTTCCAAACTCTATGAAATTTTTATCGTCTATAGATAAAATGCTTTTTAAGCCTGTGTAAAATAAAATTCGTGATACAATAATGGTATTTAGTTGTAAAAGGGCTGTGTTTTCTTCATGTTTATTATTTTTTTATTCGGTCTTATAACATTAAAAACAAAATAGTGTTATCATATGAACTCTTCGAAAATTTTATCTGTTATAAATATAATCTTTCGAAAGACTAAATGTATTTTTGTTCAAAAATATGACTATTTAGTTATAAAAACATGAGCAAAGACGACCCACGTGTTCACGTTCTGAGCGAAAATTTTACAGATTTTATTCTTTTAAAAACTTCTTATCGTTAGACTGTTTCCAGATATTTATCGGTGATGTAAATTCATTGTTCAAAGAATGTGTTAAAATACTGATGTTTAGTTACTTTTAGCGTAGAAAAAAAATATCCGTGAGGCGAAAAGTGACTTCCAATCGTAAACTTTATCGAAAGTGTTAACATGCATATTTATGAAAACGAATAGCACCGTCTAAGAGAAGAATGTTTCCGAATTAATGGGGCATTTTTGTTTTTCAGTATCTCTAAAATTGATTAAAAAATTATATTGCGTTTCAAATTATATCAAATTAAAAATTTGATTTGAAAGTGTTAGACATAATATATTTTTTAAACTAATTGCAGTATTTTAAATGCAACAGCGCAATCTTTAATTTGGTGTAATCTGTTTTTTGTTATTTCAATCGGCTCCAACAATGTGCTTAAAAAGTAAATGGGCGAAAAAAACCCCGCTCTAGCACTTTCCTAAGTTTTGTGGTTTGGCGTTCCGGAAGGGGGTTTCTGGAAAGAACTGTGGACTTTTTTTCAGTAACTCCTTTATAAATTTGGGTTTTAATTAATATATCGGCTAATAATTAGAGAATGAAAAAACTGAGCCCTTAGTGCATCAGGATCTGCCGTGGATTATCCTCAGCCACATTTTCAGCCAGCTACACGCAGTAGATTTTAATAGCCATCCACAGAGACAGACCGACACTTATGCCTTTCTTTCATAATTATATATGAATGTACAGCTCAAAATAACAGTCCAATATCCGAATATAAGCCATATAGAAATATAACATAATAAAAATAATATTTTATTAAACTATATCTGTTAATAAAGATACGAAATTATAAATTTTGTATTATATAAATTCCTTTCATTTTATTTCTTATTCTGTAAAATGTTTGAATACTATCTTCAAATTATAAAGTAATTTTTTATATTGATTTCGTACAACATAGTCAACGAAATGAATTTTTAAAAAAGGAATTAAGGTAATTTTATGTTATATATATATATATATATATATATATATATATATATATATATATATATATATATACATATATACGAACATACATACACATATACATATACATGTATAAATATATGTATATACACACACACACACACATATATATATATATATATATTTGCATATACTGGGCGTTCGAAAAGTCTGTAAACGGTAGAAAATAACTCCAGAAATATACATCGGGTTTAAACTCGGAAAATATGTGCTCAATATTTTTGAAAAATCTATTTAGGAATATCAAAGTTGACTCACACGAACTCTATCGCCTGGGGCGGAAAAGAAAGGCAACTTAGAAATCTTAAATGATAACCGCCCCCCTCTTTCTTTGCAGATTCGACATCTACGGGAAAGAATGCGTAACGTTTGTATTTAACATTTTCTTCGAAAAATCGTAGATGGTCCAATATTCGACTGTTTCCAGACTTTTCAATGAAACAATTCTCACTGCATTTTACTGGATTACAGCTCTATCTATGATTTTCCGACGAAAATGTTAAATATAAAAGTTACATATTTTTCCCCGTAGAATCAGAATTTGCGATAAAAAAGAGGGATTGTTATTTAAGATTTCAAAGTCCCCCCCCCCCTGTTACCCCAGGGGCAGAGATGGGGGGGGGTATTTGATATCCCTAAATAGATTTAAAAAATATATTGAACCGTTTTTCAATCTGATGTATATTTCTCGGGTTATTCGTCCGTTTCCATATTTTTCAGACACCCTATATATCTAATATATAGATATCACTGATGCCCGTCTAACATAAA
The DNA here is from genome assembly GCA_963931845.1 of Maratus michaelseni. Classification (NCBI taxonomy): domain Eukaryota; kingdom Metazoa; phylum Arthropoda; class Arachnida; order Araneae; family Salticidae; genus Maratus; species Maratus michaelseni. The sequence goes on along the minus strand of OZ007593.1, from coordinate 219,270,221 downwards.
AGTACCGAAATAAATTTTATTTTGTAATATTTTATTAAAATAAAACATATACTGCAATTTTACGAATATATTCAGAGAGGAATCGTAGAAAAAAATATATAATATATTTCCTTAGGATTGGATAATGTCATATCGATTATCATCTAATCCTGATATCACCTATATAAATGATTAAAAGGTATATTTCCTAGAAGTTATAACTGAAATAATCATAAATTTGAAACCATTTTATGATAAGATAAATGATTATACTAAAATGTTCTGTGCAAAAAAATGTTAATTTGAAATTACCATATTAACCTAAGTCATTAAAGTATAATGACATTAAGTGACGACATTTGTGACCTACTATGAGAGAATCGTGTAGAATTTTATGATATGAAACAAAAGTCAGCTTGTCTTACATGCGTGTCTTACATTCCTCAGGTCAAGGTGTTATTTGGAGAAGGCTTAATGATTTTCTTGATTAATTGATTTAGTTAATTGACTAATATTCCACAATATACTATTTAAAATCAATTATGCATAATACATAAGTGGATGTTGGCGAGTTATGATTTATTCGATTGATACAGGAATGTTCATATAAGTTACCTTTTTCTTGCTTTTAAAGCATAATAAATAGCGCTATTTAAAATTATATACGTGGATAAATAATTGTACTTTAAAAAGAAAAAGGAAATATATAGTGTAAGTATGTTAATATGAATTGCGATTAGCTTTTATTTTTAATTGTAAAAATGAAAAGAAAACATATTTACTTATAATTGAATATTTGTACTTAGTTTTATAACAATTAAAAACGACTAAACATTTTCTTTTCCCCCACAAATGTAGCAGTACTTGGAATATGTATATATACAGTATGCCCACTAAAGTCCCATGCCACCCTCTTAATTTCGGAACGGCTGCTGCTATATTAAAAAAAGTGGTGGTCTAGGTATAGTAAAGTAGCCATGCGCTACTGAATGAAAACGCATACGGCGCCACCTGGTGGAAAACTGCGGAGTTAGCAATCCTATCTTGAAAGCGGAAAGAGAAAGGGAAAACAAGTGATTTACAAAGTTGTAGAGCATCATCGATTTAGTACAAAAAACACCTTGTGGACATTAATGCAAAGAATAGAACGGTTAAAACGCGCATTTGTTTTTTCGTGATTTCCTACACTGTGACCTGGCAAAACGATCTTAGAAAGAAAGAAACAACCAGTTATGAAACAGCAGGTGTATGCGACATCTCCACAAACATTGCACGACCTTAAACGACGCATTACGGACGCTTGTACCAACGTGTCACCATCTATGCTCCAACGTGTGCAACGTGAAATACAAACAAGGATAAAAAAAATGCATCGCAGCTGACGGTGAGAAGTTTGAACATCTAAAATAAAGGTATATTATTATAGATAGTTGTTTTTTTCTTTCTAAGATCGTTTTGTCACGTCACAGTGTAGGAAATCAGGAAAAAACAAATGTGCGATTTAACCGTTCTATTCTTCGGATTAATGTCCACTAGGTGTCTTTTCGTACTAAATCGATGATGCTCTAGAACTTTGTAAATCACTTTTTTTCTCTATCTCTTTCCGTTTTCGAGGTAGGAATGCTAACTCCGCAGCATTCCAACAAGTGGCGCTGTAGCCGGTTTCATTGAGTAGCGCTTGGTTACATTACTATATCTAGACACTACTTTTATGAATATAGCAGCAGCTGTTCCGTAGTTAAGAGGGTGGCAAGGGACTTTAGTGGTCATACTGTACATATATATTGGCAAAATGTATGAATATATTAAAAAGCTAATTTTTGAAAAATCAAAGAATAATTAGATAATTCCATTTTATCACGTCTTTAAAGTATACTCACTTTACACCAGTAACATTTTGACCTATAATGCGGAAGTCTTGCAGATAAAATATATGATACTAACGAATGATTGATTTACATGCCTTAGGTCGAAGTGCATTTTGGAGAAGGGTTAATTATTTCATTTATTAATTTATGCAGTTAATGACGTTCCAATTCACAATATATATTTTAAAACAGGTTTATAAGACGTATATATAGATAGTATATATAGATTTAGATTTTTTATATGTAAAATATGAATAAAGAAAAGTTTTTTTTTTAATTATTATTCTTACTATTTATTATACATTATAGAAACAAACTTTTTAAATTATAAATATAAAAAAATAAATCGAATTTTGGATATAGAAAACTAGCTGTTACCCGTGACTTCGTTCGCGCAACATTAAAAGAAGCATAAATACAATTATTAAGCAAAATATTTCACTCCCGATCATTAAAAACGTTAATAATTAACTAACTATTTATCACATTTCATAGGACCACACAACACGGTATTTTTTGTTATAGGGACCTTGACTCAGTCTTAAAAAAGTGAAATTTTGTGCCAAATATTCTCGAAAATTAAATTGCAACCAATGCAAAAAGGAAGGCCAAATAAAATCTTGGAAATAGACGAGTTGGGTAAAAACAAATGCCAATTTTCCCTGATAAACAATTTTACTTTGAACGCTTTGTGAAACATTTTAACAGCCATCCTTCAAAAAACGTTAATTGGAAATAGCATATGCTTTTTCTTTAAATCCAATTTTGCCTCCTTGGTTTAATGTATAGCTGAAACAAATCTTGTTTTCTAAATGACAGTATGCTGACAGGCAAATTTTGTTCTACAGAATAAATTGATTCATAAAGTTTGAATATGTGAAAATATGTTTTTATTTTTCGGATAATTTACTGAAATCAAGATTTTGTTTTCACCATCTATTCAAAGAGAAAATAAATTCTGTTTTTCAATTTAATGAGAAAATGCTGTAAAAATTTACTGATCTGTTTTATTTTTCCTTTTTTATACACAAATATGGAGTAATTTACTTTCCGTTTTTAGAGAAACCTCGCTGAAATCTACAAATATATATATATATATATATATATATATGTCTATATATTGGCCTATAATTTAATTTTTTTAATACTGAAAGTTTGTGTGACATCCTCGGATCAATGATAACCGGTATTAAGTAAATCGCGTTGCGTTCGATAGTCTAGGAGTAGTTGCGAAATACAAACACACGGTCAGATTTTAACATAATAGATTCGTGTTCATTTTCCTTTTCTTAAATTTATGATGTGATTTTTAACAGAAAACTCTCATCTGTATATAACGGATATTCATGCTTAATAATCAGTATAGATAAAAGAACATTTACATTTTTCGTTACAAATATGACGTGAAACTCATCTATTTTCTGTACTTACTGATCCTTGTATTCTTAATGTAAGTAATTGATTCACACTCATTTAAAAACATATTGGAAAATTCCCGTTTTATTTCAAATATGACGTCTCTTTTTCCCCAGAAAATCCCTTTTTAAGGACATAATTCTTGTTAATTTTCTTTTCCAGGCAATTAATTTTAATACTGGCATAGGGGAAATTATGTTACTTTAACGAAATAATATTAAATCTTTAGGTTTTATGAACAAAAATGGAACTATTAACATTCGTCATATATATTTTTTTTTTAGGGAATCGAGTTATTTCTTTTAGTTTTAATAATGAAAATAACTATTTCTCGCTATCCATGACATCATTTTCGACATGGATAATTGTGCGAAGCATATTATTCACATTTGCTAACCATTTTCTTTTCAAACTTCTTTTTACTTTTTAAAAATTTAAATAAAAAATACGATGTATTTATATTAGCCGTGCGTAGACGGTAAAACGCCAAGTATTGTTACCATACAAAAGAAAAAAAGTAAAGAAAAAACCCAAGATCATTTTCTTTCATCGCCAACACATATCCACTTTATTTTCGATGCATGACGTCATATTCGCCTGTTTCCTATGGTTACGCATATTAAAACCTTGTATTATTATCAAAAACTAAAAAAGTACGTTTTATTTCTAATAATATTATTTAATCTTCTTTTTAATTCTTTAATTTTTTTTTATTTCATTTTCATTTTTCACGTGAAAAATTTTTAATTGAAACTAAATTGTTATGTAAAAATTATTATTCCGAGTTTTGATTAAAAATTTTTTTGAATTGGCTACGATGAAGTATTAGCAACGGTAAATTTAACCATTTTAAAATATTATACGAAAAATGTACATTTATTCTATATGAAAATAACGAAATTTTGAATTATTAGGATAAATATTTGAATAAAATAAACAAAAACTAGCCTATGTTAATTTTAGGGTTAAATTCAACCTATATGCAAAGATAAGGATCAATAAATGCTCCATTTTGAAGTTGGTTTCAGCCTAACATTTGCACCCAATCGAATTTATAATAATATTAGGATTAGGATAACCTATTTTTGTGCGAACATTTTCATTTGAAGTACTTTATTGGCTATTTAGTTGCTGATAAAGAAACAGTCAACAATATAATTTTTGAAAATAAATGGTACATCTTAGCAACCAAGATTTATATGGTGATTCGCAAATGTACACAAGAATTTCAGATTATTCAATTAATAGCCTCATCATTTTTCCAGGCTTAAATTAAATTTTTGCTTAAAGAATTCTAAGTATGTATTTATAACAGAAATGTAAGAATTGCTTTTTTTATTGGATTAATTAATATCTTTAATAATATAGTGCCTTTTTTTTTTTTTTTTTTTTTTTTTTTAAGCTGATTGGTAAATTTTGAAATGTTATGTGTTTTAGACACAAATAAATGTTTAGTTAAAGTTCTTTATTTTCCATAACAGTTTAATAAATAACGTACACTGAAAATATTCTTATGAATAACAAGTTTTTATAAATATTTAAAAAAACTGTATTTTCTCTCATTTTTAAATACATTTTAGTTTCATTTTTAATACATTTAATAACTTATAGTACATGGCAATATTTCTTAAAAACAACATCTATTTAATATAGAGAATTGCAAGAAGTTTACAAAAAAATTGCCACCTTTTCTTATTTTAGTTTTTTTTTTTTTTTTTTTTTTTTTTTTTTTACTTATAGTGACATAAATATTTTTATAAAGGAAGATAAAAAATAAATTATTGCAAATTATAAAAAACTAAATTTTTGATAGACGTTATATATTATTTTGGCTTTTCTTTTTCGGATGTTCCAGTTACCCATCGTAATAAAAGTGCATTTTATAGCCTTACCAGAAGTATTTACGTATCAAATTAAATTTCAGTAAAACTCATTTTATAATAAACTTAAAGTTATCAAGTTACCCGTGGCACTTTTGAAAGATACGTTTTTGTCACGACTCACCAAAGCACGATTTTAATATAGTTACATTTTGTCATTTTATAGTCAACATTTTGTCAAATAGGTCACCGCCGTAAAAGTTTGGTTGATTATGGAACTTTAGGTAATTCCTGTCTTTTTGTTAAATTTAGTTACCATTTATTAATTAACTAATTTAACAGAATTATTAAAACCGCTGAACTTTGGTTTTTATTTACATTTGTTGCACTATTATTGAACACGTGAAAATCAAATCAGAATGTAGATCAAAGCATTACACTAATAAAAAGCATAGGAAACACAAAGTTATCCACTTTTACGTAGTTTTAAAGAAATCCTTAGTTAAAAATGAACGTGATGAAAATTTCATAACTTTAAAATCTGTTGTTGCAAAGCCTTCCGGCATTCCAGTACGAAAGGCCGTGTCCGGCACAGGCGATGAGTATAGCTCCTATTCCACGATGTGTCACAGGAGTGGATGACTGACATATCTTAAAGGTTATTCCATAATTTTAATTTTAACCGGGGAGTATCCTGTTCCGAACGCTGTTGTTGCAAAGTCTTCCGGCATTCCAGTACGGAAAGCCATGTCCGGAGGCACAGGCGATGAGTAAAGCCCCGATTCCACGATGTGTCACATGAGTGGATGACTGACATATCTTAAAGGTTATTCCATAATTTTAATTTTAACCGAGGAGTATCCTGTTTCGAACTGTGTTGTTGCAAAGTCTTCCGGCATTCCAGTACGGAAAGCCGTGTCCGAAGGCACGGGCAATGAGTATAGCTCCGATTCCACGATGTGTCACAGGAATGGATGACTGATATAGCTTAAATATTATTCCATAATTTTAATTTTAACTGGGTAGTATGCTGTTTCGAACTCTTCTACCATCTGACGAACTCTCAACGTGAGGACTCACACAATCACTGATCTTTCCTACAATTTCTGTAGCATATGTACCGTCCTGACAGCAGAGCGGAGTCCGCAAGAGTCATCTGTTAAAATAATTTTTGCTCTTGATGCTTCTTCATACATCGGTGTTCTGATTGTAACCGGCTCTATACAGAATCGTATGAATTTAGCATATAAATATCTTATTGCATATACTTTTTTTCTTATTTAATAATTTCTAATTAAACAGCCACCATAAATCAATACGATAAACCACTTTTAGCTGTCATTAAAAAAGAATATTTCCATGCATTGAACATAAATGAATAATTTGCATAATAGAAAAAATTGTTGTAAGGATTTTTTGAATGCTTATTCCACACTAGAAAAGATTAGATATCAATAACATTAGGAGCCGTATTTTCGAGAGTACCTAAAATGGTAATGATGCTACTGACACGAAAAAGTAATCTTCTAATTATATGACATTATTCCTAAAGCTCTCATTAACTGCCATTAATTAACGATTGGAGACAAAAAAAATACTTTATTTGATGTCTGAATTTTTTCCATTAAGATAAGAACATATAAATCAGAAAAAAAAATCATTATTGTTAAAAAAAAATATGTGTACATGTCACTATGTATCTGCTTTAAAGTTTAATGTTAATTATTGGCATAGTAAGTCTGTTAGAGATAAAGAATATCAAGTTTCGTTTAGTGTATAATTGTAAGAAATATATTTTTTTTTTCTTTTTGTAACCATTACGAAATAAATGTATCTATTTCTCAAGACTTTGTGATTGATTTCTACATGTGATTGCTATAAGGAAGTAATACTAAAAATTTATAAAACAAACTTATTCATACAGAAAATTATAATAATTTCTCTTTACATTTATATTTGAATATTTGTCATACAATATTTTTTTAGCAATTTCTATAACATGATCTGTTATGTAATATATATTTTTGAAACGCTTATGCGTGATATTTAAATTATGTCAGATTATTAACAGTCCATAAAAAATAGAATCATCTCCTATAAATGTAGCAACAAACAATATTGGAAAAGCATTTTGGTAATGGTTTATTAGGAGTAATATCTACTTGTAACTAGATGGACCTCAAAATTATTGCGTGAAACTGTTACACCTTTTAAAAGGCAATTTGGTTGGGGCAAAATAAGCGGATAGAATGTTTTCGAATTTTAATTCGCAATATTTTTAAAAACACTTAGTTTAAGGAAATTTTATTATTTCGATGTTTTTCTCCAAAGCCCCATTCAACACAATGCGAAAGAAAATGTAAAGATCAACGAAAAATATTTTTTTAAGTATTGATACGAATGTTATTTAGTATTAACTAAATTTGCTACTGAATACTTATGAACTGATCCATTTTACATAATACAAACTTTATTACTGAAGATAATATATTTCAAACATCAATATTTAAATAAATTATTGTTTTAGGCAGAAAACTGTTCAAAATAATAATTTCGTATTTGGAATATCAAAAAAATAAAAAATAAAAAGCCCCCTTTATGAAAACAGTTCAATTTTTAAACTTGAGCAATGTAGTTATTATTTACATCAGTTCAAATTCGGAATTTTACCAACGCGATATATTATTTAAGAAAAAAATAGCAAACATATTTTTATTCTGTTCCGCGGAATGTTTAAGTAATTATTCTCTTAAATAACGTTTAATGATATGTTAAATGTGTACAAAGAAATGGGCATATTTTTCCCCATCATTATTAAATATTATTCATAAAAACACATGGTAAACCACTTTTTATTTTATATCTACTATTATTGAATTAATTTCTTGCAGTAAGCAGAATATTTAAAATAAATTTTATTTTAGGCACATAACTTTTTAAAATGACTGGTTATTTGGAATACAGAAATCGTAATGAAACACCTTCTTCATGAAAATAATTTGATTTTGCTGACTTTTAACTAGAGCTATTATGACATAAAAATCAAATATTTATTAACGCAGTGCATTATTAAAACAACAACAAAGAAAACATAATTGAATCTCGTTACGCGAAATTTTAAAGTAATTATTCTTTTAAAACACATTTAGTAATATCTTAACTATGTATATAACAAAATGGCATATGTTTTTTCATCTATGTTTCTATTTATCCTTATTATGTAGTATCCATACACATTTAAGGAACCTGTTTTATTTTTAAAATAGATATTATTGAATTATTTCGATACATTAAAAATAAAATTATTTTCCACAAACGAAAAACCCATAATAAGTCTTAGAACACTCTAGAAAAAAGTTCGAATTCATTGAAATTTGAAGCCATAATAGCCGACGCTGTTTCACACGATAACAACTACTCAAATAAAAGGCTGTCTTCTAATTATGTGACACTATCCGTTAAGTTCTCATTGATGGTTTTCAAGTAACGAATAAAAACAAAGAAATATTTTATTCACTCTTTAAAATTTTTGATTAGTATAAGATCAGTGCAACTTTTTTTTTATTTCAGGTGGACTCTACATGTCGTAATACACATACAAACTAACACATAACTAACTTGTTTTTATAATAAACTACTTTCGAATTTATTCTGAATAAATCCTTATCATCATTTATTAAACAGAACAAAAATAACAAAACCAAAACCAGTAATACGAAATTGTGAATACTTATGCCATACACATTGGATTTTAATGGTATTCGGATGCTGAATTACCGAAATTGTTTCACAAGATAATGATATTATTCCACCGAATGACATAAAAATGCTCTTCTAGTTAGATGACAGTATGTATTAATTTCTTATTAACTATCATTAATTAACAACTGAAAAAAATGAAGCATTGTGTTTTATATCTGAATTGTTTCATTAAGGTAAAAACATATAACTTCAGTAAAGAATAATAGTTAGTTATTGGGAATAGTTTGTAAATTCCTTTCTATAAGTATATTTATTAAAATTATAATAATAAGGGTTCACACATTAATACGTAAAATATAAGGAATTTTTAAATTTAATTAGATATTTAATTACAGACGATTTATTCGAATTATTATTTTTCTTGTAACCATAAGCAAATAAGTGTACAAAGTTAAAATTTTTGCGCTGGTGTGAACCAACTTTTCATGCGGTTGTAGCTGAAACAATATGATGGTGGAATCTTGTGCCAACATTTGGAACTATGGTTCAAAATGGTTGCGATAACGTGACCCAATGTATATATAATCAATACACTCCATTCTCGTTTTAAACGAAAAAACTTGTAAATTAACAAATTAAAAAAAATAAAATTAAAATTAAAAGATGATGAGTTGATATCCATGATTGTATAAATACAGTTTCATAAACTAACATTCTGACATCCGCTGAGAGAATCTCATTCTCCAACTTGCTTCAGCGTTCACCTCCGTATATCGTAGCTTGTCAGCATTCCGTTGGCATCTGTCGATATCTAATTGGTGACTATTTTCTCTGACAACTGGTCTTTCTTATATAGGGACAGAAAAACCCCATAATCTCTGATGATTGACACCCACTTTAATCCCTTACATACCAAGTCTGAATTTTCACTTCATAGGGGCTTAGTTCTTTATATCAAAGGAATTGCCGATACAATTTTTATCCACTCATTCAGAGTATTTCCATCAATACAACTCATACATTCCAGCATGGCTTACTTCAAGATGACAATTAAATTCTTCACTCTATAGGAATATCTTCTCTGAAAGAGGCCAGTCTATAAGAATATTTGCATTCTTAGGAGATTATCTTGTTTCTAGAAGTAAGAGTCGAGATGACAAATAAGTGATTAGTTGATCATGTCAACCTGTCACAACCCCCCCCCCCCACCCCCATAGTATTATCTTCCTAGAATGTGGACAATTCACAAGACCCCTTCACATTCATAAAGGATTACTTTAATCTTACAAGTATGTGTGCAATTGAAATTTCAACTCGCCGCATGGTGTAGAAATGTTGGAATGAAATTTCACTTTCTTATGGTTGAATCTACCGTTGCACCAAAAGTTGTTTCAAACCAGTATACATTTTTTAACAGTGTATGTGATTTCTGAAGAGATTAAAAGATTTAATTTTTAATTACATTGTTGCTTATATATGCTTATCAATTATTATTTCTCTCTATTTGAATCGTTATTATTTAATAATTCTTTTTTAAATTCTTATAACATAAATTGTTGTGCTTGTTTTCAATTATTGTTCTTTGAATATAAAAATAATTTATGTACAGTTGTAAAAATCCTTAAAAGAAATTTATTTCTAATTTAAATACCTAAACAGCGAATTGAATTCATCTTCGTTATTTAATTATTTATTCACTATAAGTAAAAAACAATTATAAGTGCACTTGATAAACTACTTTTAATTTTATATTAAAAAGTTATTATTTTCATGCATTAAACAGAAATAAATATCTTCCATAAAACAAAAATCCATGAAAAGAGGCTTTGAGTGCTTATCCATATTAGAAAAAAGATAGGTTTAATGTTACATTATGAACCTCAATTGTCGAGACTGCCTGATAAGATAATGATATTACTCCTGCAAAAATTCAGTAAAAACAGTCTCCTAATTAGATGACACTAATCGCTTAAGTTCTCATTAATGTTCATCTATTAATGAATTAAAAAAACTAAATATTTTATTTGATATTTGTAACTTTTCATTAAAATACGATTATTATTTTAATAAAGTATAGTTATTTTTGTTTGAAAATGTGTGGAATTTTCTCAAAATATTTTTTTTCTTTTATCAGAAGGTTTTAAACATTAAATCTGTAAAAAATAAAGAATATGCAGATTTGGTTAGATAAATGAAAATATATAAATAGTTATTTTACTGTAAACCACTATAAAGTATTTGTATCATATTTCTGAAGAGGTTATCAGTTTCTAAGCAATTATTTCCCAATGTTAATGCATTAGAAACAGCAAGAAAGCTGAATAAAATGTAAAACAAAATACAATGTTAAAAATATATAAATAGTTTTTCATCGGTTAATTTAATCGTTATTAAGCAATTTTTTCTTTTTAAATTTTCAAATATACGTTTTAGAATAGAAGTATTTTCGCTTGTATTAGTTGTGTTATTAAGTTATCTTAAATCATGTAAAAGCAGTTAAAAAATTAACAACCTCTAAAATATTTTTCTTTCTTCTTAGATTAAGCAAGTTGCATAAATGAAGACCACGGATATACGAAATATGGTTATTTTCCTGCAAAGTATTTAACGTTTTTTTGACACGTTGTGTTTAGAAATACAAATGATTATACTTTAACTCAAACAGTTTTAATATACAGAAGATGAAGATTTATTAGAAGTAAATTACTGATAAGTTAGGGACGGAAGCAATCTTTTTTTTTTTTTTTTTGCGCTAAAATTACCGATGTGTTTTAAATCATTTTCATATTTAGGAATTTAAGCAGAAAGAAATCTGCAGTTCAGCATGGATCCAATATAATTTCTCATTATTGACGAATTTTCATTAATCGGTTGCTGTCTCATGCCTACTCCTGAGCAAAGAAGTAGCGAAAGTAGACCACATATCATTGAACCTTTTTGAGGCTTATTCCAAATATAGTATTCTTATACTACCTCATTGGATATATTAGGCAGGTACAGCCTGTAAAAGGATTAATATATGACCTATTCTGTTAAAGACATTTTGGATTTGAGTAGGCAGACAGTTCTTAGGATTCAAAAAAAAATATTTCACCTTAACAGTGTCAATGAAACAAAGTGACGATAAGCAAAGACAGTTTCCGAGAGACTCTTGATTCAATTTCCGTAGGCTACGTTACAGGTGACCAGTTTTTACGTTTTATGCAACAACACAAATCTATACTCTCTGCGACTGAATTTGAAATATTTCAAGATTTCATAAGACTTTTCTCCACAGACAAGCAAGCTGAAGAACATGATCAAGAAATACTTCGTAAAATAAAATGGGCAGTGGCAAGTCCATTAAGTGACTACAAGAATCAAATTGTAAGATGGAGTGAAGGTGATCATGCATCTAGACTTCAGGTAGAACTTTTGTTAGCAAGTGGATTTAGCATTACGTTACGTGCCAAACTGTGGACAGAGGGATGATTGGTAAATGATGCACCTGGTATGGTAAAAGATATTTTCTACGGTCCAGGTCTTTAGACTATTGATTGCCGCAGGCTGTAATAATTGATTTTGATGAATATCATGGGGACTTTCTGACTGAAAGACTTTTCCATGCCACGCATAAATATAAATATTGGAAAGAAAAAAATGTCTCATGCTCACGAACTCAGTTGCCTTTAACAGTTGCATACGATATCATCACACACAAATCCCAGAATTTAACTGTTAAAAATTTTTGAGGACATTTGTCCAAAGTATTTGTCGCACTTGGAATAACTTATGTCGCTTTTACAAGAGTTCGTCGCTTAAATGCTGTTCTCATTGAAGGTCCTTTCGCAAAGGATAGGCTCAACTGCTAATAGATTAACATTTAAGCATTATCTGAGGTAACTGATTACTGAAGAAATATTTGAAAAGGAATAATCAACAGCTGTTATTGCAAACTGACTTTTATACTATTAAACAGTAAACATAAAAAATAGATTGTTATTAATGTCAACTTTTAAGTTTATACAACTCAATGCTCCGACAATTCGGCCTGACGGATGCTAGTTAACTTCTTCCAACTAAGGGTATTCGTTTCGTACAGGTTGCAGGAAATCCTAGAAATCCAACACCAGTAATTCGTAATGTATATTGTCTTTTCATCTGATCACAGGTCTCAGAGATAAAACTTGGTGAAAAATTCGGTCTCAGTAAACTGGCGCCTCTAAGCGATTAAAATTTTTTTAATGTGAAACTATTATGCATTTTTGCTGACAATTTAAATACAAAGCAGATTGCAGACATTGTTTCCAAATTTAATTAGTTTTCCTTTTGAATTTAAATGTTATAAAAAACGCGAATTAAATACCCTTTTTACTTTTATATTAAACTGGTTGGGTTTCGTCGTTTATAAGTTTGTTTTGGGGGTAAGAATCAAAATGTAAAAGAGAATCGTACTTTCGTAAAAAAAGAGCAATAAAATGTAATAAATGATTTTATCTCATCTAATTATCTGGTTATTGTTTCTATGTAGCTTCGAAATCATTCAGAAGCATCTTTAACTAATAAAGATGATTTATTGGGGAGATGATACACTTTTGTTAATGATGATCACAGACGAACAACAGCTATATATAAAACGTAAACATAGGACAACAGTTAGTCAGAAAATATTCTATGTGCTTATTGCCATCTAGTGGTTATTTCACCTTTCGCAACAAAGTGAAACCGACTTTATGAATGATTTCTTCCGTGGTTTAATTGATTTGACATTCACCGAAACCAGTTGTGTTTACTTCGATGGAATGAAATAACGGGTGGTCAGCCGAATATCAACTGGAGATATACATATTTAAACATATTTTATATATATTTGAATATAACTCGTCTCTCAAAAATATTTTGCCGATATTTCTAAAAAAAAATAATAATAATTAGAGAAAATGATTGACTGACTTCTGAAATGTGAAGCAGTCAGCCCCGAAATTATACGGATGGTCACGTGATATGCTCTGTTATGATATAGATAAAATTCTATTTCATTAGATTAAATCGAAAGAATTTTTGTATATATAATAAAAATCTTCATATGTAATTTTCAGTTCTTAGGCCATAGTAGAAAAAGATTGGATTTCAATAAAATTAGGAACCTTAACCGTAGAGAGTGTCTGATAAGATAATAATGTTACTCCCGCAAAAAGGAAAATGTCCTATAATTAAGTGACAGTGTATTTTAAAATATCATTAACGTTAAAAACTGACAACTAGAAACGAATCAAATACTTTTTCCGATATATAACTCTTTTCTAAAAAAAATAAAAGCAATTCTTTTATTAAACTATAATTATAACTATTTAAAAATATGTGCTTTTGTGTCTATAAATATCTTTTTAAAACTTTAATAATAATGTGTCTCACATATAGACTTTAAAAGGTAGGATATCGAATTAGATAAATTATGACAAATAAGTTATTATTATTTTTTTTTAAGTCATTAGGAAAACATTTTATCCCTTCTTGAAAAGATTGTGAATTTGCAACTTATTTCTGCTTGCTCTAGAAAAACCTTTTTCCATAAAAATAAAATCAATTGCAACAGACAATTTAAGTATGAGTTTTTCTTTATCTATATCAATTGTAATTATTAAAAGTGTTGTGATTTTTATAATGTGTATTGTTATGCAATGGGTTTTTTTTGTTTAGTCGTGCTATTTAAATAATTTTTAATTACGAGAAATGTGTGTTGGATAATTATTTATTTTTTAATACTAGACAAAAATACATATTTTTCATAAAACAAAAAAAAAACTGTAATAAGAATATGTGACGCGATAGCTACAATAGAAAAACAAATTGGACTTCTATAACATTCGCAAATTTAATTACCAAGGTTGACGATTAGATAATAATATCACACCCACAAAAAGAAAAAAAAACAGCCTTTGATTTAGTCGAAAGTATCTGTTAAGTTCTTATTTACGGTTATCTATTAAAGGCTAAAAAATTATATATTTTATGACACATCTGAAATATTTCTATAAATATAAGAACGCAATTAATTCAGCAAAAAAATAATTATTGCTTAAAAATATTATCTCTCATCTCGAAGTATATATTTTTTAACTTTTCTGAATGTAAAAGATAAGGGACCGTGAGATTTATTTAGGCAAATTGTAACGGAAACAATTTCTTTCGTGTAATCACTAAGAAATAATTGTATTGAATTTCTGGAGAAATTCTTTTGCAAAAATTAATTTTTGCATGCCCAAGGAAAGGAATGTTTAATAAAAAAAAATTAAATATGCAGAAACATATAAATACATATTTTTCTGTTTCCTTACATGGTTGTTATATATGTATTTTTGCAATCCATTATAGATACATTAATATGTAACAAAATTTTGTTTTAACATTTAATTGTGTAACAGAAATAATAATGAATAGAGTACAGTCTTTTAAACAAAAAAAAAAAACCTCCGAATTCAACCACTTATAATTTGAGACAAATAACATACGTAAACGACCTTCGAAAAAAGTCGGTAACGAATTTTTTTTAATAAACGGACTGTACATGTGATATTAAAACTCGAATAAATTATTAATGCAAGCGTGTTTATTTTACAAAACATTGAAAACATAAATTTATTCTCTTTTGCGAAATTTTACAGTAACCAGAAAACACATTTACTAAAAATTTATATATATAAAAAGCAAATGCCATACATTTTACCACAGTTTATTTATGAATTCATAATCATTAAAAAGTAACCATAAATACATATGATAAAGCTATTCTAATTTAGTATTGAATAAATTCTTATTTTCATGCATTAAACATAATTTAAAATCTTTATATAAAACTTACCCTTTATATAAAATTTTAAAAGGAATAGGAAGTTTTAGTGCATTTTCTCACTAGAAAAGTTTATGATAACATTATAATCTATACATACTGTGGTTGTGTAATAAAATAAAGATATTACTCCTACATAAATGGAAATAAAATAGGTGACACTACAACTAAAGTTCTCATTAGCGGTCATAAATTAATGACAGGAAACAAATAAAACATTTTATTCGATAACTCAAACATTTTCATTAAGATAAGAACAATAAATTCAGTAAACAATAATTAATATTGTTTAAAAAGTGTGTGCATTTGTAACTAAATATTCTTTTTAAATTTTAGTAATGAGGTTTCCCTTAATTAAGACTGTAAAAGATAAGACTTATTCAGATTTGTTTAGATAAATTATAACATATAAATTAATGTTTTTTTTTCTGGTACACGTTACTAAATAATTGTATCTGATTTCCACAGAGATTATTAGTTTGTAATAACTTTCTGCATTTACTCGTAAATGGTTTAGTAAAAATTAAGTAACAAAAAGAAATACATTGCAACACTGAAAAAATACTGTCTATTTTGAGTTTCTCTATTTCTTCATATTGATATCTTTCTTCTGTACCAAATCCAAACACACAGATATAATGTACATTAATATTTGCGAAAAGGTGTTTAATAAAACAATAATATGTATGTATATATATATATATATTATAAGCAAACTTTTGAAATTGTTCTACGTGAAAATTTAAAAAGCGAAGAATACCTCATCATTTACCTTACCAGAATTTTGGGTAGAGTTACTGTGTTATTAAGAATACGGGAATAAATTAGACCAATTCTCGATCCTGATTAGATTATACCAATTCTCGAATATGGTTTTCCTATATATTGTTGTGCTTCCACCACTAATCTAAATAAGCTTGAAAGAGTGCAATTGAGCGCCGCCATAATTATTACTTTGCTCCGAAACAGCTGCCCAAGAGATATAGTGTTGTATGAATCGGATCTTCCTCCCCTTTCAGGGAGAAGAGAATATTGCCTTGCAAAGTACTATAATAAGATCTACAGCTATCATGACCAATATCGTACTTCTGCTTACCTCCATTCTTGGCAAAATAATCGCCGACTTAAGCGACACAGCCCTTTTTCTTATGCGAAAGAGATGAGCCTACCTTCCAATAATGTGGAACCCCACTCCTTAAGGCCTCCATTGCAGCTTAGATTGGATCCTAGCCGTATACATTTTCACACGGACCTTTTAACGAACGTGTGCAAAAAATTTGAGAACCCGGTATTTACTAGACAAATGGGATTGGAAACTATTCATTGCATTCCACCTTCGGCCCTGAAAATGTTTACAGATGGCAGTAGGGGTGTGGGAGGTATTTCTGGCAGTGGTGTTCACATTGAGACACCGGATCGTACATTCGACATAAAGACAAGAAATGCTAATTATTGCTCGGTTTTTAGATCTGAGCTTTTGGCTATTTATAAAGGCCTTTGTTTTATTGATTTGACACCAGGACTTGAGTACAAGGACATATGGATTTTAACTGATAGTCGTGCCTCTATACCGCATCTTATTGATTGGACAAATGTGGGGGACCCCAGCTAGAAAAAGTTTGCAAAAAAAGTGCAAAAAAAAAGTGCACAAAATCCGAGCGTATTTGGCACCTCTACTTGTGTATAAAAAGTGCAAAACTGAATTCTGCAAAAAAAGTGCAAACTGAATTCTGCACAAAAAGTGCATAATCAGAGGTGCCAAATACGCTCAGATTTTGTGCACTTTTTTTTTGCACTTTTTCTGCATACGAAATAATCCCTAAATTTTGCAGTTTTTATGCACAATCAGAGGTGTCAAATACGCTCAGATTTTGTGCACTTTTTTTTTTGCACTTTTTCTGCATACGAAATAATCCCTGAATTTTGCAGTTTTTATGCACAATCAGAGGTGCCAAATACGCTCAGATTTTGTGCACTTTTTATTTTACACATTTTTTGCATACCAAATAATTCCTAAATTGTGCATTTTTTATGCATAATCAGTCTGATTATGCATAAAAAATGCACAATTTAGGATATTTTTGGCATGCAAAAAATGTGTAAAATATAAAGTGCACAAAATCTGAGCGTATATGGCACCTCAGATTTTGTGCATTTCTTCAAGTAGATTTTTTGCATACCGAACATTTTAAGCATATATTTAAATCAAGATTCAGCTTACTATGAAATTTACAGCTATCAATGTATAATAAACCCAGTTTTGGAAAGATGCATAATTATACATATGATTATGAACAATAATTTTATCAGACATGGTACAAGTTCACCAACATGCGGAAAAAGATAATAAGCTTAAATTTAAATATACAAATTTTATAATTAAATATAACACTGCATACAGTAAAAAACATGTCCAATATTGTTAAAACCCAATAAGAGAAAATTATTACACTTACTTGAAAAGAGCTGCACTAAATTCTAGTTATTAGTTGAAAATGTTTTAACTAATGTATTTGAACTTAGAAAAAGGCATTAAAAAAAAATCAACTTTACATATTTTTGTTTATTTACACAAGTGCGATCAGCTTTTTCTCATCATTTCACTTCCAATCCAGTCATTGAAAATTTTGATTCTTGCAACTGGATGAAATCATTTTTCTGATTGCAAAGAGCTTTGATAGACGACTGCTAAAATCTAGCTGCTGTTGGGAAAATGTGAAAGAAACCACAGCACACACAAAAAAATGACCATTGCAGTACAGCTGCTGCATTTATTTGAAATCACAACATAAATAATAAACTAATGGTACTCTATTCCGGTAATGTAATGTATACAGTAAATGTTCCGGACTTAAATTTTCTTGCTTTTAGATTTAAACAAAATAAATTCTGACAGTCTGACAGTCACATTGTGGAAGTTTATCTTTGGATGATTTACTTTTATCACACCAATTTCAAGCTGTATCCTGTTTGTTTCCTGTGTAAAAAAAAAAAAAAAAAAATAAATAAATAAATAAATCATGCAAAAATATGCAAACTGAACTACTTTACAGACATTACATAAATATAAGAATTCAATATTAGATTTTATTAAGTAGTTTGTTTTTCTAAAGGAAAAAAATTATAGTTAAAATTCACTTATTTTCATGTGTAATATATGGACAAACTGGAAAATGTTGTTCATATAAACAATTTCTCAAATCTCAAACTTGAAATTTACTATCTATACTATTAAAAATGCATGTGTGTAACTATGTATCTATATTAACCTCAAAGGCTCAGACTGTTGGGTGCAGAGCTGAGAAATTTTTAATAAAGTTGCATAATAGGAAGGACCATAAAAAAAAAAAAATCCAAAATTTTAATTAGATTTTTTTTATGTGATGTGAATTTTGTTTATGTTTTGTGATTTTTGCTCAGCCAATTTATATTCAGAGTCGCTAGAGGAAAGGGGAGAAGGGAAGAAGTAGTTGTCAGAAGAAATATATAAAATTTAGGAAGCTTGAACAGTATTTTTTTTTAAAAAATGTTTGTGTGTGAATGTGAACGAAAAATTTGATTTTCAATTAATTTTTAAATAAAAGATCATTTTTACATAGTGTTCTCATTTGATGTTTTTCAAAGGGTGCTGCACCCTGCCCTTTACCTTTAAACCTGCCGATGCACCCTGTCCGTTTTAGATAATGATATTGTAAAAGCGCCCGGCTCGTTTTCCCCCAGTAGCTTCTTTTTGTATCTTCTACATATTTTTTAATATTTGGCTTTTTCCTCTCATACCTCCCCCCCCCATAAAAAAAACAGATGCAACAACTGCATATTGTATTTCTTTTAAATGCTAAGATGTAAATTAACAACATAATACAAATATAACTTTTATTAGGTTGTTCGACATGTTTTGACTCACTCCGGGTCATTTTCAAAAACATTTTGAACAACATTTTCCAAATCTCAAACTAGAAATTTACTCTAGATTAATTTTAACACAATTATTCAAATTCTTGGCCAGGACATTTTTTGTCCAGTTGGAAAATTACAACTAGTGATGCACAGAATATTTGGTATGTATTTGGCCATACTACAAATATTTAATTAGGCTGAAAATAGGTCGCACTCGGCCTAACCAAATATCAAACTATTCAGTTTTGCTGAATATCTTTATATATGGCCCAACCACCAGGGTTGGCAAAAACCCGGGTTTTTTCAGAAAAAACCCAATCCAGTGGGTTTTTGGGGTTTTTTCAGGGGTTTTTCGGGAGTTTTTCAGGGTTTTTTCAGGGGTTTTTCGGGAGTTTTTCAGGGTTTTGAGGATTTTTCTTCTTGCCGTTCTTTGTTTGTTTGTTTTGTAACAACTATATAATTAATGGGATGAAGTTTTAAAAAATAAATGTTAATACTTTAATAATTTTTATTTAATATATTACTTAATTATAATTATTTAGAATTTTTATTTAATATATTATTTAATTATAATTATTTAGAATTTTTGTTCAATATTAAAAATAGTTTAAAAATTTGTAATGATTTTAAAGCCATTTTATGACTGAATTGAAAGAAATTTTTTAAAGTCAAAATAATTAAATTAATAGTCTAAAATTTTGTTTATTTCTCTTTTATAGATAAAAATTAGATTTAAACAGTGAATCATTTACTTTTGTTTTATTAAAATTTTCTTATGTAGTAGAATTTTATCAAATGTTTGGAATTATTGTCCTACTGGGGGGGGGGGATGAATTCACTTTTAAACCATCTAAATTGTAAGCTTAAATTCCTAAATCTTCCAGAGATCTTGATGTATGGGAGGGGGGAAAGGGGGGGGTTGCATCTCAATAGCACAGATTAGCTGCATGTTGTGTCATAGTCTGCGATCGCCCATCCTTCTGCTTTTGGCGAAATTAGATAAGGAGGGGGGGGGGGAGGTATAAACAATAGAACTATCTCAAGAATAAGAAATCATTATTTTTAAAGAATTATTTAACAAAGAACTTTATATTACATTATATTTTAAATACTATATTTACTAATAATATTTTATAATTGAATTTGTTTGGATCATCAATACTTTAATTGGAAAATGAAAAAAATACACTCCAGTGTATCTTTCTTTTGTTTTATTGATGGATTTTTATCAGGTCAATTTTCTTTTCCCCAGCTGGCTGCTGATGACTGAGATTTAATTAAAGTTTTAAACTGCAAATAGAAATAATAATAATTAAACCAAGAACTAAACTATACTTTTTTCTTTTCCTTACTTATTTAAAAAAAAAAAAAAAAAACTTTTAACTATCCGATTGTGTTTAAATTTTCAGCAAATTCAAATAATAATAAATTAGGCAGCTTACCAAATTTCTATTAAAATACAATAAGTTTTCAGAAAATTAGAATCCCCCCCCCCCAAAAAAAAACTACTATCACTATCTTAATCTTGCATCTGATAATGAATGTTCTTAGCTATGCAGAAGAGATTCATTATTATGGTGGGTTGTGCTGCACTATAATACTATTTCACTAAAGAAAGTGAAATGAATCAATGATCTACCCTTTATGTTTTGTTCAACTTAATTTAGTTTTATGCTTAATATATTTTGAATCATACTAAAATACCCGTGCCTCTAATTTTTAAGAATTGATTGAACCCCCCACTGTTTTCGTCATATTGACAAATAATCCTGATTTTTAATTGTTTATATAATTTCACATGTATGTTTTTTTAAGATAATTATTTTCTCTGTGAATTTTCCAAGTTTGTTTCAGATACAGCAATTATGCCCATTTAGAATTTTCTGAAAACTGTATCTGTGACACATAAAATGTATATTATGTTTGGTTTAAAATGATATATTTATTATTAGTTAGATAAGTGGAATTTTAAATAAAGATTTTGATAAAACCCACTTGGGTTTTTTTTCAAGGGTTTTTTCAAGTGGGTTTTTTCGGGTTGGGCAAAATCAAGCCAACCCTGAACCAAACAGGCTTTTAAAAATATTTTCAAAAAATTTAGTTAAATTTTATTTTTAACTTAATAAATAAAGATGTCCCGGAAAATTAAGAAGTAGAATTATATTCAAATAAGAGAGATTACTTGTACATTTATGTATTTCCTGTTTGAAAAGTAACAACTAAGAAAATTAACTGTTAATGATGACATTCATAAGAACTAATAATGCATAAATGTAAGATCGTGAACATTGTTTTCTTTTTCAAAACTGAGTGTTTCTAAACAAACATAATGGAAGATAATGTGCAGCTTTCAGGGTAAAGGTGAAAATAAGCACTCGCCAGTCGCCATTCATCGATTAAACTTTAAAAACTGGCCAAATGCAGGATTTCCTGATTGCCCTTTTTCCCTAAATTTTGCGATTTTTCAGCATCCATTCGACGAAATTCGTAATTTTTATGTACCCGTTCGAAGAAATTCATGGCTTTTATGTGCCCGTTCCAAGAAATTTACGATTTTCTGTGCATAATCAACAAAATTCATGATTTTTTACACAGCAATCGATAAAATTCATGATTTTTACGCATTCAATCGATGAAATTCATGATTTTTAGACGTTCGATCGATAAAATACATGATTTTTACATGCTCAGTTGATAAAATTAATTTTTTTTACACGCCTGGTCAACAAATTTCATTATTTTTATGCGTTCCGTCGATAAAATACATGATTTTTACACACTCGGTTGATAAAATTAATTATTTTTACACGCCCCGTCAATGAATTTCATTATTTTTACATGCTTGGTCGATAAAAATTCCTGATTTTTACATGCTCGGTCGATAAAATTCATAATTTTTACATGCTCGGCCGATAAAAATCATGATTTTTTCACGCTCGGTCGATAAAATTCATGATTTTTTTCACACTCGGTCGATAAAATTCATGATTTTTTCACACTCGGTCGATAAAATTAATTATTGTTACATGCCCGGTCAACGAATTTCATTATTTTTATATGCTTGGTCAATAAAAATTCCTGATTTTTACATGCTCGGTCGATAAAATTCATAATTTTTACATGCCCGGTTGATAAAATTCATGATTTTTACACGCTTGTCGATAAAATTCATGATTTTTTCACACTCGGTCGATAAAATTCATGATTTTTTCACACTCGGTCGATAAAATTCATGATTTTTTCACGCTCAGTCGATAAAATTAATTATTTTTACACGCCCGGTCAACGAATTTAATTATTTTTACTCGTTCGGTCGATAAAATACATGATTTTTACATGCTCGGTTGATAAAATTAATTATTTTTACACGCCCGGTCAACGAATTTCATTATTTTTACTCGTTCGGTCGATAAAATACATGATTTTTACATGCTCGGTTAATACAATTAATTATTTTTACATGCCCGGTCAAGGAATTTCATTATTTTTACGCGTTCGATCAATGAAATTCATGATTTTTACAAGTTCAATCTACAAAATTAAGGATTTTTACGCGTTCGATCTACGAAATTAAGGATTTTTACGCGTTCGATCTACGAAATTCAGGATTTTTACGCGTTCGATCGACGAAATTCAGGATTTTTACGCGGTCGATCGACGAAATTCAGGATTTTTACGCGGTCGATCAACGAAATTCAGGATTTTTTAGAGTGTCAACAATACTCCAGATTGTAAAACATGCAATGGGGAGTTATGAGATGAAAAAAAAAAAGCAAAATATTAATTGGTTATTTTTTTAAACCAAAAACATTGGGAAGGAGGTGTCCATTAATGGCATATCTACATAGCTGCAACCTTGGCATAATCGTAATTGTGAGGGCCGCAAGATAACAAGAAGATAACAAAATTCCTAAACAGCGTAATTAAACTGGACACTGTAATAAAATATAATGTAATAAGATTTATTAAATTATAAAATAATACTTACATGAGATGTATCAGCAAGTCTCTGTTCAACCACATTTTACTAGCAGCTAAGCTTCCACTCTGGAAGAGAAGAAAATCAATAACAACCCAATACAAAATGGCTTATAACTGAATATAAGAACATTTTATAAATTTATTTTAATTCACAGAAGAATCTACAAAGTTTAATTAATCAAAGTTTAACTAAATTAATTAAAAAAGTTTTAAGACTATACTCTTTTTAAGTTATAACTCAAAGCTAAAGCACAGTTTGTTTTTTTCTGTAAAGGCTTCTTGTAAAAAGGTCTGGTTCATAAAATGGCAGTATCTGTGTTAAATATTATGTAAAATTGTTTTATAATTTAACTTTTAATACTTTAGTCTGAAATATAAAAATATTAGGCCAGCCGAATATTCGGTATACTTGTGGGCTGAATATTCAGTATTCGGCCAAAATCGCTATTCAGTGCATCCTTAGTTTATAGTAATTTAAATTTACATTATAAGCTTTTAAAATTTTCGTAATTACATTTTAAAAGTTACAGATGACTAACTAATATGCTAAAACATATGTATCAACAATTATACATCCCAAGAAGGAAATCCATATACTGCGATATTTTTTGATATTCCTTTAGATTCCGGTTTCAGAGGTTTTATCAAATAAATACTTGACAAAGTTGATTACATAGTTAAATATTATGTACTTTATGATTAAAATAAGTTGGCTATTATTTACTTTGTGGAGGAGGAAGAGGGGAAGGGGATCAAAAATTATGTTTACCTCCTGTGAACAAAAACAGCATTTTGGCCTTGAATGAGGTTCCTGCAGTGGAGTTCCCCCCCCCCCCCCCCCCAACAAATTTTGACAAACAAAATCAAAGCATATTTTTATATATTTTAAATAATTTTTTAGTTTACTTTCAATTAATAACTCCAAAATAATATTCATCCACATTTACTTATTATAAACACATTATTTAATTTTATTGAATAATTTATTTATATTTAATAATAGAAGTTAAAATGTTTTGATTTAACTTGGTTATTAGGGTGGGTCGAAAAAACCGAAATTTATATAATCGAAACGTAATAGTGCGGAAAAGTTGCCATTGGTAATAAGGAATAAATTCACAAAATATTACACCAAATGGTTAATATCTTTTAAATATCTTTTACCGCTGCAAAGAGGGCAAAGTTAAAAAAAAAAAAAAAAAAAAAAAAAAAAAAAAAAAAAAAAAAAACATTTTTTTTTTTTTTTTAATTAAATTATCCAACTATACCAATACAATTTCTAATAGAATGCAAAAGCTACATCAAGATGTTAGTAATGTTCCAATAAAATCTCATTATGGTGAAATTATTTCTATTACCGCCGCAGGGGCAGCCAAAATTAAAAAAAAAAAACGGCAAAAATTTCAATTTTCCGTTTTTTACTTTTTTTCAAATTCATATTATATGTCTACTATTAAAAAAATTTACATTATGTCTAGTAATTTTGATGATGGGGATTGCCAACCAAGGGCAAGAGGGGCCCGCCCCTCTTAAATTTTGGAAAAAAGGGGTTTTTGAAGAAATTTTTGCGATTTTATGGTAAATTTAAGGATTTTTTTAGTAGGATGAAAGCTTACATAAATTCCCCCTCAATTTTCACTTTTTCTCCCCCCTCCCAACAAAAAATCTCTAAAACGTTCCGGAAAATCACTTCAAAAAACCCCTTTCTCTCAAATTTAGGGGGGGGGGGGGGGCTCTCTCGCCCCTGGTTCGCAATGCTCATGATCAAAATTACTACACATTTATAAGTTATTACAAGCTATAATGTAAATTTATTTAATTCTAGACATATAATAAAAATTAAAAACTTTAAAAACGAAAAATTGAAATTTTTGCCGGTTTTTTTTCAAAATTTTGACTGCCCCTGCAGCGGTAATAGAAATGATTTCGACCCGATTGATTATGTCAGAAACTAAACAAATGTTTTGATTTATCACTCAAGGTCAGAAATCTCATTTTTTAAATCAAAATATTTTTACTTTCATTATAAAATATAAATAAATTAGTCAATAAAATTAGGGAGGGGGGGCTTCAAAAAGTATGTTTACCTCCTGTGAACCAAAAAAAAAAGAGCTAGTTTTGGAATTGAATGAGGGTTCCTGCAGTAGAGTTCCCCCCCCCCCCCCCCCAACAAATTTTGACAAACAAAATCAAAGCATATTTTATATATTTTAAATAATTTTTTAGTTTACTTTCAATTAATAATTCCAAAATAATATTCATCCACATTTACTTATTATAAACACATTATTTAATTTTATTGAATCATTTATTTATATTTAATAATAGAAGTTAAAATGTTTTGATTTAACTTGGTTATTAGGGTGGGTCGAAAAAACCGAAATTTATATAATCGAAACGTAATAGTGCGGAAAATTTGCCATTGGTAATAACGAATAAATTCACAAAATATTACACCAAATGGTTAATATCTTTTAAATATATTTTACCGCCGCAAAGAGGGCAAAGTTTAAAAAAAATCGCTTTTTTTTTTTTTTTAAATTAAATTATCCAACCATACCAATACAACTTCTAATAGAATGCAAAAGCTACATCAAGATGTTAGTAATGTTCCAATAAAATGTCATTATGGTGAAATTATTTCTATTACCGCCACAGAGGCAGCCAAAATTTTGAAAAAAAACGGCAAAAATTTCAATTTTCCGTTTTTTACTTTTTTTCAAATTCATATTATATGTCTACTATTAAAAAAATTTACATTATGTCTAGTAATAACTAATAAATGTCTAGTAATTTTGATGATGGGGATTGCCAACCAAGGGCGAGAGGGGCCCGCCCCTCTTAAATTTTGGAAAAAGGGCTTTTTGAAGAAATTTTTGCGATTTTATGGTAAATTTAAGGATTTTTTTAGTAGGAAGAAATCTTACATAAATTCCCCCTCAATTTTCACTTTTTCTCCCCCCTCCCAACAAAAAATCTCTAAAACGTTCCGGAAAATCACTTCAAAAAACCCCTTTCTCTCAAATTTAAGGGGGGGGGGGCTCTCTCGCCCCTGGTTCGCAATGCTCATGATCAAAATTACTACACATTTATAAGTTATTACAAGCTATAATGTAAATTTATTTAATTCTAGACATATAATAAAAATTAAAAACTTTAAAAACGAAAAATTGAAATTTTTGCCGGTTTTTTTTTCAAAATTTTGACTGCCCCTGCAGCGGTAATAGAAATGATTTCGACCCGATTGATTATGTCAGAAACTAAACAAATGTTTTGATTTATCACTCAAGGTCAGAAATCTCATTTTTTAAATCAAAATATTTTTACTTTCATTATTAAATATAAATAAATTAGTCAATAAAATTAAGGGGGGAGCTTCAAAAAGTATGTTTACCTCTTGTGAACCAAAAAAAAGAGCTAGTTTTGGAATTGAATGAGGGTTCCTGCAGTAGAGTTCCTCCCCCCCCCCCCCCAACAAATTTTGACAAACAAAATCAAAGCATATTTTATATATTTTAAATAATTTTTTAGTTTACTTTCAATTAATAATTCCAAAATAATATTCATCCACATTTACTTATTATAAACACATTATTTAATTTTATTGAATCATTTATTTATATTTAATAATAGCAGTTAAAATGTTTTGATTTAACTTGGTTATTAAGGGGGGTCGAAAAAACCGAAATTTATATAATCGAAACGTAATAGTGCGGAAAATTTGCCATTGGTAATAAGGAATAAATTCACAAAATATTACACCAAATGGTTAATATCTTTTAAATATCTTTTACCGCCGCAAAGAGGGCAAAGTTTAAAAAAAATCGCTTTTTTTTTTTTTTTTTTAAATAAATTATCCAACCATACCAATACAATTTCTAATAGAATGCAAAAGCTACATCAAGATGTTAGTAATGTTCCAATAAAATATCATTATGGTGAAATTATTTCTATTACCGCCACAGAGGCAGCCAAAATTTTGAAAAAAAACGGCAAAAATTTCAATTTTCCGTTTTTTACTTTTTTTCAAATTCATATTATATGTCTACTATTAAAAAAAATTACATTATGTCTAGTAATTTTGATGATGGGGATTGCCAACCAAGGGCAAGAGGGGCCCGCCCCTCTTAAATTTTGGAAAAAAGGGGTTTTTGAAGAAATTTTTGCGATTTTATGGTAAATTTAAGGATTTTTTTAGTAGGAAGAAAGCTTACATAAATTCCCCCTCAATTTTCACTTTTTCTCCCCCCTCCCAACAAAAAATCTCTAAAACGTTCCGGAAAATCACTTCAAAAAACCCCTTTCTCTCAAATTTAGGGGGGGGGGGGACGGGCCTCTCTCGCCCCTGGTTCGCAATGCTCATGATCAAAATTACTACACATTTATAAGTTATTACAAGCTATAATGTAAATTTATTTAATTCTAGACATATAATAAAAGTTAAAAACTCTAGAAAAAACGAAAAATTGAAATTTTTGCCGTTTCTTTCAAAATTTTGACTGCCTCTGCAGCGGTAATAGAAATGATTTCGACCCACCCTATTGATTATGTCAGAAACTAAACAAATGTTTTGATTTATCACTCAAGGTCAGAAATCTCATTTTTTAAATCAAAATATTTTTACTTTCATTATTAAATATAAATAAATTAGTCAATAAAATTAAGGGGGGGGGGCTTCAAAAAGTATGTTTACCTCTTGTGAACCAAAAAAAAAGAGCTAGTTTTCGAATTGAATGAGGGTTCCTGCAGTAGAGTTCCCCCCCCCCCCCCCAACAAATTTTGACAAACAAAATCAAAGCATATTTTATATATTTTAAATAATTTTTTAGTTTACTTTCAATTAATAATTCCAAAATAATATTCATCCACATTTACTTATTATAAACACATTATTTAATTTTATTGAATCATTTATTTATATTTAATAATAGAAGTTAAAATGTTTTGATTTAACTTGGTTATTAGGGTGGGTCGAAAAAACCGAAATTTATATAATCGAAACGTAATAGTGCGGAAAATTTGCCATTGGTAATAACGAATAAATTCACAAAATATTACACCAAATGGTTAATATCTTTTAAATATATTTTACCGCCGCAAAGAGGGCAAAGTTTAAAAAAAATCGCTTTTTTTTTTTTTTTAAATTAAATTATCCAACCATACCAATACAACTTCTAATAGAATGCAAAAGCTACATCAAGATGTTAGTAATGTTCCAATAAAATGTCATTATGGTGAAATTATTTCTATTACCGCCACAGAGGCAGCCAAAATTTTGAAAAAAAACGGCAAAAATTTCAATTTTCCGTTTTTTACTTTTTTTCAAATTCATATTATATGTCTACTATTAAAAAAATTTACATTATGTCTAGTAATAACTAATAAATGTCTAGTAATTTTGATGATGGGGATTGCCAACCAAGGGCGAGAGGGGCCCGCCCCTCTTAAATTTTGGAAAAAAGGGGTTTTTGAAGAAATTTTTGCGATTTTATGGTAAATTTAAGGATTTTTTTAGTAGGAAGAAAGCTTACATAAATTCCCCCTCAATTTTACTTTTTCTCCCCCCTCCCAACAAAAAATCTCTAAAACGTTCCGGAAAATCACTTCAAAAAACCCCTTTCTCTCAAATTTAGGGGGGGGCTCTCTCGCCCCTGGTTCGCAATGCTCATGATCAAAATTACTACACATTTATAAGTTATTACAAGCTATAATGTAAATTTATTTAATTCTAGACATATAATAAAAGTTAAAAACTCTAGAAAAAACGAAAAATTGAAATTTTTGCCGTTTTTTTCAAAATTTTGACTGCCTCTGCAGCGGTAATAGAAATGATTTCGACCCACCCTATTGATTATGTCAGAAACTAAACAAATGTTTTGATTTATCGCTCAAGGTCAGAAATCTCATTTTTTAAATCAAAACATTTTAACTTATATTATTAAATATAAATAAATTAGCCAATAAAATTAAATAATGTGTTTATAATAAGTAAATATGGATGAAAGGAAATGAGAAACAAAACAAATATGTCTTGATTTAAAAAACAAGATGGCACACAGCAGGTTAATCACAAAGCTGTTCCTTTATTACTTTATGCAGTTTAACCCTTAATTGCTGTCACAAAAACTGTTGCATACATACTGTGAGTGGTTTTGGTTTCCAAGACCGCTTGATTGAAAGATTAATAAAAAGCTCGAATAACTAATAAGATACTGCTTCTGTTCTAAACTTCATGTAGGGGAGACCGGTACACAGTGGACCACTTTTCCAGTTAACATTTTTTTTCTCTTTAACAGACTGACCGATCTGTATGAAAATATTTTTGAATATTCCTTAAACCTTCTTACATCCATCATAATTTTCTCACAACATAGTTTTCAATACATTTTTCAAAAAAAAAAAATTATATACACTTGTGAAGTGGACCAGTGTACCCCGGAAGCGGGCTACAGTGGTCCACCCACCGTGGTACAGTGGACCACTATTAGGTATTATCTAAAATACAATATAAATCTATTTTTCATTAATCTAATTATTTTTTGTTGCCCCTTAACCCACAAAATAACATAGTAATATAAATTTTGAAGCAAAAACAAAAAAATTATATTTTGAAAATAATAACAGATTAATACAGGAACAATTGCAATTTAGTTGAAGTTATTACTTAAGTACAAAAATATCCGCTCACATTAAAATTTGCAAATTAAATTCTTAAGTACTTATGAGTAAGATTGAGCCTGGAATTTTCAAGAAATAATTTTGGGTCTGAGAGCAACATTATGAAATCATTGACATCAACAGCAGATTCATCTACAGTTTCAGAAGAAATAAACTGATTTCCATTCAATTTGCGTCTCATAAATCTTACTTGAATAAAATCATCAACAATTAGACTGCAGTTATATTTATCAATGGCAGTAAATACAAAACAAAATATTTCTTACTATGTTAAATAAATTGTTATTTTTATTTGTTTACTTTATTTTACAGTTAAATCTACTTTAAAACAATCCTTCTTTATAGAAAATAAGCAATTATTAAATATTTTGAACAGAGTGGATTGTGGACCACTGTGCCCCAGGAGTGGGTGGTTCACTGTACAACATGTTGAAGTTCAATAAATAATCATATTAATATTGTTCATAGCTTTCTTTTAAACATATTAACTTTAAAGTAAAATAAAAACAAGTATCTTAGCTTTAGTCATATATTACAGATACAGAGGACAGTCAATTCTCAAATACTCATCATACATCACATGCAGATAGATTTTAAAAACCAAATTTTGAAGGGAAAACTTACGGGTATGTACAAACAAAACAAAAACACAATTTGATTATTTTTTTTTTCTTAGAAGGACAGTAATTACTTGAACTTCATTTTTATATAAACATGGGAAAACTTATTTTACTTTCTTTAATCATTGTTGAACGCTAAATTATACTTTGTGATAATTTAAGAAGTATTTTGTTTTGTTTATTTAAGGAGTTTAAGTATCTCCTTGGAAACTTTTTAATTTCTATGGAGTTTCTAAGTAGTGTAAGGCGTCTGTATGACCCCTGCTATAGTTAAACTGAAAATCACAAGTTACTGTGAAAATTGATAAAAGCACTACCGCTAAAAGCAGCTAAAAGATTTTTTTTCCCCCAAAAGCCGAAGCATTTAAGCCTAACATTTATAACTAGGATTAGGGTGGTTTTATTCCAAACAAACGTTCATTTACAATGTTTTTTAGAGAACATTACAACATAAAATTGAATAATTTACCTTTTTTTCTGTAAAATAGACAACATCAGGCGAGAAAAATTGGGTTAGAATCTTGTATATACAATTCTTGTTTACGCTTGCCTCATGTATCTCGACAACAGAAGGAAAGGCACCGCGCACGCGCAGATGGAAACTAATATATCCTCCACTCCTGTCGGCCTGTCACACTGTTCAAAAAATTAGCAGTTGGAATTTTATTTAATTAGTTTTAGAATATATGCTTTATGTAATTTAGATCATTTTCACTGTCTATGGGAGATGTAGAATACCCCAACGGTGCATTTGAGAGGGGTAAAATTATAAAATTTCAAATCTTAAAAATTAAAAAAAAAAAAAAATTAAATTTTTTGAAAATTTACCGAGAAGAAAATTTTGAGATATTCCTCATTTAAGTTTGTAATTTTTAAAAACTTAAAATTTTAACAAAAGTTTTTTTTTTTTTTTTTTTTTTTAAATTATTAAAAAATAATAATAATGTACAGTAAAATATGTGTTTTAAAGCTGTATTTTTCTTTATAATATCTATATAATATATACATATGTACATACGTCCAATTCAATGAGGGGGTTACCCCCCCCCCCCCCCCATTGAATTATTATTAAAAAATGTTGAAAAAGAATTTAATCGTATATTATTAGTCAAATTGCAGGTCATAGAAGAACAGAAAGTGTGAAATATGTTTTATCCCCCCCCAGCCCCACCTTCACATCCCTCGAGGGGGTGAGGGAGGAAAATATTGCTGGAAGGGGGGCACGAATCTGTGACGTTGAAGTGTTTCTTTTTAGGTAATATTGTATTCTCATAGGAAATACATGCACTTTTGAAAAAATTTACAGATTTGAATTGGCACCATTATGCATAGAAATAATCAAAACTTGGAATATAGAAATTTTTACATCTATAAAAAGTAAAGACTTTTGTGCATAAAAAATGCACACTTTTTGCGAACACGGAACAGGCAGTTATTTTATGCAAAAAATTTGCACAGTTTTTGAAAACAAAAAATATGCACTTTTTTGTATGCATAAAAAATGCATATAATGTGCACACAAAGTGTACACTTTTTGAAATATTCAAAAATATTCACTTTTTTTGCACAAATTGTACACAATTGAAACTTTTTTGCAAAAAAAGTGCAAACATTTTCTAGCTGGGACAGAACGAGTCTGAACATCCTGGAACTATTCAATTTCTCATCTGCAAGACACTCCATCCACTTTCAGTGGATCCCGTCACATGTTAGGCTGAAAGGAAACGAAATGGCCGATGGCTTGGCCAAGTCTGCCTCAGCTGAAGATCACCAGGAAGACAGAATATTAACCTATAGTGAAATAGTTTCGATTAAGAAACAAGAATTAAATTCACTTTGGAGAGTACCTCCTATTCATCCATGGTAATTTATTAACACACCAGGATGGTCTCTCCAACTTAATCTTTGTGGGAAACAACAGATGGCACTCTCACGCTTTATGAATGGTCACTTAAGAGGACTATCTTTCCATCAGGGCCAGAAAACATTTTCTGAGTGTCATTGGTGTCCGGCAGTGCAGGCCTCTCCTCTGCATATTATGAAATGCCTAAATTTTACCCTCTGTGAAATCTTGGAAAATCCAGCGCTCTTTCATGATTTTCTGGAAGTCTTTGGTTTTGTGGAGATGGTTAACACAGCTAAACCATCTGGGATTAGAAACAACAACAACAACATTTATATTATTTTACGTGCAAAAGTGTTAATACTTTGTAATCATGCTGCATGTAAGAGACATAGATAAAAAAAAAATACTGCTGGGAAATTATTTTAATAACCATAAAATATCAGTAAATTGAGGTAGAGTTTTCAAACAAATTGCGTTTTAAAGAAAAGTTTTTTACCTATTCCAAGGTGTAAAAAATGTTTAGAAATCGAAATCTTGCAGTAAAAGCAAAATTTATTGGTCAGGTATTGCCACCATGCATATGACGTCAGCGTTACTCACAGACATGTTTTAAGCTCACAATTTACCCACAAATTCTGTATGTATGTACGTATGCACTGAACACGATAGCTCTTGAT
Organism: Maratus michaelseni; assembly: GCA_963931845.1. Lineage (NCBI taxonomy): Eukaryota > Metazoa > Arthropoda > Arachnida > Araneae > Salticidae > Maratus > Maratus michaelseni. The sequence goes on along the minus strand of OZ007593.1, from coordinate 219,236,908 downwards.
AGAAATATCCGATTTGCTTCAAATTTGGTATACAGGTTTATTCTGATAAGACTCTTCCCTGATTAGTTCTGGCGGTTCATTGGTTAAGTATAAAGGGGGAACGGGGGTTAACCCCCCCCATTAATTTAGACAAATAGGTTTTTCATGCAGAATTATCCCGTTTGCTTCAAATTTGGTATACAGATTTATTCTGATAAGGCGCTTCCCTGGTTCAATTTAGAGGTTCATTGGTTAAGTATAAAGGGAGGAAAGGGGGAGGGAGAATCCACCCACCTTAATTTACCTTAATGGTATTTCATGCAGAATTATCCGATTTGCTTCACTCCCCACCACCTTACTTTACCTAAATGGCTATTTCATGCAGAATTATCCAATTTGCTTCAAATTTGGTGTACATGATTATTGCCGATTCCTTTATGTTTCGATGGGCATTATTCTTTTAAATAAGAGTATAATATGCAGCCAGTGGACCCGTACGGAGATTGTGCACTGCAATATAATAATTTTTACCAATATCTAATATTTATTAGATGCCGGTTTAAAATTTTAAAGAAAAAATTAACGATTAAAAGTATCTGCAAACAATATTAGTCAAGCCAGAATATCATCTCATTTATTCCATCAAAGTTATTGCAAAAATTGATCGAAGAATGTAAAAAGCAAAATATATATATATATATATCAATCGTATTTTAATTGCATCAGACGATGACCTCATCTGTTTCAGAAAAAAACGTTTTACAAAGAAAAATAAATTGAGCATTTGAATTTGAATTTTGCTTTTTAATCATAAATGTAAAATAAAGCCATGTAAAAACAATGTCCCACTTTATTTTTATAGTACTATTTTTTTTAATATATAATTATTGTTCAGCACGATATAATGCGTGGTATTTTATTTTTGTGGCAACATTGATTTGAGAAAACGTTTCATTTCAGTTATGAAAACAATGCTGATTTAAGAACAGAAAACTTATCGCTGTCTAATCACTGGTTATTAAATGTTAACTAATAAATAATACAAAAATTAATTTTTGTAAAAACACATATCAAGAAGAAAAAAAATAATAATACATAAAAGAAGTGTGATTGACATTTGTTGTGGAGGGATTAATTAACAGTACTAATTATTTATACAACGTGATTAAAAAAAAATTACTACATTAAAGCCCTATTTTCAAAATCATTTTGTATGACACCTTATTCATTGATTTTCGTTTGGTACTTATATAAAAAAAATATAAAAAATCATAGTAAAGGAATCGTTAACATCAGGCATAATATAGATGTTAATTCTATTAAATAAATCCGTATTTCTATGTTATTCGTATTTTATATGTAGTTTATAAGTGCGTACGTTGACGGACTGAAGTTCCGGCTATTTTATTTTAACAAAGATCGCAAAAACATGATAAAAAATATAATATGAGACAAATACTGTATTTAGTAAAGTGTTGAACGCTTTGCGTTTTTTATTCTTTCCGAGAAAACATCACATGACACGGAAACGCATGAAATGGATTCATTTTAACATGAAAAACATAATTGTATGTGTACTTTGAAAGGAAAAAAAATCTATATTTGCAATTAGATACTATTTTATTAACTTTAAATTAAAGAAAAATGTTCCTTGAGTACTTTAAAAGCAGGTCATTGCCAGTTTTATATTCTTACTTAAATAGCGCTGATACGAAATGTGATATCGTGTATGATCGTTGTGAGATCGTGTTTAGTGGGTTTTACCTCTATATAGTAGAAAAATTACGTTTGGTAAAAAGCAAAAATAATAGATAGTTTGTCAATTTCACCCCATCATAACAACAATATAAATTTATGTTTTATTAATTTAAATTCTTATTTCAGTTTATTTAAAAAACAATTATGCATGATTCATAATTATGACGTCACTATTAAATGTAAAAAAAAACGTATTAAAAACTCAAAGCTTATCAAAAACTTAATTTCCTGGCTGACTTTGACAATAGCATATTGAAAAAACATATTATATGATATATTATAAATATTCTCCATTTAAATAATGAAAGTTAGAATTTATTACGAAACTGCTCGCTTAAATTGAATAAAAAGCCGTCCACTTATTTTTCTGTTATGATACACTTATATACATAGTTTGAACGTAATTAATTCAGAAATTTTGATGACTTCTATAACGTCATTTGAGCAGAACAAAGCTGTCCCTACAGCATTAAATATTTTCTGAATGTCTAACTAGCTGCGATTTTTATTCAATGTGTTGTAACGAAATATAAAGACTGTCAAGTCGCTCCATAACAAACTTTCATATAACGAATTTCTCTATATAACGAATTTTTAGCAGTAACGGTCACTTTTTTCCTATAATTACATTAAAATATATATCCATATAGCGAAAGATCTATCTACATATAACGAATTTTTTTCAGTTTTTTTTTCTTCATCTGTTCAGAAAAAGCTTCAACACCGCGTAGAATTAATTATTCTTTGTTGATTTCTGGTTTATCTTTCAAAGTTAAATACCTCTACCTTAAAAACAGGTGTTCATTTGTTAATGTCTGTAAATTTACTATTTATTTTCCATTTTACCAATTTTCATTCAGACATTATTTAAAAAACATGGTAAAAAATTTTCACTAAAAACGTCCCCCATTAAAAAAATGTAAAAACAGTTTCGAATAAAAAAATTTCACCATTCCACCAAAGCGCTTTCGCCCTAGCTAGAGCATCATCAGTTGTGATCTTCAATCATCTGCCTCTCCGCTGTATCTAGGGCGAAAGCGCTTTTATGGAGTGGTGAGGATTTTTTATTCGAAACTGTTTTTACATTTTTTAAATGGGGGACGTTTTTAGTGAAAATTGTTGACCATGTTTTATAAAAATAATGTCTGAATGAAAATTGGTAAAATGGACAATAAATAGTACCTCTACCTTATTCTTTATTCTGTTTATCAAGTTCATTTTCACAAAAAAAATTGCGAGATTAGTTTGTTTATCATTATTGATCTTGAAAATGTCGCCAATTGAGCGTACTAAACTTGTCGATATGTTTATTAAAAGCTATTTATAAGCCTTTAAGTGTACTGTTATCACTTTAAGCATATAAATTTTCACTTTAACGATAATAAGGGATTTTCTCACATAATTCTGCATTCCTTGTTAAAGTGGGAAATTTGTACGAGGGTGTAACAGTTTAGAAATAAAAACAATCAAAATTTACATCTTTCTAATTATCCTTCATTGATTCCTGGTTTATCTTTCAAAGTTGAATACATCTAACTTATTCTTTATTTTCTTTATCAAGTTCATTTTCACAAAAAAATTGCGAGATTAGTTTGTTTATCATTATTGATCTAGAAAATGTCCCCAATTGAGCGTACTAAACTTGTCGATCTGTTTATTAAAAGCTATTTATAAGCCTTTAGGTGTACTGTTATCACTTTAAGCATATAAATTTTCACTTTAACGGTAATAAGGGATTTTCTCACATAATTCTGCATTCCTTGCTAAAGTGGGAAATTTGTACGAAGGTGTAACAGTTTAGAAATAAAAACAATCAAAAATTACATCTTTCTTTGTCTAAATCAAATATATGTTCCTTATGCGTTTTTTTTTTTTTTTTTTTTTTTTTTTTTTTTACAGTGCTTTCAAATGAATGTTTTTTTGTTTTAAAACTGATTAAATAATTAAAAAATACAATATAAGTTAATATATAGATTTAAACATTTCAAAATCTTAATTAAACACTTCATAATTTTTTTTCAAAGTTTACACATTAAATAGGAATTTTTTCGTTATTATCTAGATACCGAATTTCCTATATAACGAATTTTTTGTCTGGAACAATAGATTCCGTAATATGGATGTATAACGAACACATAATATATGTGTTCGTTGTCATGTCCAAATGTGATCGATCATTTGAAATACTGTGGATTTGTTTTATATTTACTATAAAACTTATATTGCGGACAATACAATTGCGGAAGCATTGAGTCGCCAAAATTATGTTTTGACAATGTCTCACTACATGGTATTGGTGAAGAAATTATGTATCTTGTAGGTTATTTTTCGTATTAATTAATAGTTAATGCATTTTCTAATTATACAATGTTTTCTATTTTATTATCTCTTGTAAATGATACAGTCTTAGGAATCGATGTGATCAATCAGCTATATTTGGTTATAAATGAAGATGGAATAACAGCTTCGGCAAACGCTGTACATTTCACTTTGGTTACATGAGATTTATGAAAACATCCGTTGAAAAAAATCCCATTGAGTAGTTGTTTCCCCCCTAATATAAAAGAAATTTTAGCAATAGATAATCCACGTCACCGAAAACCAAGCTTTGATGTCAGGACCAAAAACTTACAAAATAATTTCTCAGTAAATTTAGTGCGAATTATGAAATATGATAAAATTCACCATCAAACCAAATATCAAAAATAAATAAAAGTTCAAAATTGCTAAAGTTCAAGAAACAGAAAGAGAGAAAAAATAATATTGAAGAAATATGATTAAAAATGAGCAGAGATTTTGTGGAAACTTTAAGAAAAGTAATCATTATTATGAAAATATAGTAAAATCCTGTTACTCAATGAGCAATTCTATTCACAGAAATCGGACGTGCTATGAAGAAGATAGGTACTGCGACGATCGAAGGAGTTTTCATACGTACAATAAGGAAAAACAGAGTTTCGAGAGATAAATGTAAGCGGGAAAAAGCTGAATTGTGTAAAAGATTGGTATTTAAGAGTCTCTTGATGTGCTAGGTAGCGAGGACAATATAAGCAGTCATTAGACACTACTAATAGTTTAGACTAGTATGGAAGAAATAAAACTATGCTTAACCTCTTGAATTAAAATAACACTATTAAATTGAATAAAATAATAAGCTCGATAGATATAAAAAAATAAACTTGAATTTAAATAACACTATTATTACTACAGATACATATTATTTGCTTTATCACAAACAAAACGACATCGTAGATGAAGAAAGAGAGCCCTTTTTCAGAAATTGATACTTTAGGGGACTGATAATTTACGTTCAAAAATATGGATATGAAATTAATAGCCACCTTAATATATGAATTTAATTATCAAAAACATAAATTCACGAAATAAGAAATTTAAGGGCATTAAATAAGTGAATGATATACACTGACTTATAAGAAGTCCATTTTTGCGATGTCCTCTTTTGTCATCCATATCTCCGAACTCAACGACTGCTGATCCGACCCGAAATCTTCTACACGGATGGCGTATGGATGGCTACAATACCATATAACCCCCTTGGGGCTGCGAGGGTGCTTGGCGGAGTTATAGCGTCATGCATGGACAAATCACGCTTACATTTATTATATATAATCTTATAACACCTATAGACGTTTAAACATTTTATTTCCGAAAACTGTGGTAGTTAATGTAATACCTATATATATATATATATATATATATATATATGGTAAAATATTTGAATATTTCGAGTAGCTAAATACTAAAAAATTAAAGAATCGTATGTAAATTCCATATTACTACGTCAATAAAATGTAGTCAATTTATACCAGGAAATTTGTGACATACAATGCGGAAGTTTCATAGATTAAAGTTGCGATAATAAAGAAGGATTGTTTAACATGCGTTAGGTCAAAGTACAATTCGGAGAAAAGGTTAATTATTGCATTGATTAATTGATTTAGTTAATGACTTCGCAATCCTAATATATATTTTTAAATTGAATTATAAGGATTATATATGTGGATTTAGAAAATTAGTTTTATTTAAATTATTGATTAAGAAAAGTTCATTTAATATTAGTCATATCTCAATAAACATTTAATAAATAATTTTTTTTTTATATTATAGATATTAATAAATAAACCGAATTTTGTATAAATGAAAGAAAATAGTATTGTGTGAAAATTTTCAATTAGTGCAATTAATTGACTTTTCATATGCTTATGAAAAAGCAATCAAAGTATCATTTTAGAAACTGAATGGTAAATATTCGCCATCAATATTTAGATATTTTATGAGTTATTTGATACACAAAAAAAAAGTTTTCAGTTAAATTTTCGTATTTTTCAATTAATAGTTTAAAATATTCCAAACAGAAAATAAATATTTCTTTAAATAATTCTATATATATATATATATATATATATATATATTAAATGATTCTTTATAATTGAGTAATTAATTTGTTAATAGAGTATCAATATAAAATGTTTATTTTAAAGCTTATTAGTATATGCTTATTAGTATATCCTATATATGCAGAACTATAAATTTTATTTGTTTTATACACAGAGAAATATTTAGTTAAAGTTTTTATAAATTTTATAAAAGCGGACATTGAAATTATAAATATAAGCGACTAACTCTTAGTTTCTATAAATAATAATAATAAAATAATTGCATGATTTTCTTAAAGTTTTTTTTCTTTAAAAAAAAAAAAAAAATGTAAGTACAGTTTATTTTTTTTTCTTGTTTCACTTATCTTTACAGTACATGACGATATATTTTAAAAAACAAAAACTCTTAACCAAGGAAAATTCAAGGTTTGTTGCAAATATTGCCATCTTTATATATATATATATATATATATATATATATAATAGATATAGATAGATAGCTATAGATAGATAGATAGATATATAAATTGCTAGATAGATAGATTGATATGCATATATATTCTTACTATCGATAAAATATGGTTGTTCATATTTGGTAGAAAAATTAATATATTCGAAATGTTTTCTTTTCAAATTGTTGTCTCATATATTATCCCCACTTTTACAATTTCAAAAGAAAAATTCTGATATACATGCTTCATAAACTTTAAAAATATATAAAATAGAACATTTTTGTTTAGTCATATCATGCACATTCCTTAAATTTTTAAACAGATATCTTTAAATGATATAATAGTTTCAGATCCTGCAAATTCCACGCACACACAGAAAAATCAATAAATAAGTGGTACATTATTCAATATATACTATATATGATTTCGGATTTTCTTTTCGGGATGTTCCATTTACCCATAGTAATAAAATTGCATTTTATAGCTGCAGCAAAAGTATTTACACATCGACACATTAAAAAAAAATCAAGTATTACTAAGAAATGTAAATATATATGATATTCTTGTTTGCCTTAAAATAAACAAGAATGAAAAATAATACAAGATGGAACCCGTCAAAATTTGACGGCAAACAACTTGATAGTACCAAAAAAAATAAAATTCATAGCTGCTTTAAAATGTTTGAAACTTTTGCAGAATAATTCGATTAAATAATTCTGACACATTTAGCGCTGTTGTGCCAGTAAACGGAAAACCATGGCACAACAGCGATAAATCATACACAATTGTCATTATACGATGTCAGTTAATGCAAAATGCATTTATATACACTACACACTTTTCCATCTACTGATCCAATAACCATTTTGTCATTATAGTGCATATAAATACATATTTGTGATAAAGTAAAAAATTAACATTCGCCATTCAGCAAGTAATACTGAAAATTTGGCGTTTCACTTTATTGCCAAACTTAATAGTCACACTCGCCAATTGCAATGACTGAATGGAAAATGAGATTTTTTTTCTGCTGTCGCTTGATGAACTTCATAATGGAGGGATGGACACGGGAGATGCATAATATGATTAAGCGGTCACATACCTTTCTAGCGATTTATAACATGAGAGGCGTGTGCAAAATTTAGAAAAGTACCCTCTGGGGGGGGGGGAATTGGGGTGATGGACACCGGACATGCATAATATGATTCAGCGGTCTCAGACCTTTCCAACAATATGTCACATGAGGGGTATCGGCAAAGTTTAGAAAAGTTCCCCCCCCCCTTGGAGGGGGGCAAAATGGGGGGGAGGGACACTGGAGATGCATAATATGATTAAGTGGTCACAGACCTTCCCAACGATATATAACATAAGGGGTGCAAAATTTAGAAAAGTGCCCCACTTGGGGTTTCCGTAGAATCCGAATCTTTAATAAAAAAGGGGGGGTTATTATTTAACATTTCAAAATTGCCCCCTTTCCCCTCCAGGGGGTGCAGAGTTGGGGGGGGGCAACTTTGATATTCCTAGATAGATTTTTCATAAATATTGAACATGCATTTTTCCGTTTTTCAATCCGATGTATATTTCTCGAGTTATTCGACCGTTTAAAGACTTTTCGGACACTCTGTATAAAGTTCTCAAGTTCCATTTTATACAGATATTGTATTTCTCCAGAAACTGATGCGATATCTCTATATTGCGCGTATAATAAAAACAGATTAAATGTTTTAATGTTAAAAATATTACATACAAAAAATATTTATTTTATTACAAAAAAAAAGTCTTTATCAATATAATCTTGATACATTAAACTTTTAGAAACGAAAGTTTATGTAAGCGCTAAAATTCTCAATCATCAGTCATCTGACTATTTACAAGATCCTTCTAATGATTGGATCTTAAGAATTTGGAATTGTCGGAAGTTCCTTTAGATATTAGTGTACTATAGACAGTTAAATATGCCGGTCGGAAACTTTATTTTACAAGTGTGACATATTATTTAGAATCCGGGGTGGAAACTATTTTAGTTACAAATTAAAACTTGATAACTTCTTCAATGACTAATAAATTTAATATTTACAACGTATTTACATGTTACTATTTACAAAATAACTCAGTTAATTTAACATTACGGCTTAGCTCAGATGCCTTGTCGGCAACAACCTCTGTAAACATTCCTCTCTTCTGGTAAAGTCTAATTTACTCAGCTTGTCAGAAAAAAAAGAAATAGAGAGAAAATATGATTGAGTGCGTATAGTTCGAGCGTTGCACTCTTCCCCTCACACTGCATTACTGGTCCCTCAGATGCAGTGTGCATTTCCTGGGTGAATTCCTTCGGGATGTGTTCTGGTGACTGAATACCTCTATTGTTCTCGTGTTTTTTTAACCTTTCGTAAATATTTGCTGTTTGGGCGTCTGACGTTTCCCAGGGCTGCCTCTTGGACGAATGAAGCCTTTAGAACATCCACCATCATCCTGCTTGTAAGGACACAAAGCTGATATATGATAATTTCCTAAGGGAGAAAAATGGTTTTCTTTAGTAGCAATGGTATAAGAAGTAGGAATCTTTGTTTTAAAATAACATAGGGGCCATCGCGACGGGGCATGAATTTAGTTGTTTTGTTACTTTTGTTTTGGCTAATGGGATGCAAAGTAACCCAAACATGATCGCCTGTTTTATATTGTTCAGAAGCTTTTAAAGGTTTGTCGGCATAATATTTATGCTTATCCTAGCTTTGTTCTATGCGATCTCTTATCTGCATAGTAATTTTAGCAAAGTTTTTTAAATAAGGGGTTATTTCCGGTATGAAATTATCATTCGCAATTACAGGGCGTAAGTCATGAGCGACATCATCGGAGGTACGTAATTCACGACCGAACATTAAATATGCAGTTGTGTGACCTGTGGAACTACATCTTGCAGTATTGAGGGCAAAACGGATTACTGGTAATTTTTCACTCCAAGTTGTATGATTATCTCCAACTAGCATCGCTAAGCGGGGTTTTAGATCTCGTTTTTTTCTTTCAACCGGATTTGCTTGACGGTGGTACACAGCAGTTAAACTTTGATCTATCTTTAAGAGAAAACAAACTTGTTGCATCACAGCACTGATGAATTGCGAACCATTGTCGCTAATGATTTTTCTTGAAAAAAACCATATCTTAAATACACTTCCTCAATTAAGGTAACAGCACATTCCGTGGCTTTTGCGATATTTAATCTGAAAAGTTCTACCCATTTAGTACTTCAGTCTTCAATTATAAAAATCCACTTTTTACCATCTGCTGTTTCTCGCAAGTGTCCAAATAAGTCTATTGAGAGGGTCTCAAATCTTTTACTATGGACAGGTGTTTGTAAAAGTCCAGCAGGTTTTTGGTTACTCGCTTTATAACGAATACAGTCTAAACAATTTTTAACATAATCTGCAATATCTTTTCTCATTCCAGTCCAGTAATATCTTTGGGATACTCTGTAATAGGTTCCCTCGGCTCCATAATGGCTTGCGGTCGGTGAATCGTGATAATTCTTCAAGACTTCTTTCCGTTCTTGAACAGGAACAACCAATTGGGCTTCTTCTGAATCTGATTCTCAAGAGTAACGATATAGAACTCCTTGGTTTAAGAGGTAACCACGTTCAGTCCAATTAGCAAAATCTGTATTATTTTCTTTAGATTCAAACGCTTCAATGATTTTCTTCAAATCTTCATTCTTTAATTGCTCTTCTCGGATATCAATCGGATATTTCAATCTCGGATATTTCAATCGAAATTGTGCAAATTTCACAAGAGGGTTCTTCATGACTGTAAATAGGGCGAGACAACATATCAGCAACAACGTTTGCTTTTCCAGGAATATATTCAATCTTCAGGTTGAAAGATTGTAACTGCAAAGCACATCGGGCTAGTCTGCCTGACGGTGATTTTAAAATCATCAGCCATTTTAGGGGCTGATGATCGGAGGCAACTGTTAACTTCATGTCCTTCAATGTAGCCACGGAATTTATTTAAAGCCCAAATGACAGCAAGTGCTTCGCGCTCGGTGGTAGAATAGTTTCTTTCTGGTGCAGTTAACAAATGACGTGCATATTATATTGGATGCTCTTCCTCTCCCTGATCCTGGTGGAGGAGAGCACCTAGAGCATATCCACTGGCATCTGTACGAAGAAGATAGGGCTTGGTCGGTTCATTTTGTTTCAGTACTGGAGGATTGATTAATGAACTTTTCAATGTTTCGAAAGCGCTTTGTTCTGCTTCTTCCCACTTCCAAGTTGCATTTTTCTTCGTAAGATTACTTAGAGGTCTAGCTATATCTGAAAATTTGGGAATAAAACGTCTGTACCAGGAGCAGGACTGCAAAAAAGATTGAACTTGTTTAACAGTCTTATGAGTAGGCATTTGTTGAATTGCAGCGGTTTTTCCAGGATCAACTTCGATTCCAGAGCTTGTTATCCAATGTCCTAAATATTTAACACGGGGGCAAGCAAAATTGCATTTTTCACGATTAGCATACAATTTGAATTCCGATAGTTTATTAAAAACTGCTTTTAACTCAGACAAATGTTTCTCAAAACTTTCCGACAAAATTATAATATCATCTAAATAAGACAGTACAAAGATATCTTTGAGGGACTTTCGAAAGTTATCTATTAATCTCTGAAAGGTGGCTGGGGCATTTTTCAATCCGAAAGGCATTCTAATGTACCGAAAAGATCCGAATGGACAAATAAATGCAGTTTTGTCTCTATCAGCAGCATTTACTTCAATTTGGTGGTATCCAGACTTCAGGTCAATAGTGGTCATATAAGGTGTATGTTTAGCTTCATCTAGCAAATCATCTACCCGCGGTAATGGATAATTATCCGTCTTTGTGATGGCATTTAATTTTCGATAATCGACGAAAAGGCGAATTTTTCCATTTGGTTTTGGGACCAATACTACAGGCGAGGCATAAGGAGATTCGCACTCTTCTATTATACCTTTAGAGAGTAATTCTTTACGCAAAATTTCCTTTTTTTGCAGGTGACATGCGGTAAGGGGGTACTGCTACAGGAGGATGTGATCCAGTATCAATATAATGTTTAACTTTAGGTGTAGCCTCTTTCCTAGTTGGAATCTACTTGTAAATTTTCAAAGCAGTTCATTCAATCTAACTCGTTGCTCTGAAGTGAGATGTCTACCTTCATCTTCTCTAAGAAAACAGTGTCTAATTCAACGGTTTTTTTTGCTAATTCACTGAAAGGTCTATATGTATCTTCGGAGAATCTATACTTCCACCTGCATCTATCAGAAAAGAACCATTCTTGATTTACTACATCGAAAACAATTTTTTCTTTGCGTAAAAAATCGATTCCCAAAATTGTACGGTTATTTTTGGCATTCGGCAGAGCATGAAGTGTTGCTTTAACATCACGACCTTCAATTTTAACATGAACTTCTGTTTTATAAACTTCGGTAGTCTTTTGTAGCCCATACGCTAAGACTACGATCATTTGAGTTTTTTCAAACTTCACACCTTGGTCTTTTAATAAAGAATACAAAACTTCACCAGCAACGCAATGTGTTGCGCCAGTGTCAGCACAAGCTGTGCCAGAGAGACCATTTATACTTATTTTTACCAATAATGTTGGTGATGTTTGCATACTACATGTACGAAATTCTAGAGATTGAAAGTGCTCCGATGCATTTTTCGGAGAACAAGTTGGACACTTGGATTTAATAACTCCCTGGTTTCCACATCCATAGCAACTTAGCATTGGCCGATTTAAATTTAAAGGATAATTAATTTTATTTCTCTTGTACTCATTTTGGTTGCCAAATTTACCAAACTCATTTCTTTTAAAATCTAAAGGCGTTTTTTCAAAGCGATTAGAATTCCCGACCTCACTGATTTTATTTGATCTCTTTATTTCTACTTTGTGTGACCTCAAATTATCATACAAATCTAACTTTTCAGCTAATTCAACAGGATCTGTTAAATTCTCCCATTGGTCTAAATAATGTTCTTTGCAATAAGGGGAAACCTTTTTCTTTAATTGATCAGCAATAATTAATTCCGGTAGTTTTTCAAAGGAATTTATATTTAATTCGAATAGCCATCCCTCAAAATAGCTTCTGGGTCCATGTCAAATCAACACAGCTAAAAACCTGACCACTTCAGAATTTCATTATATTAAGCTCAGTTGTTAGGATCATAGAGAAATGAATAAATACTCCTTGATAAGTCTCTATCTCTCTTGGTTTTGGAGATAAATAGCTTCAAAGATGGACAAAAGTCGTAAATTTTTGCATTTCTTGCATTACAAATTTAGTCATATTTGGTTCCTTAACTGTCACAGGGACTTACTTTTGGTGTCGTTAGAAAGTGTATGAATTGGGCTTTCATATGATATATCACATGCACATATTTAAAAAAAATTAATTTCAAGGTCAAACATTTTGACCTTTGACCTTTAATATCTTAAAAAATGGCATTTTAATTTTGTTCCAAAAAATGTATGTTATTATTATGCTTATTTTATATAATATCTGAAAGTATTATTTTGGGACAAACATGGGATGCTGAGTTATAAATTAAAATGCAAACTGCTATTCCTAATTTCAACACCAAAATTGCTTATTTAGGTGACTTATCTACATAACTATATCTTTACCCCTCTTTCTCTTTCTCTCTCTCTCTGTATATATATATATATATATATATATATATATTGCTGACAATATATTTTACTGCAAAGTTCACAAACATATTTTTTTTCTTCAGGGAGGGGAGGGGATTCAGATGAGGCTGGGGGTATGATGTTTGCTGTATTTTAAGTAGAAAAAGTAATTTTATGCACAATTAAAGCAATGAGCAGTACTGACAGTATGAACTATTTCTTAATACAATTTTCCTTTTATGTTAGTACCCATTGTTGAATTCAGACATCCCCACCTCCTCCCAAGGCAATAAAGTTTTTAAACCCCCTAAAGAAGAAAGGCTGTGGATTTCCACAATATGTCAAAGCATTTCTATGATTTTGTGTAGTATTTTATTACTATACTTAAAACACAAGGCTGCTTTTTTAGTCATCTTCCTTGTGAACCAGTTTTAATACTTATTTTTTAAAATGGAAGCTATTTATTTGTAGGTGTGCTGCAATAAATATTCCTATATTTATATTTGAAATTTCTTTACATTGGTGGCAATTGGGTTTCTTCCAGACTTACAAGGGAAAAGGAAATAATGTGAATTACTATTATATTTGCTGTTGTGCTGGCAAATGTGACATCAAGTTTGGAAATTATATTCATTAAGGATCTATTGCACGTAAAAATATTTTTAAAATAGTAGATATGGGTATGAAAATTAAAGTGGTACACATGTAAATTTTGTGACGGTGAAAAGGACGTTAAGTTAAGATTTAAATGAAACAAAAATTGTGTCAAAGTGGTGCAATTTTTTCTGATTTTTCATTCCGTAACACAAAAGATCAAAGCCCCAATTGATAATTACATGTTACTGATTATTTATAGGAATAAATTTTAATTTTTCAATAATTTTATAAGTTGAAGTTAATGGAAAAAGCAGTTTGGTAGCTTGAGTTAAAATAATATTTGTTTCTTTAGTTAGGCCAGCCAATGTAATAGATTGAATTTCTAAAACAGTTACAAAAATAAACAGTTTTTTATAAACATTTTCATTATGGGTTCCGACCATATATTCTTATAATTTTATATACAAAAATCCAATTTCATTATTTATCATTGTAAAGCAAATGAGTAAGTTGTCATCAGAAACTCTGGTTACAGACTAAGTCACAAGCTCAGCAGCAAGAGAGTTCTGTTTTATTCTAGGTCCAGCTTGCACTCACTAGAATATACATGACTCAACCATATTGTGAATCGAGAATATTGTACATTAAAAGTAGCTATTTATTTTATAATTTATTTAGTAATATATAAACCATGTTGAATGAAATTCAACTGAATCTTCTACTGCTTCTAGAAGGAAATTTGCCTTAAAATTTATAAAAAGAGGTTTTATTTAAGATTTAAAAATAATAGTAATAATGTCTCTTTATACTGTAATATTATTAAATAAATCTTTAATTATTGATAATCACAAATTATGAGACAGATCTTAATATATATTGGGGAGTTTTGTACATTACTTTATGATCAAATTCCTATTTATGTTGATTAATAATTTATCTATTTTGTTATTTGAACTCCAGTAGGTTTTTATTTTTATTTGTTTCTTATATGTTATTAGGAGCTTAATATTGCTTATTTTAGGCATAACGCTGACAATATTTGATGAAATAACATCTATTTACTATGAATATTTTTATGAAGTTCTTCTGACGATTCCGTAAGATATTCATAGTTTTCCATTTTTTATTTTTCGATGTATTAAGTTTAATTCCTGCTGTATCCTTTCCATTATTTTTTATAATATATAATCCTTTGTTTTTCACATGTGTTTTCATTAAAAAAAACAAATAAGAGGTTAGGTTGTCTGCTTTGATTTGATGCGGAATGATTCAGTAGTTTGTTACTACAGCCCAGTCTCTCCCCCCCCCCCCCCTACCGTCACAAAAAAAAAAAGTAAGAGAAAATTTTGTTTTGTGAACTTTACAATGAAAAAAAAATTGTTTTCATTAATACTTAAGTTACACACATAAGTTATACAATAAGTCATACAACATAAAATTAAGCGGCCTAAATCTGTAACTTAAATTAGTACTGATGTTTGCATTTTAATTTATAACTCAGCATCCCATGATTGTCCCAAACCAATACTTTCAGATATTATAGAAAATAAGTATAACAGTAACATACATTTTTTTTGAAAAAAATTAAAATACCATTTTTTAAAATATGAAAGGTCAAAGGTCAAAATGTTTGACCTTGGAGTTAAAATTTTAAAAAATATGTGCATATGATAAATCATATGAAAGCCCAATTCATGCACTTTCTAACGACATCAAAGGTAAGTTTCTGTGTCAATTACGGAATGATATATGATTAAATTTGTAATGCAAGAAATGCAAAAATTTACGATTTTTGTCCATTTTTGAAGCTAATTATCTCCAAAACCAAAAGAGATAGAGACTTATCACGGAATATTTAATAATTTCTCTATGATCCTAACAATTGAACTTAATATCATAAAATTCTGAGGTGGTCAGGTAAAAAATGTCACTTTTTTGTGTTGATTTGACATGGAATGACCCTTCTAATTTCATATTAATGTTTTTTCCAGCTAATATCGGTTCGCTTTGGATGTCGATTAAAGAAAACTCTAAACCTTTCAGCAGTTAACTTGAACCTCTGCAACAATATATCTTTAATATAAGAATAATCGTCAAATTTTTCTTCCGGTTCACACGCTATTAATTTACCGATTTCATTTGGAAGGACTCCAATTAAATACGTAATCCACAGTTCTTTAGAAACCTTTAAAAGTTCCATTTACCTTTCAAAAGTTATTAAAAATAAATTCATATCATCCTTTTCAGGATTGAAATCGGGTAAAACCTTTTTCAAGTCAACGCGGATTGAAGAAGTTTCTAGAGGGTTGCTTGTATTTGCAACAACATCTCTTGTTCCTGCTTCTAACCTGAGCTTCTGTAGCTCAAATTCTCTTTCTTCGGCTAAACGCTTCTCTTCCTCAATAGTCTTTCTTTCTTCTACGACATTTTCTAAAATTCCCTGTACAAAATCTATGTTATCTTTAAATGCCTCACTATTTACACGTAATTCGAGGACTTTATCATCGCTACTTATTTGTACTTTTAACTCTGAAGCCAAAGTGATTAAATTAATTTTCTTACCCGTAGAAAGAAACGCCATCATTTGAATTAATTATGTTTTAGCTAACTTCAAACTTAATTTGTGTTACGAATAACTCTTAGCAAAATAATTTACTTTTATGTAATTTTTCATAACATATATGGAACATAAATAACATACAATATCTTTCAAAACTCAATATAATGACACCAACTATTTGCCTTTTTTTTTCTTTTTTTTCTACACAATAATATCAAACATTATTTGCAAATAATTTAAATCAATTCTTCATATAATAAATAAAATAATGCCAAGCACTCATTTATAATAATAACTTCAATAATAATATAGCACAGTGCAACTATATAAATGTATAAAATAAAGCAAACAATTTTTATTTTTCAATAATAATTATTAGATATATTTCTCTTATGAATATCTTCTTTTAATTCAGATACTAAAATACTTGAAGCTGCAGACGATTTTTCGTATTTCAATTCCAAGGAAAATATCATTCAGGTTGAATAATTCCAAAATATTTCGATTCTGGACGAATCAAATACAATTTTCAAAAATCCTCAGATTCCGGATGAATCAAAAGAAATACTTTTTGTACTTTAGTATCTAAATTTTCTTATTAAAACAGTTTAACACAATTTAAAAATAATACTTATCTTCATATCTTGCTTCTATTCGTGCCCGAAGTTGGGTAGCCACTCTTGTGACATATTATTTAGAATCCGGGGTGGAAACTATTTTAGTTACAAATTAAAACTTGATAACTTCTTCAATGACTAATAAATTTAATATTTACAACGTATTTACATGTTACTATTTCCAAAATAACTCAGTTAATTTAATATTACTACTTATTAAAACTTGTTATTATTAGTTAGTTATTAAAACTTGATAACTTCTTCAATGACTAATAAATTTAATATTTACAACGTATTTACATGTTACTATTTCCAAAATAACTCAGTTAATTTAATATTACGGCTTAGCTCAGATGCCTTTTCGGCAACAACCTCTGTAAACATTCTTCTCTTCTGGTAAAGTCTAATTTACTCAGCTTGTCAGTTCTTTTGAAAGAAAAAAAAGAAAAGGAGAGAAAATATGATGGAGTGCGTATAGTTCGAGCGTTACATAAGAATATAACGTAAAAAGTGTAATAAAGAACCTATTAACGCTATGTTTATGTACCCTATGGTTTTGTTCTCAGTTTCGTTTCATCTTTATTTATTTATTTTATTTTATATAAAATAAATTCTTTAAATATGCCGTGATATGTGTTCAGTTCGTTCATGTTAATAATAATAAAGTAAAATAAATTTCAAAAAAGCGCATTTTACAATAAACCCAAAGTTATCGCAACACACCCGAGGCATTCATGCAACACAATTTTTTGTCACGACACATCAGGCATTATTTTAAGTTAGTGTTTCTAAAGGCAATATTTTTTTTTAACTAGGTACTCACCATAAGTTTTTGGATTGATTATCAAGTTTTTCATCCAGCTTTAGAAAAATCATGGCTTTTCATTAAATCTGGTTACCATTTTATAATTATATAAATTAACAGAATTATTAGAACCTTTTAACTTGGATTTTTAAATACATTCTTGCAATACAGTACATGTAATTATAAAACCACTACATATATCATATTATGTTATTACAAAAAAGCGTAGGAAAAACAATTTTATACACAGATCCGAAGTTTTTAACAAAAAATAAATTTACTGAAAATTTAAAAACTTAAAACTCTGTTGTTAGAAACCCCTTCCGGCGTTTCGAAACGGAGGACCGTGTCCGAAGACACATGATGACCTGTACAGTTTCTACTGCACTATGCGCCACCTGAGCGGTAGACTCGAGGCTAACGAAAAAGAAAGGCTACCGCGGTGCTTTACGCGTATCTTTTTTTACAGACCGCGAGAGTCACGTGATGATCGAATGCACCAATGCAGGTGTACGAAAAGAGCATCACTTCACACTAGCGGTCTGTTAAAAAAGAAAGGCTACCGCGGTGCTTTACGCGTATTTTTTTTTTATAGACCGCTGGAGTCACGTGATGCTTGAATGCACCAATGCAGGTGTACGAAAAGAGCATTACGTCACTCTAGCGGTCTGTAAAAAAAGATAAGTTAAATGCACCGCGGTAGCCTGTCTTTTTCGTTAGCCTATTAGTCTGATATGAGTTTAGCTTTGACACAATATTGATTTTAATTGGAAGGGAGGCGGGAACCAACAGTTTCTCACTCTTCCCTTACCTAACCGATCTCAGCGAGCAGAATCACCACACCACTGATTTTCCATCCGTTTCTGTGGCATAGACTCGGTGCTAAAAAAAGAACAGCTTTCTCTGGAATCATACACTAGCGTAATAACTGAACCCGAACCTACTTTCTACGGTGTTCTGTTTGAAATCGGTACTATACAGAAATGTATGCCCTTAGTAAATAAAAGTGTTATTGCATGGTTTCTTTTTTTTTTTTTTTTTTTTTTTTTTCATTTCATTGCTAATTTTCTTCTAATTAAAAATGAACTATAAATAAATTTTATAAACCACTTTTAGCTTTGCATTGAAATACAAATTATTTCCATGAATTGAATAGAAACAAATAATTTGCGTAGAAGAAAAACATGTCTCAAGATTTTTTTAATGCTTATGAGACACTAGAAAATATTGTAGTTTATGGCATTAAGAACTATTACTGCTGAAAGAAACTATATTAATAATGATATTGCTTCCACGAAAATGCAAATTTCTAATTAGTTGATATTATTTCTATGGTTCTCTTTAACTGCCATTAAATAAAGACTGGAAATAAGGAAAAAAAATATTCTGATGTGTGAATATTTTACATTAAGATAAGAACAATTAACTCAGAAAAAATAATTATTATTGTTAAAAACATATGTGTACTTTTCTATATGTATCATTTTTTAACTTTAATAAAAAGGATTCGCATATTAAGGCTGTTAAATCTAAGAGATATCGAGATTCGCTGAGTTAAATTATATCATATAAATGATTATTTTTAGTGTTATTGCACGGTTTCTTTTCTTTTTTCATTTCATTGCTAATTTTCTTCTAATTAAAAATGAACTATAAATAAATTTGATAAACCACTTTTAGCTTTACATTGAAATACAAATTATTTCCATGAATTGAATAGAAACAAATAATTTGCATAGAAGAAAAATATGTCTCAAGACTTTTTGAATGCTTATGACACACTAGAAAATATTGTAGTTTATGGCATTAAGAACTATTACTGCTGAAAGAAACTATATTAATAACGATATTGCTTCCACGAAAATGCAAATTTCTAATTAGTTGATATTATTTCTATGGTTCTCTTTAACTGCCATTAAATAAAGACTGGAAATAAGGAAAAAAAAATATTCTGATGTGTGAATTTTTTACATTAAGATAAGAACAATTAACTCAGAAAAAAATAATTATTATTGTTAAAAACATATGTGTACTTTTCTATATGTATCATTTTTTAACTTTAATAAAAAGGATTCGCATATTACGGCTGTTAAATCTAAGGGATATCGAGATTCGTTGAGTTAAATTATATCATATAAATGACCATTTTTTTTTGTAAATATTACGGAATAAATTTATTGGATTTCTGAAGCGATAATTACTTTGTAATTGATTTCTGCAAATGAACGCTATGAGGATATAATAATAAATATTAATAAAACAAATTTAAGCATACAGAAAATTATTTAAAAAAAATCTTTCTCTGTATATTGGAACTGTTGTTATACAATATTTTTTTGGCAATTTCTCTTACATGGATTGTTATGTAATGAAATTTAATTTAAACACCTAAAATATGCCGTGTTAATTGAATTATGTCAAATTATGTACAGCCCTGGAAAAAATATACAAACCAAAGATCAAACCAATATACAGAGAAAGTATTTCCTACAAATTGTACTACAGATACTATTTATATATTTTTAAAAAAATGCCGATTTATCAGGAGCATTATCTTCTTATAACTAGCATGCCACAAATTTATCGGTTTAAAGTGTTAAACTTTTAACCAGACATGTGCTGGTGGAGACAAAATAAGCGGATACATTATTTTTGAGTATTAATTCTTAAAATCTAGGTACTCAATTTAAGTTTTTTTTTTTTTTTTTTTTTTTTTTTTTTCACTGCTCCTTCTACACATCACGAAATAAAGTATAAAGATCAACCAAAGGAAATATTTAAAGAAAATGTATTTAAATAAGTAGGATTTAAAACGACTTTAATATGCTATTAAAATTTTATGGACAAACGATTTTTTACTTAATTCATTTTTTTTTATTGAAAATATTCTATCTTAAATATCTTTATTCAGAAAAAATTGTTTTAGGCCGATAGCGTCCCAAGATAGTTATTAAATATTTGGTATCGGAAAAAATAGTAAAAAGCCTTATTGGTGAAAACCGTTTAATTTTACAATTGTAGAACAAGAGTTATTTTTTACATTAGTCGAAGTTTGAGTATATATTAGTGCAATACATTATTTAAGAAACCAAGCATATGAAAAAAAAAATGTATTCTGTTACGCGGAATTTTAAAGTAATTATTATTTCAAAACACGTGTAGTGATATCTTAAATATATCAAATGAAAATGGCATATTTTGTTTCATTTAAAAGAATTTGACATCATTATTAAATAGGCTTTTTTATAAAAAAAAGTGATAAAACGATTTTTATTTTAAATTTAATATTATTAAATTAGTTCCCTGCATTAAACAAAAAGAAAAAAATTCTATACCGAAATTAATTGAAATTAGAAATCATAATTGCAAACACTGTGTGGCACGATAACTGTATTACTTCCACAAAAAGTACAACGTAGTCTTATAATTCGGTGGCACTGTCTATTAAGTTCTAATAAATGGTCAATAATTAACGACTAAAAACGAATACTTTATATAATGAAATTTTACAGTAATTAATCTTTTAAAACACAATTATTTAGATTGAAATACATAAAAATTAAATTTCACACAGCATTGTTTTATACATTATAATTAAAAAGTAGTTATTAATTCGATTTTATTTTGACTAAATACTTATCTTCATACATTACATAGAAAAAAAATAATTCTCATAAAAGGAAAACCAATAATAAGAAATTGTAAAAACTACACTAAAAAAAGAAAAAGAAAAAAGATTGGATTTGAATGACATTAGAATACATAATTGACAAGTTTGTTTCATAAGATAATGATATTACTCCCAGAGAAAATAAAAATGGTCTTCTAATTAGGTGACACTATGTATTAATTTCTTATTAACGGTCACCAATTAACTATTGGAAAGAAAATAAATATAATAGTGTATTCATTAAGGTAAGAACAATTAATTTACGTAAAGAATAACATTTATTCTTTGGAAATATGTTTCTATATACTTTTCTCTAAGTATATTTATTAAACATTTTTAATACAAATTAATACCGTAAAAGATAAGTAATATTGATGTAGATTAGATAATTTATTTACTATATATATAAAAGGAAAATGGGGATTTCATTTCAGCCGCTTGAGTACTGCTGAATGGATTTTGATAGGAGTTGCACTGTTAGTTAAATAATTTCACAATGAAGGTTTTAGTATGTAATAGTTATGTATTTATAGTTATATTTATGTATATATAGTTATATTTAGTATGTATGTCCTATGTTGCTTAGTTACAATAATTTGGGAAAATTTCTATAATATAATCAACCCGATTATGAAAGATTAGTCTTATTAAAATCTCTGCTCTACGGATTTTGGTGTAATTTGCGGTGTTTTAGATGATTTTTCATGTTTGTTTTTAGTACATTGAATATCTATCTAAATCTTAGATTTGGATTATATTTATATCGCAGATATAAAATATTTATATCTGCGTTGCATAGTTATAGAATTATCGGAGAAAGTTTATAATCAGGTGAATCCGATTATGAAATATTAGCCTTTTTAAAAGATTCTACTGGATGAATTTTGACGAGACTTGCATTGTTAGTTATGTATTTTTTTAGGAATGGTTTTAGTGTATTCCATGTCGTTTTATTGTTATTTAAAAACTTCTAATACTACTGCAAATGATCAAAGAGAAGGTCTGGTTCTGATCAGCCAAAATTTTGTCTGAAACATTAGATATATGTAATAACGCGATGGCATTCGTGACTTTTTAAGCAATGCGGAACGATATTCCAGGTAAATGTCCATATTGCTGTAAAACACGTCACATTTACCGATTATTTCGTTTGATTCAAGGTGTTTTGAGAAAAAGAGCAGCGTATCGGATGAAGCCTGCTCGTGACTGACAAATTATTATTTCTCTTGTAACCATAGGTAAATGTGTGTAGACTGCCTAAAATAAATTGTGCCAACTTTTAGTACTGCAATAGTTTCAATAATAAGATGGTGAAATCTCGTCCCAATATCTGAAGCTATGTTTCAACAAGATCTTTAAAATTGGAACGAGGTTTAAACATCTCATGCTTGCAGCTACTATAGCATCAAAAGTTCGACCAAACTTGCCCAAAATTTTAACAGTGTATTTTTGAAGAGGTTAATAGTTTGTAATTACTCTTTTACGTATGTATGCGTATAAATTATTCTTTCTCCGTAATTGAAAAATTATCATTTAATAACTTGACTCAATTGCGATTCCTATAATATATATTGCTATGTAATGTAATTTGTTTTAAACTATAAAACTTGTGCTATTCAATAACTATAACTTATATGCAGCTCTGAAATCTTTTTAAACAGAAAATTTTAATTTATATGCGTAAAAGGCGAAATGAATACATTTTTATCTGTTTAAATATTTATTTATTATAAATAATAAAAATAATTATAAATACGCTTGATAAACTACTTTTAATTTTATGTGAAATAAGTTACTATTTTTATGCATTAAACAGAAATAATTACTTTTCCTGAAATAAAACCCACAAAAAGAAATTTTGAAAGCTTGACCATACTAGAAAAAAAATAGGATTAAAATGACATTATGAACCTTAATTGCCGAGACTGCCTGACAAGATAATGATATTACTCCTACAAAAAGAATGTAAAAATAGTCTTCTAATTAGGCGACACTATCTCTTAAGTTTTCATTAATGGTCATCAATTAATGAATGGAAACAAATAAAATATTTTATTTGATATTTGAAACTTTCCATTACGATAAGAGTATTTATAATCGGATGTGAAAAAATAGCGAATAATAGCGGATGTGATAGGATAATTTAATTAAGTAAACAATAGTTATTTTTTTAAAATGTGTCAAATTTTCTTTAACATAAAATGTATTGAGATTTGGTAAGATAAAATATCAGATATAAAGAAGTTGTTTCAGTTGTAGCCACTGAGAAATAATTGTATTACTGAAGGGATTGTCAGTTTGTAAACATTTAATTTTCGAATGCCAATGCCCAAGAAAAAGGCTACTGAATAAAACATAATTCAGACAAAATAATAGCATTAGGTAAAAAATAATATTCAGAAAAATATAAATACTTTTTTCTCTGTCAATTTAGCAGCTTGCTAGAAAAAGATAAATTATTATTTCTCTTGTAACCATAAGAAATATGTGTGCACTGTCTAATTTAACTTGTACCAACTTTTGGACCAGCAGTAGTTGCAACCATACGATGGTGAAATCTCGTCCCAATATCTGAAGCTATGTGTTAATAAGATCTCTAAATGTTGGATCGAGGTTAAAACATCTTATGCTTGCAGCTACTGCAGCATAAAGATTTCGATCTAACTAGCTCAAACCCAAATATTTTAATAGTATACATTTGAATAGATTAATAGTTTTTAATTATATTTTAGCTTATATACGCGTATAAATTATTCTTTCTCCGTAATTGAAAAGTTATTATTTAATAACTGGTCTTTGAAATAAGAGTATAATATACAATTAGTGTGAATAGCCTGTGAGCTCAATGCCCTCAGTTTAACTGGGCAGTTTTCTTTTTATTTGCGTATAAATTATTCTTTCTCAATTATTGAAAATTTATTATTTAACAACTTGACTCAATTGCAATTCCTGTAACATATATTGATAGGAAATGTAATGTGTTTTGAACTATTACTTGTGCTATTCAAATAATTATAACTTATATGCAGTACTGACATCTTTATAAATACATGTTTAATTTACATACATAAAAGGCGGAATGAATACATTTTTATCTATTTAAATAATTATTCATTAAAAATAATTAAATTATTATAAATACGCAAGAAGAACTACTTTTAATTTTATATGAAATAAGTTACTATTTTCATGCATTAAATAGAAATAATTACTTTTCATAAAAAAACCCACGAAAAGAAATATTGAAAGCTTGAACATACTAGAAAAAGATAGGATTAAAATAATATTATGAACCTCAATTGACGAGATTGCCTGACAAGATAATAATATTACTCCCACAAACAGAATGTACAAACAGTCGTCTAATTAGGCGACACTACCTCTGAAGTTCTCATTAATGGTCATCAATTAATGAATGGAAACAAATAAAAAAGTTTATTTGATATTTGAAACTCTCCATTAAGATAAGACTATTTAATTAAGTAAACAATTGTTATTTTAAAAAAAAGCGTGCATTTGTCTTTAAAATAAAGTATATTAAGATTTGGTAAGATCAATTATCAAATATAAATAGTTGTGTTACTTGTAACCACTGAGAAATAATTGTATCTGATTTCTGAAGAGATTGTCAGTTCGTGAACAATTAATTTCAGAATGTCAATGTATAACAAAATATGATTATTTTTCTTGCACAATTTCAAAATGTTTAACATTTTTTTATGTTTAGACATACAAACTTTCAATGAACAGTATATAAATATTAAAAAAAGACAATTTCACAATGTTCAGCATATTAAAATATACCTCTTACATATATAATGTTTGTGTATGTGTGTGTGTGTGTGTGCAATTTGTACTTGTTCACAGTTTAATTTCTGTCTGTCTTCAAGAGGAGTACATTTCACTTAAAAATGTTTTTATAAAGACATCTATTACAATTCATTATTTTTTATATTCATTTAAGGATTCAATCTGCATATTAACATAAATTTGATACAAATTTAAAGTAAAATAAAATCCACTGAAATCACTAAAACAAATGTGTTCCACAATGCATATTTCTACTTTTTAACCTCTTCACGATAAGCATCATGCATAGGTGTCGTAGAGGGTGCACGAAATTCTTGAATTTGAACACCAGTAAAACTTAACATTTCTCCTCATATGATCACATATTTTCAAAGATTAAATAAAACGACAATTTATCTTTCAGAAAACAGACGCACAAGAATTGAAGGAAGTGGAAAAGATTTTTGTTTGGAAATGTGTTAAAATACATGTATTTTAAAAGGCAATAAATCTTTAGCGACATTTTTTCACATGGATATATTTAATTTTATTAACAGTTACTTAGTTAAAATGAATGCATTGTATTATGAATATTTGTAAGCAGGATATTTTTGTTTTTGTTTTATTTTTATTTTGGTGTAGATAAACCTTCTAAATGTAAAAATATACATCAGGAATGCTAGAAACAAGCGAATTTAGATCAAGATGATTAATTTAGCAACTGTTGAACAGCCTTATTATTTACATTTGTTACCATTCTCTACGTTTGGTATTAAATTCCGAACTTTCAATAAATAAAGGTATTATTTTTCAAAAACATAAAGTAAAATAACATAAATAAATAAATAATCATAATTTTATTGGTTCACAAAATTTTTATGACATTGTCTTTTGCATTTTTACTGAAATTTTAATTGCACTAAAAGCAGGTTGCAGACATAGCTTCGTAATATATATAATTAATCCTTTAGAATTAAAAAGTTACAAAAACTACATATGATAAACCGCCTTTACCATTGTATTAAATTAGCTGGGCTCCACCCGCGTAGAATGTCGTTTTGGATGCCCGTCTAGATGGAGAACCTGCTTTCAGAATGATTTCTTAAATATTTTAATATATTCACAGATGAAAGAATGAGTTGTGTTTCTTTCAAAGGAATGAAATAGACATCAGACGGACATTGGAATTTCAATTAAAATATACATACATATTTGAACAATATATATACATATCTCAGTGTAACAAACAGTGTATCTCTCAAAAAATCTTTTACGCGATATTTCAAAAAGAAAAAAAATATGTAATTTTTTTTTCAAAGTAATAACCTTAACAACATATTGCCGTCTGGCTTCTGAAATATAAAGCGTTCAGTCCCGTATTTAATTCGGATGGTCACATGATATACGCTGTTATAAGATAGATAGATTCGTATTTCATTATTAAAAAGACAGTGATACATTTCATAAAATAAAAAACTTTTGTAAGTAATTTTTATTTACGCTACAGCAGAACAAAATTGGATTTCAATAAAATTAGGAACTTTAACTGCAGAGAGTTTCTGACAAGTTAATAGTATTACTACTGCAAAACGGAAAAAACTATAATTAAGTGGCTGTATCTCTTAAGTTCTCATTAACGTTCATTAATTAAGAACTAGAAACAAATTGATTATTTTTTTCTATATCTGACATGTTTTTTATTAAATAAAAACAATTATTTCATGAAAATAATTTCACCATTAATAACTGTTTAAAAATCTTTTGTATCTAAATATATTTTTAAAACTTTGATAATAACTTTTTGCACATATAAACTGTAAAAGATATGGGATTTGATCAGATAAATTGTAACAAACAAATTATATATTTTTTGTAGCCATTAGGAAAACCTTTTATCGGGTTTCTGGAAAGATTGTTAGTATGTAATTACTTTCTGCGTGCTCTATAAAAATATTACTCCTTAAAAAAACAATAATTGCAACATACAGAAAACGTATACAGAATTATTTTGTTTCGTTTATTTCAATCGTTGTTATTTATTATCTTGAATCTTTTAAACAATTCCTATAATATTTATTCTTTTGTGATTGTTTTTTGTTGTCCTTGTATTTAAAAAATAAAAATCATGTGCTGTGTATGTTGAATAAATTCATATTACCAAATATTGGAGTAAAACACATATTTTAAATAGCGAAAAAAAAAATATTAAGAATGTTGAGTCCATTGGCCACAATAGAACAAATACTGACTTGCTATGACATCCGAAACTTTTAACTGTCAAAAATTCTGTCAAGATTCTGCAATATATTGCACCTCACATGGAAAAAAGAAAACAAGTGGGTAAGTGTGATTGAAGATCGCTCAAAGGGTTTCGTTTAATATTACTTTCAAAACACTTTATCCTTTCTTTAATAAATTCAAACAAATTTCATTTAGCAACAACAACAACAAAATAAGTCATGTTTTTTATAAAGTAAAAATTTACCGGTCCATTTTTTCGTTTTTTCTAATATTTAAACCAGCCGGATAGCGGGCCAACCGCACTATTATATTCTGCCATAATAATATCCGTCATACGGACTAAATGCAATATTTAAAAAAAAATGATTTCAAAATTAAACAAATTGTACACCTTCAAAATGTTAAAATATGCGAATATTTCCATAATCGAAATTTTTATCACGATTCAATATGTTTCTCAAACTCATATATTTACTATTCTCTATTATTTATATTGATACTAGCTTTGTATTATTCTCAAACATTTGAAAAATTCGTTAAACTTTCCATATGACGTCAGATTTTCTTTTTAATTCTCTAATGACGTGATATTAATTTGCTTTGTGTACTTACACATACTCATACTCCTTGTATTATTGAGAATTCTTAGACATTTTCCGTTTTATTACGACTATGACGTCAATGAATTTTATTTCATATTTATCTTTTTTTCAATTGGTGAAACTTATTATTACGATTTTCATTTTTCACGTGGAAATCGTCTGTTAGAAAATTAATTATTGTAGAAAGAATTTCATCGTAGATTTTAAATCTTTGGCATCTGCTATAACGAAAAATGTTTAAATGTAATAGGAAAAGTCTGTTAGAATTTTGGTTTTTTATCTCTATTTATTAAAATAATACGAATTTTTCAAATTTTAATATTTTGAGCTCTTCAGAGCTGGTATTCATCTATATACACGAAGTTTCATCTCTGTAAGTTATATAGTTTTTAAGAATGGCTCTGTGACGGACAGACAACGGAGCGGGAGTAATAGGGTTTCGTGAGATGAACGAAACCCTAAAAAACAGTCTTTGAATTAGTCGACACTATACGTTTTCTCATTAACTGTGATCAATTAAGAACAAAAAACAAATAAAATATTTTATTTTATATCTCAAACTTTTCTTTAATATAAAATCAATAAACTCAGTAAACAATACTTATTATTATTTAAGATTATGTGATCCTGTCTTTAAGAATCTTTTCTTTCTTTATTTTAAAAGGAGCATTTCGCACATTTAAGACTGTAAAAGATAAAATATATTGAGTTTTTTACACAATCTATTACCAAAAAGGTAGTTGTCTTTGTGTATTCATTAAGAAATAAATGTACGGGATTTCTGAAAAGATTAGTTTTTTGTATTTTCTTTTTTGCATAACCTAGAAAAGGCTGTTTAATAACAGAAAATGAAACATTCAGAAACATATAAATAGTTATTATTCTCTGTTTATTTAAATTGTTTTTATTTACATTTTTTCAATTCCAGCATGATACAATGTTATGTTACATGAGTTTATTTTAATTTTATTTGTGTATGAGTAAAAATGTTGAATCAAATACTGTCCTAATAATATATATATATTTATATATATATAAACATGAAAACAAATTTTGCCACAAATAATAATAATTATTAAAAAAAAAAAAAAAAAAAAAAAAATCCAAAAAAGTAAAAAAATAAACCATTTATATCTTTAGCGCCCATGCTTGCATTTCAGGAACTCATTCTTTATTCACCAATTCCGAATTCAAATAGAAAATTGCGAAAGAAGAAAATTTCCTGTATGTAATCACGAAACGCCTGTCATTAAACGATGCAAAAATTACTATTGATAAATTCTGGACTGAATTCAGAATTTTTGAATTAAAAAGACATTTCTGAAATGCTCGTATATTTGCGCTAATTATGCATATGTGTTAATAAGGCGATTTTATTACAATTTCTTCACAAGAAAAATATTTTATTTGTATAAGATAATATTCAATAAATAGTGTAACGTTTAGATATTATTCCCACAAGTAAAGAAATTGCTTTTTTTTATTATTTAGTTACACAATATCTTAAGTTATTTTCATTACCAATCATCAATTAACAACAGGAAACTAATAAAATATTTTATTCGATGTCTCGAAAAATTCCATTAAGATAAGCACAATAATTAATATTGTTTTAAAAATATATGAATTTGACACTAAGAATCTTTTTAAAAACCTTAACAATGAGATTTCGTGTATTAAGACTGTAAAATATACTACATATTGGGATTTGAGTTGATAAATTATAACACATAATTAATTATTTTGCTGGTAACCATTAGGAAATAATTGCATCTGATTTCTAAAGAGATTATTAATTTTTAAATGTTCTCTGCGTGTATAGACTTCAAATATAAAATGAGAATGTTATTATTTTTCATTTCTCTATGTATAGTTATTCTTCGTACATATTTTCTTCAATTATTTTAACATACATTGTTATGTAATGTTGTTGTTTTTTTTCACATTTTACTGGTGCCATACAAATAACATTAAATCATATAAATATAGTTCTAGAAAAACAAAACAGCTACGTGAAAAATATAAAATATAAAAAAAAATAAAAATTTTGAATTTTAGTTATTGTTTTCAGGTAAAGGTTCGAATTATTAGAAATTAGAAATTAAATTGCGGACGCAAGGTAACTGTACTACTTCTCCAAAAACTAAAAAAGCAGTCCTCAAATTCGGTGACACTATCTATTAAGTGGTCTATTAATGGTTAACGTTTAGCTTACGGGGACTGAATTCCTTACATATGCGTTAACTACGGGAGAATCTCAAAATTTCCACCCCCTTATCTAATGATTACTCACTGCAGGTGATCAGACTAATGTTGCAATCAGTAGACACCTTTGCTCTAAGGTAGGCACATCTGGTAATCATTAGTGGTTCGTGGGAGCGTTGGGGATTTTATTTTCCCTGAAAGGACCTGATTACCTGATGACCCTGTTTACCTGAACGAAGTAATCCTTGTTTGTAAATAAGTTTTAAATGATATACTGCGATGGAAATTATCTTTTTCGATGATGATTCTTGAAATAATATTTTTCTGTGATTATGTTTTGCAGTAATTGAGTGTAAATCAAATAATAATAAATGAATCACTTTTAGTAACTAAATTTGTATACAAATATGAACCTTATTTTAAAAATACAGCGTTGTGAATTATATTTTTTTCTGTGAAGTAAATGTAATTAAATTCTAGTGATTTGGTTAAATAGTAATTGAGTGTAAATCAAATAATAATAAATCGATATTTTTTAATAACTAAAATTGTATGCTAATATGAAACGTATTTAAAAATTTTAAAATATCTTTAAAATAAATCAGAAAAATTAATTTCATTGAATGTTTTAATAGTATTTTATTTCTTGAAATGTACAGTATATATAAAAACGTTATGTAATAGCAAAATAAATAAAATTGTATGCGATTATAATCCTTATATAAAAAAGGCGTTGAACTTTCAGATAATTAAATAAGTAATACAAAATTGATTTAGTTAAATAAGCATTTTAATACTATTATTATCATTACGCATCAGATTATATATATAAAAAAAAAGAAATTGCAAGAAAAGAATGTAGAAATAAACACTTAGAAATCCATAAACAGTTCGCAGTTGAGCCGTGGTTTTTAAGTATGTTTACACCCATTATTTGCGAATAGCATTATAATTTAATCTGTAAATTGATCAATTGTATATTACTATTTGGAAATAGTGGCAGGTATCTGAATATAAAAACATGTCCAAATCTCACGACTGAATGAAATATGTATCATAGAATTTAGTAAATTTTGTTGAAGTAATATTGATTATGTATAGTTGTGTTTATA
Organism: Maratus michaelseni; assembly: GCA_963931845.1. Lineage (NCBI taxonomy): Eukaryota > Metazoa > Arthropoda > Arachnida > Araneae > Salticidae > Maratus > Maratus michaelseni. Next base: position 219,205,471 of record OZ007593.1, on the reverse strand, counting down.
ACTTATTGTTCTCTTAACATCTCCTGAAAATTAATATTTTTTTAAATGTTATTTAGTAATTCGAGGTCTCTTATATTTCCTTTACCTAATAAGTTTTAAATCGCAAAGTTTAATTTAGAATTGTTTTACTACAGAATTTCATACGCTGTCAAATAATCTAAAATAATGTATATTTTAGAAAAAAAAAAAAAAAAAAAAAGAAATACTACTTGCTTGGTTTGAAGATGGCGGACTGTTCCTATCGAAACTTGCAACTCTAATTTACGATAAAAAATTTCTGTTTAAGGTTAGATTCGATTGTATAGACAAATTCCTTTTTCACAGGTTTTAAAATACATTCAAATAAAAGTGATGTCATATCTGCGAAGACGCTGTACTTTCTAAATCGTAAGTTATTTCGTTATTTTGTTTTTTTTTAATTGCGTCTTTATTTCTTTTAAATGAATACTATATATATATATATAAAGATAGGGTAATACCTGCAAAAACGGATTCCGTAGCTAAGAGTTCTGTCTTAAACGGCAAAACAAGGCCGAAACTAGCCTTTTTTCACCCGGGGCACAGTGGTGCCAGTGGGCTTTTTTTTCTTTTTAATTCAATTCTTAATTGGCACCAGTTTTTTGATAAATTAAAATTCACCTAATTTATGACCCATTAAAAAGGCAAAAATAGGGCGAAATATACCGTTAAAAGGTAGCGCTAATCAAGCAATCTGAATTACAAAAAGCAGCCCACAGTCAACACTGCCGGGGCAAACATGGATTTTCATACCCCGTTCCCCTTCCTCCTCAAAGTAAATTTACAAAGATAATTTTACTAAGTTTCTAACTGCCGACTTATTTTAAAATTTAAAATCTATAATCATAAAATACATAATATTGAAATACGTAATCATCCTTTAAATATTTATTCATTAAAAACTGTATCGAGAAGTACCGCAAACAGTCCACTTTATAGAATTTTCCGTCTTAGCAGGTAAAATTGTTGGTATTCTTTCTGTTGGGACCATGTAATATTTTCATTTAAGACTAGATTCCATTGAAGAGAGTTTTTATTTTCCCAGATTTTACTCTAGTTGTAGTATTGCAATTTTTTACAATTGATGCATTTAAAGTCGTAGTGATATGAGTCGCATTGTCTTAAGAACTCAAAAAACAGGATTTATTGCATGCATCACTATGAATTTCAATACCGTAAAATATCTCTGTGTACTATCTACATGGAACTATCACTTCTACCGCTCTTCCTATTTATAGATTGTTATGTCTTTAGAGACTTTCCTGAACCTAACGCTAATTTTCAAAATTATGTGTAAAAAAAAAAAAAAAAAAAAAAAAAAAACCTATTAAGACTGTTCTCAAATCCAAAGTAGCTACTTCCTGAAACATCTCTGAATTAAATTTTGCTCGGAAACGCATGAAATTGGCAGATGTTCTTATTCAGAAATTATGTAATCGAATGCGTTTTCTATTTTTTTTTTTTTTTTTTTTTTTTTTTTTTTTTTTTTTTTTTTGTAAAGACAGAAATTTCTTTGAGAAAATACTGTCAAAGTTGGCGGTTTAAATAGAATTTCCGGACACGGCAACGCGGGAAAGGGGAAAAATGGTCGTCATATGACAACAATCGTTTTAACTCGATAAGACATTTATGTACGATTTCCAATCATCTCCACAGTCAGGCCTGCCAATTTTATTTTGTTTACGTTTAAAAATAAATTAGAAAATGAGTCAGAAAGTTTCACGTTGTTCAGCAAGAAAATTGAGAACTACCTTAAGTTATAACTTTTCAGTTAGTGAATTTTCCCACACCTTAGTTTTTAGTGTTTCGTGCAGTCGTCCGACCACGCAGTTTCTACGGCCGTATCTGGATAAGAAAAAAAAAATGGCGTAATTTTTCAGTTTTAGAAATGACAAAATGAGAGGGAAAATTATGTTAGGGGGTGGGAGGGGAGGGGGGGTAAAAGCAGTGGCGGTTTTACAAGTAATTTCACCCTGAGTGAGATTTTGTTCTGCACCTCAACAAATGACATATTCCTAAATATATATCAAGTTATCACTAAGTATTTTATTTTGTGAATTTTCCACCCCTTTGTTTTTATTGTCCCATGCAGTCTCACCTGACCTCGCCCCCTCTAAGGCCAGACATGGATGCAAAAAACTCATTCTAATAGAAAAAATGAGAGTAGATAACTACAAAATCCCTGACGGCTCGGCCGACAGGCACAGGTAGATTTCGAAGACGCAGACCGTGGGGCGCCTCTTTTTTGGGAATTGTGGAAGAAATGACCCTTTTGCCATGATGCGGCAGTTTGAAACACCCATTTCGAAACGTAACTTGTTTGCAGCTGGAGCCAGCAGGGATTTTTTTTTTTTTTTTTGCTATAAGGGTTGTCCTATAAAAAACTTGTCAATATAAAAGTTTCTCATAATATTAAGAGGATGTATAATAAATTCAAGCGGATTTGATATCTTTTGAATTGACGAAGTTGTGAATTTTTTCTTCTAAAAACCCTCTTCCCCTCCTCCCCCCTTGGGGCTATTTTTAATGATATCAAAAATCTGTCATAGATAAATTTTCGGACCTTTTCCTAGAAGTAATAATAACTTAAACGGATTCGATACGTACCATAATTAAGAAGTTATGCTTTTTTTCTGTTTTCGCAAAAAGCCTTCCATCCCCCCCCTTGGTTCAATTTTGCCCATTAACGAACTTGACCGAGATTGTATCCCCCATGGTTTTATGTATCAGTTTGGAAGAGATTTGTGCAGAATTATTGAAGAGATCGTGTCCCTAAAAAAGTGACATAGATAGATAAAGTTTTGAACTGGATGGGGTTTTAGGTTCTGGGAGTCATGATCGGCGTAGATCTGCAAAAATATTTCAAAAATTCAAACTTAGGGGAGAATGTAATAGGCAGTATTTCTTATGAAAACGCGGGGCCCAAAGTTTTTTCATGAGACCATGAGTAGAGACAGGTTTTTGGAAATTATGAAATATCTGCGTTTTGATAGTAAATCGACAAGGCCTTTGCGCCTGCGTAAAAAAGGCAGTGAAATTTCCATAATCGGGTTCGGTGCACACACCAAATTAACGTATTGTAAAGAACTTTTTTTGGAAATATCACGAATTGCAGTTCTGAAATTAAATGTGATTTTCAAAATAAACATTGAGTGCTATAAATCAGTGTTTTTATTAAAAATATTTTTACCTTATTTAATTTCATTGCTTATAATCAAAGCATATGTTTAAATATAGCTTAAGGATCATTTTCTACAATTTTTGTAAAATTCTAGATGCAACTCAAACATTCGCCCTATTCAACTGTTTCAAAAATCTGAAATATGTACTGCGTTTAATCAAAAGAATTTGCTATCACATTCTATGTATTCTATGTTGCTATTTTTAGAATTCTGTGCCAACGAAATTGTTCCAATGTTTGGAAAATAAATAAGATAAATTTTTCGAAAAGTAGATGAACTCTTAAAAAAAAAAAAAAAAAAAAAAAAGGCCTAGTGCTAATTAAATATTTTACATCAAGTTTCCTTTGATTTTTTTTTTTTTTTTTTAAGAGTTATGCATTTCTATTGTTAAACAAATACAATATTTATGTTTCTACTTTTATAATACTAATTCTTCCGTTGTCAAATAAGACCTTTTAATGATTTCGATTTATGGTTATTTTATTTGTAATTTTTAGGTTAAGATAATCATAAATCATTTTTAGTACATTGAAGAGTTATTTTAATGCTTTTTAGTGTTAAAAAAATTTCAAGAAATGAAAGACAGGTGCTAAAAGAAGTGTTCAGCAAGAGTAGGTGCGTTTATTTCAACAGGGTTAGCGAAATTAGTAATCATTACTGCCCATTTTTGTCTCCAGTTAAGCGATTTAAATCAACTTATCTGCTTATTATGTGGTGACTTCAAGGTGACAGCTTGACCATATTAGTGCGGGATTTAATTAGGTTGGAAAATGTTTTTTTTTAATTCAATGTTCTTAAATTCAAACATGTTTGACATACCTAGATTAATCAGAGCTATATAAAATCTGTCATACATAAATTTTCGGCCCTTTTCCTAGAAGTAATAATAACTTTATACGGATTCGATACGTATCATAATTAAGAAATTATGGGGTTTTTTCTGTTTGCACAAAAAGCCCCCCCCCATTCCCTACACCCTCCCTTGATTTTATGTATCAGTTTGGAAGAGATTTGTGCAGAATTATGAGAGTTATTGTGTCCATAAAAAAGTAACATAGATAGATTAGATATATAGATCAAGTTTTGAATTGGGGGTGGTTTTGGGTTCTGGGAGTCATGATCGGTGTAGATCTGCAAAAAAATTTCAAAAATTACAACTTAGGGGAGAATGTAATAGGTAGTATTTCTTGCTCAATCTACCTAAAATCCATTGGTATGGTAAACTAAATGTTAAAAGACATATGAAAGTGTTTAAAAAAAATATTCAAATGAAAATAGGACTAAGATGTACATTTTTACGCGTATGCTGTGCTATTTTTCGATAACTCAATGTAATTTTTCCCTTAAGACGTGGAATGTAATAGCGCTCTGTTGAATTTCAATACACGAAAATTACTAAAACAATAAAAAATAAAAAATAAAAGCATTCTTTGGCATTTTTAAAACTATAAATTGATCCTTCGCAAAAAATAAAAATGTAATCGCTACGCAATTTCGCAAATTAAATATTTTGTGTTTTACTTTATTACTTGAGAACTTTATTAAAAATATATGAAGTTTCCAGAAAAATTCGTATAATAATAAAATAAAACAAAATATTGAAATCGCTTCAGTTGTTTTCGAGAAAAAAACGTACGCCAATAACATAGTTGCTCTTTGTAAGATTTGGAAATAGCTGTTGCCTTCTTAAACTTAACTGGGACGTGCTTAGGGTGTTTATTCGCCCGTTCATTTACATTTATTTTTTAAATAATCATATATTTGAAAAATACATAAGGCATTATTAATGTAACATTTATTATTTTCTGAATAAAAACTAATATTTTATTCGAATCAGACGATTTCGGAATAAATTACTTGCAAATAGCTCTAGAATTCGATTAATTGTTAATGCCATTCTTAAACAGGCAAAATGCATTTGCATATAAAGACGATAAACATAGTTATTTTGTCTTGTTTGAGCATAAAATTAAACATTTCATAATATGTTTGTACTGAGCAAAAACAATTATTTTATTTTATTAATTCTATATTAAGAAAAATTTCAAAATAATTTTTATTTTTATTTAAGTATTAATATGTATATAATCATTTGGTTTTCGCTCAGTTTAATAAATAAAGTTTCCTAAATAATTTTAAGATATCTAGTATATTATTGTCATTAAAAAAAAAATTAAGTTACTTTACACTTTAAGAACAAAAAAGTGAAATAAGTATGAGAAAAGCTTGAAGACGTCTCAGTAAACTACTTTCTTTACGGCGGAAATTTTCCCCGCGTTTTCCTAGTATAAATAATATCTTCCCTACATTATTTCCCTTATCCGATACTCAGTCAGACCCCTGTTGAGCTGAACGCTTTTGAATATTTCCAGCGCGCCAATATAATATCATATATTTGAATATATGATATATATGATATATAGTCGATGAATATCATATATATCATATATTCATATGATGAATATATGATGAATATCATATATATCATATATACCATATATCATATGAATATATGATATATGGTCGGGATAACGGCAATCCCGACCCCGTATTTTTCAGCAATATTTTTCTTGGGATTACGGTAATCCCCCCGTAAGCAAAAGGTTAATAATTAACGTCTAAAAACTAATGAAATATTTAATAACTATCAAAAAATTTCCGTTAATAAAAGATCAATAAATTCAGTAAAAAATAATTATTATTAATTTAAAATATGTGATTCTGTTTCTAAGGATTATTTTTTAAATTTAATAAGGTTGCTTACATTTAAACTGTATATTATAAGGGATGTTTAGTCTTATTTAGACAAATTATAACAAATAAATTTTTTTCGTGTTTTTAACCATTTTCAACATTGTTGAAATGAGTTTATAAATTGAGTTTGTCTGGCCGTCTGTCTGTCTGGCAATTCTCTATCTCGAGTAAATATTATCAGATAACCATGTAATTCATATATGTTATTGACGTTTACCATGGAGTGTTCGGTATTGAAAATGAAGTAAGTAGCATTTACAAAGTCACTCAAAAAATTCGTTACATTGCTGACTATAGGAAAATAGTTCGAAATGTATTTTATTGATGTAAAATTATTCTAAACATATGGAAATTTCTATACATCACAAAGGTGCACTACAAGTTGTTTTCTATAGAATAGAGTGTGCTTATAATTTATCGTTCCTTTACAGGGATACACAAAAGAATTCGATTAGAGTACTGTCTATGATCAATGATTGGTGAAAGTGCGTTTTCAATTGTGGTATGTGACTTTAAATTGAGCTTACTCTTTGCATATTACTTAGTGTGTATACTTTTTATGGATCATAGACAGGGTTGCACAAAATAATTCGAATACATTTCTACTTATTGACAGAAAATACTGAACGGGAATTTTCAAATGTGTTATGTGTTTCCTAACTGAGATAAATTTTGGCATACAATGGAGTATATGTACAAATATATCGATCATATACAGGATTGAAAAAATAATTTGGATATTTACCCGACTGAAGATGACAATTGCTGAAATTGTGTTTTCAAATATGTTATACGTTTTCTAAATAGTTTACTTCTAGATTATCTTTCATCTTATTTTATAGCAAATTTTTATTACAATGTTCTAACTGTGTTGGAAAGTGTTTTATAATCTATACTTAATGCAGCATTTTTTTTTTCTCTAAAGGTATTATTTTCCGTGATTACTTTCTTCCTGCAAATGGATTAGATGAAAAATGCTTAACAAAAAATGAAACATGCAGAAAAATATCACAATTTGTTAATATTTTATTTAAATCGTTAGTGTTTAGTTTTTTCAATTGCTATAAAGATATATTGTTGTGTAACATAGTTTTATTTTAACTTTGTATTCTGTTGCACAATTAATGTTGAATTGTGTATTGTTCTGAAACAAACAAAAAAACAAAAAAAACGTACCTACAAATTCTGCCCATAATAATATTAAAAGAATACTCTAGGTAAACAATCTTTGGCGAAACATCAGTGCATTGTTTTATGCAATATGGACAGCCCTTTTTAATAAAATGCAAATATTCAAGCAAAAAAAGTGTTATTTTACAAAGAAAAAAAAGTAAATTTATTCTATTTACTGAAATTTTACAGTAATTAATCTTTTAAAACTCAGTTATTTAGATTGAAATACAAAAAAAATAAATTCCACACATCATTTTTTTATACATTATATTTTGACTTGACGATTTATTTTGGCTAAATACTTATCTTCAGAAAAAAAAAAACAATTATAAAAGGAAAAGCAGTAATAAGAAATTGTGAAAACTACACTAAAAAAAAGGGTAATATTTGAATGACATTAGGATACATAATTGCCGAGTGTGTTTCATAAGATAATGATATTACTCCCAGAAAAAATAAAAATAGTCTTCTAATTAAGTAACACTATGTATCAATTTCTTATTAACGGTCATCAATTAAGGATTGGAAACAAAATAAATAGTTTATTGCACACTTGATTTTATTTTTCATTAAAGTAAGAACAAATTATTTAGGTAAATAATAACATTTATCCTTTAGCAATGTGTTTCTATATACTTTGCTGTATGTATATTTATTAAACATTAATAACAAAAATTAATACCGTAAAAGTTATGTAATATTGAAAGTTGATTAGATGATTTATTTACTACATTTATAAAAGGCAAATGAGGATTTCGATTCAGCCGCTTGAGTACTGCTGAATGGATTTTGATAGGACTTGCACTGTTAGTTAAATAATTTTCCAAGGAAGGTTTTAGTATGTAACATATTGTACTACGTTGCTTAGTTATAGAAATATGGGAACATTTTTATAATCAAATCAACCCGATTATGAAAGTTTAGCCTAATTAAAAAATTCTGTTTGACGGATTTTGATGTAATTTGCGCTGTTTTAGATGATTTCATGTTTGGTTTTAGTACATTTTATATCAATCTACGTTGCTTAGTTATAGAATTATGGGAGAAAGTCTGTAATCAGGTGAACTCTACATTGAAAGATTAGCCTTTTTAACCCTTTATAAGCCAGTGGAAATTATTTTACCACTTAATTTTAATCCAAAAAATCCAAATTTGTACCAGATTTTTTTAATGAAAAATGGTGCGTTTATATATTAGGTGACGAAATCTATTTAAAATATTTAAAAGTATTTTATTTTTAAATTCTGGTGGCATTCCGTTAATTCACCAGCCTATCAACATAAATAATTTGCCTTATAAAAGGTTAAAAGTTTCTACTGGATGGATTTTGATAATATTTTTGAAAATTTTATAAAGACGCATGACAAACTACTTTTAATTATGTGTGAAATAACTTACTATTTTCATGCATTATGCAGAAATAATTACTTTTCGTAAAAGAAAAACCTACGAAATGAATTTTTGAATGCTTGACCATACTAGAAAACGATAGGATTAAAATGACATTATGAACCTTAATCGCCGAGTCTGCATCACAAGATAATGATATTACTCCACAAAAATAATGTAAAAACAGTCTTCTAGTTAGTCGACATTACCTCTCAAGTTCTCATTAATGGCCATCAATTAATGACTGGAAAAAAAATTGATATTTGAATCTTTTCATTAAGATAAAAATATTTAATTAAGTAAACAATAGTTATTAGAAAAATGTGTGCATTTGTCTTTAAGATGAAAAATATTAAGATTTGGTAAGATAAATTATCACATATAAATAGTTGTTTTAATTGTAACCATTGAGAAGTACTTGATTGAAAATCTGATTTCTGACGGGATTGTTAGTTTGTAAACATTTAATTTCAGAATGTCAATGCATAAGAAAAAGGTTACTGAATAAAATATGAAACAAAATACAATATATTAAGAAAAATGTAAATAGTTTTTTCTCTGTTAATTTAATCGTAATTCTTCAATATTTCTTTTCAAATTTTCTAATATGCGTTATAGAATGGCGGATTATTTTTCATCTTTTACTTGTCTTACATACATTATATCAAATCATTACACTTCAGTAAAATAATTAACATAACAATTAACATTTTCATACGGATATATTTAATTTTATTAACAGTTACTTAGTTAAAATAAATGTATTGTAATAAAAATATTTCTACGCAGGGTATTTATTTTTATTGTGGGGGAGGGGCGTTTGAGAAATGGGAGGTAGAAAAACCTCCTAAATATAACAAAAATATATCAGGAATGATATAAACAAGCGACTTTAGATCAAGATGATTAATTTAGCAACTTTAGAACAGCCTTATTATTTACAATTGTCACCATTACCTACGTTTGATGTCAAATTCCGCACTTTTAATAACAAAATGTATTAGTTTCCAAGAAAATGAAATAAAATAAAATAAATAGATAAATAAACATAATCTTATTCTGTTTTGCAAAATATTTATGTCATAGTCTTTTGCATTTTTACTGAAATTTGAATTGCACTAAAAGCAGCTTGCATACATAGCTTCGTAATATAGATAATTGCCCTTTATAATTAAAAAGTCAGAAAAACTGCATATGATAAACCGCCTTTGCATTGTATTAAACTAGCCAGGCTCGAATGCCGTTTTGGGTGCTCTTCTAGATGGAGAATCGACTTTCAGAATGATTTCCAAAATATTTTAATAGTTCTGCAGAGGGAAGAATCAGTTGTGTTTCCTTCGAAGGAATGAGGTAGATATCAGGCGGACATTGAAATTTGAAATGAAAATATACATACATATTTCAACAATATATATACATCTCTGAGTATAACTCACACCCAGAAAAAGGAATTGATTAAAACTACAAAACATGTTTTGTTGAGTACATTTTGGTTGTTTTAACAAAATTTAAGTAAAATTGAACCATTTTACTTGAATTAACAAAACATTTTTTTACTGACGGTACAAAATTTGTTTTTAGAATTGCAAAAAAAAAAAAAAAAAAATTGTTGATTCAAACAAAATTTCCATTGACCTAGATTTAAACAAAAAGTTTTGTTGAGTCAAACAAATTTTTGTTGATTCAACAAAACTTTTTTCTGGGTGCATCTCTCAAAAAAAAAAATCTTCTAAACAATCTTTATAAAAAGAAAAAAAATATGCCTTTTTCTCAAAATAGTAATTTTGACAAGATATTGTCATCTGGTTTCTGGAATATAAAGCGTTCAGCCTGTATTTATTTCGGATGGTCACATGATATACGCTGTTATAAGATAGATTCCTATTTCATTATTAAAAAGACAGGGATATTTTCATAAAATAAAATTCTTTTATACGTAACTTTTAGTCACGCTACTGTAGAACAAGATTGGGTTTCAATAAAATTAGGAACTTTAACTGCAGACAGAGTCTGACAAGATAATAGTATTACTAACACAAAAAGGAAAAAAAAATACTCTAATTAAGTGAATGTATCTCTTAAGATCTCATTAACGTTCATTAATTAAGAACTAGAAACGAATTGAATACATTTTCTATATCTGGCACTTTTTCCTGTAAAAATAAAAAAAAATATTTCATTAAAATAATTTTTCCATTAATAAAACTGTTTAAAAATATGTTCTTTTGTATCTAAATATCTTTTAAAACTTTAACAATAATGTTTTGCACATAAAAACTGTAAAAGATATGGGATTTGATTAGATAAATGGTAACAAACAAATTATGTATTTTTTGTAGCCATTAGAAAACCATTTATCGGATTTCTGAAGAGATTGTTAGTATGTAATTACTTTCTGCATACTCTAAAAAATATATTGTCCCATAAAAAATAATAATTGCAACATGTAGAAAAAGTATAAGAAATTATTTTGTTTCGTTTATTTCAATCGTTGTTATTTATTATGTTGTATTTTTTAAACAATTCCTATAATATGTATTCTTATGTAATTTTTTTTCGTAGTATTTAAAAAATAATAATCATGGGCTCTGTATGTTGAATAAATTCATATTACCAATTATTGGAGTAAAACACATTATTTCCAAAAACCGAAAAATATATATATATTTAGAATGTTGAGTCCATTGGCCACAAATATAACAAAGACTTGCTTTCTATGACATTATAAACTTTTAATTTTCAAAAATTCTGGCAAGATAATGATATTACACCTCACAGAGAAAAAAAGAAAAAAAAAACAGTCTTTGAATTACTCGACACTATATGTTTTCCCATTAACGGTGATCAATTAACAACTAAAAATAAATGAAATATTTTATTACGTTTCTCAAACTTTCCATTAATATAAAATAAATAAACTCGGATAAACAATACTTAATTCATACATTTTTTATTTCTTTTAAATGTTAAAAGGTGTAAATTAACAACATAATAAATACACAATAAAATAGCTTTTCTTAGGTTGTTTGACAAGTTTCGACTCACTCCAAGCCATTTTCAAAAACAAATGAGACAATTTCATAATTGCACGGTCTTTGAAGTTATTATTTAAAATGCTATCATTTAAGTTCCATGTACTTTTTTTAAAAATTGAGCACGTTATCTTTTATTTTTACTTGGTTGTTTATTTTCATATCTGGAACCATGGCCACAGTTTCGGTATGTTAAAAGATGCCACATCGTTACATATTGTATTTTTGCGTGTTACTATCTCTATGGTTTCTCTTATTATGGATGGATGGTATAGACTGGAGGGAAAATATATTTTATTTTCATTACAATTTATTTGGAAGTTTTTTCTTGATGTAATCTTGCCAGGGTTGTGGTAATTATATTAGACTTAATATAAGCTATATGATCCTTTTTTTCTGTAACTAAATTTCCTGCTGGTCATGCTTTGTTGTTTATTTTCATATCTATGTTATCATATTCATACAGATATGAAAATAAACAACAAAGTAAAAATAAAAGATAACGTGCGTAATTTTTTAAAAAGTACATGAAAATTAAATGATAGCATTTTAAATAATAACTTCAAAGACTGTGCAATTATGGAATATTCTCATTTGTTATTGAAAATGGCTTGGAGTGAGCCGAAACTTGTCAAACAACTTAAGAAAAGTTATTTTACTGGGTATTTATTATGTTATTAATTTACACCTTTTAGCGTTTAAAATAAATATATTATTCCAAGGTGTTATAATTTAATACTTAATATTGTTTAAGATTATGTGATTATGTCTCTAAGAATCTTTTTTCTTTACTTTAATATGTATATTTCGCACATGTAAGATTGTAAAACATAAGATATATTGAGTTTTTTAGACAATTTATAACGAAAAAATAGATTTCTTCCTGTAATCATTAAGAAATAATTGTGGGATTTCTGAAGAGATTATTTTTATGTTATTTCTTTTGCATGAACTAGGAAAAGACTGTTTAATAAAAAATGAAACATGCAGAAATATATAAATAGTTATTTTTCTCTGTTTATTTAAATTGCTCTAATTTACATATTTGTTTTCAATTCCTGCAAGATACATTATTATGTAACAGGAGTTTATTTTAATTTTATTTATGTAATAGAAACCGTCTTGAATCGAATACTGTCCTAGGGAAAAACATAAAAAAAATAAACATCAAAACAAATTTCGCCACAAATAATATTGAAACAAAAAAATTAACAATCACTGAAAAAAAAAAAAAAAAAAAAAAAAAAAAATGTAGCTTTTATTTTTTATATACAAACGGACTGTACATAAGATATTAAATTCCGAATATTTATCAAAGCAAATTATAGTATTAATTTGTGTTGTGGAATGCCCCATCGATATATAAACATACGTACTAACAATTTAATTATATATAAAAGAAAAATTCAGATTTTTTTCATCCTTTAATTTTACAATCGGTATAATTAAAAAGCAACCATAAATAAATTTTATAAGGACTTCAGATTTTGTATATATAAAATTTTAATTTTTATGTATTAAACAGAAGTGATTAATTTGCAAAAAAGTAAAAAATTAAACCATTTATATCATTAGCGACTATGCTTGCATTTCAGGAATTTATTATTCATTCAGATATTACGAATCCAAATAGAAATTTTCGAAAAAAACATTTTCCTGTATGTAATCACGCAACGTCTGTCATTAAATGATTCCAAAATTGCTAATGAAAATTTCTGTTATGAATTCAGAATTTTTGAATAAAAAAGACAATTCTCAAATGCGTGTATATATAGGCTAATGATGCACATGTGTTAATAACGCGATCTTAATTTTCTGTTCTTCAGAAGCAAAGTATTTCATTTGAATAACATATTATTCTATAAATACCTTAACTGTCTAATAAAGTAAAGATATTACTGCCACAAGAAGATAAAATGTTTTATTTTAAATTTTATTTAGTTACACAATATCTTAAGTTATCATTACTGATCATCAATTAACGACAGAAAACTAATGAAATATTTTATTCGATGTCTCGAAAACTTCCATTAAGTTAAGCACAATTAATTCAGTACACAATAATTAATATTCTTTAAAAAATATATGAATTTGACACTAAGTATCTTTTTAAAACATTAATAATGAGGTTACTTGTATTAAGACATATTGAGATTTGGATAGATACATTATAACAGATAATTAATTATTTTGCTTGTAACCATTACGAAATAACTGTATGTCATTTCTAAAGAGATTATTATTTTTTAAATGCTTTCTGCGTGTAAATAATCTTCAAATTTAAAATGGAAATGTTATTATTTTCTATTTCTCTATGTATGTGTATAGTTATCCTTATAAATAATTTTCAATTATTGTAACATACATTGTTATGTAATGATTTTTTTCACATTTTACTTGTGCAATACAAATAATATTAAATCATACATAGTCTTAGAAAACAAATCACGTACGTGCCGCATAAATGATATTAAAAAAATGAATAAAAATTTAGAATTTTAGTTATTGTTTACATTTGTTGCTCTATGGTACATGTAATATTAAATTCTGGATACATATTAATACAATACGTTATTACATAAAAACATGAGAAAATAAGTGAATTCTCTTTAGCAATGTTTTAAAGTACACTGTAAAAAAGGAGGAATTTTCCTTAATTTATGAAAATTTAATATAACAACGTACGAAAATATTCAATAATCTTTGCCGAGTTACCGACGATTGAGAAGATTTTATTTTTAATCTTCACAAATTTCGGAAAGCAACATACCTTTGAACTTTAAAGAAGCATTTATAAAAAGAAATTTCTATTTGCTGCCACTGATTTTCGGAAATGTTACCGAGAAGTTTTACAGTTTATTAATCCATATTCTCATGCTGGAATATCTGCAATTAAGAAGCTATTAATTCTCAATTAAGAATTTACCACTAATGTAACTGATTTTATAGATGCAAGTGTAACAAAATTATATTACTTTCAGTGTTACTGATAATGCTGTTAATTTATCATCTATGCCTGTACAATATGCTTGTTGCACATGAAAATGTTTACTTGAGAATTTACAGCTTTCAAAAGGCTAAATTAATACAATATATAGAGTATTCTTAAAAGTTTCCGATTATAAGTGGCATGAAAAAATATATTTTTTTAATATGCGCTTTTAAACGTCTAAAATATTATTATCATATTAAATATATTAGTGTCTGAAGCTTTTAAAGATAAAGAACGATTTTTTGAAATATTTGGGAACTCGGAAAAGGGTATAACATATTTATTTTTTTATATAGTTATTTTCCTATATTAAGAAACATTTATCTTTTTTTTTACAGTGTAATGTTTTACTAAATCTGGATGTATTGAAAATGTAAATACATAACAAACAAATTGCAAATTTTTTTCTAATTTTATTGTAACTTTTTTCTAATTTTATTGGATCTTTTTTCCAATTTTAATTAAATATTTTTCTAATTTTAATTGAACTTTTTCTAATTTTAATATTAGAGCGCTGCAATTAAAATTAACCACAAGTGCATATATAAAACAAACTTCGTATGTTCAATAAAAGTAAATCCTTTATGAAGTTTTTAGTGCGTAGCGCACACTAGAATAAATGTTGGATTTCAATGACATTAGGAAACTTAATTGCCATGATTGTATAAGAAGATAAAAATGTAACTTCCACAAAAAGAAAAGAAAAAAATCTAATTAGGTGACACTATCGCTTATGTTATAATTAACGATCATCATTTAATGACTGGGAACAAATGGAATATTTTATTCGATATCTGAAATGTTTCCATTAAGATAAAAATAACTATTTAAGAAGACAATAATTATCATAGTTTAAAAATATGTGTTTTTGTCACAAAATATGAAATTTTCGAACTTTTAGTTAAAGTTATGATTTATATCTATATATTTAAATTTGGCTTCAGATAATTTTTCAGAGACAATTTACACTTACTTCTCACGAACAAATTTCAAACTAATATTCAAAATAAGATTCTATAATGGTTAATTTTATGTTGTATCTTAAAAATAACCAAGTGATAGAGTTTTTTATTCTAGTAGAGTCACTGGTGGTACGTTACAAAAATACGCAAATTAAAAGAACTTCCAACGAACAAATTGCGCTCAGAACTTCATTAGAAAAAAAGCTTCTGCCATAATCAAATTTATCTTTTGATAAAAAATTTCATGTGATTAGTATTTTTATGGTAGTAACATCCTTTGTGGGATATTATATAATTACGAAATTTAAGCGCCCTTCCAAAGAACGAATTTTGATTACTATAATCCTTCAAAATAAGCCTCTGCCATTGTCAAATTTAGATCTATAAAACTTTTGATTATACGATTTTTTTAATGATAGCACTCCTGGTGTGAATTTGATGACTACAAAATTTAAGCTTATTTACCAAGAGTGAATTTCGTTCATATCCTCAAAATAAGTTACCGCAATAGGCAAATTTATGTTTTGATGGAACATTTCGCGTGATAGATTTCTTATGCAACTAACGCCGTAGGTGGGTAGTTGTAATATTTCGCAAACTACCCAAATAATGAAGTTCGCTCACTTTTTCAGAAATGAACCAACTTTCAAAGTTTTTGTCATACACAGATTTGTGTTTTCATAAAAAAAATATGTTATAGGTTTTTTACTGGGATAGTGAACATAGTGACATATTGCATAACTAAAATTTTAAAATGAATGTATTTTATTTTCTACTACAACCCGGATTAAAATTAGAAAAAAAGGGTTAGATTAATTTCAACTTTCTTTAATACCAATAACGCCCCCCCCCCTCTCAGGAAGGATAAAATTAGCTAAATATAAATAGAAACTTTTTTTGTTTATTTTTCTCTATGAAATTCATGGTCAAGTAAATATGATGTAGCATAGACACAACACATTTTTTATTTGTTCTTAGAGCACCCCTTCTTAGAAAATAGGGTAATTAAATGGGTTAATATTAATATTTTTTTATTTTTCTTTCTTTTATATTCGAACAGATGTCTGCAACATATCTTATGTTTATCAGGAATCGAAAAAAATCCTGAATAAGCATATATAAAGATACAGAAAACTTTGCAACTTTAGAACTTGAGTTATATTTACATTCATTGTATTATTGTACATCGTTCGTGAAATCTTGAAGTAATTTTTCTTTTAAATTATTTGCTGGAATTTTTTTTTTCAATATTTGCTGTTTTTTGTTGTTGTTTTTTTTAGTTCATATAAAATATATGGTTCTGTGATGAAATATTACACGTTGTGTTTAAATAATGTTAATTATTGAATAAATAAATACATAAAGATACTGACAGCGTAATGAGTGCACCTTTAGGTGATAAAACTGTTGTGGATTCCAAAATTGTAATTATGTGATTAAAATTTTCTCCTCTTTTACCCACTTCCAAAACACTCAATTTCCAAACAATATTTAAATTTGACGCTCACAATATTTTCTGTTGTCTTGTATTATTTTTATTGGTAAGTCACCACTGATGTGCGAAATACGCCGCCCATATATTTGTGTAATTTGTTCTGTTTATTTTCTTAATTAAAGTATTTTTTAAATAAATGTGGCATCTCTATAATTTTATACTATTACCGGGCATTGCAATAAATTAAGAATAACGCTAAAAGTTGATATTTAGGCTGGAAAAAATCGTTGCCATATGAAGTGCGCCACCCCTGTATATTTGTTACTACAAACCACCTTTGCTATATTAATTCTAAATAAATTTCTTTTATGAATCTGTAGTTAATTACTGCTATTCAAATACTGAAATTTATATTAATCAAGGATATCATGAATAAAATATATTTAGGTTTTAAAATACTTTTCCACATACAGTACTCCCACGGTGTTTTTATGTAACTTCAAACCATCCGTTTCTCTAAAGGTTAAATATTAATTATAACACTTACACATTAAAAGATGTTTCATACACATTTCCCCTCATTTAATCTCTCATACTTTATGATTAAAGTATAACAATAAATATATATCAAAACGTACTATTATAATGATTGAATACTTATTTCTAAGTATTAAACAGAAATAAATATAAAAAAGGGAGTCAATTATCACTCCACAACGTATAACCAACAGAGTGACAAATTCCCAGTCCCGGGGTAGAATTTTCACTCTTTGTTGTATGCTGTGTAGTAAGCGATAATTCACGTCCTTTGTTGTATTAATTATTTTCCAGGGTAAATTCAGCTTTGCTGAAAATTTAATTAGATATAAACATAAATAGTTCATTAAATGATGCATAAAATATATTTTGCGTCCTTTTGCTACACTATAAGTAATGATAGAGTTTTTATCATAGGCAAGAAAAAGATTGGATTTCAATGAAATTATGAATCCCAATTATCAGGAATTCTTTACTAGATAGTGATGTTGTTCCCAGAAAATATTTCATACACTTTTTTACCGGTTAATTATTTATTTATTATAAAAAATAAACAATCATAAAATGATATGGCACAGCATTTATAATTGTATAATAAACGTTATAAATTAATAAATATATATTCTTATTTCTATGATTTAAAGAGATATCAAAATTTTCCAAAAAAAAAAATCTACAATGATATGTTTTGAATTTTTATGCTACACTGTAAATAAGGATTAAATTTTTATGGTACATTAGAAAAATGTAGAGTTTCAGTGAAATTATGAGTCTCAATTGTCAATATAATCTTGCAAAATTATTTTATTACTCCAAGAAGAAGAAAAAAAAATAAGCCTTCTAATTAAGTGACACTATCTCTTAAGATCTCATTAACGGCCACCAACAACAGGAAACAAATGAAATATTTTTTCAGTATCCGGAAAATTTTATATTAATGTGAGGAAAATTAATTTAGTATAAAAAGTTTATTAATGTTTAAAATATATAAAATATTCTCTAAAAATATTTTTTAATAAATATTAACTTTAATACGGTTTCACAAATTAAGATACAATTAATACTGAGATTTGATTAGATAAATTAAAAAAAAATACATTTTTTCCTTCTAACCATTAGAAAATAATTGTATAGGATTCCTAAACAGATTATTAGTTCGCTAGTAAATGTTTTTCTAATGTAAATGCATTAAGAAAAGAATACTGAATAATGTATTAAACAAATTACAACAAAGATGGAAAAAAATGTTTTTATCAGCTAATTAGAATCGTTATTATTCAATATTTTATTATTTATTTGTCATTTCTTGTAATACATTGTATGGGAAATAAGTTCTTTTTTACACTCTGTTTTTTAAATTAACTTGGTTTTTGTATGTAAAGATGTAATTTCAAAATCGATTTTCCACTCACTTCCTGATAGGCTAGCAATATATATCAAAAATCTAAACAGGCGTGCTTTGGATGACAATACAACGTTTTAATATATTTAGAACATAATTATAAATTTAAAAAATAATTTTGAGGCATTTTTCCCTTAGCCGGTCACTTGGGATAAACGCCAAATACTCTTTATGGTTACAACTTGTTACGTGTTACCAAATCAGTATATTTTATTATGCGCCAAACCACTGTTCTGTAATTTAAATTAACTTGGCTTTTGTATGTAAAGACGTAATTTCATAATCGATTTTCCACTCACTTTCTGATAGGCTAGCAATATATACCAAAAATATACACAGGCGTGTTTCCGATGACAATACAATGTTTTAATATATTTAGAGCATAATTATAAATTAAAAAAAATAATTTTTCCATTAGCCAGTCGCTTGGGATAAACGCCAAATTCTTTTTATGGTTACAACTTGTTACGTGTTACCAAATCAGTATATTAGGTAGCTTTCAATACAAAAAAGTATAAAGCTACCTATTGCAGCCGTTCGGAGGAAAGCAGTTCTGGAAAATTTTGATATATTTTCACCGATCATGACCCCCAGACCCCAAAACCACCCTCCGTTCAAATGTTGATATATATATATATATATACATCTGAACTATGTCATACGATAACGCTCGTATTTATAAATCAATTTTGATGAAACAAATTGTGTGTATTAAGCTCACCAATGTCTCGACCGAGTTCGTTGGCCAGCTTGGTCCGCCATTTTGTTTCAAGATGGCGGCCACTTAAAAATTTAAAACTAAAATAAATATACAAAAAAGTTAAAAATTCAAATTTATTTTTTAATTACGTGTTTGGCCTTGATACAAGGATTCCAGAGCATTTTTTGGTTTACCTCTATCTTAAAAAATGGCTGAGATAGAGCAGTTTGAAATTCTAGGGTGGCTGACATTTTGAAACAAGACAGCACATTACAAAAATTTTCATTGTAGTAATAATTTTCCAAATCATACGCATAAAACTATATATTCATATCCGTTAGCTCCAAATTCTCGCCTAACTTGGCGACATTTGGCGAAATATCGCCAAATTTGGTGACCAAAATAATTTTTCATAAATGAAGCGAATTTGGCTATTGCTCAATAATTTGGCGAATTTCTTATTCAAATTCAGTATTAACGAATCTTTTGTAAACGTTTTCTTTGCATTTTAACTTGCTGTTTTCGTGTAACATTAGCTAAAATTTTAAAACGAAGATATAGGAAAGCTACCTTTTCCTCCCGGTACAGATTTCAGAACCGATAAAATTTCTCTGTTAAAATGATATTATATATATATTGTTTATACTTTAATTTTTATTATTGGATTATTAATTGATGATTTCACGCCAAAAACGAATTAAGTCACCAAGCTACGAATCCAAACCACTACTCAAACACAGAAGATGACAATGCCAATCGGCCAGGGTTGTCGGAAAAAATTCTACGTTAACGAATTATCGCCGCCAACGATGTAATTATAATGTTGTATTTTTTTTAAATGAACCTTGTAAGAGCTATAAATAAGGCACCATGTCTCAATTCTAGGTGCGAGCTTCTCCGAAAGTGGTTCTCTTGTAAGTACGAATACAGTTTAGTTTAGTTTTTTACCATGGCAGTAAGGTGATACGATCATGAAACTGTTATACATCACTTATTATTTTGCTCCATTTATTTCTTCTATGAAACTTAGATATTTTCCACCCACATTTGGCCCATATTATATTAAAGTTCAAAATTATCTCCTAAATGTGATGAAAAAGAATCATGAACAAGACCTTTTCTACGTGTACTACGAAGACTTTGCTGACTGTGACTATGGGCAAGCAGTCACTGAACTTTAATCTCAGCTGGCGCAGAAATCCTTTTCAGATGTAGTTGTATGACTTTACTTGCCAAAAAGCTACTGTATTTTTCTTTTTTTTATTACTATTTTTTATTTTTTATTTTATGTATTTTATTATGTTATTTTTTAATTAATTTTTTATTATATTATTTTATATTTTATTATTTTGTTTATTTATTTATTTATTTAAAGAGCTCTTTTTCGATATACATATTCAATGTTTCCTTTTAAACCTAATTAAGGATGACGTGCAACTTATATGTAAGACATATTTTGTGTTTATCGTTGACAATCGTTTTAGTGTAGAGTGCAGTAAATTTTAATTATTTAATAGTGTTTACCGTGACTGTACACATATACGGGTAAATGCCATTAATCTGGAGCAAAATGTAAGAAGATGATCTATTGCATAACTTATGAATAATGTAAGTGAAGATTTACTTACATATTTATTTTAAGATATAATGAGGAATATGTGCTGACATGATGGACATATAGAGTAATATTTTCTATAAATATAGTCTGCATGTTCGCTACATTTTATGTCAACTGGCTTCATTTCTTCTTTTGACAAATATGGAGAGGAATTAAGGACATACTTCGTTGATAAATCGGTGGCAAACCAAAATTGGAACAGTAATTTTCCAGGCTTCTTCGGCACGAATTGAACAAAATTGCACCTCGCTTTGATTGTAATTTTTTTTCATCAACAGTGATTTTTTTTTCACAATGTTTATAACACAATAAGCAGTTTTTAATAAAACACTTTTGAAATTCGGAAACATGGTTGAATCTGTCATGTATCATCTGTTATGATCTTGTCGATTTAACATCAAAGAACAGCTATTGCATTATTTATTTGAAACTGTTTCATGATATAGTTTCATTAAAATATTTATACCCCATAGACGGTCCTTTTACATATTTAGAACGCAAAATAAATAGAAAAGAGACAATCATTGAGTTCATCCTATAAGAGTTTTTAAATATTATTGCCAGATCTCCGTACAGCTTTAATTTCTGTACGTGTTTGTATGTATTCATATTTATTTTTCATTTAGAAAAAGGCGCTAAGAACTACTACTTGCATTTTCAAAGCTCTTTTTTTCTTTTTGTCTAAGGTTGAGGGACCAGCTTTTCTGCGCATTGCATTATACACTGGCCGTATTCCAGAAATACATTACATTATGTTTTTTTATATAGTTTCGTGTGTAGCTATCTCCGAGAACATTTGTTATTATCATTAAATCTTCTTTTACTGTATATCTTCTACTCCTTCCGTGACTTGTTCTATGACACCGACACCGACACCGATTACGCACTTGAATGACTTCGTGTGTTGTTTAAAATAACTACACTTATTACGTCCTAATCAGAATTTAAAATTAAAAACATTTAATAAAACCAAAATACGACACACACATACCACATAATAAAATCAATCACAGTATAGACGTTTCAAACGTTCTAGTGTTAAAGCTTCACGAAATCAATCTGATTACTCTTCATTAAACTTTCGAACTTAAATAATTTTTATTCACAGCCTGAACATAGCATTTATGTATATCATACTAAAATAACTTTGTTTACATTAGGGCTTAAACGTAATGTTATTAATATTGGACATATGAAATTGTTTAAATAGAAAAATCTAAAACGGCTTGCTCTTATAAGAGAGAACAAATTCGTATACAAAACAAATTCGTATACAATAGTTAAATTTTGACAGAATTAAAACATATATACATTTTATAGATTTTCAATAATCCAACATACATTATATATAAATTTTAGGAAAATAGACGACTTGTAATTTTTATTTTTAGCCGCACACAAGGTGGCTTATACTTTCAGTAATCAGTAAAATTCATGTTTATGAACAAGACTCCCTTATCATAATATCAGACTTCACAATCCGGAGAAAGTCTATGGTTGAAAATGTCCGCGGTAATTGCCAACTTATTAATTGACTTTCTCCGGAAAGTATCGCTGCCTGGTGGATACTACCGATACTAGCTCATAAGCTAATGCATAGAAAAAAATGGAGCTATGAAAAAATTTCGTGTTATTGACAAAATTTAAAAAATATTTTTCGAATTACGCAAAAATAAATACGTAATATATATATACCGCACAATTATCATCAAGTTTCCAAAAATGTTGTTGAAAATGAAGATTTAAATATCAGATTAATTAATACATAATGTAGTATTCGTCAATATTCTGTAATATCAGTTTCACAGCCAATGTTAGCGCCAAATTTGAGCGATGCTGGAAGAATGTAGTTCAAAGTGTACGGGAGTTACAACACTGGTTAAAAAATTAAATTAGTTTTGTGCCAAATTACACTTACTGTAACAAGCCAATTGGCTGTAGGCGGAAGAGTCCCCCAAACGTTATTACGGAAGAATACCCCAAAAAAGATTTACAAACACCATAAGCGTAGCATGACAAGAATTTATTTTTAGGGAGGAAAGTTGGGGAGGGGTGGAGACACGTATAATTTAAGTGATTATTAAACATTTTTATGCTTTCCAAATTTTTAACAAGTTGGAAATTGTACGTCAAACGTAACAAATGAGGTGTGTTCAAACTATAGCTAGTTATATAAATATTCAGATCTTGATGATTTTTAATTCTGTGAAATGAATTCTATCGTCTGCAGATTAATTTCTGTCATAAAATAAGTATCTCGGTCGCTTGACGATTAAAAATCATCACAAGCTCCTATAACAGAAAAGCACCGATTTAAAAAAAAATCAAATTTGTTAATAAATATTTTTATTAATATCTTCTAAAGTTTTGATTCGATTTTCATAAAATTTGAAATGTCTCGACAAAATTCTGCAAAGATAATATATCTCAAATTTCAAACCATTCGGTCGGGTAACTTTTGCGTTGTTATATGCGGACAAACGGACGGACGGACAAATAGACAGACGAACGAACCAGGCGACGACAATAGGTGCTACGTATTTATATAATTACGAACGCACCTAAAAAAGTGTTTATGATTTCAGCTCGTATGTTTGTCTGTCCATCCGTATAGTATAACAATAATAGTATTTATAATTCATACACATTAATTGGAACTATATTTATTATATATGACCGTTTGGTTTTTGTTATTTCAAACTAGTCGAATAAAAAAGGAAATTATGCTTGCTTTCACTCATAAAGCTCGACACTTTCAAATTTTCTAGATCGATATAATCCTCAGCATCTGCTGAACGAATGGCAAAATTTCTTTTAGCAAATTTGTGATAATCTGATACTTTATATTAAATGAAACCACGGATAATCTTTCGTAATAGAGTCCATAGCCAAGTTGGCGTCAAACATGAGCGATGTTGGAAACAATGTGTTTTGGAATGTACCTGAGTTACAACAAAGAAATTAAATATGCGCCAGCGCCAAACCATGCTCGCAAAATACGCCAATTGGCTGTGGACCTAATTATGGGACTTCTCAAGTAAACTTCTCACTTCTTCATATATATAAACTTTCGACCACAAAATAGTGAAGTTTACGCTTAAAAGATATGTTAATCTAAAATGATACCCCATCACTTCAAAAATAAATAAAATGATAGACTAATAATTATAATAAATAAATAAATAAAATGATCAAAATGTGCATTAAAAAAAAGAAAAAAGAAAGAAAGAAGAAACGATGATAAATTTATACGTAACATAAAATTCTAACTAAGAGAAAAGTCAAAATGTCTTTCATATATAGTATGAAAATAGAAAAAATAGAAAATTACATTACATATTTACCTTTTCGAGATATAGATATTAGCAATTTGTTTCGAAGATCAATATCACTCGCAAACTCATGAAATGAGATTTTTCTTTCCTGATTTTTTTTCTTTATGTGATTTATACAAAGAAATACAGCAATAAACCATTTTGGTTTAACAGTAAAATAAGTTTATGTTATGAAAAAAAATGTTTCGAATATATGACAATTTTAAAATAAATAATTTTCATTTGAAGAGGACAAACATATAGTATACCGTAAAGAAAATGAAAAAACACATATGGAAAACAAAATAAAAAATACTCCTGTTACTGTCGTTAGATGGCGCCAATAGCAGGACAAGCATGTGCTTTTTAAACACGTGTATAGCGGTCAAAGGAAACGTGCTGATTGTGAGGCCTAGTACTATGATAAGGGGGCCTTGTTTATGAAAAGTCACAGTCATCCATCGTTGCCACAGCTTAATCTCGGAAAATGAAACATTTGAAGTTACTGAAAAAATTATTGGCTCGAAAAGTATTTGTCACAAAATTGTTAGACAAACTGCGTTAGGATGGTAAAGAATTGTATTTTTCTTGATATAAATTTCAAATCTAATGATTATGTGGTGTTTTAAATATTGAATTTCCAAAATTAACAAACTTCACAATGAAGTACCATAGCCAAACCTTCACGCGTATTTACGCGGCGTAAAAAGATAATGATAACGGCAATGTGTTCCGACGTTTATTGTGTACACTGGCTATAGTATGAGTAACAAATTATAGTAGACTTATTAAGTGAATTATGTATATACCTTTTTAAAAAAAATAAAGAAAAACATTTTATATCATACATGTTATCACAAACATCAACAACACTTTTCCTTCTATTTATTCCCTTATTCCAAAGATATCGTTTTATCATCTGCTGCAATGGCAACATGATAAATTAAATTTCATTAAAACAAATTGCACAGTAGTAGGAAATTTTTTTTCTAAATCGAATAGTTATTGAACAACTCAACACTTTAACAGCGGAATTGTTATTTGTTTTTTATTTTAAAATTGTTTGTTGTCATTGCGTTTTTATGTTAGTTAAGAACGGGTTAAACAGCTAGTTTATTTGGTTAGCTTATCGTCACTTTTTAAACATAGCTATGCAAATGGTTGTTACTGACGGTATTAAAAATCAAGTCATCTTTCTTTATGATGCCGTTACTTCGATTTCTGAAATTGCACGTACACTGGATATGCTCGCATTGGACTGCTCGCATTGGATTAGGAAGCACTAGAATGATACAGCTGGTGTTCCGCGCCCTAAAAGGGGTCATCCTCCTAATTCATTTCCCTCGGAAGAGGTTCATCGTAATAAAATGCTCAAAATTATGCAGACTAAAAAAAATTATCCCAATTTTCGCGTTCAAGGAGCTATCTCATTAAAAAGAGCTTATAAACGTAGTAAATTAGTATCTCCACTCGATGCGCCCGATGTCAAACGACAAAAACGGAACATCGATCTCAACTGGGACTGCGAACAACCAAAATTTCAAATAATAGCCAATCGGTTTTTTGACACTATATCCGATGGTGCCTACCACATATGTTACTACTGCGATCGACTATGGTTTAAAACTTCAATTCGACCTCTTTCGAAATTGAAATTAATCGCTAAAAGAGGGACCGAAAAATTTCTAAGGCTGACATTTTATAAAAATATCGGCGATGATGGCTCTTTCTGTAAAACGTGTTACGGTGATATGATGAAACTCAAAATTCCCGAGTACACCAAATCAAACGGCTTCGAATTTCCAGAAATAACTAACTGCTTAAAATGTTTGAATCCGTTAGAAGAACTACTGGTGGCGAAGCGTTTCCCTTACATGCAAATCTATGCCACTCACGGATGTCAATTCAAATTGAAGGGTTCGGTGGTGAACTTGCCTATAAAATTAGACTCCACCGTGGATCACCTGCCACGCAATCTAGATGAATGCTATACGGTGTACATCAAGTTAAAAAAGTTTGACTTACAAAGCAGACTATATGACCGCGATCGCTTGTCCGCAAAAATCCATGCAGCAGTCCGGTACCTCACTCGACAGCAACTCTTTCAACACCTTGAAGTGCGTTTTTCGGAAGATTGGGAAAGAACATGGCAAAACTTTGACGTGTATAAGCTAATAGTCGAATTTGAAAAAGAAGAAGAAGTGGAGATCGACGAGTCAGAAGTAGACCTGAGTGCGACAAACACGTTGCTTACCGACGACCGCTGTATCTGCTTAGTACCCAGTGAAAACCAAATACCTAAATCGCTAATCTTTAATGAAAATGCCGAAGGACTGTACTTTCCGACTATTTACTGTGGGAAAGGAGGCACCTTAAAAAGGAGTACACCTACACCAAAATGGCCAATTCAGAAATACGAAGATCGGATCGACGGGCAGTCGGAATCGATGATTTGTTGTACGCGTACAGTAAATTTAATCACTTTCGTCTTAAGAATGCTATCGAAATGTCTGTTCGGAAAACGAAATCACTGGTTGTAAGACTCATGGCCAAAAATTTGCTCGATAAAATTTTGTGAACGACCTCATTCAGCACGACGACGGTTACAAATTCCTCAAATACATAAGAAATGCACTTGAGCATTGGGAAAACGAGAAGAAACATGTGTATGGCTCAATGCGACAGTGGGGAATCCCGACTCTATTTAGCATCAATGTCTGCGGCCCAGCTGCAATGGTTTGAATTGATGCAGGCATTATTTTTGAACGTCGACAGTTACATTTTGACAAGGGAGGAATTTGAAAATCAAAAACTGTTCACCAAAGAATATAAGTGTGACCAATTCAAAAAGATCCCGTGGACCACGAGAAGCTGGCCTATGCTAACAAACACGTTTTTTTTTTTTTTTTTTGACGAGTTAGACTTGGTTGAAAAAATCTCAACGATAAAAGCCGTGGGAGGCCAATCTATATTCTGCCGTAAGGTAGAATTTTCCCTGCTTGTGTTTTATTTTATTTTATTTATTTTCTGAATGAACGAAGACATGCCTGTATTTCTGTAAACCTCCGTTACCTGTAACACATAATATTTTCTATTAACATCTTCATTTACTTTGTGATTGCATTAGATATATTATTCATTCAAGAATGTATTTTGCTTTCTTAAAAAATGACTTTATACGTAAATTAAATTAATTTTTGAAAAACAAATAATTTTGAAAAATTATGCATGAATGACAAGCTTTTAGTGTATCTCTGTTAAAATACAATTATTTGCAATAATTGCTT
The DNA here is from genome assembly GCA_963931845.1 of Maratus michaelseni. Classification (NCBI taxonomy): domain Eukaryota; kingdom Metazoa; phylum Arthropoda; class Arachnida; order Araneae; family Salticidae; genus Maratus; species Maratus michaelseni. The sequence continues at coordinate 219,177,676 of OZ007593.1, read as the reverse complement.
GTGCAATACCTAGTACTCATGTCCGATAGCATATGTCACCTAATAAAAATATTCAGAGGGAGGAGGCATCTCTTTTTAATTTCAGTTGTTAAACGTGAACGTGCATCTTGTCTTTTTTATTAGTTTTGTATTAGATTTGAAGTATCTCACAGAACTAAAAGTTGTAGTGAACTTTATGTATCCTTCTTTCTTGAGATAAAAAATGAGCATAATTTATTTAGCAAAAATAACTTTTTAATTAATATAGGTATGTAAGACTTTTTGGAGATATTTACCTCAAGTTTCATATCGGAACCTAAATAAGCTTAGCATTATGAATCAAATAATTGTGTGTTTGTATGTTCTGTTTACGTATCCTCCGTTACATTATCATTAAGTAAAATTACCAGCTAAATTCTTAAGATATAAATTAACACCAAACAATGAAAAAGCTATACTAACCCTGTACAAATTTTTTAAAAGAAATGAAAGGTGAACTATTGATATAAGTATAAAATTAAACTTATTTATGATTAAACTTATTTATTAAATTTTGTATGCTCCAAAAGTAATATTTTAGGTAGAATGAGCTATGAGTATTTTGAGTATTTTTTAAGACAAAGTTTTTAATAAGAAAATTATCATCAATCATTAATACGAGATTTAATCTTGAACTCACCAAGAAATTTAATTTCGGTGCATCTATCCTCAATAGCAAACAAAAAATACATATTTATTTAATAACATAATTTGAAGCTTTCATTGAATTCTCTCTGTCGATTTTTTTATTCAAACACCTTAATTGTGATTAATAATCCTTTTAAAGACAAAATCTTGATGCATTTTAAGTTTTAATTAACGCTTCCTAGAAGAATAATCCTTCATTTTTTATATTTAAAGTCTGTAACAAAAAAAAAGAGAGATTTAAAAAATATCCTATGTTTATGTCTGGTAATGAAAGATAAGACAATTTCATTATGAATAACTGCAATTAATACCGATTTAATGCAGTAAATAAGTGAGTTTATGACATGATATCCCAATTATGCGTTAATTATGGAAACATATTTTAGTTTTGCTATCACAAAGAAAGGTTTTTGACAGTTTAAATAAAAGTAAATGGAGATATTTTTAAAAATATTTGAAGTAGGTAAAAATTAATGAAATTCAGTTGTGTATCGTAATAAACGATTTCCTTTGACATTTTTTTTCGATAAATATTTTTAAACATAATAATAAATTTAGAACATAAAATTTTAATTATCTGTTAAAAATAATTTTTTCTTTAAATAAATATGAAATGTTTTCCAAGACACGTTTTTGTACACGTTTAATTTAGGAAAGAGATTATTATCAATACCATCAAAGTTTAGCATCACTTCCGTTATGGTTTTGCATACTTTTTTGCGTGTGATTTTTATGGGTGAAACTTTTGATAATACCTACTGTAAAGTAGAAAATACATTTTATTATTTCTTAATATGTTTTCTTAATAAATCAATGATATTTGTATATATTAATTTGAAAGTTTAGATTTTATATTAACTTTATTCACAACCGACATTTTGAATGTCAATTCGGAATGCAATTATCTCAGGACCAAGTCACTAAAATTGTATTAACTTTTCTGAAAATACGCTTATAAAAGAAAAAAAAAATTACTGTAAATATAAATGTTGTACTAGCATATAATTATTATTATGTTTATACACGTGCTAGTCTAATAATGCCTTGTACATGTAAAACCCCTGTAGGTGGTCCTAATTATAAAAAAAAATAAGTTTAACTAAATTTTTGCATACAACGTAGTGTGTATAAACTATCTGGATCATTTACAGGGCTATATAAAATAAGTTGTAAGCATTGCTGAGAATGAAAGTGGATTACTTAAGGATGGTTTTTAATTGATTTATTCGTTTATTAGCCGAACTACCTTTAGCATACTAAGATATGTTTGTAGAATATAAATTAATTTATATACAGGACTACGCAATGAACTGAATACATCCTCATCTATAGAAGGTAATTTCAAATAAAAATTTTTTAGTTTAATATGAGCCGTGTATGAGAATATGTAGATAATATACTTTAAAAAATTCTGCAGAACCGTCGTAGAAATTGCTGAAGGTGAATGTTCAATTGCATTATGTGTTTCGTAAATTAACATTTACACGGGGTCTCGAGTAGCTTCTTTCCAATTTTGCATATGTATTCTCGGACAAATGCTGTCCGAACCCACATGTAAAGTTTAACTAAAATTTAGCAGTATATGTTGTGTATATACAGCTCTGCAGATTATGTACAGGGATCTACAATGAGTTCGAATACCTTTCGGCTATAGACGGTAATTCATTAAATTTAGTTTTGAAATGTGTTATGCATTTTCTAAATTGTTTACTTAGATATCTTCTTTCAGTTTTAAACAGTGAAGTTCCTTTACAGTATTCTGAAAGTGTTTAAAAATCTGCGCTTGACGATATTCAGTTAAGTAAAATCTTTATGAAGCAGTAGACTGCTTCTTATTTTTTACTATACCATATACAGTGCTCATCTGTATCACTCAACACGCTTTTCCATTACCGCTGGTTTTTCCAGATGTTTTTTCTGGCTATCTTCATGAAGTCATAATCTTGAACACTGTGCTTCGTGATACACCAATGACGTCCAGTACCTTGCTTACAGAAGCACCTACGATACGAGCCCCAGCAATTCGGCCACATTGGAATTCCGTCCATTATGATATTATTCACCCACAACTGCACAGAACACTGTCTTGACGGCAAATGATGCTTTTAAAATGTAGACGAGGTTATGAAGATAGTTACAATATTAAAAAAAATGCAGCATCACATACAAACTTCGCTACAGCAACCATGTAATTTATTTTTTTAAAGGTATTTCTATTTTTTGTCATCCCACTTTACATTCGATTGGGTTTATATCTGGGTCTACTTCAAATCAGTACCATTATGTGCATAGTGTCCAGTAAGTAAATCTTAAATTGTATTTAACATTATGGGATTATATGGGGTATCCTTATTTTTTAAATCTCACTTTGGTAAAATTGCATTTGCGCATACAGGTTTACAGCTATAGACATAAACACAGAATATTAACCCTAATATTAGATTTACCATATAATACCACACCAAACTGAAATCATCAAAGAAATAACAAATTATTAATTTATGTTAAACATAAATTTAATTTATTTTTTTAATAAATATTTTTTATTTTAATACTTAATGATATTTTTTAAACATTTATTAAACATCAAGTTAAGTTGAATTGATTTAAAGATATTTTTCATCAGAATTTGTTCGGATTTGTATTTTATTTCACTTTTAATAAGTTTTTATTCGCTTTTACTTAATAGCATTTCGCCAGTCATTTAAACAATAGAGGAAGCAATATATTTTATTCACAATAAATAATGAAGCTATCTAACACCGATATAATTTTTAACGCATTAAAAAAACCAGTGACTGTTGATGCTCTCACCTGCAAAAAAACCCAATACAATTGAGTTGGATAAAGTACATAATCAGAACGCTCAAGTTCACGATAATTGTGCACTTTCCAGACTGATCTGCGTAATTTAAATTTTATTTGTGTTAGTTTCTGTTGTATGGAACATTTTAAAGTTCTATCCAGATTGAAGCGAGTCAGGATTAATCAGTTACAAATTGTTTTGTTGTTGTTGTTGTTGTTGTTGTTGTTGTTGTTTTTTTGCATTTAGTAACTGTATATAAAGAGACATTTTACTATATTAAGAAATCTCCAATACATGTTCATTATTTTCAGTTTCATGACGTTGTTTCATTTTACCTTATACGTAATGCATGTTCCAAAATTTATTGCACTAATTGCCGATGGTTCATAATTTCTATTCCCAAGTAACAAAAATACTGTGTTTCAAAATTTCACATTGGATTTGTCACAGATTTTCAACCAGCTGACTCTTTCGACCAAAATACTCGAATTACTAAACCAGCTGACATTTTCCACTCAATTACTCCAAGTCCTAAACCAGCTGACTCTGGTTTATCAAATATTCCAAGTCCTAAACCAAATGACTGTGATATGTTGCTTTCAATTCCAAAACATACTGTTCGAAATAGTACAATTGATGATGCTGTAGAATCTTAAAAAAAAACAAATTCTTCTTCTTCCTCCCCACATGTACTAGATGAACTGCAAGAAATAGATGAGTTCTTACCCAAATCAAATTTTAGGTGTTGGAGAACTGTATTGGTTTGTATTTTGTTTAATAGTCTCTAGATGACAGCACTAAATCTGAAAATGTGTCTGTGTGGTTACGCCATTTATATGCTTTACTTTTTATTGTATTGAATAAAATATCTGAATGTAATGTTTGTGATGTGTACGTGATGTCTTGGTGTTTGTGTATTAAACCTCTAGTTAAAATGCCTTACTCGCACAACTCATTCATTTATGTGGTTATCTTGGTATATTAATGTTCAATATACTATTGGTTTTACTGTGTACGATAATAGAGAGTATGCCATAAACTCGTTAAAACATTAAAAATTCATTAAACTAGTCGTTGGGGGCCACCGTAATACTTACCCATCATGGATATGCATAATGTAAAATATTAAAATAAAAATGTGTAAACTACTTATAAAATGCATTGCAATTGAAATAAAATCGTGGCTTGATGACGTCATAAACTTTAAAGTCTCGATTACTGAATTGCTTGAGAGAAACATCCTTATAACTCCAAAAATAATAAACCTATTAACTAGCGGTTTATTGCATCTGATTAAGCGTCAATTTTCCAATTAAAATATATCTTTGAAGTGAAATTTGGATGAAATACAGGGTCATGAAAAATTGAAGAGTGTGGAAATAGGATTCCAAATATCTCGGCAACTAATTATCCGATCGACTTCATGCTTTATGCAAAATTTATGTTTTTTATTGTCATTTATGTTAATTTCTTAAAATAAACAATTTCGAAAATTTTTATATACCTTTTATCAGAACGAATATTTCGAGAGTCCGAAAAAAACTAGTTCCGGTTAATCGAGGTTATTGAAATTAAATAGGCTTCTTCCCATTATTACATACTAAGTACATACCAAATTGCAAGTCTCTATCTTAATTTTTTCGGGAGATAGCGCGTTTACAGGCAGACAGACACACAGACGGACGGCAATTTTTTTTTTCTAAAAATACGTTTTTTGGAATCTCCAGTGTCCGAAACGTGTAAATCCGCCAAAAAAAAAGTTTTGATTTTCAAAACAATTATAAGACTTACCCTATACTACGTATGATGGGTAAGTAAAAGGAACAAATGATGTGGTTTGAAAGAATAAAATAAAAAATATATCAGATTTTTTTTTTTTTTTTTTTTTTTTGTGCAAACAATTACGGTGGCATGCATAATATGAAGCAGATGCATGAAAGTTAGACTTATAGTAAAAGACAATAAACATGAAGATTATAACACTACAAATACCTTTCCAGCTTCCCGACCCCTGCTACTCCCCGTGGATGACTGTACTGCCATATCCTCCATGACGCTTTGTACGGGAGTGACGCGCCCCTCTGTCAAGGAGGGCCTTCCACTTCGTGGAAGATCCTCCAAACGACTCGTTTTTTTTAAGAGTATGAGAAGCTTCAGTAGCCTAGCACAACAGGACCTTTTCACGTTTTGAGTTCTTTTTCCGTGCGGAATATTTGCAATGCGTCTGTTGCTGATTTCCCGTAACTGTAAAAGAGCTTAACCAACAAAGCTTAATCTGGTAACGATAGCATACTGCTGGCATCGAATGAAGAATCTATGTGAATTGACTTGTTTTAATGACATCCTGCATGCCAGCTCCATCTATTGATATTTTTTTGAATCACAACTTATTTTGTTATTAAACAAATAATCCGCTTTCCTTCTAATAGCATTCGTGCAAACCACAATTTTGTAGCATCATTTGTTCATTTTTAATGAATTTTTTAAAGTTTTAACGAAATTACGGTGCACCCGGTGTGATATATCATTCAATTGAAAAAACAAACAAGAATGTTCTGTAATTAAATTATACAAAAATCTGCGTCCTTGTGTTTAAACACGTGAAAGAAGTTAAATGGTATTTTAGGCTTTTTTGTTGAATAGAATAATTTTAAGCTATTTCAGAAATATTTTTAAGGAAATATAAATGTTATTCGGCATCAACTTGATGGAATGCAGTATACATTAAAAAATTACTTTTTGAAGAATTTTGAAGAAAAAGTATCTAAACACTTTTTTTTTGCAAGTGACTTTTAAAACCGTGCTCTTAACACCAAATCGACCACTTGCCCTATCTTAAAAACCTTTTGAAGATTTACACATCTGAACTTGTTTTATGTGAGATCATGATATTAACCATTACCTTAGTGCATCTACGTTACAGTCCCTACAATAATATACATACAATTTAACTTTGAAATACTGTAGCAATGAGCCATGTTTGATATACATCCAGTGTGAATATTAAATGTTAAACGCATATATTTATTGAGTTCCATGAATGCAATGATTTTCCTTTTACGTAGATGTCTTTCTTATGGTTGCATGTCTTATCTGTGAAACCTCTCATTACTAGACAACACAGATTTCATTTAAAAAAAAAAAATAAATAAAAAGATTATATATATATAATCTCATTTATTTATTCACGAAATATATTTAACAAAATAATTATGCGTTTCTTACGGGATTATAAACACAGCATTCCACATTTCTCGAGTTTACTATTTTACGAATTATAGGCTTCTACCAACATTGGATAAAGCTTATGTTCAAGATGTAATTAAATATGCAGAAAATTATATAATATATAAAATTATATAATATAAATGCAGAAATTTTGATAATTTTGCTGAGATTGGTTAAGCTTTCCAAAATTTTACGAATGGTAGTGCCATAATTTTACAATATCAGGTATTTTTAAAATATCTGTTGTGATGAGTTCATCATTAAATAATAACAGTGAATCGCTAAAACGGATGATGCAGTATAATAACTGGATTTTTTTTTTTTTTTTTTTTTTTTTTTTTTTTTTACATGTATTCAGTTATCTTTCGAAAGTCTTAGATGTAAACTTTTTATAGGTTTAGAGAGACTATTTTGAAAGAAAACAAAAAAAAATATTCTTAAAAAAAAACCTGCTTTTTGTAAAACATTGTACGTGACAATGTCATATTGCAAAATATTATATTAATATATCAATAAGTTGTTCTACTTCTTTCTAACTCCACTTGACAATTGCTTTCTAAATTTAGTTTTAATTTTCAACAACCTAGATTTAACGTTTACCGCATATTTTACCACTTTCCTAAAGTTCTGAAAAAACGTGAAATAGCTCTATATTGCGTATACATTAAGGACTATGTTAACATTTTAAATTATTAAAGAAATTGGTATGAATTTCACTATTATAATTTTATTAAAAGATAATAAGTTTTAAATTAATTATATACAAATTAATTACGACTCTTTACGGAAAAAGGGTTAAAATATATTTCTGAAATATGGAATAAAACAAATTTGAAATGATAGATTTTTATGTTTGCTTATTCAAATTGACAGATCTTAATAAATTATTTTACGATTTAAATTTAAAGTACCTGTTTCTAAAAGACTAAAAAATAAATGTATGTTTAAATATGATATTTATGAGTGTTGAGATGTTAAAACTGGAACAATGTGTAGGTTCATCCTTAAATACTGAATACCGATAAAAAAAAAAAAAAAAAAAAAAAAAAAAAAATACGTACTTAGTTTTGAATTATAGCATTTGAAAATAAGATTACATGAAACAAAAATCGTAATTTTATATTATTCAGTTAATCATCTTAATTTTTATGAATTTTCTGTTTTAGAATATATTATTTTCCTTTCCTTTGTAGATTTAATAAACACAATTAATACTTCATCTATGACTAGCCAAAACGTTTATATCTATAGGACATTTTGTCCAAAGAAACAATTATATATTATCTCAAAAAAGTCTTTTTCTATGGTGCTGTGAAGAAAGATAAGGCTGTCAGATTATAATTAACTTCAATTACTACTAGTTTTAGATAGGAAATATAAAAAAAAATTATGACATGATCTTCTAACTATGAATCAAATCAACCATGTTCAATTTTTCAAAAGCCGGAAAATATTTTATCAAAATCATAGACATTTGTACGAATTATTGCATTAAAAATATATGAATTTTATATAATTTTATGTAACACTGAAAATGTAGAATGTATTTAATAATCTACAAAAACAACTTTTCAAAAGTAAAAAAAAAGCCAAGCGTAAAAAAAAAAAAAAAAGTTGTGGCTATAAAATGGTGTGATATCAAATTTCCAAGCTATTATATTACTTTTTTAACTTTTTTCCATTAAATAAGTTATCATATATATAAGTCGAGTGCCTACGTATATGTTAATAGAAATCGTTTTCTCCTGTACTAAATACATCCTAACGAGTTTCTGAAAATTCAATTTTTTTCAAATTATGCATGATGGGCTTGGCGGCCATCTTTGCATATTATTCACAAAATTCTAAGCATCCAAATCCGTAGTTAAAATCCGAAGTTCAAAATTGTTATTTAAGCAAATATTTTAAGCGTTTCATTTATAGATTTGTATGATCGGAAAATTGTGTCTTAAGATAATGATGACTTATCTTAAAGATTCATCTTATGATTTATTTTTTACAGTAATTAATAATTTCAAACTAGTAAAAATCAATTTCTCAAAATATCAGTCTTATCTAATTTATCTGTCCGTAGTTAAAATCTGAAGTTCGAAATTGTTATAAACATATTACATTGCAAACATATTACGCTTTTACTTTAGAAATTTGGGTGCTTAGAAATATGAAAAGATGGCCGCCAAGCCCATCATGCATAATTTGAAAAAAATTGAATTTTCAGAAACTCGTTAGGATGTATTTAGTACAGGAGAAAACGATTTCTATTAACATATACGTAGGCACTCGACTTACATATATGATAACTTATTTAATGGAAAAAAGTTAAAAAAGTAATATAATAGCTTGGAAATTTGATATCACACCATTTTATAGCCACAACTTTTTTTTTTTTTTTTTTTTTTTTTACGCTTGGCTTTTTTTTTACTTTTGAAAAGTTGTTTTTGTAGATATCATTTCTTTTTTTTAAAACAGAATAAACATAATTTAAATAATCTAAACATGAGAAATAATTTAAAATTACATTTTACTTTCAGTCATTGTTTAAAAGGTTAACTAGAAATGCCAGTAGATTTTTAAATTAAACTAATAACAACATACTAAATGTGGCTTGTTATAATACTTGTTATCCCCCGTTAAAAAATATCACTGACTTATCGATGAAATGAATAAAAATGCAATACGTACATGGCGTGTCAGCGCTACATTTGAAATCAAACGTGATATCACGCTCTTTTATTATTAGCACTAGCTGGCTTCGCCCGCTAGCGGACCCCTAATTTATATCGGGGCCTCGAATCTTGTAAAACCTCGAATAAGATAAACCTCGAACCGAACGAACCTCCGACCTGGTTCTCCGCTGTCTTAGGCACCGGATAATCCCTTAATTTGCACATCGAATAGTATAAACCTCTAACCAAACTAACTTCCGACACGGGTCCCCGCTGCCTTCAGCACCGTATAGCAGTCGTGCTGCGCACGCTCAAGTTCCATCTTCCACCACCAGGTAGCGCAATCTGTTCTGTATGAACCTCGGGCACTGAAATCGTTAAGGCTCTAGATGTCGAGTCGAATGAGTTATACCCCGTCGTGATCTAGCCCATAGAACCAGAGATAGAAAAGTGCCCCCTGGTGGTGAAAAAACGAACTAAAATCGGAAAGCTCTATTGATGTCGAGTCGAATGAGCCATACCCCGTCGTGATCCGACTCGTAGGAACAGATATAGGAAAGCGTCCCCTGGTGGTGAAAGCTAATCGCGCTTGGGGGGGCAAAAGGGGGGATGAACACCGGAGATGCATAATAGGATTAAGCGGTCACAGACCTTTCCAACGATGTATCACATGAGGGGTATGTGCAAAATTTAGAAAATACCCCCCCCCCCCTGCATATTATGATTAAGCGTTCACAGACTTTTCCAACGATATATCACATGAGAGGTGTCGGCAAAATTTAGAAAAGTGCCCCCTTTGGGTGGGAGGGCTGAAAGTGGGAGGATGGACCCCGAAGATACATAATATGAATAGCGGAACAATTTTTAGAATTTCTGAAAGCTGATTTTTATTTATTTATTTATTTATTTATCTATTTTTTATTTTTTGTTTATTATTATTTTATTTTTTTGCGTTGCCCTGTGCATGTTTGGAATTTCTTAGCAATTTCTTAGATTTACCTTATTTTATTCAATTAAACATTGTACTGTTACAATAAATTTAAATGGAAACTTCACTTCTAAAACAAAAATAATTTAACAACTGGATTTCATTAATTTATAGGAAAACTAGCAAGCTACGCCCGCTGCGCTGGTCGGTTTCTACAAATGAACCCTGAATCAAACGAAATATATCGTTTAATTTGACCTTGTATTTGAAAGCAATCTGTATATTTACGTGGAATATCCTTCCACATTACTGAAAAATGACGCGATTGCGCTATTATATTTTCTAATGTGCAGTCAAAATTTTAGCTGTTAAGGGCCAACTCTTTTATTTGGTCATTTACAGTTAGGGTTTGCTAAAGAATGATAAAACTATATGCAATATACTAAAACCATCACTAAAAATTATCGAAATAACAATGCAAACAAATTAACTAACAAAATCCATTCAGAAGAAGTTTTTATAAAGGCTAATCTTTGATAATCTGATTATTGAACTTTTCCACATAATTCTAAAACAACAAAACGTTATAAAATATACTAAAACAATCCTTACAAATTATCTACTTAACAATGCAAGTCGCAAAAAATACGCCCAGTAAAAACTATCAAAAAGGCTAATATTTCGGAATCGGGTTCACTTGACTATATAACCTTCACACGTAACTGTTGGACTAAGCAACGTAGGACAATATATAGTACATTAAAACCATTTCTGAAATAGCATCTAACTAACAATACAATTCTCATCAAAATCCGTTCAGTAGAACTTTTTTAGAAGGCTAATCTTTCATAATCGGAATCAAATATTGAAAAGGCTAATATTTGATTAAAAAAATGGTCACCCGATTTTCGAATTTCCCCCTATAATTCTAGAACTAAGCAACGTTATATAATAAACCGTTCCTAAGAAAATTATATACAGTATAGGTTCCATCGAAATACATTCGGCAAAATCTTTAAAAAGGCTAATCTTTCATAATCGGATTGATCTGATTATAGAACTTCCCAGAATGATTATATAACTAAGCTACGTAGAACGATATGTTATACATTAAAACCTTCCCTTAAAAATTATCTTAGTTTAAGTTCTACGAAAATGCATTCAGCAGAACTCGAGTTATAAGCAGCCGGAACGAAATTTCATATATGTAGAAGTAAATAGAAGTATATTGCCATTAATATAGTTTGCATTTGAATAAAAAACCGGGCGCCAGTGATATATGAACACACACACACACATATATATATGTATATATATTCATACATATAAGTGTATATATATATATATGTATGTATATACATGTATTTGTGTAGATATATGTGTATATATGTGTGTGTATATATATACATGTATATATATATATATATACCACTGGCGCCCGGCTAACCAAAAAGTAGCAAAAAAAATACTGCGAAAATGCAGTCGTACACTTGAAAAAAAAACCTTTTGGCCTAAAATCTCTCATCAAAACTGTTTTTCTTTTTTTTTCTTTTCTTTCTTTTTAAAAAAAAATAAAATTAGTAACAGTTTTTTCTTTATTTTTCCAGATGTATAGCCATTTCAATTCTTTCTGCAACAAAAAAAGACACTTTTTGGCTTAAAATCAAATTGTTTGGGGTCAAAAGTAAAATCAAAATCGCCAAAAACAAAAGATAAATCGCCAAATTTGTTTCAATAGAAATCTTGCCCCTTGAATAATTTTTTAAGCATTATGAACATTTCTAATCATGTTTAAATTAAATATTTTCGTTTTATAATATTCTCTCATCAAAACTCTTTTTTTTTTCTTTCTTTCTTTCTTTTTTTTTTTTTTTTTTTTTTTTTTTTTTTTTTTTAAATAAAATTAGTAACAGTTTTTCTTTTATTTTTCGAGATGTATAGCCTTTTCATTTCTTTCTGCAACAGTAATGATCGCCAGAAAATTAGCAATGGTAAACTTTTCGGCCAAAATAACAGAACTTTCTATCATAATTCGATAGCTAATATACGTAGAACGTTCTGTTACATACTAAAACCTTCCCTGAAAAATTATCTCTCGAACAGTGCAAGTTCCATCAAATTCCATTCAGCAGATCTCGAGTTATAAAGGAACGGAATGAAATTTCCGTTTGTGTTTTATATATATAGCGAGGCTAGCCTCGTATATATAGTAGATGACGTGAAAGGTATTCCTGCGAACGAAATGCCTGTCCTTTACCGTGTTTTTTTATTTTTAGAAATAAATGAATCACATTTAATTCATTTCAAAATTTTTGTTTACGTTTGGAAAGAAATTTTAAATGGCGATAACTCTTAATGTATACATTTTAGAAGGTACATCTTCCCTCAAAAACTAATTTATTTTTAAAGATCTTTCTAAAAACGTAAATTATATATTTAAAACATAAACACTACGTCTGATTACTTTATTTTACATTATTTATAAGAACACGCATTTTATCAGACAATTAAATACACTAAACAAACATGAGTGAAAAATTGACCTGGGCCTGGACTCGAACCTGGGACATTATGCGTACCATGCCGACGCTCTGCGACTGAGCTCCCCAGATCCATACCCGTAACCGGCAATTTCTCATACTTATTCATGTTAGAAACAATCATCTGCCACAGTTTGCAGTCATATTTAATTATTTGATAAAATATGTGTTCTTATAATTGTGAAGTTTTATTTTTTTAAAAAAATATCTTCAGAAGAAAATGGCTGACTTGCAGATGAAATTTGATGTGGTTATATTATAACCTGCAACTGATTTGTGCTATTTTAATACAGATGGTACATGGTCGTTGGCGGGTTTTATCTCTGTTTTGGCATAATTTTTTAATCGCCTAGTTAATTAACAGTTTTTTGCTAATTAAGGATAGAAAATATATTTTTTTTTACACTGAATTTTATAAAAGCACATAGATTACGTAATTACTTGTCCAAAAATGCAATCCTTTTTTTATTCTGCCCAATATTAAGGCCTGTAGCTTGTTTGAAAAAAAAAGTTTGACGAAGAAAATAGTGATCATTTTAAGTAACTCGACGTTTTTTTAAAAAAGCTATATCTCTGTTTATAAATCACTTATGAAGATGAGTTTGGTCTTAAATTGAAGAAATTCTTCCTTAGATTCTTCTAGTTTTCGTTTTTTTTTTCTACGACGCTTGGTTTGTTTGATATCTGATATTTTAATCTGGCATGTTTTGTCGATTTAACATTGCGAAGTTGCTTTCTGTATATAAGCATTAGCGGTCTTTATTCCAGTTCTTGGCGTTGTTTGTGTGGCGTTTTTTTTAAGCTTGGCTTGGCAGAGCGACCGCCCTGCTTGATAAAACTCTATATTTTTTCAGATATACGTCGATATCGTTTTTTATATTAGTTACTTAGTTATTTTTGGATTTTTCAGAATAAATTTAACTTTTAACATGAATGTATTTAGCAAAATAGAAATATACTTTCAGCTCAGTTTTAACGTGACATAATTATGGCATGAAATACGTTATATGTTTTTTCTTTCTTTTCAATTTGTTTATTTTTCATTCAAAACAATTGTTTTGCCATCTGCTCGAAATATATTTTAAAAGTTATTAGCTTAGATAGGTTTCCGTTAAATTTGAACGTCATCTATTGTAATTATTGGTATCTAATATATCATATTAGATACCATATCTAGATATAATGTTCTTTTTTCATTTATATAATATAAAAATATATGGATTGGTAATACATTTCTTATGATGCAATTTTTGCTATTTTAGAATATTACTTCTTTTTAAATACCATTCTAATGCCATAATATAAATACGGAACAATCCGTAATTCATTGCTAATTATTCCTAAATGTGTAATACATAATTATGCCCAGTAATGTTCGAGAAAATTAGACTAAGAGAAGCCTGTGCGACAGCACAAATAATAGAACAATGTATAATTACACAATACTTGATTCTAATTATTCAAATCTACAGTTAAATCTAGCGTTTAATGTTTATTTAAAGATTATTACTTGTGTGATATCATGACACAAAGTTTAACTAATGTACGGACGCACAGTTTAACTAACGAATAGCTTAGACGATCCGATGTAATTTCATGACATTAAGACTAATGATGCCCTTGAGTTTTTCATTATAAAATTCAGTAGGCCGTAATCATATGATAAGCAATGATTGACTATTTATTGTTATAATTTTGTGTAATAAAACTGTAAGGGAATACATATGCAATCAAACAGACTGATGTTTTTTCTTTGGATAGAGTCATTTAAATTAATTTAATTAAGTTTTTTCTTTATTTTCAATTTATTTTTTTTTTCATTCAAAACATTTATTTTGCCCTTTGAGCAAAATATATTTTAAAAGTTATTAGCTTAGATAGGTTTCCGTTAAATTTTAACGTCGTCTATTTTAAATGAATGAAAATGAATTGACTTAAATGTTAATTCTTAATAAAATATTCTAAAATCGGATTGTTTATTCTTTTAGAAAGTTGACGAACTTCAGACATTTATGAAGTTCAATACTGATGAGATAAAATATTATTAATATATAAATATTATTTTGTAATATATGAATTATATCTTCGATTGAATTTTAAAATGCAATTAATTTAAATACTAGCAAGCTTCGTCCTCTCCACTGGTCTGTTTCTTCTAACGCACCCTCAATCAAATGAAATATTGATCTTGAATTTGACCTTGTGTTTTAAAACCATATGGACCTTTGATTGGAATGCCCATCCGCATTGCTGAAAATATACAACTCCATTGCGGTGTTACATTTTTTCTAAAGTATAACACAAAATTCGTGCTGTTAAGGACCACCTCTTTTAGTTGATCATTTACATTAGGATTTAGTAAAGAATTATAAAACGATATGCTATATACAAAGACCATCCTTGAAAACATATCTAACTAACAATGCAAGTCTCATAAAAATACGCCCAGTAGAAATTTGTATAAGGGTAATCTTTTATAATAAGGTCACATGATTATGGAACTTACCCCATAATTCTATACACTGTTAAAAATTTTCAGCAAACTGTCCAGTCATTTGACCGTTTTTGCAAAAGACGGTTACATAACCGTTGTTTAACTATATTCTGACCATAAAATGAGCAATAATACGTTTAGAATATAGTTAAATTACGGTTATGCAACCGTTTTCTACAAAAACGGTCAAATGACTGGACAGTTTGCTGCAAATTTTTAACAGTGTAGTTAAGCAACGCAAAACGATTGCAATCTAAATGTTCGGTAATTTTCCATTATATCAACACCATCATCACGAAATGTAATGGTTCGCGAAAAATGAAACCTTTGAAAAAAATTAACATTGGTACGAAAGTAATCAATTAAAAAAGATAACATTTCAAAATTACACAGTTTAGAGATCACTAGATTCTAGATTCTAGGTTCTAGATTTACAAGATACACAGTATATTATTAAATCAATACAAATATAGACTGAAAATAAAAGAACATTTTTTTATTTTTCAAAATTTCCATTTAAACTGCAGAAATGAATTTGTAAGTGTCTCTTAGCACTGTAGTAAGCATTTCCTTTTTGAATAATGGAAAAAAGTAAGCTGTAACTTTAGCTCAGACACATTTTTGTTCAGATGAGAAAAACACTACTCATACTTATATTTCATTTATACAGTTTAAATAAAATTTTTGCAACGTCAGAATCGACTCAATAATGTCGCGTCTGCTTTGGATATAATCTAGTCACGCGATACGATGCGGAATCATTCCAAATCTCACTACAGTTTTATAAAATTGGTTTACACCACCAAATTTTCCATTTTCTTAAAACATATCCTACAGCAATTGTTTTTAATGTACCTTTGCAATATAAAATAACTGAATGGTCTCTATTTGTTTAACTCGTAATTTAATATTTAATAAACATAAAACAAACTATTATGAAATTTTTATTCGAATTCAACTCGGATTCAAAATCTTAAAGGTTTACATACTTAATATTAAATTAAAATGTAGTTAAGTACTAATTTAAAACACACATTTTCATAAAGCTTACACATACGGTACACTTTAGAAAGTGTTTTACAACATTTATTTTTACCTTATTTCTAATTCATATAGAAATTTGTTTTATTGTCATTTATAAGAAATTTGTCAAAGCGTATTGTATCATAAATATCAAAAGATACGTTTTTGGTTTATTATTATTAAAATGATTAAATTCACATTCGTATGCATTAAAAATAAAGAAATATTTTACCAAAAAACCCCATAATGAGATATTTGGAGTTGTTATGCTGCATGTTCAATAATAATTTATATTTTAAGGTAGATAAGAAAAAGATTGCATTTTAATGAAATTATGATTTTCAATTGCCTGGAATGTCTTACCAGATAGTAATATTACTCTCAGATAATATTTCATACACTTTTTTTGTCATAAAAATATTTGTTCATTAGAATTGAACAGCAATCTTAAAAATATGTGAAAAAACTCTTATAACTTTATAATAAATATAATCTTATTTCTATGAATAAAACGGAAATAAATATGTGCATAAAATATTATAATAAAATGTTATGAATGTCTACACTGTTATGTCTACACTGTTATGTCTACACTGTAAATAATTATTGCGTTCTTATGGTACACTATAAACATATAGAATTTCAATGAAGTTATAAATTGTAATTCCCCATATCTTACAATAAAATGATTTTCCTAAGAGAAAAAAGTCATCTAATTAAGTGACATTATCTCTTGTGTTCTCATTAATGACCATTAATTAACGACTGGAAAGAAATGAAATATTTTATTCGATATTCTTCAAATTCTACATTCAGACAAACACAAATTATTTAGTTAATAATACTCATTAATGTTTTAAAATGTGTAAAATTATCTCTAAAAGTATTTCTGAAAGCTTAATAAGGTTTTTTTTAAATTAAGACTGACGATAAGGGGCATTGGAATTTGATTAGATAAATTAAAATAAATGAATTATTGAATTATAATTGTATAGGATTTCTGTACAAATTATTAGTTTGTTAGTCATTGTTGTTTTAATATAAACTAGCAAGCTTCGCCCGCTACGCTGGTCGGTTTCTCCAAACGAATTTTGAATCAAACTAAATATACCTGTGAATTGCATTCATCCAACAATGTACGCTTTTGGTCAGACAGCTACAGGAAAATATGAAAAGAGATCGCATATCAAATTATTGCCTTGGACTACTAAGTATTTGTCTGGCTTTAATTATGATACTCATATTGATTATTTCAGGAATAAGGCTGTTGATCTCGGATCTCAGTTACCCTGCACCTCGTGCCGTGCCTTGAAGTGGCAGGAGGAGACTCCCTTTATATGTTGCAGTGGCAGTAGTAAAGAAGATATATTAGTTATGGATGCATTTTTAGAAATTATAACTTGTAATGTTAGAAATGATGCTGAGTTGGCGTTAAAGGCATCACCAAATTATAGAAAACGTGCAATATCGAAACCGTACAGACCCTTAAAACTTTACTTCAGCAAGCATATTTTATTTAAAAATCACAATTACATAAATAGCCGTAAGATTAGTAGGTACTTTTATATTGCTGGGCGCCAGTAAAAACTCACAAAATCTTGTTTAAATTGGCATCATTTAAATTGGAACATTTTGCGTGACATTTTATTTGTATTGATATGTTTGTGTTTATGTATTTTATTATGATTATATTTTAGTTATTTTAAATAGGTTTTTTAAGATATTATACCTCAATGTTAAAATAATGGCTAGTTGTTATTAGCTAACGTTAAAAGATTAGAAAAAAAAAAAGGATTGCCGAGATAAAAAAAAAAAAAAAAAAAAAAAAAAAAAAAAAAAAATTGGCGATCACTGGCATCCAGCTAACATAAAAATACCGAATAATATTCAATTCCAAATTCCCGAAGCAAACAAAAAAGTTAAAACAAAGAGCCCGAAAACTGGCATTATTGAGATTTCATCTAATCAAAATATCAGGTGATTTTTTCCTTATCCATCTTATAAATCGCCAAGTATTGTTTGATCTTTAACAATGACGAATGTATTTTAGAAAATATCACTTGGCGATCAATGCAATAAATTTTAAGGTTTTGTAGCCAAAGGTAACGCCAAATTTGAAAATATACAATATCTCACGAATTGTTGGAGTTAGAATATTTTTATTTGGTTACCATTCGATTCAGAATGCAAAAATACATTCAAATATGTTATCATTTGACAAATAAATATAAAACCCGATTTTTAAGAAATTTTGTTATTGTTTGTTCCCATTTTAACCCCTTTAGGGATGGAATTTTAGCAAAACTTTCTTATTGCGCCTCTACATCCTAAGAAGTATTTTCCCCGCAATTTTCGTGTTTGTAGCTTCAGTAGTTTGGACTGTGCGTTGATGATCTCCCAAGTCAGGACTTTCTTTTACATAATATAGAATTTTATATGCAGATAAAATTAACCGTTATTATTACCTAGCAGGCTTTGCTCGCTAGGCTGGTCGGTTTCTCCAAAAAAAAACTTGAATCAAACGAAATATATCGGTGAATTTGATTGTGTGTTTTAAAGAAACATGAACTTTTACCTTCATGCCCTTCCGCATTGGTATAAAACGATAAGAAAGCCATTACGCTGTTATATTTTCTAATGTGTTACACGAAATTTAGGCTGTTAAAGACATACTCGATTATTTAATCATTTACAGTACGATTTTCTAAAGAACGATATAACGATATGCAATATACTAAAAATATCCCTGGAAAATTAATAATGCAAGTTCCATAGAAATCCATTCAGCAGAATTTTTAAAAAAGTCTAATGTTTCATAATTGGGTTCAACTGATTATAGAAATTCCCCCCCCCCTCTAATTCTTTAACTAAGCAACATAGAACGATATGTTATGCACTAAAACTTCCCCTCAAAATTTAGCTAACTAACAATACAAGTTCCAGCAAAATCCATTCAGCAGAATTCAAGGTATAAGCGGCAGGATCGAAATTCAATTTGCATTATACATATACAGTAGACAGATAAATGTATCTTTCATAATCATTTTCACCTGTTGATAGAACTCTCAAGGATTTTGTAGAAAGTATATGCTGGTATACGCCGTCAACCTTCTGGAATTTTTAAGACGAAATTCTGTACACCGTCCGTAGCTATAATATATACTCTCTAGTATATATCCTCTGTCTATAGAGTATATGCACTGTTTTTTTTTACGACTACAACACTGACAACTTTCTTCCATAGCTCCATAACTAAACAATGTAGAAAATCAATTCCTGAAATATTATCACACTGCGAAACTCCCATCAAAATCCGTTCAGTAGAACTTTAAAAAAGGTAATCTTTCATAATCAGGTTCACCTAATTTTATCTATAACCTCCTCTCGTGGCTCTATAAATAAGCAATGTAGAACAATGTGCTTTTTTTTAAAACCTTTCTAAAACAAATTACCTAACTAACAGTGAAATCATATAAAAATCTGTTCGGTAGAACCTGAGTTTTAACCGATTGGAATGGAATATGAATTTGCGTTTTATAAATATTATAGATGATTATGATATGATTTTTGTAATCGGATTCGTTGTCCAACTTTCGCTTCAAAAACACAACGCAGACGAAAACTTTGCTCCAGAGAAGTACCAACAATCCCCACAAAATTGTCTAACTAACAGTGAAAACCCCACCAAAGTCCGTACAGCAGAACTCAAATTATAAACGGTCGGAATGAAATACGAATTTGCATTTTAAATACATAGTAGATATATCTTTCATAATTGCATTCGCCTTTCCCAATCATTTTCCCATTAGCTCTATCACTAAGCAACATAGAATGATATGTTATATGGTCATTAACCATACCTGAAAAATCACTTCCATTAAAATTTGTTCAGTAGAATTTTTATAAGTAATCTTTAATAATCGGGTTCACATAATTTTAGAGCTTCCCTCTTCAGCTCTATAACAAAGCAACGTGGAATAGCTATACGCTAAAACCTTTCAAAATCCATTACCTGATTAAAACGTGAATATGCGGTTTATAATCATAGTAGATGATGATATGATTTTCTGTAACAGGAATCGTCATGAAGATTTTGCTTCAAACATAAACGATGCTTTCAACATTGTGGCTAATACGCCAATTGGCGAGGTATCCGATTGCAGAAAATTAGCCGGAAATCGTATGAATAACTACCCAAAGTAAAAGAGAAACATGGCTGAAGACTGGAAACAAATAAAGAAGTAATACATAATACTAATCAGACCTTCGACACTTTATTTGGTACTTCTCCATTACCCTGTCGTCCCGACACTTAAAAAAAAAAAAAACTATCGTCCCACTATAACATTTAACGTCAAAAATGCAGTCCCATTCACTTGACGTCAGAAGTATTAAACGTGTTTGTTATGTCATGAAGCGGTTTTTAATTCGACATTTACTTGTATTTTTCATTTTGTTTTTCTGATATTTTAGTTATTTCGTTAATTAAAATAAAAATTGCGTCCTTAAACGGCTGTGCCATGACATTAAAAGAGAAAATGCATTGTAAAAATGTTGCGTTTCATAGTTAAGTGCAATAGATCAATTTCAGCTGACTTCACAAACATTTATTCACCACCCGAGAAGGATAATTAAGAAAAATAATGTAAATAAATAAATATCCAAGATTTTTTTTTATATTTTCAGTAATATATTGTAATTTTTTTGTGTTACAAGTTACTGGACACTTTGTTTTGTGGGGCTTTTCCGAATTTATTTTATTTTATTTATTTACTAGCTTACCCGCCCGGTGTTGCCCGTGCCAACAACCTTAAATGTACCTGAAATCAGTGTTGAACATTTTTTTTATTTTTAAACAAATCTAATGTTGGGGGCCCCACTATCTTAGACAGCAAACACTGGGCGTGCCATACACACTCCCATATATTACCGTAAGTCGAGTCGAAAGAGCCATACCCCTTCATAATCCAGCCCATAGAACCAGAGATAGAAAAGCACGCCTGGTGGTGAAAATCGAAAAGCTCCATCTATGTAGAGTCGAATGAGCCATACCCCGTCGTGATCCAGCCTATAGAACCAGATATAGAAAAGCAAACCTTGTGGTGAAAATCCGAACTAAAATCAGTCAGCTCTATCGATGTCAAGTGAAAAGAGCCATACCCCATTGTGATCCAGCCCATAGGTACAGAGATAGGAAAGCACCCCTTGGTGGTGAAATTCAGAACTAAAATAGGTAAGCTTTATTGATGTTGTGTCGAATGAGCCAAACCGTGTCGTGATGTGAGCCATAGAACCCGAGTTAGCTGCAAAATCCTTTAGTTACACCTTCCACCGCCAGGGGGCACAATATGTTCTATACGAACATAACTGAATTCATTAAGGTTATCGATGTCGAGTCGAATGAGGCATACCCCGTCATGATCCAGCCCGTAGAACCAAAGATACGAAAGCGTCCCCTGTGGTGAAAATCCGAACTAAAATCAGTAAGCTCTATTGATGTCGGGTGGAAAGAGCCATACTGTAATGACTTAACGAACTCCAGTGATCCAAGGTGATGATTAACATCCAGCACATTTTATTAGGCCTCGTTGATACACAAGTTAAAATAAGATGAACAATTAAAAAACATTACACTCTGCCATCAAAACCCCAGCGTACACAACCATCATATACTGTTCACGTGCACACATCATTTTCCGCTCACCATCGTCTGTTCAACTCTCTCTGCATCTCTCTTAGCTTAGCTCGGTTCACTTTTTTTCGACCGGCCAACTAACATCTCTTGCAGTCTCTTTGCATATCGAAAACTGTCCTTTCGGTTCGATTACACGGCTTACACGGCAGTCAACCTTCGAAGCTAGGCGACAAAACCATGGACAAAAACTGGACAACTCTAGGCCAGCAACTCACGAGTCAGGCTAGGCCATAGATTTCTTCGGTCGTTACACTGCTCTCATTGGCTGGCTGCTTCGTTGCCGAGGCTATTTCATGGGAGGAGCTTGAAATAGCCTCGAACACAAAATTCCATATACACGTTTTAATTTTTTTTTTAAATCTAAATTAAAATTTAAAAATCCGGCCGCGAGGTATACTATCCGGTGACAACATCTACACATGACAAAAATTTCTGAGTCCTAGGTGTTATAATTACGGAGAAATCCAATTATTCTTTTATAGAGATAGAGATTTTGATGTTCCAATGGCAACATTCTTCCATTTGTTTATTTGGAGTTCATGTTTGGCGATGATTTTTTTTTATGAAAAGTGGTCGGCGATATAATTAAGATGTACCCTTTATTTTAGCAATCACATTTATTTTAAATCGCTTGTAGAAATAATAATAATACACAATTACATAAATATCCGTAAGAATAATATTCAATTCCCAATTGAACAGTTAATGTTTCTAACTGCAAAAATGAACAAAAAGATTTAATTTGAATTTCTTCCATTGCTATAGTAACGGACGTATTTTTAGAAATTTTCAAAAATGTGCAATATCTCACGAACTATTTAACTTATGAGTATTTAATTGATACCATTCGATTCAGCATACAAAAATACATTAAAATATGTTATCATTTGTCACGTAACTATAACATCCGATTTTTAAGGAATTTTTTTTAAGTTTGTTCACCTTTTTACCCCCTTTAGGGGTGGAGTTTTTGAAAATCCCGTCTTAGTGCGCCTCTACATACTAAGAAGTATTTTTTCTGCAAGTTTCGTCTTTGTAGGTTCAGTAGTTTTGGCTGTGCGTTGATCATCTAGTCAGAAAGGACTTTCTTTTATATATATATAGACTAGAAAGCGACGCCCGCTGCGCTGGTCGGTTTCTACAAATGAACCTCGAATCAAACGAAATATATCGTTTAATTTGACCTTGTATTTGAAAGCAATCTGTATTTTTTACCTGTAATATCCTTCCACATTACTGAAAAATGACGTCATTGTGCAATTATATTTTCTAATGTGCAGTCAAAATTTTAGCTGTTAAGGACCAACCCTTTTATTTAGTCATTTGCTGTTAGGGTTTGCTAAAGAATGATAAAACTATATGCAATATACTAAAATCATCACTAAAAATTATCGAACTAACAATGTATACAAATTAACTATCAAAATCCATTCAGTAGAAGTTTTTATAAAGGCTAATCTTTAATAATCGGGTTCCTCTGATTATAGAACTTTTCCGCATAATTCTAAAACTATCAGAACGATATGAAATGTACTAAAACCATCCTTACAAATTATGTACTTAACAATGCAAGTCGCAAAAAATACGCCCAGTAAAAACGAATAGAACATATTTGATTAAAAAAAATGGTCACCCGATTTTCGAATTTCCCCCTATAATTCTGGAAACCACCAACGTAGAATGATATGTTATATAATAAAACTTTCCTTAGAAAATTATCTAACAGTGTAAGTTCCATCGAAATCCATATGACAATTTTTTTTAAAAGGCTAATCTTTCATAATCGTATTTATCTGATTATAGAACTTCCTGGAATAATTCCATAACTAAGCTACGTAGAACGATATGTTATACAATAAAACCTTCCCTGAAAAATTATCGTACAGTTTAAGTTCTACGAAAATTCATTCAGCAGAACTCGAGTTATAAGCAGTCGGAACGAAATTTAATATATGTAGAAGTAAATAGAAGATAGCCATTAATATAGTTTGCATTTGAATTAAACAAAGGGAAGGTACTTTTCGGTTAGCCGGGCGCCAGTGATATATGTACATATATAAATATATATATGTATATATTCATACATATAAGTGTATGTATATGTATGTATATATATGTATTTGCTTAGATATATGTGTGTGTATATATACATGTATATATATATTACTGGCGCCCGACCAACCAAAAAGTACCAAAAAATACTGCAAAAATGCTGTCGTACACTTGAAATAACACTTTTTGGCTTAAAATATCTCATCAAAACTGTTTTTCTTTTTTTTTCTTTCTTTCTTTTTAAAAAAAAATAAAATTAGTAATAGTTTTTTCTTTTATTTTTTTCAGATGTATAGATATTTCACTTCTCTCTGGAAAAAAAAAAAACACCTTTTGGATTAAAATCAAATTCTTCGGGGTCAAAAGTAGAATCAAAATCGCCAAAAACAAAAGATAAATCGAGAAATATTGTTTCAATAGCAATCTTGCCTCTTTAATAATTTTTTAAGCATTACGAACATTCCCAATCATGTTTAAATTAAATATTTTCGTTTTATAATATTATCTCTCATCAAAACTCTTTTTCTTTTTTTTTCTTTTCTTTCTCCTTCTTTTTTCTTTCTTTCTTTCTGTTTTTTAATAAAATTAGCAATTAGTTTTAATTTTCGAGATGTATAGCCTTTTCATTTCTTTCTGCCACAATAATGGTCGCCAAAAAATGACCTATGGTAACCTTATCGTCAAAAATAACACAATTTTCCATCATAATTATATAACTAATGTACGTAGAACGTTGTGTTATATACTAAAACCTTCCCTGAAAAAATTATCTATCGAACAGTGCAAGTTCCATAAAAGATCCATTCAGTGAAACTCGAGTTATAAAGGAACGGAACGAAATTTCCGTTTGTGTTTTATATATACTATATATATATATAATAGATGTGTTAAGAAAAGAATACTGGATAAAATATTTTTAAAATTACAACAAGAAGAAAACAATAAACTTACCGGGGACTGAATTTAAACAACCTTACTCCTAAAATCTATTTTTTTTAATGCGCCATGCGTTCACATGTTTGAAATATCTTCTGCAATTTACTTTTATTTTATTACTTCAGATGTTATTTCCAAAATCTGTGCATCCATTTTTTAATCCAGAAAAAGTTATTTAAAAAATTAAAAACACTGGAATTGAATTGAATTTTTTTTAAACTTTACATGTTAATAGATTACTAATTTGATAATCTAAATGTACCAGGATTCTTTAACGAATGCATACTGATTTATTGTCGTTATGTATCAAGGTAATACTTTACGGATAAAAAAAATTCTGAACAAAAATTTAAAGACAAGGAGTATTTTAAGGAAATTTTTTCTGAGAAATATTCTTTTGGAATATATTGTAATATGTTCTTTTCATTTTTAACTTTCATATTTACAATTCATCTATACTTTTAAGAACTATGCAAACATATTTTGAGATACATGACAATACATAGATATTTTAGTTCGTACATATTAACACATTGCCATTGGTATGTTTTTATGCAATCTAGGTAGAAGATCGACAGTAGAAGATCATCCCATTTCTGAAAGTCTTTCGTAAGTTGGTTTCCTAGATAGATTTATCCAGTTTATACATCAGTTAATATGTTTCAATATACATATTTAATCTTAGAAATTATCAATTTAATCTTACAATTTAATCTTACAGATATTACAAACTAAATAAATATGTACAACATGAAATAAATGCATATTATGTAAGGTAGAAGCCACACACTTAGTCAATTATGTTTTTTGAATAAAAACGAGATTTAACGTTTCCCGACGGTAATGTGTTAATAACACTAAACCAAAAAAATAATATTTTTGGTTGATTTTTAAACATTTAAAAGTCTACCGTCCCCTTAAGAAAACAGCAATTACATAAAAGAAAATATTCAGCATTAAACTGAAATTAAAACTTAACTCATACTTATTTGTTTTTATGAAATACACATTACATTAACCTTACTGGTTCAAGTTATTAAACATCAATATATATATGTAATTCTTATAATAATATTTTCATACTAAATATAATAATTTTCCCCTTTTTTATAACTCGGTGAAGACATACACTAGAAGAAAAATAAATGTGTTTCCAGAAAAAGCAACCAACATTATAAATATTTAACAGTGCACATCTTATCTTAATATATAATATAAAATATATATTTTTTAAATATAAGGTTCCCTAAATTTAAACTGCAGAAAAATGCATAAGAATGAGAGTTAGAAAACTACTTCAACAATAGTATCGGAACATTATTTACCCCCTATTTTTGTTATACTACATTAAAAAAATAAATATTAAAGATTGGCAAAGAACATTCAGAGGACTACTTTCTACAAATTACTAAGTGTAATGGCCACTTCATCGGCTTCTGACACTTCTTCTGGACTTTGCAATATCCACCTGCTATATGTCATGGTATTTTCACGAAGCCCGGTGTTTGTACACTAACGTGGAAAATTTAAAGAAACATCCAATGGTCATTTCAAAATAATTTCGACAAATTATTTTTTTTTCGTTGCCAACCCGATTTTTTTACTATTTTTCTCATACTTTGAAGGTAGAAACCTATACAGAAAAGAATTTAAAATTCATTTGAAATAAATAAAATCCGAAAAATCTTTTAATTAGACGGGGGGGGGGAACTGTGATTTTGTACGTTTTCAGAAATTTCAAAGGTTTAAAAAATCGTTCTTACACTGTTAAAAATTTGCAGCAAACTGTCCAGTCATTCACACATTTTTATAGAAACCGATTACATAACCGTAATTTAACTCTACTCTGACATTCGCTATATAATAATAATGCCCAGAATATAATTGAATTATGTTTATATTACATTTTTCTATAAAAAATGGTCATAATTGCAGGAAATGTTTAACAATGTATTTTTTAACTGAAACATTTGAAAAAAAATTAACAGGATTTGAATTTCTACACAGTTTTCTATTAAATCATGTGACATGGATTTATTTAGACTCTAAAAAGGTTGAGTACTGTTGCACCATATTTTCTTTAATCCGCTTTTTATACCACTTATTATAAACTTTTATATTTATTACACTCTGTTACATAACTCAACATGCAAAGATGGAATTTTGTAATCGATTTCCTTCCTCTTCTTGATATGCTAAAAACATAAAAATTATTTAAACATTCTCATTCATAAAGCTCAAAGATTTTACTATGATTTCGCCAAAGTAACGAAATGTTTAAACATTTTTATTCAACTTAATTTCACTCACCTTATGTGCTAGAATATTAAAAATTATGTAAACAGGTGTGTTTACTTAATAAACAACATTTTTTTGTTTGTGTAAAATGCAACAAAAATTAAAAAATTAAAATACAATATTTTTATACTTTTAAAAGCTAATTATAACTTGATAAATTTATTTTAAGACATTTTTTATTTAGCCGGAAATAGTTTATAAATCACCTAATAATTTTTATAATTACGATTGTATACTATATTGGCCTATATACAATGAACTATGCTGGCCCAAAAGTGCTTAAGTGACTGTGTATCTGCACCAAAAAAAAGTATTTAATAATAAAAATTGGAAATATGGAATTTTGTAAAAGATAAGGAGTGTAATATATAATTTTAAAAATGTATGCTTTAATCGTTTCATACAAATTAAACCGTGATCATACGTTGAAAAACAAATTTAGAAATCACAAAAGATAGTTTAATATTTTTGTCTTGTTGCCATATTTTAAAAAATACAAAGGAAAAGTTATAATTTCTTTAATATATTCACTATTTCGCGCTTTCTACCAAACGTAGCAAAAAAAAAAAAAAAAAAAAAAAAAAAAAGTTAATTTTGATAATTGAGCTTTGAGCTCGGTGATCACTTCCCCGGAGTAACGCCTTTTAACAAAAATTTTTGAAAAACATGAATTGCAGTCAGGAAATTTGGTTTATTTTAAGATAAATTTTGAATTCTTGTAAAAGCGTGTATTAAAAAAAACAGCTATTTTTACTTTTATATTCAGTTTTATTTTTTGCAGAGGTATATGTCCGGCGTGGCGAAATAAAGGTTTTTTGGAAGTTCCATATTCTTAGTTTCAAAATTAGTCAAGTTTTATTATTTCTTACAATTGTTCTTTTAATTTTTTCCACTATTTGTGTTACTTCATTTTATTGTTCACGACTTCCTTGCGATCATCAATCTAGCGATTTTCAGTAATTGAGTTGGAAATTTGATTACGTATTAATATTTCATGACTGAACTTTGTAGGATTTTCAATTCTTTTCAGTATTTAAACTTTGGTTTAAATTTTAATAAGTTATAAACCAAAATTCTATTGCATATAACATTGTTGCATGTATGTAGTAAAATCGAGCGATGTCTAAATGTGCACTAATTTCAATGAAGTAAAATGATTCACGAGTTAAAATGATGATACACGATATGAATTCATGAGTGAAGCTCGTCTCGAGTGGAAAAGCAAAAGTTTGAGTTACTAAAAGTCTCAGCCAACTTGACTATTTGATGTGAGTAAGCAAAAGTGCTTTGAGTTATATTATTAGTGTAAAATGGCATATGGACGTGTAAAGTTCTGTTCATAATCGATTTAACCATTTAGTGTTTATTTCATGCAGTCTGCGTTAATTAAACGTATGTATTCGTTTTCATATCCATGTGTAGGGGTGACTGGGGAACATTTTTCATTGGGGCACGTTTTCAAACTCGCTTTAGTTTTTAAATGAGCCACTAGATGTGGCCAGCGGCTAAACTGGCTAAAGTGACAACACTGAACACATCATCTACAAAAGTTTTAGTTTAGTATCTGCTGGTCACTTCGACAGGAGAGCTGTTTCTTCATTTTTTCAATGGTGAATAAAATTGCACATCTTTATTGAAACGTAAAATAAATGCTCTAGCGTTAAACGTACTGTTTTGACATCACATGAAATGAAAAGGAGTTTCTTTCTTCACGTAACTATGCGTTTGTTTTGCAAATAACGTACACCGCCACTCGTCGAGGTAGTATAAAAGTTACAATACGGCGGCTGGACAGGATTTCAAACAGCATACGGGGTATGTATTTCAACGCGTGTCTCGTTGCAAAACGTGCCATGCTCTAAATCAGCTAGTCTTATTGTATCAAAAATGTATTTATTGTGTAATAAAATCGACCAAATAACCATATATGAAACGAAACTGTTTGATCATCTAGTCATTTAAGTAAAACTACCAATATAAAACAAAGGTAAATTCAAATATATATATATATATATATATATATATATATTAAACTGTTTTCTTAAATGGGTTTATTTAAGGAATACATTTTATGGTAATTATGTCTGTAATCGATTAGGCAAAAAATATTTTACTATTTTTCGTTTTGCTATTATATTTATAAATCTGTTCGTTATTCATTTTCACAAATAAAAACACGCAACTGTAAAACTCTCTTAATTTAATATATAAACATTTTTGCTAGAAGTACTAGTAGGCTGGCCTACTTTTTGTCCATAATTGTCTCGTGAATCAAATTTTATTGACCACCTTTTGATCAAATTTTCACGAATTATTTTTCACTAAAGACGCTCAATGCTACCTAGATCGGTCTGCAATAAAAGTAGATTTCATGTTGCTCTAAACGTTGTTTTATATATTGCAGCGTATTTAGCGCTAAATCTCCTCTCATTTTACAGAGATTCCCAGAGATTCCCAGAATACAGAGTGCATACAATTTATCATTTATTTATAGGGACACAACAAAGTATTCGGATGCTTTATGGGAAATGGCTAAAAATCGACCACATTTAATGACACCTATGTACATTGTTGAGGTGCACTACAAGATGTTTACTATATAATATTGAGTACAATGCTTTTATTTGTTCATTTACAGGGAACACTCAATTCACGTGTGTGGACGTGAATTCCGTAGATATTTTTTATTTGATAAGCGTACTGAAAATTAACGTTATTTAGAATTCTAAGCTACATTTGTAGAATGAAAACAAATTATATAGCGCTGCAAAACAAACTGGATAAATCGCGGTCCATGCATTGTAATTTCTGGAAGTGAGCTTTTAGAAGTGTGCTGCGTTTAAGAACTGAATTACTTTTATAAAAACATGTAGTGTTTATAATACTATATATCACATGCAGGGTAACTCAAAGGACTTCGAATACATTACAGACTATAAACGCAATTTGCTGAATGTAGATGTTCATATTTGATATGCGTTTTCTAACTTCTGTATTTAGATATCTTTTTTTACCTTTTTAAATTGTGAAGTTTCGTTACTGTATTTTAGAACTGTTAAAAAGTGTTTCGTAATCTACACATGACGCTTGATGTTTCTTTTTTACTTACCCATCATACGTAGTATAGGGTAAGTCTTGTAATCGTTTTGAAAATCGAAATTTTTTTTTTGACGGATTTACACGTTTCGGACACTGGAGATTCCGAAAAACATATTTTTAGAAAAACATTTTGCCGTCCGTCTGTTTGTCTGTGTGTGTGTGTGTGTGTGTGTCTGTGTGTATGTGTGTCTGTGTGTCTGTAAACGCTCTATCTCCCGAAAAAAATGAGATAGAGACTTGCAATTTGGTATGTACTTAGTATGTAATAATGGGAAGAAGCCTATTTTATTTCAATAACCTCGATTAACCGGAACGATTTTTTTCGGACTCTCGAAATATTCGTTCTGATAAAAGTAATATAAAAATTTTCGAAATAGTTTATTTTAAGAAATGAATATAAAAGACAATAAAAAAAACATAAATTTTGCATAAAGCATGAAGTCGATCGGATAATTAGTTGCCGAGATATTTGGAATCCTATTTCCACACTCTTCGACTTTTCATGACCCTGTATTTCATCCAGATTTCACTTTAAAGATATATTTGAATTGGAAATTTCACGCTTATTCAGATGCAATAAACCTATAGTTAATAGGATTATTATTTTTGGAGTTATAAGGAAAAACTTCTTTCAAGCAATTCAATAATCGAGCCTTTAAAGTTTATGACGTCATCAAGCCACGATTTTATTTGAATCACAATGCATTTTATAAGTAGTTGACACATTTTTATTTTAATATTTTACATTATGCATACCCATGATGGGTAAGTATTACGGTGGCCCACAACGACTAGTTTCCTTTTGTAATAATCTTTTTTTAGCGCGTTTACATTCCGAAAATTATTTGTTGAGATTTGATCGCTTCAGAAATTCGATATATTTATTTTCTTTATTGTTAGCAGAAAATAAAGTAATTAATCTGTTCTAATGTATCTAAAGAAATATCAATATTCCTTACCTTTTATGATCTTAATGTACAAAACATTATTATTAAAGTTTAAATAAAGATACTTGGAGATATGTGAAATACATGTTTAAACAATAATAATTATTTTTTAGTGAATTACTTCTTGTTATCTTAATGGGAACAATTTAGATATCGACTAAAATATTTCATTTGTCTCACGTTGTTAATTTATAACCGTTATTGAGAAGAGATTTTGCCACCTAATTAAAAGGCCTTGATTTAAATTTCTTATGGGTGCAATATAACCTTGGGAGACATTCTAGGCAATTAACGTCTTTAATGTCTTTCAAATCTAAACATTTCAACGTCTTATCGAAGCACTGAAAAATTATCATTATGTTTGTTATAGAAACCATTTATTATTGATTAATGTATTAAATCAAGACTTTTTTGTCACGGCATGGAAAAACGGATCCATCTATCGAAAGTGAAAATTGGGAAAAATAACATGTGTTAAAATGGACTTCTATAAAAATTTATATTGCATTTGAGTGTCTAATTTTTAGTCTCACCTATTATCGACAAATGTCAACGATCATTTTAATTCTGTCAGTTCGTAAAGTAAGCTTATGTGAGATTTTTATATATTGAATTAAAATTATGTTTAAAAGAAGAAATTATGAATAATTGAGCTTTATATATTTAGCAGTTAATATATTTGAAGAATTCCGGAGCGAATTACCTCCCTTTGATGAGGTATCACTGAATTAGTTTTGATGCATTGATGTTGTTCCATCGAAAGAGAAAACATTTGTATCAAATGAATATTTCAGAATATTTAAGAACTTAACTTGTCTAACATAAATTATATCATAAGGATTATTGAGATATATTCTTCTTTCTCAGATTTCTTCGCGGAAAATTTTGCTGATTATATCCTAATACTAACATTATTATTAATGCTATATTTAAAAAATGTTAAAAAGTTATTTAATCCTTAATAGGAGTATTTTTATATCTTTTGTTTATCTTTGATGTGGAATCACAAGAAATTAATACAAGCATAAAAGTTTGACATTTAAAATACGTAAATGGCTTTATACTGGTTAAATACACAAGAACAACCAACATTTAAAATATTTATCTCATAAATTAAATTCATTTCTATAAAAATTCAAATGAATATCTCACAAAGAAAATATTAGATAATAATCATTAAATGCACCTAATGAATTACATTTTTAATAATAAGTTTCGATGCGAGAGATTTATTAAAACTTATTATCGTTTGATTAAGAAAAATCCTCCATCAAGCATAGAATATGAAGCACTTTCCAATACATTCATAATAATGTAAAAAAATATATATAGGGGAGATGGGGGATGAATGGGACATTTTCACAAAAATATTTTTTTTAATATTTTATTCAAGTTATTATCAATATTGTATATCACATGTCAAACTTTAAGCGTTTGACTACGTCTTATGCACAATATTTGTTCAAGATTATTATTGTACAGATACATAAATTAAATATATTAAAACGTTCTTCTATGTCCCAATCATCCCCACAGTAGAGATGAATGGGACAGTAATAGGGATGGATGGGACACAAATATTTTCCTACCTGTATTCAATATTAAGGACTAAAAGCTCAACAAAAATGCTGCCTTGGCAAAAGCTGAGAGATTATAAATTGTAATATGATCTCCAGGATCATTTGTTAGTCAATGATCTTGGACTAATCTCAGCTTTGCCTTAAAAGGCCCATAAACGGTGGACTGAAGACAATGGCTACAAAGAGGATGAAATTTTAAAAGAATAATTACCATAAAGTATTAATTTATCTATATAATATTATTTAGTTAATAAAAATTTTTCAGTATCCTCTAGGGACGAATGAAGCAGTCCCATTCATCCCCATTTGAAATGTCCCAATCATCCCCATGATGCATATATTCAATTGTCAGCTATTTTGTCTCAGAAATTATTTTGTCACAATGGTTAATATGCATTCATTTTAATTACCAATATTGAGCCTTTAAATAAAAAACTACACCATATCTTAATTGTTTATATTGCATAAGATATTTAAGTAACTTCAAATGTAAAAAAAATTACTTTTAAGCAGAGTTTTCAGGAAATGCAAATTTGAAGAAAACTGAAAACAGCCATGTGCTCTTGCTTTTGGTTCTGAAGCACACTATGGTAGTGAAATCTATGAGGATAGGAAGCAACTAAAAAAAAATGTTTATTGCCTGAAATATTGTCCCATCCATCCCTTGTCCCATTCATCCCCCATCTTCCCTACTGTTTAAATTTCGAAAATGCATAACAGTATTTGACAACTATATTTTAGAATTAATTATCTATAGTTGGAAAAGATCTGAATTCTTTTCTGCAGCCCTATATATAATCTACATATTTGTATTTTTGCCCCATAATATGAAAAAATTTAGTTCAGATTGAAAACGCATAACACAGATGAAAATTCCCATTCAGTAAATTTCTAGCTGAAATGTAGGCGAATACTTTTGTGCAGCCCTGTATAGGATTTATAGAATTTATACACACCTAGTAATATGGAAATAGCATACCAAAATTGAAAATGCACTTCCTGCAAATATTGCTCATAGATATTACTGTAACATGAATATTTTGTGTGTCCCTATAAATGAAACAAATATCATTCGCATCATATTCTGGAGCTAGCTTCTTGTAGTGAACATCAGTGCAGCGTATTATTTTCATTAAGTCTGAAATAGTGTGAAAATCATTAAAATACACCGAAAACGATTTTCCCCAATTTATGATAATATAAAGTAGTTCTTTTGAGTGTCCCTGTAAACGAACTATAAACGCACATCACTTTCAAAAGCTAACATGCCATATTAAGCCTCAATAACATTTTTCATTTAGATGTGCACGCGTGTTAGAGTATGGACAGACGGACAGATTATAGACAGGCCAAAAGAATTCATAAATATTTTTTAACTATGTTGGAAAGTTTTAAAAAATACTAATATTTTACGAACCGCAATTTATATGAATACATTTTTTTTTATATAATTAAACATTTCAATGTGTGATACATGGTTATTAAAGTAATATTGAGTACACTTAGCATTAAGTGCAAACAATTTTATACAATAATTACTTTTTTCTTATCTTAATGGAAAAATTTCGGATATCGAATAAAATATTTCTGAAAGAACTCATTAAGTTGTAGTCACCAATTGATGAACGTTAATAACACCTTAAGAGATAGTGTCACCTAACTAGAAAACTGTTAATTTTCTCTTTTTTATTGGAGAATTAACATTATCTTTTTAGAGACTCACTGCAATTAAATTCCTAATGTCACTGAAATTCAATCTTTTTACAGTGTAGCAAAAGAATAAATAAATAAAATAAAATAAAATAAAAACTATGAGTTTTTGGTAACATTAAAATAATTTATTATGCTTCAGTGCCGCTTCTAAAGAGAACTTCAAAATAAAAAAATAAAAACCGAATAATTACTTTATTTTTATAATATTTTATTTAAATTAAATTGGTGCAAGTACAGTCAGGAAAAAAAAGGTATTTGCACACACGAAATTTTTAGTAAACCTAGGAAGAAAATGTGACGAAATTGTTTTGATTATTGCTTTATTTAAATAATAAACAAACACAAATATTCAATCTTTAACATTAAAAAAATATAAATATTCATTTAAAAATTTAAAAAAATATATTTTTTTAATCTCAAAAAGGAATTTGCACACGAAATATTGACAGTTTAAAAAACAATTAAACGTGAACATTATGCAAATTTGTAACACATCAGAACCGCACTGCACTAGTCACATACTTTGAAGTCACATAACTGGAACGGCAATTCTGACAGTTTCTGTTGCCATGGAGCTAAAAATGTGTGAGCTTTCTGTATCTCTCCTTTAAAAACAGTTTTAAGAAGCTACTCCTTTAAGAAGCTCTTCACGATTCTGGATTAAGTTTCGAGAAATAGGTAAACGGTTAAAGTTAAACTTTTCTAGAGTTCGCTATGTGATAAAAAAGAAAAAAGAGACTAGTATGACAACATATAAGATGCGAAATGGGCGTCCAAGAATGCTAAATGCGGGGAAAATGATTGCCATCATAAAGGAATCTGAAAAAAAAATCACTCTCTGTGTGCTCGAGAATTGGATTTTGATGTCGTTTCAATTTCGGGAAGAATTATTACACCACAATGTATTGAAAATCACCTTCATGATGCAAATATTCCAGGAAGAGCCTCTAAAGAAAACCATTTATCAAAGAAACAAATAATCTCAAATGACTTGCCTTTGGCAAAGCTTTAGCCGAAAAACCACCGGAGTTTTGGAAAAAAATTATTTTTCCGATGACAGTAAGTTTAATATTTTCGGCTCAGATGGAAAGAAAGCTGTGTCGGGAAAGCCAAATGCGTCGCTTCAAATACAAAACACGTAACCAACTGTAAAACATGCCAACGCTCATAAATGATTTGTGGATGTGTGTACTTTAATGGAGTTGGTCAAATGGCCTTTATTGAAGACAATATGGATGCAAAATAATATATTAGAATATTGTGAGATAATTTATTTAACAGTCATCTGAAATTGGGAATTGCTGATTCATGTTATTTTCAACACGATAATGATCTCGTACATTACGATATTATGGCTACAGTATAATGTAAAAAAAAAAATCGATTGCAAACGCCACCACGATCACCAGACAGAGTCAAGAGTCAGAGTCAGACTTGAATTTTGGGCAGAGCTGCAGCGTTTTCCGGCTATTAACTTTATGACGTTATACTCAGAAGTAAAAATTTTATTTAAAATTACGGCTAATTCATAAAATTTTTGAGCAAACGAATGTACGATAACGAATCTGCCTCCAAATATCTTTCATTTAAAAAAAAAAAAGAATGGTGTAATTTGATGTAGTAGTTTGTTCTCACAGACTGTCGAAAGAAAACACGTAGCGTTTTAAATATATAGACTAGTTATAAAACGAACGCACCTCTTATGTCACGTTTAACGTACAATTTCCAACTTGTTTCTTCTTTTCTTTATTATATTTTTCTTTCTTTTTTTTTCTTTTTTTCTTTATTTACTTTTTGAGATTCTAATGGCAGCATTCTTTCATTTGTTTATTGGGCGCTACACTTTGGCGAATAATTTGGCGATAGTTTTTTTATATCGAAAGTGGTGGACGGGATAATGGAGAAGTTTCAGAATATTTTTTTTTTTTTTTTGCATTTTATAGTTATATTAATAAATATATATGTTTAAGATTTGTTGACTCTCTTATGTATTTACCTTTTCATGCATTACATTAGTTATGACAATCTTTATTAAATCGGTACAGATGTCACAGAACCACCGAGATTTCTTTTTGGTGCCAAAATGACGATTTTTGCTTCGTATGGCAACGTGGTGTTTTATAATAAAATTGAATATGTGTATAAATAAATAAAATAAAATAATATAAAATTAATAAATAAATAGAATTAAATGCGTGTGTTGATTAAAAATAATGTGTGAAAATTTGATTTTCTCGCCAAAATTGTGCAAAAAAACATAGTGCCAATCCCTGTGTGTCTGCGACATCTGCTCAATTAAATCATGTAAGGGTATTTTTTATTTAATAAATAAAAGTCATTAATGTTTAAAATCAAAGTTATGAGTTATTTAATATGCTTTGATATTTTTGTATTAGTTTTATTATTTCAGCAAATGTTAAAAGTAAATAAGTTGGTGACATTGATATTTTTATAACGTAATCGATCTTTGTTTACAATTCTACCTTGCCAAGTTAGCTTGAAATTACGGTCAGAATCAGGTTTCAATTTTGGGCAGAGCTGCCGCGTTCTCTGGTGATTGGCTTTATTAAGTAATACGCAGAACTAAAAGTTTAATTTAAAATTAAGACTAATTAATACAAATTTTGAAGAAATGAATGTACGATAACAAATCTGTGTCCAAATATTTTTCATAAAAAAAAAGAATGGTGTATTTTGATGCAGTAGTGGACTATCGAAAGAAAACGCTTAGCGTTTTAAATGTATAGATTGCAACCAATTATATATAACATTTTCAATGAATTAATTTTTTTTTTTTTGTAAATATTAAAAGATAAATGATCTTTATTTTTGGAACGATTCGACCAAATTAAACCAAAAACTACGCAAATATTTCCGAATAAACTACCTACTTGCCCCTACATCAGAGCTACTCATTTTGAAGGTAATCAGATATTTTTGTGACATGTATCCCAGAATAGACAGACACTCCCTGCACACACACACACACACACAAACACACACACACAAACACACACACACAAACACACACACACGCACACACACACACAAATGTGATTTATCTTGAAAACTGTAAGAGTTGCCAACAAAAAGTTGTCGTTAAAACTGTAGCGTATCATCGATTTAGTATAAAAAGACA
This sequence comes from Maratus michaelseni, assembly GCA_963931845.1. Classification (NCBI taxonomy): domain Eukaryota; kingdom Metazoa; phylum Arthropoda; class Arachnida; order Araneae; family Salticidae; genus Maratus; species Maratus michaelseni. The sequence continues at coordinate 219,139,866 of OZ007593.1, read as the reverse complement.
TGTTGTGCATAAGGATAGGATAAGTGGTCGATTGTATATTCGAAACCATTAAAAACAAATGCTAAATATTTTGTATAAAACAATTATAACAGCGGACCATTGATTCATTTTACAAATTTAAATGTTCGTCCTCGCAGAAATGTCCGAGCTATAAAAAAACACTTTTATTTTAATGATAACAGTTGAAGAGGTTTACTTCTTTTTTGTTTCTTGTACTACAAACGTATGTCATTGTTTTTGCTACATATTTTCGCACGGTTTTATATCGATTTGATAGTATTCCATTTGCGTACGATGAAAAATAATATTTATTTAAATTTTGGAGAAAATTCATATATTTCATAAACAAATGTTTCGCATTAGTGTAACATGTTTTTCTCTATAGGTAAATTTTTATTGAATCCGTGTGTACAGTATATATTAGATTATTAAATCACTGATGCTCTACACATCTGTCCTTATTCATTTAAATGTATCTCCTAAAGTTTTGAAGATACAATATCTAACTCTGTAGTTTACCACAAGGGGATGTCAATAGGTAACCGTCGTGTAACGGAAACTCATTTTAACCATGTCTCAAAACCATATTTATTTCTGTAGCTAATTTGGTGCACCAGTTTTTATGATGAAACATACGTAAGCAATCATCGCGTATATTAATTCAACAATACGATTTTGAAACTTTCACCGAAACCTTTCTTGATACAGTATATTTTAAACACTCTACACTCGATTAATTTTCCTTTCTTTATATATATCTTCCCACATTTTCTAAATTTAATTAATGCTTTCAGGAAGATTAATCCTTCATTTTTTTATCTTTAAAGTCTTTACCAAAAAATAAGTTTGGTTTAAAAGAATATCGCATGTTTAAGTCTGGTAATGAAAGATAAGGCCATTTCATTATAAATAATTGTAATTAATTCCCATTTAATGCAGTAAATAAATACATTTATGACACGATATCCCAATAAATCGTTATTTATAGGGACATGTTTTTTTTCTTTCTTTTTTTTTTTATAGAAAAACAGATTTTCTTCTAGACAGTTAAATGTGTTTGTGCATATAGTTATATTTTTTTAAAAAAGGAAATTGATACATTACTTAGAAAAGTGTAAATAGAAAAAAATAATGAAATTTAATTAATTTATAAAACCAGTTGTGCTTATAAAAGAAGAATATAAACTATTTCATTTCCTAATCTTTATTTTAAAACAAATATTTAAATTTATGACACAGAAATATAATTATATATAAATTATAAACATGTCTTTAATTTGGGCAAATACAAAATATTTTACAAAAGATATTTTTACGTGATTTTGAATTTACAAATAAATGAATTATTTATCAAAAATTATTTAAACAGAAAATAGGAGATAAAACATAATTCAAATATTTTTTTAGAAACATGTACGGTTCCAAATGTAAAAAGATTCTTTTATATTATTTATTTTTTGGGGTCGGATTATTACATTGTTGTATGAGAATCGGGGACATAAAATATTCAGTAATATTTTTTATGCGATACAATATAGAATAAATGATTTTTATTTCTCTCTGATCTATACATGATATTACAGTAGATGTAGAGAGTTGAAGACTCGTCTAGTCTCAGTCGCAAGTATAAATGCGTAGATTATATTCTTAAGGCCACAATTTTTTTTCGTGTATCTTTACATTTTAATTACTACGGGGTATTTCATAAAATATGTATAATTTTAAACATTTTTATTTAATAAAAAAAAATGTATAAAACAAAGAAGCATTTGTAACCGCAATAATGGTAAATACCAGGCCATTCAGTAGTTCAAAGAGAGAACAGAAGTTAAGGTTTAAATTATAACAAGTTTATTGAGTCTAATTGGGCAGGAAGGTTGAGCGAGAACTACTCGTCTTACCTAACTCAAAAGAAATAGTCTAGCCTTCGACTTGAAGCGGCACAAAAATAAAAACTCTCAAATAAATAAATGGAATATATAAGGGAAAATACAACTTACAGTCCGTCGACAGCGGAGAGTCAGGGCGCAATTCCAAGTTACGTCAATTCCACGTCTTAAACCCGGTGAGCTCTGATACAGGCTTTTCACCAGTTCAACAGGCACGTAAATCTATACAGCTTAATCCGACGTTATTCGTAGTGAGGGAGGATTCAAGATACCAGCTACTGATCTCCTAAAATATTGAGAACTTTAGCCTTAAAAATCCTGACACTGGATTCTGATTCTGACACCTGATACTAGCTTCTAAGCACTGCTTCTAAGGACTGATTCTCAGTACTGCTTCTAAGTACTACTTCTAAGTACAACTCTAAACGAAACTTCGCAGCTTATATATCCACAGTATCGATTGACCAGCTACAATAATTTGCATAAATATCGAAAGAAAACAGCAACTCACAATTTCCGAGATTCACGCATCCATCGAAGGTTAGAGAAAAGAGAGCCTTGATAAACTTTTACGCACATGAACGGTTAGTGGACAAAAATTACGATCGCATTCATTCAAAACATCACCTACTCACGTGACGAGAGTAGTTGAACTGTCACACATTGAGTACATCACTGTATATAGAAAATTCGAATTTTTTTCCATGTTGCGTTAAGTTTCATTAACTCAAACTGAGCGCCCATTGTAGTGCAAAACAATTTGCTGCAAAATTCGCTACAGTTTTGCTACAATTAAGTTAGCATATCTCTAGCTACAGAATGTGTGACATTGTGTACCCTTAAATTTAATTATAACGAGGCAACTACTTATTAAATTATTGGCATAAATCTTGTTATGATTGAAAAATCAACTTATACATAGCAAATTAAACTAGACCGAATATCATTTCTTATGGTGTTGTGAGAATTTTTTACTTGTCTTAAACAATTTTCAATGATAAATGTTTAAATCTGTATTTTTTCCTCTTTTCAAACATCATCGATATTCTGAAGTTTGACATTACAGTTAACTTGTACTAAAACTTTTTTTTAAAAAATAAATACGTTTTTATTATTGTATTGTACTAAACTCTTTCCCATATAGCACCAAAGCTCCTGAAAACCTCCCCAGGAGTTCCAATTCATCCCTAATTCCGCCTGAAACTGCAATGACGCTATCAGGCGTTCCTGGGGAAGATACTTTAATCACTTCCCCAGGACTTATCTCCCAGATCCCTCCCAGGGAGCAAGCTCCCCAGGATGATATTCCTAAGGAAGTACCTAGGAAGAGACGGTGCTGGTGACATCTCATGGGGGATTTTGACACTAAAATAACTTATTATAATTTTTTATTTAAAAAAATATTAGATTTGATGTGGTTCGATTTTTTAATTAATGAAGTTTATATTATTATTTGATTTATTTTATTTCCTAAGCACATCTGGTTATTGTTTAACTTTTAATTATTGTTATAATATTTATTTATCCTTATTCAGATATATTTTTAATTTATAAAATGCAATCAAAATGTAGTTAAATAAATTGAATGTAGAAAATTAACTTTAATATTCCACATCATATATTAAAAATAAAAATAAATTAATCTTTAAATATAAATTGAAAATTTATTATTTATTTTATTTCTGATCTTTTAAAAATGAACTTATATATTAATTCATTTTATCATTACATTCATTAATTTTCTTTTCTGAACTTTCAGCAATTACTTATATATTTATGTATTTTTACTATTACTTTTTGATCTAACTAATAATTGTACATTGATTTCACTTATATACGTTATTAGTTTCTATAGAAATAATTTAATTTTAAATATAAAGTTGATTTACTTTCTCCTAATAAATTATTTTTATTTTCAATTATAAGAAATCAGAATTATTTTTCGAGTTTAATATATATTTATATATTTGTATATAACCATATTTTATAAATTAAGGATTAGAGATACCTAGTAAGAATTATTTCTTCCGATCCTTTAAATATAGTCTTATATATTGAATTATTATTATTATTTGTATTAAATAATTAATCATTTCATATTAATTTAAATTATATATATAAATAATTTTTGGATCATTACTTAATTTTAAAATATAAATTCGATTTTTTTTTCTTTGACCATTTTAAATTATCATATATATATATATATATATATATATATATATTTCTTTATATATATATATATATATATATATATATATATATATTCTCTATATATATATAGAGAGAGAATATATATATATAGAGAGAGATCTATATATTCTCTATATATATCTATATATATATATATAGAGAATATATATATATATATATATATATATATATATTTCTTTTATTATTCCTAATAAATGAGGTTTTTTTTATCAAAAATTTGTTACAAATAAGGATTTTATCAACAGTTTAATATATATTTACATATTTGTATATATTCAGAATTTGCTAGTTAATATATTAGAGATAAACATTTTTAAATTAAACAATCTATTTTAAAAAAATCTTATTTCGATTGTAAAAGTTAATTTTCATGTATGTTTCAAAATTGAATCATATTTAAGTCATATCGAGCATATTTACTTTTATTATTATTCTTCTATTAATTATTTTTTTTTAATCTTTTTAAAAATTACATATATGTTTATGTATTTTATTATTACATTTTCAACTAATTAATAATTTTACATTTATCGTCATTATCAAATCAATAATTTACTTTTAAGTCTAAATTATAACACCAACTTAAAGAGATTACATGATCTATTGAAATGGCACATTTGGTTTAAAAAAATATAAACATACCTCCCCCCCCCCTGCCTCCTGAATAAGAGTTTTGCTTGAAAGATTTTTATTTAAAAATATACATTCTTACAAAATCGGGTTAAAGATATAAATTCGTGCAGATTATTATCACGGACCTGGTCAATACCACTTGTCTTATTCAATATACTTTATATATGTATTGGTAATGAGCATATGGTCGCTAAATGATGTCAATTTTTAATTATGTATGAATTTTTATGAAGTGTCTGTTCTGGAGGTTTTATCATATTTAGTTTTATTTTATTTTTTAAATACAAATTAGTTATTTTCTATTACCTCTTTCAAATTACGATACATAGTATATATTTTTTAATTCTTAATAATGAAGGGGAAATCTCAATTTAGTGAACTTAAGAAATATTAACAACATACAGATTCAGAAAATATAAATAAATATTTATCTTTCTAAATAACAAATATTTCTCCAGAATTTAAAACTGAGTTGTGTTTCGCTTTATTTGTTAAAACTTTCATTTAAGAAGCTTATTTTCTATTTGGCAAACTTTTTAGTTTAGGATATTTATAAAAGATTAAATTCTTCACTCCTGTTTAAGCAAGGAAATACTTCTATCCAGATGTCAAGAACGATTATATAATCAGCTGCAAAAGTCCCATAATGCAAATATGTTTAGTCAGGTAAGGGTAGAATTTTAACTACAATAAGAACATGAATAGTACTGAGCCACCTCCAGTTCCTTTTGATGGATGAAGAATGGATATGTATGCTTACTGGAATGCATGCAATACTTGCAAAGAAAAGTAGTTGAAATCATGGAACTTAGTTACATGGTTGAAAGGAGAGAAACGTTCTTCCTCCCAGAATAAGGAGTAAGCTATTCCAAATTTAGTTTTGAGATAACTAAAATAAACAATTGTCGGTACAATAGAAAAATAATCTTTAAAGCAGTCGACCAATGATTCTATAAAAGACAAAAGTATTGCTTTTAAAGGATTTCCTTGTTTAGAGTTTTTACACAATACTTCGTTGACAATCATAACAAAGAACTCATATTTTATGTCAAAGTATCCGTACATTTAGGCATTTTAAATCTCCTGAAATATTAGTTTTGTTAGCTAAAATGAAATTATATTTCAATGAAAAATAGTGCGTAATGAAATTTCTATGTATTGAATGTTTTCACAGGATTTCAAAAGATCGCTAAATGGAGATTTAATTGTAAATTATTTTTATTTATTACAATAAGAAAAAAAAAATATTTTTGTTACAGACACAAATTTTATTAACAGTACTTTTTTTCATATTTAACTAGTTACAGATATAGAGTAGAAATGCCCATATTTTAAAAATTAAGATCAAAAGAAATATTATTGTCATTTTAAACAGCAGTTTAGTGTAGGTAATTGAAAATTAAACGATGTATTTATGTATCTTAGGGTGTTTCTCAAATGATCTGCTCAACAACGCGAAACTTTCTGACACATCTTTTGACTTATTTTTAAACGCAAAGACATAAAATTGGGTGGCCTGACTATTGAATTGATTTGAGATCGAAATAAATTTTCCATTTTTTGATAAATAAATTACTTATCGGGTTATAAGCGATTCATGTTACATGACGACACGTTTTTCTCCTTTTTCGTGCTACTGCGTCGGAAATTCAGCTCAAAACACCGACTTTGACGGTATTTTCTGAAATATCTTCTGTCTTTACCAAAAAAAGGAAAACATCTTTTGATTACAAAGTTTATAAATAAGAACACCTGCCAATTTCAAGCGTTTCCGAACAAAAATGAACTAAAAAATGTGTCATAAAATAGCCAATTTGAATTTGAGAACAGCCTAGCATGCATAAACTCAGAAAACCTTTTATAGATATATCGTTTAACAACTTGTAATATGGTAATATCAATATTAGAAATCAAATTGAGTTTTGCTTATTCGAATTCTAAATTTAAAATGATAATATTTCTAATTTTAAAAAAAGTGCATTTTGAATTTGTTTTTCAATTTTTGGTTCATAAAAACGTCAATTTTTCTCTTACTTTGTTTAATTGTGATTATTTATAATTTATAATTTAATTTAATTAATTTTAAATATTTTTATTTAATTGGCCCCCTTATCATAGACCCCTGACCCTGATATATGTGGTTCCTAACTAAAATGATAAAACGCAATGTTGTTGCAAATGATAAAACACTCCTTCCCTTTTCCCTTTTATTGTGATGCCGTGTGGGGAATTTGGTTCAAAACGACGACAAGGAAAACGTTTTTCTAGTATTACATAGTTTCTAAATAAGACCACCTGCCAATTTAATGCATTTCCGAACAAAAACGAGTTAAAAAATGTGTCAGGAAGCAGCTCATTTATATATCAAAGGGTATGCATCTTTATTTGCAATAAAAGTTACAGAATTCCTGCTATACGAAGCGTAAAAATATGCATGTTTTCTATTTACTGTCTTTCATAGGAAGAGAAAGAAATACATGAATACCTTATAAACGAATCAGGTACAACGGCCGTGTAGCGTAATCAGTAGAGCGTAGAGGTCCAAATCCAGTCGGCGGTAAGAAAGTTTATTCCGTAAAATCTGTATCATAACTTTCATGTGATTCTGTGTGCGTGATTGATAAAAGTGATGTCTGTTATATGTGTTATGTAAATTTTTAAAAGATAATGTCCGTATTTATTAAAATAAATAAATAAATAAATAAATACTTTTTACATTACGTTGAATAATAATAACTTCGAATGTTTTTTATACACATTAAGTGACCCTGAAGTCTCCCAAATTCCTCCGGTATTACTTCCTGAAATCTTTCCTAGAACAACCTGAGGAGGAACCTGAAGGTGGTCCTGGGGAGCTCCCCGGGATGCTATGAGGCGGACATTTTCGGTTCCTGAGGACCTCCTGGTGACAAATTTTTGCATCCTCAGGGATGCCTGGAGGATGAATGTCAATCTTCCTGGGGATGTCCTAGGGAAGCACATGTGCTATATGGGTTATAAACCCTAATTGTTTTGATCAGATTGTAGAACATAATGGAATAAATTTAATTTCTTCGGTGTTTTACTTGTCATATAAAGCAATTAAAAGCCATTGCTTAAATAATGCTTAAAATAAGGGAGGGGTATATTATTCGACACGGTCTTTGTTGAAGGATTTGTGGATTATAAACATGATCTTTTGTAGAATTTTACACAAAAGTAATATCCAAACACACTTTTCTTCCGCAATCAAACTTTTCCAACCACCTAAATTTGCCTAAAAACGATTCATTGCCTAGACATTTTAGAAACATTTTCATTAACTGCACCTTTTTTGTTGCGAATCAGGAAAAATATCTCAGACTGAGTGGTCCTGTTCTAATTTTCTTCAATAGTACAGGAATTAAAGCAGTCGAATTCTACAGCTTTATAGTTAGATGCGTTGGTTGATGCCCATCCAGACAATGTAGCTCTTCATTATTTTGACCAAAATTTATAAGGTTTTATTGAATACAAAATAAAACTAGTCGTTGGGGGCAACCATAATACTTACCCATCATTGATATGCATAATGTAAAATATTAAAATAAAAATGTGTAAACTACTTATAAAATGCATTGCAATTCAAATAAAATCGTGGATTGATGACGTCATAAACTTTAAAGGCTCGATTACTGAATTGCTTGAAAGAAACTTCCTTATAACTACAAAAATAATAATCCTATTAACTAGCGGTTTATTGCATCTGATTAAGCGTCAAATTTTCAATTAAAATATATCTTTGAAGTGAAATTTTGATGAAATACAGGGTCATGAAAAATCGAAGAGTGTGGAAAATAGGATTCCAAATATCTCGGCAACTAATTATCCGATCGACTTCTTGCTTTATGCAAAATGTATGTACCTTTTTTGCAAAATTTGTATATACCTTTTATCAGAACGAATATTTCGAGAGTCCGAAAAAAATAGTTCCGTTTAATCGAGGTTATTGAAATTAAATAGGCTTCTTCCCATTATTACATACTAAGTACATACCAAATTGCAAGTCTCTATCTCAATTTGTTTGGGAGATAGAGCGTTTACAGACACACAGACACACAGACGGACGTTTTTTTTTTTTTTTTTCTAAAAATATGTTTTCGGAATCTCCAGTGTCTGAAACGTGTAAATCCGTCAATTTTTTTTTCCATTTTCAAAACGATTACAAGACTTACCCTATACTACGTATGATGGGTAAGTAATACAAGGAAAGTCTTCCATGTATATTACTTAATCTTCACTACGTTGTCTGTCGACCTCTCATCCCAAGTAGCACAGATTGTTGGCCTATAGTTGACAAGTTTAGTAATTGATGGGAAATGGTAGGGTTAGTAATGATACAGTTGGGAAATGGTTGGTATGACAATACGGGCTTCTGTTACTGTAAGCCATCATGAGACAACAATTAACGAACAATTAGCCAACATTGGTCCAAACATTTTGTGCTACTTTGTATTAAGTAGACTAACCTTGATCCAATACAGTCTTTATATAAAAAATTCCCATTTTATTTCCTCAAAATGTACTTTTCATTTTTTAAGTTTTAGAGTTAATTGTATTTTATAGCTTGTGCAAAATTAGTATAACAATGAATTGTTTGCTTCATTGTTTTACGATATCCAGTTGTCCACCAATGTTTCATAAAAAGTATGCTTAAAAATATTATTCATTCGTGTTAAATAGTTTGTTAAGCTTGTTTAAGATTTCTAACATTTTATTGATTATGATGCAATTATCATTCTTTTAGGAATTTTTAAAATACCGTTAGAGATAAATTCGCCATAAGATAGTAGCAGCCCCCCACCTGAAAAAACAAACAATCTAGATGCACTCTAAAAGCATTGGTTTATTTTCAAAATAGTTTATACAAGCGTCAATTTATTCATTTGTAAAAGCATCTATAAGAAGAATTCAAACTAAAATGTCAAGTTACACATAATTGTTATTTTTTTATGTACTACATTAACAAGACTTAGTTTTTACGTACAAATACACACTTAAATGTATTTTAAAAATACATTACAATAAATTCCCAAAATCAATTAATATCTTAAACATATTTATTTTCTTGTTTTTTCTTCCCATTGAAGATTTCTAAATTTAATTATTAGCTCATGCACGACTTCTTTAACCCTTTTATTTTATCTAAACAACATTTTGCACTAAAAAACGTTATATAAAATAAAAACCTGATTTGATGAGTATTTGAAAGTACAACACTGTTTCATTATAAGTAATTGCAATTAACAGTTATTTAAGTCAGGTAATATAATACTTTTGACATGATATTCGAATTACGCATTAATCAATTCAAACATGTTATATTTATGAAATTACAAAAGAAATTACCAAAGGCACATAAAATGCATTTCGACCTATTACTTTTGCTAAAATAGATGCCTATTTTCTTTTAAATTTTTATGCTGCGATGAAATACAGAAATTCAATTTTATTTTTCAGAAAAGTGTCCTTTTTTGTTTGTTTTTATTTTTTTTGTTATTGTTTTTTTCCTTTCTACTAATAAATTCCAAATTTTTTCACTTGAATGAAAGTATTTTTAATAAATTATGTTTTTCTTGTGTTCTTATTTAAAATCAACTGATTTCATTACATGTATATTTACTGGCGTAATATTTCGAAATTTCCCATTGTAACTTATGTGTTATGCAATAAACATAGTTTGATAATATCTCTTCATAATAATATCTATCATTAATCTATTAAGAATCTTCTTTTATATAGAATTACTTGTTCTTGACTGTCAGATACTTGTATAATTTAAATAGGTATCTTTGTATAATTTAATGCTGATTTTTCCTAAATGCGTAATAATATAAATAATTATGCCCAATCATTTTCGAGAGAGTTGGAGTGATGCTCTCTGTGTGATGACTCAATTAGTAGGGCAATGTATAATTACACGACACTTATTCATTCTAATTATTACAAACTGTAGTTAAAGGAAGCACTTAATGCTTATTTTAGGATTATTACATGTATGATAACCTCACGCAAATTTTAACTAATGAATAGCTTAAACAATCAAATACAACTTCACGACATTAAGCATAATGGTTTCCTAATTATAGAATTCAGTGATTTACTATCCCATAGTAATAAATATATGATTTTTCTTTTTCAACAGTTTAAATAACAGCAGCAATGGGCATCGAATTATTTACTATATGTTGAGTAAACATTATTTTTAAATATGGTAAATTCGTATAATTTGAATTTATTTTTTCTTTTCTTCTTTTATAGATTAATTCCAATTTTAATTTTTGTAAAGGTAATTTTCACTTTAATTTGGCGATGTTACGTAGAGCCAATAAATATTATACGTCCAGTGCATATATAGTCATTTTATAGTCACATGGTGATTTCAGCATTAGTTTCAGCGTTTACGAATAAATGATTCAATTTCCTTATATATGAAGTTTTAAAAAAATCTACAACCACGTGCCGAGAGGGATTCTTGAATAATATTTGCTTGTAAAAGGGCGTTATTTGTAATTGCTTGGGTTTCCGGGCGGATGTTGTTATCTTGGCCTGGTAAGTTTATTTTCTTTTCGTGAAGTTGCACATTGGAAAAAAATGTAAATATTGCAGTGTTGAAATTGCCAGATGTCCTTTCATGCCTTTTTTATTAGAAATAGAGGTGGTGTTTTGATTTTTTTCCATTTGAACTTTTTCCAAAGTTTAGTAATATTTATTTTAATTTTTATAATTATTTTTTATTAACACTCGACTCATCTCCAAAAGAGAAAACAATATCTTCAAAAAATTAAAAAGTTGGGTATTTATTTTATTATATTCTTTGCTTAGGTGAAATAAAACTTGGTGAAATGGATTTGATGAGAAAAAGAGGAAAGTAGTTGAATTAACTTCATTGGTTATATTTCGTTGAAAAAAAATGTGTTTTGTAAAATATTAAATTCGAAAGTGAGAATTAAAGTAAAAAATAAATATATTAAAAATTGATAGAGAAAATATAGCACTAATAACCACATGCATTTATTTATTTTGTAACTTTAACACAACCATCACAATTTCAGTTTGCAATAAGAGTTGTCGGCCAAATATCAGACAATTGTGACATATTTAATTTACATTAGTTAAAGAACATATGTTTTGTTTCAATATATGTCTTTAAATAGACACTTTTAGTCTAACTAAGAAACGCAAATAAAAACTAGTTCATGCACTTAAATCAAGTGCATCACTATTAAAAATTATTATTATTATTATTATTTTAAACAGACTTTTAAAGAAACCAATTATTTAATTATATCATTAATATTCTGTAAATATGATATGAATAATCTTTACGTCAAAAGCTTTATGTCTATTGCTTTTTATATTACTAAATCACTTAAACCAACACCATCTTATAGATGATGCCCCAGCACTGACAACGTGGATGTGCAAGACGAAGGTGTGGTTTAACCAACTTTTTAATCTGTAGATACATTTGTCTGTTATGTTACTCATTACGTTGTCCATTACGTTACACAATGTTATGTTTTAAATTTCATTGTATCATTTTTATCATTATATGTTTTTAAAAATATACACAAATAAAAGGTAGGTGAGCCAAAGATGGACAGTCTTCCTAAGGTAGCCCAACCCCCAAAAGTAGAATTAATTTAATTTTTAATCACAAAAGGGTGCTACTGCATTGTCAATCAGGTGTTTGCCGTGCACGTGGCTGGATTTAAAGGGATAACCTAAATCCTCTGACATTTTATGGAGTGATTTCACTTTTGAGGAGTAGTCGTTCTAATTTAAAAGTAAGAAGATATTTTAATTTACACGTGTTTAAATTCTAAGAACTTTGAGTTATGATACGTTTTCTGAAATTTTATCTCTTTCTCTTTTACCGTATTTACACTTAAAAACTCTATGAAATGTATCAGATTAATACTTTTACGTCGTGCGAATGGTGACAATACGCATATGCCCAAGGTGGCTAACTTAGAAAACAAATGCCGAAATCAGCGTAGTAAGGTTGATTTTCAAAATTTCTTCATAAATATCTGAAAAAACTTATTAGAATTTATTGTTAACACAAGATATCACTCAAAAGAAGTCAGTAACTCCCAGAAGAAAATCCCTGATCTACCGTGCACAAAACGTGCTTCAAGGTCTTTTCGTGTTAATAATAATAAGTTTAAGAAAGAAAAATCGAAAGATATGAAAAGAAAGAAAGGATTATCAGAGCATAACAGTGAGGAAAACAGTTTGCCGTGTAATTTTTGACATTTTAAAAGAAATTTAAATACACGGGACACCTTTAGAACACTATGTGCGGAATAATTGAGTAATTATATTTGCGAAACGTATTGTTTACCGCTCACCGATAATTATGCTGAAAAGTTGTCAATTCTTGGAGATTAAAATACGGTATCATTTATAGGCAATAGGGGAGTTATTTAGTTTATGGTGTCTTTCCTCTGGAATATAAGAATATTGTACAAAGTTTTTGATTTATCGATAGTGAAATTGCGAAGTCGGAATGGATTTCGATATTGGACATACGAAATGTATTAATAAATTGCTTAATTGTTTTATAAACTCCAACGTTGAAATGTTGAAAAGGAGTTTTATTGAAATTTAATTTCTTTAAAGCATCTTTATTGTATTGTTATTATCCTAAATTATGTTTATTTTTCCACGTGTTACTGTTTCTGTGACAATCTATTAACCCATCTGTGTTTATGCAAGCACTTAGAGATTTCAGAAGATTATCGGTATAAAATAAACTAGCGTTTGATAGAGTGTAGTTCGGCTGTTACACTAGAACATATTGTCTCATCTTTTATCCCAAGCTGATGTGGTTAGAAATATCAGATTGCGTCTTTAATTAAGAACCAGTGGACCCATGCGAAAGATTCCGCACAGCAATCCAATTTTTTTTTCATTGCCGTATTTTTTATACAAAGATTTAAACTTCTAAAGAAACATTAATAATAAAGTTACCTCTAAACTACATTGGTACAGATGTCGGCAACGCACCGGGGTTTCTTTTTGGTGCCAAAATGGCGATTTTGGCCTGGTGGAGTAACCTGGTGACTTTTTCTTCGTATGGCAACTTGGTATTTTATAATAAAATGAAATGTGTATGTAAATGAATTAAAAATAAAATAATATAAAAATAATTTATAAATTAAATATACATGTAATAAAAATAATGTGTGTGTGTTAAATAAAACTGTGTGTAATAATAAAATTAAATGTTTGTGTTTTAAAATAAAATTATAATACAATTTTATGATAATAGTACTAAAATATTTTCGCCTGCTAGGCCTAACAGGTATTCGAAAATGGGATTTCCTCGCCAAAATAGCACCACAAAAAATTGTGCCAACTCCGGTGCGTCTGCGATATATGTTCCCTAATATTAGTCAAGCCAGAATATCAGCTCATTTATTCCATCAAACTTATTTTAACTTCTTTAGAAGATAACATGATCTGCATCGAAAAAAAAAAGTGACAATCCATGGTGATTTTTTCTTCTAAAAATTTAAATTTAAATTTTCCTTTTTAATACTAAATATAAAATAAACACATGCGGAGATGTCATACTTTATCTTTTTTGTGTTATATATATATTTTTATAATTATTGTTGAACGTGATATAATCAGGAATTTTATTTTTGTGGCAACACTAATTTGAGGAAAACCCTTCACTTCATTTATGAAAACAATGCCAATTTAATTTTTAATCATCAGCAAATTTTAATCAATAAACATGTTTTAGTAAAATGTAAGTGTACAATGTCAGAAGCATGTTCAAAATTCTTTCATATGGTATCTCATTCGACGTTATGCGTTTCGTATTTTCTTAGAAAAAAGGATGTTGACAAGAGAAATAACATATATGATTATTTCAGCTCACAAAACTCAAGAAAGCATATTAAAATAATTTTTGTTAGTATGTGGAGGATTTAAAGTGTACATTTATATTGACAAATAGTTTTACTATGATTTTACTTTCTTTTTGTAAAAAATTTATTGTGATTTTTATCAGGACAGTAAATTCTTGTTTTAGATTTTATATTTTTATTCTGAAGATAGGCTTCACAACAGTAATTAAAATGTATTTCCGTTTAAATCCAATCAGGATCCCTTATTTTAAATGTTTAATAATATAATTCTTACTTTATTTCAAGTTTTGTAGTAATTGGCTATGTCACACCAATGGACCCGAGGTCCCACCAGTGGTTGAGAGGTTCTGCTCTCAAAGCTGATAGACGGAAGGTGCTGGGTTCAAACCCCTGTCGCGCTCGTCGACCTAACCGTTTGGAGTTTTCCATGGTTTTCTTCGAAACTTACCGTAAATACGGGTTAGGATCCCTTAAAAAGACCCCCACGAAAGGCACTCCCCCCTAGGGCCTATATCCCACGTGTTGATAATTGGCCGTCATAAATCAACCCAACCCAACCCAATAGGCCCGATGCACATTTGCACATTGAAGTATCTTGATTGAAAATTTAACAAAATGTACCATACAAGTGTTCTGTGTAACCACTAAGGATATACATACTAAACAAAAATACTAGTTATATATTTTTAAAATTATATGTACGCTGATTATTCCGATACACATTTATTTAGAAAAATAATCTTAAACAAACAAAAATACGGAATCATTTATTTTTTCAAAATTGTAATCTATTAGGTATATTTAATATACCGCATTTATTTTATTTTAATGAGTTTTATAAATTTAAAAAGCTATTTTTTTTTTTCAAAATGATATAAAGTATTGTAAATGAATTAAAGTGAACATGAATTGCAGCTTTCTCTACTAATTGAAATTAATTTATCTAAAAATGATCTAATGACATTCATTACGATATAATTAGTCATGCGGAGGTATCAAAGGATTAGCTAACTTTGATAATAATATGACTCGCAATCCATTTAATCTGATATCTTTTGAGCTCATGCAAATCATTTAATCAGGAGGGATATAACTTTAGTGATTTCGTGTAGCGATAAATGACTGCTTTTCTCAAAACGTTTTGATAGCTCGCAATGCAAGCTCGCAATGGAGTTTCAGCCATATCAGCTACAAAGTAGTAAAATGATATCAATTAAAGTGAATCGAATATCAAATTACGAGATAATATGTAAAGTAAATAATCAGATAATTTGTAATTTAAAGTGTTCAAGTATATTTCACGTTGTTTAATTCAAAGTACAAAGCATTATATTACGAATTTTAAATATTTTGACCTACATTTTAAACGTATTAGTACATATATAATGAATTAGGACATTTGAGGCGTCAAAACTAGAATATGCATTTAAAAATAATACTAAAATTATATACATACACATATCTGTAAGATCTTTCCAATTACAAATATTCAGAAGATTATAATTAACGTTTTTAGAGCTTGTACATAAATGTTCCCCGTCTATATTTGAAATGAGAGACAGCTGTAGAATAATTTGTACTTATGATCTAATGTTCTAATGTATAGAATACAGTCGATTTATATTTTAAAACGATTATTCTGCAGTTCATCTTAAAACAAAAAAAAAAAAAAAAAAAAAAAAAAAAAAAAACGAAAAAAAAATATGAGTTACAAAATGAAGAATGAAGTAAAAAAATATAAGGTATACGAAGGAAATAATAATATACAAAATAATAATTTTTAAATAAATTAAAAAATCTATTTTTTTCTTCTTAACATTTTTCAACATACTTGAAAAGTGTTTATGACTTCGGTTTGTCTGCCGTTTGGCTGTCCGTCCGTGCTCTAAACCTCGTAAATAGACTTGGATTACCCTGAAATCTGTTAGTGAAAGTGAAAGACTGTTTCGTCCTTAAGAACACTCCTTCATTTCAAATCTGTTTGATTGCAAAGTATAAAGTAGTGAATCAATCCGCTAGATGTCGCCACTACACGGAACATTACTTGAACACTATGAATTCAGAACAAGAATGTGCTTACTTAGACATTTTCCCCTTGTTCTACAGATACAGAAAAACATTTTTACATATACACTGTTTTACTCTGGTACTGTTCACTGCTTTTAAGCAGAATTAATTTTTTCGGAAGCTTTTAAACGCTCCGATAATTCAAAATGTAAATACTTAACTATGTTAAAATAACTAATCACTTTTTTTATTTATAAAAGGGTAATTTTCAGATTAAAATCTAATTAATTTAAGAATGCAAGATCCATGTCTGAAGATTAATTATATCGTCAAATTATTCGACAAAATACCATGATCCCTATTGAAACTGAAGTGTGTAGCATTTATAGGTTATGTACAGGGACAGTCAAAAGCATTCAGTTACATTACAGTCAATGGAAAAAATCGTTTCAAGTGAATTTTAATGATGTTACGTCATTCGAAACATGATTAAATCTATATACAATTATGTAGCGCACTAAAACATGCTTGTTCTAAAATATTTTGTGCAAAGCATTTATTATTCATTTACATGATTACACCAAATAATTGTTTTCCACAATGTTCTACGGAGAAAAAAACGTTTGCAATGTAATTTAAAAATGTTTCAGTATTTAAAGCATAATGAAATGTAAGTGTATTACTGAGATTCACTCAAATTGCTCACCTAATAGTATAGTGTTCATTACGTTTAATGTTCATTTACACAGACACACAAAGTAATTTGGGTACAATCTTTGTGCATTATTTACAGTCTCTTTTTAATGTATCAACCTATATCTTGTTTAGAGATTATATTTATTTACTGAATATTTTTTTGTACAATATGCTAACTTATATCCCATTTAATTTATTTATTAAATTTATCATCATGTATTTTTAATGTGTCAGCTTATATATTATATGTAGAATTCATTTACTGTGTTTTCGTAATGTTATTACAGCGCAAAAATCCATTTATTTTATGAACGACATAAATTTATGTGAATTATTTTGAGTGAAAATAAAACCCTTCTTTTTCTGTTATACCAGTTTCTTTTATCCGAAAACGAGCTAAGGAATTCATTACAATATGCTTTTACATACAAAGCTATGTATATTTTAGATAACTTTAATAATATGATTTGTAATATATATAATTTACTAATCTTTGCACCCTTGTAAATCACTTAAGTATAATGAATAACAGCAGTTATTTTGTGCAGCCATAAAAACGTTGAAAACATTTGATTAGAAAAACTATTATGAAACTGCAGACCTAACAGCTTTAATTTGGTAAAATTATATCATTTTATCAAGATTTATATTCCATTCAATATTAAAATAAAATTTCTATTAATATTTTGGCAATAATAAATTAAAAAAAAAATAGTACATAAATAAAAACAAATTGAAACAAACATACGTCAAAAATACATGGAAAATGCGTTATTTAATTTTAAACGTATCTTCTTGTCTATCTAAATGTAAATGAATTAAATCTGAATAAATTTTATATATATAGTTTTAATAGATAACTGAAAAATAAAAAACAGTTTATTCTTTAAATGACGTCAGATAATGTAAATTGAAGTGCACATGAAATATGTCGTTCTCTCATGCATGGATTTAATTTATTGGGGGAAGAGCTATTTAATTTCCTCATGATACATTTGTTCATGTAAAGCAGTGAAAGGATTATCTATCTTAAGTAATACTATACTCAACAACCTATTTAATCTACTAACTTTTGAGACCTTGCAATTAATTTAATCATAAAATGTATAATAAAGGTGAAAGAGCTATTTAATTTCCTCATGATACATTTGTTCATGTAAAGCAGTGAAAGGATTATCTATCTTTACTAATATTATACTCAACAACCCATTTAATCTACTAACTTTTGAGCCCTTGCAATTAATTTAATCATAAAATGTATAATAAAGGTGAAAGAGCTATTTAATTTCCTCATGATACATTTGTTCATGTAAAGCAGTGAAAGGATTATCTATCTTTAGTAATATTATACTCAACAACCCATTTAATCTACTAACTTTTGAGCCCTTGCAATTAATTTAATCATAAAATGTATAATAAAGGTGATTTAATGCAGCAATAAATGAATACCTTGTTAAATGTTTTGATTACACACGTTTTGAAATTGCAAGCCTATCAAATTAAATTTAGAAATACGATACCATTTAAATGTGAATTTAAACAGCGGCAAGTACTCATTTATGTATGTTGAAGTGTTCAATCTAAATTCCATATATTTGTATTTAATATAATATTAAGAAATTTTTTCTTTCTACGTCTCTTAACGAACATATTTTCGACATTTAAAGATGCAATCATAAAAACAAAGTGTCTTTTACTGCCACTTATGTCTGGAAACGTTTTCGGGTAGTTTTTATAGTGTATTATTGATAGCACCCTAAAAACCAATATTCCGGTTTGAGAAAACAGATTAATACACTATAAAAACACCCGAGAAGCATTTCTGAATACGGGAGGCAGCAAAAGAAACTTTGTTTTTTGCCTATTTAAATCTAAAACATATATTTGTATATCACGTTTCTAAAGATAAGGAACGCTTTTCGAAATCGTGGGTAAATCGGAAGACGTTAACTTAATAATATTATGTATTATAGTAGTATTATATGTTATAGTGACCCATATGTCACCGATGACATTTACGGTCGTAGATGTGTTTCATAAAAAATATATATAAATTAATTAAAAAAAAATAAAAAATCAAGGATCTATATTACCAGAGTTTTTCAAGAAATAACTTGCAGTCTTATATTTATTTAAGGAAAACTATTTATTTTCCGATGAAGAAATTCACACAGATCATTCATCACACCTTTTAAAAACACCGTAGCATTGTTATGAGCTACAGAATAATGCCGGTAGAATTTCCACGCAATATAATCAATATCAACTTATTGCCATTTTTTGCATTTGCACGTCTATTTTTAATACGCAGTTGAAAAATATAGTCCGTCTTTTCACGCTTTCTCATTTGCCAAGACACATTTGCGCATTATAGGAAAAAAAAATAAAACATGCGCCGGGAGTATTTATTGGCGTGGCTTTCCGCATTCTAAAAATTTCGTGCATTCATCTGGAGAGCATTTCCACGCCTATTTTTACTACGCAGCTAAAAAATATAGTCTGTCTTTTCACGCTTTCTCATTGGCCAAGAATCCTTTGCGCATTATAGTTAAAATAAATAAATAAAAAGCAGTATTTATTGGCGTTGCTAAGCTTTAGAGACATATTTTTGTGTGTTCGTAGATTATTAAATTAATCGCGTCACCAGGAATTTGAATCAGTCACCAGTTTTTACTATAAAAGATGTTACAAAACTATTCCAAACAGTAATTAAATTCAAATTCTTGGTGACGTGATTAATTTAACAATTTACAGAACGCACAAAAATATATCTCTAAAGCTTAGCTACGCCAATAAATACTCCTAGCGCATGTTTTTTTTTTTTTTTTTTTTTTTAAATAATGCGCAAAGGAGTCTTTGCCAATGAGAAAGCGTGAAAAGGCGGACTAAATTTTTTAGTAGCTTAGTAAAATTAGGCTTGCAAATGCTCTCCCGAAGAATGTACAAAAACTTTAGAATCCGGAAAGAAAAATAAGAAAAAAAATGGCAATGAGATGAGATTCGCAGATCAAATAATTTTATTAAAATTCATTTCAGCGTTTAAAAAAAATTAAAATACATTAAACTTCGATGGAAAAATAAATATTAATAAGTGAATTGTTCTTCTGAAGTAGGATTTTAAAAGGTGAAATAAAATATTAATGGACGCAATTAGATGAATTTGGAAGTATGGTAAAATTAATGATTGAAATAATTTTAAGACTGACTGGGAAGAATTAAATTAACTAAGGTTGAAAATTATACTAGTCTGGCAATATTTTTAGAATATTCTAAGATAGTACAGAATTTTAAATTTCGTAATATATATAGATAAAAAATACATTATTATCCTCTTTAATAAAAAGCTATGCGTTGTTGACGACTGGGTTTTCCGTTAATCGTTGCCACAGATTTATCTAGGAAAATGAAACATTTGAAGTTACTGAAAAAATTAATAGCTCGAAAAGTATTTGTCAGAAAATTGTAAGACAAACTGCGTTAGAAAGATAAAAAAAATTGTATTTTTCTTTATATAAATTTCAAATCTAATGCTTATGCCGTGTTTCAAATATTGAATTTCAAAAATTACCAAATTTCCCAATGGAGTACCATAGCTAAACCTTCACGCGTAAAAAGATAATGATGACGGCAATGTGTCCTGACATGTATTACAGGCTATAGCACGAGTCACAAATAATAGTAGCCTTTCATTCTGTTAAAATATAAAATTGAATTATGATGTCACGAGTCCATGATTTTTATTTAATTTTAATATAATCATCTTAGAAACAAGGTTTTGGAAAATTTTTTTGAATGGGACTAATAATTTGGCTAATACTGCATATTATTTTGAGTTTAAAAGAGGAAAGATGGGGGAGCGCTTTATATTATTTAGGTTTTCTCAGGAACTTTTGGTCAGAATTGGAAGTTTAATATATCAAAACGACAGAAATTAAATCGACATCAAATCGGCAGTAACTATAATGACAGTCCTTTAGTTCGTTTAGATATAATTTCATTAAAAAATATAAAATCATTCAACATTGATTTTATTTATTTTTAAGGTTATTATCGCGGGCCCTGGTAACGCCGGGCTTATCAGCTAGTAATGTTTATATTTTGTTAAGGGTTCTCAGGCGTCTTACTCTTTCCCTGAAGGTGAAATTTAACGTCATGTCGAATTTTATTTTATTTCTCATTCTCTATAAAACACAAATACATAAATTTTTACAACTAATTGCTTAATATACGTTCTTAATTATTTCAACGTTCTACATCTGATATTTTACTTTTTTTAAATATATATTTTTAATAATTTTTTTTAAATAAATTTTTTTTGCCTTTATCCACTGCGTACAAAACTGCAGCAAATCTATTGGTTCAAGATCCCTAAATAATATTGATAATGATGTAAAACTAATGTACCTTGAACGTATATTTCATTTTTAATTAATTAAAACATAATTGTTTTTAAATTTAAATTTAGATTATAAAATGTTGAAAAAACTTCACTTTTTTGTTGAAAAAATGCTAATTTTAAAAAGCCACTGCAATTATAATACTAAATTTGAAGTAAATGTTATTCCTTGCATCAAAATGAATTTAACTATCAAATTTCATACACTGAAAAATGTTGCGCGCAAGTAAAAAAAAATCAAATGTTTAAAAAACAGAAAAATATATAATAAATTATTTAATATTGAATGTAAATTATATAATATTGAAATAATTTTGTTACATTGAAAGTATATTAAGCTGCCAGTATTAAAAAGTTTATGCATTTGTGTTATATAGGGGTTTAGAAATAAAATTAAACATAACATGATGCTACATTGTACGTTAAATGGAAAAGTAAGACACATGAGACCCCTTAATTTTAATAAGAAATCATATTGACAATGCAAATTAATTGATTACTACGAAAATTACATTTTGAAAATTAAGGAATGTTTTTTATGCAATTTTTGTAGAGTGATTTTCAAAGATAACTGCCAAATACGAGCAATGAAATTTGTTTGATAGAGAGGAATTTAAAAAACACGCTTATTATTTTCGCTATATATATGAAGCTTATCATTATCGCCAAATTCTGTTGTGTATACAGGGTCTGTTCTCAAATTACTAGGACTCATTAAAAAGAATACATATATATATATATATATATATATATATTCATGAGAATAGTACAAACGATTACAATTTTTCAAAGTAACACCCTTCCGCATCTACACACTGCTGCTAACGAGTTTTCCAGTTTTCGTACGCCTCCAGGAACGTCTGGACCGGAATGTCACGACCCTCGTCACGGCCTGTTGAACCGACTCTACCGAGCCGTGATACTCCTCCTTGAGCGTCGATTTTATTCTCGGGAACAGAAAAAAGTCTGGCGGAGACAAGTAGGTGCTGTAGGGGGGGGGGATGAAGCAGCGTTAACACGTTGTGCTGGGCAAGATACTCCACTATGTGAAACGCTGTGTGGCTCGGCGCGGTGTCACGATCTCAAAACTTGGGTTTGAGGAATGCTCAATTCATCAGCAATCATTCTGGTACTCATCCTACGATCATTGTTCAGTAAATTTTCCACTTGCGACACATTTTTTTTTGGTCTTGCTGGTCGAAGGACGTCCGGAGCGGTCGTCGCGTCGTCTTCCACTCTTTTCCTACCTCCTCGGAACAGCTTGTGCCACTCAAAAACACCCAATCTACCCATGGCAGTATCACCGTAGGCGTCCTTAATCATGTCGTGAGTCTCTTTGCCCGTTTTACCAAGATTTATACAAAATTTGATCGCGTATCGCTGCAACAAAAAACGCTCCATGATTCTCCGTGACGAGGTGTTTCGACAGGGGCTCACAGTACAAGCGACCTGCTCCCTTCAACGGCCAAGAGCCGACTGCTGACTTTTCCCAGCAATCCCAATATCTCCCTCCACCGATCGTACGCGCGCAGACCGCCTCTCGTCCGCCCGTTCGCTCAGAAAAAAACCAGTCCTATTAATTTCAGAACAGACCCTGTATTGCTATGGTCTGAACAAAAACATACAGTCAGAATATTCTCCGTGTACGTATTTTCATATTCCAAGCACAGACTATCATGTTTTATCAAAGTTCATTTATCTAAATTTTAAACAAATTTAAAAATTGCATTTTATACTGACCGATAATATTGAAATTTTTCGTGAAGTAAATATTCTTTATTTTACATTTTTAAAAAGATGATATAAATTAAATATCTTTAAATCTATTTATACAAACAAAACAAAACAAAAAAATATATTTCATACACTTAATAAAACAGCCGATAATAATTGTGATATATAATCTATTCATATTGGAAAAACCTTTTTATTTTACATTTAAATGAGAAAATGGCTACAAAAGTTTCTTCTTTTATGAACACGATGGAGTAATTTTTTTGCCACAATTACAAGTGTCCATGAAATTTACAAAAAATAATACATTGCAAAGTAATTTATATTTCATTATTCCGAGAGTTATGATGACATCTTGCGAATGACTGGTGTTAGTTTCATCGCGCAAATTTTCATGTTCTTATAGAAGTGGTTGTGAAATACAAACACACATGCAGATTTTAATCAAACTAATTAATTAAAGTGAAATTAAAATTTGTCTTCATTTAGTGCATTAAGCTATTTAAAGTAAAATTATTTAGCGTATTACGTTAAGATATATTTTCTCATTTAAAACAATGAAAATATTAGCTATCTGTAATAATTGTATTCACCACAATCCATTTAATCTGCTAACTTTTGAGCCTTAGCAATTCATTAAATCATAAAAGATATATAACTGTACTGATATGATACAACGTTAGGGAAATGTCTATTTTGAAAGGTTCAAATTACTCACATCGCGTGTTTCGACGACCAATTACAATTTAGTAAAATTATATCATTTAAAGGAGTACAGGAATATCAGGAAATAATCTGATGATATATAATTAAAGTGCTCTCTTAATTTGTGTATGCTTCAATTCCACATGTAACACATTAGAATGCTGATTTTAAACACACAGTAAATAAACATTTAATATGCAATTTCAAGTGTTCAGTTAAATTCTATAAAATTTTGTTTCAATGTATACTTTATTACACAATTCTATAAAATCAGACGCTCTGTAGTGTTTGTATACACTGTAAAAAAATCTCCAGCTTTTGCTGCATAGTCACTCCACCGCTTTTATAGAATATTTCTATTTTGACCAATGAAAAGCTCCATAATATAGTAAAGTAACCGTTTTCTCTAAAACCGGTGGAGTGTGTCTGCAGCAAATGCTGAAGATTTTTAACAGTGTAGAGCACTATCACTTCATTTTACAATAATTGTAGAAATTAAAAACATTAAGCAAAACAGAGAAACAACAAGAACAAAAACAGCAGAATTGAAAAAAAAATAATAATAAATAAATAAATAAAACATTAGTCATTTCAATGTGAATCATTTAAGCATTTAAAATAACTGTACCAGTAAGAGACACTGGATACTATTGCACATTACAATTGAACCAAAAAAAGTGGATTTGAAAGTAACGCAGAAGTTTCGTCCTTGTGTGGTTGCTGATAAAGCCTTCTAGTATGAACGTCGTATGCCCATTACTGGTTTCACAAAGTAATCAGAATAGTCAGTAGTGGAATCTGTCAAAATCTAATATCTAGGTGACAAGAGACGACGTGCCGAATATTGGACTATTTTAAGCTTTTCTATAAAAAATAATTTTGCTACAAAAATGTTTAAAGCAGCCGTGTCAATTTCAGAAAGATTTATAACAGATACCTAACACTCGATTTTGTCGCAGTAAGGTAAAGCCAGGAGAGATGGCGCGGTCGGAGAGATTGCGCACATAGAGGTTTGGGGGGGGGGAGGAGCAGAGTGAGGGAGCAGCGACTCCAGTTAGTTGTACAACAGCAGTAGTGGAGTGTCTACTTGAAAGTGCACGTTGATTGTTTTAAGCGTCTAAGATAAAGCATTGCTATTTTGTTTTGTTTCCCAAAGTAAGTGCTTGGATTTTTATAGCTATTCATCAGAATTTCTATACAATATCAGTAGTACAAAATATCTTAAACTTAAATGATTTCTCATAAGCTACTAATCTAGACTAACAATGTGAACGTTTTAGTAGTGGCCATGTTTAAATAAAACGCCTCGCAATCTCTCCTACCGAAATTGGAGAGTTTCGCATCTGTTACTTAGGAGAGATGGCGCATTCTTCCCATTAGTTTCCCTGCTAGGAGAGATTACGCAGGTTATTGGCAAATTTGCATAAAAAATGAAAAATGAAAATGGACAAATTTTAAATTAAATGTGTGTTTAAGTTACTTAATTTTATTTTGTAATCTTATCGGGACTTGCTTTATCTGATTCTTTAATTTTTTCCCCTTTAATTCAAATTGTTTAAACGTTTTAAAAATTATTTCATTTTTCTGACTCTTGAATCATTAGGTTGAAATATTCACTCCTAATACAATAATATTTGTTCACAAAAACCTTACAACAATGTCATTTAAGTGTACTTATTATTGTTAACAATTTAATTGTAGTTATTTTTACTAACAATCTCTCCTACCCATGTGCGCAATCACACCAACCCTGTAAGGACAGATTGCGCAAAATAACTTTCTTGGTTTTATTACAACTGTTCTATTAAATTACAACATAACAACAAAATCGCAATGGAAATGCATAAAAAACAAATGAAGTGAAACTTATTCATGCATAGTTTAGCAAAAAATTAATATTTAGATTTTTTATTGTTATTCTTTTGAATTGTGCGCGGACTGTCCTGGCTTTACCTTAAGTAAAGTTATGAATGGTACACTAAAAATATGCTAAGACATTTTGTAACATATATGCTAAGACATTTTAATTTTATATTTAAAAAATCCTTATTTCCTTGTATAAAACATAAATAAATATTTCAGATAAAGGAAGGCTCGCGAGAAGAAAAAATAAACGCTTCGGCCACGTTAGCAAGAAATTGAATTTTAATGATATCAGGAAATAATTTGCCTGAGTGCATGACAAGATCATCATATAACTTCCACAAAAAATAAAAAAATAATAATTATTTTCTAAATACAAAACACTATTTCTTAAGATCTCATTAACGATCAACAATTAACGAGTGGAAACAAATGAAATATTTATTCGATATCTGATTTTTTTTCATTAAGGTAAGAACATTTAATTCACGAAACAATAATTATATATTGTTAAAAATATGTGCACTTGACAACATGTATATTGT
Organism: Maratus michaelseni; assembly: GCA_963931845.1. Classification (NCBI taxonomy): domain Eukaryota; kingdom Metazoa; phylum Arthropoda; class Arachnida; order Araneae; family Salticidae; genus Maratus; species Maratus michaelseni. Next base: position 219,113,279 of record OZ007593.1, on the reverse strand, counting down.
TTAAACTTTAATAATATATAAGGAAAATATAGATTTGTGTAGATAAACTACAACGTTTTTTTTTTCTTGCAACCTAGAAAATAATTATATCGAAGCTCTGAAGAGATAATTAATTTGTAATTAATCACTGCAATAGTTTCTATAGGAAATGTTTACAATAAAAATATTTTAAATAATAACACTCAGAAATACGTAAATATTTATTAAATACAAAATATTTATCTGTTATATTTATATGTACTTGTACATGTGTCTGTTTAGTTAAATCGTTATTATTATTATTATTATTAATTCCTGTGACATACGTTGTTATGTAATGGAATTTTATCTTATCTTTTATTTAGGTTATTTAAACTAAAAATCCGACTTCCCCGGTTACAGAATATAGGTAATTTGTTTTAATTATATGTTTTTAACATTTAATATATATTTTAAATTGGCCACATAAAACACCAAAAAGCCTTTTTTAATGAAGTGTATCAACTATGCTTTCAAATAATTTTTGAAATTGAATTAAAGCGGTACTTTCGTGTTAGGCGCATGCCAGGAGTTTAAATATTAGTCAATGAAATCACCAAAGATTTCGCTACTTACAGCAACCTTTTTTATTCTGATAATTGCAGTGGTTTAAGTGCGTAGTACTTCGATTACATATGTAGTGCTTTATTTATAATATTTCGCCTTAAGTATCTACTTTGTGACACGTGGTCTAGTTTTCGTGACCTATTATTAGAAGAGAAAAACACGCTTGTCACAAAGTAACCCCACCCGATGGGGTAACATTGTGACAACTTTAAACATAAATTTCTCAGTTGCTATTAAACATTTAAATCGGTACAATATGTCCTTGTGTAGAAAAGGATATATCAATATTTAGCAATTGTCAGTTTTGGGTTACTTATAAACAAAATCGGCTGGCGTGAGAAAAACCTCAAAATGTGTTACAAAGTCTTACGGTATTATTTTAGTTATTTATTGAGTTTTAATAATTAGCATTACGTTTTAATTTCGTTGTGGAATATTAGTCTAAAACAAATGTTGTGCTATTAATATTGTTGTAACTGCAAACTTGTTAATCATTCGTGATCGTTCTTGCTTTTACTAGCGCGCTGTGCTTTGATCTTTGTGGCACTGAATAAGAATCTCGCTTGTGGGTTCAAAGCAGCTTTTTGCTGCGTGTTTTTGTATTATTTGTGCATTTGTTACGTTGGTTTTCTGATTTTTAATATCGTTGCACAAATGTTTTATTTGCTATTTTTAAATAATTACTATTGTAGGAAAAAATGCACACTTGTCTATGCGTATCTTTTATAATTACTTTCATAATAAGGTTTCGCACATAAAAATAAGCGTACATAAATATTGCACAGATTAAGTGATATTGAGATTCCATTAAATAAGTTAGAATGTATATATTTTTTTCTTGTAACCATTACGAAATAATTGTATTCGTTTCTGAAACGTTCACTTGGTTGTTATTACATTCTGTTCTAAAAAACAGTACTTAATACAAATAAAACAAATTGAAAAAATGCAGAGATTTATAAACAGTCCTCTTTCTCAGTTAAGTAAGTCGTTATTTTTCATTTTTTTTCTTTTATTTTATAGTTCTGATAACTTTTTTTATTTTATAATTCATATAAAACTTACACTTATGTAATGAATTTTACATCTAAATTTTAGACTTAAATCATAGAATTATGTAATTAATTTTTACATCCGTTATTTAAATAATGTTAAATATAAGAAAACTGCGCATCACTACAAACTCTGCCACAAATACAATTAGAAAATAATGTAAAATATCTTCGAAAAAATTTAGATGGATTTGTTTTATATGACACAGATCGTACATCTGATATTAAATGTTTATCAGTAAAAAGTATTATTATTATTTTACAATATATATATATATATATATATATATATATATATATATATATATGTAATTAAAAAATGGAACGTAATTTTATTCATAACTTGATTAATATCTTAAAATATATTTACTGCAAATGTAAACACGTGAAAATTCAATTACTCATAAATCTTTTTTATCATATAATTATCCTTACATTATAATTAAAAAGAAACGAAGAATATATGTAATAAACTACTTAAAATTTTATGCCGTAAAAATCCTAATTTTTGTGCATTAAACAGAAAAAAAGATATTTCCCATTTTCACCGAAAATAATTTATTTTGAGAAAAATTTATAAAGTAGCAATGTTAGCAGCGCAGTCTTGTGCAGGAAGATATAGTTAATATACGGAACACTCACTGTTATTGCAGTAATTAAAACTATGAATGTTACATAAGGTAAAGGTTTTCAGAAAATACTGTCAAATTCGAAGTTTTGAACAAAATTTCCAACGCCGCAATACGAGAAATGAAAAAAAAAAAAAAAAAAAAAAAAAAAAAAAAAAAAAAAACGGGTCTTCACGTGACACGAATTGTTTTATAACTCTATAAGTGATATATTTATCAAAAAATGGAAAACTGATTTCTATTCCAAATCGCTTTAATAATCAGGCGTGCCAATTTTATCCCTTTGCATTTAAAAATAATTCAAAAATATGTCGGAAAGTTTCGCGTTCTTTAGTTTTTCATATGAGAACCACCTTAAATTCCACTACTGGTCCACGTTTCGTTTAATTGACATTTTCTTGAATGCGTTTATATTGTTTTTTTTCTTCTTCAGTATTTTGCAATATAAAAAGGATTTTCACTGAAAAAAGTATCAAAATATTTAAGTGAAATCAAAATCTATTGTTTTTATTATATAAATTTACAGTTTTTGAAAAGTAGCTAATAAACTTTGCTGAGACACATTTTTTATGAAAGCTATGAAAGACTTAGCTATCTTCAATAATGACATTCAATGCATGCAACCATTTAATGTGCGAACTTTTAAGTCTTTATTTTTTAAATCACAAGGACTATAACTGTATGAAATTTCACCAATAGATTTTTCTTAAATAAAGCCTATTTAATCAGTAGGGGGAACTGGGGCACATTGATGCGGTTTTTTTCTAAGAATTTTTTTGGTGCCCAGAAAACAGAAATTTCAAATTATTTTTCCATGTGATATCAGAAAAACTAGTGTAGTGTGTTATTAACAGGCACAGTCGTTGTTTTATGTAGTATTTCTGCATGTAATTAAAAAAAAACTAAAAAAAGTCATGATTATGAGTTTAAAAGCATGATTATGAGTTTAAAAATACACCAAATAAAATAAATAAATAAATAAATAAAGTGAATAATCTGACAGATAATTTGAAATACGTGAATGTTTGCGTTGCAAATCATTCCATTATAGACCGTGCATGTGTAAAATTGACATAACTTGTAGACAGTTTGTATATAAATCTTTTGTACTGTTTTATTTAGTACCTTTCAGCAATTACTGGAGTATAAATGTATATGCTTCATAATGTTTCATGTAAGGTTACAAAAACTTTAAAAAGAAAATCTAAAGTACGACGAAACTAAAAAAAGGTAACTGAAGTAAAAATTAAAATTTGAGCCTCAAGTTCTTGAAAAAATACAGGAGTATGAAATTTGTTTTTAACGTATCATAGAAAACAGAAAATAAATTTTTACAGAGTAAGTATGTTTTTTTTTTTCGAATGAATGGTTGACTTAAATTTTAAGCTGTTTGTAATTATACACGAGTATCGAAGCAGAAGAGATTATTAATATAGCTTAAAGCTACTTACAACATGTGGTAAATCCTTTATTAAAGTTTTGCGTTATATATTTAACATTATATGAGTAAAAATAGATTTTTTAAATAGTATGCTGAATATATTATATTTTAGCAATCTTATACATTACAAAACACAATAAAAATATATTTAAAATACATGCATAAAACGTTAAGTGTTATACGAATTCTTCGATTTCGGAGTATAGTAGAATAAAAATGGATATTCTGAGTCACATTTTAATGTACCATAAACATATTTTAAATATATATATTTTAATATATGGCAGTGAAACATTCATGAAAGCAAAGATTATTTTGCTGTCACAAATTTTCGGATATGTTTCAGAGTAGTTTTTATAGTGTATTAATGAGTTTTCTCAAACCAGAATATCGGATTTTAGGGTGCTATCAATTCTCAATTCAGTTTCGTAATTGAATCCACACATGGAAGAGTAACAACATAATATTAACTTTACTGCATATATTAATGTTGTTTATTTATCATGTTTGTCTATATATACATGTTTGTTCAACATGAAGATCTTTTCTAGAGAATCAATAGCGCCCTAAAATATTTACTTCTTTAAATCTCGAAAATGCATTCATTTCTCGGGTTTCTAAAGATAAAAAACATATTTCGGTAGAGTGCGTAACTCGGGGGTAGTTATTGCACATTTTTGTTTGTGGTTATATTATATTTTGTTAGATTTAAAAAAAAAAAAAAAAAACATATTTTTACAGTAAAATAGGTATAGAAATTTCAACATTTAAATTTATTTCCGATTAAAAAAAAATCTTTTATTTTTTTTGAAATTTGTCTAAGAAAGGAAAATATCTATAATAAAGATACGTTCTCCTATAAATTAACTTGTTTGAATATTTACAATTTATGAAACGGAGGAAATGACATGAAAAATAAAATTTTACAGAGTAAAAATTTTATATTAGGATGATTAATTAACTTACATCTTTCGCAGGTCGTCTTCCTTTATAAATTTGGTAGCTGATTTATCACTACTAGAAAACATTCTTCATACTGCTATGAATTTATTAGAATGCGTGCTTATAGTTATCTCAATAAATTAGGTTTAAATATTTTAGTACAGTTATTTGTCATACTTTTGACATGTCGTGGAAAAAAAAGGTTATTTTTAAATTAATGTTTTGAATTCAAATTAATTTTTTATATATTTTTACGCGTAACAAGTCCACTTTAAGAATTATTAAATATATTTTAAAGAAATGTAAGTAAAGTTATCAACTGTATAACAATTTCTTGATAACTGGAGTTTAAAAAACCCACATTTGAATCTCGGGTGCTTTCTTTACATGTGAAAATTAGTCATAGAATTTTATGTATTGGAATTTATATATAAAATATGGCAATTTGCAAGTATGTGTTTTAAATATACTTAGACAAATATTTATAAAAATATACCGCCTGTAACGAACATCAATTATTTGTGAAATATATACTAAAGTTTTGTTACAATTTTAATATTTTTAAAAAATAAATCAATAAAAGTATTTAATTAATATTAATTATATTTACTAATTAATAAGACACAAGTAAATTTGTATTTTGCATGTAGAAAAAATTATTTTTAAAGGAATGGTCCTAAAATTTTTCGATTTAGTGAAATATATAAATGGAAAATTTCATGTATAATAAACATATTTAAATTTATATACACATATCTACATAGTTGAAATGTTTTTCAAGAAAAACACCCGTCCTGTGAAACATCTCAAATATTACAAATAAGAAAAGAAAATAATCTGAAATTCTTGGAGACACACAAGTAAATAGAATTTGAATTTAGAATTATAATAAATCACCTTACTTGGAAATTAACATTTGAAAAGTTGAGGAAAATAAAATCAAAATCAGAATTTTACAGGGCGAAAATCGTAGTTTTCAATGATCGATTAACTTTTTATAGTAAGAGAAATTAAAAAAAAAGTTATTTCTTCACATGATCTAATTACGAATAACGCGCGCATATATGATTCTCAATAAATTAAGATTAAATATTTTTCTTCAGTTATTTGTATTTTTAACATGTCAACGGCAAAAATTAACTTAAAGTAAAGAATTTGAAATCTGATCATAGATTTTTAAACTTTTCGAGGAATTATTATACGGAATTAAACCACTTTATGATTTTATTATAAATATATTTGAAATAAATATACAAATTATTAGCAAGGAGGGGGGGGGGGGATTTATGAGAATCGTGCACTTTATGCGAAGTCTTTGAAATTTTGTTTATTCTTAGGTATTGTCTTAAGAATTTAGGAAACCATCACAAATAACTTGTACATGCCTTCTGGTAGCCTGTTTGTTAGAAATCCAATGTGGCCGCCATCTGTATTGGTATTGTTAATAGATGGGCTTCTATTAGACACAAAACCTCAAATAATACCTTTTTTTATAGGTTCTAGAATACGAGGAATCCATTTCTCATGTCTAATTTATGTTTCGAAATCAATTTCAAGGTTATAACGTATCTGATTAGACAGTAAAATTCAAGGTAAAGAAGGAATTTTTTTATTAATTCGATGTAATTTATTAATTACAAAATATAAAGAAACATGAATGGTTGACACAATTATGATAGAATTTGACGTAAGTCACAGCTTTTCAACATGATATCTACTTGTTACTTCATATATTATGTGAGTTGTTTGTACAGCCTTCTTGACACTTGCATAATGGGTGCAGCGAATCCCGGCTGATAACAGTTACATCTTCCTGTGTATGAGACCAAATAACCACAATTCAGTAAAAATGAACATCCATGGCTTGCACCTGGAGGATCGGTCCAGTTGGGTGCTCATTTTTTGGTTCTATCAATCCATTTCTAACCCCATTTATTATAATCAGAAATATCAGATGACTTGGACAGCGACATCTTCCAAATGAATGCCGTAATGAGAAGAGCTCGCTTTGTATGCTGAAATAAAGCACAGTGTGATGGTGGTATAGATTCAAGAAACGTTGGGTAAACATCAATTTTTTTACATCGTTGACTGAATCTGCACCCAGTTCATGCTGTACATCCGAACTGTAAAGCGTTCAAGATGAGGCATGTGCTGTGATTGCAAAGTGAAACTATTCGGTGTATTTGTGATGTCAATGAACGTGTCAGTGATCTCAGGATAAGCAGCTCATGCATTCTATGTCATCTTTGTACCTATTCCAAACATTGATGATGTTACATCACACCCTGTAAATGCATCAAAAAAGAGAATGGCTTCGGAGCGTTCAGGTCCAAGTTAGCTGTTGGAAAATGTGATGGATTGGAATCTCTTTAAAGGTCTTTCCAGATCCAAGGCCTATCCATAACTCTGACATATTCAACCGTTTGAAGTGATATATGGCCAGAACAACCACGTCTGTGTCCACTGTGATGAGGTATGCAGTCATGTCCTTGATCAGCTGCGTGTTGCAATTGCAACATCATTCTGGTGTCTGCTTCTTATTGCAGGCTTGGAGACATGGTTGATATATCACGCGTTCTGTTGCTTAACATCTGATTATCGTTTGTGGTGAACAGTTGATACCGAACACCAGTGGTAAGTTCAGACATTTTTTCGCTGAGGAAGTTAAATAAGTCTTGTTTATTGTTTGAGTTTGGTAAAAAATTCTGCCATGCTGAACACTTTGTTATAGGTGTTAACTCAGTCACACTATTTCGACGCCTTGAAGTATTACCTCGTTTGTACCGGGATTGTGATTTGAGACTACCATCGTGATATGCGTCCCAGACTGCATCTACTCTGATGTTAGACGTCATTTTGCTTTCTATAAATGGCAATAGGTGCATATTTATATATTCCCCGAAAACTATGGCACGCAGTGGTTTTATAATATGAATAACTGCCGGCATATCGAGTGAAAGCATTGATGCCTCCTTGAATGATTGAGAGCGTCCTGGATCAGGCATACCAGGAAGGCACCCAAGAAGAGTAGATTTCGTTCCTGACAGTAATTTTCCCTCATTAGATAAAGAAGGCGGGTCACGCTGGTTCTCGTGTCTGAAGAAATCATCTATGTCAGCTTGTGGTCGTGCTTGCAGATTTTGAAATAGATTAGTGATGAACGCTGCATTTGCCTTCGCTGTTCCCAACATACTGGTCCTTTCTTCAAATTTGCATGTGACCGGTTGCTGAATGTATATAAGGTTGCCCTTGGAATTATGTCTGAGAGGTGTTTTGTAACACTTTGAAATTTGTCCCTCACAAAGTCCTTATACAAGGTTTCGCCGGTATCATTGGCTTCCTTCAGGCACGTAGCAACAACTGGATCCATGACCTCAAAAGTACCCAATATGACAAGTTCCATACCTGTCTCTTTAAACGGCTATACAATTGTTCCATCTTGTACAACATTAAGAAGGGCTTTTAGTTGTTTAAGAAATTTTGTCTGTTCGGCAGTAGACGATTGCTGATTAATGGATCGTAAATTTGCTTATGGAAAGCGCTTTTTGATGAGTTCCTGGCAGCATGGGCTTCAGTGTTAAGATTGGTATAAAACGATGCGTGATAATAAATATCCGCAGCATGGGCAGCTTCGGCATTGCTTCCAGTATTCAATCTTACATGCACTACCAATTCTGAGATTGCAGCGACCATTCGAACAAATTTTTGCCGCAGTTAGCACTACTGACACAATATATTTATTCATCATCTTGCCCTTCGTACTTCTTATAGTAGACCCACTGGGGGTTTTTTAGCATCGAGGGTTGCTTTATAATTCAATCGCGTTTTTTTAGGTGATCCACTGCTGTAGCCGAATCCATTTCACTCTTCTTAAGTTGTCGTTGCAGCATACAAGAGATAAAAAGCAGCCGGAATCCATTATGGTATGTTGCTTTATTTGTCTTCATAGTGTTCGCAATCCTAGAACCATCATCTAAATACTCCATAATCACGTCAAGAGGCATAGACATCTCATTATCAATAAAGTTTTTCAAATCTGCTTCTAGTAAAACGTATGCTTTGTAATGACACTCTTTCTTATATGGACATCGTAAGTCTTTTTCGGATATCTTGCTGGCCCAAGCAACGCAAAGTCCAATATGTCGTTTTTCTATTTTTTTTTCTAAATTCATTTTTATGTTTATGTTGATATGAAGAAATACATTGTAGTTTTTCAGAAGTCACTGTTTAGACTGTTCAGAACCTATAAACCAGAAAAAAGCTCTATTATATATTATACTGCTGTCTTGGTATTATATTACTCAATAATTATATATTATTATATTATTGTAAAGATCATATTCTATATTGGTATTATATTATTCATTTATTATTCATATATTTCAAAATTTTGTGTCTAATAGAAGCCCATCTATAAAAATATACCAATACAGTTGTCAGCCATATTGGATTTCTAGCAAACAAGCCACCATAGGGCGCGCAGAAGTTGTTTGCGAAGGTTTCCTAAGACCTTAAGACCATATCTTCAAAGACTTGGCACAAAGTGCACGATTCTTCTGAATTTTCATTAATTCCAACCAAGCTACATTGTAAAAGTTAAAGCCAAATCTGTAATAAATGCAGGTTAAAGTAGAGGGAGCTTAATTGAATCTAAATTACTATTTGGTTGAAGAATAATTCATGAGCGTTTTTGTTTTTCAAATTAAAAAATGCAAAATGTTTTGTGTTACTTAAACGAAAACTGTTTGTTCTACAAGTTACCTTTTAATTATTTATTATTTTTTTTGTATATTTCGAAATCAATAGTAGTCGGATGTGCCAATTCCAAAACTTTCTTCTATCTCATAACATGTTAATACTTTAAAATTCACTATCACAGCGCCAAAAAAATCAATAAAATCAATTTTTCATTTTTCTGTTGTACGTCCACTGCATGCAAAGCGCCGGGTTGAGCAGCCGATTTGCAACATAACTATGAAAAATTGAGAAAATCGCAAAAAGCACCCCCTTTCTTTGGAGTAGCCCCAAATTCAATTGGGAACTGCAGAAAATACTCAAAAACATACACATAAAATTTGGTTCAATTCTCTGCATAACTTTAAACACTTTTTTATGATACTCTAATGAAAATGTCACTAAAATCGCTATTACAGCGTGCCCTTCCTGTGGAAAATCTCCGAAACGATCCGCTGGCTATTGTCACCAAACCAATTAAAAAACATATGGTTCAATTGTATGCATAACTTCATACATTGTTTTGATGATACACTGAGGAAAACACACGGACAGACTGAATTCAATGACGGATCTCTCACTGTTAACAAATTGTAATTGCTGAATAGCGATTGAATCATCGTCCCCACGAAAATCCACGTGTATCTACCAGAGAATTTTCAGAACAGATGGATTGGAAATGAGACCAAATAGACGGAATGACTTTATTATACAACTACGCAAAGCATTCCTTACTTCGCTTGTTTGAACAAATTCAGGATTCAAGAAGTCAAATAGAAAACGCTGCCTCGTTCGCCTCACCCTTTAGAAATGGCACCTACCGATTTTCATATTTTTCCATTTCCATTTTGAACATTTTGAACGGTGTATAGTTCTATAAAGACGTGTAATTAAGTGCTTAATTGGTCAAATTATTTCAGTAATAACTGGGAGATTTCTATTGTCGATACATGAAAAAACTTATTGAATGATGGAAGGAAGTCGTTAACAACAGAGGGTATATTATTGGTAATTTCGTTGTAGCATTTTTGTTCAAAATTAATTCGAAAACAAAAACAAAAACAAATAACGCTCATGAATTATTCCTTAACCAAATATTTAGTTGTTAAATAAATTAGTATACAAGGTATTCGAAAGTGAAAATAAATAATAAGAACTGAATCAAAAAATAATAAATAAATGAATAAATACGATAAACCTCTCTTAACCAAACGCAAGTACATAAAATACCTTTCTGGCATTATATAAATCACGTTACTAGAATATTAACACTTTCAAAATGAAGGAAATAAAATGAAATATAAATTGCACCGTTAAAATGTTATATTAAAAGGATTGATTAACTTACATTTTTTGCAAGTCTTTATTTCTGAGAAGACCAGTAGTTGAATTATTGCTACAAAAATAATCTTTATACAGCTCAGAGTTACTTATAATACATGCATATATGCATCGCAAAGAATTAAATTTAACTACTACATTAGAGCTATTTGTTACATTTTGAGATTTCATGAGAAAAAATGAACTTTAAAATATTTTTTTTTTAGTTCTAATGAAATGGTTATATATCTTTGAGACAGTCTTATATATAAATCATATTATGCACTGCGCAAATATGTTAAACTAAATGTATTAAATAAATGAATTTCATAAAATATATTTCATACCATGAGCTTCAAAGATACATACATTTAGATATAATAGTTTTTTTTATTTCGTTCCTCCATATTTTGTGTATGACTAGACTGTTAACACAGACAATTTTTATAGTTTTGCAATTAATTAATTAATTATATTTATTAAGTCATAATGAGAATAGAAGAAAGTATATTCAACTAGGTAAATTATATCCAATGGTTGGAGTACCATAGTTGATATTTTTTTCCAACATAGCGCAAATATTGCGGGACCAGGACTCGGACCTGGGTACTTTGGTTTGCCGTACCATCCGTGAGTTTCCGTGCTATTTCAAGATTCGTCATGTAAATGCTATAGTTATAGCTCGGATGAATGAAATTAGCGCTGAAGTTCGCAGCCTTGTCCAACAAATAAGAGTGAAATATGCCAGTCCATGATATCGTCGGGATAGCTCAGTAGGAGGAGCGTTGATACGGCAAACCAAAGTACCCAGGTTCGAGTCCTGGTCCCGGCATATTTTCGCTCTGTTGGAAAAAATATCAACTATGATACTTCAACTATTGGATGTATTTATTAATATTATAACTCCAGTTTATAATTATTTCTCTTTATGACTATTTCCTATTTCTTCACTACATAGTATAAAACAAAGTCGCTTTTTCTGTCCCTATATCCCTATGTACGCTTAAATCTTTAAAACTACGCAACGGATTTTGATGCGGTTTTTTTTAATAGATAGAGTGATTCAAGAGGAAGGTTTATATGTATAATAGCATCCATTAAATAGTGGAGAAATACTGTCATTTTTGAGGTTTTTAATGTGATGTCGTAAATAATTTCATTTTTTCCGCTTATACATTGCAAACGCAGGCTGAACCCTACAAGATTTATAAAAATAATGTACTAATTATTGTACACATTAAAAAGGTCTACAGAAAACACAAAGATATGAAGGTTTTCAAGGTTAACCCGAAGCAAAGCGAGGGAGGGCTGCTAGTTTAAAATAAATGTAACTTATTAACTGTTAACACATAATAAATCATATGTGTTTATAACAGTATGTGGTCCAGTTCATCCGGTTATAGTTGTATTGGTAAATGATAGTGTTCTTTGTTTTATTTTTCAAATTATTTTTCTGTCGTAGTTTCTCGCTCTTCACAACTAAACACACACACACTTATATACAAAGATAACTACGCTGATTAAAAAATATTCTTCGCAATATGTTTGTAGGTCCATTTAATAAATGTATAAAGGGTATATTCAGTTGATAATCTCAAGATTGGCTAAATAACTGCTCTATATTTATCACATTCATACGATTCTTCAACATATTTCTCTTTTATCAGTTTATGAGTTGTTATACCATAGATATATAAGGTACATTTTATTTACATCGGTGACGATTCTAACCCTGTTTCTAATAACGTATCTTGGAATAGCGTTCAGATATGGAAAATAGAAGTATGTAAAGTGGAAATTTCATATGCATAAAATAAATTTCGATTTCAAGAGTCTTTCATTATAAGACGTTGTCAATGCAGTTATTAATAAAGCTAAATCAGAGTCATAACAGTCTCATATGGTTAAAATTTGAGGTTATATTTAATGGACTGAGTTTATAAATCCATGAGCGACGTTAAATACGGGATAATATCTTTCTATTGGTAATTTAACATATAAATGTTAACTGTTTTGGAAATATGTTTCACATATTTATGCAAATGTCCACACACTGATAAAATATTTATTTCAGACAAAATTCAGAATTATCATAAATTTACAAAATGTTTTTTCTAACAATTTCCAGCAGAGTTGAAATGTGTTTATGATTTACTTTTGTCTGGCCATCTGCATGTCTGTCTGCCTGGCCATGTTTTATCTCGAGTAAATTTACTTGGATAGCCATGTAATTGATATTAGTTATTGAGATTTACCATTGCTATTTTCGGTATTGAAAATGAAGTATGTACCATTTATGGTTAGTTTACAGGGACACTTTAAAATTTTCCGTTACATTACGACCAATGAGGAAAAATCATTTTCAGTGACTTTTAATACTGTTTTACTGTTTCAAACATAATGAAATTGACACGCATCACTGAGATGGACATGAACGTATATTCTATGGGGTATAGAATAAATAGCAATTATAGTTCATTTACAGGGACCCACAAAAACTTTCCATTGCATTATTATCTACGGAAAAAATCGTTTGCAGTGTATTCTAATAATGTAACACCATTTCAATGAAATTTATATACATTACTGTGGTGCACTACAGCATGTTTTCTATAGATTATAGAATATGTAGTACTTATCGTTAATTTACAGAGACACTCAAAATACACTGATCTCCAAAAATTAAGGGGCAGTGGCCAATTTTTCCTATTTTAGACGTTTTGTCGAATATCTACAAAATTGTTTTACGAATTGTCCTTGAACTTCAAGAATGTAAAGAATATGTTTGACTTCATGTTTTTCAGTGACGATTTTGTTGTGAGGACAATTTGGGAGGGCAATAATAATTTTAATAATAAAATAATATTTGCGATCACCCAAGTAACAGAAAATGCTCAAAATGGTCTGTCACTGTAGCAAATGACTATTGTAGGTCCTGTTCAAAATTTGCGAGTATTTGTGTAAGCATAGCACATGTATTTGGGAAGATGTTAACGTTTATGTAAAAAATTCAAAACTTCAATATTTATAGCATATAGTTTTTAATTGAATTTATATATATTTTATATTAATCTTCATATAATCATATGGAAATCCATCCCCGATTTATCAATTAGCACACTGTATTGCCTGTACCTTTCTATGTTTTCGAAATATTTGAATGAACTTTTTATGTACCTTGTTCTGTAGAATTTACAACCAAATCATCAAAAAAAAAATTCTTTAGTATAGTTCGTGCATGCGCAGTTAAAATTTATTTTTCACAAAATACCTATATGTCATCAAATATTCAATATATTCATCTTTTATTACAATATACTATTTATACTGTTCTTTGTCAAGTTTACAGAACGCGGTGTTAAATTCGGTTGAAATCTCTGCATGCTATATAACAAATAATAATAATAATAATAATAATAATTAAATAAATAAAATGAATTTTTCACAAAAAAATTAAGATCTTCAAGATTTTGCGTGCTATTCTTACACAAATACACAAAAATGTTGAAAAAGACCTACATAGTCATTTCCTACAGTGACGGATCATTTTGAGCATTTTATGCTCCTTGGGGAAACGTAAATTTTATTTTATTATTAAATATATTATTACCCCCCTAATGGACCTCGGGACTAAACTTTCACTGAAAAACATGATAATCAAGCATGTTTTTTACATCATCAAAATTCAAGGGCATTTCGGGCATTTCCTCACGAATTTGATAAAACGTCTGAAAACGAAAGTGTCCGGTCACTGCCCCTTAATTTCTGGACATCAGTGTAATTTGATTACAGGACTAACTATGAGCCATAATTGATGGATGTACGTTTTCACGTGCATTGTACGTGCATTTAAAAAAATTACTAATTGTTTATTGTATTTCGAAGTTTCTAGATCCTATACAGGGTTGCATGAAATAATTTGCACATATTATCGTCACCAATTGCTAAAAATGAAATTTTATTATTATTATTATTATTATTATTATTATTATTATTATTATTTAGATATCGCGTTTCACTGTATTAACAAAAATGAAATTTTTAACAGTATCTCGATAGTGTTGGAAAGTGTGTAATAATCTATGTCATGATTTTTCGTGTTTATATATATATATATATATATATATATATACACTGAAGCAGTTAGAGAATTATAAGGTCGTTATGTTGTTTACAATAAATTTTGTGCAGAGAATTTCGTAAAGGAACTTTTGTACCTAGGACCAAATTTTGTTTAACATATACAAACTTAGCTAGTAACTACTTTTAAATCTTAAAATAATATAATAATATGCACGCATGGTTATTGTACTTTTTACTTCTTATTGGAAGTATTGTACATATTTTTTAAAAAAAATATGATAAATATATTCATTTTCCTAAAAAAAATAAAAATGGCCCTAGGCACACGAATACCAAAGTACCAAGACCAAGAAATTGTTCAAACTGGGCCCATTACAAAAATCTACGTTTAGCTTCGGTTAATACAACGATACAAATATCGCAGACGCACATGGTTTGCTTTTTGGCTCGAAAATGACTATTTTTATCCTGGCGTGGAAACAGGAAGAATTTGGCGAGATTTCGCTTCGCATAACAAAACGTTTGATCGGATTGTGCGTATTAATTAAATCTCTCGGGTGTTAATAACTAAGTCAGTTTTATTCTTGACAATGTGTGTATTTTTTTTTTTTAAATAATCATGGTGTGTGGGTATTTTCATGCTAGAGCGGTCTCCTGGGATAAATCGCCAAGCGAGCAAGGTTTATCGCCAAATTATAAAGCATATATGACATTATAATAATATATGATGTACATAACATTTCGTGACGTATATGGCCAATTTATAGTCATATATGACGCATGTATGATCGATATTAATGACATTGTATAAGACATATATGATGTATATATGATATTTAAGACGTAACTAATGTTTATATAATGACATATATGTCGTATATATGAGTTGTTGTTGTACATATATGCGTATATATGATGCATATAAGGCTTTGCGATGATCTTGGCTGCAACCTTGTCACAATCGTAATTGTAGCGGCCGCTATAACACGAAAGTACCGATGTGTGTTTTATAATAAAGTAACTTGTGTGTGTTTATTAAAAATTGTGTTTGTTTTATAATAAAATAAATTTGCGTGTTTTATAATAAAATTTTATGTGTTTTACAATAAAATAACTGTCCGTGTTTTATAACAAAATTGTGCATTTAAAAAAAATAATTTTGTGTTTTTTATAATACAATATAAACTTTTTCAAAATGAAATAAAAATAACCTATTCTTTTCGCACATTAGACATAAGAGATATTAAAAAACATGATTTTATCTCCAAATTGCGAATTGAAATCGGCCAACCCCGGTGCGCCTGCGACATCTGCTCTGAGACACCTTGTATTTTTGACAGAATAAGCGGTTTGCGTTCAAGCTTTTTACTGCAAAATTTATTCACATTGAAATGCCCTTTTGACACACTTATTTTGCAAAAACAACTTTATACGACAAAAATAAAATACACTTATATTGAAATAACATAAATATACTAGTATACACATAATTTATGAAAAGAAAATTAATCAAATAAAATAAGTAAAGTATTATATTCATGAGATTTTTAAATATTTTTGAAAAGATAACATTCATTTATCTTTTCGTAATTTATTTCATTGAAACAATATTTCTTCTTACTTTTATTTAGATGCACAAGTTTACTAACAAAGAACCCAAAATTAAAGAGTATTTTTGTTTCATCTATATTCATCAATTTGAGGTAACAGATTACTTACGTTGTGTCAAAATAAAGAAAAAAAAATCATTATAACTATTTCAAATGTAATTTTCTAAATGATGGAAAATATGCTGGAAAAATATTTTGTTAAATTGACGAATTAAAAATTAACACTTTCCGAATTGGTTATCAGAAATGCTTTCTAATTAAGTTAAGACTGTAAATGGAAGTACCTGCTTCATCAATCATGTTAAATTAATAATCAAAACATCTTTCAAATGTCAGTTTCAAAGAAAAAAGTTTTCTTTAATATTAATATATAAGAATTCTTATTTTTGTCTTAACTGAAATACTGTTTTCGCTTTAAGTTTAAAAACATATTTTAAATTTGTTTTGCTGATCAAATAATTTCTCTTGACAACTCTAAACTTTTTAATATTTTTATGAATGCAACGGTGTTTTGGAGCACATTAATCTTCAATGCAAAGGAGGCAGCAAAAAAATAAATATTTCCGTTCTTTATATTAGAGTGCAAATTTATTTTAGTTCATTACAATGTAAAATGTTGAAAGTTAAAATTTTAAATGATAAAAAAAAAAAAAAAAAAAAAAAAAAAAAAACATTAGATGAATCTAAATCTTTCTTGTAATTGATTATTTAAATTAAAATTCCAAACTCGGTACATTGTTTTTATAATTTTATTTGCAGCTATTAATTTAAATGACGTCATTGTATTAGTCTAGAAAATGAGTAGCATTTAATAAAACATTTAAACCTGATTTGATTAATTTCAAGAAAAGCGACAAAATCCATTTCAAAATCATAGAAAAATTTAATGAGTAGATAATGTATATGGACGTATGCCAGACGATATTGCATTTCACATTATTTATTTTTGGAAAATCACATTCCCTGAATAAAGCAACGATCTAAGAATTTTACGATCTGCTGTTAATAACAATCTGATAAGATTTTTTATCTTAAGCCAGACACTAATACACAGTTGCATCATTGTAGTCTTTTCTTATCTATGTGTTATGAGGTGTTTGCTAAGAGATTTTTTTTCACACTTCAGAATCTTTTCTCAAGTATATGCGTCTATTATTTACGAAGATTTTGGAGGTTTAGCAAATAAAAATATCTGAATCATTTTAAAAAGAAATACTATTTTACAAATTTCATTAATATATAGCCTATCCCCTGTTACCATTGACCAATAGCTGTATGTTAAACCATCAGTTTTAGAGGCCTACTTTTAATTTCTAATTTTATTCAATGTGTTTTCATAGAAGCCATCTGCGTCAATAAAGTTAGTTTTCACAAAATGATTGCCCTTTCTTAAAGCCAGAATGCGTTAAATATTCATAATATCCACTCAATCACAAAAGAATGATTAATGATTTTAACTTTTGATCGTGAAAAAATAACTATTTTATTTTATTTTACTCCTTAAAATGAGGAGAAATATTTCTGGAATATGAGTTCTAAACCAGACTTGTAAAAAACTCAAATTCTTAATTTTTATAAAAAATATTTTTGGAGGCATGAGTGTCTTTTAATATGTTCAATAAGAACATTTAAAAACATATGTTACAATACGAAGTACATATATATATATATATATATATATATATATAACGTAACGTTAAGTTATTATCCCTCATAGCACTGATATCTACGACAGAAGGTCGACAGAGGATATCCTATATATTAAAATTAACTACAATAATTAAATTTAAACAATACGATAAAACATTGCTGGAATTTTTATGTACACAGTATTATGCATCCGGTATATAGATCCGAGATAAAGATCCGATATACCGGGTGTTCCAAAATTCGACCAACAAATTAAGATGGGGGATACAAGGCATCAAGAAGCTGAAAATTTACAATAAAACATGGAGTCGCAAACCACGCTTAGTGGGAGAAAATCGCAAAAAATATTTACGAAGGGTGTGACGCCGAATGGAACAAAAAGGGCCAATAATAAATAGATAAAACCTTTTTTTTACGTAAAGCATGATTACAATGCATTACAGTTCAACGTCAGAGAGGAGACGACGAGACATTTATATAGTAATATATTTTAATGCGTCCGGCAATCATTTGTCCATCGGTGTCGGCTGTGCAATGACCTTCGTGGCCTCAACTTTGAATAATTTCTATAAAAATGTACCGTCGTCTCATTTCTTACGTTGAACTGCAATTCATTGTAAACATGCTTGACGTCATACAAATGTTTTTTTTCTATATACTATTGGCCCGTTTTGTTCCACTCGACGTGACACCCTTCATAACTATTTTTGCGATTTTCTCCCACTAAACGTGGTTTGCGACCACATGTCCTATAGTAAGTTTTCAACCTCTTCATGCCTTCTATCACACCTCTTAATTTATCGATCAAATTTTGAAACACCCTGTATACATCCATGTATGTATTATTTTGCAATCCAAAGCTAAATACCAAAGTTGCTCCTGGGTGCAGGTAAACGCAACGCTCCTTATCCCACAAATGCCTACAGAAGAAGAATGCAGAAAGAATTTTGAAGGGTATAGCGGGATCTTGAATTCACAAGACAAATTTTTTTTTAAGAATAAAAATTTTAAAACATACCTAGGTATCAAACCCCAATTAATATAAAGTAATCGGATGTGCCAATTCCAAAACATTCTTCTATCTCACACATGTTAATACTTCAAAATTCGCTATCACATCGCCTCTAAAATCAATACTTTTCGTCATTCTGTTGTACGTCAGCTGCTTGAGAATTATCGGGTTACGTGGATGCGAAGCACCTTTCGTTGCACGACCAGCCGATGTACAACACGAATAAGAAAAGTCCTTCAGGCCTGTACCGGTTGGAAAAGATAGCCTCTATATTCCTTGATTTTACGATTTTATCTAAATTTACTAGAAAACAAGAAGCTAAAATGCGTGGAAGCCGATTACAGAAAATTCATTTCCATTCGTCGGCAATATTGGATTTGAATCAGAATTTCGCCAAATTAGCTGGCTTTAGACAAGTTGACTTCAATTACGGCAAACTATTTTTGTCACCAAAATAGCGATATTCGGTCGGCGATATTTAAACAAACATCGCCTAATTTATCGACATTTGGCGAAACATCGCGAGTATGGCGAAAATTTTATGCGTGCGAATATGAATATATAGTGTTAAACATATAAGAGTTTGAACGATGGTTAAACTACACAAAAAACAATCAAAGAAAATTTGCAAGAAAGTATGTTCTCTAAAATCCTAAAAAACCACTTTGTATGGAGGAATGATGCTGTCTTGTTTCAAAATGTCAGCAACACTAAAATTTTGACCTACTATATCTGCCATTTTTAGAGGCAGGCCAAGTTAGAGGCAAAACAAAAATTGCTTAGGAATCCTTGGATCAAGGAAGAACGTTTAACGGAAAAATCTTTTTGGCTTTCTAATGTTTTTGTACATCGTTTTGCATTCAAAATCTTTAAATGGCTATCACAGCGCCCCCTCCAGGCGCAATATCCCCAAATTCAACTGAGACCTGCAGGCTATAGTCAAAAACCTATACAAAAATTTTGGATCAATTATCTGCATATTTTCATACTCTTTTCAATGGTACAATAATGAAATTGTAACAAAAATCACTATCACAGCGCCCCCTTCGTCGGCACGTCCCCAAATTCAAGTGGGACCTGCTGGCCATAGCCAAAAACCTATCAATAAAATTTAGTTCAATTTTATGCAAAACGTCATGCACTTTTCGATGATATAAAGAGGACATACACATTCTTTTATTATAGATAGAAGAAAGTAAAAAAGACTCAGAATATTGCTCATAAGACGAAAAAGCATAATTCATAGCAATATAAAAAAGTAGACTTACATATTTTTTTTATTTCATCAGTTAGTTCTTTTTGGATTTCACCTGTTATCTCGGTGCATTTTCTTCTAGAAACGGGCCTGGACGATATGTAAAAAGAAAACACATACGGCTTCTCATTCTGTAATATTTTTAGGGCTCGACGTAGTTTACAAACCTTGGAAAAATACATACGAAAATCATCTGTGTGGTGGAGATTTGTCATTTCAGCACATTGTGTGCCGTATACATTCCAAGCACACATGGATTAACTCCTTTAAATGAATGTCACATTTAAACTGTTCGTTGTCTATGTGCGATTCGATGATTAGGATTAACCTGAGAGTAGTCGCGCCTTTTTTTAAAACACTAGTAGTCGCGCTCGGTCCATTTGCCGCCGTTACCAGTAGCCCGAAAACAGAGGGGAAATCTGCCGGCGTTACCATATGATCGAAAACGGAGAACATAGGGGGGAAATACTGATTGAATTTGAAAAGATACATTTTACAGAAAGTATTATTTAAGAATATATTCAGATATGTTTAAGAATATATTTAAGAACTATAATTTAATAATTTTATTTAAGAATATATTCAGTTCAAATTTAAATAAATATTTTAATATATATATATTTTTTTCTTTACAAAATATACAGGAGTCGACGCAGGTTTTTTCCTTGGGACCCATTTTGTGAAAAATAAAAGTTATTTTGTGAAATGTATCATAGTTTTGCGAAATTTATTATATATTTTGTGTAAAAAAAAACATTTTTTTATGAAAGAAACAATCTAGCTACTCAAATTCAAACCAAGCATTTAATAATTTCGTTCCTTCTGCTAAAGTTCTCGTTTCTGGTGAACTTATTTTATTGTTAATGACACATTTTAAAACCTAACAAAATAAAAATAATTAAGGAGAGTATGTTTCTATGGAGTGGAATTTTGTGAAGGTTCTTATTTTATCAAGAGGAATTTTGTGACGGGTTATATTTTATCAAGAAGAACATTCTGAAGGACCTATTTTATAAAGAGGAATTTTGTGAAGGGAGTAATGTTATCAAGAGGAATTTTGTGAAGGGCCGGATTCTATAAAAAAGAATTTTGTGAAGGAGCCTGTTTTATTAAATGGATTTTTGTGAAGGGCCCCTAAATAGGCCCCAAATTTATCCTGTATCGACCCCTGATATATTAAAAAAATAAAAATTATTAAATAATTTGATTGATGTTATAAAGACACAATGAATTACTAATTAGAATAAATTTTCAATTATGAATTTGAAATCGTGTTAGGGATAAATTATTTTTAAAGTCAGAACCACAGTAAGCTGGTTTTTGACAGTGTACTGGAACTAGGAGCCAATTGAACTTGAAAAGAGACAGATTACATTATTCATGTATGCAATTTAAATAATCATTCAATTGTGTATTTCAGGACATGTTATTTATAACCAGGGGTTGATCCAGGCAAAATTTGGGACCTATTTATTTTTTATTCACAAAAATCCATGTAATAAAACAAACCCCTTCACGAATTTCCTCTTAATAAAACAGGATCCTTCACAAAATTCATCTTAATAAAACAGGTCTTTCATAAAATTCCATGTAATAATACAGATATTCTTTACAAAATTCGTCTTAATAAAACAGGCCTCTTTGCAAAATTTATTCAATTAACACATTACTCTTCATAAAATTAAAAAAACCCTTCACAAAATTCCTCTTAAAAAAGTCTCTTAATAAACCTGATCCCTTCACAAATTTCCTCTTAATAAAGCAGGCCTTTTATAAGTTCCATCTAATAAGACAGATTCCTTCACAATATACTTCACAAAATTCCTCTTAATAAAACAGGCCTCTTTACAAAATTTGTTTAATTAACACAGGATCCTTCATAAAATTAATAAAACAAGACCCTTCACAAAATTTCTGTTAAAAAAGGACCCTTCGCAAAATTCTTCTTACAAAAGCAGGGCCCTTTACATAATTCCAGTCAAAAAAAGGTACCTTTGCAAAATTCCTTTTACTACAGCAGGACCATTCACAAAATTCCTCATAATAAAACAGGCCCCCTTCATAAAATTCCATGTAATATGACAAACTCTTTCACAAAATCCCACTTAATAAAACATAACCCTTCACAAAAACTTTGTTATTAACACAAAACCCTTCATAAAATTAAGAAAACAGGCTCCTTTGCAAAATTCCTCTTAATAAAATAGGTCTCTTTGCAGAAATACTCTTAATAAAAGAGCCCTGAACTTCACAAAATTTCTTTTATTAACACAAGCACCTTCATAAAATTCCATTCTATAAAAACATACTCTTCATTAATTTATTTTATTTTGTTACGTTTGTAAATATGTAATTGGCAAACGAAACACGATCACCAGAAAGGAAAACTATAGCAGAAGGATTTAAATAACTTATTAATAAATTATTGGTTAAAATTTCAGTAACTGGATTTCATCTTTTGTTACAAAATGTTATTTGTCACAAAAATGTAATAAATTTCACAAAATTAATTTTTATTTTTCACAAAATGGGCCCCAAGAAAAAAAAACATCTGCATCAACTAACTGATATCAATATCCTATTTTATTATTTTTTCTTACAATATATCTATATAAAAATAATAAAAAAGGAGATAAAACTCCTTACTCTGAAAGTATTAATATAAAGGCAGCAGTTTTTTTGTGTGTGTGTGTATGTGGTGCGGGGGGGGGAAGGGGGCATTATTAGCGATTTTATGCTTAAACGCCCTTTTTGAAATGAAAATTTATGAAGATCCATTTATTGCTTATTTCAGGATGGAAGCAGGTATCTTGAGTCACACCTCTTGTTAGAAGCTTCTTATGTATGAAGTAAATAATAATAAATAACAGTTTATTCAAAGAAAGATGAAAAGAAGAATGAAAGAGCAAACTAGAATCCAACCCTTCCCAGAAACTTTCCTGCCGAGGAATTCGCGGAAACGGGAATGAAGAACTGGCAGGCGAAAAAATTACTTGAACCGCAGTGCTCGCGCCACGGTCTTTTAGACCGATTTCAACTTTAGAATGCAATAAATATCTGAGAAAACGCTGGAATGCCTTGCAACTTTAGTACACAAAAGAACCAACGGTCAAGGTCAGCTACACTGCATTTCATTATTATAGCTTTAAGGGGAAATGAGATAAAGGAAGACAGCGAATTTTGGCGGGGAAATGAGCAACGTGCCACTACTGCCGGGTTAAAAAAGAAACGCGCTGGAAATCCAAAATATTTTCTAAAACATTCCATTTTTGTTCTGTTTAAAATATTTTCTTTATTCAATTCTCATATAGGTTTTCTTTTTGTATACACATTTGCATGGACATCAATATACATAGTCAGATATCGGCATTTTACTTTGTGTATAAAAATTTTCGGAGCACAAAATATATGTAATACATCTTGTGTTGTCTTTATTTGAAATAATAAAGGTTGTTGTGAGACACAAGATCCGTAATCTATATAAACACTTTGGTAAAAGTAGGTTAATACCGTATCGCATGCGAAACAGAATATCTGAGTTTTGAGTCAATTTGAGCAGTTCTCTTGCGGGTAAGGGTTGAAATACTTAGATATAGGCCAGAATGTGAAGAGGTTACGATAATTATATACTGACACTTGTGTAGTTTCTGTGTTTAAAAGATTATTTTATCACTTTTTTTTGTTTAACTCTTTTTTTAGTTTTGAAAATTCCTGAATAGGAATATATTTGAAGTAACAGAAATCTTTTCAAATTATCATGTTTAACATATTTAATAATGATTTCTATCCTGAAATGAAATTGTTACTATTAATTGAAACGGCATTTTGACGGCTTTCTTACCGATTCACATACTCTTGGATTAAAACCGAGTACTCTATTTCCGATTAAAAAAAAAACACATTGAGCAACAATAAAAGGCCGTAAACAATGGTATTAGAAGCAACAGTTACTACTGCATGGACAAGAGTAATTATGGTATTTATAAAACTTATAAAGAGTTGAGAATTTTGTTTCTGCATTTTCTCAAATTGTAATGAAAATCCGTTTGTCGTTAAATATTAAATCATTACACATATAATTGAACTATATATATATATATATATATATATATATATATATATATATATATATATATATATATATATATCGGTTTTACTTTTTATTTATTTATTCATTTTATTTATTTATAGATATATTTATTTTTAAAAAGGACTAAACTTTTTCATTTTCTGAAAGATTAACGTATCCTTGTGTTAATTATTTAACTTTTTATAAATAATAATTTATTAATAAAAATGTGATGCGCTGATCTTGAATTTAAAATGGCATTATGGTACAAGGATAAATACAGAGTAAGTACACACAGTTACAATAAATTTTGTTTGAAATTCAATCTTACAGAAGCACAGAGCAATAAGGTATGTGGATTCCTCTACGTTCTGTAATAATAACATATTCTTTTGATTTTGCGCCACCATCACTGTAAGTATGTAAGATTTCCCTATTTATAAATAGTTATATGTAAATAAAAGTATGATGAACTAATCCTATATTTAAAATCACAAAACCCCCTCTTAAGTCTGTTGAAAGAATTTTTTATTTATTTTTAATAGTAAAATGTGCTATTGATATGAAAATTATACATTAGCATTAGCAATAAATTCTAAACATGAAAATAGAGTAAATAATAAATTGTATTGATGCCTATAACACTATATAGCAATAACTACATTTACATAAATTATGTGTGTATGTAGGCTATTTTTGTCTTCCTTAAGTACCGTTTTTAAGTTTTATTAGAAAATGAAGGTGACGCGTTTTGAAAAATACATGTTTTATATTTCCTCGTAAATTTCATGTGAGATATATATTTTTATAAGTATTATTCTAAGAATTTTCGTATTTTTCAAGAATTATTAAATTAAATATTACATTTTAATAAAGTGTATATTCATTCAAAGACTTTTCTTTCATTTCATTCTTATCACCAGACAATATGTAATAATACATACACCAATCAGAATAAATTGCGAAATAATACTTATTCTCCTCAAAGAAAGTTAGTTAAAAATGTTTGAAGAATTTTCAAAAAGTATATTTATAAAATGTAGTATTTTTATATACCATTACAGTGATTAAAAACTGAATTAACAGAATACTTAGCTAAAGCTAATCTATTATAGTTTTCAGTTATTATGTGATTTGATTTTTTATGCATAAACCAATTTATACAATGTCTATATTGGCCCATATAGTACTGAATTTGCCTTTATTCTTAACCATATAGTATGTAAAATTACATGATCATTTCTCAAAATTTAATTTATCATATAATGCATATGTCGATCAATCCAGATAACGTCCGTAAAATTGAGACTAACTAATTATGTCTCAATAATTGACACGTCGGACGACGTTGGTACATGATTAATGCGAAAAAGCGAGCTCAGTGCGTATCTTATGTGTGGTGATATTTACTATAAGTATAAAAGAAAAAGAAAACCAAGTTATTTTCAAACATAAACAATATTTCTACACATATATTTATGAAAATTTTAACGATAAATTAAAAATATAGCATAACATGTAAGTAACAAATACACTATAAAAAAATAGAGTGAAAATTACAATATGCGTTTCTTAAACTACGAAAATACAGTATTATGACGGACGAAAATAATACAATAATCTCTTCCGATTTATCCATGATTTCGAAAAGCGTTCTTTATCTATAGGAAATTCGGAAACCAGTATATATATATTTTAGATTTAAAGAAGTATTTGTGATAAAGAAATATTTTCTTTTGCTGCCTGCGAATTTTGGAAACGTTTCCGAGTACATTTTATGGTGCTTTAATTAGTTTTCAAAAATCCGGAATATTGTTTTTTCGCATGCTATCAATTCACACTTAGACATTTTCAGCTGCGTAATTTAATTTATATGCAAGATTAACCAAATATTATTAATGTTAATATTAATGCTGTTTATTCATTATGCTTGTCTGAAAAACATCATTGTTGAACATGAAACCTTTTATTTGAGAATGGATAGCATCCGAATACATATATTCCGGTTAAGAAATCTAATTAATACTCTCTAAAAACCACTGGTAATTTTTTCTGAAAATTAGTGGCTGCAAAAGATTTTTTTTTAAATGCTTCTTTAAATCTAGAAAATACATAGATGTCTGAGTTTTCTACAGATCAAGAATGTATTTCGGAATTCTGAGTAACTCGGACGAGGTTATTCTATATTTTAGTTCTTGGTTATATTATATTTCCCTACATTAAGAAACATCTGTCTTTTTTTACAGCGTGGGGAATAAATAATGTGGAGATATATATCTCTTTACCCGCCAAACTCGTTATTCAAAGGTGCAATTATTAATTATACAGATTTCTGGAAAAGTAATTTTTGCAATCAATAAATATTTGTATATATATTAATTTATTTATTTATATTAAATTAAAACAATAATGCAAAAATATAAAATGAAATAAATATTTTATTAACGCTTCTATTTAAATAGCAATATAAACACTCATGTTTGTGAAAATTGTAACAAACATGAAGGAATTGTCAAAAATTAATGAAATTTATTCCACATATTACTGATAGTGGTACAAATAAACGATAAAATTTACAAGACAAAAAAAAAAAAAAAAAAAAAAAAAAAAAAACGTCGGAAATAGGTACATTGTGTGTCCACCATGCTGAGCGATGAGAGCCTGTACACGTCGTGGCATTGAATCATACAGTTTCTGAATGTAATCCTGGGTAATGGCAATTCAGATTGCTTTGACTTGAAGCCAAAGTTCAGTCTCACTGTGTGCCCCGCCAGCTGTACGAGCGAGACGCGGACCAATGAAATCGTCAGACATGCTCTATGGGAAACATATCCGGGGAATAAACAGGTCATTGAAGGAGCGAAATTTGTTGTGCACTAAAGAAGGTTTGTGCAGTCTGATAAACATGTGCACGGGCATTATTCTGCTGAAATACAACACACGGAATGCGTCAAAGAATGGGAAGGGCGTCTGGCTGCAAAATTCCCCTTATGTAGAGGTCACTGTTAAGGTTGCCCGGAATGTGTACTAGATGGGATCGACAATTATAACCAATAGCTCCTCACACCGAGATTCCAGGCATTTGTGCGGTATGACGGTGGATACGACACTGTGGCAGTAGACGTTCCCCTCTGTATTGTCTGACGCGTACTCTTCCGTCATTTTACTCCAAATTGTAGCGATATTCATCGGAAAAAGCAACTTGTTGCTACTGGACACGGCACGCGCTGTGTTGCTGAGCCCATTGAAATCGGAGGTGTCTGTGATTCAGCAAAAGGAAAAGCCTGCGTAGAGGAACCCTTGGACGCAGTTCATGCTGCAGCAGACGGCGACGAACTGTGGATCTAGACAACAAAACACTTGTAGCTGTGATCCAACGTTGTGCTAACACACGAGAGGACGCTGTATAGTCAGTCACAGCCCTGTGGCTGAGGTGTCTGTCGTCACGTGACGTTGTGCTATTGCGTACCCCACTGCCAGGTTTTCTCCTTGTTTGATTCTCATCTGTCAATTTCTTCCAAACACGCATCACTGTTGTGGCATTACACTGCGTGCGGGATGTGGTTTTTCGATAAGAAAATCCACCTTCTCGCATACCGACGATGCGGCCTCGTACGAACTCCGCGTTGTTGATATGGCTTCTTCAGCTTTTGTCGAGACATATTGACCACCAATGAAATGTTTACCGCATACAGAGGAAGATTCCAACGCATCTTTACAGTCCTTTATATACCTGGAACAAGCGACGGATAAAGAGCCGGTTCTTGTTTCACGCATGCGCAATCGCTTTGTAATTCTAATCATTTGCATGTCTTACCTCACTTTACATTTCCTGTAAGTTTGGTTCAATTTGCATAATTTTTTCATGGTGTTGCAATTTTTACAAACATGAGTGTACTTTCTTTCAGGCGTCTACTCTCGATAGTAGTATCTCGATACTATTATCTCGATAGTAGCATCTCGATACTATTATCTCGATAGTAGCATCTCGATACTATTATCTCGATAGTAGTTGTTGGCATTGTGCCTGATTCAAATAATACATTTCTCCGAAAATAATTGTGTTGTCTTTTTATGATGTACTGCCCTGAGGAAAATAAACGCATACCCCTTTACTAATTCAGCCACAAATCATTGTATAAAAGTCTGACTGTGTGTTATAATGTTTACTAATTAATGCTATAATTTAATTTTGCTTAGGGCTTTGTAATTGCTAACATTTGAAAATTGCACCAAACACGAATATTTTCCATACAAACCCATCATACATCATATTTGGATGTTTAGGTAAATTTTACTTTCATATACAAAACGGGAAGGTTTTCGGTTAATTAATT
This sequence comes from Maratus michaelseni, assembly GCA_963931845.1. Taxonomy (NCBI): domain Eukaryota; kingdom Metazoa; phylum Arthropoda; class Arachnida; order Araneae; family Salticidae; genus Maratus; species Maratus michaelseni. The sequence continues at coordinate 219,084,557 of OZ007593.1, read as the reverse complement.
TTGCAAATATGCAAGTTTAAATTTTGGAACTCTTCACGCAAAATTCATTTTACTTACCCATCATACGTAGTATAGGGTAAGTCTTGTAATCGTTTTGAAAATCGAAAAAATTTTTTTGACGGATTTACACGTTTCAGACACTGGAGATTCCAAAAAACATATTTTTAGAAAATTTTTGTTGCCGTCCGTCTGTGTGTCTGTGTATGTGTCTGTGTGTGTGTCTGTGTGTCTGTAAACGCTCTATCTCCCGAAAAAATTGAGATAGACACTTGCAATTTGGTATGTACTTAGTATGTAATAATGGGAAGAAGCCTATTTCATTTCAATAACCTCGATTAACCGGAACTATTTTTTTCGGTCTCTCGAAATATTCGTTCTGATAAAAGGTATATAAAAATTTTCGAAATTGTTTATTTTAAGAAATGAATATAAAAGACAATAAAAAAACATAAATTTTGCATAAAGCATGAAGTCGATCGGATAATGAGTTGCTGAGATATTTGTAATCCTATTTTCTACACTCTTCGATTTTTCGTGACCCTGTATTTCATCCAAATTTCACTTCAAAGATATATTTTAATTGGAAATTTGACGCTTAATCAGATGCAATAAACCGCTAGTTAATAGGATTATCATTTTTGGAGTTATAAGGAAAAACCTCTTTCAAGCAATTCAGTAATCGAGCCTATAAAGTTATGACGTCATCAAGCCACGATTTTATTTGAATTGCTATGCATTTTATAAGTAGTTTACACATTTTTGTTTTAATATTTTACATTATGCATATCCATGATGGGTAGGTATTACGGTGGCCCCCAACGACTAGTTTAATTGTTGCAAAACGGATAAGTGCAGTTTTTTATAATAATTCAAATTTGGCTTTACGGAATGATCTATACAATTGCATTTCCATGTTTGAAGCTTTTAGAAATCGATCTATGTTAAAAACTTTATGCTTTAAAATTCATGTTTTCTCCAAAAATATATTAAAAAAGTACATTTTGAAAGTAATTTTCGAACACAGTATGATTTATATGATATTTTTTTTTATAAACCTTAGAAAAAAATATTTTCTTGATTTAAAGGAGAATTTATAAAAACAAAGCTTCTTTTCCTGCTACTGAATTTCGGAAACCTTTCGGAGTAGTTTTCATACTGTATTAATTAGTTTTCTGAAACAGAAATACCAGTTTTTAGGATGTATTAATTGTCAGTTTAATGCTATTAATTGTCAATTAAACAGTTTAAGCTGCGTAATTCAATTTACACATGCAAGATTAATAACATATTACATTTAGTGTTCATCTTAACGCTGTTTATTTATCACGTTTTTCTGTAATACATGTTTGTTCAACATGATTTTTTTTTGTTGATAATAGATAGCGCTCTAAATTGTTTGCTTTTTTAAATCTCGAAAATATATTGGTTTCTGGGGTATCTAAAGATAAAAAAAAAACACCTTTCGAAATCGTGGGTAACTCGAAAGAATCGTTTGTGGTTATATTATATCTCCAAAGATTAGGAATTATATTTATTTATTTATTTATATGGTTTGGTTTTTTACAGTGCAATAGTTATTGAAATTTCAAAATTTAAATTTACTTCCAATAAATAAAACATTTATTTTTATTGAAATGTCTCAAAAAAATTGAAATGTCTGTAATTGGGATTTGTTCTGCTATAAACTTACTTATTTGAATATTTACATTTTATGAAATGAGGGAAATAAAACAAAAAATAAAATTTTACAGAGTTAAAGATTTATATTAGTATGATTAATTAACTTACATTTTTCGCAGATCGTCTTTCTTCATACTTTTGGTAGCTGATTTATTACTATGAGAAAACTTTCTTCATACCGCTTTGAATTTATTAGAAAGCGTGCTTATAGTTACCTCAAGAAATTAGATTTATATATTTTAGTACTGTTATTGGTCACACTTCTGACGTGTCGTGGAAAAAAAAAAGATTTTTTTAAATAATGTTTTGAATTCTGAGAAATATTTATATATTTTAAATATCCCTCATTTATGTTTTAAAGAATTGCACTCAACATTGTCCAAATTTATGAGAAATTCTTTATAACGGGAGTTTGAACAAAATGCAAATTTGAATCTCTAATGTTTACCTGATAAATTTGTTCCTACATATATATGCATTGGGATTTGTATATTAACGTATGGGAATCTGTACGTATGTGTTTTAAATTTACTTAGACATATATTTAGAAGGAATTATTGCCTGTAAAAAACATTAGTTATTTGTGAAAACTACACTATATATACATTTATATAAATTATTATTTTTTAATTAGATCAGTAAAAATATTAAATTAAGATTAATTATCCTTAATAATTTATAGGCCACAAATAAATTTGTATTTTGAATAAGGAGAAAAATATTTTTTTAAAATAATGGCAATAAAAAATTTAAATGTTCCAAAATATATAATTAAAGATTTTCGTGTATCATAATATTACATTAAAATATTTCATCTTTGTCGCATTACATAGTCTTTTGTTCAATAAAAACGTGAATTTGATGGGCGATGTTAATACGGTCGAAATACGGGACGTTTTTTGCTTAAAATTTTTAACATTGTATAGAGTTGGCGCAGACAATTTTTCACCTTTGTCGCATTGCATTCAATAAAAACGTGAATTTGAAGGCGATGTTAAACAAATGCTTTGAGGGAAGACAGAGATTTCTACTACGAATATGTCATAATTCATAGAAAAACTTATTAGAAGATGTAGGGAAGTTGTAAACGACAGAAAGTGTATTTTATTGATAATTTCGTTGTAGTTTTTATTTTTATTTTTTAATAAATGAGAAACAATAACTTTCATTAAGTATACCTTAACCTAAAATGTAGTTCGTAAAAAAATAAAGTAGTATACAAGGGATTTAAAACAGAAAAAAATATAAGAACTGAAGCAAATAAATAAATAAAATGAGCCTGAAATTCATTAACAAACGCAAGTATATAAAATGTATTGTTGACATAATTATAAATTACCTTACTAGAATATTAAAATTTTTGAAAGAAAGGAAAGAAAATAAAATATAAAATACACAGTTAAAACGTTATATTAGAATGACTGATTAATTTGAATTTTTCGCAGATCTTCATTTATCAGAAAATTAGTAATTCATTTATTGTAAAAAAAAAAAGAAAAAAAATCTTCATACAGCTCTGAATTACTTACAATGCACACATATAAGCATCCCAAAAGATTAAATTTAACTATTTCATTAAAGCTATTTGTCACATTTTTGACGATTCATGTGCAAAAAGGAAATTTTAAACCATTCTTTTTAATTCTAATAAAATTGATATATAATTTTCAGGCAGTCTTATATATACATCATTTTATGCATTGCAAAAATATACTAAAATAAATGTATGAAACAAGGCGAAGTACATAAAATATATTTGATAATATGAGTTTGATAGATGCATACATTTATATCTAATATATTTTTCTTCAATCCTCCGATTTTGTATGTTATTGGGTTGTTAAAGCAGACAATTTTTATAGTTTTGGCAATAATTAATTATTTATATTGATTTATATTATACCTCCAGTTTAATTATTTCTCGTTAAGGTTATTTCCTAGTTTTGTTAAAATAACTGTAACCTATAAATTGCTAATACGTCATTATTCTATGTTTTTGTAGCAATCTTTGGTCCAGTTCATACGGTTAAAATTATATTGGTAAGTGACGATTTACTTTTGCAAAAATGTACTAAAATAAATATATGAAACAAGGTGAAGTACATAAAATATATTTGATAATATGAGTTTGATAGGTGCATACATTTACATCTAATACATTTTAATTCAATCCTCCGATTTTTGTATGTCATTGGGTTGTTAAAACAGACAATTTTTATAGTTTTGGCAATAATTAATTATTTATATTGATTTATATTATACCTCCAGTTTAATTATTTCTATTTATGGTTATTTACTAGTTTTGTTAAAATAACTGTAACCTATAAAGTGCTAATACCTAATTATTCTATGTTTTTGTAGCAATCTTTGGTCCAGTTCGTACGGTTAAAGTTATATTGGTAAGTGAAGATTTACTTTTGCTTTATTTCTTAAATTGGATTTACTTTTAATGACGTTTTTACCTTTTCTATTCAATATGAGATAATACTTATTTGTTTTTGTATTCATATTGATATGTCATTTTTCTTAAAGGATTTCCTGATGATCTACTCTTAATTGCCAATATCTTCATATGAGGTTTCACAGTTGATCTTGCAATTGGAATATAGTAATTTCTAATTAACCGCTCAATACATGCGAAGAGATATTATTTGCCAATTACTTATATTGTGGAATATTGGTCTTAATAAAATGTTTCACAATAATTTTTTTCAGTTTCTTTTTGTAATGTTATATACTTCTTCTTCTTTTTTTTTGGGGGGGGGGGGAGACGAGGGTTCTCCTTTATTTATTTATTTATTTTTTTAATCAGCGCATTTTTCAAAATATTATATATTTTTTTCTATCGTATTATAGTTATTGGTTAATTCATATTGTGTCGATTATCTTGTGATTTAATAGGTATATTAATTGCAAAAATTGTATTATATCTATATATTATATATCTAAACAGATAATAAATAAGTTTTTATTATATATTTATTGATATATATATATATATATATATCAGGAAACAATTAGTCTTAAATTCACAAAAAAAAGTATAAAACATCTCCATTGCATTTTATAAATCACCTTACTTGAATACTAACATTTCATGAAAGGAGCGAAATAAAATGAAAACCATAATTTTACACAGTTAAAGTTTTATTAAGAATAACTGATTTACTAAAGTTTTTTTTTTTTTTTTTTTTTTTTTTTTTTTTTTGTAGAACTTTATTTTTTATAAAGATATAAACTGATTTGTTCCTTCGAAAAATATATTATTCACGTGCTTTTGAATTTCTTATAATTCGTGCTTACAATCATGCCACGAAATTAATTTTAAATATATTATCACAGTTATTTGTCATATTTTGGACGTATGAAGGAGAAAAATGAATTTTGAAAATAATGTTCTGAATTTGTTGAAAATTTTATATGTAGTTTGAGACAATCTTATACATAAAAGGAAACATGTTGCTTATTTTGTTACTATATTAACATACATGTATAGAACACAGTTAAAATTTATAAAAAGTCTTTCATAACGGTGTTTGAGAGATGCATCTTTATAAGTCTATACTTATTAAAAACCAATTTATGTGCCATAAATGTGTTTTAAATACAAATGCACAGTTATACTGATGCAGTTTTTTTTTAAAGAAGTACACATGAATTTTGAAACCGAAATAAAAATGATAAAAACTGTCGAAAAATTAAGAGTTATAAAAATGAGCTTCAAATTATTAAACAAACCCAAATCTATTAAATTTGTTTGTGGCCTTAATTGATATTTAAATTTAATTTGTGAAATGTGGTAAATAAAATAAAATAGAATAACTTTGCATCCTTCATGTTTCTTTGTTCCTTTTTTTCTGAATAACTTACATATTTTGCAGGTCGTCCTTCTAAATGGATTTGGTAAGAAATATATTCTGAAAAAAAAAATATATTCATAGGACATTCAGTAACTTATTAATCACAATACGTGCATATATTCATGCCATAAAGTTACGTTTAAATATTATATTAGACTTATTCAGTCATAATTTTGACATACCGTCGAGAAAAAATGAATTTTGAAAATACTATTTTGATTTCTAATTAAATATTTATATACTTTTGAGACAATTTTCTATATAAAACGATGTATATCCTGAATTTAATAAATACTTATTTTTAACAAATATATGTACTGTAGTTTATAATTATACAAAAATATACAGTAAATTTAAAGAATTCCTATACTAGAAACTTTAATATTTATATCTTGTAAGTGTTTTCATGAACATTATAATCATTATTCACTTCAAAGTTATTTAAATTATTAACTTTTGAATGTATGAATTTTCTATTAACTTGTTCAAGAATATAAGTAATTGCCATCTGAAACAAAAATTAGATATTCGCAGAAACGTGGGCAATATAAGTATTCTTAGAGTTTTAATAACGTTTAAAAAACACACTCAAACATTTTACTGGATATTAAATATCTTAAATAGTTAAATAACCACAAATCCCGTTGCATGCAGAAATCAAAATTTACAAGATAATTCAACAAATTACCTTAAATTTACACAAAAAGTATATTTTAAGAATTATATTTTATATAATTTTTTATATAGATTTTATAGAACATTTTTTATATAGAATATTTAAATTTATACATTTTTCACTACATAGATTTTTTTTTAAATCCGCGGGATTTGAAACATAAAAAAAATATATCTTAACTTTATTATGAAACGCATAATAATGCAATTTATTATTACCATGATAGAAGCACATTCCCTGAAAATAAAAAATTCGTGGGGAAAGACTTATAAAACCAAAAATAAAATTCTGAAGCCGTAGTCTTTGATTGATTTATTAAGTTTCATTTTTCGCAGTTCTTCATTGTTCATGAGGTTTCGGGAAAGATTTATTCCAAAGGAAAGGTATTCATAATACAGTCGTAAATTACGTACAGTGCACACATTTAATCATTCCCAAAAATAAGTTTAAATATTTTATTATAGTGATTTGTCACATTTTTGACATTTCATGGCGATAAATGACTTTTCAAAATAATGTTTGGAATTATGATGAAATCTATACTAATATTATAAAGGAGTAAAGATTGTTTTTTTGTTTGTTTGTTTGTAGGGGGTAATCTCTGGAACTACCGAACCGATTTCAAAAGTGATGGTGGCAAATTGATGGTGACAACCCCTGCTCCAATATAGGCTATATTTTATGTCGATGCCTCAACCCCAGGGGGGTGCAGGAGCGAAAAACGTTCTAAAATTGCGATCTTTTCTATACTGAAGCAGCAAGAAATTTGAAATTTGGCGTTGTAGTAACTTATAAGATGTAAATGTTCTCTAAGAACAAAACAAAAAAAATTTCGAAATTTAAAAGGGTGAAATGAGCGAAAAGCGTTCTAAAAACATTCTAAATTACAATTTCTATGGAATCTCTAGAACTACCGAACCGATTTGAAATTTGGCGTTGTAGTTACTTATAAGATGTAAATGATCTCTAAGAACAAAATTATAAAAAAAATCGAAATTTAAAAGGGTGAAATGAGCGAAAAGCGTTCTAAAAACATTCTAAATTACAATTTCTATGGAATCTCTAGAATTACCGAACCGATTTCAAAAGTGATGGTGGCAAATTGGTGGTGGCAAATTGATGGTGACAACCCCTGCTCCAACATAGGCTTTATTTTATGTCGGTGTTACTAACCCCAGGGGGGTGCAGGAGCGAAAAACGTTCTAAAATTGAGTTCTTTTTTATACTGTAGGAGCTAGAAATTTCAAATTTGGCGTTGTAGTTACTTATAACATGTAAATGCTCTCTAAGAACAAAATAAAAAAAATTCGAAATTTAAAAGGATGAAATGAGTGAAAAGCGTTCTAAAAACATTCTAAATTACAATTTCTATGGAATCTCTAGAACTACCGAACCGATTTCAAAAGTGATGGTGGCAAATGGATGGTGACAACCCCTGCTCCAACATACGATATATTTTTTGTCGGTGTCACTATCCCCAGGGGGGTGCAGGAGCGAAAAACTTTCTAAAATTGCGATTTTGTTTATACTGAAGGAGCTAGAAATTTGAAATTTGGCATTGTAGTTACTTATAAGATGTAAATGCTCTCTAAAAACAAAATAAAAAAAAATCGAAATTTAAAAGGGTGAAATGAGTGAAAAGCGTTCTAAAACATTCTAAATTACAATTTCTATGGAATCTCTAGGACTACCGAACCGATTTCAAAAGTGATGGTGGCAAATTGGTGGTGACAATCCCTGCTCCAACAGCCTCTTTAATAAAAAACTATGCGTTTCTGACGACTGGGAGTTTCGCTAATTGTTGCCACAGATTAATCTCTGAAAATGAATCATTTGACGTTACTGAAAAAAAATAGTAGCTCGAAAAATATTTGTCTGAAAATTGTTAGGCAAACTACGTTTGAAAGATAAAAAATTGTATTTTTCTTGATATAAATTTCAAATCTAATGATTATGCCATTTTTCAAGTATTGAATTTGAAAAATTACCAAATTTCACTATGGAGTACCATAGCGAAACCTTCATGCGTAAAAAGATAATGATAAGGGAGACGTGTCCTGGCGTGTATACTGGCTCTAGCACAAGTCACAAATTATAGTAGCCTTATTATTCTCTTAAAATATAAAAGTGAATTATGAAATGTCAATATTTTGTTGGATTAAAAGTTCGTTATAAGAAATTGACCAGCGTAGTGAGCGTAGCTTGCTAGTGTTTATATATTTTATTCAGACATTTTAATAAATACATAAATAAATACATTACTAAAGTTATATGGATAAATACACCACATTACCCAGCTAGAAAAAGTTTGCAAAAAAAGTGCAAAAAAAAAAGTGCACAAAATCCGAGCGTATTTGGCACCTCTACTTGTGTATAAAAAGTGCAAACTGAATTCTGCAAAAATAGTGCAAACTGAATTGTGCACAAAAAGTGCATAATCAGAGGTGCCAAATACGCTCAGATTTTGTGCACTTTTTTTTTGCACTTTTTCTGCATACGAAATAATCCCTGAATTTTGCAGTTTTTATGCACAATCAGAGGTGCCAAATACGCTCAGATTTTGTGCACTTTTTATTTTACACATTTTTTGCATACCAAATAATTCCTAAATTGTGCATTTTTTATGCATAATCAGAGACTCTGATTATGCATAAAAAATGCACAATTTAGGATATTTTTGGCATGCAAAAAATGTGTAAAATATAAAGTGCACAAAATCTGAGCGTATATGGCACCTCAGATTTTGTGCATTTCTTCAAGTAGATTTTTTGCATACCGAACATTTTAAGCATATATTTAAATCAAGATTCAGCTTATTATGAAATTTACAGCTATCAATGTATAATAAACCCAGTTTTGGAAAGATGCATAATTATACATAGGATTATGAACAATAATTTTATCAGACATGGTACAAGTTCACCAACATGCGGAAAAAGATAATAAGCTTAAATTTAAATATATAAATTTTATAATTAAATATAACACTGCATACAGTAAAAAACATGTCCAATATTGTTAAAACCCAATAAGAGAAAATTATTACACTTACTTGAAAAGAGCTGCACTAAATTCTAGTTATTAGTTGAAAATGTTTTAACTAATGTATTTGAACTTAGAAAAAGGCATTAAAAAAAAATCAACTTTACTTATTTTTGTTTATTTACACAAGTGCGATCAGCTTTTTCTCATCATTTCACTTCCAATCCAGTCATTGAAAATTTTGATTGTTGCAACTGGATGCAATCATTTTTCTGATTGCAAAGAGCTTTGATAGACGGCTGCTAAAATCTAGCTGCTGTTGGGAAAATGTGAAAGAAACCACAGCACACACAAAAAATGACCATTGCAGTACAGCTGCTGCATTTATTTGAAATCACAACATAAATAATAAACTAATGGTACTCTGTTCCGGTAATGTAATGTATACAGTAAATGTTCCGGACTTAAATTTTCTTGCTTTTAGATTTAAACAAAATAAATTCTGACAGTCTGACAGTCACATTGTGGAGGTGTATCTTTGGATGATTTACTTTTATCACACCAATTTCAAGCTGTATCCTGTTTGTTTCCTGTGTAAAAAAAAAAAAAAAAAAATAAATAAATAAATCATGCAAAAATATGCAAACTGAACTACTTTACAGACATTACATAAATATAAGAATTCAATATTAGATTTTATTAAGTAGTTTGTTTTTCTACAGGAAAAAATTATAGTTAAAATTCACTTATTTTCATGTGTAATATATGGACAAACTGGAAAATGTTGTTCATATAAACAATTTCTCAAATCTCAAACTTGAAATTTACTATCTATACTATTAAAAATGCATGTGTGTAACTATGTATCTATATTAACCTCAAAGGCTCAGACTGTTGGGTGCAGAGCTGAGAAATTTTTAATAAAGTTGCATAATAGGAAGGACCATTAAAAAAAAAAAATCCAAAATTTTAATCAGATTTTTTTTATGTGATGTGAATTTTGTTTATGTTTTGTGATTTTTGCTCAGCCAATTTATATTCAGAGTCGCTAGAGGAAAGGGGGGAAGGGAAGAAGTAGTTGTCAGAAGAAATATATAAAATTTAGGAAGCTTGAACAGTATTTTTTTTTTAAAAATGTTTGTGTGTGAATGTGAACGAAAAATTTGATTTTCAATTAATTTTTAAATAAAAGATCATTTTTACATAGTGTTCTCATTTGATGTTTTTCAAAGGGTGCTGCACCCTGCCCTTTTCCTTTAAACCTGGCGATGCACCCTGTGCGTTTTAGATAATGATATTGTAAAAGCGCCCGGCTCGTTTTCCCCCAGTAGCTTCTTTTTGTATCTTCTACATATTTTTTAATATTTGGCTTTTTCCTCTCATACCTCCCCCCCCCCATAAAAAAAACAGATGCAACAACTGCATATTGTATTTCTTTTAAATGCTAAGATGTAAATTAACAACATAATACAAATATAACTTTTATTAGGTTGTTCGACATGTTTTGACTCACTCCGGGTCATTTTCAAAAACATTTTGAACAACATTTTCCAAATATCAAACTAGAAATTTACTCTAGATTAATTTTAACACAATTATTCAAATTCTTGGCCCGGACATTTTTTGTCCAGTTGGAAAATTACAACTAGTGATGCACAGAATATTTGGTATGTATTTGGCCATACTACAAATATTTAATTAGGCTGAAAATAGGTCGCACTCGGCCTAACCAAATATCAAACTATTCAGTTTTGCTGAATATCTTTATATATGGCCCAACCACCAGGGTTGGCAAAAACCCGGGTTTTTTTCAGAAAAAACCCAACCCAGTGGGTTTTTGGGGGTTTTTTAGGGGTTTTTCGGGTTTTCGGGAGTTTTTCAGGGTTTCTTCAGGTTTTTTCAGGGTTTTGAGGATTTTTCTTCTTACCGTTCTTTGTTTGTTTGTTTTGTAACAACTATATAATTAATGGGATGAAGTTTTAAAAAATAAATGTTAATACTTTAATAATTTTTATTTAATATATTATTTAATTATAATTATTTAGAATTTTTATTTAATATATTATTTAATTATAATTATTTAGAATTTTTATTTAATATATTATTTAATTATAATTATTTAGAATTTTTATTTAATATATTATTTAATTATAATTATTTAGAATTTTTATTCAATATTAAAAATAGTTTAAAAATTTGTAATGATTTTAAAGACATTTTATGACTGAATTGAAAGAAATTTTTTAAAGTCAAAATAATTAAATTAATAGTCTAAAATTTTGTTTATTTCTCTTTTATAGATAAAAATTAGATTTAAACAGTGAATCATTTACTTTTGTTTTATTAAAATTTTCTTATGTAGTAGAATTTTATCAAATGTTTGGAATTATTGTCCTACTAGAGGGGGGGGGGATGAATTCACTTTTAAACCATCTAAATTGTAAGCTTAAATTCCTAAATCTTCCAGAGATCTTGATGTATGGGAGGGGGGAAAGAGGGGGGGGGTTGCATCTCAATAGCACAGAATAGCTGCATGTTGTGTCATAGTCTGCGATCGCCCATCCTTCTGCTTTTAGCGAAATTAGATAAGGAGGGGGGGGAGGTATAAACAATAGAACTATCTCAAGAATAAGAAATCATTATTTTTAAAGAATTATTTAACAAAGAACTTTATATTACATTATATTTTAAATACTATATTTACGTAAGAATATTTTATAATTGAATTTGTTTGGATCATCAATACTTTAATTGGAAAATGAAAAAAATACACTCCAGTGTATCTTTCTTTTGTTTTATTGATGGATTTTTATCAGGTCAATTTTCTTTTCCCCAGCTGGCTGCTGATGACTGAGATTTAATTAAAGTTTTAAACTGCAAATAGAAATAATAATAATTAAACCAAGAACTAAACGATACTTTTTTCTTTTCCTTACTTATTTAAAAAATAATAATAAAACTTTTAACTATCCGATTGTGTTTAAATTTTCAGCAAATTCAAATAATAATAAATTAGGCAGCTTACCAAATTTCTATTAAAATACAATAAGTTTTCAGAAAATTAGAATCCCCCCCCCCACAAAAAAAAAAAAAAAAAAAAAAAAAAAAAAAAACTACTATCACTATCTTAATCTTGCATCTGATAATGAATGTTCTTAGCTATGCAGAAGAGATTCATTATTATGGTGGGTTGTGCTGCACTATAATACTATTTCACTAAAGAAAGTGAAATGAATCAATGATCTACCCTTTATGTTTTGTTCAACTTAATTTAGTTTTATGCTTAATATATTTTGAATCATACTAAAATACCCGTGCCTCTAATTTTTAAGAATTGATTGAACCCCCCACTGTTTTCGTCATATTGACAAATAATCCTGATTTTTAATTGTTTATATAATTTTACATGTATTTTTTTTAAGATAATTATTTTCTCTGTGAATTTTCCAAGTTTGTTTCAGATACTACAGCAATTATGCCCATTTAGAATTTTCTGAAAACTATATCTGTGACACATAAAATGTATATTATGTTTGGTTTAAATTGATATATTTATTATTAGTTAGATAAGTGGAATTTTAAATAAAGATTTTGATAAAACCCACTTGGGTTTTTTTCAAGTGGGTTTTTTCGAAAAAACCCACCCGGGTTTTTTCGGGTTGGGCAAAATCAAGCCAACCCTAAACCAAACAGGCTTTTAAAAATATTTTCAAAAAATTTAGTTAAATTTTATTTTTAACTGTTAATAAATAAAGATATCCCGGAAAATTAAGAAGTAGAATTATATTCAAATAAGAGAGATTACTTGTACATTTATGTATTTCCTGTTTGAAAAGTAACAACTAAGAAAATTAACTAATTAACTGTTAATGATGACATTCATAAGAACTAATAATGCATAAATGTAAGATCGTGAACATTGTTTTCTTTTTCAAAACTGAGTGTTTCTAAACAAACATAATGGAAGATAATGTGCAGCTTTCAGGGTAAAGGTGAAAATAAGCACTCGCCAGTCGCCATTCATCGATTAAACTTTAAAAACTGGCCAAATGCAGGATTTCCTGATTGCCTTTTTCCCCTAAATTTTGCGATTTTTCAGCATCCATTCGACGAAATTCGTAATTTTTATGTACCCGTTCGAAGAAATTCATGGCTTTTATGTGCCCGTTCCAAGAAATTTAAGATTTTCTGTGCATAATCAACAAAATTCATGATTTTTTACACAGCAATCGATAAAATTCATGATTTTTAAGCATTCGATCGATGAAATTCATGAATTTTAGACGTTCGATCGATAAAATACATGATTTTTACATGCTCAGTTGATAAAATTAATTTTTTTTACACGCCTGGTCAACAAATTTCATTATTTTTATGCGTTCGGTCGATAAAATACGTGATTTTTACACGCTCGGTTGATAAAATGAATTATTTTTACACGCCCGGTCAATGAATTTCATTATTTTTACATGCTTGGTCAATAAAAATTCCTAATTTTTACATGCTCGGTCGATAAAATTCATAATTTTTACATGCTCGGCCGATAAAAATCATGATTTTTTTCACGCTCGGTCGATAAAATTCATGATTGTTTTCACACTCGGTCGATAAAATTAATTATTTTTACATGCCCTGTCAACGAATTTCATTATTTTTACATGCTTGGTCAATAAAAATTCCTGATTTTTACATGCTCGGTCGATAAAATTCATAATTTTTACATGCTCGGTTGATAAAATTCATGATTTTTACACGCTTGGTCGATAAAATTCATGATTTTTTCACTCGGTCGATAAAATTCATGATTTTTTCACACTCGGTCGATAAAATTCATGATTTTTTCATGCTCAGTTGATAAAATTAATTATTTTTACACGCCCGGTCAACGAATTTAATTATTTTTACTCGTTCGGTCGATAAAATACATGATTTTTACATGCTCGGTTGAGAAAATTAATTATTTTTACACGCCCGGTCAACGAATTTCATTATTTTTACTCGTTCGGTCGATAAAATACATGATTTTTACATGCTCGGTTAATAAAATTAATTATTTTTACATGCCCGGTCAAGGAATTTCATTATTTTTACGCGTTCGATCAATGAAATTCATGATTTTTACAAGTTCAATCTACAAAATTAAGGATTTTTACGCGTTCGATCTACGAAATTAAAGATTTTTACGCGGTCGATCGACGAAATTCAAGACTTTTACACGGTCGATCGACAAAATTCAGGATTTTTTAGAGTGTCAACAATACTCCAGATTGTAAAACATGCAATGGGGAGTTATGAGATGAAAAAAAAAAGCAAAATATTAATTGGTTATTTTTTTAAACCAAAAACATTGGGAAGGAGGTGTCCATTAATGGCATATCTACATAGCTGCAACTTTGGCATAATTGTAATTGTGAGGGCCGCAAGATAACAAGAAGATAACAAAATTCCTAAACAGCGTAATTAAACTGGACACTGTAATAAAATATAATGTAATAAGATTTATTAAATTATAAAATAATACTTACATGAGATGTATCAACAAGTCTCTGTTCAACCACATTTTACTAGCAGCTAAGCTTCCACTCTGGAAGAGAAGAAAATCAATAACAACCCAATACAAAATGGCTTATAACTGAATATAAGAACATTTTATAAATTTATTTTAATTCACAGAAGAAGCTACAAAGTTTAATTAATCAAAGTTTAACTAAATTAATTAAAAAAGTTTTAAGACTATACTCTTTTTAAGTTATAACTCAAAGCTAAAGCACAGTTTGTTTTTTTCTGTAAAGGCTTCTTGTAAAAAGGTCTGGTTCATAAAATGGCAGTATCTGTGTTAAATATTATGTAAAATTGTTTTATAATTTAACTTTTAATACTTTAGTCTGAAATATAAAAATATTAGGCCAGCCGAATATTCGGTATACTTGTGGGCTGAATATTCAGTATTCGGCCAAAATCGCTATTCAGTGCATCCTTAGTTTATGGTAATTTAAATTTACTTTATAAGCTTTTAAAATTTTCTTAATTACATTTTAAAAGTTACAGATTACTAACTAATATGCTAAAACATATGTATCAACAATTATACATCCCAAGAAGGAAATCCATATACTGCGATATTTTTTAATATTCCTTTAGATTCCGGTTTCAGAGGTTTTATCAAATAAATACTTGACAAAGTTGATTACATAGTTAAATATTATGTACTTTATGATTAAAATAAGTTGGCTATTATTTACTTTGTGGAGGAGGAAGAGGGGAAGGGGATCAAAAAGTATGTTTACCTCCTGTGAACAAAAACAGCATTTTGGCCTTGAATGAGGGTTCCTGCAGTGGAGTTCCCCCCCCCCCAACAAATTTTGACAAACAAAATCAAAGCATATTTTTATATATTTTAAATAATTTTTTAGTTTACTTTCAATTAATAACTCCAAAATAATATTCATACATATTTACTTATTATAAACACATTATTTAATTTTATTGAATAATTTATTTATATTTAATAATAGAAGTTAAAATGTTTTGATTTAACTTGGTTATTAGGGTGGGTCGAAAAAACCGAAATTTATATAATCGTAACGTAATAGTGCGGAAAAGTTGCCATTGGTAATAAGGAATAAATTCACAAAATATTACACCAAATGGTTAATATCTTTTAAATATCTTTTACCGCTGCAAAGAGGGCAAAGTTTAAAAAAAAACACATTTTTTTTTTAAATTAAATTATCCAACTATACCAATACAATTTCTAATAGAATGCAAAAGCTACATCAAGATGTTAGTAATGTTCCAATAAAATGTCATTATGGTGAAATTATTTCTATTACCGCCGCAGGGGCAGCCAAAAATTTTTTTAAAAAATGGCAAAAATTTCAATTTTCCGTTTTTTACTTTTTTTCAAATTCATATTATATGTCTACTATTAAAAAAATTTACATTATGTCTAGTAATAACTAATAAATGTCTAGTAATTTTGATGATGGGGATTGCCAACCAAGGGCGAGAGGGGCCCGCCCCTCTTAAATTTTGGAAAAAAGGGCTTTTTGAAGAAATTTTTGCGATTTTATGGTAAATTTAAGGATTTTTTTAGTAGGAAGAAATCTTACATAAATTCCCCCTCAATTTTCACTTTTTCTCCCCCCTCCCAAGAAAAAATCTCAAAAACGTTCCGGAAAATCACTTCAAAAAACCCCTTTCTCTCAAATTTAGGGGGGGGGGGGCTCTCTCGCCCCTGGTTCGCAATGCTCATGATCAAAATTACTACACATTTATAAGTTATTACAAGCTATAATGTAAATTTATTTAATTCTAGACATATAATAAAAATTAAAAACTTTAAAAACGAAAAATTGAAATTTTTGCCGGTTTTTTTTCAAAATTTTGACTGCCCCTGCAGCGGTAATAGAAATGATTTCGACCCGATTGATTATGTCAGAAACTAAACAAATGTTTTGATTTATCACTCAAGGTCAGAAATCTCATTTTTTAAATCAAAATATTTTTACTTTCATTATTAAATATAAATAAATTAGTCAATAAAATTAAGGGGGGGGGGGGGTTCAAAAAGTATGTTTAACTCTTGTGAACCAAAAAAAAAGAGCTAGTTTTGGAATTGAATGAGGGTTCCTGCAGTAGAGTTCCTCCTCCCCCCTCCCCCCCCAACAAATTTTGACAAACAAAATCAAAGCATATTTTATATATTTTAAATATTTTTTTAGTTTACTTTCAATTAATAATTCCAAAATAATATTCATCCACATTTACTTATTATAAACACATTATTTAATTTTATTGAATAATTTATTTATATTTAATAATAGAAGTTAAAATGTTTTGATTTAACTTGGTTATTAGGGTGGGTCGAAAAAACCGAAATTTATATAATCGAAACGTAATAGTGCGGAAAAGTTGCCATTGGTAATAAGGAATAAATTCACAAAATATTACACCAAATGGTTAATATCTTTTACCGCCGCAAAAAGGGCAAAGTTTAAAAAAATCGCTTTTTTTTTTTTTTTTAAATTAAATTATCCAACCATACCAATACAATTTCTAATAGAATGCAAAAGCTACATCAAGATGTTAGTAATGTTCCAATAAAATGTCATTATGGTGAAATTATTTCTATTACCGCCACAGAGGCAGCCAAAATTTTGAAAAAAAAACGGCAAAAATTTCAATTTTCCGTTTTTTACTTTTTTTCAAATTCATATTATATGTCTACTATTAAAAAAATTTACATTATGTCTAGTAATAACTAATAAATGTCTAGTAATTTTGATGATGGGGATTGCCAACCAAGGGCGAGAGGGGCCCGCCCCTCTTAAATTTTGGAAAAAAGGGCTTTTTGAAGAAATTTTTGCGATTTTATGGTAAATTTAAGGATTTTTTTAGTAGGAAGAAATCTTACATAAATTCCCCCTCAATTTTCACTTTTTCTCCCCCCTCCCAAGAAAAAATCTCAAAAACGTTCCGGAAAATCACTTCAAAAAACCCCTTTCTCTCAAATTTAGGGGGGGGGGGCTCTCTCGCCCCTGGTTCGCAATGCTCATGATCAAAATTACTACACATTTATAAGTTATTACAAGCTATAATGTAAATTTATTTAATTCTAGACATATAATAAAAATTAAAAACTTTAAAAACGAAAAATTGAAATTTTTGCCGGTTTTTTTTCAAAATTTTGACTGCCCCTGCAGCGGTAATAGAAATGATTTCGACCCGATTGATTATGTCAGAAACTAAACAAATGTTTTGATTTATCACTCAAGGTCAGAAATCTCATTTTTTAAATCAAAATATTTTTACTTTCATTATTAAATATAAATAAATTAGTCAATAAAATTAAGGGGGGGGGGGCTTCAAAAAGTATGTTTACCTCTTGTGAACCAAAAAAAAAAAAAGAGCTAGTTTTGGAATTGAATGAGGGTTCCTGCAGTAGAGTTCCTCCCCCCCCCCCCCCCCCCAACAAATTTTGACAAACAAAATCAAAGCATATTTTATATATTTTAAATAATTTTTTAGTTTACTTACAATTAATAATTCCAAAATAATATTCATCCACATTTACTTATTATAAACACATTATTTAATTTTATTGAATCATTTATTTATATTTAATAATAGAAGTTAAAATGTTTTGATTTAACTTGGTTATTAGGGTGGGTCGAAAAAACCGAAATTTATATAATCGAAACGTAATAGTGCGGAAAAGTTGCCATTGGTAATAAGGAATAAATTCACAAAATATTACACCAAATGGTTAATATCTTTTAACGCCGCAAAAAGGGCAAAGTTTAAAAAAATCGCTTTTTTTTTTTTTTTTTTTAATTAAATTATCCAACCATACCAATACAATTTCTAATAGAATGCAAAAGCTACATCAAGATGTTAGTAATGTTCCAATAAAATGTCATTATGGTGAAATTATTTCTATAACCGCCACAGAGGCAGCCAAAATTTTGAAAAAAAAACGGCAAAAATTTCAATTTTCCGTTTTTTACTTTTTTTCAAATTCATATTATATGTCTACTATTAAAAAAATTTACATTATGTCTAGTAATAACTAATAAATGTCTAGTAATTTTGATGATGGGGATTGCCAACCAAGGGCGAGAGGGGCCCGCCCCTCTTAAATTTTGGAAAAAAGGGCTTTTTGAAGAAATTTTTGCGATTTTATGGTAAATTTAAGGATTTTTTTAGTAGGAAGAAATCTTACATAAATTCCTCCTCAATTTTCACTTTTTCTCCCCCCTCCCAACAAAAAATCTCTAAAACGTTCCGGAAAATCACTTCAAAAAACACCTTTCTCTCAAATTTAGGGGGGACGGGCCTCTCTCGCCCCTGGTTCGCAATGCTCATGATCAAAATTACTACACATTTATAAGTTATTACAAGCTATAATGTAAATTTATTTAATTCTAGACATATAATAAAAATTAAAAACTTTAGAAACGAAAAATTGAAATTTTTGCCGGTTTTTTTTCAAAATTTTGACTGCCCCTGCAGCGGTAATAGAAATGATTTCGACCCGATTGATTATGTCAGAAACTAAACAAATGTTTTGATTTATCACTCAAGGTCAGAAATCTCATTTTTTAAATCAAAATATTTTTACTTTCATTATTAAATATAAATAAATTAGTCAATAAAATTAAGGGGGGGGGGCTTCAAAAAGTATGTTTACCTCTTGTGAACCAAAAAAAAAAAAGAGCTAGTTTTGGAATTGAATGAGGGTTCCTGCAGTAGAGTTCCTCCCACCCCCCCCCCCCCCCCCCAACAAATTTTGACAAACAAAATCAAAGCATATTTTATATATTTTAAATAATTTTTTAGTTTACTTACAATTAATAATTCCAAAATAATATTCATCCACATTTACTTATTATAAACACATTATTTAATTTTATTGAATCATTTATTTATATTTAATAATAGAAGTTAAAATGTTTTGATTTAACTTGGTTATTAGGGTGGGTCGAAAAAACCGAAATTTATATAATCGAAACGTAATAGTGCGGAAAAGTTGCCATTGGTAATAAGGAATAAATTCACAAAATATTACACCAAATGGTTAATATCTTTTAAATATCTTTTACCGCCGCAAAGAGGGCAAAATTTAAAAAAAATCGCTTTTTTTTTTTTTTTTTTTTTTTTTTTTTTTTAAATTAAATTATCCAACCATACCAATACAATTTCTAATAGAATGCAAAAGCTACATCAAGATGTTAGTAATGTTCCAATAAAATGTCATTATGGTGAAATTATTTCTATTACCGCCACAGAGGCAGCCAAAATTTTGAAAAAAAACGGCAAAAATTTCAATTTTCCGTTTTTTACTTTTTTTCAAATTCATATTATATGTCTACTATTAAAAAAATTTACATTATGTCTAGTAATAACTAATAAATGTCTAGTAATTTTGATGATGGGGATTGCCAACCAAGGACAAGTGGGGCCCGCCCCTCTTAAATTTTGGAAAAAAGGGCTTTTTGAAGAAATTTTTGCGATTTTATGGTAAATTTAAGGATTTTTTTAGTACGAAGAAATCTTACATAAATTCCCCCTCAATTTTCACTTTTTCTCCCCCCTCCCAACAAAAAATCTCTAAAACGTTCCGGAAAATCACTTCAAAAAACCCCTTTCTCTCAAATTTAGGGGGGTGGGGGCGGGCCTCTCTCGCCCCTGGTTCGCAATGCTCATGATCAAAATTACTACACATTTATAAGTTATTACAAGCTATAATGTAAATTTATTTAATTCTAGACATATAATAAAAGTTAAAAACTCTAGAAAAAACGAAAAATTGAAATTTTTGCCGTTTTTTTCAAAATTTTGACTGCCTCTGCAGCGGTAATAGAAATGATTTCGACCCACCCTATTGATTATGTCAGAAACTAAACAAATGTTTTGATTTATCGCTCAAGGTCAGAAATCTCATTTTTTAAATCAAAACATTTTAACTTATATTATTAAATATAAATAAATTAGCCAATAAAATTAAATAATGTGTTTATAATAAGTAAATATGGATGAAAGGAAATGAGAAACAAAACAAATATGTCTTGATTTAAAAAACAAGATGGCACACAGCAGGTTAATCACAAAGCTGTTCCTTTATTACTTTATGCAGTTTAACCCTTAATTGCTGTCACAAAAACTGTTGCATACATACTGTGAGTGGTTTTGGTTTCCAAGACCGCTTGATTGAAAGATTAATAAAAAGCTCGAATAACTAATAAGATACTGCTTCTGTTCTAAACTTTATGTAGGGGAGACCGGTACACAGTGGACCACTTTTCCAGTTAACATTTTTTTCTCTTTAACAGACTGACCGATCTGTATGAAAATATTTTTGAATATTCCTTAAACCTTCTTACATCCATCATAATTTTCTCACAACATAGTTTTCAATACATTTTTCAAAAAAAAAAAAAAAAAAAATTATATACACTTGTGAAGTGGACCAGTGTACCCCGGAAGCGGGGTACAGTGGTCCACCCACCGTGGTACAGTGGACCACTATTAGGTATTATCTAAAATACAATATAAATCTATTTTTCATTAATCTAATTATTTTTTGTTGCCCCTTCACCCACAAAATAACATAGTAATATAAATTTTGAAGCAAAAACAAAAAAATTATATTTTGAAAATAATAACAGATTAATACAGGAACAATTGCAATTTAGTTGAAGTTATTACTTAAGTACAAAAAAATCCGCTCACATTAAAATTTGCAAATTAAATTAAGTACTTATGAGTAAGATTGAGCCTGGAATTTTCAAGAAATAATTTTGGGTCTGAGAGCAACATTATGAAATCATTGACATCAACAGCAGATTCATCTACAGTTTCAGAAGAAATAAACTGATTTCCATTCAATTTGCGTCTCATAAATCTTACTTGAATAAAATCATCAACAATTAGACTACAGTTATATTTATCAAAGGCAGTAAATACAAAACAAAATATTTCTTATTATGTTAAATAAATTGTTATTTTTATTTGTTTACTTTATTTTACAGTTAAATCTACTTTAAAACAATCTTTCTTTATAGAAAATAAGCAATTATTAAATATTTTGAACATTCTGCATTACAGGAGCAGAGTGGATTGTGGACCACTGTGCCCCAGGAGTGGGTGGTCCACTGTACCCCATGTTGAAGTTCAATAAATAATCATATTAATATTGTTCATAGCTTTCTTTTAAACATATTAACTTTAAAGTAAAATAAAAACAAGTATCTTAGCTTTAGTCATATATTACAGATACAGAGGACAGTCAATTCTCAAATACTCATCATACATCACATGCAGATAGATTTTAAAAACCAAATTTTGAAGGGAAAACTTACGGGTATGTACAAACAAAACAAAAACACAATTTGATTATTTTTTTTTTCTAAGAAGGACAGTAATTACTTGAACTTCATTTTTATAAACATGGGAAGACTTATTTTACTTTCTTTAATCATTGTTGAACGCTAAATTATACTTTGTGATAATTTAAGAAGTATTTTGTTTTGTTTATTTAAGGAGTTTTGGAAACTTTTTAATTTCTATGGAGTTTCTAAGTAGTGTAAGGCGTCTGTATGATCCCTGCTATAGTTAAACTGAAAATCACAAGTTACTGTGAAAATTGATAAAAGCACTACCGCTAAAAGCAGCTAAAAGATTTTTTTTTTCCCCAAAAGCCGTAGCATTTAAGCCTAACATTTAAAACTAGGAATAGGGTGGTTTTATTCCAAACAAACGTTCATTTACAATGTTTTTTAGAGAACATTACAACATAAAATTGAATAATTTACCTTTTTTTCTGTAAAATAGACAACATCAGGCGAGAAAAATTGGGTTAGAATCTTGTATATACAATTCTTGTTTACGCTTGCCTCATGTATCTCGACAACAGAAGGAGAGGCACCGCCATGGACCGCGCACGCGCAGATGGAAACTAATATATCCTCCACTCCTATCGGCCTGTCACATTGTTCAAAAAATTAGCAGTTGGAATTTTATTTAATTAGTTTTAGAATATATGCTTTATGTAATTTAGATCATTTTCACTGTCTCTGGGAGATGTAGAATACCCCAACTGTGCATTTGAGAGGGGTAAAATTATAAAATTTCAAATCTTAAAAATTTAAATTAAAAAAAAAAAATTAAAATTTTTGAAAATTTACCGAGAAGAAAATTTTGAGATATTCCTCATTTAAGTTTGTAATTTTTAAAAACTTAAAATTTTAACAAAAGTTTTTTTTTTTTTTTTTTTTTTTTTTTTTTTGAAAAAAAATTATTAAAAAAAAAAATAATGTACAGTAAAATATGTGTTTTAAAGCTGTATTTTTCTTTATAATATCTATATAATATATACATATGTACATACGTCCAATTCAATGAGGGGGTTGTATGTACAACCCCCTCATAATGTGCACACAAATTGGGGGGGGGGGTTACCCCCCCCCATTGAATTATTATTAAAAAATGTTGAAAAAGAATTTAATCTTATATTATTAGTCAAATTGCAGGTCATAGAAGAACAGAAAGTGTGAAATATGTTTTATCCCCCCCCCCAGCCCCACCTTCACATCCCTCGAGGGGGTGAGGGAGGAAAATATTGCTGGAAGGGGGGCACGCATCTGTGACGTTGAAGTGTTTCTTTTTAGGTAATATTGTATTCTCATAGGAAATACATGCACTTTTGAAAAAAATTACAGATTTGAATTGGCACCATTATGCATAGAAATAATCAAAACTTGGAATATAGAAATTTTTACATCTATAAAAAGTAAAGACTTTTGTGCATAAAAAATGCACACTTTTTGCGAACACGGAACAGGCAGTTATTTTATGCAAAAAATTTGCACAGTTTTTGAAAACAAAAAATATGCACTTTTTTGTATGCATAAAAAATGCATATAATGTGCACACAAAGTGTACACTTTTTGAAATATTCAAAAATATTCACTTTTTTTGCACAAATTGTACACAATTGAAACTTTTTTGCAAAAAAAGTGCAAACATTTTCTAGCTGGGTATGCAGTTCAGAAATATATTAAAAAATTATATCAATAAAAAAAAATTAATTTATAAGAAACTTTTGATAACACGTGATTATGAAAGACATTCCTTTGAATCTTTATTTTCCTTTTGGTCAATTTTTCTCTAAAAAATTATATTGCGAGTTTTCCATTAAAATATATATATGTGTGTATTTTTCATCTACTTCCGCAAAAATATAATGAACTGTCATCTGGTACGAACAATAACTCTCCGTAAAGACTCAAAATCACTTAATAGCTGTAAAAGATTCGGTACTTAAATATTTTCTCTATAAATTTGTCTTTAATTTTTTTTTATCAGATGTCTGTAAGAAATACAAATTTGGAAAATAAAAATAATTAATTTTTGTAAAAAATGAACAAAACATTAACATAAAATAGTCATAATCTTATAAAAGTCGATTTGTTTAACATATAAATTTGACGTCATTTTTAGAAATATCGATGCATTCATATTTTAAAACTGAAATATTTTTTCATAAGTTAATTGCAATCTGCCAACACCGAAATTAAAAACAAAATCTTCAACGTCAGAAATGCCTTTCATAATAGTAGCTTTCATTAATTATAATATAACAATAACATAACTGTGAAAAAAGGTAGCCAAGTTCTTTACAAAAAAAAAAAAAAAAAAAAAAAAGTGATATGTAAGTGGGTGCCAAGTTCAAAAAAATTCACTCAAACTTACCTACTGAGGTATTATAGTACATATAGAAGTATTATCTGGACACACTGCCGTGTGCCTAGATATATCACAATTATTTCGGGCTGCGATGTAAAAAAAGTATACCCGCAATCGTGGGCATTTTAAACACACATCATATCGCAATAAACCGTCTTAAACCAGATCAGTTTAGTTTTTCTCGAAAAACCTTAACTAAAACATGCTCTAAAACACGCGTAAAATAATTATATCATTAATATGATACTAATCTTACATGAGCTTTTCCTAACATTTGTTTCCCCTTTTTAATGAACAAAACTTACTGAATAATAGAAATATTGTGTTCATATATGTGCAATATATAAAACGTTTGGCCCAGTATGAATGTAATGTCATTTTTAAGATTTAAATTCGGACAATTAAAGTTATATTCCGAGTAAGAAAGCTACGAATACTGTAATAAGATTTATAATTAACCGATGTTTTATTTAATAAAATAAGTTATGTATGTCAAAATTTGTATACAAATAAATAATATTTTATTTAAATAAAATTTATGCATTAAATATTATAAAATGTTATGAAAATGCTTTGTTCAAAGTAATATTTAGAGCTAAAACTGGAGTAACGGAAGTTATAATACGTCAAAACCTACAAACATTGTTTTAAATTCTGAGCATGTGATTAAGAAAAATGTGGTATCAAAAATTCACCGCGTTTTCAGCAATGCAGATTATTATTTTTATTTTTATACACAGTTCTTAATGATTGTACTATTAAATACAAATGTAGTAAAGGATGTCACAATTCTGCTGGACAAATATTTAATTAATTCTGCAGAATACAAAAAAGTTAAATATTTAATTAATCTGCGAAGATTTATAAAGCTATTAAAAAGTTTAATCATTTTTCAAAAGAGAAATATTATGTTAATTGTGATTTTTTTAAAATGCCGTCGTTTCAAAAGCATTTTTAAGCGTTTGGACTCCTTAAGTAACTAAAATGTAGCTAAATGGATTTAATTGAGGAAAATAAATTGGAGAAAATACGTTTAAATAGAATATATCTTTTTTTTTTTCATAGAGACGATAGAAAAAATTGTAAAGTTGTGGATAAGAATAGTTTTATTAAAATTGAACTTACCGACATCCATGCATTCATCAAGACAGAGAACCTGCAGTCATTGACAGTTTTCAGGAATGTTTAAAGTTATTTAAATGATCCCATTTATTAAACATACGACATTAATTTGAAAAAATATCGCAGCACCTTGACAAGAAATGCAACTAAAATTTGCGTACGTCAGCATATTGCATTTATGACTTCTCTTACGTACGTGATTTATAAGAGATCTTCTCAGATAGGACATGATTCAACAAACTAGCAAGTGCCAGGATTGCTTTCTTTCACTTCATAACTTCATAATATATATATTACTAAACATGTGTTTGTTTGTTTGTTTTTCTTTCTGCAAAAAAATATTCTGAACAAGTTTTGTAAATACCCCAAGAAAATAAAATTATAATTTCCTTAATTTAAAAAAAAAAAAAATTATTTCAGTGATTGATAAAAAATTTCTTTTCTTTTCAAATAAATATTGCTAACAATTTTATGACCCCATATAAAAAAAAGACTATGTGACAGGACATAAGAAAATGAATACTAAAAATATGGAATATTTAATGATTTTCGCTATTATAAATATTACTTTTACACTCAGAAGACATAGGATGGTTTCAATTTTATCTTGCTGGTGAATTTTGTCTTCCTTGAGCTATTGCGTATATTTGCTCAGATTTCTTTTCAGGGTGTTTGTTCTCATATTTCGTGACAAATGTTGTTTAATTTGCCACTGCCAAAAAGTTTTTATATCAATAATGCAATGATATTTATGTTTTAAAATTATATGCATCCAATATCCATATGTATTAAAGATTTTTCCTTCACTCCCAGAACCCAACCACCAAAATATTACCCGAGTAACTTATTTTACTAAAATTTACAAACCGCTTCTTTATAATTTCTTATTGATTTCAAAAACGTAAATTTAGTACTTGCAATTGAGGATTGTCCTGACAATATGATGTGATGAGAAATAACTTTTTCGAAATACCATATACGAAATACCATATGCGCCATTCCTTGCGTTCGAATTTATGCAACTTTAAAGATTTTCTGTTATAATGAAATTAAAATGGAATGCAGGTTTTTTTGAAATATTATTAATATTAGATAATTTATCAAAAGTATTGGATATAAATCCGAACTTCTAAGAAATGAACCGTGTTTGCATTGCATTGTTCATAAAGTTTGATACATAAAGTGCTAATATAAATTCTTTAAAATATCTTATATAATGCCGCTTAGTTTAAACTCGTGTTTAAGTCAAACTATTCCAATTTAGTTAAAATACATTTTTTAAGTATAAATACTAACGATGAAATAAAATTGCGTGGAAATTAATAACAAAAATTTCAGTCTTCGTTTCCTCAACCAAACACATACACACACTGTAAAAAATGACCAATGTTTCTTATTTTATGAAAATATGCTATAACCACGAACGAAAATATAATATAATCTTCTGAGTTATCCGAAATTTCAAATAGCATGTTACATTGTCTTTTGAATCCCCAGAAACGAATACATTTTCAAAATTTAAAGGATAATATATAAAAACAAATTATTTTTAGCTGCCCGAATTTTTCAAAACCGTTTCCGAAGGGTTTTTACAGTGTATTAATTAGTGTTCTCAGGCTGGAATACCTGTTTTTCGAATGTTATCCATTCTCAAGTACACGTTTTCAGCCGCATAAGTTAATTTATACATGAAAGTGTAAAGAAATGATCTTAATTTTAATGTTATTGTTAACGCTGATAATTTTGCATGTTTGTCTATTAAAATTTTTTTGAGCATAAAAATGCTTACTTCAGAATTGATAGCATTCGAAAAACAGGTATTCCAGGCTGAGGACACTAACTGATACACTATAAAATCCCTTCGGAGACGTTTCTGAAAAATTCGGGCAGCTAAAAATAATTTGTTTTTATAAATGATTCTTTAAATTTTGAAAATGTATTCGTTTCTGGGGATTCAAAAGACAATGTAAAATGCTATTTGAAATTTCGGATAACTCAGAAGATTATATTATATTTTCGTTCGTGGTTATAGCATATTTTCACAAAATAAGAAACATTGGTCATTTTTTACAGTGCACACACAGACGTATATATATATATATATATATATATATATATATATATATATATATAACTACACTGATTAAATATATCATTCGGAAAATATATGTTGATCCATGTAATATTTGAATAAAGGGTATATATATTTAGTTGATAATCCTAAGATTGGTTAAACAACTGCTCCATATGGAATACATTCATACGATTCTTAAACATATTTCTCTTTTATCAGTTAAGGATATCTTATACAATAGACATATA
The DNA here is from genome assembly GCA_963931845.1 of Maratus michaelseni. Classification (NCBI taxonomy): domain Eukaryota; kingdom Metazoa; phylum Arthropoda; class Arachnida; order Araneae; family Salticidae; genus Maratus; species Maratus michaelseni. The sequence continues at coordinate 219,056,666 of OZ007593.1, read as the reverse complement.
AATTATCTATTTTATTTTCTTAAGTGACGATTGTAACCGTGTTTCTAATACCCTGCCTTGAAATAACCTTTATGTATTGAAAATAGCGGTAGGTAAGTGGAAATGTTAACGAATTTCATAAGCATAAGATTAATTTCTTCAAGATACTTTCATTATATGACGTTGTCAATGCACTTATTAATAAAACATCTTCGGAGCCATAAAAGACTCATACGGTTATGATATGAGTTTATATTCAAAAGATAAGAGTTTATAAAACTATGAGTGCCGTTAACTACGATATAATAATTTTTTATTAAATAATGGAAGCACAAAATGTTCCCATTGTATTATTATCTATGAAAAAAAATCGTTTGCATTTGAATCTATTTTAATGATGTTACACTATTTCAATGAAATTGATATGCACTATTTTGATCAAATTAGTGTATATTACTGAGGTGCTCTACAGCATATTTTCTATTATTATTGCATTGTTTTTTTCCTCAAAAAAAAAAAAAAAGATTTTTAGCCTGGCGAGGTAACTCGAAAAATTTTGCAAGATTTTGCTTCGCATAGGAACTCGGTAGACCAGATAGTGCGTATTAAGCAAATACCTCTGATATTAACAACTGAGTAAGTTGTCATTTGAAAGCTCTGAAAACGACATTTTCAAAACTGAGCAAAAAATAATCAAATCTGAGTATGTCGCACAGTCAAAATGGCTTCGGATCAAAATTACTCAAGTTTGAAACATGTATATACTCATTTTTGAAAACATGCACACACTCAAGAATGAAACATCATGTGCTCATGTTTGAGTGTGTCCATGTTTCAAAAATGAGTAGGAACTGTCTTCTATGTGCTCACTTTTGATTATTTCCATGTTTAAAAAATGATTTTGAACTGATTCTAATCATTTTTGAGTATGTCCATTTTTCAAATATGAGTATGAACTGACCTCTATGTGCTAAATTTTGAGTATGTCCATGCTTCAATATTCTGAGTATTTCTAGTATTTTAGATTTGAAAGCATTGGGTCGTCATATTTGAAACAAAAAGTATAATAACAAAAAGAAAACATCGATTTACTCAGATTTGAAAATGTCAGTTCAGTGCAGCACGTAAAATTTATCGTTTATATACAAATATACCCAAAATAATTTTATTGCAGGAATAACAATGATCTGTTATTGGGGGATGTATGGTTTCAACTGTCATATGAATTTACATCATTAACTATTTTTTTAGTGTATTTTGAAGTATGCAGATCATATACGGGTTTGCATGAAAGATTGTCACCATATTACCGGCCATAGACAGCAATTGCTGAGAATGAATTTTAACTGCGTTGTGTTTTTTCTTAAAAGTTTATTTAGAAATCTCATGTCATTTTATAAACAAAATGGAAATTTCATAAGGGTATTCCGATAGTGTTAGAAGTTTTATAATATATGTCGTGATGAATGAGTTTTCTTTCTTGTTTTCTTTTTTGCTTGTAGAAGTGATGTATATCACGTGTCGTTATGTTGTTTACAAACATTTCGTGCAGAGAAAAACTTAAAAGAACTTTTGTAACTCACGCCACTTTTTGCATAACACATAGAAACTGCGCCAGTAACCAATTTTAAAACTGTTAAATTAATGTGCACGCAAATTTATAATACTGGCTACGTCTTTTCAAAAGTATTGTACCTACTTAGAAAGGGATATTATGCCAAATTGAATAATTTTCCTAAAACAATTTAAATGGTCCTAGGTACAATAACACTAATTTAGCTAGGGTGGGTAGTATTTCAAATTATGACAATTAAAAAATCCCCGTTTAGCTTGGATTGAGACAAAGGTACAAATGTCTAGTCTAGATGCACCGTTTTTTAATTTTTATTTATTCCTCGAAAATGACGATTTTTCGGTTGTTGTGGTAACACGAAAAATTTGGCAAGATTTTGCTTCGCATAGGAACTCGGTAGACCATATAGTGCGTATTAATCAAATACCTCTGATATTAATCATTGAGTAAATTGTATTTTTGACAATGAGTGTGTATTATAGCAAATTACACATGGTGTGTGTTTATAATAAAAAAAATGTGTTTGTTTTATAATAAAACAAATGTGTGTGTTTTATAATAAAATTGTGTGTGTTTAAAAAATATATATGTCCGTTTTATATAATATAAATTGTGTCTGTGTTATCATACAGTAAACTGTTTCTTAATGAAATAAAACTGAATTCTCTTCTCGCACACTAGGCATTCAAAAATAGGGTTTCCCCGCCATAGTTGCGAAAAAAAATCGCGCCAACCTCAGTGTGTTTGCGATATTTATTCCGAGACACCTTGTATTTTTGACTGAATAAGCGGATTGCGTTCCATCTTTCTAGTGCAAAATTTGTTCACCTTTTTGAGAACTACTGACACTATATTTTGTGAAAACAGCTTAAAAACATAATTTATATGAAAACAATATTATACACTGGAATTGAAATTAGATAAATATGCTAATATACATAATTTCTGATAGGAAATTTAAGAAAATTAAATAAAGTATTAAATTTGTGAAATTTTCAAATAATTTTGAAAAAAGATATTTTATTTATCGCTTCTTAATTTGTTTTACACAATCAATACTTTTTCATACTATTATTTAGATGCATAAACTTACAAAGAAAGAGTACAGAATTAAAAATTCAAAACTAAGTTTTTACACCTTTCTTCATTAATTTCAAATAACAGATTACTTACGCTGTCTCAGAAGAAAGAAAATACTCATTATAACAATTTCAGATGTAATTTTCTAAATGATGGAAAATATGCTGGAAAAGCATTTTGTTAAACTGATGAATTTAAAAATAACACTTTCAAAATTTGTTATCAGGACTTTTTGTAATTAAGTTAAAAGTCTAAATTGAAGTACCGGCTTCATCAATCATGTTAAATTAATAACCGAAAGTCTTTCAAACGTGAGTTTTAAAAAAAAATCTTAATATTAACATTTAAGAATTCTAGTGTTTGTCTTATTTGAAATTCTGTTTTCGCTTTAAGTTTAAAAACACGTTTTAAATTTGTTTAGTGGATTAAATATTTTCACTTGAAAACTCTCAATTTTTAAATATTTTTTATGGATGCAATAGTGTTTTGGAACAGATTCATCTTTAATGCAAATGAGGCAAAAAAATACGTTTAATTGTTTGTGTTATGTATGTTAGAGTGAAAATTTATTTCAGGTCGTTACATGGTAAAATGTTGAGAGTTAAAATTTTAAATGAAAATAAAATAGTTAGATGAAATTAAAGCTTTCTCCAAATGAATTATAATTGTTAAAATTCCAAACTCGGTGCATTGTTTATATAATTTTATTTGCAGATATTAAATTAAATTATGACATTATAATAGTTTAGACGTTAGTAGCTTTTAGAAAATATCTAAGCCTGATAATTCCAAAAAAAAAGGGGACAAAATGCACTTTGAAATCGTAAAATAAGTTAAAGAATAGACACTGTGTATGCACGTATTCCAGACAATGTTGTATTTTATATTATTTATTCACGGAAAAACACACTCTCTAAAACAGAAACAATATAAGAATTTTACGATCTGCTGTTAATAACAAACTGATTAGATTTTCTTTATCTTACACCAGACACTAACTAATAGTTGCATTGTTGTAGTCTTGCGTTACGAGATGTTTGCTAACAGATTTTGTTTTCAGACACCAGAATATTGCCTCAAGTATATGCGGTTATTGTTTATCTCATAAAAATAATATTTTTGGACAAAAAATGAAAACAAATATTTACTAATAGAATTAGAAGTATGTCTCTGACACACTTCTAATTCTATAAGTATTTCTAATGTGTCTCCTTAAAAAAAATCGTGAAAAACGTTTATTTTGAAGAAATTAAAACCTGAATACGCTGAAAATTCGTAATATCAATTCATCTAGAAGAGAAGGATAGTAACTGTTTAAGATTTAGTCGTCACAAAATTATTTTATATTACTTTATTCGTTAAAATAATTAGAAATATTATTGAAACATGACTTATAGGGTCAGGAGATCTTCAAAAAATTTCAAAATCTTATTTTTTCTAAATATTTTATGGCGCCTGAATGTTTTATATGTTGAATAAGAATGTTTCTTTCTTTTTTTTTCTTTTTTTTTTACAATAAGAAGTACATCTCTAAAACAAAATACCCAGTTATTATCCCTTGACAACACTGAAGGGCCGTAAGAGAGGATATCCTGTATATTAAAAATAACTAAAAAATTAAATTTAATACTATAAAACATTTTTTAAATCTTTCTTGTACATAGTATTATGCTGATCATATAACATACACTCTTAAAAAAAGACAGATTTTTCTTAATCTACAACAATAATTATACTACGAATGTATATTTCTAATAAACTATTGTAAGTAACCCATAATTCAGAAAGACGTTCTTTATCTTTAGAAATTAATCTTAAGAAACCTTTTATAAACTTTTTACATTGGTTGGTGGGGTGTTCTAGGGTTATCGTTTGCATGTGAGTGCTAAACAAACCGGAACCTCCGTTTAACAAAAATTCGTTCAACTACAAATATCTATGCTTGAGTTGGGATTCGAATCCGGTACATTTTGTCTAGTAGCCTGCGCCATAACCACTGGCCAAGTATGTGAACTTAGAGAATTAAAAAGGCATTTATACATTTTTTTTCTTTTTTTTTTTACTGCCATTGATTTTTAGAAACGTGTGTAATTGATAATCGATAGCATCCGAAATACTGATATGCTTGTTAGAGAAAATTGTTAATTTATACTACTAAAACAAATTATCGCTGTGTCTGTCTGCGTGTCTGCCTGTTGTCGATGGCTAAGAAATCTACCGCGCGGATAGGTTTGAAAATGTTTATGAGGATAATGGAAGCCATGTCCTGATTCACCTGAGGCTAAGATTTATATATATATATATTATAATTACCCGAGATAGTAATTAAAAATATATCGAAAAAACATTATTTTTCTCGTAAAATGGCAGAGACGCGCGCGTGCGCATGCCCAGTCCCTGATTTCTGCAGCTTGTACAAGAGAATAGCAAAATGATGTTTCATTTTTTTCGCTGTTGTGTAACTGCTCATCGCCCGTTCCGTGATACAGAAAACCGGAAGACATATTCATAAGTTTCGGACTTTTACGTCTTAAACTATGCAATCAATTCGAAAAAAAAATTGTTGTTAAACCTTTGTAAAAATTTCTTCACAAATGTTGATTTTCACCGCTGACTTTTTCTCTCTTTTGGCTACGCTCCCCTTAGGCTCGATTTCAGAGGTACTGATTCACAAATTTACCTATTTGAAGATAAATCCTTCTTCTCTTTGACGGTGGAATCATTTTTGAAATATACGAATTTTATTCCTTTCGAAAAAATTCGCGACTGCAGGTCACTTCGTGCCTCCCGAAGATGATTTTTTTCTTCAATAAAAGTAACTAAACGTCTCATTTTTCACACAAACATTTTAGAGCATCTTGGAACACCACATTTAAGTCATCTGTAAAAATGTCGAAACGTTCGGACGAGT